>JANUWF010003371.1:3181655-4554575 GCA_026120185.1 Voacanga thouarsii | reverse complement strand
AGAATTTCTCTTCAAACTTCTCTTTCTTTCTCTCACAATTCTTTCTCTAATCTTTCTTTCACTAATCTTTCTTTCACAAAATGATGGTGTATTACAAGCTTAGAGAATAGCTCTATTTATAGAGCTCTAATTAGTGGAATACATCATGGCATACATCATCTTCAACTAATCTCAATTAATGGTGTCTCCACTAAATGGTGGACATCCATAAAAATCTTCTAATAATTCACATAAATCCATAATTAGTGGAGCCTCCACTAATTAATGGAGATTCCAATAATTCATAACACTCCCCCTTGGATGTCCATCCATACATAAAGAATATGCCTCGTTAAAACCTTACTAGATAAAAACCCAATGGGAAAAAAAATCTAGTGAAGGAAAAAGAGTACACTATTCTATATGTCTCGTTTATTACTCTCCCCGATGAGATGATTCCTTTAAATCTTTAAACCGACGCATACCGATTTTATATCTCAACTTTTCAAATGTTGCAATCGGTAAAGTCTTCGTGAAAATATCTCGCGAGGTTATCACATGACCGAATTTGTAGCACATCAATTTCACATTTCTTCCGGAGTTCATGAGTAAAGAAGAATTTTGGTGAAATATGTTTTGTCCGATCTCCTTTAATATATCCTCCTCGTAATTGAGCTATGCAAGCCGCATTGTCTTCATAAAGAGGAGTTGGAATATCTTTGATTGATGATAATCCACAACTTTCTCTGATATAATGAATCATGGATCTTAGCCATACACATTCTCGACTTGCTTCATGAATGGCTATAATTTCAAAGATGATTTGAAGAAGTAGTCGCTATAGATTGTTTCGTAGAACGCCATGATATAGCAAGATTTCCACATGTAAATAGATAGCCCGTTTGAGAACGTGCTTTATGTGGATCGATAAATAACCAAAGATCTCGCATAACCTATCAATGTTGGACTGGTTTTATTTGAATAAAATAATCCGAGATCAATTGTACCTTGGAGATATCGAAGGACTTGTTTAATTCCATTCCAATGTCGTCGTGTTGGTGAAGAACTAAATCTTGCTAATAAATTGACAAGAAAAGCAATATCAGGTCGTGTATTATTAGCAAGATACATCAATGCACCAATTGCACCGAGATATGGTACTTCAGACCAAGGAGTTCTTCATCATTTTCTTGAGGTCTGAAAGGATCTTTATCCACATTTAATGATCTGGACGATCATTGGAATACTCAATGGATGTGCTTTGTCCATGTAAAATCTTTTAGCACTTTTGTCAGTATATGTTGATTGATGAATAAATGTTCCACTCTCCAAATGTTCAATTTGTAAACCAAGGCAAAATTTGGTTTTACCAAAATCCTTGATTTCGAATTCTCTTTTTAAATAATCAATTGTTTCTTGGAGCTCTTCAGAGTTCCAATAAGATTAATATCATCAACATATATAGCTAATATCACAAATTTAGAACCAGATTTCTTAATAAAAACACATGGACATACCTGGTCATTTTTAAATCCCGCTTTCAATAAATATTCACTAAGACGTGTGAACCACATGCGCCCGCATTGCTTCAGTGCCATATAATGATTTCTGCAACTTGATGGAGTAATTTTCACGAGGATAATGTTTATATGCTTCGTGCATATGAAATCCTTCTGGGATTTTCATGTAAACATCATTTTCTAAATTTCCATACAAGTAAGCAAAGGACAACATCTAATAGGCGCATATCTATCTTTTCATGTACCGCCAAACCGATAAGATATCTGAGTGTAATAGCATCAACAACAGGAGAATAAGTTTCATCATAGTCAATACCTGGTCTTTGTGAAAAACCTTGGGCTACTAATCGCGCTTTATATCGAACGATTTCACTCTTTTCATTGCGCTTTCGCACAAATATCCATTTGTAGCCAACAGTGTTTTACACCTTCCGGTGTTCGGACCGCAGTCCGAAGACTTCACGTTTTGTCGCTGCATTTAACTCCGATTGAATCGCATCTTTCCATTGCAACCAATCTTTTCTATGCCGACATTCATCAATCGATATTGGTTCGTGATCATCATTATCCCGTGTAACATCAAGAGATATATTGTATGCAAATATATTATCAATAACAGCTTTCTATCCGATTCCAACTTCTACCGTAAGTGGTATAATTGATAGAAATTTCAGTGTTACTTTCATCAACTTCTGGTTCTTTGTCATCAGCTCTCTCTTGGTCTTTATCATTCTTTTCTTCAATATGATCTTCTGGATCATTTAATCCTCTTTTCTTTCGAGGATTTTTATCTTTAGAACCAAGAGGTCGGCCACGCTTCGGCGTGTTTTTGACTCAAGCAACTATAGGTATAATATTTTGTTCTCACTGGAACTTCAATTCGAATAGGAGCATTTATAGTCGGAATATGCGATTTTGTAACTCTTCTCGGAGTCAACAAAAGCGTCTCGGCATTTGATTTGCAATGCTTTGCAAATGAATTATCTTTTGAACTTCAAGTTCACATGCGCTTGTGCGCGGATCAAGATAATTTAATGATGTTGTCCAAGCAAGATCCTTTTTATGTCGTTTTGGTTCTCCCCTAATTTAGGGAATAATGATTCATCAAAATGACAATCAAGCAAATCTTGTCGTGAATACATCTCCGTCGTGGGTTCAACATACCCGATAATAGAGGGAGAATCATATCCAACGTATATCCCCTTTCTTCTTTGAGGACCCATCTTTGTACGTTGGTTTGGTGCAATTGGAATATATACAAGACACCCAAAAATTCTTAAATGAGCAATATTTGGTTCTCGACCCAAAAGCCAATTGCAAAGGAGAGAATTTATGATAACTAGTTGGTCTTATACGTACAAGTGTTGCAAGCATGTAGAATAGCATGTCCCCGTGCAGATGTTGGGAGATTTGTTTTCATTAATAATGGTCTAGCAATTAATTGTAATCGTTTAATCAAAGATTCAAGAAGACCATTTTGTGTGTGAACATGAGCTACAGGATGTTCAACATTAATCCCAATTGACATGCAATATGCATCAAAAGCATGTGATGAAAATTCACCAAAGATTATCCAAACGGATATTTTTAATGTGATGGTCCTAGAAATTGTGCTCGTAATTTAATTATTTGAGCAAGTAATCTCGCAAACGCCAAAGTTGCGAGTAGATAATAAACATACATGTGACCATCGGGATGATGCATCAATTAAGACCATAAAATATTTGAACGGTCCACATGGTGGATCAATAGGTCCACAAATATCTCCGTGAATCTGTTCGAGAAATGTAGGACTTTCAGCTCCTACTTTTACCGGTGATGGTTTAACAATTAATTTTCCTAGGGAACATGCAAGACATGCGAATTTTTCTCGATGTTAATATCCTTTTATTTTTTAAAGGATGACCATGTGTATTCTCAATGATTCTTCTCATCATGGTAGATCCCGATGACCCAACCGGTCATGCCAAATGCTAAAAGTAATAGGATCAATAAACTTCGGTTTACTAGATGATGAATTTCAATTGTACGTATTTTTACAAAATATAGACCAGTAGAAAAAGACGGCAGCTTTTTCTAATACCGATTTCTTACCCAAATGCATTTGAGTAATAAAAAGATGCTCAATCCCATTTTCCTCATTTGTTTCAACATGATACCCATTTCTCGCGATATCTTTAAAACTCAATAAATTTCTTCTGGATTTTGAGGAAAATAGTGCCTTATCAATAATAATTGTTGTTCCTTTAGGCAACAATATACTAGCTCTTCCTGAGCCCTCAATTACATTTGCACTACCGTTTATCGTATAAATATTTATTTCTCCCATTTTGAGATCGTAAAAATATTTCTCATTTTTTAGTATGGTGTGTGTAGTTCCACTATCAATAATGCATACATCATCATTAACAACAACCTATCCGAACACAAATATATATATGCAAACGTAAATATTATTAGAATAGAATGAAAATGAAAATACAAAAATATCGTGGTGAGGCTTTAGTTCTTCTCGGACACCGCCATCACCAATTAAATGGTCTATCCTACCGTCTGAGTGTTCAAAAAAATCCGATACATCCATATGGGTAATATTGATATTAAGATCTTCAGGATCAATATCATCATCCTCAGCATTATTTATTGGATGTTGAGAAAAATTTGCTTCCACATTTTTATTTTTCAATGAAGCTTGATACAATTCAACTAAATGCTTAGCCGTACTGACGCTTTCGTGACCAATGACCTTTCATGCCACATCTATAACATATATCCTCATGTTTTTCTTCAATTTCTTTTTCTTTTCCCTTATGATCTTTTCTGTTCCACTTCAGGTGGCTAGTATTTCTCACAGTTTGATTATGATTGTGATAAGGGAAATATCGAGCGTGTCTACGACCATAACCACGACCACGGTCACGACCATGGCCACGACCACGGTCACGGCCATGGCCACGACCACGACTATAACGATGGCTTCTGCTAGAGCCAACAGCATTCACTTCTGGGAGTGCTGTTGAGCCAGTTGGTCTGGCTTCATGATTTCTCAATAATAACTCATTATTTTTCTCTGCAATGAGGAGGGCAGTAATTAAATCTGTAAATTTTGTATACCCCTTTTCTCGATATTGTTGCTGCAGGACAATATTCGAGGCATGAAAGGTGGAGAATGTTTTCTTCAACATATCTTCATCAGTCACTTTTTCTCCGCATAATTTTAATTGAGATGTAATTTTATACATTGCGGAGCTATATTCATTCACGGTTTTAAAATCTTACAACCTCAGGTGCCACCATTCATACCGTGCAGTGGGTAGTACGACCATCTTCAGGTAGTCAAATCTTTCTTTTAAATTTACCCACAGGCCATATAGATCTTTTTCGGTAAGATATTCCATTTTCAAATTTTCATCGAGATGACGACGAATAAAAATCAAAGCTTTAGCCTTGTGTTGTGCAGATGCACTATTATTTGCTTGAATAGTTTCACTAAGGCCTTCAGCATTTAGATGCATTTCTGCATCGAGAACCCATGACATATAATTTTTTCCAGAAATATCAAGGGCTACAAATTCGAGTTTAGTGATGTTAGCCATAGAGATCAATAAATGCGTACCTGTCTTCTGGCTTTGGTAACGGCAGAAACTCGTGCTTAGTCTTCTGGCTTTTGTACCGGTAGAGACTCGTGCTGATAACGTGTTATAAAATTAGGGTAGTGTTAGAATAAAATCTACACACTACACACTAAGAAAACTCTAACTATTATTTGCACAAGAATTTCTCTTCAATCTTCTCTCTTTCTTTCTCTCACAATTCTTTCTCTAATCTTTCTTTCACTAATCTTTCTTTCACAAAATGATGGTGTATTACAAGCTTAGAGAATAGCTCTATTTATAGAGCTCTAATTAGTGGAATACATCATGGCATACATCATCTTCAACTAATCTCAATTAATAGTGTCTCCACTAAATGGTGGACATCCATAAAAATCTTCTAATAATTCACATAAATCCATAATTAGTAGAGCCTCCACTAATTAATGGAGATTTCAATAATTCATAACAGGATTATTTTTATTATTATTTGATGAATTGAAGTTTTCTGTATCAATTGAAGAAGAGACTAATGTATATAATAAATATGTATAAAAATATTTAATTATATGTTAATATATACAATATAATTAATATGTAAGTAAATAAATAATTATTCATAAGTAAATAAAAATATATAATAGTAAATATGTGTTGCTTATTTTTATTATTTATTTTATTTTATAATTTTAGATCTAATTGAAAATGTTAGGCCTGCTTTTCCGAAGTCAGGTTACCGGCGCAAAGTCATGCGGCTCGGTCGAGTACGGCCACGAGCCGTTAATGGCTCGTGCACGTGGCGAGTATAATTTGGCATCAACACGTGTTCCTGGCAGCCAACATCAAAAGCAATTTGGAAGTCGGGGAAATTGGTGAAAACAATGATCCAAATTACAAAACCACTGGCAAAGCATCCATGGTTTTCGAATCTTAATTATAGAATTTTGCAGCTTGTACCCCCTAACTTTTCTTTATTTCTACTTTTATCTTCACTTATAAATCTTTTCCATCTATGACTCTTGTGGGTTTTTAGTGTGTTTCACATTTGCTTATAACCTTTTTTTTTTTCATTTGCTTGTTTTCTAATAACTTCGTGAAAGAATTTTTTTTTTACAAGATATCAATATACACAAAAAATTTCGAATCTACAAGTTAAAAATTAGAAAAATATCAATAAATATAAAAATTAATAAATTCAAGAGTAAGTTACAATTTTTTTTAAAAAAAAATTCTAATTTTAAAGGATCATTCAATCGAATTTTCTATTTAAAAAAAATCAATTTAAAGATTGACGAGTTTGATCTCAAGTTGAATAGGAACTTGATGGCAAATATTGAATCACCAAACCTTCAAAACTTTGGAACAAGAATACTAAAAATACTTTAAAAGAACATTTGAGAATTCGTTGAAAATTCAAAGCTTTTTAAAAGTAATAAAAATTTGAATATTGAAATTACGAAAGTAAACAGTTAAATTTTAAAATATATTTTAAGGAAGTAACCATATTTCTAAGTTAAGGCTCTATAATTTTTTTGAATAATTAGTTACGTGAATATTAATAGACATAAGATTATTTGTGCTTCCGTAACAATTCTTTTAGATATATATATAAGAAATTAGATGAACCAACTTAAATAATCTATTTTTAGGTAGATATTTAAGAAATTATATAAAGCAACTCAAGTAATTGTTTTAAGTAGTTACTTTAAACATTTTGAAAAATTCGGATACTTATTAATCAAGTAACCAATTTAAAAACCTTTCAAATTGGGTTGGTCCATTTGCTCTATATAGAGTAATTTAATGAATAATATGTAAATATTTGAATATAAATTAATATTGCACACGACTTTACTTGACTCAATTTATCATATATAATCAATGACATCTTAGATTTATTTCAAATGCACTTTTAACATAAGCCAACAAAAATAAAACTAAATTAATCATAATTAAAATATTTATTTTTATTTAATCTTAATTAAATAAATATATTTTATTTTCTCAAAATTTACTTGTCTACAATCAATATGACATTTTTATTTATAGCAATATACATTAGTAAAAGTAGTTTAAGAGGTACCTCAAGTATTATTTATTAAAATTATTTTCTATAACTTTTTTAAAGAACGGTATAATTTATTATTCTATTTATTTTTTTTATGCATATGGGAGCGTTTAACTCATTTTTGTATGCAAAAATATTAAATAATGACACTCACACTTTTATTAAAAATTAAATTAATTTTCTAATGCCCTCAGTGATTCTAGACTATAGTACATGACCAAATATAATGATAAAGTTTTATTTTAAAAAGACTTTAAAACATATTTTTTTAATGTTAAATTTGTATCTTTTTGTAACTATTTGCTGGTACATTTGATACATAAGGAATACTTCGTTGGTAGAGGGGAGGCATATTAAGACAAAAATAATACTCATCATGCTACAAAAACTTCATCATGCTACTAGTAGAGAGTGATAAATAAAGAGTGATAAAGTGAGGACCTTGGCTTTTATTGAGAGTCTTCAATTCTCTTTTGTTAAGGAGTTTGATAAAGTGATAATATAGAATGATTACTAGATATATGTACAAAAACTTTCAAAAATAGGAGAAGATTTCACCAAACTTGGTTCTTTATTTTTCTGGATATGAAAATTTTTAGATTTTTGTCCTCAAATGAATATTTATTTTGTCTAGAGAATTAATTTTTTTTTACGCAACAATTAAGTAATATATTTCTTACATTATTTTAATGTATGTGAATATTGAATCCCTTGTGCTAATTATTGACTGCATTAGCATACATTACGTAAAAAATTTATTATTTTTTTTCAAAAAATAGATTTAGACTAATTAAACTAATTTAATTAAAGAAAAGGAGTTTTCCAAATAAAATGTAGTGTGTTAGGGACATAGAAATCATAGCAAGTCTATCTAAAAGATTAAGCAAACCATAGGGGCCTCACAGCAAAAATATTCACCTTTAATTGGTATATCAATTGGCGCAAATTCACTAGCAAAAGTGGGAAGAGTATGGGAAAATAATTTAAATCCGTTGGGAATCCCCTGGATGTGAATTCTGCTGCAAGGTGCTGAGTCTACAGGAATCATGGCATTTTTTATGAAGAAACTAAGATTGTTTTCAGTCTAAGCTTCTGGGTATGCTTCTAATCTGTCTTTTTCTCATTTGGGTTTGCGCAAATTTGATCATTTTATTCTTTTCTTGCTCTGGGATGCAAACATTTTGAGCTAAATTAGAGACGGTGGTATAGAAGTGCCTGCATTTCTCTGTGTTTTGCTGTTATTTGGTTGAAATGAAGTGTAAGACTTGTACTTTGAAGGATGATTTTCGTATGCTTGGTTTTTGGTGAGGACGAATGTTTGAAGTGCTAGTTTGCTGGTAGCTTTATCTGTTAAAGGATTCAAAAATTTCATTATTTGTTGGGGTTGCTGTATTTATTTTGATTTTTTTTGGGGGGGAGGGGGGGGGGGGTTCGATTCTTTTTGGATTATCAGTCTCTTGGGGGTGTTCCTTTTTCATATTTATCTGCATATGGGCTAGACTAAACTTTACAATCTCTGAAACTTAATATAGAGCTCCATCCGATTGAAAAGAAAATGAATTTATTCAGAGAATATCTAGTTCCTCAGAGAAGAAAAGACGAATTATTTAAAAGTTGAGTTGGATTTGTTGTTTAGTTTCTGGACGGTTGTTAGGTAAATATTAAGTTGTTCATTTAGCAGATAAATATTTTTGTTTTTCTTTTTCCTATGATTTTCCCTATTGTAGCTGATATGATGTGCCTTCATATATATTATCGTTATGAAGGCATTACAGACCTAAGAAAGGCATGGAGGATAACTTTCTTTTTCTCTTTACTGCATTAATAAGGAGGGTTTGACTTGGAATCACACTGGAAGACACCCCCTGATCCCTTCTCCATTTCTTACGTTTACCATACATGAATTTTTTTCCTTTTCTTTTATAAGATAAGCTAGATCATGTTTAATGCCTGTAAGCTACATTTCTTAATTAAAAGGTTTACCATCTGAAATGAAAGACCAGAATGTGCTTTATCCACATGAAAGTTTCATTGGTGTTTTCATTCCTTTTATCTGCTTCTTCCTCACCTTATGCCCCTGTGCTCCTTCAAAAAGTATATAAAAGAAAAGGGAAAAAGAAAAAAGAGCAAGGAATATGATATTCAGAGGATGGCCTACTACTGAGAGTTTAAGGCTATAAATTTATTTAATTTCCACAATGATTTCTCTAGTACTTTTTTACTGCTTTCAACTTCTTGCTAGTTTATTGAGTCTGTGTTATTTCCCTAGTTAAGTTCAATGTGCAATGGTATAGTTGGTTAATTTGAACCAAGTTAGATGTTACTAGAGTCTAGGGCTTTAAAAGTTCTTATTATCTTTTAATTCATTGTTTTGGCGAAGTGGTTAAATAATCAGATACTCTCTGAGGCTATGCATTGCGATCAGTAGAAATTTCAAGATCAATCACTAAAAATGATGAATTTCTTAGCTGTCGAAAATTAAGATGCTTCTGTGAGGGTTGTTTTCCTTATATCATTGAAATTCTTTTCTCAACTCCTATTCACTTGCTTTGCTGGTAACTATGCTAGATCAAGTTACAAAGGTACCATAGTTTCATGTCAAATTTTGTCACTACGGGTCATTGATGTTAGATTTTGCTCCAGAAATACATTGAAATTTTTTTTATCGTTTATAATTGTTTTATGATTCTTATAACCTTAAGAAATGTCTGTTCATGTAAGTCTTCCTATTTACAAATCAGTAATATTAAATACTGCATATTGTTTTATCTCCAAAACCAGTGAGTTAGTGAACTTTGTGCTTTTCACTGTGTGTACTGTATTTATTATTTTTTCCCCTCCGCAAAATCGTTGTCTCCTCTATTTAGTATTTACTGGCACCATTATGGATTAGGATGAATTGTAGTGGGCAGATAAAATTTGGTATATGCTCCTCTAGTTTAAAAAGTATCTGACAATGTAATGGATGGAGTGAGATTTCCTTCCTACCTTTATTATGTCTGGCCAATGGTTGTTATAGGAGAACTTGCCATTTCCTGTTCAGTTAGTGTTTTAAAACACCATCTGCTCTTTTTTAACTCCTCAGAGACTTAATGCAAGTAAAATATAGCAAAACTCAACTTTCACATGTTCCAATATTCACAAAGCGAATTTAGAGCCAATTCAGATAATTGAATGGCCAGTGGAAAGCACTGTTGGCCAGAAGGCTGCTTGTCAAAATCTATACACAGTACAGAGTCTTATTTTACTAATCACTGAAATAGTCTTGGAGACTTTTCTTGTATGTGAGTGTTTAGACTGTGCTGATATCATTCAATATTTCAAAATTTTCTAGAGCTCACAGCTTAATTAATAATGTTATTATGTTGCTCCAGTCCAGTCTAGACACTTCTACTTCTTGGATTTAGAGGCTTGGATTTACTACTTGCTGCTAGGTGAACCAACTAAATATGTTTCCGAGGGATTAATTACTGCTGAATTGGGGTTTTGAGTTTCTGCTATGGGTTTGTGCTGTCACTTCATCTAAGCAGTAATATGCGGAAGTTAAGATTGGCAATGTACTCATGTTATTGAACATCTATTGGTATAAGAAGCTCTGTTCATTTTGTTTCTACCTGTGAAATATTATGTATTGTTGTTTAGAAAATTTGTTGCTTTTAAGTACTTTGTTCACGATGTGGAAGCTAAGTCTTGCATCATTTCATCTTACTCCTTCCTCACCCGCCACTCCCCAATATTTTGAGTTATTCTTAAAGTTAGAATTTTCAAAGATTCATTTCTCCCATTTTTCTCTAGTCAAATGCACTATATGAATTTATTAACTGAACTGTCCCTTTTCTATGCTGCAGGCTGTTGAATTTACAAAGGAAGTAACGCGAATTGCTAGTTCAGTTGATAACTCCACCATCTTGCTCAATGCTTGCTCCTACCATACGAGATTCAACGAAATCCTTAGTTGATCACTGAACTAAGAAGCCCAAAGACCCTTTTCTGTGTCATCTTTGCAATGTCAATGCTATCAAAGCTGCGGTGTGTTACACTTGATGTCACTGGTACACTGATAGCATATAAAGGGGAGCTTGGTGATTACTATTGCATGGCAGCCAAAGCTGTTGGTTTGCCATGTCCTGACTACAAACGAGTACACGAGGGCTTTAAGATTGCATATACTGACATGGCTAAGAAACATCCTTGTTTTGGATTTGCAGAAAATATTCCCAACATTGTTTGGTGGAAGACCTGTGTCAGAAATTCTTTTATTGAGGTCAGACAAGTTGCACTTCGGATTATTTGCTTTGAACCTCCTTATATTTGTGATTGTCACACTGTCTTTGATTTTCCAATCTGAAAAATATTGAAGCTAAACATTTGAAAGAGTGAAAGGTGTTGTAGGTATTTTACAACCAGTTGGCTACTGTGAGTGATGACACCACACACGCACACATGCTGTTTCATTGTGCTGCGATTGGCAAAGGAGACCAGAAAAGAAAAACTTATTTTAGGTGGCTGTAGAAAACTGATTAACATGTATTTTAGGAATTGCTTGGCTGTTGTCATGAGTTGAATCATCTTATGTCCACAGGCTGGTTATGATTATGATGAAGAGACGTTTGAGAAAATCTTTAGGCGAATATATGGAACCTTTGGTTCATCAGCACCTTACACCATTTTTCAAGATTCCCAACCATTCCTGAGATGGCTTCGTCAAAAGGGAATTAAAGTTGGGCTTGTTAGCAATGCAGAGTATCGGTATCGGGATGTAATTCTTCCAGCATTGGGCTTGAATCAGGTAAATTTTGAGAGGTCTTATTGTTATTATTAGTTATTTATTTGATTAACTGAGCCTTTTCAGCATTGATGCGTCATTTTGCCAAATGTTTATTTTCGAATTATAAATGGTTCATCACGAGATATCTTGATTTCAGGGATCCGAGTGGGATTTTGGTGTTTTCTCCGGTCTTGAAGGTGTGGAGAAGCCAGATTCAAGGATATACAAGATTGCCTTAGAAAGGGCTGGAGATGTTGCCCCGGAAGAAGTTCTCCATATTGGAGACAGCATGCGTAAAGATTACTTGCCTGCAAAGAGTGTGGGAATGCAGGCTTTATTGTTAGACAGATTTAAGATTCCCGATGCCGAGAATTGGAGGAAAGCTGGTGCAACTGTTCTCCCTGATTTGGTTGCTGCACAAGATTGGCTGACTTCTGAAAGATTGAATTGCTAATAAGATGTATTCTGATTTCTATATTGATCTCTATTTTGTACCCTTATATGTGAGGTCACTATATAATTGCTGTAAAATGGATTTGAGGCTAGAAGTTCATTTCCCCCGGCAATGTTTCCCCAACTAATCAACTTATTTTCATGCAAGAGTTGCACCATCAACTTGATTATAGGACTTTTCTTGCCTTTAAATACAGAACGTTTGTTGATGATATGCTACTTCTTGCTAGTATTTTCTAGTTTCTTGCCATGTCATTTGTGTTACTGATCCAATAGATTTTGTACTTACTGTGCAAACTGTATCCCGGGTTTGTTCCTTTGCAAGGGATTAAGTAGTGATACAGGAAATGGAACCGAAACTTGTTTCCAAGGATGCAAAAGTAAGCTTTTTCCTAAAATAGCATTCTTGCTTTGTTGACTTACTTTTATTAGAGATGACAATTTGTCTCACTTAAATCGAGAATCTAGCCTGGTCTTTGCTTGACCTTACTGGGTTAGAATTCTCCGAGTTAGGCAGGAATGGAGAAGGGCTTGGGTTTTGTCACTCAGCCTGCCAGACGAGGATAGGGATTATATTGTTCCTGACCTGGTCCGTCCCTGACCTCGCTCTCTTATTCTTTAGTTTTTTCTTTAATTTTTATATTTACTAGTTTTATTTTATTTATTTTATATTAATAAATATAAAATTTTAAAAGTATATATAAATACTTTAAATTTTTTCTAAAATGTAATATATTTAGGATTAATTTAAATCGCTATAAAAGTATTTTTTATTTTATTTTCAAAATAAAACGTAAAAAAATGTTTGATTGTGTAGAAATAAATGATCTTCATATTTAAATTTTTATATTAAAGGGTAAAAATATCAGTTAATTTTTAAATTTTTACAAATTTTGATTTCTGTTTCTAAGTTTTAAAATGTGTGATTTTAATTTTCAAACATTTAAAACATTTAAAATGTAGTTATTCGATCAATTTTAAACAATTAAGTGTTCACGGAAGTAGATTACAAAATTTAATTATATAATAAAAATAATATATTTTACATTTTAATAAACAAAATTTAGACATAAAGATGAGAAAAAAAGAAAAAAAAATCAGATTTAATTATTGATGAATAGTATAGAAATTCAAATTCAGTTCTAGATGGATTTTAAATTTTTGGATATTTCTACAGAAAAGAATAATGGATTTGAAAAGAGAAGAGAAGTAAATATAAAAAAAAAAAATTAAAAGGAGAAGTGAAAGACGCTTAAGTCTCAAGAGACTATTTTGTAAGAATTAGAGGAAAATTTGGTGTTAGATTATTATGTTTATGAATGAACAAAAATATAAATAAAACAAATCATGTAAGAGTCATGTGATGGACTTTCATAAGTATTTAATTGTTTAAATTGCCAGAAGATTAGTTCTTAAACACTTCAAATATTCGACGGTTAAAATTACATATTTTAAAATTTGAAGGTAAAAAATAAAATTTATAAAAATTCAAGGGTGGTTGGATATTTTATCCTATATTAAATGAATGAAATTATATTAAGATATTTAGTTTTCAAAATTATATTTTATTTTCATAATTTATTATATTTCATTAGTATTGATATTGAATTTTAATATATTTTATTTGTTATTTAGAGTTGTATTTTAATATTTTATTAATTTACTGTGATTTTTTAAATTTACAAATTATAGATTCTTATTTTTTTTAATATTAAAAATTTCTATTTATTTTTAATTTTTAGTTTTTGAGATATTAGAGTGTATATTTAGTTTAGAGGAAAGTGAATTTAACCCATCTGTTTTTATAATTTGATCTGAAGGACGGTTTTAAAATAATATAGTTAAACTACAAGTAAATATAATTGATAAAATTTGGTATTTTTAAATTTTTCATGCACAGAACAATTTCAAAACATTTAAAAATAATCTTATAACCTAATTAACAATTACTATATGCCTTTGTTTAGCACTTTTTTTTTTTTATGATTGCTAATTAGATATTTGGAGTTTATATATTAATGATAAAACAGAGTATTGTGCGGTTACATTTTGAGTTTTGTACAAATTAAAATCAATCAAACGATATTAAGCAAAATGAGAAAGTGCAAGTTGCATTTAGCTTTTCCTATTAGCGGGAAGGTAAAGAATATGTACCTTCTTTTTCATTTTTTCCATCCTGCTAAAGTATGGGTTGCAAAAGTATGGATTAATCTCTTTTCAATAGTTTTAAGGGTTCGTTCGAGTAAAAATTCTCAAAAAAATAAAATAAAAAATACTCACAGGAGTAATTTGCCTGATAAAATAGGGCGACCTTTGTCAAGATTAGAGGTTCTTGTACACCAAGATTCTTGAAAAATAGTTATATAAAACTCGAATACTTGAAATAAAATTGAAACACCTAAATTATAAAAGAAATGAAATGGAACAAAAAATAACTTTTTCATTCTTGTTTCATTAATAACTATTGCCCACAAAGCATGCATACTTCAAATGGTGTCCAATAATTCATCGTCTTCTTTAGTAGGTCTACATGAGTTGAGTCTTGGATTCGAATTCAAATTCAAATATTTTATTAAGTTTTGATTTTTAATTAAATTAAAAATTTTAAATATTAATAAATATTTTTTTATTATATATACATATATTAATTAATTAACAATATATGATATTATATATATATATATATAATATAAATATTTTATATTTATATAAATTTTAAATAAATTGAAAGTTCTTTAACTTTAATCTGAATATATTAAATACTCAAATAATTATTAATATTTATTTATATTTATTTAAATTATAATATAATATAATATAAAAATAAATTATAATTAATTCAAACTTTGTATTCAGTCTTCAAATTATAATTTTATCAAACGAACCCTAAAGTTTGAACTGAAACCAAGGCACCATTTCTTTTCTACTTGATTGTTAGGAAGAACTAGTAAAAATACTCTCCCTCCCTCAATTGTGATGTTCTGAAGGAAGAATTTACCTGTACCCTTCTAATTCTCAAGCTTCCCTCTATGCTGCAGTTTATTTCAACCAAAAAAACTAAAGAAATAGAAACTGTTCCAATCTCTAAACAAGATGAAAATATTACTAACTACAACACCAGAAATTGACATAAAATCATGCGAGTTGAGAAAACCGAAATCTGGATGCTGAATGGAACCTAAGTTCATGTATTTTCCCCATGCTTCGCTTGGGCATACAAATTGTAAAAAGTCTGGCATTTCATGTAAATAAGCAAAAGTATACCAAGCAAGAATCCATACATTTAGCGAGCATAAAATCAGAAAGGTTGCAACAAGATCTAGGTAAGTAAGTTCAACTGGAAATAGAATGTTTCAAGAGGCATCTGCAGCGGGTTGGGTCAAACCAGACTTCTGTAGCAACTTAGTTAGTGCCTCTGGAGAGTACACCTGGTACTTAACCTTTCCACTGGAGAGGAATACCTCAGCAAGCTCGAGCTTCTCTGATGTAAGACTAGTGCTGTCCATTGTTTTACTGAGCACCTTCAGAGCAAGTTGGACGGCCTCCTCCCTCGTGATATCATCCTTGTAATCCTGTTTTAACATTGACTGTGCTGCCTGGTTGTTTGCGCCAATCGCAGCTGCCTTCCAACCACCATAATTTCCACTTGGATCACTCATATAAAGCTGGAAACCATAGTTTTTATCCCAGCCAGCAAAGAGAAATGAAACTCCAAATGGGCGAAGGCCACCAAATTGTGTGTAGCCTTGCTTCGTATCACATAGGGACTGAACTAGCTGTTCAACGGGCATTGGTTCTTGGTAAGCATATGTATAGCGCTGAGCTTGGACCCTGGCAGTGTTAATCAGGATGTTCGCATCAGACATAATGCCAGCCACCGCACAGGCCACATGGTCATCAATCTTGTACATCTTTTCGGTTGATGTTGATGTCTGAAGAAGCTTGGAAGTGACTTTTTTCTCACCTACTAGCACAACCCCATCTTTAGACAAAATGCCAATTGCACTCCCTGCATTTCCAATGGCTTCCATTGCATATTCAACCTGGTACAGACGACCTTCTGGGGAGAAGATAGTTGTACGGCTATCATATCTTCGTGACATCTTGTTCCCTGTGGAAAATGTGCTAGATGGTCAGTTCAAGATGAGTGCGCAATTCAGGAGTTATTTGGGTAATCAAGGAAGATCAAAGTGGGTAAAATATTTTATTCTGTTAAGCAGCAGCTACTATCCAATAATATCATCAGTGGAAGGAAACAAAACAAGAGGTTCAGATCTATGCTACCTGGACTCTTTGCTTCATCAACTGGATCCACGACTGACATGACATGGGTTGAGTATGGGATTGTTTAACATTTACGAGCAAGATTGCAAGAAACAAAATATAGACTTGTCAACAAGTAGGAAAATAGAAAAGCATATTCACATGGTTCCTTAAACGGAAAAATGAAAGAGAGAAACAGAGACTTGGTATATCAAAATGCTAATCTCACTGTTTCGTTGTGGAAATGAAATTCATGTCAATCTCATATCCAAAACCTTTAAAAATATGTGGAAAGATATGATGCATGCTGTCCCTAGGACCTGCGTCTAAAGTTTTAAGATATCCTAGTTTGTTGAATTATTGAATCTAATAGTTGGAAACATGCTCTCAAATATGACATCTAAATGCAAGCTTAGCACATACAACCAAAAGTTCACATAATGTAGTTCAAGACTTCAGTATCCTCTTCCTCAGAAAGGGGACAAGGCAAACCCTCTTACCATAATACATTAGTTCCAGAATTTTGTTACATAGACTATGTAAGTTTATGCCTTAAGTTTCCACACCAGACCAATCCCAAAGAAAGAGGAAAGCAGTAATTGATGCAGGAAAATTTTGATAACTTTTATGCAGTAAAATACTTTGACAGGTATTTTGTTAAAATTCAAGGATGTAAATAATTTGCAGAAAATAACAGAAAAAGAGGGGGGAGCCCCAAAGTCACACCTACCCTAGAAAATGTTGGGTATTGCACCAAGGTATGATGGCATAAACAATCTCAATAGCTGAGCAAAAGCTGCAACAAATTCCTAATTTGAAAACAATCTATATCATTAGAAAAGAACTACATTATATATAGATTCTAAGACTTCCCCTAGTCTTACTAGGACTACTTTTGAAAGGAAATAAGAGACACTCCTCAAATCAACTAAACCAACAACCTATATTTTATAAATTACTTGAGATTACTCTAATTAGGAATTATTGCAAAATAACCCAAACTAGAAAAACAGCAACGGCCATAATTGGTAAAAACACCTAAAAATAAAATATATACTGGGAGTTTGTAAATTATGACAACCGTACTGTCTAGGTTTTGAAACGGTCAGCAGATTTCCTGAAGGGTTCCAAAACAATGATAGAATAAACCTTCCCCAACCTTTGAGGCCTTATAAGCTGCAATACTAACACAAAGATCTTATCCAAAAGAAAAGGAATCACTGCTTCCTCAATAATTGGAATCACTTGGGAACAACACCATCTAAATTACTAATCAACTCCAATTAAAACATGTGGCACTTCAAAATGATTATCATTTCTCTAAGTATCTAGACAGCTTTAAGCTTTCATTACTTTTCAGTCTCTCATGAAACAGCAGCCTTTAGTACAAAGGACCAAGCCTAGCAGTGTCAATCATTCCAAATAAAATAGACAACAGGCTAAATCACCAGAGAAAAACATAAAATAATGGATGCTTAGAAAGTTGTCATATCAATTGCCCCAACTCATAGAATTGAAGAATTTTAACTCGAAGACAAGCAAGAATTTTAAGTAATCCAAGAGAGAACAAGCGAGCATTGCTTCCATGAAGAATGCCAAGTAAGATTAACTTTTCATATCATTTTATCTTATTGAACCCAAGTTTAAACTTATGTTAAATGAATTTGGTCTTGCCTATCCAAAATTTTGCTGACAAGTTTCAAATTTCCGGTAAATTTTACGACGTGAGAAAAAAGAATATTCAGAGAATTCCTAAATCACAAGGCCGAAAATTCCCCACTCAATCTGACAGCTAAATTGCACAAAGCAAGTCGCAAAATTTCATACAAAACTGCCACCACGGAGAAACAAACTGCAATAATTAAACCCAAAAAATTCAAAATGATCTCACCTAGTTATGGGTTGTTTTGAAATTTGTCTTTCGAATCTGCAACAGAAATTAACAACAAAAGTAAAGATTAGTGATCTTAATTTGAATACAAAATTAAAATATACACATTACTCATAAAGAACAAGAAACCTAGAAACGGATCTGTGACAATGAGACGGAGGAGCTGAGACAGAGAGAATCAGCCCATGAAAATTATAGGTTTTGGGGGAGAAAACTAATAAAAGCAGAATTGGGCATTGAAGCTACAGCTAGAATCATACTGAAAAATCATTGTGTACCTGGGCGATTGCTGCAATAGAGACTGGCGATTGTGGCAGCAGAGGGCCGAGGCTGGGCTATATGCTCAGTTGCCTTTTGCCCCAAGCTAATGTGCGAGTTGAATAATAAAACCTTTTTGACAAATTTGAGTTTTATCCCTCAATTTATTCGCAATCCATTGCCAAATTATTATTTTTTTCAAATAAAAAATCCATCTTTTCTTAACTCTTTCTATTTTTTCTAATTTGTTTTTACTATGCTGTAGAAATGGATATTTTAAAAGACTAATGATATATTTGGTGGGTGGAAATATGGAAGAAAAGTGAATGGGATGTAAATTTAAATATAAATAGTGATTTACATTGTTTAGGTAAGAAGAAAAGACGGAAGAAAAGTACGTTAAGAGAGGAAATTTTCTTTTTCTATATTAGTAAAATAGTCCCTTCAAAACGGATTAGGACGTAAATAGTCATTTATCTACTTTTTATCGTAATTAAACAAAACAAAAATAAATTATATTCACTCTTTTTAATGAAAGTAAAAGTTCCATTCCCTTTCCTTCCTTTGTGAACCAACATAGTGTAAACATATGTTTGATTATTCAACTATTTAAAATTAATTAATTAAATATATTTTATAATAATTAATTTGTTAATTATTTCAATACATTTAATAATATATTCTAGTTTCAAGGATTGAACTCACCCCAAGGCAGCATACCCTTCTTAGTTGGCGATTAGGAAAAACTAGTGAAAATATCCTTCCTCCCTCATTTGCGATGTTTTGAAGAAGGGGAGTGGGATACGGATGCTATATGAATGAAGCACCTCCTTGTGTGTGCCCTCTCTCTTTCTAATTCTCAAGCTTATGTAATTTCAAGTTTATCGGGAATTTGATCAGAATGGCCCCATTAGGGGCCATTCGTCCTCACGTGGCCCTGCTGGGAGATGGAGGCCTGAAATGGCCTCGACGCATTCTTCGATAGCTTCCTAATTTAAATGAGGACACTATCGTCGAATGCGTCCTATTTTACTGAAGACGATATTTTTCAATGCGTCCTTATAAGTTAGAACGCATACACGGATTGCGTCCTACCCGCTCGTCTTCTTCACCGCGCCGCGCCTCTGCAATTTTTCATTTCGCTGCACTTCGAGCGCCGACTTTCACTTTCACTTTTGCTGCACTTCCTCCGGCGATATCATCAACCTTATTTGGCCAACGTCCGGCTAAGCTGCTCCGACGACATCAGACCTTCTGCTCCGTCAACCATAGCATTATTCTCCCCGCCGGAGCAAACAGTCTCCTCCACCGGCGACGGTAGCAGTATTCTCCGCGGCGGCGCGTCCTGTGCACAACATTTTGTTTAATTTCGAGGTATGTCATGCTTCTTGGTCTTTATTTTTTGATTAGTTAATATAATTTCTGAGTATAATGTATGTATTTTGTTACACTGATTTTTATTTTTTATATATCATAAATCACCATTTAGGATTTGGGAATATATCTTATATTTGGTTTTTTTTTTGTCCATTAGAGGTTTCTGTTACCTTTTTGTATAGTACTCTGATTGTACAAATATGTTTATAACTTTCTATTCTGGTGGAAGGATTTGGAATATAGGAAGTAAAAGAAAATTGCATTATGGATAATCTTATTGGCGTATTCCTTTGTAAGTTGGGGATAAATTATTCTGTACGAATTCTTATTATTAATTTATTTTTTAATATACTATTATTATTTATTATTTAATATATTAATATTACTATTATTATTATTAGTATTATTATTTTTAATATACTATTATTATGTTTAATATATTATTATTTTATTTTTATTTTTTAATATACTATTATTATTTATTTTTTAATATATTAATATTACTGTTATTATTATTATTAGTATTAATAATATTATTATTTTTAATATACTATTATTATTTTTATTTTTTAATTCACTATTATTATTATTTATTTTTCTTTTTTAATATACTATTATTATTTATTATTTATTATTTAATATATTAATATTACTGTTATTATTATTAGTATTATTATTTTTTAATATATTTTTATTTTTATTTTTAATATACTATTATTATTTTTTTATTTTTTAATACACTATTATTATTTATTATTTAATATATTACTATTACTATTACTATTATTATTAGTATTAGTATTATTATTATTTTTAATATACTATTATTATTATTATTATTATTATTAAAACTAGATAAGAATATACGATTATTATTATTATTATTATTATTATTATTATTATTATTATTATTATTATTATTATTATTATTATTATTATTATTATTAAAACTAGATAAGAATACTTGTATTATTTAATTCTTGTGTTATGGTATTTAATTAAAACAATTAGTGATTGGATGTAGGAAATTCGTACTAATACATGTATTCATTAAAAGAAATTGGCATCTCACAATATCCTTTAGGATGGATCGAGAACATGACGATACTGTCCCCGAACCTATTTACGAGGGTTTGATATCTGGGTAGGATAGGCATCGATCTTCATTGATTTGGTCACGACATTTTGAGAGTTGTGAGATACCATTAGCCTTTAGACGTTGCAATTCTCGTTTTTTGGAACTATTTCGATTCCCTTCTCGGGTAATGGATTATATCGATTTGGCTGGTTTCGGGGGAGTCTGTAGAGTTGGGCATCTTCATGTAGACCATGCCCTTGTGACTGCAATAGTTGAGAGGTGGCGTCCCGAGACACATACCTTCCATTTACAGGTAGGAGAGGCCATCATCACTCTAGGGGATGTTGCGATTTTGTGGGGACTTAGAGTTGACGGTGACCCGATCATTGGAGAGGTTTACGGGTGCCCTTGGACAGCGTGGATGGATTTGATACATACGCTTCTTGGCTTTTGACCTCTGACTACCCAGTTCAGGGGTAACAGGCTAGAGAAGTCGGCCCTTGAGGCGCATTTGTCACTTCCTCTTCCGGATGATGCTTCTGATGCAGTGGTGCAGCAGAGGGCACGTGGATTCATTTTTCTTCTTATTGGTAGTATGATTCTGTCTGACAAATCAGGTCATCTACTGCCCCTTCGTCTTCTACCATTCCTTGCGAACTTACATTATTGTGGTCAGCTTAGCTAGGGTGGTGCGACTCTAGCGTGGATGTATAGATGCCTCTGCGAGGCAACTAACCCTACTACGAGGGAGATTTGTGGTCCTATGGTTCTGCTTCAGGTTAAATTTTTCTCTTTATTTTTTCTTTTCCAATTACTTTAGATGTTTTATAGTCTAGCAAAATAGTAATAAAATTTGATAAACCTGTATTATTTTATCGTGTAGTTATGGGCTTGGGAGCACATCCCTATCCTACGCCCTGACAGGGTTGAGCTAGGCCATAGACCTCCACTTGCACCATATGGTGCAAGGTGGAACGTGCGGCTACGGTTATATCGGACGCCGACGCACGTTCTAGTGACATATAGAGATCAGTTAGACGCGATGCATGATCATCACGTATGTATTTAGAATTTTCTGACAGAAATTTTTTATTACTCATATTGTCGTTTTAGTGTTTCAATTAAACGTTTTCAAATTGTGTCAGTTTATTTGGTGCCCGTACGATGCCATAGACCTAGAGTTCATGCCAGCGAGATACATAGAGGGTTCAGACATCTGGCGATCACGGACTCCACTCATATGTTGGGACGTCATAGAGTTCCACTACCCTGACCGTGTGCTTCGACAGTTTGGTATGTTACAACTCATTTCACAGAGTTGTGAGTACGATGCTGAGTTGCATGCGACTGATACTTGGGGGAACCACACAACCAACTAGTCTTATCACCATTCAGCGTTCATAGCACTGTGGGGTTTGCGACATCAGACAGTCGTGTAGGGCGCTCTCAGGATAGGGGTGGAGCCGGACTATCCATCTTGGTACCGGCTGAGGACTAGGTGGCGGATTGGTAATCCGTCCCTACCAGGGGGTGAGGTCGCTGGCTACCAGGGGACTGGTTCGGGACACACAGTCATGGTAAGTATATTATTCAGTATTCCGTGTTTTTTCTCGATAATGTATTATTATTGATACTCGATTCATTATGACATGAGTGTTTTTTTTTATGGCTATTACAGTCAGACAGGCTTTACAGAGCCATATCCATTGCCACGGAGGCTTTAACTACAACTGACTCATATTCGAGGGCAGCTTTCGAGCGTATCAGGGACACATGCACTCTTTCTCTTACCGCAGTCAGGTTTGATCTTACTAGTTATGACATGCGTCCCATTCCAGAAACGGGTGTACCCGTGATTCCGGAGCAGGCAACCAGTAGAGAGCCTCGAGCACGGGTTGAGGATTGGGCCATTCCGGGTTAGCGTTGAGGTGGTAGGCAAGCCCGTGCAGCTCCAGTTGCAGCAGTTGCACCCGAGGTTCCACCAGATCCCGTACTGCTGCTAGCTGGTCCGATTGGAGAGTTCGATGCGGGTCCATCTGGGGAGTACGAGGCGGGACCATTTGGGGAGCCAGCTGCGCAGACTCCGGATGCCTTGATCTTTAGTACTACTTGCATTTCACCGTCGACGGAGGACGGGGTGAATGGTATTACAGAGCAGATGCCCGACACAGCGACGTAGGCATCTGATATAGGATTGGGGCAAGTTACGCAGGCGTCTGTGCATGTTCCACCTATAGAGTCCATACCATTGAGTGCAGTGGTCGATAACCAAGACAGACCAGGACTTAGAGTTCAGTGGCTTTGGCGGCGACCTAGAGATTATCATCCGACAGTGCCAGAGCAGAGAGATCCTACTGTACCCGTCGAGGGTGCACATGCTGCAGCAGACATACACCTGAGGCCCAAACGTGTTGTCCGACCCCAACCATGCAGCACGTAGACTCAGTCCACATGCTTTCTTATTGTTCTGTATATAATTGATTCTTCCTTTATCACTTTTTTTTTTTTTTTTTTGGAAAAATGCATTTGCACTCTCTCCAGTTGTATTTTGTTATTAACTATATTAACAATTAAGTATTTAACTCAAAACATGCATCCATACTTGTTATAATTGATTTTATAGTGTAATTAAATACAAATTGGATTGAGATTAGTTTATTTGAAACCATCGTACATAATAATGAGAATCGTAACAATGCGGCACACGTTCATGCCTCTCGTATAGTTTCAAAAAGTGGCAGAGAGACGTAGAACGCCTGCGTCAAAGATAGATTGTCAAGAGTTAGAAAGCTTTTGCCGAATATAGCGTCCCAAATTTTCAAGAGTCGTTTTATAGGTACAATATGGGCTGTGCTAGCAGAACAAGGACGCTACTCTTAATAGCGTCCTACTTGAGGACGCAACTATGAATAGCGTCCTAAGCCTACGATCAGCCACCTTGTTGGATGGATCTTTAGTTGATTCCGAAATGACGTTGAACGCTACCATCACATGCGTCCTATGACAGCTTTTCTGAAAATATTCCGAGAACTTTGCAGACTCGATAAAGTAGGACGCTACTACTATTAGCGTCCTATTTGCAATCGACAAAAGATTCTCGCTTTGGAAAAAGATACCCGGGATTTGAGCGTACTTCAGAATTGACATTGTACCATAAGACGCTATTAATAATAGTGTCCTTATTGCGTCCTTATGAAGGATGCATCCATGAATAGCGTTCTAAGGCGCCTATTTAGCTCCATGCAATCTTGGAACCACTTCATTCTCATAGGCGGAAAAGCCTCTCAAGCTTTCATGCAAAAAAAAACACCAGACAGAGACGAAGCTAAACTACTTCATTCTCACAGGCGGTTCTGTCACCTGAAGGTATTTTTTTCCAAGTACAACCATTATGTCACTTGAAACACCACTATCCCTTGGCTTCTTCTGGGATTGCCCTCTCTCGTACGAAGCAGGCGGTTCAGTTATCTTTGCGGGCCCGTGTAGAAAGAGACTAGTCTTACAGCGTAAAATATCATTCCGCATGCTTGTCGACAAAATCTATACATACATGCGGATTGATAGGACGTTATTTACATTGGATATATCAATGAGATATCCTTGGGTATATAGAGACCGTGTTCAATGGGAGTTGCTTACATTGCAAGATAACAACGATATGGACAACATTTGGACTTTGCATTCCATTTTCAAGGAAGATGGAGTACATATCTATGTAAAGAGAGAGCCCATTTTAGATGCACCACACAACGTGTAAACAGTTCCTGAAGCTGATACTGGCATTTCCATACCGTCAAATCATTTCCCGCCGAACAACTGCCTCATACCATTTCCTACATAGATTTGCTACTCAAACAAGAAGTGTTGGAAATAACAACTGTCCAGAATCAGTTGCCACAACCACAAAGTCACCCAAATACTGATCCAGTAAATGAGCCAGAAACAATGCAAGAAGATGAGCAACCAATAGTTAATGGGACTGCAGTCATGGACTCACTGGGACCAACATCTGACATCGACGGACCACCAACCTCAGAAGGAGAATATGGAATTGACATCGATGACGTTAGCCACAGTGACACCGGCAGCAGTAGCCACCAGGATGACGTGCTACCTCGACACACATCAATGTATGCTCCACCAGAACCAGCGCATCAGATACCAGTCCAAGTAAGAAATTTGCATACATACAGCAGTTTCCAGGATATAGGCTCAGGGGCACCTGAAGGTGACTTTTTCTATGCCAGTGATGACTTACGTGTTGATGAATGGATAGCAGAAAATTGGGAGTTAAGGCATAAAATGCGGTTTCGGGATAAGTCAGAAGCAGTGCATGCTGTGAGATTATGGCACGTTAAGAAGGGCTGCGAGTTCACTGTTATTAAAAGTAAGAGTGCGATTTGAACAGCCTCATGCAGGAATAACACTGAGCAGAACCCATGTTCTTGGTACGTTCGAATCATTAAGAAAGTAAGTACTGGACGATGGGAAATTTCGGTTTGGAATGGCGAACACACATGTCTCCAAAGGGTCATAAACAACAACAATCGAAATTTGTCCTCCAAATTTATTGCACAACACATATTGCATCTTATCAGAGATAACCCCAAGACAAGTGTCAGTACCATAGTAAGGGTTGTACATGACAAATTCCAGGTTGGATGTTCATACAGAAAAGGATGATATTCTAGAAAGGCTGCTGTTGAGTTTTTATATGGCACATGGTCCTCTACTTTCAGAGTACTACCAGCGTATATGTTCACATTACAAGATTCAAATCCCGGTACAATTGTACATTGGAAACACCACAACATCAATGCTGGAGATACAAAGATTTTCAAGTTCGTATTTTGGGCTTTCAAACTATCGATCGACGGATTTAGGCATTGTCGTCCTATGATTTCAATCGACGGAACCCATTTAAGAGGGGCATATAAGAGTGTCATGTTGATAGCAAGCACTTGGGATGCTAATAATCACGTTTTTCCCCTAGCTTTTGCTGTTGTCGATGTTGAATCAAATGAGAGTTAGGGATGGTTTCTTAGACTTCTCCGAAGATATGTGGTGCGCGAAAGATATGTTTGTATTGTGTCCGACAGGCACGCTGGAATCTTATCAGCTATAAGGACACAGGCTGAGTGGGCGGAGCTAATGGGAGTTCACAGGTACTGTCTACGCCATATTCGTGCCAATTTTAACAAACAGTTCAAGAACACCGAGTTGAAGCGACTCATGTACAAAGCCGGAATAGAGAGGAAGAAATCTAAGTTTGAATCTGTAATGAACGAAATAAGAGAATACAATCAGGAGGCGTACAACTGGTTGATGCGTATTGGCTCGAAAAAATGGCCACTTACACATGATGGGGGAAATCGATACGGATGCATGACGATAAATTTATCCGAATCGTTAAATAGTGTTCTAAAAAAAACAAGAGCATACCTATCACAACCCTTGTTAATGCAACATTCTCGAAGATTGTCGAATATTTTAATCTGCAACGATCTGAGGCCACACACTGTAACAAGCCATTTCCTCCGTTGATATGGAATACATTCCAAGCAGCTTCACAGAAGGCAAGAAGTTATAAGGTTGTGTAATATAATGAACGAGTTGGAATTTTCAGTGTTAGGACACTCGTGAGAGTTGGAGGAAAAGGAAACAATGTGTATACAGTAAAAATGTCTTCACAAGACTGCAGTTGCACGAAATGGAATATTTTTTGCTTACCGTGCACGCATGTATTCGCTGTTTGTCGACATCGTGGCTGGCAACCTTTTGATTTTGTACTACCTATTTACTCCTTGGACAAATATATTGCGGCTTACAACAATGACTTCTATCCAGTCAATAATGAAAATTTATGGCGTAATGCTGACTTTTCATTAGAGGGCTACACACCAGCCCTTAAAGGTAATAGACCGGGACGGAGGCGTACTGCACGTTTTCGAGGAGAGATGGACTATCGAAATGAATGGTCTCCACCAAGATGTGGAAACTGCCATCAAACGGGACATAACAGACGAAATTACAATAGCGCTAGTTTTCAACCTGGAGAATAAATTAGATTGCATTCAGTTGTATTGTAATAAATTTATTTAATGAAAATAAAATTCATTCTGCAGTTGACATTGTTTGTTACATTTTTTGATTTATCCATTAATTACACATACTTTTGCTTTTTATTTTATTTTATTAAAGTTAATATAATTTCAACAGTTAATACATGCAATTTATTCTAACGTAAAGAATAACAAATTGTATAACAGAATCACTAAAAATGTGAGGGACAATGTCAAGGACGCAATCCGTGTATGCGTCCTAACTTATAAGGACGCATTTAAGAATAGCGTCCTCAGTAAAATACGACGCATTCGACGATAGCGTCCTCATTTAAATTAGGACGCTATCGAAGAATGCGTCGAGGCCATTTCAGGCCTCCATCTCTCGGCGGGGCCACGTGAGGACGAATGGCCCCTAATGGGGCCATTCTGATCAAATCCCCAAGTTTATCCTCCCTGCTACTATTTATTTCACCATAAAAATTAAGGCTTAGTTTGGGAGCTAACAAAATAAAGAAAAAAGAAAGATTTAGAGAAAATTGTCTTTTTTCCTCTTGTTTGACAGATTTTTAAGAGAAAAGAAAGGGAGAGAAACGTATGAATCCTCAATGGCTTAACTTATTTTTTAGATGACAAATGTATTCACTTTAGTAATAGTTAACAATTTTTATTTTCTTTCATAATATTTAGAAGAGGTTGAAAGCTTTATTTTTTTAATTGGGTTGTGATTCGGCTTCATATGCAAGAGAATTCATTGGATCTTCTTTGTGATGAAGTTGGATCTCATTAAGAAGCTTATTAACAAGGAATTCACTCAATTTTTAAATTTTTTTTCTCAACAAATTTTTTAAAAAGGAAAATATTGATTTGATTCAGTAACTTGCAAAAAATGAAAACTATCAGGCGAAAAATGTATGAAAAAAGACAATCAATTAAAATAAAAAGAAAATAATAGATCAAAGAGGAGTTATTACATAAGGGTATTTTGATAAATTAATTTATATAATTTATTTTCTCTCCAAACTCCCAAATAAAAAAAAGAACATTTCTTTACTTTTCTCTCATAAACTTCCAATCAATATTAAATATAAATTACTTTACCTTCTTTTCTCTTCATTTCTTTCTCAATTTAAGACTTCTCTTTTTTTCTTTTCTCTCTTAAATTCCCAAACTAGCCTTAAAGAATAAGGAATTTAAGACAACTTTTCCATCCTCTAACAAAGATTAAAGAGGTCATCTTTTTTTTTTTTTTTTAAATTACACGACGAGTCCCATTTTTAAACCTTGCCTTATATGGTGTTTGGTGTTCCGTTCAAATTTGTGGGTACCAAATGTATTGGTGTGGCACTTTGCAAAGAATAGTATTTACATTGTCAAAAGCAATTATAGGGCTATTCTAAATGAGCAGTGTACACATCAGAGCTTGGTGTTAGAAATCGGTAACGATAAGCACATACATACAACTCAACTGAATTGAACAAACACCGTCTATACCCGTTCAGAACTCTAACAAAAGTACAATTATTAATTATCAATAAAGCTAGCAAGGCCAAATAGTCCAAACGTAAAGCAACCATGCAGAATTCAAAATAGAAAAGTAAGTCAGTAACAGACTTGAACAGTAGAACGGACAACAACTTATCTGATAGAAACGCAGACCGAATCACCAGTTCAATACTGGTTTACCTTCAAGAAGTTATTCGCCTCACTTACCAGTGCAATAGGTACACCGAATCTCCTTGCAGGATAAGACGGTCTCAGATCGCCATCAACGCACACCAATTGCAATCACCTCGAAAATCTTCTCAATTCGCCGGTCCCGTTAAATCAGGAAAATATAGATTGCGAGAGAGAGAATAGAAGAGGCGGCTATTTTGTTCTTCCTATAGCCTCAGGAAAAAAAAAAAAAACCTATACTAATCCGAATTAGGAGACCTAATTCTTCTCAGTTTTGAACTTTCCTTTTCTTGTACAAGTTAGAGTCAATTGGACAAAATAAAAGGAGAGGAACGTGAAAACGCGCGCATGTGGCAGTCCCACTATCTTGGACTTTCAATTAAGTTCATAAAAAAGCATTTTAGTATATAAGGGTTTCAACACTCTTTAATTTTTTTCATGTGGGACTCATGTATAACATGAGTTCTCAAATGGTTAAATACGCAACTTTAATGATATTTAATTATGGATTCCTACCATGAAAATGGCTTCTACTATAATCAAAACAATCTCTAACATGTTAAGAACAACTCTCATTAATTGTTTTAGGCTAGCTAATCATGAGTTAAAAATTATTTACTCCAAAAGTTGCCATTTTCAATAATCCCTCACAAATCCATAGTTAAAGACTATCCAGGATTTACATAATTTACTTTCGATAATAGTACCTTCTGGTTTGAACCACTACCTAAGTTATCCAACTTATGCCCCCACAAGAACAGATGAACATGAGCCTTGAATCTGAACCTTGAGTGTGACGGCGTCCATTGGTAACAACATACTATCGGCTATGGAAATAATCTTTAGGGTTGACACGTTATGACCATGTGTCCTGATCCTGTCTCATGAGTGTATTCAGAGAAAATCCAATTCCCTTTAGTTGTGGCCATACAACACCACTCACATAGTTAGCGATCTCCAAGGATGTACTGTTAGCATCCTGTCTAAAGGACTCGATCTTATTCAGAGTCACAACTCTTACTAATTGCAGTAAACGCACCAAAGGTTTTCAGGGAAAGGACCTAGATATAAATGTAACAAAATAGGTGCCAGATTCACTCAAACAGCTTCTTTATACCATATTGAACTGCCTTGTGGGATCTCCACTTAGTCAGTTGGGTTGCCATTGTAGGTGAATAATTATTGGGTTATCAGTCCCATTCCCAATCTGGATTTAAAAAATAAGGATGTTTCAAGTCCTTTAGTTAGAGGGTCTACAAATTATATTTAGATCCAACAAAGTCAACAGATACCACATTTTCAGACACTAACTCCCTTAGAGACTTAAGTCTAACTTGAATGTGTCTCTTAGTTTTTTAATTATATTTGGTACTCTTTATCTTTGCCATTGTGGTTTGACTATCACAATGTATAGATATAACAATAACAGGCTTGCTGATCTTTGGCAAAGAGGACAATAGTCCATACAGCCATTCAGCTTCCGTTCCAGTAGTATCTAAGGCACATAACTCAGTCTCAAAAGTTGACCGAGTTATCAAAGTTTGTTTACAATACTTTCAGGCAACTGCTCTGCCACCTAATGTAAAAACATATATCCAGTGCAACCATTACTGCCAGAGTTCTTGGCAATCCAGCTTGCATCACTATGCCCTTCAAGTACAGTAGAGAATTTTTCATAATGTAGCCCAAGGGAAACTGTTCCCTTTAAGTACCTTAGTACTCTATTCAAGGCCTCCTAATGAGTTCGATTTGGACAACTTGTATATTTTGTCAGTTTAGATACCGAAAATGAAATATCTGGTCTTGAGCTATTTGCAAAATACCAATAATTTGAGAATATTTTAATTGAGAAACAGGAATACCACTTTCATTCTTGAACAAAACTATAAAAGGGTCACTTGGAATTTTAGCAATTCTAAAATTTTGATAATCATATTTCTCAAGAACACTTTCAACATAGTGAGATTGAGAAATAATTATCCCCTTAGTTGAGCGAATCAACTTTAGGCCAAGAATTACATTTTCTACTCTAATATCCTTCATTTTACTTTTCAAGAATGATTTAGTTTCATTAATTATCTCAACATTGGACCCAAATAGCAAAGTATCATCCATATACAAGCATAGTATAATACATGTATTACCCTTAACCTTACAGTAGAGACACTTGTCATTCTCATTTATGATGAAACCAAATGATAAAATAGTTTTATCAAACTTTTCATGCCGTTGTTTGAGTGCTTATTTTACACTATATAGGGATTCAACAAGTTTACAAACTTTTTGTTCATTTCCTTTGGCTACAAATCTCTCAGACGGATCCATATATATCTCTTCTTCAAGATCACCATGAAGAAAAACTGTCTTCACATCCATTTGGTGGATAGTGAAACCATATATAGAAACTAATGCAATTAGCACTCGGATTGTAGTTAAACGAGCAACAGGAGAGTAGGTATCAAAATAGTCCATTCTCTCTTTCTATCTAAACCCTTTTGCAACTAATCTGACTTTGTACTTATCTATGATCCCATTTGATTTGAGTTTCTTCTTAAAAATCCATTTGCATCCAATTGTAGTACATCCAAGAGGGAGATCTACCAGTTCCCATGTCTCATTGGAGACAATGGAATCCATCTCACTTTTAACAACTCCTTTCTAATGCCCTACTTCCGAGGAAGCCATGATTGTTTGAAAGATTAAAAGTTCGTCCTCAATATTGTAAGTGACAAAGTCACTTCCAAAGTCCTTGACTACTTCAGCTTTCTTACTCCTTCTAGATTCTTCCAATTCCTCAATTTGAGTGTTGGAACTATTTAGACCCTCCCTCACATCTTTCACCCTTTTTACGTGATTAGGAATGGAATCAGATGCTAAGACTGAATCTAAAGTAGAAACATCTTGAGGCAAATCAGTTTTTATGGGAAACACATCTTCAAAGAATGTAGCATCATGGTATTGAATAATTATGTTAACATCTATGCCAGGTATTTCAGATTTAATTACCAAAAACCTTATAACATAGCTTATTTCCACATAACCAATAAAGATGGCATTAATAGTCTTTGGTCATAACTTTTTTTTTTTTTTTGTTCAGATATTAGAACTTTTGCAAGACAACCCCATATACGGAAGTATTTTAAATTAGGTTTCTTACCTTTCCAAACTTCAAAATGAGTTACCTCTTTATGTTTGTGATAGACTCTATTTAGAATATGACAAGCCGTATTTAAAGTCTCACCCAACATATACTTAGGCAATCCAGAATTCAAAAGTAAACTGTTGATTATATCTTTAAAAGTTTTATTTTTCTATTTAGCAATCCCATTAGATTGGGAAGAATAAGAGGGTGTCTCCTCATGAATTATGTCATTACTTTGGCAATATTCAACAAATAGATTAGATCTATACTCTCTACCTCTATCAGATCTTAACCTTTTAAATTTCTTACCAGTTTGAGTTTTAGCTTCATTTTTAAATATGAAAAATTTTCAAGTGCTTTATCTTTATGTTTAAGTAAATAAATATGGCAATGTCTACGTAATGAAATATTTCTTATTATCCCTAGTCAACAAACCATTGAATTCATAGATGTCTGTGTGAATTAAATCAAGCATTTTCCAATCCCTTTCAATTGAATGACACGGTTTCCTGATTATTTTAGCTTCCGCACACACTTGACATTTATTCTTCTTATCAATTGCATGTTTAGGGATCAAATCCAAATTCATCATTCTTTTAACAAAATCTAAATTTAAATTTCCAAATCTACTATGTCAAATATCAGTGGATTCAATAATGTGCACCATATGATAAACAAAATTCTCAACAGAATAAGCTTTATTTAAATCAGAAGTAAATGGTTCAACTCTTAATTTAAATAAACCATCTGACAAATAGCTTTTGCTAGTAAAAGTATTGTAGTGCATAATCATTACTTTATTACATTTGAAAGTAAACCTATAACCCTCTCTAACTAAATATGAACCACTAAGAATATTTCTAAGAACTATTGGAATATGCTGTACCTTATGAAGAGAAAGAATACGCCCTGAAGGAAACTGTCTACGTGTCCAATCCCCAACACATTAGCTGCAGCTGAGTTCCCCATCCTCACAGTTTTTTCTTTAATTGACAGGTAAGACACAAAAAGTAATTTATCAGCACAAGCGTGCACATTTGCCCTAGTATTAACTAGTCATTCAAGTGACTCATAAATAATAAAGACTTCTGGATTAACAAAAACATACATTTCTTCATCATTAGAAATAGTGATGCCAGTCCCAACCTTAATGGTACAAACCTCAGTGAGGTGTATACTCAAATTAGTTTCTATTTGACTAGTATTCTCTACCATCATATTGACTTGTGTTTCAAAATTTGATCATTGTTTGACTTTGGACTTCTTAGACGGATAATTCTTAGCCCAATGCCCAACCTGACCACAATTCTAGCAAGGTTTGTTTGCTTTTGGTTTCTTTTTTGCCTTACCTTTTGTCTTGTTTATATTTTTAGACTTTGAATTAACCTCCACATTCCTCTGATTATTGCTCTTCTTTCTAGTAGTCACTACATGGACATTAGACTCTATAGGTACAATATGACTATTCTTCTTATGTTGCTCTTCAATGGATATTGATTTCATCAGATCGTTTAGAGAAATTTTCTCTGTTTTGTGTTTGAGAGACATATCAAAGTCCTCCCAAGACTCAGGAAATTTTTTTATCACTGACAGCATTTGGAACTTCTCAGAAAGTTCCATATCCGCTTCATGGAGTGAGTGAATAATCAATTATAGCTCTTAAGTCTGTTTAGTCACAGACTTACCTTCAACCATATAAAATTTCAGGAATTTAAAGATATAATACCTCTCAAGACCTTGATATTCGGTATTATATTTCCTATCCAACTCATCCTATGGCATCTTTACTGTGTTGGACTCAAAACAGTAGATATTAAAGAGAGCATTTGTCACGGTCGACAGTATTGCCCTCCTGCCTACATTGTTCCGTTCATCCTATGCAACAATCTCAACTATTTTAGGATGTCTTTCAGTTGGTATGGGCCTGTCAACCTACACTGCTGACAACAAGCCCCTCATGGTTAACCAAATTTTCATGCGTTGTTATCAACGCTTGAAATTCTGCCTCGGACCGAATTTGTTCGGCAGACCATTCAAGTAAACCAAAGACTTATACACAGTAGAAGCAGTACCTGACGAACAGGCCATTGCTCACAAATAGATAATTGCATAATAACTTCTTGAAGACGGTTAGAAATTGGGAACGATGAGTACAAACAGACAACTCAACCAAATTGAACAAGCACCGCCTATACCCGATCAGGACTCTAACAAAAGTACAATTATCAATTATCAACAAAGCCGGCAAGGCCAAATAGTCTAAACGCAAAGCAACCAGGCATACTTTAAAACAGAAAAGTAAGTCAGAAATGGACCTGAATAGTAGAATCGGACAACAACTTATCCAATAGAAGTGTAGACCGAATCACCAGTTCAATACTGGTTTGCCTTCGAGAAGTTATTCGCCCCACTTACCAATGCAATGGGTACAACGACTCTCCTTGCAGGATAAGACGGTCTCAAATCTCCGTCGATGTACACCAACTGCGATCACCTCAAAATTTTTCTCAATTCACCGATCCCGTTAAGTCAGAAAAATATGGATTGCGAGAGAGAGAACAGAAAAGGCAGCTATTTTTTTCCCCAAAACCAAAGTGGCGGCTTTGTTCTTCCTATAGCCTCAGGAAAAAAACCCTATACTAATCCGAATTAGGAGTAGGGATGGTAATTCCCCGGAGTAAACTGAGGGTTTGGCCTGGCCCGACCCTATGGGACAGGAGATTCCCCGATTTAAGCGCGGATAGGGATGTGAACGGGCTTTATTTCTAGGCCTGCAGGCAAGGCGGGGTCGGGTCAGGCCAAGGATAGGGATTGCAAGATCCCCGACCTGTCCCCAGCCCATCCTCGACCCGTATAGCTTGTATACTGTGTAAGTATATTTCTAGTATAATAATTATATAGCTTATATAGTGTGTAAATATATATCTAGTATAAAAATATAATAATTATATAATGCATATATATAATAATTCTATATCTAATGTGCGTATATATATTAATATTGAAATATATAGTGTATATATATAGACTATATATAGTGTATTATTATATATATAATAATTAGTAATTACGTAGATAAGTAAAAAAAATTGTATTCTATATTTTTTGTTGTGACAGTTCGATAGAGAATCGATGCGAAAAAGAGACTTTCATTTCTAGCCTCTCTTTTTTTTTTTTTAATTTAACAAATAGGAAATTCTCTTTTTTTTTTCTTTTTCACGTGAGTTTTTGATTTTTCTGAAGAAAATGGGGAGGGGAGGGGGGTTAGAACCAATAAAGAAGATACTAAAGAAAATAAAAAAAAGATACAACAATAATTTGACTAAGAGTACTTTAGATTAGTTTATTCATAAAATTTATTGTTCTTAGAAATTTTTTATTATTGTATATATATTTAAAAAGACATTTATGAAATAGTTCAAATTTTTAAAAAATATTTGATTTATAAACTTGTATTTAGGTGGATAATTTCTTTATTTTCTCCTATCTTAAATGATCACAATATTTTTTGTGAACTATGAATTAAGTACTGAAATGTTGAGATTTATAACGTACTAGTTTAGTAGTATTTTTGCCAAATTGAGAGTTTAAATTGGTATTACATAAATATGTAGCATTTCATTTGCTTGGGGTCATATTAATTTCTCTTATAATTGATAGAGTTTTTTTTTTCTTTACTAAATTTCTTTAAATTGTGGATGCTTAGAGCCATTACTTGTTTTATTGTAATTTTTAAATTTATTTGTTTAAATTTTAGATTTAAATCTAGACATAGCCTAAATGTTTCTTTTTTTCTTCCTTTTTTTTTTGGTGAAGGTTTAGGATTTGGACTATTTTGTTTTCCAGATTATTAGGTACATATGAATAGGAGTAATTAATTACCCCTATCTTGCAAATATACACGAAAAGGATATAAAACCATAATATAAATATATTTTAATGCAGAAAAGAATTTGTATTCATTAATTTAATGATAGAGGCGTTATTAAATTGATGAACACAAAAAATAAAATAAGTAATAGAATTTAATAATTTAATAATAGAAATTATATTTTATTTATGTTAGCTCAAAAAAAAAAACAAAAAATATAACTAAAAAAGAGCTTTATATAAGCTAATATTATATTAATTCATATAAAAAAATTATTTTAAAATATAAAATCACATAAAATTAATGTTGCCCTACCCATCTTCCTCTCTCAATCTCTGTGTTGCTTTCACCCAAATCACCCCGCCACTGTCGCCGCCCCTCTCTCATTCTTTGTGTTGTGTTCACTCAAATCACACCGCAACCACCGGTCCACCGCTACGCTTCTCTGTTGCCGTCCTCTTCAAGGTTAAGAAATCGTCGTTCTCTATTGCCACTGATCCACTGCAACTGCCGTTCTCTGTTGTTGTTGGTCCACTGCAACCTTCTGAGTTTCTTGCTTTGAATTCACAACCCATTTTCAATGGAGGAGGTCAGAATCAGAAAGCCATTTAAATGTCTTTATTTAAATGTCTTTCAGTTGTAGTCTTGTAGATGGGTTTTACCTCTAAGGGAAGAGTGAAACGAAAGGGCGTGGGCAGGAAGAGGGAAGAGTAGATCCCATAAGCAACAAAACTACAGAATATCATTGTGCCGATCCATCCACCAAAGAATTTTAGTATAAGTTTTCAGTTCACATTCTGCAATGACCAAAAGCAATAGTTTAGCCTTGATTGAATAGAGATACTAATTCAAAAAAAGTAGGAGGAATAGGAAGCTAAAGTAATAGAAGCAATAGTTTAAATATATTCTCCTATTGTGTGGCAGGTCATAAATAAAAAATTTTCTACTCATTGTTCACACACACGATTATTATGATGCTAGGCTTCCATCAAAATGCTGTGCATCTCTGTAAGACCAGAGGCAGGTTAGATTTGGAGAGATGTTCCTTTAAAAGAAAATTCAGTACATGCCAAACATGGATTTTGTTACTAGAAAAATCCAGAGTGCAAAGTAACTTTACCTGGGGTTCGTCAGCAAAACCTACTCCTACCAAGGCCCCAATAAAAGTATGCACACTAGACACTAGAAGCTTCATTCTAGAAATAGCAATCATAGTTGCCACACTTGACAACTGTTAGGCCATTCCTCTTGAGCTACCGATGTATGTTAGCCTGCTACCGAGACATTGGATTAGGCGCCAACCAAAAAGAAAGAAACCAATTGATGCACCAAGTCCTTTAACTGCTCTAATCCGCCATCCAACCAATAGTGAACCCTGTGAATAGCATAGAACACAATTTAACATGCTGCTTTTATTTACATGGTTTTGTGAAAGATCAATGTAGATAATATTGACTTGAGAAGGTAGTATTTGCTCACCGCATGTTCTCTATTTTCAGAGTATTTTTCTCTGTGGTTGAAAACATCAAGTATGGCTCCAAATGGACTGATTAAAGAACCAACTTCAGTTGCAGATTGGATAATCTTGTAAAAATTTAAGATAGTATTTTCTATTTTTTATTTATCCATATTGTGCTATTTTTATGGAAAGCTAAAGGAAACATGATAATAGGCATGGTCTTTTTATGGAAGCTTATTGTGCAATTTAAATGTCTTTTTATGGAAGTTGAAGGAAACATGATAATAGGCATGCTCAGAATAAGGGACACATCAATAGTGGAACGACTTTGCAATTACCTTGTTTACATTTTGAATTGCTTATTAGCTTTTAACATGAGGATGGATATAGAATGGAAATTTTGCAGGCATTTTAATACTAAATTGCTAGGATAAAGCTAACTAATTTATGGAATAAAGTGTTTAGCATTTTTAATTTTGTTGTTGGGCTGCTGGGCTGAAATTGGCCCCCACATCCCAAATTCCCCATTGGGCTGAAACTGGAAGCTTCATTCTAGAAACAGCAATCACAGTTACCACACTTGACAACTGTTAGGCCATTCCTCTTGAGTTACTGATGTATATTTGTTGGAATATATGCCATCTAGATTAATTTTATTTGATGTAATTATCAAATTTATTAATAAAAGAATTTATTCTCAAAATTTGTTTGTGAATTTATATTTAATTTGTGCACAATTTTCATTTGGAAATGACTCATTTTGTTTAAGTAAGTGATCCATGTGAATGGTGATTTTTCACAATAAGGTATGAATCATGGGTTACTTAACACATAAATGTTTGTTCTTAACCGATTGATGAGAATATGAATCTCATCATGCATAAGTTATTGTGTTATGAATTCTAAATAGGGAATGACTTACCTTTAGCCAATGAGTAGTCCACTCACTTCATAGCATAAGCGTATTTCGAATACGTAAAACAGGACCTGTAATAGTGGTTTCTAAAAGAACTATTTAGAAGGAACCCGAACTATTACTGCTATAGCGTGGACTAATACTCTACTGCTTGAGTATTGTTATAGATTGTATATAGGCTTATTTGTAGGGATTAGATTGTTAACAAATATAGGCTGATTTGTAGGCTAAATAATAGGAATTAGAGGGCTGAGTTATTGTAATTAATATAGGATATTTTACTTCCTATTGTAGGATCTCTATACTTGTATATATATCTTTATAATTGATGAATAAAAGATAAGAAGTTTCATTCTCTTGTTTTGAAACTTACATGGTATCAGAGTATGGTTCTGTTCATAGATAATTTTTTTTTGGGTTGTTGGGTGTGAGAGAGGCTGTTGCCGTATTCAAGGTGCAGGCTTTGGAGGTTCCTCTATAGACACTGCCAACTCAGGGAGGTACGTCGTGCCGATTAGCCAGCACCTAGTGACTCATTCTTGTGGGTAATTTGTTATCTTGTTGACTTTTCTTAGCAGTTATGTCTGACAAAAAGACTGAAATTGTTTCTGATATGGTTTTGTTGGTCTCAAAAATCACGGACCATAAATTAAATGGAATTAATTTTCTTGATTGAAACCATATGATTGAATTATATCTGCTCAGTATTTCTATGGATGGTCATCTGACTGATGATCCACCAACGAATGACTCTAGATTGTCGTGGATGAAAGACGATGCTCGTTTGTATATACAAATTTGTAATTCTATTGATAGTGAGGTGGTTGGTTTAGTTACTCATTGTAAGAAAGTGAAAAAATTAATGAACTATTTGCAGTTCTTATATTCTGGAAAAGGAAATTTCTCTCGTATCTATGATGTTTGCAAGGAGTTTTACTGGGCAGATAAAGGAGATAAGTCTCTTACCAGTTATTTTATAGACTTCAAGAAATTATGAAGAGCTCAATATGTTACTTCCCTTCAGTACTGATGTGGAAGAACAACGGAATCAGTGAGAGAAGATGACTGTTATGAGTTTTCTAGCCGGTCTTCCGTCTGAATTTGAGACTGCCAAATCTCAAATTCTTTCCAGTTCAGAAATTTTCTGTCTAGAAGATGCTTTTCGGAGAGTTCTCCGTACAGACAATACGTTACCTGTTCTATCTACTCAGCCTAATAGTGTTCTTCTTAGCCGTACTACCACATTTGACTCAGGAAGACAACACTACAATAGTGGTGGCAACTGTAAGAGCATGGGGTCAGGGTTCACCACCTCTGATAAGACTACTGGAACTCGTGGACAGAAGCAAGGAGAAATGGTATGTCACTATTGTCACAAACCAGGTCATATCCAGCGGGACTGTTGGAAGCTGCAGTATAAGGAAACTCAGTCTGCCCATATTGCATCTAGTTCTAAGATCTCTGAAAAGTCTGTTACAATATCTGCGGATGAGTATGCCAGATTGACTCAGCTTCAAGCAACAGTGAAACAACCATCCGGTCATATTCCTACTCTTGTCGAGACAGGTACACCCAATACATGTCTTGTTTCCTCTTCTTCAAAATGGGTTATTGATTCTGGTGCTACAGATCATATGACAGGTAATCCCAGTTTACTTTCTAACTTTCAGCCACATAAATCTATCACTCCTGTTACTTTAGCCGATGGTTCCACATCTATTGTTATTAGGTCTGGAACCACTAATCCCATATCATCTCTCCATTTATCATCTGTTCTGAGTCTACCACAACTGTCTTTTAATTTGATTTCTGTCAGCAAACTTACTTGTGCCCTTAATTATTGTGTCTCATTTTTTTCCTGGTTATTGCTTATTTCAGGATCTCATGACGAAGAAGATTATTGGTAAATGACATGAGTTTGACGGTCTCTACATTCTTGATACACCAAAACCAGGGTCTATAGCATGTGTCGGAACAGTCTCTCATTTTGAAACATATTGTCGATTGGGTCATCCTTCGTTTTCTATGTTAAAGAAACTTTGTCCTCAGTTTTCAAACATTAATTCATTAGATTGTGAGTCTTGTCAGTTTGCTAAACACCATCGTCTTAGTTCTAGTCCTAGAGTCAATAAGCGAGCTATTGCTCCCTTTGAGTTAGTACATTCTGATGTTCGGGGTCCTTGTCCAGTTACCTCTAAAACTGGTTTTAGATATTTTGTTACTTTTGTTGATGATTATTCTACAATGACATGACTTTATTTGATGAAAAATCACTCAGAATTATTTTGTCACTTTTCTTCCTTTTGTGTTGAAATTCGCACCCAATTTGATAAGCCTGTACAAATCTTAAGAAGTGATAATGCAAAATAATATGTTTTCGGCAATTTTTAAAAATACATGCTTGAACAGGGTATTCTCCATCAGACTTCTTGTGTTGACACCCCTTCTCAAAATGGGATTGCTGAGAGAAAGAATAGACATCTTCTTGAAACTTCTAGAGCTTTGTTATTTCAAATGCAGGTTCGTAAATGTTTCTGGGCTGATGCTGTGTCTACTGCTTGTTTTCTAATCAATCGTATGCCTTCCTCTATTTTGTCTGGTAATACTCCTTTCTACACTCTATTTCCAAATAAACAATTATTTCCTATAGAACCAAAGATATTCGGTTGTACTTGTTTTGTTCGGGATGTTCGTTCTCACGTTACAAAATTGGATCCTAAGTCCTTAAAATGTATGTTTCTGGGTTATTCCTGTTGGGGATATGCCCTAGAGTCAATTTGTACTTATACTATTGTCATTATGTTTTATATAATAATATGAGACTTTCCTTTCCATGAATAGTGAGTTTTGTTTTGTTGGTCATCAAGTACGTGACTTGATAGTAAAACCCTACAATGAATACAATGACTATTCTAAAACTGTCCCTGATCGATTATTATTATTGGAATAATAATAAATTAAGATTAGTATGTTTGTGACTTGATGGCTATGTTTTACTGGCCATGGATATTTGTAATATCGAGTCAAGACATAAATAAATGTTAGAGAACATTGTATTGGATATGACCCACTGTAAGAGTACTTCATGGAATATGTCATAAGTACTTTCTAGCCATAATAATATTGAAAGTCCTTCGACCTAAATTCATCATAGTTTCCTACTTGATAAATTCTATATTTTGACATTGTCTAAAGTTGTCTTTAACTAGATAATAAATTAGACTACTGTTGGATATAGAATAAATCAAGGAGAGGAATATGATTGATTGTGAAGGAATTTGTCCCTCTCAGTTATGGGAGAGATATCCATGGGCCCCTTGATAAGTTAGATTGTTAAAAATGCATGGCCGTGCTCAAACATATCAATCTAAGATATTGATATCATTTGTTTGAACAGTCTACTATGAAATCAAGAAATAATTGATTAAGCTTAATAAGGATGACATGCTCCGTGCCTTATGCTTAATCTGGATATTGTGTGACAAAAGGACTAAATATAAAATTATGGTTTAGTTCAAAGAGATCACCGATCTTCATTTAACCTGGATAGTTATAATGTTTTGCTAGAAACCGCTTATAACTTGTGGGCCATTTAAATATGATTTAGGCACGCTGTCAGTATTAAATGAACCTATAGGGTCACACAATAAGTGAACTTGTTAGGTTATTTTTTTGGTGACCAGGTTCGATGAATCTAGAAATATGTCTAAGTTAATCGTACTTAGAAAATTTACCAGATACAATAAATCTGGAAATATGTCCACATTCGATGTATCTGGATGATGTCCAGATTATAAGAATCTGACTTGGTAAATTAATTAGTTAAATTATCGAGGTAATGGCAGAATCTTATCATATCAGTTTTAATTTAATTTGAATTTAAATTAGAATATAATAAGATATTATTAGGGTTGGACTCTAAGAGGTTCGGGGGTTTTTAAGAAAACCCTAGCCGTCTTTTCAATAGTTCATTTTTTCGGTTGAGAACATTCGTGCCATTCTCTACCAGGAAAGAAAAAAAAAACCTCTCAAACCCTAGGTGCTAGCACTCCCCGGATATCGAGTGAGTTCGCGGTATGTATCCGATAGAGGACGTTCGCATACTGCAGCGTCTGGTGATTGTTCGGGTTGAACGTACAACAGCGCAACCAGAATCGAAGGATTTCGATTATAGCAACCAGAGGTAATTCTTAAACCTTAGATCTTCTTAATCGTTTACTTGGGTCCTCGGGAGGGATTCGTGGATGTTTTTCGCGTTTAGGAGTCCACAAATTCTAACAATTCTTGTGTGCAAAAAGGGTATCGTTGTTATTGTCCTAGTCTCGGTAAGTATCTTGTGTCTGCTGATGTTACGTTTTTGGAACAAACACCTTTATCTTCATCTTCAGGTTCTGTGAGTCAGGGGGAGGATGATGATTTGTTAATCTATAATGTCATACCAAATTTAGGTCCACCTCTCCCTACACCAGTTAAACCTCCCATCAAATACGCCTACTCGCGTCGCCCACATCCGCCAAGTTCTGACTTAGTTGTTGAGTCTCCAGAATTATGTCCTGATGAACTAGTATATTCGTCATCAGATCCGACTACCAAAGATGATCTTGATCTTCCTATTGCTCAGAGAAAAGGTAAACGTACATGTATCTACCCAATCTCTTCAGTTGTTTCTTACACTCATTTGTCTTCCTCTTCTTGTGCTTTTCTTACATCCCCCGACACTGTTTTTGTACCTAAAACTGTTCGAGAGGCATTAGCTCATCCCGGATGGCGGAATGCTATGATTGAGGAAATGAATGCTCTAGATATCAATGGTACATGGACTTTGGTTACCTTACCTGCAGGTAAACAAGCTATTGGATGTAAATGGGTGTTTACTGTCAAAATTAATCCTGATGGCTCCATTTCTCGATTGAAAGCTAGACTTGTTACAAAAGGATATGCTCAGACTTATGGAGTGGACTATCATGATACTTTTTCTCCTGTTGCTAAACTTGCTTCTGTCAGGTTATTTATTTCCCTTGTAGCAACTTATGATTGGCCGTTGCATCAGTTAGATATAAAGAATGCCTCTTTCCATGGTGATCTTCAGGAGGAGGTCTATATGGAGCAACCACCTGGTTTTGTTGCTCAGGGAGAGAATGGGAAAGTCTGTCGTTTGCAAAAATCTCTCTATGGCTTGAAACAGAGTCTTCGGGCTTGGTTTGGAAAATTTAGCCAGGCTATTGAGACGTTTGGGATGCAAAAGAGCAAGTCAGATCATTCTATTTTCTATAGATAATCTGATGGAGGAATTATTCTGCTAGTTGTATATGTGGATGATATTGTAGTCACAGATAGTGACTCAAGAGGAATTTCATCTTTGAAGTCCTTTCTTCATACTCAGTTCCATACCAAAGACTTGGGGATGTTAAAGTATTTCTTGGGCGTTGAAGTTAGCAGGAGTAAGAAGGGAATCTTCCTATCCCAGAGGAAGTATGTGCTTGATTTACTGTCAGAGTCGAGAAAGTTGGGTGCTAAACTATATAGTACTCCAATGGTTCCTAATTTACAATTAACCAAAGAAGGAGAATTATTTGCAAATCCTGAAAGGTACAGAAGATTTATTGTCAAGTTGAATTATCTTACTATGACACGTCTTGATATTGCTTATTCAGTGAGTGTGCTGAGCTAGTACATGTCATCACCAACTGTTGATCATTGGAAGGCAGTAGAACAAGTTCTGCACTATTTAAAAGGTGCTCCTGGACGTGGAATCCTATATGGCAACCATGGTCATACTAGGATCGAATGATTTTCAGATTCTGATTGGGCAGGGTGTAAGGAAAATAGGAGATCTACTTCAGGATATTGTGTTTTTGTTGGGGGAAATTTGGTTTCATGGAAGAGTAAGAAACAGAATGTAGTATCACGATCAAGTGCGAAAGCTGAATACAGAGCTATGACCAAGTCTGTGTGTGAAGTCATATGGGTATATCAGCTTCTCAGTGAAGTAGGAATTAAGTCTCAGTACCTGCGAAGCTATGGTGTGATAATCAAGCTGCACTTCACATTGCTTCCAATCTAGTCTTTCATGAACGAGCGAAACATATTGAGATTGATTGTCATTTCATTCGTGAAAAGATCCAACAAGGTTTGATCACTACAGGTCATGTGAAGACTGGAGAACAATTATGTGATTTATTCACAAAGGCTCTTAACGGGGTCCGGATTGATTATCTATGTAACAAGTTGGGCATGATTAATATCTATGCTCCAGTGTGAGGGGGAGTGTTACAGATTGTATATAGGCTGATTTGTAGGGATTAGATAGTTAACAAATATAGGCTGATTTGTAGGCTAAATAATAGAAATTAGAGGGCTGAGTTATTATAATTAATATAGGATATTTTACTTCCTATTATAGGATTTCTATACTTGTATATATATATCCTTATAATTGATGAATAAAAGATAAGAAATTTCATTCTCTTGTTCTGAAACTTACAAGTATGAATTGGTGGTCTGACGAAATTAGAAGTATATACTTTGATATACTATAGTTGAGGTTCTTTCGTAGAGTTGATATACTTGTATGTTGGATATATGTGACTAGTTAGTTAAGACAAACTTATACAAGATAATTTCTGCGCTATGTCGCTCCTTATGACTGTTCAAATGATCTAATTATCTAGGGTCCTGGGGAACATAACTTGGATGTTTACTTTAGGGTAGCTCCCTTAGAAAGTAAAAATATTCCAAGAGTTGTGGATCATTGGACTAGAGGTCTAATGATGGTTGATGTTTATTAGAGAGGTGTTAGTACACTCCTCTCTAAATGCACGGCGATACGTAGAGGGGTGTTTTAGTCATTACACTTGTAGGTTGAAGATTTTGCTAACTCAGCATTATCCTTAGATCAATATTTTCTTATAGTGATATTAGAAAATATTTAAAATGCAAAATATAACTATTTATATAATAAGGGTATTTTGGTCATTTTAATAGCCAAGGCGATGTGTTTTTTGGTCTCCGAAATAGCCCTTAAATCCTGACAGATTTGGGTTAAGGAATTGGTTTTGGTAATTATGGGTTTTATTTTATTTTATTTAAGTAGTCTAATTTATTATTGGATTAGAATAAAATAAAAGGCCCGACAGAGAGTATATATTTTATCTAATTTAATTGGTTAATTAATTATTCAGGGCTTAAGGTACAGATTGAATAATTAGAAAATTAATCGAAATATAAACTAGATAAAAGTTCTGATATTTTATATTGGTCTATTTGAGCTTGTTAATTATTTATTAAGTTGTTTAATAAAGCTCAGAAAATAAATAATTGAAATTTATTATTTATGGGTGTTCAAGCCCAAAAGTAAATAATTTTATCTGGCTCAATGAATAAGACCAAGGGTAAAATAAAATTAAAAAAAATTAATTATTAAATTAATTAATTAAATAAAATAAAAAAATAATAATAAAACACGGGATATTTTGCATGAAAGATAACAGAAAGCATGTGGCTTTCTATTTTCATACTCTTGGTCACTTTCTCTTGGTGGAGGAACAAAATGAAAAAGGAAATCATGTAAAATGGTCTCAAGCTTTTTCATTATTTCACTTCACGAGAAAACCCATTTGATAGCTTGATAGAAGCTAACTGTGAAAGCATTCACAAAAGCAAAAAGCATTGCAAACCTAACTCCTTTAAGCTTTCACCGGCGGTGGAAAGGGCACCATTTGAAAAGGTCAAAAGCTTCGCGTGAATGAGACGAAGTCAACGTTTATAAGGACGTGATCCAATAGTTTCAAGCATCCTTGTATAAACATCTATTTCAGTGCGAAGAGAGTCATTCAAACACAAAGGTAAATTTTTCATTTTGTAAGCATGCTTTTGATTTAATGATTTTTGCCATTTTAAATATTTAATGTTAGCCTGCTACCGAGACATTGCATTAGGCGCCAGCTACAAAGCAAGAAACCAATTGATGCACCAAGTCCTCCAACTACTCTAAGCCGCCATCCAACCAATAGTGAACCCTGTGAATAGCATAGAACACAATTTAACATGCTGCTTTTATTTACATGGTTTTATGAAAGATCAATGTAGATAATATTGACTTGAGAAGGTAGTATTTGTTCACCACATGTTCTCTATTTTTAGAGTATTTTTCTCTGTGGTTGAAAACATCAAGTATGGCTCCAAATGGACTCATTAAAGGACCAACTTCAGTTGCAAACTGGATAATCCCGCAAAAATTTGAGATAGTATTTTCTATTTTTCATTTATCCTGATTGTGATATTTTTATGGAAAACTGATCTTTTTATGGAAGCTGAAGGAAACATGATAATAGGCATGCTCAGAATAAGGGACACATTAGTAGTGGAACAACTTTGCAGTTACCTTGTTTACATTTTGAATTGCTCATTAGCTTTTAACATGAGATGGATATAGAATGGAAATTTTGTAGGCATTTTAATACTAAATTGCTAGGATAAAGCTAACTAATTTATGGAATAAAGTGTTTAGCATTTTTTAATTTTATTGTTGGGCCGTTGGGCGGAAATTGGGCCCCCGCATCCCCAATTTCCCACTGGGTTGAAACCTAGCCCCCGCCTCCCCGGTTCCCCACCGAGTCGGGACCGGGGATTATTTTGTCCCCGGTGGTTTGGGGGCGGGGATCCCCACTTTGTCCCGTGTCGGGGATGGGCCAAGGACAAGGGGAATGGGGATATGCGGGGGCGAGGGTGGGATTTCTAGCCCCCGGCCCCGTTACCATCCTTAATTAGGAGATCTAATTCTTCTCAATTTTGATTTTTCATTTTCTTGTACAAGTTAGAGTTAATTGGGTAAAATAAAAAGAGAGAAAGTGAAAACATGGCCAAGCCCATACCGGGCCGGCGATGCGCGTGTGGTAATCCCACTATCTTAGATTTTCTATCAAGTTTATAAAAAAGCCTTTTAGTACATAAGGGTTTCAACACTCTTCAACTTTTTCTATGTGGGACTCATGTATAACATGAGTTCTCAAATGGTTAAGCACTCAACTTTAATAACATTTAATTATGGATTCTTACCATGAAAATGGCTTTTATCATAATCAAAACAATCTCTAACATGTCGAGAACAACTCCCATTAATTGTTTTAGACTAACTAATTATGAGTTAAAAATTATTGACTCTCAAAATTTTCATTTTCAACACTTGGCCTCTTTTTCCTCTTTGAGTGCTGGTTGGGTGCTTTGGGATGGTGTCTAGAAGCTAGCTATTCCAACAAAAGTTAAATATTTTGTGTGGAGAGCTTGTCATAATGTTTTACCTCACATGTCTACTCTTTTTAGGTGACTTGATTACAGCATCGGATGTTCTCCTTGTGGCTGCTATTTTGAGGATGACTACCATTGTTTCTTTCAGTGTTCTCAGAGTTAAGGAGATATGGAGTTTGGCTCCTTTTGGCATGCGAATTCTGAGTCTGCAGCTGTCCTCTTTGGCAGATTTATTACTCTATATTTTGAATGAATTCAGTCGGTATGATACTGCCTTTTGTTGCACGACTATTTAGTGTATTTGAAAGGCTTGAAATCAAAGTAATTTTGAGTGTGTTTCTTTTATTGCTGATAGTATCATGACTTTCAGTAAAGCTTTATTGGATGAGTTTATAAACAGTGTAAATATGGAGCCTTCTTTACTTAGACATGGATCTTGGCCTTCCTCTTGGTACTCCCCTTCTGTGAACTGGGTGAAAGTGAATGTTGATATAACCTTGCAATCACATTCTGCTGCTATTGGTTTTGTCATTCATAATTTAGCTGGCTCACTTCTTGGAGCTATGGCTTCTCGTGTTCTTTGGAGTGATGATGTTGAATACATAAAAGCTTATACTATGCTTTTGGGACTTTGCTTTGCAGCCATTCACAGTTACAAACATGTAATTTTGTAAGAGGATTGTCTTAATATAGTGCGGAAACTGAATTTTGGAGAGATGGATCGTTCTTCTTGTGATCATTTGATTCATGTTTTTCGGGATATCCTATGTGTTTTTTATTCATTTAGTGTGACTTTTGTGCAATGTGAGGAGAATAAACTAGCTCATTTGCTTGCTCATAAAAGGACTTTGTTCCCTAGTTCCTTTGGAATAATTTGGGAATTTCCCTGCAGGTGTACTCTTAACTTCTAAAGCTAATTTATCTTCTTCTTAGCGAAGTAATCATTTTTCTTTAAATAAAAAAAAAAGACATTTGTTAATCCAATAAACCACACCTTTGCAACCTTCCCAAGGTAAAGCCTCCAATCGATGAAAGCGTCTGAAATGGACAAGTCGTTTTAATGAATTTCGTCCCTAATACTTTTTCCTCTAGAAATTTTTGTTCTCAATAATCATTTTAAACTTTTTTTTATCTTTAATATTTTTTTAAAAAAACTTTTTCATCCAGTTGATTATTTTAACAATATATATATATATATATATATATTTATTTATTTATTTTTATTTATAAACAGAAGCATGTATATAGCTCATAGACATCACCGTTGTGCCTGTTAATAAAATATAATTTGTATCTTATAATTTTACTTGAATTGTAATTTTTAATCTTATTTTAAATATATTATGATTTTATATTATAATTTTCAATTTTCAAGAATATGCTTACAAAAAATCATATTACTTTTTTTAAAATTCCACCCGACTGACATATTTAATAATTTTTTAATAAAAATTATTCTAAATTAATTTTTATCCACTTACTAAAATGCAATTCAAAAATAAGAATTAAAAATCGGGAAGGACAAGAGATGAAGGCTATAGAAATTCATATTCATAGTTCAATGTCAAAACTGTTAGGAAAGGATATGAGTCAATTTTTAATAGCTGTGAATAACTATTGTTTGTTTGTAAAAGTTAGAGCCAGTTGTAACTTACGGCTATTTGTTATTATTTGTAGTTATCTTATACAAAACAAGCTCTATATAATAGAATCCATCTCAAAGTAAAAGAGCGGGGCATTTCCATCTTACATGGTATTAGAATAGGTTCCGATCCATCTCCTCTTCTCATCTTCTCATGGCGTTCTCTTCATCTATGTCCTCTTTCTCTTCTTCTCCTATCTTCAATGTCAACATCTCCGATTTTGTTACTGAAAAATTGGATATGACTAATTATCTTACGTGGTCTTACTTGTTTCATCCCGTCCTTGATGTTTATGATCTAAGTGATCATATTACTGCCTCTCCAACCTCCCCATCTCAGTTTCTCTCTAGTGAAAATGAAGCTAATTCCCAGCCAAATCCTGCATATCTTCTCTGGCACAAAGCTAACCGCCTTATTCTCAGTTGGATTGATGCCACAGTCACATGTGAAGTTCTTCCCCTTCTCTATTATTCTACCACTGCCTCTGAAGCCTGGACAGCTCTTTCTAATCATTTTCTTGACAAATCTGCTGCTCGTGAGATGCAACTAAGACTGGCTCTTGATCAGCTCTGAAAGAATGATCTCTCCATTGATGTTTATTGTCGAAAATTCAAGGAATTAGCAGATTCTCTTGCGGCTATTGGTCAACCATTAACTGAACGAGAAAAATTGCAACGTCTTCTTGGTGGTCTTCCACTCTCTTATGAATCTTTGATCACTGTTGCCTCCACTCAAAAGCCTCCTCCTTCCCTTGATGAAGTATGGATTATGCTTCTTTGCTATGAAGCACGTCTTGAACATTTGGATTCTCTTTCTTCTTCATCTACAGCGCAGCCCCAAACTACTCTTGTCTTAGTTGCTGTTTCTTCACCAGGTCGTGGATCGTCCTCTCCTCGTGGTCAGGTAGGTCGATGGCGTGGCAGCAATCGTGGTGGATGAATGTCCTCCTATTCATTCCCTTTCGGGCGCGGCAGTACTCGAGGTATTCTTGGTCCTTCTCCATTATTTCTTGGCTCCTCAACGCCATTTGCTGGTACTTGTTGTTCTTGTGGATTGGTGGGACACATTGCTGCGAGTTGCCCACGACGCAATTCTCTATCAGACACTACCAGTCAGTTTGTTGGGCTATCTTTAGCTGAATCCTTTGATCCCTCATTTTATTTGGATTCTAGTGCATCTTCTCATATGATTACTGATACTGGTACGCACTCTTTGCTTTATAACTCTTATGCATCTAGAACTATAACAGTCGGTAATGGTGCACAACTCTCAATTGCTTCTTCTTGTGACCATCATTTACATTTTTCTGGTCATTCTTTCTCCATGCCAAGTACTTTGCATGTTCCCCATCTATATAAGAATATTATCTCAATTCGTCAGTTTACGAAAGATAATGACTGTTTCTTTGAATTTCATGCTTGGGGTTTTGTTATCAAGGATTCCAAAATGGGGCAGGAACTAGTTCGTTGCCTCAGTAATGATGCACTCTATCCATGGGTGCCAATGCCGCAATTCCAAAGGAGTCATCAAGCACTAGTTTCTGTTGTACCCTCATTTGCTCTCTGGAATGCGAGGTTGGGACATCGAAGTGCAACTGTTTTTCAAGTGTTGTCCCGTTCTTTTCCATTTGTTTCCAATAAATCCGACAAGGAATTACCCTGTTCTTCTTGCTTAGTTTCGAAAGCATGTCATTTACCTTTTTCTTCTAGCACAACTTTTAGTCGAGATTTTTTGGAATTAATTCATTGTGATGTTTGGACATCTCCCGTTTCCTCTGTTACTGGCTTTAAGTACTATATCTTAATTGTGGATGATTATACGCGGTTCACTTGGTTGTATCCGATGCGGCAAAAGTCAGAAGCCTTGTCTTGTTTTACGACCTTCAAGCGCCATGTTGAAAATCTTTGCACTTGGCATACTAAATTTTTCTGTTCAGATAATGGTGGAGAATTTATCAATAAGCAATTTCAACAATTTCTTGCTACTTTTGGTATTTTCTTTCAATCATCTTGTCCGAGGACACCTGAACAAAATGGTGTTGCTGAACGCAAGCACTGTCACATTTCTGAAATGGGGAGAACTATGCTTCATCATGCAAATTGTCCGTTGAATTTATGGGTTGAAGCCTTCAACACTGCTGTCTACTTAATTAATCGCTTACAGACTCTAGTTTTAGCTAATATTTCCCCATTTTATGCTCTTCTTCAGCACCATCCAGATTATTCAATACTAAAGGTCTTTGGTTGTCTATGTTTTCCAACTTTACAGGCTTATAACCACCATAAGATGGAGCCCCATTCCACTCCTTGTGTTTTTTTGGGGTACAGTCCTCATCAAAAAGGCTATAGATGTCTGTCTCTTGCTATTGGGAAGGTGATTGTTAGCAGGTATGTTCGATTTGTGGAGACCTCTTTTCCTTATGCTGACCAGTCTACCATCCCAGCCACCACTCCTTTATCTACACCAGAGATAGTTCGGTCGAAGAAGCATCTTACTGCATCATTGTCCACTCCTCCTAGCCTTAATTTCTCATCAGCTCTTCCATCCTTATCTCCTAATACTTCCTCACCTACTGCATCAACATCTTCTCCTACGTTGCCAGAATCAATAGTCCCTCGTTCTTCATCACCATCCCATCCTTCTCCTTCTCCTGCTCCTTCTCCTGCTCACGTGCCATCTGTTGTGCCTTCTACAACCACACGACAATTTCACCCCATGCAAACAAGACTAAAGATGGCATCTCTAAACCAAATCCAAAATACAATCTCTTGGCCATAACTGAACCATCTATAGTAAAGGATGCAATGGCTGATTCTAATTGGAAACAAGCAATGGTGGATGAATTCAATGCATTAGTAGCAAATGATACATGGACATTGGTGCCCCGACGTTCTGATATGAATATCGTTGGATGCAAATGGGTCTTTCGACTCAAACAAAACGCAGATGGATCTCTTGACAAGTATAAAGCTCGTCTTGTTGCAAAAGGCTACAATCAACAAGAAGGAATCGACTTCTTTGAAACATTCAGTCCTGTAGTTCGCCATGCTACCATTCATTTACTTCTTACTCATGCCTTGACACAACATTGGCAAATCTAGCAGTTAGATGTGAAAAATGCCTTCCTTAATGGCACTCTTGATGAAGAGGTATACATGCTTCAACCACCTGGTTTTAAAGATTCCACTCATCCAGATCATGTTTGTCGTCTCCAAAAAGCCTTGTACTGCCTTAAGCAAGCTCCTCGAGCTTGGTTTCAGCGCTTCAGTAACTTTTTGTTCTCCTGTGGCTTCTCTAGCTGTAAATCGGACAGCTCCATGTTTGTTTACCATCATGGGTAGGTCACTCTCATTCCACTCTTGTATGTTGATGATATTATTCTAACTGGTTCTGATTCTGTGGCACTTCAAAGGTTCATTGCCACTCTGAAGCAACAATTCTCAATGTCTGATATGGGTGATCTTCACTATTATTTGGGCATCAGGTTACTCATTCCTCTCAAGGAATATTCCTAAATCAGTCTAAGTATGCAGCTGATCTTCTTGCTAAGATGTCCATGACTGATTGCAAGCCGGTTACGACACCTGTGTTTGGTTCTAAACTATCAGCCCATGATGGTCACTCTCTGTCTAATCCCACTGAATTTCGAAGCTTGGCAGGTGCTCTTCAATATCGTACTATAATACGCCCAAAAATTACCTTTGCCGTTAATAGCATCTGTCAATTTATGCACAAACCTACAACCTCCTATCTTCAAGCCGCAAAGTGCAATCCTTCGCTATATCAAAGGTACAGTGACTTCTGGCCTTTATCTTCGACCATCTTCTAGCACTGCTTTGATTGCTTATGCGGATGCATATTGGGCTGGTTGCCCTGACACGCGGCGCTCCACGACAGGTTCAACAGTGTTTTTTAGTGGAGTTCTTGTGTCCTGGGGGTCTAAGAAGCAACATACTGTTTCTCGGAGTAGTATTGAAGCTGAATACCGGGCTGTGGCCCATACCGCAACTAAGTTACAGTGGATACAAAATATCTTAACAGAAATGGGTGTCAAGCAATCCAATCCGCCAGTCCTTTTCTGTGACAATGTCAGCACCATTTATCTCACTGCAAATCCATTATATCATTCTCGCACTAAACACTTGGAGCTGGACTTCCATATTGTGCGAGAGCGCATTGCAGATGGACAGCTACACATTCGGTATGTACCAACAGAGTTACAAATCACTGACATCTTCACCAAAGCTGCTAGAGTTAGTTGTAACGTACAGCTATTTGTTATTCTTTGTAGTTATCTTGTACCAAACAAACTCTATATAATAGAACCCATCTCAAAGTAAAAGAGTGGGGCATTTCCATCTTACAAAAACAGCCTTAACTATTATTAGTGGGATTAGGGGGGAACAACTTACTATTCTATTCGGAGTTGTGAGTTAATTATGAGATTTCTTTTCACTTCTAATTCTTCCATATTGGTTTGGATCTAAACTATTAATTTGCGGCTAGTATCTTTAAAAAGAGCAAATAATTGAAAAAAGAAAGCCCATCAGTTTCAAAACATCTTTTCACGTTGAGAAACGGAAGATTAATCATTACATTAAGAGCCAAAAAAGCTTTAGGAATGTAAATAATTTCTTATAACTTCGAAGAAACTCTGATGATTGCGTCTAAAGTTGTTAGGATGGTTCGTTGTTTTTCGCCGATCTCTTATTTAACTCTTGGAGAGATGTGAGCACAGAGTGGATTCTTCATACAAACAGTGAACTCTTCCTTCTCGGACAGATCAACATCAGCTCCATCCATGGCTGTCCACTCAAAGTACCAAATCAAATTGGCCACGAAGTATTCCAAGTGAAGCAAGGCCAATCCATAGCCTGGACAGATTCTTCTTCCGGCACCAAAGGGCATCATCTTGATCTCTTTGTTCCCTGTTATATCAAACAATTGACCATCACCATTAATGGTGTTTGTCAAGAACCTCTCTGGCTTGAACTCCATCGGCTCCTCCCATACCTCAGGATCCCATCCCATCTCCCCCACCATAACATTTACGGTTGCATTTTTAGGTATCATGAAATTGTCCAATTCCACATCTTCTGTCACTGAATGAGGCAGCACAAAGTGTGCCGGAGGATGGCGTCTTAGGCCTTCCAAGACTACAGCTTTCAAGAATGGCATTTTTTGGATATCTTCCTCCTTCACCACTGCTGCTTTATCAGAGTATGGTGTTAGAGAAGGGGGATTTCCTACAACCTCTATCATCTCTTCATAGAGCTTGGTTTGAATTGCAGGGTTCTTCACCAGGTTGGCCATAATCCATTGTAAGGCTGTGGCCGTGGTATGGGCGCCGGTGTTGAGAAACTCGCCACATAGACTGACCATCTCGCTATCGTTGAGCTTCCTCTTGTCGTCTGGTAGCTGCAAATCCCCTAGTGTGTCCACATATGCCAGTGCCGCTGATTCTTCCTCCTCCTTCTGCTCACGATTATCAGAGTTTGATTGTTTTTTGGCATTACTTCGAGCTTGAATAAGTGGAATAAAAATGTCGTCTTGCTCTTTTCTCACTTGGATCAGCTCTTTCCATCTATTGCCAAGCAAAATCCTCCCAAGTTTAGGCCAGAGCATGAATAAATTAAGCCTGCCAAGACTCAAGAGCCACTTCGTCTGTACGGTCTCAATCTCTTTGATTTTCTCCTCATCAAGCTTTTCCCCAAAGCACATGATAACCAATAGGCAAAACATTGCATAACGAAACTGATCCATCACATAAACCGGACGTGGCAACTGGCCGAGAAGGCGTTGGACAAGCAGGTCTAGAACCCACCTCCTGGCCTTGGAATAGGACTTGATACGGGAAGGATGGAGCATCTCCGATGTAAGATTGCGGCGGAGGAGTCTCCAGGTTTGGCCGTAGGTTGCAGTGGATATTTTATGTGCATTGCTATTGAAGATCTTGGAAGTGGGAAGGTCTTGAGATCTTGGCCGGTCGGAGAAGACAGCTCCTTTCTGAATCAAAGCTATGTGTGCCAATGAATGGTTGCCGATGAAGATGATTGGCCGAGACTTGAGTCCTAAGGTAAAGAGAGGACCATACTTGAGTTTCAGGCCATGAAGGGCTGGTTCCATGTCGAATACAGTCTTCTTCTGCCATGGGAAGGTCAGGAAGCCTCTAAGAACAGAAAAAGTAGACGGACCGGGTGGGAGAGGGAGCTTCTTGAACTCGTTCTTTCGATTTTCAAAGGTAATATTGAAGAGGGATTTGAGGATGGTGAAGGTGCAGAGGCACAAAGAGAAGATGAAGATCAACCCCCATGTCTCCATTGTTGTTTGACCTTAGCTTTCTCTGTTGGCTACATCTTATGACTTTGATGACATTATTATGGGTGCAAGTGGACTCCAAAGAATTTTAATTTAAGATAATTATAATTTAAATTATTTATATTCATAACACATTATATTTTTTCTTTTTTTAACACTATTTAAATTATATTTTAATTTTATATATTTAATAATTTTTTATTTATTTAAATAGATTTATATAAAATAATTTTTATTTAAACACACCATATATATATATATATTCTTTCTATATCAAATTCAACGTCAATATTTTGTTGTTAACTGTATTGTAATTGAACATGGACGTATCACTAGCCAATAAAACAACAATGCAGGAGAATATTTGATCATAAGAACTAATATCACTTAATGAGGTAAGTTTAGATGAAAATATGAGTTTTTTTTTTTTAACAGAAAATATATTTAGTTTATGAAGACGGATATTTATTTTGGTATAAGAAAAAAAAAATCTGAATATATAAAGAAGCAGATTATAGATATTATCAAAGTTTTTTTAACCCACAAATGACAAAAGCAAAGCAATATGTCAACTCCTCCTTGTATTAATTAATATTGTAAAGTAATTTATATTCAGTATGTTTGGGAGTTTAAGCTTTTTTTTTTTTTATTTGAGGGTTTGCAGAAAAAAGAAAAAAATATTATGAATTATTGAAATCTTTATTAATTAGTGGAGGTTCCACTAATTATGGATTTATGTGAATTATTAGAAGATTTTTATGGATGTCCACCATTTAGTGGAGACACCACTAATTAAGATTAGTGGAAGATGATGTATGCCATGATGTAATCCACTAATTAGAGCTCTATAAATAGAGCTATTCTCTAAGCTTGTAACACACCATTATTTTGTGAAAGAAAGATTAGTGAAAGAAAGATTAGAGAAAATTGTGAGAGAAAAGAAAGAGAGAAATTCTTGTGCAAAATAGTTAGAGTTTTATTAGTGTGTAGTGTGAAGATTTTATTCTAACACTACCCTAATTTTATAACACGTTATCGCACGAGTCTCTACCGGTACAAAAGCCGGAAGACTAAGCACGAGTTTCTGCCGTTACCAAAGCCGAAGACAGTACGCATTTATTGATCTCTATGGCTAACATCGCGAAACTCGAATTTGTAGCCCTTGATATTTCCGGAAAAAATTATATGTCATGGGTTCTCGATGCGTAAATGCATCTAAATGCCGAAGGCCTTAGTGAAACTATTCAAGCAAATAATAGTGCATCTCGCACAACACAAGGCTAAAGCTTTGATTTTTATTCGTCGTCATCTCGATGAAAATTTGAAAATAGAATATCTTACCGAAAAAGATCCATATGGCCTATGGGTAAATTTAAAAGAAAGATTTGACCACCCGAAGATGGTCGTACTACCTACTCGCACGGTATGAATGGTTGCACCTGAGGTTGCAAGATTTTAAAACCGTGAATGAATATAGCTCCGCAATGTATAAAATTACATCTCAATTAAAATTATGCGGAGAAAAAGTGACTGATGAAGATATGTTGGAGAAGACATTCTCCACCTTTCATGCCTCGAATATTGTCCTGCAAACAACAATATCGAGAAAAGGGGTATACAAAATTTACGGATTTAATTATCGCCCTCCTCATTGCAGAGAAAAATAATGAGTTATTATTGAGAAATCATGAAGCCAGACCAACTGGCTCTACAGCACTCCCAAAAGTGAATGTTGTTGGCTCCAGCAGAAGCCATCGTTATAGTCGTGGTCGTGGCCGTGGTCGTGGTTATGGTCGTAGACACGCTCGATATTTCCCTTATCACAATTATAATCAAACTGTGAGAAATACTGGCCACCTGAAGTGGAACAGAAAAGATCAAAAGGGAAAAGAAAAAGAAATTGAAGAAAAGCATGAGGATATATGTTATAGATGTGGCATGAAAGGTCATTGGTCACGAAACTGTCGTACGGCTAAGCATTTAGTTGAATTGTATCAAGCTTCATTGAAAAATAAAAATGTGGAAGTAAATTTTTCTCAACATCCAATAAATAATGCTGAGGATGACGATAGTGATCCTGAAGATCTTAATATCAATACTACTCATATGGATGTATCGGATTTTTTTGAACACCCAGACGGTAGGATAGACCATTTAATTGGTGATGGCAAGTGTCCAAAAGAACTAAAGCCTCACCCCGATATTTTTGTATTTTCATTTTCATTCTATTCTAATAATATTTACATTTACATATATATATTTGTGTTCGGATGGTCTGTTATTAATGATGATGTATGCATTATTGATAGTGGAACTACACACACCATACTAAAAAATGAGAAATATTTTTCTGATCTCAAAATGGGAGAAATAAATATTTATACGATAAACGGTAGTGCAAATGTAATTGAGGGCTCCGGAAGAGCTAGTATATTGTTGCCTAAAGGAACAACAATTATTATTGATAAGGCACTATTTTCCTCAAAATCCAGAAGAAATTTATTGAGTTTTAAAGATATCCGCAGAAATGGGTATCATGTTGAAACAAATGAGGAAAATGGGATTGAGCATCTTTTTATTACTCAAATGCATTTGGGTAAGAAATCGGTATTAGAAAAACTGCCGTCTTTTTCTACTGGTCTATATTTTGTAAAAATACGTACAATTGAAATTCATCATCTAGTAAACCAGAAATTTACTGATCCTATTACTTTTAGCATTTGGCATGACCGGTTGGGTCATCCGGGATCTACCATGATGAGAAGAATCATTGAGAATACACATGGTCATCCTTTAAAAAATAAAAGGATATTAACATCAGAAAAATTCGCATGTACTGCATGTTCCCTAGGAAAATTAATTGTTAAACCATCACCAGTAAAAGTAGGAGCTGAAAGTCCTACATTTCTTGAACGGATTCACGGAGATATTTGTGGACCTATTGATCCACCATGTGGACCGTTCAAATATTTTATGGTCTTAATTGATGCATCATCCCGATGGTCACATGTATGTTTATTATCTACTCGCAACCTCGGCGTTTGCGAGATTACTTGCTCAAATAATTAAATTACGAGCACAATTTCCGGACCATCACATTAAAAATATCCGTTTGGATAATGTCGGTGAATTTTCATCACATGCTTTTGATGCATATTGCATGTCAATTGGGATTAATGTTGAACATCCCGTAACTCATGTTCACACACGTAATGGTCTTGTCGAATCTTTGATTAAACGATTACAATTAATTGCTAAACCATTATTAATGAAATCAAATCTCCCAACATCTCGCTCGGGGACATGCTATTCTACATGCCGCAACACTTGTACGTATAAGACCAGCCTAGTTATCATAAATTCTCTCCTTTGCAATCGGCTTTTGGGTCGTAACCAAATATTGCTCATTTAAGAATTTTTGGGTGTGTCAGTATATATTCCAATTGCACCAAACCAACGTACAAAGATGGGTCCTCAAAGAAGAAAGGGGATATACGTTGGATATGATTCTCCCTCTATTATCGTGTATGTTGAACCCCCGACAGAGATGTATTCACAAAGAAGATTTGTTGATTGTCATTTTGATGAATCATTATTCCCTAAATTAGGGGAGAACCAAAACAAGATAAAAAGGATCTTGCTTGGACAACATCATTAAATTATCTTGATCCGCGCACAAGCGCATGTGAACTTGAAGTTCAAAAGATAATTCATTTGCAAAGCATTGCAAATCAAATGCCGTACGCTTTTGTTAACTCCGAAGAGTTACAAAATCGCATATTCCAGCCTATAAATGCTCCTATTCGAATTGAAGTTCCAGCAGAACAAAATATTATACCTATAGTCAGCTGAGTCAAAAACACGCCGTAAGCGTGGCCGACCTCTTGGTTCTAAAGATAAAAATCCTCGAAAGAAAAGAGGATTAAATGATCCGAAGATCATATTGAAGAAAAGAATGATAAAGACCAAGAGAGAACCGATGACAAAGAACCAAAAGTTGATGAAAGTAACACCGAAATTTCTATCAATTATACCACTTCCTGTAGAAGTTGAAATCGGATAGAAACTCGTTATTGATAATATATTTGCATACAATATATCTCTTGATGTTACACAGGATAATGATGATCCCGAACCAATATCGCTTGATGAATGTCGGCATATAAAAGATTGGTTGCAATGGAAAGATGCGATTCAATCGGAGTTAAATGCACTCGACAAAACGTGAAGTCTTCGGACTCGCAGTTCGAACACCGTAAGGTATAAAACCCGTTGGCTACAAATGGATATTTGTGCGAAAGCGCAATGAAAAGAGTGAAATCGTTCGATATAAAGCGCGATTAGTAGCCCAAGGTTTTTCACAAAGACCAGGTATTGATTATGATGAAACTTATTCTCCCGTTGTTGATGCTATTACACTCCGATATCTTATCGCTTGGCAAGACATGAAAAGATAGATATGCGCCTATTAGATATTGTCACTCGCTTACTTGTATGGAAATTTAGAAAATGATGTTTACATGAAAATCCTCGAAGGATTTCATATGCCCGAAGCATATAAACATTATCCTCGTGAAAATTACTCCATCAAGTTGCGTAAATCATTATATGGCCTGAAGCAATCTGGGCGCATGTGGTTCACACGTCTTAGTGAATATTTATTGAAAGCGGGATTTAAAAATAATCAGGTATGTCTATGTATTTTTATTAAGAAATCTTGTTCTAAATTTGTGATATTAGCTATATATGTTGATGATATTAATCTTATTGGAACTCCTGAAGAGCTCCAAGAAACAATTGATTATTTAAAAAGAGAATTCGACATCAAGGATTTTGGTAAAACCAAATTTTGCCTTGGTTTACAAATTGAACATTTGGAGAGTGGAACATTTATTCATCAATCAACATATACAGCAAAAGTGCTAAAAAGATTTTACATGGACAAAGCACATCCATTGAGTATTCCAATGATCGTCCGATCATTAAATGTGGACAAAGATCCTTTCCGACCTCAAGAAAATGATGAAGAACTCCTTGGTCCTCGAAGTACCATATCTCAAGTGCAATTGGTGCATTGATGTATCTTGCTAATAATACACGACCCGATATTGCTTTTGCTGTCAATTTATTAGCAAGATTTAGTTCTTCACCAACACGACGACATTGGAATGGAATTAAACAAGTCCTTCGATATCTCCAAGGTACAATTGATCTCGGATTATTTTATTCAAATAAAACCAGTCCAACATTGATAGGTTATGCAGATGCTGGTTATTTATCCGATCCACATAAAGCACGTTCTCAAACGGGCTATCTATTTACATGTGGAAATACTCGCTATATCATGGCGTTCTACGAAACAATCTATAGCAACTACTTCTTCAAATCATGCTCGAAATTATAGTCATTCATGAAGCAAGTCGAGAATGTGTATGGCTAAGATCCATGATTCATTATATCCGAGAAAGTTGTGGATTATCATCAATCAAAGATATTCCAACTCCTCTTTATGAAGACAATGCAGCTTGCATAGCTCAATTACGAGGAGGATATATTAAAGGAGATCGGACAAAACATATTTCACCAAAATTCTTCTTTACTCATGAACTCCAGAAGAAAGGTGAAATTGATGTGCTACAAATTCGGTCATGTGATAACCTCGCAGATATTTTCACGAAGACTTTACCGACTGCAACATTTGAAAAGTTGAGATATAAAATCGGTATGCGTCGGTTTAAAGATTTAAAGGAATCATCTCATCAGGGGGAGTATAAATGGACATATAGAATAGTGTACTCTTTTTCCTTCACTAGATTTTTTTCCCACTGGGTTTTTATCTAGTAAGGTTTTAACGAGGCATATTCTTTATGTAATGGATGGATATCCAAGGGGGAGTATTATGAATTATTGGAATCTTTATTAATTAGTGGAGGCTCCACTAATTATGGATTTATGTGAATTATTAGAAGATTTTTATGGATGTCCACCATTTAGTGGAGACGCCACTAATTAAGATTAGTTGAAGATGATGTATGCCATGATGTAATCCACTAATTAGAACTCTATAAATAGAGCTATTCTCTAAGCTTGTAACACACCATTATTTTGTGAAAGAAAGATTAGTGAAAGAAAGATTAGAGAAAATTGTGAGAGAAAAGAAAGAGAGAAATTCTTGTGCAAAATAGTTAGAGTTTTATTAGTGTGTAGTGTGAAGATTTTATTCTAACACTACCCTAATTTTATAACAAAAAATATATTTTAGAAGTTAATTTTATAAAATTAGTTATAAAAAACTTTTAAAATAAAACTTTTTAAGTGAAAAGAATATGGACAAACTTGTCATTTACATACCATTACCCAAGCCTTTTGTATTGATCCTTCCATTTCTCTCCACAATTGAAGAGAAACGATTCTGAGGAAAGGATGGATGCAGCATCAGTCTACTTCTCTTTTTTTTATTCTCTTACAAAACTCTTAAACATCATAAATTAATTCATTTTCCTCTCAAATCCCTTCTTGTTTTATCCAAATCATCCCTCCCAGAATAGCCCTAATAGGTTTTTTTTTTTCCAGTTGAGTGACTTCTTCTTCGCTAATCTGCATAACGGCTAGATTGTAATCATGGCCGAATTTCTCTTTTTTCAGTTTTTTGTTATCACACTCTTCTGCCTATAAACTATAGAAGTCTTTTTCCATAGTATTTTTCCCCCCTCAAGATTTAAGTCTTTGTGACATATATTTTTTTTTTTTTGCTGATCGTCTTCCGTATTAAGTATTCTATTTTCTTGAAGGTTTTTATTATTAGCGATACCTTTTCTCTACTTCTCATCTTTTTCTTAATAATTTTCAAAGTCGGTGATACATTTAAAGTCTTTTAAATTGTTATTTAAAAAACAAAATAAATATAAATTCTTCATGCTAATATTATTCAGAATTAAAAAAAATATCGTAGTGTATTTGTTTTATTTTTTATATATTATAATTTACCTACCTAAAGTTTATTATGAACATAATAGTGTCTTTGTAATGTGTTTTATAATTTTATTAATGAACGGTTTTATTTATTTAAAAAAACATGCATGTTATATTCTATTCAGAACATTGTAGTAGATCACGGGTAAGATTGTAATTTTATATGTTGCAAAAAGTGGTTTTCCTTGGGCGTCCGGTGTGGGTGAAATGGAGATTTTCTTCCCTGAACACTTTTTTGTCCTTTTTCACCTGTTTGTTGGAGTTGAGGCTCCGTTTTGACGAATGGGAAATTCCTATTGGGATTGGGTTGATTAGCGTGGATTACTATTTTAAAATATTATATTTAAAAAATATGTATAATTTATATTATATATAATATAATATTAAATATATGATTTGGACAGATTAGTCCATATACGAGACATATGTCAGGTCTGGTGCAGGGACAGAACCAAAGGCATGCAATTAAGGGACTATATTATATTAAAAGGATAACATTATAAATTTTAAAAAAATTTTAAAGAGGGATGAAATTAAAATTTTAAAGATTTTTTTTAAAATTTCAAATTTTAAGGGTAAATTTTCATCGCTGGGAGAGGAATAAATTGCAAAAAAATAATAATAAAAAGATAAAGAATAATATTATAAATTTAGATTTTTTTTTGAGCATGAAAAGAAGGTAAAATTTATGAGCTTTTTATTTTTATATAAAATCACCTCATCCCTCTATATTAATCCCTGAGTGTGCGTCAAGTTCCAAACTTTTGCACGATAAAAGACTGCCCGTGAACATAAAAGAATATGTAATGCAGGCGGAATGAAAACTTGAAGAATCTAATATTCAAAGTCAATATATTCAACTGAAAACATTGTATATATACACACAGATGGGATAACCTAATAAAATACAAGAGATGATGAGGCATCTATTACTTGTTGCCAATGCTGCTTAATCCTACACAATTTCAACTAGAGGGTGCACTCATCAGGTTAGCACGAAGGATTTCAATTTCTTTCATCACAACTAACTAAAACAAGCAGTTGCAATAATTAGAATGGTGATTGGAGAAATTAATAGGTCAGCAACCAGGCTGAATCTATTTTTCTCTTGCAGGCAAGAAATAATGGGAAATACTAGAACCTTTCTTTGGTGTGTTAGCTCGCTTTTGAGGTCGGATCCAAGTATTTAGCTCTTCCTGTATTTCTGCAGGCAATTCATTTAGGACAGCATGATCAATCTCATCAATCTTGTAGGTCCAATCATTTCTTCTCAATTCATCTTGGTTAACATTCACTGTGCTAATATGAGTTCCACTCTTTTCAAGGGAATTCTTGTGTATCACAACTTCAGAAGAGCTGTCAGCCATCAATTGAGTGTCTGCATCATCTACGTGTGTGAGAGGGATAGAAAGAAAAAGAAAGACCTGTACTTTGCTCAAGTGAGATTAACAGGTAGATCTTAAAACTACCTGAAGATGACGATGCCATAGTTCCTTGGACACTACTTGAATGTTCTTGGTTTGCAGATGGGCAAGGATTCTGAGTTTGAAAAAATTTTAGGATAGAGCATGTGCCCTGATATATCATTCACAAAAACAAGTTAAATTTTTATCTTAACAATTAAAGATGCAAAAGACACCATTTTCAGTCAAGGAAATAAGGTACTATCTTTAGATGATCTAAATCACAGTATGAGAAGAAAATGATTTACTGCAAAACAGTAGGTCCTTTAAGTGAGGAAACTTGTTTCTTCACTGTACTCCTTGTAGACAAATTGTTTTCCCAATGAGCAAATAAGAGAAATAACTCCAAGCAGATGTATTCCTCAACACTGATTTTAAAAGGACCAAAAACTCAAAGCCAGTAGTATTTATATGCAACCAAAATTTGTGCCTCATAGCCAGATCCTTCAGTATTATTCTTCAATGCACTGGAAAGGCCCCATATAGCCTCATCATAGATGCAGCAGTTGCAAGCTGTGTTGTAGCAATTGTCTCTTAACTTGTGCAAAGAAACATGAAATTTTATACTTTCATTTTATATTTGAGACACTTTAATGCGATATGAGCATGAAAATATCTGATAACTTTGAGATTCCTAATCAGTTTCAAAACCTGACATATTTGATACGTTTTAACTGCAATGAATTTATGACTCATTTTCATCTGTTACTTCATGCCCATGCTGGACGGACGAAAGATGCAGAAAAGGTAATGTAAAAAAAAAAAAAGGCGGGGGGGTTTGGAAATCATGCATGCAAATTGTAACATATAACTACTTAAACTTGAGCCTAATGCAAGAACGAAGGGCTATTTCTTTCTGTTTTGACACCTGTTAGGAACAAAAAAGGATATGTTTAGTGGAAAATAGCCTTAAGAATGTTGAAACAAAGAATTCGTTCTTGGGATGAAAATTTGTAAAATCAGAAGATTAAAAATGCTAAAGCTGAAGCAAGTTACAGTATCTTTCTTTATTCTGTTTCTCAGAAGATGGAGCTGGAAGGTTAGACAAAGGGGTAGTAGATGAAGGAGAGAAGCTTGCATTAGTTCCCAAATAATCAAAGAGAACCACTGTGTCAGCCTCATCAACTAATGCAGTTGAGTCTTCTCAAAATCCTAAATTTTTTTCCTCCAATTATTAAGACCCTATTTGTAATTTAGGGATATTTCCTCATAAATTCATTCACAGAAAAGCAATATATGGAGAATATTGTCAAAATATCCTGAAGAGATATTTTCTTCAACATTGAGGAGGGAGTTTTTTTTTTTTTGTTGGGGGGGGGGGGGGGTGTCTGGGGTGGCGGAGGGAGGAGGTGGTGGCGTTTGCAGCAGAATGATAACTCTGAACTACATAAATAGATGATGCTACCAAACCTTTTCCTTAGAAATCTTTGTTTTTGGTTCCCTCAGCTTGTGATCATGAGCAAAATTTTCTCCTGTGAATTCTTTCTCTGACCCTGTGTGATTCAGTCTGAACCAACTTTGAGCTCCTAGAGATACATGCAAAATGGTAGTGAAATAACCAAGTATGAATGGGAAATAACCACAGCCTAGTAATGTACAATAGAGCTACCTGAACAAGAAGATGCTAAAGGTTCTCCTGTAAACCCCTCCTGCTGACACTCAGACGAAGTGAAAGGTGGATCCAGTTCATCTAGAGGATATCTGGCCCCAAAAGTATGCTAGAACAAAAGAAGTGTTTGAAATCAGAAAACAGAACCAGAGAGAACTAGCATTAGCCAAACATGACAAACATAACTTAGCAATTCACTTAAGCAGCATATTATCTATATTCCTGACCCATCGAGTCTCAAAATTCTGCTTCATCTTTTACTTACTCTCATATTTCTGTTTTTTCTTTTTTACATTTTCTGGACTTTAAGGGTACAGGAAGAAAAAAGGGGGTGGTTTTTTTTTTTTTTTTGGGAAGTATCTTCCCCTAACAAGAAAAGATCATTGAGGCCAACCAGTTTACAATGCGAGAATCCTGTTACACAAAGAAAAATTGATACTAATTTCTTTATACAAGCCAACAACTTCATTTGACCAAGAACAGGGCTATCATGTGTAGAAGTGATAGACTAGTGCCAACTTCAGAAGGGGACCAAACATGTTACAAAAGTGACATGCAAAGATTCCCTGAAGTTCACAATCCAGCAAATGAAAATATGTTAGATCCAACATGCTAAAATTCACCAGAAATTGCTTTAATTAATTAGACCGCGATAAACTTCATAGTAATGCATCCAAGAAACAATGAAGAAGCAATCCATCATCATATGATTTCAAATTATCCTTCTAATATTTATTTTTTTCCGGGTGCATTGGGATTGTAGATTTTTCTGGATAAATTTTTTGAAGCGAGAAGAAATTTGAATTCTGGGGGGGGGGGGGGCGGAATGTGGAGCCCAAAAGAGAGAATGTCATGTTTTGTGAGCAAATGATAGTTCTTGAAAATGATGAATCATTTGGATTGGATTTTTTTTTTCCCCCTCTTAGAAATGTGAAAATTTTCATTTTCTTCAGCCCTAAAACGGATCCAAATGCACCCTTGAAAGAAGCATGTAGACCACAAATATAGTTTGGAAAATTAAATAAATATGTTGATGCTTTGTTACATAAACATTGCATGCGATAACACCCCCCGTCACCCCCTCCACCAGGAAAGAAAAAAAAAAAAAAAAGAGCCAACTGATAAGAAACTAGTCTAACCTTGTCTTTACACAATGCTCTCTTGTTCTCATCCAGATTAGATGATTGCAAGACGTAATTGCTCCTTTCTTCATCATGAGACTTGACTTGTGGCTCTGCTGCATGTAATCCGGAACAGCTTAAACTTTCTTCATGACCTGTGAAAAGATTGGTCCAATTATAACAAGGATAAATGGCAAGGGAGAAAATAGGTGTTGCAACAACCAGTGCCGGAGCAGAAAAAACCTATAGTGGGCAAAGTTTCAGCATCTTGGACAAGTCTATCATTTGACTCCTCTCCTGAGTTACAAGTCCCGTTTACGTTATGAAAATAATTCGAGATTGAACGTGTTCCCTGCGGAAAAAAATATTAACAGAAGCAAAGGACTGAAACAATGTCTAAAGACAACATAGATATAGAAGGGAAAATGCAACGAAAGAATAACAATTTAGTTCAAAATTAAAGATGCTATTTATCAGGCCAAGCCGCAGGTACTTGACTGGTTCCAAATCATATGAAGTCCTTGGTTAGAAACATGTAACAGTCCTAGTCTAAGTTTACAAGCTCCTTGGAAGCCTGATGCCAATGTTATTTAGTCCTTTACAAGCTTTGCTTTGGTAGCTTCGGATGCAATTTATTCCACCATATATTCAAACTTCGAAATTATTTAACAAAAGCACTTTTGAAGTCCAAGTGATAAAATAAAACATAACACTCACTGAAAATGGTGACATCAAAATATCAACAAAGCATTTGCCTTAAAAGGGGATTATTTTCTCGTGGTCTGCACAATACAAATCAGCAAAAGGGATTATTTGTTCAATGAAATTTTGAAGAGTTAACAAAAGCCATAGTGTAGGCAGGTGCAGTTTCAACTTTCGTTCTTTCAAAGACATGGAGAGAATATCAAGCTTGGTGGCAATAAGGGGGACCAGAGACAATCAATCTCCAGACCTTCAAAATTATGTCTGGGCACTGGACCATTAGATTGTCCCTTAGCTTCAACATCTTTCAACACTAAGCCTCCAGGACAAGCTTGGTGCTATGTAGAAATCAAGCAAATAAGGAAAATCCACCAAAAGCAAAGATGAACAGACAACAAGAAGTATTCTGAGCATGCAACTTAGCTCTTCTTCAGAAATTTCTCAGCAAATAAAGGTCAACAGTGACAGCTAGAAGTGAACTGAACAGATTACCAAGGTAAATTCTGGGAATGGTATGTTAAATATTTATGCAATCACACCCCCCACCCCCCTCTGGCCTGAGCACACAGTGCTGCAACCCAACAAAAACTCCGCACATAGGAAAAAGGATAAACTCTTTCCCTGTAAGTTCCACTTCAGTTTTATCTGACCAATGCCAGCGCTACCAATTTTCTTCCAGACTGGCTGACTGAGCACAGGCATTAATCTTTCAGATGCAGAGAGTTTTATGTAAAACTAAATTTCTTGTTTCCATATACTTTTGTGATATCCTCACCTTAGTTTCAAGAGTGCCCTTTAACTTTACAATTTCTGACTTCCTATTTAAGAAGCATAGGAGCCAATCATTTGGATTGAACACTCAGACAATGATGAAAGAAAAGACTTCTATGGGGGTAATATTAACACTCTTGTACTGCTCATAGGACAGTTCACATGGGTTTATCATCCCAAGGAACCTATCACCCTCAGTAAATACATGTATCCTGCAAGTGAGATGATTTTGGAAATAAGACTGCTCGTGTCCTTGAAGACACAAGGGGAAAAAGGAAAAAAGAAACTACAGCAAAGAATGATGCACAGGTGACTTACTGATGGTATATCAACTATTTTACTGGCTGAAACTGAGAGACCTGTTATTCTCCAGCCATCATGTTGATCCCCTGAAGTCTTGGCTCTGTATGAGCCAAGATATTCACGAAGGCCAGCTTGAAATAGATTAAAGGCATCCTCTTGAATCTTGGCAGTCCCATACCTCAGAGGACAAGACTTAGAAGGGAACTTCTTTAGTGAATCTGTGTCATTCACCTTCAAGATAATTTCAACTCAGTGGAAGAACATTTTGCAAGTGAGGACAAACAGTATTATTCTATATGATTAAATTGTCTGACTGACAAAAAGAGGAACCTTATGTGCACTAGCATGTATGGTCAATGTATGTGCAGTGCGCCTGTTCTTTTCCAAGTCAGAATGAAGACGCTCACTAAGTTCTTCGCAGAGTTCATTAAGCCACTTTTCAACCTGAACAACAAAGCAGAAAAGCCAACCACAAAAGAAACACAATAAATAAACTAGTTAACTAGTAACTACCATGAGGAAAAACTGCTAAATAATTGAAACCACAGGAATTCTGTGTGTTGTACTTAAAATTAGTTCCCATATACCATAAAGTTCTGAGATTGATTAAGTGCATTAATTTTCAACTAATTGATCTCTAGCTCAGAGAAACGTACAGCAGCAATGTTTTTAAGAGCCCTAGGTCCAGGGAATGTTTTTCCAGCACCATGACTCTTGGGAAGGACGCGACCCTGAACTTCTTCCCCACTGATTCCCCGTGCAGTATTCCACAACCATGTACTGTGAAAGTGAATTAAGAAAGAACTATTAGTAGATACAACATGAAAGAAAACTGTGCCACTAGATATATCAGTAACACATTTCTATTTCTATTGCATGGTTCTTTCTTACGCACTCCTTAACCACAAAGGGTACATTAGGAAACAATTTCTGTGAAATAAGTTTCCACTGAATCCAAAAAGGAGAGCTCTTAATAGGTGGATGTAAAGATCCACCTATAAACTGAGCAGTGAAAGACAGCGGGTAGGATTAACAAAACTGTACCAGGAAAAAGAACTTGTGGCAGAGCAATACATTGAAATTTGGAGTTTAACTACAAAAAGAAGTGAATGCAGAAACATATACAGTTAATATCTGGCACTCATCATTCAAGGTTATGAACTGAAGGGCCTATATTTTCTTTTCATTCTTTTTCATGTTAAGTAGGAACATCAAATGGAAATTCACTTTGAGATATGTAACTGTTAACAACCCAGTATTTGTGCCATATTATTCTTGCAGCTTTGCTTCTGAAAACTGTAACAGATCCCCAACTGTGTTGACGCCAAGGTCAATTTGCAAAGAAGTGCCAAGCTTACCGCCAAGCTGTTTCCTGCAACACAAAACCGGAAAGTGAAACAAAATGAAATACCAGTTGTGAAGCATGAAGATATGCAACAAAATTAGAAAAGTGCATGGTGCAAAACAGGCCATGATCTGATAATATACAATTAAGATGATTTACAATCATGAAATTGAAAGGTTTCTCACACCACGACAACCAAAAATGAATAAAAACTTACATTTTCTTTATGGGCAAAGGTTCGAGCAATGCTTTTACAGATGAGAAAGGCACAACAGTTTGCTGAGCAGGTTTATTCATACCACTTGCTAATTTGGCCAGCATCTGCTCAAATCTTATATTTTAAGCAATATTTATGTGGAAAATAAAGCGATGCAAGTTCAATGGTTCCACCTTATTATGTGCAATGCCAGCTGAACAGGTAAATTCAGTCTCTTGCAAAACTTGCAACCTAAGCTCTGCAACAATGAGGGCTCCACAAGCTAACAACTTCTCACGGCGGTCGGCATCAGCCCTGACTAGCCACTTTTTTACATTGTCTCTGGCATCAGATCCATCCTGTACGGCAGTTATTCCTGAGTTAAGCAGACATAAAATCAAGGCATCTGGGAACCAATTCCTATAATCCTCCGAATTTTGATGCATATGCTTTGCCAGAAACATGTACCCCAGTGTGGGAATTTGATTTTTCTCTGGTGATTAAATTGCAACTAAGTAGAATTGAGGAGAGAAATCAATAGTTACATTACTTCATGATTTTGATAGAAACAGTCCTCAGGAACATCAGAGAGAACTGAGGTAACAGTCAATAAGGAAGGAAAAGAGGCAAAAGCAAACAATAATCATGAGATAATATTAGTGATCTGTAGACCTCTATAGGAATTACCCAGAGGCATTTGGACAAAGAAGCAAGCAGTTAATTTTGTACATTCAAAAGGCTAAATGTTGACAGCTGTGGTTCTTAGCATTTGTACATATTTCATTCTGTGCTCATCTTACTACGTTTAAACTCAAGGAAAATGGGGGGAGAAAAAAAGAAAAAAAAAAAAAAAACAGTTGTATAGAAGCATTTTGGAACCATCAATTAGGGCATGTCTCCTATGTCTTTAACACAGGACCTTTGTCAGAATAATTAACTACTGCTTAAATACTAGGACACCAACTCAAACTCCAACATTTGTAATTGGAAAGGAAAATGTTGCCATGCACTGACCATGAGATGAGAAAAAAAATTTCATGCACATGAAAAACTTAATCTGAGGACCATGAGAATCAACTGCAGACTATTTGAACTGGGAAGTATTATCAAATGGAGAAACAAGACAGCAATTCTCTTTTCTTTCCCTTTTCCATGGTTATACAGAAATACATGGATGTCTTTGTTAGCATGACTAATCAGTTAAGAGGTTTTTCTCTAGCACTTAAACCCCTAATTTTCCAGATAATAAGCCATTCATCTTCTTCAACTCAATTATTCATAAGTTAGTACAAGGACGATAAAATTCCAGACTGCAGATTTCAAAACTATGCCAACAGAAAACATGCTCTGAAAGTAACCATTTCGCCAAATTTAACATAAAATTCTTTCTTTGCACCTCCCCCCCCCCCCATTTTAACAGGGGAAAGGAGGAAAGATGAGGAGAAAAATCATAAAATAAGAAAACGTAAGTCTCTTTATCCATTATAAATTGGACAAAATTATTGTCTTTCCTTCCCAAATACTTATGAACAAAAAGAAAAAAAAGAATAAAAATAAGACACTTGCAACAGAAAGCAATATTTGCCTACCGTGCCAAGCCCCAAAATATGTGATTTAACAGCCTCTTCATTAATTACTTCTAGGTTCTCAGGAGGAGTTTCTGCCAGCATTGTTTCAGCAGCTTCAGTAAGATCAAGATACACCTCATCAATTGAAGCTCGTTCACATCGACCTTTCCTTGAAAGAATTGAGACTACCTGCAAGTATTTCAAGCAGGCAATCAGAAGATTATACTGGCATAAAGCATTAGAAAAGCATTCAGACTCATTTAACCTCTGAACCAGCATTTCGGTACACATTCAAGTCAGCTTTACCACGAGCAACAGGGACTTGGACCAGCTGAATTTGTGGGCAAACTTCTTTTGCATCGTCACCTCTCATTGAACTTAATTTTTTTTCCAAAAAAAAGTGCATATTAAAACCCCTTATTCAAAAAGGATTGAGAAATGGTCAAATGAATCATGTCTACTAAAGGTTCAGAAGTAGGCATCTTGTATTCACCGTTTCACTCCAAATTTACGAGCCTCATAACTGACAGCAATCAGACCCCCACCTTTCCAGGAGTTATACTGCACAACCGCAGTGGGATGACCTCTTAGAGTCGGTTGCTTGCGTTGCTCCACTACAAGTAGATACTAAAATTAGTTTGGCCAGACAATACAATGGCAGTACTGCTCCAGCAAACCCAAATGCAAACGATCCGCACAATGGTTTTGAAAAACAAGTAATAAATAAATATTATCATCGAATTCATGACAAATATTGAGTTGAATTCAAATTATCCCCTTGAACGTTGTTATTTAAAAAGGCAATTACAAACTAAATACAATGGGGTATTCAAAAACCGAAACACCTGGACTGATACATTTTCAACACAAGACCTATAATTCTTTTCAAGAAAAAGAAAAATAGAAGACCTTTTCGTCGTAGAGTTCAGCATTCCATCAATTTGCAACTAAATTAGCAGACTTTTGTAGTGCAGAGACAGTGAATAACTAAATTAGTAAGCTTTACATAGCTAAAATACTCCATGAGGAAGATTTATACACAGAAAGATGCAGAAAGTGAAAGGAAAAGAGTTGGGGAAACCTTGAACATAGAAGCAATCCATGTCAACGTGGGCGATCACCCTTGAATCCGATGATTCCGGCCGTGCCACCGGCATCTTCTTCCTCTCTTGTCTGCCAAGCTTCCCTCCAATTTGAGGGATGAATAAATAATGTTTTATGAAACCACTATAGTTTTTTTTTTTTTAGGCGGAGAAAAACCTCTATAGTTAAAGCGTAGGTGGTTTTCCGCAAATTGCCAAAACACTAACGTCAACCGTTGGATGGAAAAAGAATTATTGAAGACCGTTACCTTTTTAAAGGCAAAGAAATGGGATGGGTTGGACCGATTAATCCCTGAAAGCCTTGACCTTATTCCTTGCTGGGCAAGCTAACAGCTAGTTTAGTTCAGCTGGAACAATTCTTAGAATAGTTAGACAAAGTGTATTAGATAAAGTGTATTAATGAATTATATCGTTTAATTTGTATTATATGCGGTACAAATTATTAATATATTTGGTTTATGGATCATTGATTCATGTTAGAATTTTTCGTTCAGATATTAAAATAGCGGCCGGGGAAGGGGTGGGGGTGTTAAAAAAAAGAGGATATAAGAAGGGAGAAATTCTTATATGCACTTAGTGTACGTGCATCGGTATATTAGATAATTATTACTTGTAAATAAATTTATGCGTAATATTTATTATATAATTTTCGTTGTAAGTGGTACAATCATCCAATGCATCCGATACACGTGTACCGAATACATATAAAAATTTTCCTTAAGAAAGAGATATAAATCATAAAGTAGGAAATGTTGTACATATTTTGGTTGGTGTAAAAGGATGGAGAAAAAACAAGAGCGACCGAAATTAGCACTCTATTGGGTTTAGAATAATCAAATTATATCAGGCTTTGTTTTTATTTATTCAATCCTTCTTAATGTAAATTTAAAAATAAATAATATATAATTTATCTCATTTAATTAAAAAAATATATATGTGAGAACTCTACTCTTAAATGTCAAATTTTAAAATTATTCAAAATATGATAAATTAAAAGATAAATAAAATAAAATATAAAATTACTTTCATTTTACTCTAATTAAATAAAATAAAAATAAATTATATTTATTATCTCTAGTGAAAGTAAAACTCTCCTTTCTCTCCTCCAACGCTACTTTTGCCAACCAACACATAATTTGAAAGGAAAGAGTTTATTTACATCGGATTTTGAACCCCTCAAAATGAAATGAATTAGAAGGTATATTAATGTCTAATAAGGAGCAACCCCAGCATCCTAGCTGTTGCCACACCAGCTTTCCCTCTACGAATCCTCCTATGCCATTTCCATTGTCATAGAACCCACCAATCTCCCTGCTTCACACCTTAACATCAAAGTGATCAACACTAACCTTTCTTGATTATATGGTGGATCACCCCCACAAGAGTGAAGCCTCACAGTTGGAGTAGCAAATACAAAATGAAATATAGTACTATAGAATAAGTATTTTATGCAGTCTCTTATCTCTATTTTAAATAAATAAAATTTTTAATTAAAATATTAGTGTTATTGACGATTTTAAAATTGCCATTTCCACTATGAACGACAATTTTTATAATTTTTGAAACAGTAATAAAGGTTAGAATATTTTCATCATTTGGTAAAAAAAAAATATATTTTTTAATTAAAAAAAAAACTCACCCCCATTTGCTTATATTGTCCGTAGTCTTCTCTAATCTCCTCTTAAATTCAATCATGTTTACAAAGAATGAAAATCGTCAAAGCTGACTAAATGGGCTTTCGGCCCAACTTTTCTCTTGGTTCTTGAGCTAGCAAGTAGATGGTAAGCGAGTTTGAACGGGTTTTTGACCAAAATAGGGGGTTTTAAATATGAACTCCAGATGAAGATACCTTTTTTGAGTCACCCTCCAACTGAAGGGACCTCGTGTTTGGCAGACACGAGGAACAGCTTCATCTCGTGTCTGCCAGACACGAGGACTATGACTACTAAAAAAAAAAAACCAAATTTTCTTTCACATTAAATGCGCGAATAGCTGTCAAAATTTTCGGCGGTCAAATGTGAAAGCCAAATTGCACATCAATGGTAGACACGAGGTGCATCAATTTTATCAATTCATTTGATTTCTCTGCATTGCAATTCTTTCACAACAACATTTTGTTTTTTTTTTTTAATTTCAAATTAATTCTTTAACAATTTTAGTTCTAGTTAATTTAATTTTTTATTTAAATAAATGATTATATTTAATAATTTTTTATTTAGCTTCGTTCACAGTATAAAATCACAATTATTTTTATTAAAGTTTTAAATTATTTTAATTCTCAATTAATACTAAAATTAAATATTAATTTATTTTTATCGTCAAAAAATGGTGATAAATTTTAATCCTTTTAATTTATTTTATTATCTTTAATCTATTAAATATAATATTTTGAAATAATAATTTTTTGTTTTTCTAATTCCTTTAAATTTAAATTTAATTTTAGAGTTTAATTTAAAATTTTAAATGCTAAAATTTAATTACAATTATGTATAAAAATTAATTAGAATTAATTTTAAATATCAATAACGTACATCTAAAATCTTTACGAGACATTTATTTTTAAAATTTTAAATTATTTTAATTTTCAATTAAAATTAAAATTAAAATTAAAATTATTTTTATCATCAAAAAATGATAATAAATTTTAATCTTTTTAATTTATTTTATTATTTTTAATTCATTAAAAAATAACAATTTTTTTATTTTTTAAATTTCTTTAAATTTAAATGCTAAAATTTAATTACAATTATGTATAAAAATTAATTATAATTAATTTTAAATGTCAATAACATACACCTAAAATCTTCACGAGGTTTGACAATTTGATTTCTCTGCATGATTTCTCTACAAAGAAATCCTTAAAAAAAAAAAAAACATGACTTCTTTGCATGGCAAAAATTCTTTAGCAAAAACATTTAGATTTTTTTTATTTTAACATTAATTCTTTAGCAAAAATATTATTTTATGTAGACATGTAATTTCGGCTCTATTTAATTTAGTTTTTTATTTAAATAAACAATTATATTCAATAATTTTTTTGATTGAGTTTCGCTTACAATACAAAATCACAGTTATTTTTAATAAAATTTTAAATAATTTTAAATCTCAATTAATACTAAAATTGAATCCTAATTTATTTTTATCGTAAAAAATGACAATAATTTTTAATTTTTTTAATTTATTTTATTGTTTATCTTTTAGTTCGTTAAACATAATAGTTTTGAAATGATAATTTATTGTTTTTCTAATTTCTTTAAATTTACTTTTAATTTTTAGATGTTAAAATATAATTACAATTATGTATAATTAATTTTAAATGTGTACGTTAAAAACATGTAATAGTTTTTTTTTTGAATTTCACATTAATTTGTTAGCGTAAAAATATTTATATGTAGACATATAATTTATATTATTATGTATCTTTAATATGTTAAACATAATATTTTTGAAATAATAATTAATTATTTTCTAATTATTTTTAATTTAATTTTAATTATTAGAGTTTAATTTATTAATTTGAATGGTAAAATTTAATTAAAATTATGTATAAAAATTAATTAAAATTAACTTTAAATATCAATAATATACACATACACATAAAATCGTCAAAACCAATTATGAAAACTAGTCCCACAATGAAAACCTCGACGGTTTCGTTGAGGTTGAACTCGTCTCGCTGGTTGTTGCTGAGGATGTGCTTTAGGTTGTCTCTCTTCTTGTTCATCTGTAGCGTACGACGGACCTACATCGTCCTCAGACTGTCTACGAGACGGTCCAGTGGATGTACCGGCAGCAAACTCGCCCCCCGAAGAAACATACCTAGGATTGAAAACTAGGTGCTGCGGAGTTAAAAAATCATCGTGATCACATAAAAACGCTGCACCAGGGACGAAGTCATCTGCAGCTGGCGGAACTGGAACGTAGTCATCATCGACCGCTACAGGAGCGCCTGGCACATAAACATCTTTATCTCCATGCACCGGGGAGTAGTATTGTTGCGGGGGAACCTCCTCAACTGCAGCGCGCCGACGTGCTCGTCTACCGCCCTGCCTTATTGGTAGTTCTTGTCGAGGCACTTGTTGCGGAATCGGCGGTATCGGATCAGCAGCATACGATCGTTTGGATGGCTCATACGGCATTCGATTTAGATGATCGGATTCGCCACTGGCAGCCAAAGTACGCATGGCAATATCGGACATTCTTCCGATTGCCTGTTGCGCGTATGATGCATCATGCTGAGACGCTTCATTACCTATATGCCAGATTCGGTGCAGTGCGTCAATCTGCATATGCATTTTCAAGAACATCATTAAAATTTTAAATAAGTCAGAATTCTATATATATACTTATATGAACGAGGAAAAATAGACTTACGAGTATTTCAGCTGCTGAACTACTAGACTGATAGCCCGCGGGATTTGGTTGTTGTATGGTAGGATTGCTAATTAATCGCCGTGTGTGAGTCCAATACCATGCAAAATAATCAGGCGTAACAACAGCTTGCCCAAAAGTGGGCTGTTCGGTGATGGTAGAAGCATGTCTGCTGATCCAATTAGCACGGTGTAGCGCATCCATCTCATCCCATCCGGCACCAGTAGTGTGTAGGTCCCGCTGATGTAGATTTACCCCCGTATCAACAGCATTTGGAATTATTTGCAACAATCCAAATTGTCGCATAACTCGATCGGGGCAATGTAGCTCAATCGTCTCCCAACACAGTAGAGATGTAACAGACATCCAAATTTGTTGGCCATGCGTACAGTACGGAGGTAGAGATGCTAACATGTTCGCATCATAAGGTTGTCAAATAAACTGCAAAATAAATAAATTTAGTTTTAAACAATAAATAACAATAAATATTATTTAAAATTTAATTCCAAGCTAATAATATCGTAGTAATACATACGTGATTGTATTGCATCCGATCCAATTGATCTCTGTACGCAATAAGTACATGTGTTGGCGTGCGGGACAATTCCAGTGGACTCTGCCATACTGCTCCCCTAGGCACATTCAGACCAATGTCCTCCACCGGACGTACTCTGTCGGGTCTAATAGTGGGAATGCGTTCCCAAGCCCATAACTGTACTTCCAGTGAAATAATAATATTAGAAAAATATGATTGATTTAACATAGTAACATTCGCATTTTGAATTTAAATTCATACCTGAATCAATAGAAGTGGACCACTGATCTGATGCGCCGTATAAACAGTAGCGTTGCACATACAACGGTACAAATGAGCTAATACTGCACTACCCCAACTCAGTGTACCAGCCAACTCGAGATTGCGTATATACCTAAGGAAGCACAGATGAACTCGGTTTCCGGATTTATCGGAGAACAAAAACCCACCAATAAGCTGCATAATGCGACACCTTGCATATTGTGCAACCATATCAGGAGTCGCGTGCGCTAGGAGAGGTTGAGCCAGTACTCTCTCGAGTGAGCTTAACTTCAATTGAGATCCATCCAAGTCTGTACCTGTGGGTCGAAAACCAAGGAGAGCGTCACATAGATCTAGTAGCTCTGCCTGTGGGCAGTTGAACCCACGACCAATAATTGGATCACCCTCCACGCGTAATCCAAAAAGAACCTCGACATCCTGCAGTGTAATTGTGGCCTCTCCCACTGTAAGATGGAACGTGTGCATCTCTTGGCGCCATCTTTCCACCAACGCTGTAATCAAGGGATGATCAATCTTCATGTACGACAAACGAATAATCCCGCCGAATCCAACTATATCCATAAGTTGCTCGACTCGTGGATCGAATGGTCGAGCAATCCAAAAAGCGCTGTCATTGCGCTTTGCAGTAAGGACAGTATCTTCCAACTGTCCTGCCCATATATGTGTCGATCTATGTCGACGCTGCAGGGTCAGTAAGTCCGGAATAATAGGACCGGGATCAACTCCGTCTTGTGTAGGGTCCATCAATGGTATCCTAAAGCGAAAAAAAAATGATTAAAATATATTGTTAAACAAAATAAAGTGAAAAATATCATCATTTATGCAACCGTAATACCACGAAATATATAACATGTAAAATATTCTATCTTCAATCTACAGTACTATGGGTGCAACTCCTACGAAATAAAGTTAAAATATCATCATTTATGTAACTATAATACCACAAAATAGATAAACAGACGTGATAAATATTATTACAAATATAAGATGTTTTGATACAACATATCAAAGAAGAAATATTACAACAGTCATATAAATTACAAAGGCAAAACATGTAAAATATTCTAACATCAATCTACAGCACCGTGGGTGCAATTCCTCCTATTATGTCCGTTGCGATGGCATAACCCACATCGAGGAGGTGAATCAGGATTACGCTCATCCATTTCATTCCGAATAAGTGCCGTCCGCATTCGACCAGATCGTCGATTCTTGAAACGGTGAGCGTACGGCGCCAAGATTAAATCAGGGCCGCGCCAATAATCCTCGTGTGGAATGGGCCTGAATTGTGGCGTATACGTTAACCTGTAGGACATTGTTGTATTCTCCGATGACACGAGATCCCCAGGGTTCAGCCCTAATTGCTGACATGCTGCAAATGCGTGCGAACAAGGAATTCCATATATTTCCCATTTGCAACAACTGCATGACCTGGTACCAACATTAACTTCGTAAGAATTATTTCCCTTTCCATGCTCTCGATGTGTTGACACCACACTAAAAATACCCCTATCCTGATTAAAAGCCAGCACACGGTGCCTTCTTCCTTTTGTCTCATTCTTCACAAACTTTGCCCATATAGTCGAAGGGAAGTGATACCTGCCGTGATTAGCTTCCTGTCGATGATCGTTGAAATATTTGACTGTTTTTTTGAAAAAAGACTCAACAATAACCTTGATGGGCAGGGCACGTATACCTTTGACGACACTGTGAATGATTCAGCCAAATTAGTTGTCATATTACCCCACCTATGACCACCATCATAAACAAGTGTCCATTGCTTCTTCGGAATCAAATCCAACCATGCCTTGGCTTGGGGGTTTAGCATACTAATTTCTTCCATAATCTGCAAAAATTTTCGCTTCTTACTTTGATCCCCAGCTGCATACATCAACTTCTTCAACTGATGATTCTTGAATTTTGTATTGAAGTTGCTTCGGATATGTCTGAGACAAAATCTGTGCACTGCCATTGGCTCCTGCCAACCGGGTAGTCGATGAAGAGCATTCACCATCCCAACGTGTCTGTCGGATATTAATCAAATTCTTCGATCCTTAAGCACATGGGCCCTGAGTAAAGACAAAAATCAACCCCGACTATCATTTGTTTCCTCATCAACGACTGAAAAAGTAAGGGGTAATATATGATTGTTGGCATCTTGACCAACAGCCGTTAATAATTTTCCCTTGTATATACCCCTAAGGAATGTCCCGTCAACGCTGACCACCGGTTTCATGTAAACAAATGCATCAATGCATGGCTTGAACGCCCAAAAAACATATCCAAACGTCTTTGCACCATTGCTATCCATAGGTAGGAAATGCCATGCCACTACGGTACCTGGATTGGCATCTTGCAAGGCTTGCATATACCGTGGTAGTTGTGCAAATGAAGAAGGCCAGTCACCATAAATCATCTCAATGGCATGCCTACGCGCGTTCCAACCTTTCTTATAAGACGGAGTGAAATGTAAAGTGTCATGTATATGGTTGTTTATCTCGCTGACCGTTATTTCTGGATTATTGTGAATCGTTGACATAATATGCTTCGCCATAAATTTGGCGCTCATGTTGCGATGGTTGCCGTCTATTGTTCGAACTAGACAAATGTGCTCTCCATGCCATTGAGTAATTTGCCACAGTCCGCAACCTTTTTTCTTTCGCGTACGAATTCGCCAATAATAGGGATGTTGGGGAGTTGAATTTTTGCATTCGGCAACCCATGACGCGCTTTTGCTTTCTTGTACTATGAACTCACGACCTAATCTGACAGACCACGATTGAACTGCCCAAAGTAACTCTTCCTTATTTCTAAACCACATTCCAATCCTCAAGTCATTATTAGATTCTGACCATAAATCCATCCGACTGCTTCCCGTCGCCGTTCCATCACATTCATTTTCCATTTCTTGAGTAGCAGTCAACCTGTCAAGATACATTGAATACGGTGGATTATACAACCGGTCTGGTTCAGCAGGTATATTACCAGGTTGTGGCATTACAGAAGGACCGGCACCATGTTCATCAGCATCACCATCTCCCTCGTCCTCATTGGGGGTATCTTCCGCATTCGGTCCATCAAGGTCGGATGTTGCTCCTAAACCATCCATGGTCGCCTCTGGAGCACCTACCCAATTGGGTTCTCGAGCAACCCACTCATCAACTGGGGTAATATCCAATGGAATATCTATTTCCGTAGTGGAAAATAACGGCGTGGGGTTGGACTGTGTTTGTATAGGCTGAACATCGACATGAAATGGAGGCGTGACAAACCCCATCGAAGTTGGTCTGACGACTGAGACATCCAGAACTATCGGAGTATAAAGGGATTGAAAATTGTCACTTGGGAGATGTCCAGGATTACTGGCGTAAGCAAGTGTAGGCGCATTTAAATCAATATTAGCCCTGTGCACTGGAGTGGCTGAATTCACTAATTCAGTGAAGGATTCCGTAATGGGCATGGGGTTGTGTTGTTCTGCAACGTTTGTACCTGTTACATTTTGAATCTGTACCATCTCATAATGAACATGCAAATCGATTGGTTGTCCCTTCACGGTGGATGCATAGTCCCACAATCCATCCATATCTTCATCGTCACAAATAGAAGTTGTTGTAGACCTTAGTGTAGCGCTAAAAAGAGTATCTTCTCTCATTGTTATTTGCAACTGAACAGTAGACATGTCCCACCCACGAAGTGTACATATTTTGTTGATTAAACCGATGTAACTAACTCGATTTTTAACAATCAATGCCTTGCGACATGGACCGTTAAAAAAATCGCCATTTGAGGTACGTATAATCTCGCAATCCCAATACAACCGTAATCTAACAGGTTGTTCTAGTGACATTGTGCCTAAATAAACAATGTAAAAGAATTTTTCTATTAAAAAAATAAAAAAATAAAGAATGTCGCAACATTGAATTACTATATGAAACCAATATCATTATTATTCAGCATATCTCAACCCAAAATAATATATTATGCTATACAATAGAATATCAATATAAAAAAAGTAAATTAACATGGACAAAAATAATAAAAATCATCACAAATAATAAAAAACTAAATGTAAAAAAATATAACTATTTTTTAACATGGAGATTAAACTAACTAAATATAAAAAATTAAATAAAATTAAATTAAATATAAAAAATAACTAACTACAAATTACAAATAAATTAAATTATTAAATTCATCATAAAAGCTAAATTAATATAAATCAATTAATCGTCACAAATAATCGAATATTAATTATCAAACAAAATATAACGATTTTTTAACATGGACGTAAATTAAATTAAATTAAATATAAAAAAACTAACTAAAAATTACAAATAAATAAAATTATTAAATTCACCATAAAAGCTAAATTAATATAAATAAATTAATCGTCACAAGTAATCAAAAATCAAATATCAAACAAAATATAGCGAATTTTTTAACATACATGCGTAAATTAAATTAAATTAAATATAAAAAAACAACTAACTAAAAATTACAAATAAATAAAATTATTAAATTCACCATAAAAGCTAAATAAATATAAATAAATTAATCGTCGCAAGTAATCAAAAATCAAATATCAAACAAAATATAGCGAATTTTTTAACATACATGCGTAAATTAAATTAAATTAAATATAAAAAAACAACTAACCAAAAATTACAAATAAATAAAATTATTAAATTCACTATAAAAGCTAAATAAATATAAATCAATTAATCGTCACAAGTAATCAAAAATCAAATATCAAACAAAATATAGCGAATTTTTTAACATACATGCGTAAATTAAATTAAATTAAATATAAAAAATAACTAACTAAAAATTACAAATAAATTAAATTATTAAATTCATCATAAAAGTTAAATTAATATAAATCAATTAATCGTCACAAATAATCAAAAATCAAATATCAAACAAAATAAAACGATTTTTTTATATGGACGTAAATTAAATTAAATTAAATATAGAAAATAACTAACTAAAAATTATAAATAAATTAATTTATTAAATTCACCATAAAAGCTAAAGACAAAGTTCACCCTATATTTTTAATATATACTACATTAAATTTTTCCATTTTTGTTTGAAAATTTGTGCATAATTAGATATTTTTTGTCCAATTTATATCAATATTTTCCTAATCAAATTGTTATAAATAATTAGTCTCATTATTCATCACATCTCAACCCAAAATAATATATTGTGCTATACAATATCAATATAAATCAATTAATCATCACAAATAATCAAAAACTAAATATCACACAAAATATAAATATGAACGTAAATCTTAATTAAATTAAATTAAGAATAAAAAAATAACTAACTAAATATTACAAATAAATCAAATTATTAAGTTCACCATAAAAATTAAAGATAAGGTTCGTCTAATTTATATTAATATTTTTCTAATCAAATTATTAGAAATAATTAGTCGATCATTTTTTCTTTAACCTAGCAGTAAGTCATTTAGTCAAATATAAATCATATGCATACTATTCAACAAAACATAAAATAGACAAAATCAATAATTGATATAAATATTTAAAAATCAGTCAATATTTTACTACACATAATATTTAAAAATGTCAATAATTTCATTAAAATATCATCGTCTACTAATTAATTTTTTAATATTAAATTCAAATATATCTATTTGAATAAATAAATAAATTAATTGATACAATTTCTATTTAAAAAAAAAACCTGTCATATAGAAGTCGCGTGTATGTCTCGAATGTACAATCAACAATACTTTTTTTGACTTGGAATTCCAGCACAACAGAAGATTAGGAATGTGTTGAGAACTGACGATAGAACAAATAAATTGATTTTCTATTGTTGTGTTTGAGACGGCAGAACAGAAGCAGTTTGAGACGGCATAATAGAAGTTGTTTGAGAGAGATTGAAGATGTGGGATGTGTGAGCGAAATGTATGGAATGAACTCGGCTGAATGTTGCAAAATTTATAGGCAAAATTTTGCCTATTCCGCCCGTGAAAAATTTATGACGACCACGTGAAGCCGCACAAAAGCCGCCAACCTTGCGTCTGCCAGACGCGAGGTTGTCTGCTTTTCAGACAATTTTCCGACACACCTGCTTTTTTGTCGCCCGACACGCCTGCTTTTTTGTCTGAATCTTGACCGGTTGCTGGGGCGTTCCTCGTGTCTCCCAGACACGAGGTACCGTTACACCTCGTGTCTGGCAAACACGAGGTATCCCCACTCGTGGGGTGCCCTGATTTTCCTGCCCCCATCCGGAGTTCATATTTAAAACCCCCCTATTTTGGTCAAAAACCCGAGTTTGAACATTGGCTGTTGGGGTTTGTTCCTACTAGATGATTCCTAGACCAGTTGAGGTTAAAATGTGATTAAATAAGTTGAGATACATCATAAATTTACTTAATTGTGAGTTTTGAGTTGAGACCCTCAGCCTTGTGATTAGTTGGGCAAAGCCTAATCCTGAATTTACGTCACTGGGTACTGGGGAAGGGCCCTCAACCCTCAGATTAGTTGGGCAAAAACTAAATATATGGGTTAACAACCACCCCCCCCCCAAAAAAAAAAAAAAAAAGAAGAAGACAATCACATGACATTTCATTGAAGGTTTTTGACCAAAATAGGAACCTTTTAAAAATGAGTGCCGACAGGGGAACAATTTTTGGCACGGGTACCTAGTCAAGGGACATGAGGTCCACCAACACCTCGCGTCTCCCAGACGCGAGGTCTAAATCCCTTCAAATTAGACTTCCTCAACACATGCAATTCCATAAAATTCCGTGATGCATTAAGAAACCTCGTGTCTAGTAGACACTAGGTTCATTGAAATATTCAAAGTCTTCTGCCCCTCTTCTAATGACCACATTTAGAGGAAGGACAATCATTACTCTATTTATAATCAATTGTTACAATTCACTTTATCCACTTTTGAATATTTCCACTTTATCCACATTTGGTAGACACGAGAGTAATTTCCATATACATGTTAGAATCCACTAGGGATCACTTAATAAATTAGGATACGTGTATTCTTGTAACTTTTGTTACACTTTTATTGGATACTTTTATTGATCTATGATGTACAGATATAGGTTTATAAATGGCTGAACTATATTAACAATTTATTGTATTTATTAAATTTCTTATTTTATAATTTGTCAAACTAACGCAACTATAATAGAAAAGTTTAACAAAATTACAAGAGATTAATAAATCATACCACGACATATATATATGTGTGTGTGTGTGGGGGGGGGGGGGTTGCAATATATGGTATAAGAACTATAAGAATAATCTCTCGTTATTTAGGGAATGGAAAAGAGACTTACCCAATTTACCCTATATATTGGTTCAATTTTGTCTCTCGTCCCTTACTTTTTTTTTAAAACTAAACATCTAAGTAATTATGCTATGAATCTACAAGATTAACGGTATTTTATTTTTCTATAAGGCTATTCATTTGTCCCTAAGATTGGTCATTTCTCAAGAAGATAAAGATATGCATTGTGCCTTGTGGCCTCATGTAAATCAAAATAGACATGAATATATGGATATATGGATAAGAATTAAAAATTTTCTATACATTTATTTCTCCTTCTCTCTCCACTCTTTATGTTTAATATTCTATAATTTATCAAACTTTTATTTTGTGATTTCAGTTTTAAATAAATTTATAACATAGTTCATAATTTTTTTCAATACCTGAAAATGAATTGTAATTGTTTCATCAACTTTCATTTTGAAAGTAGCAATAGTTACATGAAAGACTTTGACAAACATATGAGATCATCCACCTATTTTACCATAAACTCATTATATTTGTCCTCGTTTGAATGAATTATTAAAAAAAAAAAAAAAGAAAGCTGATTATATCATAATACATCTTTTGAATTTTCACTCAAGTCCAAATGTATATATCATAATACATCTTCCACCATTTGAAATTGAATGTTTATGCTTCTATTTTAAAAATACCAAGATATAAAAACCTCGTGTTTGCCAGACGTGAGGTTTATCTGTACCTCACGTCTACCAGACACGAGGTCAACCACCCCCAACAATTCCTTTAAATTCCTCAAAGCATTAAATGCATCAAAATTCGTGAGGCATTAAATGCCGCAAAGTGGGCAACCTCATGTCTACCAGACACACACGAGGTTTGTCCTCACGTTAGCAATGGATGCACAATATCAGGTTGATAGGGGTAGCTTTTGGCAAAAATTCAACACATTTACTAAGAACATTAACTTTCTATATAGATACATGTTATATTCAACACATTTAGCAAAAATTCTCCTTTAATTTCACACCTACATACATTCTTATACATAGATATGTGATTTTAACTCTATTTAATTAATTTTATTTAGTTTAATCTTTCATTTAAATAGAAGATTATATTCAATGAATTTTTCTATTTAGTCTCGTCCCCAATATAAAATCACAGTTATTTTTATTAAAATTTTAAATAATTTTAAATCTCAATTAATTGTAAAATTGAATCTTAATTTATTTTTATTTTAAAAAACTAGCAATATTTTTTATTTTTTAAATTAAATTTATTATTTATCTTTAATCCTTTAAACATAATATTTTTGAAACAATAATTTACTATTTTTCTAATTCCTTTAAATTTAATGCTAACTTTTAGAGTTTAATTATTTAATTTGGATACTAAAATTAATTGACCTTATTTCAAATTAAATATTAACATAAAATATTGCAAAATATACATGAAATATTTAATTACTATTTGTTGAAAATATTCAATCTTAATTAAAATTCATATTTAATTCTTCATGAAAATATGGATTAAAATACATATTTAATTCATATTAAAATATTAATATAAATTACTTGAATTAAAACATTTAGATATCCTATATTTGAAAATTTTATATTTTTTTGCAAATAATTATTATTTATAATCAATTATAATTAAATATTATAAATTATACTTTAACTCAAAAAGTGTTATAATTTAAATATGAATGAATTACAAATAATATTTTCAAGTTTTATATAGAATTTTTTATTACTTAAAAAATTAATTATACATTGGCATTGGGAAATGAGTCGTGTTCCTTAAGGTTATTTCATAATATTTTAAAGTCATACTTTTAGTTATTACAAATTTAAATAATTCTAACTCTAAGTTGTATATAGAAATGATATTATAATAAATGAAATCATAGTCAATTAGATTTTAGCATCCAAAATATATAATTAAACTCTAAAAGCTGGAATTAAATTTAAAGGAATTAGAAAAATAGTAAATTATTGTTTCAAAAATATTATGTTTAAAGGATTAAAGATAAATAATAAATTAAATTTAAAAAATAAAAAATTATTGCCAATTTTTGAAAATAAAAATAAATTATGATTCAATTTTACAATTAATTGAGATTTAAAATTATTTTAAAATTTTAATAAAAATAATTGTGATTTTATACTGGGGACGGGACTAAATAGGAAAATTTATTGAATATAATCTTTTATTTAAATGAAAGATTAAACTAAATAAAATTAATTAAATAGAGTCGAAATCACATATCTACATATAATAATATATGTAGGTGTGAAATTAAAGGAGAATTTTTGTAGGGGTGGCAATATTGAACACGACGTGACACAAAAACGATATGGTTATAGTGGATTAGGGTTGGAATTTTGTAGGTTCGGATCGAAATAGGTCGACTCGTTTAATTTTAAACGTGTTCAGGTCATAAACGGGTTCAACCCGCGAACCTGTTTAACTTTTTGTAAATACTTATATTTAATACTTTTTGTAATACCCTACAAATTTCACTATAAAAAATTAGATAATTTAATTTTTTATATGAATTAATTGAATTAAATTTTATTATATGAATTAATTGAATTGTTTGTGTGTCTATATTATTTAATTATATGAGACATCTTAAGGAAAATAAACGATGTTAATGTGGTTATTTGCTTGATATATCGTAAATGAATTATTCTTAATTAATTATTATTTAGTGTCTATAATAAAAATATTATTACAATGAATTTTAGTTAGAAAAAATAATTTCTTGAACAATCTAGTTTTATTGCAAAACTACATTTGTTTAGATTTTTAAGATTAAATTTTAAGAATTTTTTGAGATCTCTAAATATTTAGTTGGATGGTTTGTTGTTTTATTAGTTATTTATGACTTTATGAGCTGTTTTATTAGTTTTTAAAATTTTTTTATGGTTTGATTTGATTTTTTAATTTTTTTTTGTAATGGGTAGACAGATTGACAGGTTTAGTAGGTATTCGGGTTGACGGATTTAGTAATTATCTATTTAATTTTTATATCTAATCGTGTCATGTCATGTCAACCCGTTTTATAACACGACACGAAAATAAACGGGTTGACATGACACGACATGTTTATTAATCGGGTCGTGTTCGAGTTGGCTTATCGTGTATAATTATCCCAAATTAACACGACCTGCCAACTTGAATACGACACGATTACCACCCTTAAATTTTTGCTAAATGTGTTGAATATAACATGTATTTATATGGAAAGCAATGTTTCTAATAAATGTGTTGAATTTTTGCCAAATGCTACCCCTATCAACCTGATGTTCTGTATCCATTGCTAAGGTGAGGACAAACCTTGTGTCTACCAGACACGAGGTTGATACATGCGGAATTTGACACATTTAATGAACCTCGTGTCTAGTAGACATAAGGTTGCCCAGTTTGCGGCATTTAATGCCTCGCAGACTTTGACGCGTTTAGTGCTTTGAGGAATTTAAAGGAATTGTTGGGAGTGGTTGACCTCGCGTTTGGCAGACACGAAATCCTTCCATTGGGTACCCATACCAATTTTCATTCCCACTTTTGGCACTCATTTTCAAAAAGTGTCTAAATTGGTCAAAAATCCTTGGGCTAAGATAGGTGAATCGACTCGTCAGTAGTGGACGGTTTAGGGCTATCCAATCATTTGGTCCCAAGACCATATACGACTTGGACTAGCACGAAACGTTTGAGATGACAACCTAAATCATGGTTTGGGCCAGCCAGATTAGGCGGTTCAAGACACTTTTTTTTTTAAGTTTTCATTTTATTATTACTAGGTAGTTCTAGCGTTGCTCGAGATGAGTAAAGTTTTTGTTATTTTAATTATTTTATTTATCATAATATATTAATTTTTTATTCAAGAAACATTTGTGTATTGAATATGAGAATATTAAGAATAGAAAAAAATATATCTATCTATACATTCTTTCAACGAAAATTTTTATAAAGCAATCTAATCGAGAGATCAAACTTTGGATAAATACATCAACATTACCTTGAAATATTTGTCAAATACTTGTTGGTGATTTGAATTTTTTACCATTATAAATTTTCTTAATAGGACTAATATATTTCTGGGGTTATTTTTTTTCTATTTTATATATTTTATATATTTAATTTTTGATTGCGCTTGTTCTATTAGTTACTATTGTATTTTTTTAGTTGATTTTTTCTTTTTTTTTTGTTTTTGTGGTCCCCACGGCGCTAGGAGGATTGCTTATTCTAATTGTGTGCATTGTTTCATGTGAAATAAATTTCCTTTTTGGGTCTAAAAAGAGTACCAACTTTTTAGCAAGCTAGCACCTAAGCAGGCTAACTTGCATCCACGTTTCGCGTCAATAAAAAAGTTCCCTAGTGATATCTCCGAAACTCAAGGTAACTTGTGTTCACGTTTTGCATCAATAAAAAATTCCCTAGTGTTATCTCAGAAACTTCTCTTAATCGAATTTGATAACGAAAAATTCCCTAGGCTAAACCCCAGGTGTTGTTCGGGATAAATCATTTTTTATTTTTCTATAGTTTAAGTTATATTGTATCTATATACATGCTCTCTCCCAATGAACATTTACAAATCTTCTTTAATTAAGTCTAGGACTTTAAAGTGTAAAATTCTTCATCACATAAAAATTACCTTCTTAAAAATAATTTTAAAAATTAAAATTTTAGAAAGAATTAAACTCTCATCAAATAACAAAAAGGCATGCTTCTTGGCTTTTTAAATTCTTAAATAATAAAAATCATTATATAATTCTTGAAGAAGAAGAAGAAGAAGAATAATAATAATAATAATAATAATAATAATAATAATAATAATAATAATAATAATAATAATAATAATAATAATAATAATAATAATAATAATAATAATAATAATAATAATAATGTTGCTGTCAAAATGATGAGCTGATGTAACCCAAACAATCCGATATGGTGAAACAGAAAACGGTATCAGACCTTTTGAATCAGGGATAGGGTTCTTGAACTTACTATAGAAAGGGTTCAAGAAAGTCGGTTAAAAATGCACAACGGAAGAACTTTTCGGAACAATAAATAGATATGTGTATTGATTTGCTTCAAAGGAAGTACAGAAAAGACTCAAATTTTGAAAGAAGAACGAAAATCTGTAAAGAAAGCTGGAAACAAAGCTATAAAGGAAAGCTGTAATAAAGCGGTAAAAAAGCTGTAAGAAATTGAACTCCTAGGCTAAAAAGTTGTAAATGACGATGAAGTAGAAAAAATTGAAATTTGACGTTGTTGGTTGATAATGGTCGTGTCTGGGTTCTGGGCAGCGCTCTCATTTTATACTTGCTATAATCGAGCCACTAACAGATTGTGGAGTTTCTTCCGACTAAAGAATGCTCCCAATTGTCGTGGATACGTCTGCAGCATTTTCGCACCGAAAGATCAGGAATTCGTTTTACTCCTTATTGGCTTCTTGGTGCCGATGTTGACTATAGCTAACGGTTGTTTGAAACGTTGACTTTATCGACTCAGGAAGCTTACCACATTGGCAACGGCTCAAAGGAACCGTTGCATCGGCTCGGCAAAGCTGACATCAACACATGCCCCCCCGAGTCCCGTTGTTTCAGCGAACGCGAGTCAATGAAGCGACGGGAATCGTACAGCCATTAATAGCAACCGTTCCTTTTCTGACAAAAACGAAATGTTTCGAACGTTGTGAAACATTTGTGATGCCTCGGCTTTGGAACTCGCGAACGGGTCAATTTCAAATTCCCTTATAAATAGCAATGGTCCCTAATCGGAACTCCTAACTTCCTACGACTTCTATCTTCTTCAGAATTCTACTGCTTAAGTGATTCCTCGATCTTTTACCTCCTTGTGATTATTCCTTGCGATCCGTAAATTTTCTCTCTATAAAACGAACAGACTGCAATGGCAACCCCCATTGATAAGAACATACTATCCCCAATCCAAGCCAATGCCAACCTGTTTACCTTGGGCCCTCGTCTTTTACCTGCAGAGGTTACCACTGAACATTTGCAGTTTGTCTTGCCTGCCGACTTTACCTTTCTTCTACAACAGAACACCTTTACAACTGCCAATCTCCCCACCTCATTCCGTCATTAGCCCCGTATGTTCAAGAATTACAGAGAATGACAGGACCGTTACCATTCTCAATTTGGGGCCATTTGGGAATAATGGGGGATTTTAGATGACTTTGAGATGGAGTTTGACCGCAACCTATTTGTCGCCGTTCTTTCCTTCTGGTCCTTGGTGATCAGCGGCTTCATCTTTCCGCACGGGATGTTTTCCCCCACCATCCTTGACATCTGCACCATCCTCGGCTTTCGATGTGATGGTGATGAGATTCTGAGGCTCCACGATGAATAACATCTACCAACCGTTGAGACTCGTCTGGATAAGGCCTCGTCTTCATATGGCAACTTCATCACCACTCAGAGAGGGGTGGATGACACTCCTTCAAACCAAGAGCAAGCGGCCTTCTTATGGCTCTGGCTGTGTAAGTACATTATCTGCTCTCATTCTACTGGCGTTAGCAATGAGTACCAATACTACGTATCGGCTCTCCTACAAAGTAAAAGGCGTTGCGACCTAGCTTCTCTGGTCCTCACCCTGGTCTACCGCACCATCAACCACCTGATAACTACTCTTTCCGCTGGAGAGGGTCCGACCAACCTTGGGGGTCCGCTCTGGATTGCCCAACCTTAGCTGTACCAGTATCTGCCCAACTTTGGTGTCAGCCAAATTACTGGAGCCTCCGCGAGCCCTTCTGAACAAGCGACAGGCTATCGACTGCTACAGGTCCCCCTGAACACTGCCTCTGCTGAGACCATCGTCTCGTATCTCCACCAATGTCGAGACTACCATGTTGCTTCCTTCTTTTCATACGCTGCTAGCGAAGAAGACCCTTTTTGGTTGAAGAGTCTATTGAAAAGCCCCGAAGCAACCCAAGAGACTTTATGAGCCCGAATTCTGTGCCCTTGAGAAATTCTTTTGGGGGCCAAGCCTGGAGCCTGAATTGCTAAGACCTCCTGTGAGAGGTATAGTCCTCACTACTTCTCCCGTCAGCTTGGGTTGATTCAAGACATCCTTGTCGATCCGGGGCACGTTTCTTCCTTTTTCGTGAAGCCGGTGCTGTCGGCTGAGGATGTACAGACCTTAGCCGATAGCACTCTAGCCATCCTGTGGACCTTTGCATTCAAGCCTTTTCAAGTGGTGCTAGAGACTTCCCCTGACTTCAATTCATGGTGGAGACTGCTGAGCGAGACCCTATTTTTCGACCCCATAGGTGTTTGGCTTCTACGAGTTCCTGGGCCGACCACCACTTTGCCTGAAACATCATCTGCTAAAAAAGGAAAATAGGTAAAACCTCCTGTAAGCCCTATAATAATGCCGGCCTCATGTATTCCCTTGGTGCAGAAAACTGCTACTGCTGCTCCCGTTGTCCTGGAGGAAGAGGAAGAAGAAATAGAGATCCCGCCCCTGCTTCGGCGATCAAAGAGGAAACATGAAACACTGACTCCTTCCATTTCCAAGGTTTGCTTCTGTCAACCTTGTTTTGCTCAGCTTCTTCAATACTCAATTTGTCTAACTACTAGTTTAATCCTTTCTGCAAAGCGTAAACCAGGGATAAGTCGTCGCGTTGTCATCGACATTTCTTCTGACTCAGAGGAAGACATTCTGCTCCAAGCTTTAGCCGAAAGAGCATCTAGAAAGGATGTTCTTCCGATGGCAGATATCTCATCAGCCGAGGTGACGGCTCCTCTCTCAACGGTTGAAGTATCGGCTTTTCCACCAGCGGCAGACCTTCCGTCGGCTGAGGCTCCGGCTCCAAGAAGCCCATCCCCTGTTCTACCAAGGCCTGAAAAAGAACCAGTGGCCACTATTACAAAAACAACTCCGCCTCCCCCAAGTCAGGGAGCTGAAGAGGCTGTTGCTCCTCTGCCGCTGACGACATTAACCTCAGCGCTAGACTTTCTTGATGGCCTTATCGGGACCTCTTTACTTATTGACAAGTCCACCCTTGATAATGTGAGTCATGCCCTTTTGCAGATTGTTCAATCATCCGACCCGGACATGCCCCCTATGCTTTGGGACTTAGCAATTGGGTGCCTGGGACAAATACGCTTCACGAGGAGCTTCTTTTTAGACACGCAAAATCGTCGGGATAAAGCTCATGATCAGTTAGAACTTCTAAAATTGCATTGAGAAAATGTAGCATTCGCAGAAAGGGACCGCTGAGAATCCATTAACTGTCTTACGCTTCTTCGAGTTGATATTACAGAGAGAATAAGAAATATTGAACGGCTTGAGCGTCGGTTATTGGAACTTTAGGAAGAACTTAACTCTGAGAAAAGGGTCTTAGAGCAATGGCTTGAATCAGAAAAAGGACTCCAGGAAGTTGTCAAGGCCATTGACGACTCCAACCTTAAACATAATGATGAACGACTAATGCTGAAAGCGGAAGAGGAATTTCTTAAAGTTGAACTGAAAAGCTCAAACGTTCTGCTGAATGAGATGAAATCCGGATTGGATCGCTTCATGGCTGAACTGAACAAGATTCTTCATCCGTCGACCACTGATGGAGCTGGACCTTCCGGAACTCCAACTGAGGAGACTGTCATCACGGCGGCTGAAACAGAGATTCCAAAAGCAATCATCGATGAAGTCAACCTACCCCCCAAAAAGGAAAACGGCTGAAGTAAGGCCTCCAGTCCCTGATTCGCAGCCAACAGGAACTGACATGGTGACTAGCCAGGATTTCGAGTCAGAAGACCCTAATCGGCTAGCGATTATTCCGTATCGGCCGATACAGATGCCTAACTTCCCCTCTGATGATAACTGATCCCCTTTGTAATGAAGCTTATGGCTATCTGATCGGCCTTTTGTGATCAGCTTACGACCATTATATATCAGAACCTTTTTCCGATAACTCTTCTCCCTTTTTTTTTAAAAATTTATTTATTTCTTATTATTGTATATTTTTTATTCTCTAGTTCCTTCCCAAAATGCCGGATAATAACGTTTCAGTCTAAGTTAGTTGGTTAAGTTAGGTTAGGTTACGAGGTTATACAAGAATATACGAAATACAAAAGATAGCACCGTTTTGCAGCAAGAACAAACATACATATTTACATATTTACATGGTTAAATCAACAAAGTCCAGGCTTTCATGCTATTGTTCCCCTGCAACGGCGCCAAAAACTTGATGTGTTTGGATTTGGGTATAAAAATCATACAAAAACTAAGCACATTCCCAATCAAATTTAAATTAAAACTTTGGCCCCAAATCATACATATGAGCAAGCGTACTCATTATTATTGACCATAGGGTTCAAACGAGTGTCGATCCTCAAGGAACAAGTAAACATTAATTACCCCTCTTTCATTGTTTAACCGACTCAACAAAGTGAAAATCAAATAAAAAGGAAAACTAAAAAGAAAATAAAATAAAAATATATACATGTCAAGGATGGAGAAGTATGTAACTCAAACCATTGATTAGACAACCACGATCTTCAAGAACTTAACCATTATCATAATCAATCATTCTCTCGGCACTATAAAGGATTAAGATAAATTAGCATCACTTGGTCTGTCTCAACTAATTATTACCTTCTAGATAAATTAGCATCACTTGGTCTGTCTCAACTAATTCATCAAAAAGATGTATTAAACACAATCCTTAATTAAATTTTCGTGGTCTGGCAAATTTAAAACATAAAATTAATCAATGAATCCTTGGTCTGGCAAACATCAATTAACTTTTAATTACTCAATCCTCAGCAAGTAACCTCTTTGGTCTAGCAAGTTAATAGCCAATGAATGCAAAAATTAATCAATTGCAACCATCATCAACCTCTTTGGTCTAGCAAGTTAATAATAGAAACAACCAACTAATCCCGGAATATGCCCAAGTAATTAAATACCAAGAAGAAGAGTCAATTAATCAAAAGATCAAATAACTCTAAGAATCATAATTATCTAAAAGAATGTCAAATTACAATAGAACAATTAAAACATCATTGTCAAGAAAAAGAAAACAAAGTAAAAGAAAGAACTCATAGACAAGCCTCCTTCTTCTTCCTTTGAAAACCTTCTTGTACAATCCTCCTTGAACTTGAAGAATTCCTCCTTAGACTGAGTGGTTTTCTATGATGATCAATGAATTTTCTCATTTTCCCTTGTGTTTTTCATCTATTTATAGGCTTAAGAATTGCCTAAACTCGTAGGTACAACGTTCTTGGCTGAGTAGAAGTTGGAAGATGCTAAAACTCCCCAGATTTCTAAAAACGCGTCAAAAGATTGCAATACTACCTCAGGAACAAAGCACAGTCGGCCGCCTTAGTCCTTCGGAGCCGGCGCCGCCTTAGTCCTTCGGAGCCGGCGTCGCCTGTGTTCTGTTTCTCCACTCGTTCGATGATTTTTCTCTGAATTTTGCGCATATGTTCCAGAATGCAGCCGACACCGCCTCCAACCTTACAGCCGGCACCGGTTAGGCTCTGTTCTACTCTGCTTCTCCAATTTTTCCATCGCTTTGAAGTCCGTGCATCTAGTGTACAGCCGGCGTCGGTTCCAGGCTTCCAGCCGGCGCCGCCTCTGTTCTATTTCGCGACGGTTTTGCTTTGTTTTACCAAAAAACCTGAAATAATGACCAAAATACCTTTCCAAGGGTAAAATCTCAAATATGAAAGAATATGATTATTTTTTACACAAAATGTATTACAAAAGAGCCTCAAATAACTACACAAAATATAACCAAATTAGCCCCTATCATAACGTCTTCTGCCGCAGTTGCTTCTCCAGTGAAGTTAACTATCTGCACATCGGTAGGAGACAAATCTGTCCTATCTTTTTCCAATCGTTTCAAGGTAAAGAAAGGAATTACATTTAATACAGCTCCACTATCAACAAAAATCCGAGTAAAAGGCCTGTCGTTGATATGTGCTTTGATATATAAGGGCCTGAGGCGGTTAACACTCTGGGCTGTCGGAATTGGAAAGAGCATCCCTTCTGGTGGGACCTTGACATCAACCAATTCCACTGCAGCTTTTTCTTCCGCATGAAAATTCTTTTCCATGGACTCTTGACGAGAGGTAGCTCGAAAACTTGATGGCAGGATGCTGAGCATATTTTGGCCATTATCATGAGATAATTGTTCTTCGACCCAAGCGTCAAAAAGCCGCCTTTGTTGTGCTTGTTTTCTCTGTTCTCATCTTTTTTGGGATTTTGATGGTCGGGAACAACGGCTAGGCAGAAATAGCTTCTCTTAGGGCACCTGCACTATTAGTTTTTCTTTTTTGCCATGGAAATGTGCTACAAATGAGGGAGGAGATAAACGGGTAAAAACTGATGGTTTACCATCCAATCTTTGGAATCCTTTCCCTATCACCTCCGGTTTGTTACTTTCTGTAGGTTCTTCATAATTCCTACCCTCTTCTGTTTGCAGCATGTGTGCATCGGCTAATGGAAATGGATCCGTATCTACTAAAGTCTCTTTTTTATCTGCAAACTTTAATCTTCTGTCCTGGATAGCCTTTTGAATGGTATTCCTAAAAACAACACAACTATTAGTATTATGAGAAAAAGAATTGTACCATTTACAGTACCTTTTTCCTTTCAAATCTTCTTGGCTTGGGATCCTGTGTCTGTAAGTCAGACGAATTTGTTTATCTGCCACTAGTTGGTCAAAGATCTGTTTAGCTTTTGAAACATCAAAAGAGTAAGATGGTCCTACTGTGGCAACTTCTTTCTTCCCTTTGCCGAGCTTCAAATGTGGACACGTATTGGAGGAACTCTTTACCAATTCAGCCGCCATTACGTCTATAGCTTGCTCTTCATCATCCTCATTGGTATTGTCTATGACTGATATCATTATCTAGCCATGGGAGAACTTAATAGAGCGCCTCTTCTCCTTCTCCTTTATCATCTCTTCTATTCTAACAGCATGAGATAATAAACGGGATATGTCCAAGAAATCTTGGAGAATGAGTTGTTCTTTGAGTTGCGGATGCATTCTGCTGATAGCAATTCTCACACATTCTATTTCTGGCAACTGGGTTGTGCACTTGAACTTAGTTTGCCGGAAACGCTCAATAAAATTCGCCACATCTTCTGATCCCTTTTGTTTTATTGCTAAGAGATCGGCAATGGAAACTTCCGGTGTAGGTTTAAAGAATCGTTGCTGAAAAGTTCTTTCCATGTCAGCCCATGAGTATACAGAGTTAGGAGCTAGATTGGCATACCATGTGAACGCTGCCCCCGTTAAAGACAACGAAAATAGTTGTAATTTATGCCATTCATTATTTCTCAACTCACCACATTGTGCTGTAAACCTTCCGATGTGTTCTATGGTGGATTTATTATCTTCACCAGAGAACGTAGTAAACTCTGGTAGTTTAAAACCTCGAGGGAGTACTGCCATGGAATCCACCCAATCAGGATAAGGTTTTTGGTATACGAGCCGATCCCGTGGCTATCAACGAGATGCTTCCGTCATTATATCGGCCGGCTGGTATGGCTGTTGAATCTGGGGTGAAGGACCTTGCATGACAGGTCGAGAACCTTGCCCCATGAAAGGCTCAGCATTTCCGACTCCCTGCACTGGATAAGCCGTTGTCGTTGCCGGATATACAAGAGGATAAGAAGCAGAGTAATTCGGCTGCCCCCCGAAAGGAGGCATGTTTCCTCTAACAAAGGTTGGGGTTGCTTCATAAGTGGTTGGTAATCTTATTATCGGAATAAGACCCCCTCCTAGAAACACTTCTGCTGGCATAGTATTCTGAGCCACTACCCCTGGAATAACTTGATGCCCCCCAATAGTAGGGAATAACATTTCTCTACGCAGAAGGTGAGCTGATCCATAAGATGGTGCACCATCCGTCGATGGCATGGGGTACGCAGGTGCCATGGTTGTCCCTTGTGTTGGGTAACTTGGTGCCTGATTGAAAGTTTATACATTTTGCTTCTGTGCAAATTGTTGGAGCTCGTTCTGAAGCAGAAGTCGAAAAATAGTAGTAAATTGTGGGATAAAACCCTGCAAGAGCTTACCAGTACATTATTCCATAGTATGACGAATGGCAATCAGAGAGCTAGGTGTAGACTGAGACACCTGCGGTAGGGATGAGGACTGACACCCTTGCTCTGGAGGAGTAACCTGAGTATAACTGGAAGTAGTAACAGAAGGATTAAAAACTCCCCGGAGAGTACGGATTGAGAGTCGTTCAGATGACTCCGGTGCAGGTGGCTGCTGTGAATTGTTCGCCATCAAATGTCCTGACCGCAATCGCATGAGAAAACTGACCTTAGGTCCCACTGGGCATGCTAATCTGTGTTGCTGTCAAAATGATGAGCCGATGTAACCCGGTTTCGGCTACACTTCCAATAAACACAAACGATCTGATATGGTAAAATAAAAAATGGTATCAGACCTTTTTTGAATCAGGGACAGGGTTTCTTGAACTTACTATAGAAAGGGTTCAAGAAAGTCAGTTAAAAATGCACAACGGAAGAACTTTTTGGAACAATAAACAGATACGTGTAAAGCAAGTACAGAAAAGACTTAAATTTTGAAAGAAGAACCGAAAGCTGGAAACAAAGCTATAATAAAGCGGTAAGAAAACTATAAAAAATTGAACTCCTAGGCTAAAAAGTTGTAAATGACGATGAAGTAGAAAAAAATTGAAATTTGACGTTGTTGGTTGATGATAGTTGTGTATGGGTTCTGAGCAGTACTCTCATTTTATACTTGCTGTAATCGAGCCACTAACAGATCATGGAGTTTCTTTCGGCCAAAGAATGCTCCCAATGGTCGTGGATATGTCCTCAGCATTTTCATGCCGAAAGATCAGGAATTCATTTTACTCCTTATCGGCTTCGTGGTGCCGATGTTGACTTTATTGGCTCAGGAAGCTTACCACATCGGCAACGGCTTAAAGGAACCGTTGCATCGGCTCGGTAAAACTGACGTCAATAAATAATAATAATAATAATAATAATAATAATAATAATAATAATAATAATAATAATAATAATAATAATAATAATAATAATAATAATAATACATGACTTCGATATTTTGAATAATAAAAACATGTCTCCTGGTCTTTTGAAATTTCACTTGTAGAGAAAGTTGCTACATATTACATTCTCATGTAATTTTACTTTGTAATTAATTAATTTTAAGTGTTTAATTGGTCCCTATTCACACTAGCAAAATATCCCCTCCTAAATTCATGTGACTTATTTTTGTAACCATTTTGACTAATTTCACAATTCATGCAAAGTTCAAGTCATTATTCTCTTAAGCTATACTTTCATCCACAAATCAGGATTAGACAAAGCCAACCAATAGGTTGCACAATAGCACACATCATTATGCTTATTATATAATATCATGCACATTACTCTTGTTAAAAAATGAACAAAGCCCTTGGATAGCATGTAACACTCCTACTAAAGATAACAACAGAAGAATATCAACACCGGGTGTCGCCCCATCCAATTTCCTGGATAATAGGTCTTTATAACGGAAACAACAGAGTAAATATATATATAAGGTCCAGACTCAACAATATCCCACACTGATGGCTACACATATACATATATTAGAGAATTTCATACATGCCATCTCTATCTATAACAGAATACAGTACATGATCAAAAGGAAAGCTGTCCAGATCTAAACTGTCGATTCTGTGGTATCGTCCTTCTATCTGTAGGTTCGTACAGTTCTGAATCCTACAAAAGTAAGATAAAATACATGTGTGAGTGACGAATTACCCAGTGAGTCCCATGTGTGCTAGTGCTTTATAAAAGAATATAGTACATAAAGCTTTTGTGGAATAGCATATCACTTATTCCTGGAAATAATTCCAAAACTCTCTAAAGAAGAGTTTATCCGGAATTCAATCATTTTTGAAAAACTTTATTTCACTTTCAAAACATTGCTCCCAATTTCCAAATCACAGGTACTTCTCCAATAGAAGGTTGGCTTGTATTCAAAGCTCACAATGCTTCACTTTGGCCTCACAATCTTATTGTGCCAGGGATTTTGCCTTACAGCACTCAACCGTGCATTGCCGGATAAGTACACCAATTTGCACGTATCATCGTACTGAGACTGCAGCCTCTAGTACTCGATCCGTGTGTCACTAGATAAGCACGCCAACTTGCACTTGTCATCGTACTGAGACCGCAACCTCCAGTACTCGATCCATGCGTCACTGAAAAATCTTTTACTTGTTACCATAAATTAGGGGTCCTAATCCTAACGTCAATCACTACTGAGGCAACAAGGGATTAGAACAACGTTAGGTGTCCAGCCCAACCGGTGAACAACCCAAATAACAAAGTGCACACAAAGCAAGACAATTGCCAGACTCTAGACGGCTAGCCAGGACGACTCATCTCAATGTCTTGTCGCTCTGTTTGGTGTAAGACAATTCCTAGAACTGATCGGGTTACTTGGGGTCGTCTATCTCTAACATAAGATAGTACAAAGATCAAAGTCCTTACTGAGTATTCAATATTAACAATACCAACTCCGTCTGACTGATCAGGCCAGCGGGATATCTGATCCCATAAGATTTTCAAATCAAAATATTTTTGGGGTAAAATCACATTTTTTAGAACTTGATCCCACTGATTCGCAAGTCAGATAATCATTCACATATGCTCCGTAGGGTCAATCAATTCATTCCATAGGCGCATCAGGCCAATAAAACAATTTCATGGATCAAAATGTCGTTTTTCAAAAGTGAATCTCATATTGAGAGATTATTTTTCAAAACTATGTCAAAACAAGATAAAAAGTTCTTTTCATACATCAAAACAAGTTTTCAGGAGTATTCGGGTCATTTTCTCCATACTCGATCACAAAAGTCATTTCCAAGGGTATTCAAGTCATTTTACGTATACTCGATTTCTAAAAGACTTTTCGAGGGTTTTTTGGTCATTTTACCCTTGCCCGATTTGAAAAGTATTCACAAAAGTTTCAATAAGGATATTTTGGTCATTTACCGAACACCTGATTCTAAAAGTTTCCATAAAACATTCCAATAATGACATTTTGATTATTTTTCAAATACCTGATTTCAAAAGGAACACATTTCAAGAAATTCAGAATTCTAATCCCAAAAGAGGATTAAATTCAAAGTTTCCAAACACATTTTCATAAAATGTTTCAATAAGGACATTCCAGTAAATTTATGAATACCCGATTCCAAAAATTATTATTTTTAAAAAATCCCAAGTATTTAATCTAAAAATGACTAAATTCACAAAATTCATGCTTTAATCATCCATTAGGGTTTCCAAGCCAATTATGAAGTCCATTCAAGCTCAAAATGGCATAAAACAAATCTTGCTTAGATAAACCTTAAACATATTTAGAGATTTTCAAAATAGTATAAAATGTAGCATTTCATGAAAAAACAAAGCACACTAGCTTTCGAGAGGGTTTTAGAAATCCAAGAGACTCACCTTGTGTCCCAAGTAACTCTTTCCGTTTACGGCCGTTTAATCACTATCTTTACCGTTTTCAACATTCTGTTGGCTGTTTATCGCTAAATCTACACCAAACATTATTTTCAGATCAATTCGTGTTCAGCCGAAAAATAGTCGACGGTTGGCCGACGTCCAGCCGACGTGCTCAATAGGTAGCCGACGTCCAACGACGTTTAGCCGACGGTTAAGGAAAACGTTTAACCTTCATTCACGTCGTTTGTTCGATTTTTTCATTTTTCTTTTTCTACATCCTTTATTCCTTTATAAACAAGGGATTCACTTCATATTTTCTCAATTATTTCGTCCAAAATCACACAATTAATCATCCTTAAATTTGTCCATGTTCCAAGCAAAATTTTGAAATTTTGCTGTTTTGACATATGATTTTGTTTCGGGCATAACTTTCAATCCACAACTCCATTTTGGATCTATGATATACCAAAATGACCGCAAGACTCTTAAAATTCAATTCTATAGAAGCCCTTTTTCCAGAATTCTAGTTCCTAAGGTGCGGTACTAGGAAAAACAGCTCCAGTAGTTTTACTTCACTTTTACTATTTATGCTTTCCTTTATTCTCCTTTAATCTTTAACACCTTAGAACCATTAATTCATTCATTCAATTCTCCTTCAATTCATCTTTAATTCTGAATTTTCAAATTTTTAGTATCTCATAAAAGTTACACTTATTCAATACAAATTCATTTTTTCTAATCAAAAGCTAATATAATCCATTTTTCCAACCAAGCAAATTCCATTTTTACTCTATTTTGATCATCACCTCTTCAACCAAAAATAATCCTTCAAACTACCATAATTATTTAGTTCTTCCTCCCATAAAACATCATTCAAAGACCCTTAGGCAGCCAACACATATACAAGCATATATAAAATTCATATACAAAAGCTCACAAACTTAGCTTTGATTCGAAATCAATACATGAAAGTCATGTTTTCATTTTAAAATTCACATAATCATAATCATCATTCACCTAACAACAACTTTAATTCAAGTAAGGTAGGGTTTTACCGTGTATTGGAGGCTATTTGGTGTGATTTCACTCCAAGAACACTAAGAATACACACACTTCTTTCTTTCTCTCTCCTTTTTCTTTTTCTCTTGGTTTTTCTCCCTCTTGGCTCACGAATTTCTAGCTATTGAACAACCTTTCTTGGCCAATATTGGCCCTTCATTCCTTGTTGTGGTTTAATTGAATGGTGGATATACTTAGGTGTGTTCCAATAAAATTCTTACACACCAACTATTTTTATTTCCTCCACAAAAATTCTCTTATTTCTTCTTGCATGGCTGCCGAAATTCTTGGCCAATTTCTAGCCATTCATTCATCTTCTCTTGGTCCAAATATTAGCCAATTATATTGCTCAAGACCTTAATCAAATGGGCCCATGGGTGATGTGTTCCAATAACAAAATTACACACCATTCTTCATTTATTTTGCAATCCTTTAATTCTCTGTGTCTTGCATGAACTCTTCATGCAACTTCTTTTAAATTGACACATGTCTATGGGATACCACTCAAAAAATGTCACACGTACCATTTTTAATCGCGATTTTCTATTTTCTTCAGAAATGACCAAAATCGGGTCCATAACGGAAAAATATTTTATTTCACAATTCAACTCCAAAAATTCTACTGAATCCATTGGTAACACTTAAATTCTTTAATTCCTTTTCTACTTGGTCAAATTTATGGTCAAAGTCATGGGTGCGATCAAAATGACAAAAATACCCCCAATACCCGGGTAGCATAATTCCATCGCACTGACCAATTTCTCTTTTTAGAATACCCTTAAATTCTTATTTTTTTTTAATAATAATAGACTTTCAAAAATTTAGAGTACGGGTAGAACAGATCCAATAATTACATTTAGGTCCGAACAAAATATTATTCTATCAAAATATTCGTCTCATTACCCTAATCAACTTTTGTTATAGATATTGGTACAAATTCTCTTTCTATTACAAATAGTAACCAATCGAAAATAGAAAGATGGGGTGTTACATAGCAAGCATCCCTTTGTTCAAGTAAGTTCATTGAATATGGGTCATATGTACTACATCCCTACATAATGTAGACGAAATAATTTTTGCCATGGCAAATAAGCTCCATCTTATTATCATTGAATGTCCAAAAACAATGCATCTACCACCACCACATCTTAAAATCAACTTGAAAAACAAAATAATTAACTGAAATAATTACATTCATTACCAAAAATTTTTTTTAAAAAAAGACGTATCAAGGACTCTTCAGCTACTCAAATGAAATGACAAAATAGGTCACATTAATATGTTCTCTAACACAAAAAGTAGAAGCTACCAGTTTTGTAAGTTTCAAGTATGACTAACAGCTAGAATAAACATGCAGGATTTTTAGGTTTGTAAAAGTTTAATATTTGAATTTCATAGAATTTGAAAACCAATGAATGAATGCATTAAATGAAAACACAGGTAAATACTTAGGAAATGACATGAACAAACATCAAGGGTTCAAGGGCTTCAATGCTCCAATAATCCACTCAAACTATTGCTTGGCATTCTTTGCAGTTGCATTACCTGTCTATTGTTGCTGCTACTGTTGCTGTTGTTGCTATTGTGGTGGCTGAGATTGTTGTGGCTATTGATGCTGTTATTGTTGCAACTGATGCATGTAAAGTTAAGCAAACTATTACTAATGTAACTGGAACATCTGAGAATTCATGGAAAGCTATTGATATTAGGTAGAATCACCACTTAGTTCAGTAGTTGCAAGCTTCAAACACTGAACCTCTGCGGTTAAGGCTTCATTTAGAGCTGTAAAATGGAACCAAAACAATTCGTCCTTCGTCCACTGTATATACTAATGCATGGAACTAATATAATACTCAAGAAACATACATCGTAAAATTTTCTATTTTTGATTTTGCATGGTTAAACCAATTTCAAACTACAAAGGTTTAGACAAAAAGAAGAAATAAATGCTTCAACAGTCCAGGTAACTATTAAATAAAATGTAATTGAAGGTGATTCATTAATGTGTCTTACCCTATTAAAGGTGACAAATTGTGAAGGAACCAACTTTTTAGTGTAAATTTCTACCCACTAGAGATTATATACAACAAAAATAAATCAAAATTTAGTATTTCTAACTACTATGAAACTTTGATCTAGAGGTGCAAGACCATGAAAGTATTAAGCATTAAGTTCCCAAGTTGGTTAAGTTTTCTTAAAAAATGAAAAAGTCACAACACCACCTACCAACACCACCTACCAACCAATACAATGTCCATTAAAGAAAGTCAACTCCTCTTCTCAAGCAAATATAACAAATGTTTATTCTGCCAGCTTAGCAATGCCAGTATGTACTACAAAATAAAGATATGCAGTAATCGATAATAAGAGGAAGAGTACATTATTGTCTCGGAGTTGTGTCTGTTGCTCCATCGCATTCAATCAAAACTTTAGTTCATTTTTTTAACTAGTTAACCCAACAGATTCCCTCTGAAAAGAGATCATATAACAAACAACATTCAGACACAAAAAAAAGGAAACCAACAAAAGGAGATGCATCATAAAAACTTCCAATTGGCAAAATTCTACCCGCAACAATGTTAGCTGTGCAGGCAATGAGGTTACTTCAATTTGTAAAGTTTAAACCTTGTGTTCGAGTTCTACAATATATCTTATCTTTCTCTCTTTTAAGCGTGTAGCAAATTGACGATTGGCCTAAAATCCTAAGACACAACAAATGAATTCATTAAGCTGAATTGAACTATTAACAACCACAAACAATTGGCAAAGTGAAATTACCAAATTGCTAAAATCATGTAGAAGATAAATGGCTAAATTACCTCTTGGCCCTTTTTGAATTAGAAAGAGCAATCGCAACTAGTTTCTCATTTGCCATAGTTTTCTTGAGTTCAGCACCATTGAACTCACCATTCCCAAACTCTAAGCTAAAAGTACTTGAATTTGTATCAAGTGAATTAGTTGGCAAGAGTTGGCTAGGATGTGTACCACGGGATGGAGGCAGCTTTGGTGACTCATCACCAAAGTTTTACTTTCCCATGAAGCAATCCATGGAAACACTCCTATAGTGCCCTGATGCTGGAGCGTTACCTCCCCAACATTCCTTTTGATCCCTTCCCTAATCTTTGCAAACTGTTACCACTTTCATTTACATTACTTGTTGCTTCATTATCAATGCTGTCGCCCCTATTTGCTTTTGTACCACTCACCCTGCTCTCCAAATCTTCACGGTTCTCAGTACCCTGCTTCTCATCCATACCAGAAGAATTTAGAGCATCAATATTGTTCAAGTGCATGCAAGGAGAAAAGAGATCATCCACAACCTCCCCCTCAGATTTTCTCTCACCCATACCTTCTGCATTGGTCTCTGTCCTTTTCGCCTAGCACGATTCCTATTTCACCAAATATGATATCTCATCTGTCCTTGATGCTTCAATTTCAAGTCTATTAAATATATTAACTTGAATACTCATAATTTTTTTACCCATATATGATTAAATCATTTTTAACCTACATATTATGTGGTCAAATATCAACAATTATCTTTAAAAAAAAAGAATTATTTTTCCCTTAGCAAACCCAAATCCTCAAAACACCAATTCCTACATATCAAAAAATTATTTTAAAAAAAGAACCTAAACCCTATATCACAGAAAAAGTTTGTTCAAAATTTTCCTTCTTTTTCTCTTGAAATATCCATGAAGCTAATGATTTATCTCGTATTTCTCGCACATTGGTCACTCACTTCTTCTTGGTCCATTTCATACATCATGAAATCTGGACACTACTAGATTTGACTATCGAAAAGGAAAGAAAAAGAGAAATCATTTAAACAAAAATAAGAGAAAAGTACATTGATTTCCATTGTCTTAACTCCCCTCCCCCCACCTTCTTGATTGAAGGGATAAATTTTCCCTAAGGAAGGACCAATATCAAACTTAAATGCATCAAATTGCTAGATTCAAACATCCCAAAATTAAAGAAAATGACATTTGATTTAGCAGATAGATATATCACACACGAGTATATCTTAAAGTGGGAAGAATCTAACGAAAGAAAATTACCAAACAATTCATCATAATACTCCACATGCAGCGAAATTTCTAATTCCCAAACAAAAATGCAACTACATCTTTAAATCTGTCACCTATAAGAAGATCATTGCTCAATAAGCTGATCTAAACTAAACTATAGCAACCAAATAATGCGAAAAAAAGAACAAAGGAAAAATTAAAAAACTACATGCAAATATAGACCAGTAATAGGGAAATCAAGTAAAGATATCCTATAATATTATCAAGTCCCAATCTGATTCTGTTAGATGAAATGATGAAGAATCCAAGAGAATTTGGTGCATCTGTACCTTTTCAAACAATGGTGACCGTCACTTAACCAAGATGCAGAAGACACCAGCGAGAAAGAGATGTCTGGCTTTAGGCCTTGTCTCTCTTTATATAGAATAGTAGATTCAGAGACATTCATGAAGATATGAAATTTTACCTGATCTAGGAACGTTTCATCTGCTCAGATTTGTCTCATCTAATTCAAATTCTTTGTCTTCAGGAATACCCATTGTGAAACCCTAGTCAAAACCAACCTTAGAATGAGGGGGTTGGGATGCATATCATACTTTATTGCATGTTTAAAAATATTTTTATATAATTTTATGTGCATTGAATTTGTGTTTTATGGTCTAGAGGGCTTGATTATGATTATTGAGTGAGAAGGGAAAAATGATAATTTTTGCTTGAGGTGAAAAAGAGAGATAGCTTGAGAATTGAATTGGAAAATATTTTTAGAGAGAAAATAAGAACAAGAGTTGTTGTGGTTTAGTAGATAGAGCCTTAAAATTAATTCTTGAGGTCTTGGGTTCAAATTCCATCATAGGAGCTTTAGCTTGGTTAAATTTTATTTTTGCTTGGGAAGTATTACTTTCGGCCTTAGGTGCTTGGAGTAGGATAAAGATGTTGTCCTAAGAGAGACATGATATGAGTATTCTAATCCTACTCTTTTGCCCTGCACAAAATTCCTAAAGGGAATTCATTTCCTCTTGATCCTTAATTTTTCCTATTTCTCAATCCATTAGGATGTTCAATTTGTTCAAGCCAATTTTATTCTAGAAGAGTTCCAGCAATGTGCTGTGGCTTTGAAGGTTTAAAATGTCTTAGAGAAAGACATCTTGTGGACCGAAACCATGGAAGAGGGGGAAGGATTTCAAGTGAATTAATTTCCCTAGTGAAGTCTCTAAAACTTCACTCTAGCTAGGTTCATTTTCCTTCATGCATTGAACTGAAATTTTTCCAGCTTCTTGTGCCTTCAAGATGTCGAAATTCTTAGCCATTATTCCCTCCCAAATGCTGTTAGAAAATGGCCTTTTGATCAGCTTGGAACCTGAATTTTTCTGGCCATTTTCGGACTGCACAAAGGTGGTGCAAAACCAGGAAAATCCCTGAGCAAAATCACAGTTTTGGAGGTCGAAACCAAGCTATTTTCTTTCAGTTTTTGTTCAGCATCTTAGCCACGTTTTTCCTCCATAAAGAAGGCTAGAAACTAGCCTTGAAAGACCTCTGAAATCCCCTTCAAACTCCCTGCAAGCCGATTGGAAAAGGGCAGCCGAAAACTGCCCAGAAAATTCCAACATAGCGAAATTCTGTGCAGTAATTTTTCCAACCTTATTTCCTTGTTCAACCCTAGCTGAAACTCCCCCAATTTTCTGTACAGTCTTCCCTTAAACAGCCATGAACTGAACTCCATTGTCTTCTCCAACCTTCTGCACGAAAATCCAATCATGGCTGCCCTAAAAGATTTCTAAAAAAAAAAAATTACTGCAATCATGCTTGATTAGTTACCAAAATTTCAGCCACCATAATTTAACAACCTTCCGTAAAATATCCCTCAAACAACTAGACATTCCATTCACCATTATACTCCTTATTTTCGGCCACCCTTAGCCTTCTTCAACTAGCTTTCATCCAGCAAAAACTCTGCTCAACAATTCGGCCATGATAGCATTTCAAAAGCTCTCCAATAATCAAAGATATTCTTGTATATTTAGTTTCTAAATTTGCTTCCCAAAAATATTCTTCAATGATTTCAACAATTAGCCTTTCCTTTTCCCTTCCAAACTAGAAAATCATCTTCTAGAACCCTACAAACAAATTGGCAGCTCTAATCCCTTCAGAAATTCGGCCAGCCTTGAACAAAACCTATCTACTCTCTTCAACTTTCAAGAATACATAGCACACCAAGAACACATACTCCTTCCTTTTGTCTAATACCTCTCCAAATCACTGCAATCTTCTTCTAAAAATTCCAGATTTCATCTATTCACTGCTGTGAGTCCAGCCACACTATTTTTAACATCAAACTCCCAAATCCAACTTGCTCTTTTGGATAAAAAATCAGAAGTTTTGTGAAGGCTCAAGAATACCTTCAAGGTAGGGTTGTTCTAACAACTTCATCTTCTCTAATCTTGATCTCTAATGAATAAATATATGAATAAGCATGCTAATGGTCTCTCTCTCTCTCTCTCTCTCTCTCTCTCTCTCTCTCTCTCTCTCTTTGGCCGAATGACTTCTTCTCCAATGGCCATGCTTTCACCATCTTCCTTGGACGGATCTAGTCATCTAGGTGTTGAGATTCATTCAAAACTCCTTCAAAGTTTTCATCAATCAAGTAAGTCTTTTTAACCCTTATTTTAAATTCTAGATTCATGTCTCTAGAATGATGTTAATAGAAGATGAATCATGAATGGGGTTTGAGTATATATTGTTGTGATGAGTTGAGAGTGAAGCATGAATATATGTATGAGTATGATGGAGATGGGATTTATGCACGAAGGGATTATCTTGGTTGATTGTATGATGTTTTGAGGTTTAATGCATGTCTCCATGATCAAGTATGCTAGAGATTATATCATCTATGATGAATATAATTTATATTCTTGTGTGATTATTAAAGCCATGATTATATTTATGCTAGTAAAGGTTAGATCATGCCTTAGTAAGTCTAGATCTATGCTTATATGCATGATTTGGATGAGTTGATGAATTGAAGGATTGTGTATGTTCATGATTGTGGATAGCCATAGAAATATGATCATGACATAGTTGTCTCTAAGCTAATTTTTATTTCATGAATAAAATATTTCATAATATGATTTTGCTAGTAATTTCGAAAAAACCCTAGGAGGGGTAGATTTGAATTATTATATATAATAAGGATATTTTAGTCAAATAAATAATAGTTTTTGCTAGAAAAATAAAATATATATATATGTAGATATTATATAAATTAATGAAATCAACTAAAGCCTTTTATGGAAATAATCATAATTAGTAAAATATTTATTATTAAAAATTTAATTATTATCTTTTAATCAAAACTCATTAAAAATTTATTTATTATTTTTCAAGCAAGACTCATTAAATTTATTTTCAACTAATTTTAGTTATCAATTATTTACTAACAACTAAATTATTAATACATCATTATTTTGCCTAATACCACCTAGGACTTTTCATCAAATAAACTCTAAATTTTCCTTAACAAGATTTAAACCTGCAACTTATTAGTACTTATTTCCCAAAGCCGTAATTATTTTAAATATCAAATTAGGTTTAGCTTATAAACCTATTTATCTATTGTTTGGCCTTAAAGCTTGGGATACTAGGATCATGGTAGTAGTGAGTTGAGTTGTTTTAAATTGAGAAAATGGATTTTAGCTTGAGTTTGATTGTGGTTTGTATTTGCTCATGCGGGGTTAGGTCAGCTGTTGGAGACCTTTTATTGTGAGCAAGAATTAGGTAAGCTCCTACATAAAGCCTGATTGATGTAAAATATTTATTATGGCAAGCCAAATGTAGAGTGCATGGACACTCATTTCTGTAAGGCAATTGAGGATTGACTCCTTTCTTATTTCAATTAAACAAATTATTTGAAAATCCATAAGCAAATTTACTTAAACTCAAAACTTTTTTCGAAACTGATTTTGATAAAGACTTTGGAGACCCATAATTGCCATTTTCATGTGAAACTATGGTTTGTTCATTTTCCCAAGTGGGTTACGTTACGTTGAGTACTCAATAAGGGTGGACTGCTAAGACTAGTTTTTGAAGGGTTAGGGTGAGTCTCTCAGTAGGTGGCCACCTCTGAGGGGTGAGTCCTTCCCAGATAAGATGTCAGTCCAGTAGGTCGTGCCGGTCCGAGTTAGCAGTTGTTTATTTTTCAGTTAGGTGACTGTGTTTTGCCGAAATGGATACCTGGTTGTTGTTTGGGTATAGAGAAGGAGGAGTATCTTGCCCGGTAGGTCGATCACCTATCTTTTTATCAGTTTGCACAAAGTGTCGGCATTCTGACTGGTTATGGGGCCCAACGTGTGGTAACCCATGATCATTTCTTTTGAGTAGTTGATTTTATTGATTATGTATGGTTGAAAAAGCCAAAGCACCACTCTTGCTTTTGACTAATGTTTATTTCTTGCCAGTATTTCTCTTATAAAGGTTTTATACTTTGCATTCATGAACTATTTTCACTGGACACACAAAGCACACACGGACTTACTGAAATTTCTGTCTCATCACCTTTTTACTATGATTTCAGGTTGTTCCTACTGTGGGGATGAGTAGCAGTGTTATCTGCCATGAAAGAGAATGTTGTCATTTATTTTTATGTGTTGCTTTGGGGAGTTGAGAGTGGATAATTTTACTTATGGATTTATTTTGGGAATTCATGGATTTATTCTTGTGATGTAATAAATTTTAAGTTAAAGTATTATTTTTATTCCGCTATTTTATTTGTGTGACCTAGTTATAAAGACCACTTGTCCTTTGGATGGGGCGACATCCCCGGCCCTGGCGGGCTTAGGTAGCGGGGTGTTACACCCATTGATTGAAAATTATGATAAGTTAATGTACACAAAGAATTGAAGAATGAAAATGGAAGCAGAAGAGATGATAGGTTATGTTCTGGAAGGTCAGGAGAAAGAAGCACCGGTGGGATGATCCGATCTAAAAACGGATCATGTTAACAGTGAAAGTGGGTTAGACTTAATCTCGAAACGTTTCATCTCATTCAATACTCACGAATAACCATTGATTGAAAAATGGTAGAATTGAAGAGCCAAAATGGGAACTTAAGAGACGGTGGGATGTATTATAGAAGGTGAGGAGGAAAAAGCCCTGAGGAAATTTGATAGTTGATCCGTATATCCCAGTTGTGTATGCCAGGTGTCATCACTTTTAAGTTACAAAAGCCGAATGTATATAAATTTGTGATGCCAGGTGTCATTTCTCATGAACACTTGGCAACACCATAAGGTTCCTCTAAAGCTTATATATATATATATATATATATTCTCTTTTTTAGCTTTTCCTTTTTAAATAAATTTAACACACCATTCAGTAACTTATATGAATAATGAAATTAAGCAAGAATAGTCACCTTGAAATGGCAAGAAATTTAGTATAAACTCAGATCAATTTTATTAATAAGAAAAAAAAGGTATATAGAAGAGGAACTTTGCATTTAAACCTCTTTGAAATAACTATAACAAGTACAAGAACCTAATTCTAATCATCTAAGTCATTATCCTCGTTATCTTCCTTGGCCAATTCTTGCATTTTTGTTTCATTGACCTTACCCAATCCTTAGTGCACATTAACACTTTTAAAGTGCTTGGTGCAAAATGACTTTGTTTCTCGTCCAAAGTTTAGCCACTATAACTAAAAGCACTTTTTTAAGCCGCCACCAATACGGGAAATGTTACAAGATCATACGAAATCCTTGACAAAATGGCACATGATTTGGTATTTTCTTTCCAACACGTAAGCATATTCTAATGTGAATCTATATTTTGAATATATGGTGCAAATTTGTATGTAATACCCTCGGTTTCAACAAACAAGTAATTCGAGGATGTCATCCTACCTTTTGGCAAAAGGTCTTTATAAATTGTATGTCCAAACTTATATTAGAAATAAAATAGTAGGAAAAGAGAATATCAAACTTTAATAATCTTTCCAAGAGCTATTGCAACCTTGATATAGTGAAAAGAATCTAATTCTCACTATAGAATATATCCAACCTCTACAAGAATGTAAAAGAGAATTATAAACATTAATTTTCAAACCTCTTCCATACTATAGTTAGTACTAAGAACGATGATTAGAAGGATGTATCAAGTCAATGATAGTTTTTTTTAGTACCTCTTTTGCAAACCTGTAAGAACATAATTACTAAACGTGTAAGATAAGCTTAGTGAGTCTTGTGGGTGCCTATGACAATCTTTTCAAAATAAGATGCAATAAAGAACTACAAGGTACCATAAAAAAAAATTAAGTGACACAGATAGTAAATAAGGAAAAATAAGATAGATGTATAAATAAATGTTTAAACATTCGTGGTAATATTTTTCTTTTTTTTTTTCAAAAAGTGTCCTTCTTTCCTTAGAGTTTTGAAATAAATGCCCCAAATTTGTATAAAATGCGAGAGGAGTATCATCTGGAAAGGTAACTTCCATGTGTAAAGCATGTTTATTATATACTTCACCTTCAATAAGGTAAAGATGGCTTTGCACTAATATCCCAATCAGAACCCTAGTACGTCACCATAATCTTGCCAACTTGTAGATGTGTCGTCACACTCCACTCACATCCAGATTCATATACTTTTACTTGCTACATCTCGGGGTCTTTGTTCCCAACTTTACACATGAGGTGGCAAGGTTGGTCAAAACCTCGTGTCCATGCCCAGTAATACTATAGATGACCAACAATAGATTCATATTTAAGCAATTGCTAGGGTTCAAGTAGCTGGCTAGGATTGGTTACTCATCATACTTTTTATAAAACAAAAACAACAGCTATAACATATATGTTAACATGCATGAATTCACAACAACAATAAATAATTCATTTAATTTATTCCTTTGTTCATGTAGTACCACAAAATACAGCCGATATCAACTTCCATAACTCCTTCAAATCACTTCCAAACATCATACAATAACACCAAAATAATCCCCAATTCTTTCGACATAAGCTTGAGCAAAATAAATTCACAACACTAAAACATAAAAAATCATCATAGCTAGTTAATGCGTGTTTCTATGACAAATTCATATCATCATGATCACCACAAGTTATAGAATAATTTTAATTCTTGAAGGAAGATGTTTTACCTTGTGTATGATGACGTCTAGGTTTTATATTGCCCAAGCTTTCTTCCTTCTTTCTTCTCTCTTTTCTTACGGTTCTTTCTCTCTCTTTTCTTCCTTTTTCTTTCTTTCTTCTATTTCTGCCTACTTTTGATGTCTTCCACCGTCATTTCTTCTTCTTGTTTGTTCTCTCATATTTCTCTTAACAATAGGTGAAAGAAATTGTAGGAAGATATCTCAAAGGATTTTCTGTGGATATGTCAGAGGCCAAGCTGAAGGAAACTCAGTTGGGACTAAAAGGATTACTTCACAAGGAACAGGGATATCACCCCCAAGGAATATGATGACCCAAAATTTATATAAAATGATAGAAGTGTTTTAATATATGGTAGCAATTCCTTCTTGGGAGGAACAACGTCTAGAAGTGGAAATGGACCAAGTTTTAGATTAATTTCTAAAGTTTTCTCCGCCTCAATTTTGTGGAAGATCAGATCGAGAACAAGAGGCAGAAATTTAGGTGGACAAGATGAAAATTTTTTTATAGTCTTGGTTCATATGAAATAGAAGAAAGTGTATCTTACTGCAACTAGTTTTCAAAGACCCGCTCAAGAATGGTGGATTAGGAAGAAAGAAGAGCGAGAGTAGGAACATTGAACATAAAGAATGGACTTAGATGGAGTTCCGAGAAGAGTTTAAAAAGGAATTTGTATTGTAACACTCATACTGGAAATCGTATTGGAAGCGTAGAATATCTTTAGACGTTGCCCTATTTAGTTGTCCAGACAAGGCGTCTTTATAACAATCAACAGAAAAGATATAAGTATAATAACTGATATAATAATGCTATTCAAAAGCTTATACTGTTATATATATACAATCCAAAAGAGTGCACAACTTAATTTACATAAACCTATTTAGTACGACTGTAAACACTATATATATAAGGCTGTAGTGTTTACGAGTCCAAAATGGTGTACTGTCTTCAATGATGTCGACCCTCAAATCTGGCTCTTAGGAAAATAGAACAAAATATTGGTGTGAGTGAAAAATCACTAAGTAAGTCTTGTATGCGCTAATGATTTCATAAAAATCACAGATGAAGAAAATCATCATTTTATCCTTTGGAGAGTGAAAGAAAAGGATTTTATCTCATTTTCCATTGGAAATTTTCTTGAAAACTGTGCTACATTTTGTAAAGAAATTCTAAAATCAAGTTTTGTTTAAAGATCCCAGGTACATTTGAAAAACAAATCAATTTTATCAATATTGTTGCCCCACATTTCAAAAAAGCAGATATTTCTCTCAATAGAAGGTCAGCCTACGTGCAAAGTTTATAAGACTTCGCTTTCAACATCATAGTCTTATTGTGCTAAGGAAGAGGCCTACAACACTCAACTATACATTGTCAAAACAGTAAGTGCATACCAGCATAATACCTCAAAATTAGTTTATTTTACATGCACTACGGGCAAACCTTATTTTAGAGAAGAAAAAATAGAGGTAGATTCTTTTCATCTCTAAATAAAGATAAATTTGAGACATAATGGAGATGAACTAATTTTTTAAAAAATAAGATGGGATATTTGAGACAAATTTGAGACGAATATCGTTCATCTCTAAATATTTTATTTCCATTTAGTCTCTAAGTAGATGCGAAATAAAGAAGATAGCAAAGTCATCTCCAATTTATCTCCGAATAGAGTTAGAACAAAAACGGCTCTCAATGCATCTTGAATATTAGAGACGACACGGAGCTAATAAAAATCCGTTACAAATTATTGTTAAGGTTAGAGATGGCATAAAGACGAAGAAATCACTACTCTCTATTTTGTTTAAAATTAGAAACGTATTAGTGACGAATATGTTCATCACTACAAGTTCCATTACTTCATTCTCGGTTATAGTTTAAATAATATTACCTTTGGATATTTATTTAGTTGATTTCAAGATATTTAGTAATAAACATATTTTGGTAGTGGATTGAATTTAAATGAAAAATTTTGGATATTTTCTTTTCTTTTAATACAAAATTGTCTCAGGAGGTAATTGCAATTGATTTAACATATAAATTGTTACAATATTTGAAATATACTGACATTTATAGCCAAAGTATTGAGTTGGTTTCTTCACAAACACATGAAACTGACAAACTATTCTTTGCTCTAGATGGAACGTAAGTTAAAACTTAATTTTTCTTTTTTTTTCTTTCTTTTTTCCTTTTACTAGTGAATTCTTTTACTAAACTTGTAACTTTAATTTTTTAATGAATTGAATCAATGTTGACTCCTTGCATATGATGAAAAAGGTAAATACATTATTTTTCACTAGAGAAGTTACCAAGGCATGGCGGTCAAAGTGTGATGATTTTTATCCTTAATGGAGCAAAGTCCCTTTGTCAATAGGAGACATTTGGTTCTCTATTTTTTGGGTAAGTTAACAATTCTAATTTGCCAATTATACATAGCTAATTCTTGATTAATTGAGAAATAGTTAGTAAAACCTATTTCTGGTTCTACTTCTCTAGATCATTAGCTATGATTTGTTCATTGAGATTGATGTAATCTGCTTCTGCTTTAGGGGTTTTACTAGCCGTAGAATCTGTTGACTGTATGTATAAAGAGTAAGAAAGAGTAATTGGACTGGCCTGATCATTGCTGTAAATTGCTTTTGTTTCTACTTTAGCTTCTTCATGATCATTGCTGTAAATTGCTTCTCCTTTATGGACATACATAGCTTCAAGATTTGTTTTCCTATTTGAATAGCACATCTTTGAAATTTATTAGCTTCTGTTCTTGGCTTCGTGTCTTTGAAATTCCTATTTTTGCTGATTTTACATTGAAGGAAAGCTTGCTTATCTTATATCTATCCTAACTATTTCCTTTCTTTTTTCACTTTGCCATGCACTGAACTAAAATGGTAGTAAATTGCTATACTATAGAACACTAAGTGCAGAAAACTTTAGCTATAACCATTCATAGACCAGTGCCATTCCTGGGATTTAGTGTTGCACTTTGATTCAATTTCAGTAAGATGGATATAAATTGTCTGCTTAACCTTGTATCTCTATCATCCAAGAATTGGACCAATTTCTTGGTACATTTTTTAGATTCTGGATCATCTCATTGTTAGTAGTAGTGATATACAAAGGAGTGTACTTGTGTTTTAGTTTCTTCTTAGTCGCATGTAGAAAAGGGGAGGGGGGCAGGTAGCTTAGAAAAAAGTAGATGCTTGCAGGGGAATGGTGCAGTAGCAGCAGAACATGAGCGTAAAAAAAAATTGTGATTTTGGTAGTTTGGCATCACGTTATGTTAAAGGAAGTTTGGTTGTTACTTTGAGCAGATGAAAAGGAAATAAGTTTTGGATAATGAAATTGAGGAGAGATATTTTAATAATTATTACTTGTCTCAATTAAGGAAGTTTGAATTTCTATACTGGTTTTTTTTTTGCTTTCTCTTGTCTTGTGCCTTGCCCATTAATTATTGCAGGTAGGCAATTTCTTGCAGGATAGTGCTACTTGTGGATATATGATTTAGACAACTCCATACAGTATCCTCTAGGGTTTGACTGAGATAGAAGGATTAGGTCTTACTTTTAGACATTCTTCATGTTTGTTTGTTCTTGGTCTTATATTTTAAAATAGGCACTTCAATGCATAATAATTAATCTGGATTTCCTTAACCTTTTCTACATCCTTGTGCTGCACTTGACTATGCTTTTTTGATTTCCATTAAATCTTTTCCATTATATGTGTTGCTGGGATGAAATTGTTTAATTGTTGATTCTTAGTTTCCATTGCATTTGTCTTGTTCTTTGTCTTTAACTTGAATTGTGATTTGAACAATACATCTTTCTTTTTATTGTGCAATGTGCACTGTGCTTGGGATTCTTTGCTGGCTTTTAAAATTAGTGAATAATGTAGCTCTTTTTTAATGTATGCTTTATTATTATTATTATTATTATTATTATTATTATTATTATTATTATTATTATTATTATTATTATTATTATTATTATTATTATTTATTTTTTTTAAGGGATGATTTCTTGGTGATGTACGTGAATAGAGAAAGGATTTCCAAGAGTCCTAAGAGGCAACACCAACCAACATATTGACAGATGAAGCTCCTTCAGCTCTTGGAAAATATGACAATCTGTTATACAGTTTATTATTTTTTAGGACTATATTTTGTGGGAAATATTTTCTAATGTTTAATGCTATTATGTAATTTTTGTGTTTAGCATTTACATGGTGAATATAACATTAGGATGATTGAATATACTATTACATTTACAGAAAAATATAGATAGTTTAGAGATTTCAAATCTGTTTCTAAAATAGAATCGTTTATTTTATCTCTAAATTCTATTAAAGTAGAGTCAAAGTGGAGATAAAAAAATGGTCTCTAAAATAGTGATGGATAAATTGGTCTCTAATTGTTGTTTCTAAATAGAGACAAAAAAAAAAAATATTTTGGTTGGTCTTAAAAATTCGTCTAAAAAATGAATCAAAAATAGTGACAAAAAGTTCATCTCTATATTAGAGGCAAATTGGTTCATGTCTGTCTCTACATTAGAGATGGCCTAGAGACGAAACTTGCAACTTTAATGACGTGTTAACTTGTACATTTGACTTGATAAATTAAAGACGGGTACAAATATTTTAGAGATGAATTATTTTCTTCTCCAAAATTTAGATATTAGTAAATTGGTCCGTCTCTATTTAGAGATGTCATGTTTGGAGACGAATCGAAGTTTGTTTGCATTCCGTCTCTAAAGTCAATTTAGAGACGAATTTCAACATTTAGAGACGAATTTTTTTTGTCTCTAAACAATTGTTTTTTTGTAGTGATGCCACCTAAGCCCAAGGGTCCAAATCCAGATGTCAATTACTATCGAGGCAACAAGGAATTGAACACGCCAGGTATCCCCGCCCAGCAAACGTGAACAACCTATAAATAAAATGCCCGTAGGCATAAGACAATTGCCAGACACTAAACAACTAGTTGGGATGGCTAATCTCAATATCCTATCGTTTTTTTTTTTTTTTGGGAGTAAGACAATCTTCAGAACTGATCAAATTATTTGGGGTCATTTGTCTCTAACGTAAGCTAGTATAATGATCAAAACCCTTGCTGAATACTCAACGTCTTCACTGGCACATACGACCAGTCTAGTATCACACTCCCCGAAAGGTATCACAATTCTCGATTAACATCAAGAAAATCTATTTTTGGGGCCAAAACATCAATTCTCAAATATTGATTCCAAACTGAGAAATAATTCTCAAAAACCGTAGCATCGAAGGATAAAATGTCCTTCACGCAACAAAAATCATTCCTTATGGATATTTACGTAGTTTCTACATACCCGTAACCACAAGGAATTTTGTTTAGTAATAAAATGTTCCTTGATGGCATTTACATAAATTATATTCATCTGGATCCAAAAGGAATTTTATTTAGCAAAATTCAGGTTTCTCAAATCCATGAAGGAAATAAATTTAAGATTTTCATAATTAACGTGCCTTGAAATGTTTAGAGAACATTTATCGTTTAATCAAATCAAAGAAATCATAACTCTAAGAGTTTATCAATAAATATGGAACGAAATGTATTTGTGCAAGTAAAACAGTCATTTTGTCACATAATAGGTGAAAAGGATACTTTTGATATATACTTGTACTTAAAATTACACATAGTACAAAGAATTCTAAATTCCTTGTAGAAATATTTTATTTTCCAATATTTGAATATTTTCAGGCTTAGAGAAAACAAAAAATGTTTTATTATTCAAATTCTCATGCCTTGAAGAAAACACAGTCATCAAGACTTCAATACCATATGCATGAAAAATCACATACAAAACCAATTTTACTAAGGAAAACCATATTTTAGCTCAGAAAAACCAAATGGATTCACAACATACATAGCACATTTGATCATAGCACATTTAATAAAATCACTAGCACAAAACGGTGTTTATAAAATCTATAGGACTTATCTTGTAAAGCGCTAATGTAGTAATGTATTGTCTATCAATCCTCACAAAATCCTTAGTATGGAACACCAATAGTAAGGATTAAGCCACCCTCGCTTAGTCATCACAACTAAGATATATAGCTATTGCTAACAACAATACAGTACAAGAAAATTACCAATTTCTATATTCATCATTTCTTACTAGAAATGAAATACATTACTTAAGGGGATCACAAGCCCATTAATTCATTTCTTTCCTCCTACCCCAATTACGCATACAAGACCATCATATATTGTAATACCCCACATCTTTAACTTTGATTGCCTACTATTTGTAATAGGATGAGAATTTGTATCAATGGCTAAAACAAAAGTTGATCAGTGTAATGAGACGAATATTTTGGTATAATAATATTTTGTCAGGATCTAGATGTAATTATTGAATTTGTTCTACCCATACCCAAAATCTTTGGAAAGCTACTATTGTTAATAAAATAAGAATTTGAGGGTACGCTAAAAAGAAAAATTGATCAGTGCGGTGAAACGCACGTTTTGTGTGAATTATGCTACTCGGGGTTTCGAAGGCATTTTTATCATTTTGATCGCGCTGTGATTTTGACCCCAAATTTGACCAAGCAAAGAAGGAATTAAAGAATTTAAGTATTACCAATGGATTCAATGAAATTTTTGGAGTTGAATGGTGAAATAAAATATTTTTCTGTTTCGGACCCAATTTTGGTCATTTCTGAGGAAAAAGAAAATCACGGTTAAAAATGGCATGTGTGGCATTTTGTTATTGATAGCCCATGGAAATGTGTCAATTTAATAGAGGTTGCATGAATAATTCATGTAAGATGTATGGAATTAAAGAAGTACAAAATAAACAAGGAATGATGTATAATTTTGTGATTGGAACACATCATTTGTGGGCTCGTTTGATTAAGGTGTTGAGCAATGTGATTGGTTAATGTTTGAACCATGAAAAGATGAATGAATGGCTAAAAATTGTCCAAGAAGCCGCAACCATGCAAGAAGAAATGAAGGGAATTTTTGTGAAGGAAAAAAAAGGGTTGGTGTGTAAAAATCTCATTGGAACACACCTAAGTATATCCACCATTCAATTAACAAAAACAAGAGATGAATGACCAAGATTGAAGGGTGAATGGCGGTAAGAAGGGGCTGTTATACAGCCAGAATTTCGGTAGCCATGAAGGAGAAAAACCATGAGAAAAAGGAATTAAACAAAAAGAGAGAAAAAGGCTAGTGTGTGTTCTTGGTGTTCTAGGTGAGTTTTGAGAGTTCTTGGAGCAAAATCACTTCAAATAGCCTCAAATACAAGGTAAAAACCTATCTTGCTTGAATTAAAGTTGTTGTTGGGTGAATGATGACTATGTTGATGTGAATTTTAACATGAAACATGATTTTCATGTCGTGATTTTGGATCAAAGTTAGGCTTTGTGACCTTTTGTGTATGAACATTGTATATGCTTATATGTGTGTTGGTTGCTTAAGGGTTTTTGAATGGTGTTTTCTATGAGTAAGAACTGAATAATTATGGTGGCTTGAAGGGGTTGAGGGGATGATGATCAAAGTAGAGTAAAAATGGAATTTACTTGGTTGGAAAAATAGATTATACTAGCTTTTGATTAGAAAGATAAATTTGTGTTGAATAAGTGTGACTCTTGTTAGCTATTGGAGTTTTAAAATTACAGAATTAAAGATTATTTGAAGGAGAATTGAATGAATTAATGGTTCCAAGGTGTTAAAGACTAAAGGAGAACAAAGGAAAGCATGAATAGTGGAATTGAGGTAAAAACTATTGGGACTATTTTTGCCCTGTAGTATGTCACAACAACTAGAACTCTAAAAAATTCCAATTCAAAATTAAAGTTAAGAGTCTTGCTGTCATTTTGGTATATCATAGAGCCAAATTAGAGTTGTGGATTGAAAGTTATGTCCAAAATAAAATCATGTGTCAAAGTAGCAAAAATTTCAAAATTTTGTTTAGAAAATGGATGAACTTAAAGATGATTAATTGTGTGATTTTGGATGAAATAAAGAGGAAATATGAAGTGAATCCCTTGTATATGAAGGGATAAAGGATGTGAAAAAATAAAAACGAAAGAATCGAATAAACGATGAAAAAACGAAGTGAACGAAAGTTGAACGTTTTTCTTAACCGTCGGCTAACTGTGGGCCCCATCGGCTAAACCTCGATTAGACGTCGGCTACCTGTCGGGCACGTCGGCTAACCGTTGACTATATTTTGGCCAAACATGATTTGACTCGAAAACGATGTTTGGTGTAGGTTTATTGGTAAACGGCCAACGAAACGTTGAAAACGGTGGGTGAACGGCCGTAAACGGAAAGAGTTTAGTTAGGACACGAGGTGAGTCCCTTTGATTTTTAAAATCTTTTGTAAGCTAGTGTGCTTCTCTTTTCCATGAAATGTTATATTTTATACCATTTTGGAAATCCTTGAATATATTTAAGGTTTATCTGAGCAAGAATTACTTTTATGCCATTTTGGGCTTGGATGAACTTTATATTTTGCTTGGAAACCTTATAGGATGATTAAAGAGTGAATTTTATGAATTTAGCCCTTTTGGATTAAATACTTAGGATTTTTGAAAAATGGTAATTCTTGAAATCGGGTATTCATAAATTGACTAGAATGCCTTTATTGAAACCTTTTATGGAAATGTATTTGGAAACTTTGAATTTAATTCTCTTTTGGGATTAAAATTCTGGATTTCTTGAAATGAGTTCCTTTTGGAATCGAGTATTTGGAAAATAAGCCATTAAGGACATAAAATGTATTTGGAAACTTTGAATTTAATTCTCTTTTGGGATTAAAATTCTGGATTTCTTGAAATGAGTTCCTTTTGGAATCGAGTATTTGGAAAATAAGCCAAATGTCCTTAATGGAATGTTTTATGAAAACTTTTGAAATTGGGTATTCGGAAAATGACAAAAATAGCTTTATTGGAACTCTTGTGAACACTTTTCAAATTGGGTAAGGGTGAAATGACTCGAATGCCCTTGAAAAGTCTTTTGGAATTGCGTATGGGTAAAATGACCCGAATACCTTTGAAAATGATTTTTGTGTTCGAGTATTCTTGAAAATTAGTTTTGATGTGTGAAAAAAACTCTTTAACCTGTTTTGACATGGTTTTTGAAAAATGATCTCTCGTGATACGATTGAATTTTGAAAAATGACATTTTAATTTTGAAAATTATTTTGTTGGCCTGATGTACCCACGAAATGAATTTACTGGGCGCATGGAGCCTATGGGAATTGTGATCTGACTTGCGAGTTAGTGGGATCAAATTCTGAAAAATGTTATTTTGCTCCAAAATATTTGTTTTGAAAATCTTATGGGATCAGATAACCTTCTGGCCTGATCTGTCAGAAGAGGTTGGTATTGGTAACGTTGAGTACTTAGTAAGGACTTTGATCTTTGTACTAATTCATGTTAGAGATAGACGACCCCAAGTAATCTAACTAGTTCTGGGGATTGTCTTACTCCAAACAAGGCTACAGAACATTGGGATAAGTTATCCTGGCTAGCCGTTTGGTACCTGACAGTTACCGTACCTTGTGTGCACTTTGTGATTTGGGTTGTTGACGGGCTAGGCTGGACATCTGGCATTGTTCAAACCCCTTACTACCTCGATGGTGATTAAACGTCAGGATTGGTACCCTTGGTTTACGGTAGCAAGTAAAAGATTGTGTGCTACGTGCACTTATTGATTGTAGTACGCTACGGTGTACTTATTTTCTGGCAACACACAAATTGAGTACTGGAGGCGGTGGTCTCAATACAATGATATGTGGTGCTAAATGTAAGGACTACGGGACTTGCGTACATGCCGATCTTTTGTTGGAGAAGTTCATGTGATTTGAAAATTAGGGCAATATTTTGAAAGTAAAATACAAATTTTCAAAAATAATTGAGTTCTAGATAAACTCTTCTTTAGAGAATTTTGGAATTGTTTTCAGTGAACAAATGATATGCTAGCCCACAAAAGTTTTATGTACTCTGTTCTTTCTTAAAGCACTAGTACACACGAGACTCATTGGGTGATTCGTCACTCACATGTGTCTTTATCTTACCTTTTTGTAGGTTCCAGAGCTGAGCGGACCTACGGAATAAAAGATGATACCACAAGTCAGCAGGATAGATCTGGACAGTTTTCTTTTTAGTTATGTACTTTACTCTGTTGTAGTTAGAGATGGCATATATGAGATTCTCTGATATGTGTATATATGTGGCCATCAGTATGGGATATTGTTGCGTTTGGACCTTATATAAATATTTATTTTGTTGTTTTCGTTTTAAAGACCACTTGTCCTGGAAACTGGATGGGGCGACACCCGGTATTGATATGTTGCTGCTGTTGTCTTTAGTAAGGGTGTTACAATTGGTATTAGAGCATAGTTTTATAGAAATGTGGTATTGTTATAGGAATTAATAGAACTCTTTCATTGTAGAGGTACGACAGATAGAAGTGATAAGGGCAAGCGCCCAATGGACGAGCGCAATGATGAAGAGAAGAGAGAGATAGGTGAGAGCTTGGGTGTGAAGAAGTCTAGGAGGATTAGGGCGATCTACTGAGTAGGGGTGCCAGGACGTTTCACCCTGATAGGACCTGGCCCTAACTTTCGTCATGCACCTCGTTTCACTGGGAATAGGTTTGACCCAACGGTACCTGTTGTTATTCTGTTTGCGTGAGATCTTAATATGGAAAGAACACCTACCCCTAATGGGACATCGTTACCCCATGAGAAGGTGAGTGGCAATTTTGATATTAAGCTGCATCATCAGGGTGATTATATTAAGGAGGATAGTATTTCTAATAGTGTAGTGTTGTCTAAAGATGATGAGAAGGGGATGCCGGGTTTGGAGGCTATGGAGGTGGGAGAAGATCAGGAGATACCTGAGGTAGAGGTACCTGTGGCTAAGGAGCCTGAGGAAGATTTAGAGATAGACCTAGAGATACTAGCTTGGTTTCACCCTGATGTGGGTGGAGATGAAGGATTTAATGTAGTCGAGTTCTATATGGTTTCTACTGATTCAGGACCTCCTATCTCAGACAGCGATGATAATGAGTAGGAGGGTGAGATGTAGATATATGTAGTAGGAAATATACAGTTCGACTAGTGTATATGACTGTGTGCTTGACACATAAATTTTGTATTGACTTTGTGATAAATAAGAATGGATATATATTATGTTTTGCAATATGCACTGTGCCCATTTTTATGATTACTTTTGAGCTGTGTTGTATTGTTATATCGGTAACATCTTATGAACTATACAGATGTCTTCTAAGTGAACTACTCGAAATAACCCTGAACCAATTGTGGAGGAGCCACAGGTGGAAGGTCCCCACCTTGCAACTTTGGACCACCGTATGTACCAGACCTTCCAAAAAAATGGCTGATACTATCCAACAGTTATCTAAGACTATTACTAGAGTCAATGAGAATATGAGCATGAGAAATCAAAGTGGATTTTGAGTATGATTTAGAAAAGATTTAGAGGGCACTGATGGCAAAAAAAAGAGAAGGTGCATATGAGGGGAGGCTCGACTGGAGGACAACCATCTTTTAGATGCTTTAATTGTGGGAAGGTAGGACATAAGAGTTTCAGTTGCCCTCACCCTCAAAGGATAGGAGTATGGAGTCAGCTTGGAGAAAACAATCAAGGACAGAAGTCAGGACTAGGAAAAAGGAACTCATGACAAGCTTCTACCTCTAGAGCTGGACCTATCAAACCCCCAAATGAATGCTCAAGTCATGGCATTAGAGAAGATGAACAACCAGGCCGCAGTGGTGGAAGGTACGCTTCTTATTTTTTATCATAATGCTGAAGTATTGGTAGATTTCGAACCTACGCATTCTTTTGTTGCCAATTCATTTCTTGATTCTATGGGAATTAAAGGGGACAAAACTTCATATGAAATGATTGTCAGTACCCCATTAGGAAAGCAACTGAGTAGTAAAAAAATACATAAGAATTGTAAGATTTTGGTAGGAGATGAAATATTGGGAGGAGTTTGATATGTTTGCTCATAAAGGATTATATGTAACACCCCACCACCTAGGCCCAACAGGGCTAGGGATGTCGCCCCGTTCAAAGGACAAGGGGTCTTTATAACTAGGTCATACAAACAAAATAAAACAATACTTTAAAATTGATCTTATTACAACCCAAAAATTTAGGGCCAATTCCAAAATAAATTGATTGCTATCATCTCTCAAAGCAACACATAAAATAAATAACATAAAGTCTTCAAAGCAGGCAACAAATCTAGCTACTTATCTCCACAGCAGGATCGACCTGAAAACATAGCATAAAAGGTGATGAGATAAAAATCTCAGTAAGCCTATGTGTACTTTGAGTGTTTCAGGTAAAATAGTACATGTATGCAAGTTGTAAAAATTGTATAAGAGAAAGTACTGGCAAGCATTAAATAAGATTAAAAATAAAGAGTGGCGTTTTGCTTTCCAAACCATACATGTGCACAATAAATACAACCACTCAAATGGGTGATCGTGGGTTAACACACATTGGGCCGTATAATCATATAACAGTCAGAATGACACACTTTGTGCAGACTGAAAAAAGGGTAGGTGATCGGCCTACCGGGTGAGATACTGTAACACCCCGCTACCTAGATCCGCTAGGGCCGGGGATGTCGCCCCGTCCAAAGGACAAGGGGTCTTCATAACTAGGTCACACAAATAAATTAGCGGAATAAAAATGATACTTGAACTTAAAATTTATTACATCACAAAAATAAATCCAAGAATACTAAAAACAAATCCATAATAAAATTTATTCACTCTCATCTCCCCAAAATATTACACAAAATAAATTATCAGAAAATCCTCCAAAGCAGGCAATATCTAGCTACTCATCTCCATAGTAGGATCAACCTGAAATCATGGTAAAAATGGTGGTGAGACAGAAATCTCAGTAAGTCCATGTGTGCTTAAGTGTCGGGTGAAAATAGTTCGTGAATGCAAAGTATAAAATTCTTTATAAGAGATCACTGGCAAGCAATAAACATTTGTCAAATGCAAGAGTGGTGTTTTTGCTTTTCCAACCATAAATAATCAATAAAATCAACCACTCAAAAGAAATGATCATAGGTTACTACACGTTGAGCCCCATAACCACATGGTCAGCATGCCACACTTTGTGCATACTGCCGGTTAGAATGCCACACTTTGTGCAGACTGACGAAAGTAGGTGATCGGCCTACTCGGTAAGATACTCCTCCTTCTCTATACCCAAACAACAACCGGGTATCCATTCTGGCAAAACACAGTCACTTGACTGAAAAAGAACACTGCTGCTTGGACCGGTACGACCTACTGGACTGATGTCTTATTCGGGAAGGACTCACCCCTCAGAGGTGGCCACCTATTGAGAGACTTATCCTATCTCTTCAAAGACTAGTTCTAATAGTCCACCCTTATTGAGTACTCAACGTAACTTATCTCACTTAGGAAAAAGAGAACAAACATAGTTCCACTTGAAAATGGCAATTAAGGTTTTCCAAAACCTTTGTCAAAATCAGTTTTAGGAAGAGCTTTGAGTTTGAGTAAATCTGCTTATTGATTTTCAAATAATTTGTTTGTCTGAAATAAGAAAGGAATCAGCCCTCAATTGCCTTTACAGAAATGAGTGTCCATGCACTCTAAATTTGGCTTGCCATAATAAACATTTTTCATCAATCAGATTTTATACATGAGCTTACTTGATTCTTGCTCACAATATAAGGTCTCCAATAGCTGACCTAACCCCATATGGGCAAATACAAACCACAATCAAATTCAAGCCAAAATCCACTTTCTCAAATTAAAACATCTCAACTCACTACTACCATGATTCTAGTGTCCCAAGCTTTAAGGCCAAACAATAAATAAATAGGTTTGTAAGCTAAGCCTAATTTTATATTTAAAATACTTAATGTTTTGAGAAACAAGTACTAATAAGTTGATGGTTTAAATCTTGCTAAGAAAAATTTAGAGTTTATTTGATGAAGAGTCCTAGGTGGTATTAGGTAAAATAATGATTTATTAATAATTTAGTTGTTAGAAAATAATTGATAACTAAAATTAGTTGAAAATAAATTTAATGAGTCTTGCTTGAAAAATAATAAATAAAATTTTAATGAGTTTTGATTAAAGATAATAATTAAATTTTTAGTAATAAATATTTTACTAATTATGATTATTTCCATAAAAGGTTTTAGTTGATTTCATTATTTTATATAATATATATATATATATATATATATATTATTTTTCTAGCAAAAGCTATTATTTTTTTGACTAAAATATCTTTATAATAATCCAAATCTACTCCTCCTAGGGTTTTTTTTTTAAATTACTAGCAAAAATCATATTATTAAATATTTTATTCATGCAATAAAAATTAGCTTAGGGACAATTAGATCATGATCATACTTTTATGGCTAACCACAATCATGAACATATACAATCCTTCAATTCATCAAATCATCCAAATCATGCATATAAGTATAGATCTAAATTTATCAAGACATGATCTAACCCCTACTAGCATAAATATGATAATGGCTTCAATAATTCAACATGAATATAAATCATATTCACCAAATGTGACATAATCTCTAGCATACTTCATCACAAATACTACTTATGACATGGAGACATGCATTAAACCTCAAATCATCATACAATCAACCAAGATAATCCATCCATGCATAAATCCCATCTCCTTCATATTCATACATACATTCATACTTCAACCTCAACAATATATACTCAAATCATATCTACAATCCACCTTCTATCAAATCATCCTAGAGACATGAATCTAGAATTTAAAAGAAGGGTTGACGGGACTTATTTGATTGATGAATGCCTTGAAGGAGTTTCGAATGGATCTCAACTCTTAGATACCTAAATTCGTCCAAGGAAGATGAAGAAAGCAAGGCCATTGGTGAAGAAGCCATTCGGCCAAGAGGAGAGAGAGAGAGAGAGAGAGAGAGAGAGAGAGAGAGAGAGAGAGAGAGAGAGAGAGAGAGGGACAATTAGCATGTTTATTCATATATATATTCATTAGAGATCAAGATTGGAGAAGATGAAATTGTTAGAACAAACCTACCTTGAAGGTGTTCTTGAGTCTTCATAAAATTTCTGATTTTTTATCCAAAATAGCAAGTTGGATTTTAGAGTTTGATGTTAAGAATGGTATTGATGGACTCACAGCAATGAGTAGGTTCAATCTAAAAATTTTAGAAGAAGTTTGAAGTGATTTGGGATAGTATTAGGTGAAAGGAAGGAGTAGGTGTTCTTGGTGTGTTGTGTGTTCTTGATGTCGAAGAGAGTATAGAGCTTTTGGGATTGGAGGCTGCCGAAATTCTGTAAAGATTAGGGCTGCCAAATTGCTTGAAGGGTTTTGGTAGCTGATTTTCTGGTTTGGAAGGGAAAAGGAAAGGCTAGTTGTTGAAATCCTTGAAAAATATTTTTGGGAAGCAAATTTGGAAACTAAATATTCAAGAATATCTTTGATCATGGGAGAGCTTTTGGAAGTCTGCCATGGCCGAATTGCTGGGCAGTGTTTTGGCTAGATGAATGTTGGTTGAGGGAGGCTAAGGGTGGCCGAAAATACTGAGCGTAATGGTGAAGGGAATGTCTGGTTGTTTGAGGTATATTTTATGAAAAGTTGTTAAATCATGGTGGCTGAAATTTTGGTATCCAAATCAGATCATGTTTGCAGAATTTTTTTGGAAATATTTTAGGCAGCCATGACTGGATTTTTGTGTAGAAGCTTGAGGAGGATAATGGAGTTCAGTTATTGAAGGTTTAAGTGTGGTTTGTGCAGAAGAAGGATGGAGTTTTGGCTAGGGATGAATTAGGAAACAAAGTTGGAAAGTTTTCCTGCACAGGATTTCGCAAGGCTGGAATTCTCTGGGTGGCCTTCGGCTGCCACCTTCCAATCGACTTACAGAGAGTTTGAAGGGAAATTTCAGGGGCTTTCAAGGCTAGTTTCCAGCATTCTTTATAGAGAAAAAAACATGGCTAAGGAGTTGAGCAAAACCTGGAAGAAAACAGCTTGGTTTCGGACCTCTAAAGCTGTGAATTCGCCCAGGAATTTTTCTAGTTTTGCACCACCTTTGTGCAGTCCGAAAATGGCCAGAAAAATCCAAGTTCTAAGTTGATCAAAAGGCCATTTTCTGGCAGCATTTGGGAGGGAATAATGGCTAAGAATTTCGACACCTTGAAGGCACACAAAGCTGGAAAAATTTCAATTCCATGCATGAAGGAAAATGAACTTAGCTAGAGTGAAGTTTTTAGAAAGTTCACTAAGGAATTTAATTCATTTGAAATCCTTTCGCCCTCTTCCATGGTTTCGGTCCATAAGATATCTCTTACTAAGACATTTTGAACATTCAAAGCCACAGCACATTGCTAGAATTTTTCTAGAATAAAATTGGCTTGAACAAATTGAACAAACTAATGAGTTGAGAAATAGGAGAAATTAAGGATCAAGAGGAAATGAATTCCCCTTAGGAATTTTGTGTAGGGCAAAAGAGTAGGATGAGGATACTCCTATCATGTCTCTCTTAGGACAACATTTCTACCCTACTCCAAGCACATAAGGCTGAAAATAATACTTCCCAAGCAAAAATAAAATTTAACCGAGCTAAAGCTCCTATGATGGAATTTGAACCAAAGACCTCAAGAATTAATTCTAAGGCTCTAACCACTAAACCATAACAACTCTTGTTCTTATTTTCCCTCTAAAAATATTTTCCTATTCAATCTCAAGCTATCTCCCTTTTTCCACCTCAAGCAAAAATTATCATTTTGCCATTCTCACTCAATAGTTATAATCAAGCCCTTTAGACTATAAAACACAAATTCAATGCACATAAAATCATACAAAAATATATTTAAACATGTAATGAAATATCATATGCACCCCAACCCCCTTACTCTAAGGTTGGTTTTGATTGGGGTTTCACGGATACTTCTCATTCTCAACACCTAAACTTACCAATTTTCCACTCCGAAAACACACAGTCCACATGACTAAAACTTGCTAGCTCGAACCGGCATGACCTACTGGACTGGCATCCTATCCAGGAAGGACTCATCCCTCAGAAGTGACCACCTACTGAGAGACTTACCCTAACCCTTCAAAGACTAATCCTAGTAGTCTACCCTTATTGAGTACTCAACGTTGATTGTCCCACTTGGAGAAAACTGATAAAATATTGCTTTATTTGGAAATAGAAATTAAGGGTTTCTAAAATTCGTGTCAAAGTTGGTTTTTAGAAAGAGTTTAGTGTTTGTACAAAACTGCTTGTTTGATTTTCAAATAATTTGTTTGACTGAACAAGAAAGGAAACAATCCTTAATTGCCTTTACAAAATGAGTATCCATACACTTCGTGTTTGGCTTGCCATAGTAACCTTTTTGTCATCAAATAAGTTCATGCACGAGCTTACCTAATCCTTTGCTTGATCAAAACCAAGAATCTTCCAAAGCTGACCTAACCCCGCCTGGGATAAACATAAGTCATATGGTTATACTCAAGCTATATTCGATTCCACAAATAATCCTAATTCAAATGATTACAATCATGACCCTAATGTTCTAAGCTTTAAGGCTAGATGATAAAGGCTTTTATAAGATAAGACTAGCTTTAAAATAACTAGGGGTTGTAAAATGATTACTAAGAAGTTATAGGCTCAAATAATAAATCTTGAGTGTTGTTGTTAATAAATAAACTAGGGTTTCATTGGTGAAGAATCCTAAGTTGTAGGCAATATTAATAAATGGTTATTCTTAAATAATAATTTTAAAGTAAATATTAAATTATTGCTAATCTCTTAATTAATAATTAATAGATAGAAAATAAGTAAAATTAATAATAAATAAATTTTATTAAATCTTGATTAGCAAATAAATATGATATTTATGAATATATGGCCTACAAGATTAATATTTTACCCATTATTATTATTATTATTATTATTATTATTATTATTATTATTATTATTATTATTATTTATATAAAAGGTTTTATTTATTGTTATTATCATATATAAATATTTATATATTACAAAAGATATAATTTATTTGGCTAAAATATCACTATTTCATTTGATATTCCAATTCCAAAACTTCTTAGGGTTTTCGAAATCTTTGGAGGAAAATATAGTATTAATTTTAATTATCGTAATAAAATTGGCTAATTAAAATAACTTAGGATCAACAAGGTCATGCTATTGCTAACAAGAATCATGAACATATACCCCAACATCAATCAACAAACTATCCTATTCATGAATAAAGGCTTAAACCCATACCTACTATCACATGGCCAAATCTCTACTAAGCATAATCATACTCATGGCTTAAATGAAAATAAGAACATAATACCGTATTCACCAAAGGTGACATAATATCTAGCATGCTTAAACATTCATACTCACTTAAGACATGAAGAACATGCATCGATTCACAAGGAATTTCATAAAGCTTACCAAACATTCTCATACTCCAATCTCAACTCCTTCATACATAAGCATATACTCAATCTCCAATCATATTCTATCCTTTTCTATCAACATCTAAGAGACATAACTTTAGAATTGAAGAGAAGGTTAAAGAGAAATACTTGGTTGATGACTATCTCGATGAAGATTTAAGGAGATCTACACGTTTGAGAGGCTTGAACCGTCCAAGAGAGGAGAAGGAAATCGGCCATGGTTGTAACAACCATTTCGGGGGAGAGAGAGAATATTAGTATGACATGTTAAAGATTGAAGGGAAGAAGATGAACAAAAGTTGTTTTTGGTTACCTTGATGATGTTCTTGAGTCTTCAAGGAAAATTCTGGTTTTTGATCCGATTGCAAATTTTTATTTTTGAGATTTGATGTTATAAAATCTAGAAATGGACTCTAGGGAGTATGTAGGAGTGTTCTAGAATTTTTGGGAGGGATTGGAGGTGTTTAGAGTGGTCTTAGGCTTGAAGAAAAGTTGTGTGTGTTCTTGGTGAAAATAGAGAGAATTGGAGAGAAGTATTGAACAAAATTGCTGAAGGGGTTGGCCGAATGATTGAGGAGGTTCTGGGATTTTGATTTTCAGATTAGAGGGAAGAGAGAAATCTGGTTGTTTGAAATTCAAATGGAGAAATTTATGGAGTGTTTTAAGGTAAAAGATATGGTAATGATGTTTGATTGATGGAGGTTCCTTGGAGCTACAATGGAGCCGACTGGTTAGCTGAAATGAATGAGGTTGAAGGAGCTATAAGGCTGGCCGAAATTCTGAGTTCAATGGTGGGAGAATTTCTGGTTTCTGGAAGCTTAATCCAAGGGTGTTTTCATGGAGCAATTGCTGAAATTTTTGAACTTCAAATGGAAGTTTGATTGGAGTGATTGTAGGAGAAATTTGAGGAGTGGCTATGGAGTCTAATCGTGTAAGGTCAGTGGAGGGGACAATGGAGTTCAGTTCATGGCTGAACAAAGGTAAACTCACAGAAGTTTGAGGTGATTTTCAAATAAGGCTTGAAGAGGAGAGAGCCTGGAATTTTTTGGTTGAGATTCGAATTGTTTGCTGAAATTTGCTTTGCAGTCCTTCTGTAAGGTTCCAGCCGATTTGCAGAGGATTTGGAGAGGTATTTGAGAGTCCTTTAAGGCTGGTTTCCAGCCTTCTATATGGAGGAAAAATAGAGGTAATTTACTGATTTGAAGGGTAAAAGAAATAGCTTGTTTTTGGTCTGCTATGCATCGAAGCTGTCTAGAATTTTTTTCTGGTTTGCATAGCTTTGTGCAATTCGGTTTTTGGCAAAGAATTTCAGTCTTCAAGCTGAGTGAGTTGGCCATTTTTCTGGCAGCAATTGAGTAAGGAAGATGGTTAAGGTTTTCGAAAGCTAGGCTGCCCAAGAATATGGAAAAATTTCAGATTTCTTCCATGGAAAAGATGAACACTATTGAGTGGAGTTTGAAGGTCCAACCGTGGAGATTAATTTCTCTTGGAAACCTTCCTTAACTCCTTCCCTATTTTCAGTCCAATCTCCAACCCCTAAGAATTATTTTCGAAATCTAAAGGCCAATGAACCTTGCTGAATTTTCTGGAATTAAAACATAGATTTGGATAAATTGAACAAATTTAATTGGTAAGGAATTTAGGGTAAGTTAGGAAATAAAAAGGATATGAATCCCTTAGGAATTCTTTTTAGGACATAAGAATAGGATTATGACATTCCCTTCATGTCTTCCCAAGGACAACTCTCCTATTTTTACTTATGGAATACAAGGGACGAAAATCCAACCTTAAATTAAAATAATCATGACAAAAACTTAAATGATGGGATTCAAACTCAAGACCTTAGAGATTAATTCCAAAGCTCTAACCACTAAACCACAACAACTCTTATTCTTATTTTCTCTCCCAAATATTCTTCCTATTTAATCCTCAAACTATCTTCCTATTTTGACCTCAAGCAAAATTACCATTTCACACTTTCTACTCATTAAGCATAACTAAGCCTTCTAGACTATAGATCATAATTCTAAAGTACATAAAATCATTCATATATATATATATATATATATATATTCATGCAAGAAAATATGATATGCATCCCGACCCCCTTACTCTAAGGTTAGCTTTAGGTGGGGTTTCACATTATGATTCTATCTTGAGCATGGATTGGCTATCTCAGTATCATGCTCAAGTTAACTATAGACATAAGGTAGTACATTTTCTTTTGCTTGAGAAACCTATATTGGAATTTGTAAGTGAGGCTGAAAGGAAAAGTAATACTTTTATATCGGGACTCAAGGCCCAAAAGATAATTAGAAAAGAGTGTATTGGATACTTGGCCTATGTAATTAATAAGTTAGGATGTAACACCCCACTACCTAGGCCCAACAGGGTTGGGGATGTTGCCCCGTCCAAAGGACAAGGGGTCTTTATAACTAAGTCACACAAATGAAAATAAAAATAATACTTTAAAATTAAACTTATTATAACCCAAAAATTCAAGAACAAATCCAAAATAAATTGATTACTATCATCTCTCAAAACAACACATAAAATAAATAACATAAAGTCTTCAAAGCATGTAATAAATCTAGCTACTCATCTCTACAGCAGGATCGACTTGAAAACATGGCATGAAAGGTGATGAGATAAAAATCTCAGTAAGCCCGTGTGTGCTTTGAGTGTTTCAGGTAAAACAGTTCATGTATGCAAGCTGTAAAAATTGTATAAGAGAAAGTGTTGGCAAGTAATAAATAAGGTTAAAAATAAAGAATGGTGTTTTGCTTTTCAAACTATACATGTGCACTATAAATACAACCACTCAAATGGGTAGCCATGTGTTACCACACGTTAGGCCCCATGACCATATAACGGTCAGAATGTCACACGTTATGCAGACTGACAAAAGATAGGTGATCGGTCTACCGGGTGAGATACTCCTTCTTCTCTACACCTAAACTTACCGGTTGTCCACTCTGAAAGTATACAGTCCATATGACTGAAACTTGCTAGCTCGGTCTGGCATCCTATCTGGGAAAGACTCACCCCTTAGAGGTGGTCACCTACTGAGAGACTTACCCTAACCCTTCAAAGACTAATCCTAGTAGTCTACCCTTATTGAGTACTCAACGATGATTGTCCCACTTGGAAAAAATTGATAATACATTGCTTTATTTGAAATAGCAATTAAGAGTTTTTAAAATTCTTGTCAAAGTTGGTTTTTAAAAAGAGTTTAGTGTTTGTGCAAAATTGCTTGTTTGATTTTCAAATGATTTGTTTGACTAAAACAAGAAAGGAAACAGTCCTTAATTGCCTTTACAAAATGAGTGTCCATACACATCGGGTTTGGCTTGCCATAGAAATCTTTTGTCTTCAAATAAGTTTATGTAGAAGCTTACTTGATCCTTTGCTTGAGCAAATTCAAAAATCTTCCAAAGCTGACCTAACCCCGTTTAGGGTAAACACAAGCCATAAGATTATACTCAAGCTATATTCGCTTACATAAATAATCTTAATTCAAATTATTACAATCATGACCCTAATGTCCTAAACTTTAAAGCTATATGATAAAGGATTTTATAAAATAAGACTAGCTTGATAAGATAAAATAACTAGGGATTGTAAAATAATTACTAATAGGTTATAGGTTCAAATAATAAATCTTGAGTGTTGTTATTATTAAATAAACTAGGGTTTAATTGTTGAAGAATCCTAAGTTCTAGATGATATTAATAAATAGTCATTCTTAAATAGTATTTTTAAAATAAATATTAAATTATTACTAATCTCTTAATTGATACATAGTAAATAATTAATAATAAATAAATTTTTATCAAGTATTGATTAATAGATAACAAATAAATATAAATAGTATTTATGAATATATGGTCTACAAGGTCATTAATATTTTACTTATTTGTATAAAAGGTTTCATATATATATATATATATATATATTATTTTTAATAAAAGATATAATTTATTTGACTAGTAAAATATCACTATTTAATTGAATATTCCAATTTCAAAACTTTCTAAGAATTTCAAAATCTTAGGAGAAAAACATAGTAATAATTTTAATTGGGATAATAAAATTTGCTAATAAAAAATGCCTAGGATCAACAAGCTCATGATCATAATTTTCCTATTGCTAACAAGATTCATGAGCATATACTCCAACATCAATCAACAAACTATTCTATTCATGGACAAAGGTTTAAATCCATACCTACTATCACATGATCAAATCCCTACTAAGCATAATCATACTCACGGCTTCAATGAAAATAAGAACATAATATCATATTCACCGAAGGTGACATAACATTCTGGTATGCTTAAACATTCATAATTTCTTAAGACATGATGAACATGCATCAATCCACAAGGAAATTCATAAAGCTTAACCATGATCAATCATTCTCATGCTCCAATCTCAACTCCTTTATACATATGCATATACTCAATCCCCCATTCATATTCTATCCTTCCTATCAACAACTAAGAGACATGAATCCAGAATTCAAAAGAAAGGTTAAAAAGAAATACGTAGTTGATGACTATCTCGATGAAGATTTAAGAAGATCTATGCGGTTGAGAGTCTTGAATTGTCTAAGAGAGGAGAAAGAAAACGGCCATGGTTGTAGCAACCATTTCAGCCAAGAGAGAGAGAGAGAGAGAGAGAGAGAGAGAGGATTAGTATGACATGTTAAAGATTGAAGGGTAGGAGATGAACAAAAGTTGTTCTTGGTTACCTTCATGATGTTCTTGAGACTTCAAGGAAAATTTTGGTTTTGATCCTGTTGTTAATTTTTATTTTCGAGATTTGATGTTATACAATCCAGAAATGGACTCTAGGAAGTATGTAGTTCTAGAGTTTTGGGGAGGGATTGGAAGTGTTTAGAGTGGTCTTTAGCTTGAAGAAAGGTAGTGTGTGTTCTTGGTGAAAATGGAGAGGATTAGAGAGAAAATGATGGACGAATTTCTGAAGGGGCTGGCTGAATGATTGAGGGAGTTCTGGGATTTTGATTTTTAGATTAGAGAGGAGAGAAAAATCTGGTTGTTTGAAATTCAAATGGAGAAATTTAAAAAGTGTTTTAAGGTAAAAGATATGGTAATGGTGTTTGATTGATGGAGGTTTCTTGGAGCTGCAAATGGCCGACTGGTTTGCTGTGTTTTGCTGAATTGAATGAGGGCTAAGGGAGTTATAAGGCTGGCCGAATTTCTAAGTTCAATGGTGGGAGGATTTCTAGTTATGAAGCTTAATCCAAGGGTGTTTTCATGGAGTAAATGCTGAAAATTTTGGAATTCAAATGGAAGTTTGATTGGAGTGATTGTAGGAGAAATTTGAGAAGTGGCTATGGAGTCTAGTTGTGCAAGGTCAGTGGAGGGGGTAATGGAGTTCAGTTCATGGCTGAATAAAGGTTAACTTACAGAGGTTTTGAGGAGGTTTTTGGCTAAGGCTTGAAAGGAACAAGGCCAGAATTTTTTTCTGGTTTGTGCAGTTTTGTGCAATCCAATTTTTGGACATGAATTTTAGTCTTCAAACTGAATAAATTGGCCATTTTTCTGGCAACAATTGAGTAAGAAAGATGGTTGAGATTTTTGAAGGTTAGGCTGCTCAAGAATCTGGAAAAATTTCAGATTTCTTCCATGGAAAAGATGAACAATATGGAGTGGTGTTTAAAGGTTCAACCATGGAGATTAATTTTCCTTGGGAACATTCCTTAACTCCTTCCCTATTTTCAGTCAAATCTAACCTCTAAGAGCCATTTTCGAAATTCAAAGACCAATAATCCTTGCTGAATTTTCTCGAATTGAAACATGAATTTGGATAAATTTTGAACAAGCTTAATTAGTGAAGAAGTTAGGATAAGCTAGAGGTAATAGAAGGACAATAATTCTTCTAGAATTCTTTTAGGACATAAGGATAGGATTAGGACATTCCCTTCATATCCCCCATAGGACAACACTCCTATTTTTCTTTTTTTTCTATGGAATGCAAGAGATGAAAATCCCACCTTAAATTAAAATAATCATGACAAAAACTTAAATGATGGGATTTGAACTCAAGACCTTAGAGATTAATTCCAAAGCTCTAACCACTAAACCACAATAACTCTTATTCTTATTTTCTTATCCAAATATTCTTCTTATTTAATCCTTAAGCTATCTTCCTATTTTGACCTCAAGCAAAATTACCGTCTTACTATTTATACTCAATAAGTATAACTAAGCCTTCTAGACTATAAATCATAATTCTAAAGCACATAAAATCATATATATATATATATATATATATATATATATATCCCGTACTCTAGGGTTGGCTTTAGGTAGGGTTTCACACAAGAGAGGTTCTGAAACTCGCAGATGACCCTGTTGTGAATGAGCATTTAGGTGTTTTTCCAACAAAATTGAAGGAGTTACCACCGGAGAGAGAAGTAGAGTTTTTCATTGATCTAGTGCCATCGACGGAACCCATTTCAAGGACTCCTTATAGAATGACACCCACAAAATTACAGGAGCTCAAGAGACAAGTACAGGAAGTAATGGGGCAAGGATTTATTCGACCTAATACTTCACCATGGGGAGCACCTGTATTATTTGTTCAAAAGAAAAATAGGTCATTACAAATGTGTATAGAATTGTGAGGGTTAAATGCTGTAACGGTAAAGAATAAATATCCATTACCCATGATTGATGAACTGTTTGATCAGTTACAAAGAGCAGGATAATTTTCAAAGTTAGACTTGAGGTAGGGATATTACTAAGTTCGGATTCGGGAAGAAAATATACCGAAATTTGCATTTAACACACGATATGGACATTTTGAGTTTGTAGTGATATCTTTTGGTGTTACTAATGCCCTGCTGTTTTCATGGACTTAATGCACTGAACGTTTCGGCCTTACTTAGACAATTTTGTGTTGTATTCCTAGATGATATCTTAGTGTATTCTAAGGATCCTCAAGAGCATGAACAACACTTTTGAAAAGTATTGGAAAGATAAGAGAGGCCAAATTATATGTTGAATCCAGTAAGTGTGAGTTTTGACTACTAGAAGTAGTATTCTTAGGACATGTAATATCCAAAGACGAGATTACAATAGATCCTGCAAAAGTGGAAGCGGTGGTAAATTGGAAATATCCCAAGATTCCAACTGAAATACGAATTTTTTTGGAATTAGTAGGATAGTATTGGAGATTTATTGGGAAATTTTCTAAGATAGCTTCACCTTTGATTTGACTTACCCAAAAGCAAGTTCCTTATATTTGGACTGAGAAATGTAAGAGAAATTTCTAGGAGTTGAAGAGAAGGTAAAGTTTTGCTTCTATTTTGGTATTGCGGATGATGAACAAACCATATGAAGTGTATACGGATACGTGGAAGGAAGGATTGGGAAGAGTGTTGATACAGGAAAGAAAGGTGATAGCCTATATCTCTAGAAAATTGAAACCTCAGGAGGAGAATTATCCTACACATGACCTAGAATTGACAGCTATTGTATTTGCTCTTAAGAAGTCAAGACATTATTTGTATGGGGCTAAGTTTGAGGTCTTCACCGACCACAAAAGTTTAAAGTATATTTTTACCTAGAAGGATTTGATCATAAGATAACGTTGGTGGATGAAATTTTTGGAAGAATTTTAGTATCCAATTAAGTATCATCTTGAAAAAGCAAACATAGTAGTGGATGTCCTTAGTAGGAAGGTAAACTTATCAGCTCTTCAGATGTTACGAATCCTAGAACTGGAAACGTTGCAGTTGATGGAAAAATAAGGCTGAGTAATATTTCCGTTCAACCTACTTTCCTACAACAATTGAAGGAAGAGCAAGATAAAGATGAAGGGTTGCCAAGGGTTGGTGCAAAATGAGGAGATGAGTTTCGAAGGAATAATGATAGAATTATTTATTACCGAGATCGGTATTGTATTTCGAAGCAATCTGTGATGAGACAGGATATTTTAACAGAAGCACATCGAAATAAGTGTACCATCTATCCAGGAGTCGTAAAGATGTATCAGGACTTGAAAAGGCATTATTAGTGGATTGATATGAAGGAGGATATTTTAGACTTTGTAGCTTAATGTTTAATTTGTCAACAAGGGAAAGCCAATCAACAATGGCTTAGAGAGTTACTACAGTCATTGCCTACTCTATCGCGGAAATGAGATGAAATTATTATGGATTTCATTATAGGATTACCTATGATAGTATGACAGTGAGATACTATATATGTGATAGTAGATCAACTAACTAAGTCTACTCATTTTATTCCCATTAACTAACGGAATTCCCTAGAGAAGTTAAGTGAAATTCATATCGAGTAAGTAATCAGACTTCATTGAGTACCCTATAATATTGTGTCAGATCGAGATCCTAGACTTATCTCGGAACTGGACTAAGCTACCGTAGAGGTATGGGACCATAATAAAGTTCAGCACAGTAGCACACCCACAGACGGATGGATAGATAGAATGAGTGAATAGAGTTTTGGAAGCCATGTTGAGGGCCTGTGTTTTAGATTTTGAAACTAAGCGGATTGATAATTTAGCGTATGCAAAATTTGCATATGAATTGGAATGGCCCCATTTAAAGATCTATATGAAAGGAAATGTAGTCTAGGATGAAGGGTGGGTGAATAAGATGCCCTCGATCTTGAAAAGTTCGACATGCTGTGAAGATGATTAAAATCATCTTTGGGTATTTAATCCACTTTTGGGATTAGAATTCTTGATTTTGTGAAATGAGTTCCTTTTGGAATTGGGTATTTAGAAAATGAGCCAAATGTCTTTATTGGAATATTTTATGAAAACCTTTGAAATCGGATATTCGGTAAATGACCAAAATATTCTTATTGAAACTCTTGTGAACACTTTTCAAATCAGGTAAGGGTGAAATGACCCTAATACTCTCGGAAAGTCTTTTGGAATCGAATATGAGTAAAATGACTCGAATACCCTTGGAAATTACTTTTGTGTTTGAGTACGGGGAAAACGATCCAAATATTCTTGGAAACTGGTTTTAATGTGTGAAAAGAACTTCTTAACCTATTTTGATATGGTTTTTGAAAAATGATCTCTTGTGATGAGATTGACTTTTGAAAAATGACATTTTGATCTCGAAAATTATTTTATTGGTCTGATGTACCTATAGAATGAATTGATTGGGCCTGCGGAGCCCATAGGAATTGTGATCTAACTTGCGGGTTAGTGGAATCAAATTTTGAAAAATGTTATTTTGTCCCAAAATATTTGTTTTGAAAATCCTATGGGATCAGATAACCCTCTGGCCTGATCAGTCAGAAGGGTTTGGTATTGGTAACGTTAAGTACTTACTTAGTAAGGACTTTGATCTTTGTACTAGTTCATGTTAGAGATAAATGACTCTAAGTAACTTAGCTAGTTCTGGAGATTGTCTTATTCCAAACAAGGCTACAAAACATTGGGATAAGTTGTTCTGGCTAGCCGTTTAGTACTTGGTAATTGCCATGCCTTGGGTGCATTTTATGATTTAGGTTGTTCATAGGCTGGGCTGGACACCTGGCGTTGTTCAAACCCTTTACTACCTCAATGGTGATTGACGTCAGGATTAGGACCCCTGGATTACATTAGCAAGTAAAAGATTGTGTGCTATGTGCACTTGTTAATTGTAGTACGCTAAGTGTACTTATTTTTTGGCAACGAACGAATTGAATACTGGAGGCGGCGGTCTCAGTACAATGATACGTGGTCCTGAAAGCAAGGGCTATGGGACTTGCATACATGCTGACCTTCTGTTGGAGAAGTGTCTGTGATTTGAAAATTGGGGCAATACTTTGAAAGTAAAATATAGTTTTTCAAAAATGATTGAATTCTAGATAAACTCTTCTTCAAAGAATTTTGGAATTGTTTCCAGTAACCATATGATATGCTATTCCACAAAAATTTTATATACTCTATTCTTTCTTAAAACACTAGTACACACGGGACTTATTGGGTGATTCATCACTTACATGTGTTTTTATCTCACCTTTTTGTACATTCCAGAGTTGAACGGATCTACAGATAGAAAGACGATACCACAGTGTCGGCAGGATAGGTCGGATAGTTTCCCTTTTGGTTATGTACTTTACTCTGTCGTAGTTAGAGATGGCATGTATGAGATTCTCTGATATATATATATATATATGTGTGTGTGTGTGTGTGTGTGTGTGTGTGTGTGTGTGTGTGTGTGTGTGTGTGTGTGTGTGTGTGTGGCCATCAGTATAGGATATTGTTAAGTTTGGACCTTATATATATTTACTCTGTTATCTTCGTTATAAAGATCCCTTGTCCGGAAAATTGGACGGGGCGACATCTGGTGTTGATATGCTTCCACTGTTATCTTTAGTAAGGGTGTTATATTTATCCTTTTATCTTCTCATACATCGATTAATACAAATGGAAATAATACAAACATATATTAGCTTTTGCAATTGTGTCATTATGGCACACTTTCTTATTTTTGCCATAACTTTGGATCCACAGATCCAAATCGCTTCAAATTTGTGCCAAAATGCTCCTAAGATCATTAGCTACAAATCATGAAGTCTAATCAGATTTTACTGGAATTGACACCAAATTTCTGGAGCTAAAATCTCCCAACTTTTTCATGGTTCAACACCTTTGTTACTAAATGTATTCACCAACTATTCTATCTTCATTTTGGGACTTAAACACCGCTTAATTCACTTCAATCATCATGTTAACATCATAAATCAGTCCTAATTCCCATCATGAAGATAGCAGAAAAATCACTGATAGGGGCTAAATTAGTCATTTTTTTCTAGTTATTCGAGGCTCTTTTGTGATACATTTTGTTTAATAACTAGTCATATTCCTTCATATTTGAGATTTTACCATTGGAAAGGTATTTTTTCTATTATTTCAGATTTTTAGGGTAAAGCGAAGCAAAAACGTCACAAAATAGAGGAGAGGCGGCGCTGGCTAGGGCATTAGAACTGGCGCCGGCCATGCACTGGTTGCACGAACTTTGAGGTAATAAAAAATTGGTGAAACAGGACAGAACAGAGTGGAATCAGCACCAACTCTAGTAGCCAAGGCGGTGCCAGCTGCATTCTAGAGTACATTGTGCGAAATTCAAGGAAAAATCGACGAACAATAGGAAAAACAGAACATAACCGGCGCCGGCTCCGAGAGTCTAGGCGGCGCCGGCTGTACCCTAAAATTAAGGTGGTGCTTGATTTTTTCTATGCAGTTTTTGGTAATCTGTGGAGTTTTAGTATCTTCCAACTTCTATTTGGCCAAAAACATTGTACCTAAGAGTTTAGGTACTTCTTAAGCCTATAAATAGAGGAAAAACACAAAGGAAAAAAAGGGAGAATTCATTGATCATCACAGAAAATCACTAAAATCAAATGAGGAATTCTTCAATTCAAGGAGGGTTGTACAAGAAGGTCTTCAAAGGAAGAAGAAAGAGGCTTGTTTATGAGTGCTTTCTTTTACTTTGTTTTCTTTTTCTTGACAATGATGTATTAATTGTTTTATTGTAATTTGACATTGTTTTAGATAGTCATGATTTTTAGAGTTATTTGATCTTTTGATTAATTGATTATTATTCTTGGTATTTGATTACTTGTACTTATTACGAGATTAAATTGGTTAGGTCTTTCTATTAACTTGCTTGGACAAAGGGGTTGATGACTGTTTCAATTCATTAGTTTCACATTTGTTAGCTTTTAACTTGCTTGGACAAATGGGTTAAGAGTAGGGACAAAGAAATTCAAGGTTAATTAATGTCTGCTAGGATATGGATTTATTGGTTAATTTCATGTGTAATTTACCAGGAATGGGAATTAAATCAAGGACTATGGTTAATGCATTTTTTGGGTAAGACTAGTTGAGACAGGATATCTGAAGCTAAATTACCTAGAAGATAGGGATTCATGGATTGGACAAAGAAGTGAATCTATATTATCCTTCATGATGCCAATAGAATAATTAGTTATGATAATGATTAAGTACTTTAGGATCATGTTTGTCAAAATAATGGTTTAAGTTACATAATTCTATATCCTTAACATGTATATATTTTATTTTATTTTCTTTTCTTTTTTATTCATTTTTTTTAATTTTATAGAATCAATTAAACAATGAAAGAAATGTGATTATTGTATTCTTGTTCCTGGAGGATCGACACTCGTTTGAACCCTATGTTATGTTAATGATGAGTACGTTTGCTCATATGTGTAATTTGAGTTTCACGTTTTAACGTAAACTTGATTGGGAATGTGTTTAGTTTTTATGTGATTCTTATACCCAAATAAATAACACATCAATCACATAATCAACACAACAAAATCGGCAGCCTTGAACAACATATATCAAACTTTGTTTTTTCTTTAACAATTACTACTCTTTAATTCATTTTCTTTCTTCCATAATTTCTTCATGAATTCAGCCATGCTTAGTTCACTATAGCTCCTCCAAAACTTCATAAAATAACATAAAAATCACACTAAAGTATAGCACAAGTCCACTGCCACATAGATCATCAACAAAAGCGATACCACAATAAGAATACTTCTCCAAGCATAAATATAATTCTTGCTATTTATCTACAAAATTCATATCAAAATAATCCTCATAGTCTATAGAATAACTTTACTTCAAGAGAGCAAGCCCTTTACCTTAGTTTTGATAAGTTCTTGGCTTGCAATGCCCCAATCTCGTCTTTATTTCTCTTTCTCTCTTTTTTCTTCTTTTTCTCCTTATTTTCTCTCTTCTCGATTATGCTTGCTCCCAACCATTTTTCTTATTCCTTTTGATGTTTTAATACACCACATGCTTAATTAAATGATAGGTGGCATATTTGGAAGTTAGGTGGCATTAGTAGAAAGTTTCAAAAGTTCTTGGAACCTTGTAGAAATGCTTAAGTGCCCAAGTGGGCCTTATGGGCTTTAATACAAAAATCCTTTCTTTAATGGTTTGTTGGGCTTTATTAATTCAAGCCCAGCCTCTCTCTTGCTTAAATATTTCATGGACCTTCTTTGGGCCTAAAAATGGCTTTATTTCATCTTTCCAAATCCAAGCCCACAAACCTTTTCCACAATAATCGTGATTTTTCTTTATTCCTCAAAATCATAATAAGTTGTGTCACTATTCATCGTAGTTGGGAAATATTTTTATTCCACCAATGCAATCTATGCATTAAACATTTCATTATGCCGCCTCTCAGAATTTCCAAATTTTTCCCTATTTTTCTCAATTCACGATTGAAAATTATGAAAATACCCCTAGAAACTTTTGTTGCACCAAAATATTCATCTCTTTAAATTAAATAAATATATACTTCAAACTCTTATGGTCAGTAAGCACTTCAAGTTCAGCACCATAAAGATAATGTTTCCACTTGTAGAGCAAACACGACCGTTGCTAACTCCAAATCATAAGTGGGTGATGCGTAAATTTTGAGTGTATAAAAATCATCAAATTTAATTCATCCCTTATTCAAGTTTTAATTAAAATATTAATACCAAAATACACATACAGACAAGTATACTCATCGCAAGTATAATATAAGGAATTAACGAGTATCGATCCTTAAAGGAACAAGTACACACTAATCAGTTTTTTTTTTCATTATTTAATCAATCCAAATAAAGTGAGAAAAGAATAAAAAGAAAAATAAAGAAATATATACAAATCAAGAATGTAGGTTTATGCAATTTAGACAATTATTCTAGAAAACATGATAATGAACCAACTAGCAATTCTCTCAAGTAATTATCATTTTGGCATCATGAAAGAAGGTAAAGTAAAATTTAATCGTTTGTCGAGTCATGAATCTAACTAAGTAAATTTCACTTCGTTTGTCAATCTATGGAATTTTATATTTTGATTTATATTAACAGATTTGTCATTCAAGCTAACATAACCAAAACATGCATTAAGATCATCATTATATTTTGATTCAATTAGTAGATTTATCAATCAAGCCATCCCAACCAAAATATGTATGAATCCCACTTCCTTAAAAACATGAAAGCTAATGATCCTTTGTCAAGGCGAAATTAACTAATCTTTAATCACTTAGTCCTATAATCTTAACTTCATCGTTTAAGTCCATTAAGATTTAACAAATACGAAATCAATGCAATGAAACTCCTAACATCGTTTTGTCTAAGTTAATTAGAAGAACTCGCATCAATAACCAATGATAACAAGTAATCAAATGACAAAGATGACAAAGAATTGATCAAATAACTATATTAACATAAAATCAAAAATCCCAAAATAATACTAAATTATAATAAAAATATTGAATACATCATTGTTTAAGAAAAAGAAAACAAAGATAACAGAAAACACTAATAGACAAGCATCTTTCTTTACCATTGAAGACTCTCTTGAACAATCCTCCTTGATTGGGTGAATTCCTCCTTCAATGAGTGATTGAGAAATTTTGCTTTTGAATCCATCTCTCTCTATGTATGTATATCTTATCTTTTGTTGTCTTATGCTTTTATAGGCCTCTTGAATGCTAAATTCGTGGCTTAGGAAGTCTTGGCCGATAGGATTTGAAAAATACTAAAATTATTGAAAATTTTCTAATTTTATTCACAGAATATTTGCCTTCCAGAGCATACCTGGAGCCGGGTACCTTCGACCCACCAAGCACCAAGTGCATTCTGTTCTTATCTTGTTTTTGCTCTATTTTTGGCCTGTTATTCTTGGCAGATAAAATGGACTCGGCGCCAGGTACACTTGCCGGACTTGGCGCCAAGTCTGTTCTGATTTTCCTATGAACGTTGGCTCAATTTCTGCTGCTTGACTAGAATAGACCCGGCACCTGGTCCATTGGTTGGGCTTGGCGCCAGGTGCATTCTGGATTTTTTTCACTTTCTACTCAAATTTAACTTAAATCTACACAAATTTGCCAAAAATACTTTTCACAAGAAAAATGTCAAATAGGAAGGAATATGTCTAGTTATTACAACAAATGTATCTCAAAACAACCTCAAATAACTAGAAAAATAATGGTAATTTTAGCCCCTATCATATACCTCCACACTTGAACTTTTACTTGTCCTCAAGTAAAACACTTTACTCCAAGAAAAATCATTAAGAAAACATAAATTCTTTCTTATTCAAAAATTTATTTACCATAGTAAAGATTATTTCTTCCCTTCAAACTTTAGATATAACTCTTGTCATTCATACCTTTTGAAAATAATACAAACTTTGAAGCTTTGGATAAGATACCACAAAACTCTTGAAGTCAAATTAATCAAGTGTATACCTTAGTCTAAGAAAATTATTTCACCCTTCAAGTTAAAATATAGATAATATGAATCATATAAGTCAAGCTATCTACCAACTCAAATATTATAAAGCTAAAAATTGCACAACTCAAGTTATGATGGAAGGAAAGCACTCTAATCTCTTTCGCTCTATATTTTTTAATGACTTAGCGAATTGATAGCCTTAAGTGCATAGATTTCTCTTCACACACCATATTGGCCCCTTTTTAGTCATCACTCATCATTTTTTTTTTCAATAATATTCATTTCTTTTGATCTTGGGAATTCATAATCACAAGAAAGTAGATTTCTCTTCACTATCCATATTGGCCCCCATATCAAGCAAAAATTTATATTTTTTTCTCATATTCAAAGAGGAAATAACAACTCATTCTACCAAATTTTCAACTCACAAGAATGTTTCATAATTTTTCCATAATCTTGTCTCTCAAAGATCTTTTATCAACTCACATTCCTCATCACAACTCAAAGCTAAACAAAATTCAAACTTATAAGACATGAGTTAGCCAATAAAATTTTCGAACATTCATCATATCCTCCATATTTGAATTAGATGAGTTAAATAATATTCAAACACCAATTCATAAATAAGATTAATCTAAATTCTCAAGTCTTGCAAAATATCCTATCCAACAAAACTAATTTCATCAAAACCAATTACAACTTGGCTAATCAATGAAAACCATTGAACTTTTTGAAAAATTTTCACAAAAAATGATATATGGAAAAGTATTTCTTCAACCTCATTCTCCCCCCACACTTAAACTGGACATTATCTTCAATGGCCAAAGATATAACAATAAACGTACAACCAAGAAGACTGAAATTAATAAAGGAGAAGAATAAAGTAAAGAAGATACTTACATTACATCGTAGTGGCACCATGTTCGAATTCACCACAAGGAAGAGTCATTACAAGAGTACCTACTTAAAAAGAAATAAAACAAATAAAAACATAAATCTAGAAAAAGAAAGTGAAAATAAAATAAAAGAAAAGATACCTAAAATCTAGTAAAGGTCATTAAAAGTCAAAAGAAAAGAAAGAACAAAAAATAAAATAAAATGTAAGAGAGTAAGTCAAGAGTCATCCTCATCATCATCATTGTCATCATCGTTAGCTATACAATTGGCCAACTTTTGATCTTGAATATCCTAGCGGTAACGAATGTCTGCAATGGAATCGTAAAGTTGGAGGAGAATAGTTATTTGGCTCTCCAACTGAGCCTCCACTCGTGCCTCAAAATCAGTACATGAATGAGAGTTAGTGGCATGAGGGGCAGGTCTACTAGGTGGCTCATCTTCCTTCTCCTCATCAAGGGAAAGCTCCTCCCTTCTGAGATGCTGCACCTCATATGGCCTATTTCACCTCTTGGTCCTTTCATCATAGTGATACCCACATTGAACTAAAGTATGCTCCGTTACTAGGCCACGGTAAGTAGTAGGTTCACTCAACTCTCCATCCATCCACACTCTAAAGTCTCTTAGAATACACATAATAACCAAAGGGAATTTGAGGGCTCTAGCTACAATGTTAGAAGAAATAACCTCTCACATAGAATGAATGATAATTGGAGCAAGGGGAATAACTCACTTTTTCTCATCTTATCCAGAATATAAAGGTCGAGGACCCTATACTTATTGAAGCCACTAGTCTTAGGATAGATGTTGAAAGCAAAGATATAGATTAGGGCACGCCATTGGGCCTCAAGGTTATTGTTTGAGTAATAATCGATTTGACTTATTTTCCCTTTCCTCCACATGCAAAAACTATCCCTTACAACCCTCATATCCCATGTCGGCTTAGAAATGACCTTTTGGTTATTATGGTCCACAACAATCCACTGCCCCACATCAAGGACTCCAAAAATTCTAGCTAGTCTAGTTTTGTCAAACTCAATAGGAATCCCTTTTATCATGGTGGAGATGACTTGGAGATTATTTTTGTTTTTGTCCTGCATGTTGGCATAAAACTTTCTCACACGTACAGGACAATAAGCACCTTCCATTCTAATGATGCGCTCCCATCCCAGGCTCCTAAACATAGTAGAAAACTGTAGAGAATTGTCTAAAAAAAGGCTTGTATCACTTTTCTACTATAATCTTATTGTGTTGGTGCCTGTCATACCAGATTTAACATATAGGATCAGAAAATTGGGTAGGTTGGGTAGGTAGAGACTCAAAGGAATGTGTGGATGAAGATGCATCTTGAGCTCTCTTAATCCCCGATACTAATCCTTTAGGTCTTCTAAACATGATGGAAGGATGAAGAAAAATGGTAAAACAGAAAAATATAATTTTCTCAACTATCTCTTTACAACACAATTAATGCTCAACTCTCAACCGTCTCACTATTACAACACCATTCAACACCACTACTAACTCGACACAAAACACCATAAGATAGTTAATAAAATACCACTCAACCTCCTCTAACAAACCTGTAAGAAAGATAGCTATATACCAATCCAAACAACAATATCAACATTTTTGATCAAATCCACCATACTCAATATTAATTAATAAATCAATGTACATGTCAGAATCACAATCGTCACTTAGCCATGTCATTCATATCATAAGGTACATATCATAAGCACAGAGCTAAGCTAAACACGTATCCTTATATCTCAAAAATACCTCACCAAGAATACATGCTCAAGACTTCCAAAAAGATGCAAAATATTAATGACATTAATCATAAAGCATTATCAAGTATATTCTTATACCACTAAAAGCTTGAAGCAAGTAATATGAGTAATCAAATCCTTCACCCAAAACATATTCAAGAATTTTTGCCTAAAATTGCATAGCAAAATACTCAAAATTCATAAGAAAAAATTGAACCGTAAAAAATGTAGAAAAATCATACCACAATAACCTCCAATGTATGGGCCACGCTTCTATGCAAAAAGATTGAAGAAATCGTGCTCCAAATGGATGGATTGAAAATCGGGTTTTGGATGAAAAGATTGGATTTTCCTTTGTTTTGATCCAATTTTCAAGATCAAAGTGAGGATTTTGTGATAAAGAAGTGTTTTGGAGGTATAGAAAATGACCCGGCAGTGTTTTGAAGTTGAACCCGGCAATGGGTTGAGAGAAATTTGAGAGGGATGAAAGAAATTTTGAACAAAATGGCTAAGAGGGCTGGTTTTCATGTCATGACCGAACGGGCCTGGTGCCGAGCCTAAGGACTAGGCTTGGCACCGGACTTGTTTTGTCTGCGTTTGCTATCGGGCCGTGTTGGCCCAACGCCCGGGCCAAAGGTTGGGCCTGGCACCAGGTCAACTCTGGCAAAAAATCACTTTTTTTTATGAAATTTTATGGAATTAAAGGAAAAACACACAAACTCATAAAAGGAATATAGTCTCACAATAAAAAAGAACAGTCAAATAAATGAAAATAAACGAGAATTAAAAAAGTGTCCAAAAACCAAATCAATTTCAAATAAATGTTTCTCACGGTCTTGGTCATGTGGGTAGGTCTCCATGTTGCCTGGAAGTGATCCCATTTGACGATCACCAAGGAGTTTGGCTAGCTATCCTACTTGACCTTCAAGGTTGCGCTGTTAGTGTTGTGCCCTAGAGGCAATCACTTGTACATTGTATATGACATATTTTATTCTAATAAAAGACATCATTTATTTTACAGTTTCTTTTGTTTACTTTTAAGTAATATAATTGTTCGATAAAATCCCTAGTACAACACTGTATTAAGAAAATCATGATAGAGATCATGATATGAGATTCCTACTACACTGTATAGTGTTAATACTTAAATAGTCCCTAGTCATAGTATTAATAAGACAGCATATCATTAATGCGTGAAGACTAGCATGTGTTAGACTTCCTGATTTGATCAAGCGGTGGTTCTTATATTCGTGAGTATTGAGATACTCAAAGTTAATACATGGATTCTTGTTAATGGAACAAGTTCATTGGATGACCTAACTATGAGATAATCACATGGATAACTATTTAGTGCCAGTGATATAATCTTAATATAACAAACGTGCAAGTATCCTTAGACTTGAGATCTCCAAGGGACTTTGTTTACTGAGCATTGTACTTTGATTCCAATCTCTGGAGCTCGATCGAGGGCCGCCTATGGGATGGATATTAGATACATTGTGAGGTAAACGAAAGTAGTTGAGAGGGTCAATAAAAGATTTACCATTCCTAATAGTATGGGCGAATATCTCACGGTCACTTGTAGGAATTACTATTCGAGAAGTCCTTAACCAAGGCAATTGTGTATTGAAAATAGTCCCAATTAATACACATCTAGAATAATGAGTTCCTAATACAAGTACTATTGTATTCGGGTCAGAATTAATTCTGGAGGGAGTTGGCACTAATTCCGTACTCCAAACCGAATGAAATATTGTATAGTGAAATGAGTTAATTGCACTGTAGTTTGTTATTGAAGGGCTCATGTCAAGCTACTTGACTTCCTGGACTCTTGGGTGGTTATGATATGTTGCTAGATACTGCCCATGATCTAGAAATATGGGTTTATTAATTGATGAATTAATAAATCAATCCTGGTTAGAGTCAATGTGATTAATTTTAATTAATTATGGATTATTAATCTCAAAGACGTTTGGATTAATTTATGTTCGCTACCAAGTGACTGGGAAACCTAATAGGTCACACACAATAGAGAATTATATACTCAAGATGTTATTTGATAACATAGTGGGGTTGATTGAGAGAAAGAGAAGTTGTTATGGACAAATTATAATTAGTTTAATTTGTGATCCAAATTGTAATTGTAAGAATTTGATATTTCCAATTACAATTAGGGAATTCTAATAGGATTAGAATTCTCAATTTTGGTAGGAGATTTTCGTGTAACATATAGATGAAACACACGAAACCCTAGCTAAGGTGTGACACCAAAAACCAACACAGGAAATCCTTTTCTCTTCTCTCTCTCTCTCTCACAATTATTCTTGAGAAACCCTAGCCACCATCTTTTTCTACTAGCACAGGAAATTTTGGTGCTTGAGTATTTCTTTGTGTGGATTACTATTAGAGATAATCACACATTGTGATTATAGTGGTTAGACGTTCAACTCTCGTGGAGTTTGATCAAGAGGATTGCTGGATTGCGCCTCGCCTTGAAGAAGAAATTTTTGTTCTTCGAACGATCAAAGAAAGGTAAAAGCTATTACATTTGTTATCTTTATATTTTATTTTCCACACATATGCAGGTCCTGAGATGGTATCTCATTTTATTCTTCCGCTGCACCGTATAGGATACGAGCCTAGATACCCAACATGCGCATGGATGCCTCCAAGTTTCTCATGGCTGTATTAACTCCTTGGAACTGTGTTTCCATTCCACTTACCAGTTGGTTGACCAATTCCTCCAAGGATGGTTTAGTCGGTGGGGCATTGTACAGCAGTAGTGGTTGAGTTCTTTGCATCCTAAAATATGAAGAAGCTTACCAAGGTTGGTTTTGACTATTCCATGAAAAGTTAGGGTGATTCTTCCAACCTGATTTGTAAGTATTGCTATAAGGATTATTACATTATCGACCATTACCTACAAACACCGCTTATTCCAATTTGTGAAGACCCCATATTTTGGCATTCATGGTTTGGATGCCCTTCTCACAGAAATCACAACTCACACTCATTACCTGCCCTTAGGAAGGGGGCATCACCAATTGATCCATTTTCTGCATTAGTGCTTCCACATTTTCCTGTAATGCAACCATTGCATCAATCTTATGTACTCCACATGTACGAGCTCTAAATCATAAACTACCCCAAGCATAGTTATTCATAGCCAAATTTTCAATCAAATCAAATACCTTTTCTGGGGTTTTGGAATTGATGGAGCCTCCTGCAGATGCATCAACTAATTGCCTCGTAGCAAATTTCAATCCGTTGTGAAAGATTTGCATTTGCATTCCCAACTTAAAGCCAAGGTGAGGACATTTTCTCAGAATTTCCTTAAACCTCTCCCAATACTCATAAAGCTTTTTGGCTTCTAATTGTTGAAAGGAAAAAATGTCAGTTCTAAATTTGGATATTGTAGCTGGTGGGAAATATTTGGCTAAGAAATTTTCAGCTAGCACATTCTAAGTAGTAATGGATCTAGTGGGTAAAGATTTTAATCATGATTTTGTACAATCTCTCAAGGAAAAGGGAAAAAGTCGTAGTTTGATGGCATCCTCAGAAACACTATTCATTTTAAATATGTCACAAATTTCTAGAAAACTCGCAAGATGGGCATTAGGATCCTCCTCAGGTAACCCATCAAATTGGACCATATTCTGGATCATTTGAATTACGTTGGGTTTTATCTCAAAATTATTGGCCTCTATCCTAGGCCTTATGATACTAGAGCCCGTACTTAAGATTGTGGGTTTGACAAAGTCATTCATAATCTACTTGTTAACTCCACCGTTACCACCAAAGTTGGGATAATTTACCTCCATTTTTTTTCCTTACCCTTTCGCTTACAACCTTGCGGACCCTGGTGAGAGTTCTCTCGATTTCTGGATCAAGATCGACTATATCAGCGTTGGATCATCGGGTCATAAACTAAGAGCAAGGTCTACATAAGATAGCAAATTTTGAGATGATAGAATTTACAAATGAAGTTATAAGGAATTACAACGTATAGAGACATTAAAGTACAAGTATACACGAAAACAAAATATAGCACCTCATCTTACAAGGAACATATATATATATATATGTATATATTATATATTCACATATTTATATATAGACATATAAACATATAAACATGGTTAAATCAACAAAATTCAAGCTTTCATGATATTGTTCCCGGGCAGCGGTGCCAAAAACTTGATGCGTAAATTTTCGGTGTACAAAAATCATTAAATTTAAATCCATCCAATAGTCAAGTTTTAATTAAAACATTAATTCTAAAATACACATACGAGCAAGTATGCTAATCGCAAGTATAGTATAGGGAATTAACAAGAATCGATCCTCAAAGAAACAAGTACACACTAATAACTTTTTATTCATTATTTAATCGTCTCAAATAAAGTGAGAAAAGAATAAAAATAAAAATAAAGAAATATATACAACTCAAGAATGTAGGTTTATGCATTTTAGACAATTATCCTAAAAAACATAAACCAACTAACAATTCTCTCAAGTAATAATTATCATCTTGGTATCATGAAGGAATATAAAGTAAAATTCAATCGTTTTCCTAATTGCATTAAATGAAAAGATCCATAACGCTCTTCTTGATAGAAATCTGGTCCAGCTGAATAAAATTTTAAGACCAATGTATCCTTTTGAGTAAAATAAGGATTATGAATATAACTCTCTTTAACTCCTTCGCGTAGCCACTGGGGACAGAGACTGAGTTCTGGAAAATGAGGAGTACTCAAAGAGATGGAGTTAATAGCTCCAAAATCATACCAATAGCGTATCTCCTTTGGATCAGAATCTTGTACATAATTGATTCGAGGATAAATTCCTGAAAAATCAACATACCGAGTGTCTGTATTTCTTAAGGCATATAATTCTTGCATTAACATCGTCTGATGTTCAATTGGTGCTTTATTCTCAGAAGGCATAGACAATTGTTTTCTACCTTCAATGAGATTTAATTTTGACTGGGGTCGTAAAGACAAATCTTCTTTTGATACTTCTGTATCAGACTGTGTATCCATAGGCTCAGACGAGCTATCTGACTGTACCTTTTCAAAGGTAATTTGTTTAAGTAAATTATGCACTTGCTGATGTAAGCCCACATAATTGCCTATCTTGGCAGTTATCAAAGAACACTCTGTTATCAACAGAGTCTGAATTTCTTTAGGTAGGCTGTCAAAGCCAGCAATATCAATAATATCTGAGATATTTTTCTCAATAGAATGTACTTGCTGATCCATAGCCTTCATGGCTTCAATTAATTTCTGGGCATATTCTGCCATCGCGAGTCAGAAAATCTGCTAAAGTATTTTTATCAGTTTTGATAATTTCTATATCAAAAGAATATTCAGCTAATAACATTTGCCATCTAATAAACCTTTTATATTCCGGTTTAGAAGGTAAATTATTTTGTATGAAAGCTTTTACCTGTGTATTATCTGTTCGAAGTACAAATCGAGTAGGTAATAAGAAATAATAAAATTTCTGGCAACTTTTAATTACTGCTAATAATTCTTTTTCATTGATATGATATCTTGACTGGGTATCAGAAAAAGTTCCTGAACAGTATCGACATAAAGTTTCTTTATAGTTATCTTCATTAGTCTTACCAATCTTTTTTAAGATTCCACTCCAACTATGCTCAGAGGCATCAGTTTCTAAAATCAATTTATCATCTTTATTGGGGAGATGTAACTTTGGTAAGTTTTGACATACTTTTTTAATATATTTTACCTGGGATTCATGAATAGTAGTAAAACTAAAAATTCTATCTTTCTTTAGTAAGTCTTGAAAAGGCTTACGTAAGATAGCTAAATTCGGAATAAAATCCGAAGCATAATTTAATACACCAAGAAAGCTTTGAACATGCTTTTTATCTATTAATTTATCAGGGAATAAAGCAATCTTTTCTATAATATGACTTTGTAGTTGAATTCCATTTCCATCAATAATCATTCCTAAAAACTCTATTTCATTCTGGAAAAGCTTTGCTTTTTTGGCAGATAAGCCTAAACCATGTTGTAAACAAATATCAGCAAAGAGATTAAGATGCTTTAAATGTTCAGTTAATGTATTCGAAACGATTAAAATATCGTCAATATAAACAAAAATAAAATTATATTCTTTAAACAAATTATCCATTTTCCTCTGAAATATTTGCGGAGCATTTTTAAGTCCAAATGGCATAACAAGCCATTCATATTGTCCTTGAGGAGTAGAAAAAGCAATATAATGAATACTTTTAAGATGCATTTTTATCTGATAAAATCCACTTTTGCAATCAAATTTGGAAAATAGTTTTTTAGATGACGTACGATTAATTAAACTTTCTTTATGAGGTAGAAAATATCCATCAAAGATTGTATTATCATTTAATTTCTTATAATTAATAACCATTCTAGCTTTATTTCTAACAATTTCTGCATAGTTTCGAACAATAAATGCAGGTGAATTATGTTCAGAACTACTTTCCTGTATTAACTTTAAATTTAATAATTCAGTTATCTAATTCTGAATTTCTTCCTGATCTTCAGGTTTATACTTCATAGGTTGAACCCTAATTATCTTTGATTTATCTTTCATGTCTAATGAAGCCATAATCTGATTTTTATCCCAAAATGCTAAAGGATTTTCAGTATAACATGACTTTAATTTTTCTATTACTTGTGTTGTAATTGTTTCTAAAGTGTATAATTTAATTCGATATTGTAATAAAGGAGTTCCTTGATTTGGAAAATTGGGTTTTTTAGGGAGAACATCACCACGCTGGGCTGTGCGAGGAGTAAAGGAAAGAGGGTAAGATTTTGCATAAGCTTGTTTAAAGCGTTTAACCACAATAAGATGGTGACACATCGTTTTAAATATAACTTGATGTAAAGTGGTATAAAAAAGGACACTAGCAAATAATTGTAAGAAATTATTGCCTAATAAAATATCAGTACCCGTATTATAAAAATAAAATGGTGGACATTTTATTAAATACGATCCTAATAGAATAACAGGCTTTTCAATACCTTGAACTAATTCAATTATACGATTGGAAATATCCTTCCCTTTGATAAGAGGGAGAGATTGATGATATTGTTTAGGAAAACAACCAGATTGACATAAACAAGAACCTGAACCACTATCTACATAAGCAGCAAAGTATTCGGTTTTATAGTCAGGATAAATGAGTCCAATAGGAATGTATATACTATATGGACTAGTCATCGAGGTATATATATCAATTTTCCTTTATAAGTGAAACTTATACCATAACCAGTGATTTTATAAGGTTGTACACTATCTAAAAAGGTAGTACCAAATAGAATTCTAGGTGTAGGAAAATCTTCAATTTCAACATATAATCTGACTGCAATAGTTTCATTTCCAAATTTTATTATTGTTTCGATTGCTTCAGAGATTTCAATAATATTACCTTCTTTATCATTGTAATGATAAATATCAGATAATTTATACTTTTGTAAATTTAAACATAATTGAGGGCTAATAAAATTAGCACTTGTACTTGTGTCTATTAAAACCATTACTGGTTTAAATATTAAACCATCCTAATACTCTCCATTTAAATTATATGTTTTTAGATTTGCTAACTTAGATATGATCTGTGAAGAACTACTGACTCTAGTAGGAGAAAATGATAATCTAGGTGGCATATTAGATTTTAACAGAAGAGGTTTTTGTTGTAAATCTAAATTTAAAGGTGTAGATTCAATTTCTTGAATTCGAGGTAGACTAGGAAATTGAATTTGACTTACTTCATTAAATAGGTAAGGAAAATCAATTGTATCTTTAATAAGGAAACATTCAGAATGGTGAGTATTTGAAAGTGCATAAGAAATCATGTATGTTATTGAATAAGGACTGTTAGAAGAAAAGAAAAAATCTTTTCTTTTAAAATCATGAATTAAAATTAAAGTTTTATCAAAATCTTTGTCATGTAAATGATAAGCTATTCTTGGAAAAACATTAAACTTTAATTTTCTATATTGTAAATTTCCTCTGAGAATTCCTAAACAGGCTTCTTCTCTATTTTGTACACGATTATCCATAATTGCCAAATCTATTGGTGTATCTAGTCCTTCCTTAAAGGTAGATTGAACAATAATTTGTATGGCACCAATATGAACCCATCCTAGGGTAGAACGAATATCCGGATATATTTTTTGTATTTTATTTTGTAAATCTGCCTTAGTAAGCAATGGAATCATAACTTTATTTCCTGTTAAAGAAATATCTAAAGCTCTTTCTTGCATATTTATGCCATAAAATAAATGATGCTTTCTAGTAAAAATATTAAGTTTGTCACGATTAGTAACCTTAAAGCCATCATAATTTGATAAAGAAAAATTTTCTTTTTGTATTTGTTTTAATTTTCTTTTATCAATTAGAATACTTTGTTTATATTCACCTGGATATTCTTCGATACATTCTATAGTATCTGAACTTGAATCGGTACTCACAATATTATTGCGATTCATTATCTTCTTCAGAATAATCTGATTCTGTTACAATGAATATGCTTTCATCAGAACTTAATTCTTCAAAGTCATTGATTTGAACAAATTCTCCTTTAGTGATTAATAATTCAATATCATTATCAATTTCAAAATATTTTTTGTTTTTAAATTTTTTAGGACATCTATTAGCATAATGACCAAGTTCATGACAGTAATAACGACGACATTCAGTAGCTTTTTCATTTGCTTTTGTTCCAACTTGTTTACCCCTTTTAAAGGTTTTCTTAAATGGTTTCTTATATCCTTTAGATTTAAAGAATCTAGCTTTCTTCTTTTTAAAGAATTTTCTTTTAGTATATTTTCTTTTCTTAAATTTCTTTTTTATTTTTTGATAATAAAATGGACTATCACATCCAATTAATAAAGGCATTTTAGGAGTATCACAACATAATCCAATTCGTTTTTGTAACCCTTTAGTGCGTTTAGCTAAAATAGCATCGGCACACCATTCACTTAACTTTTCTTTCACATGTGTGATTCTTTTTCCTAATGTATCTGCAGTGCCTGGATTATAAGTGTCAATTAATTTTTTACCCCAAGGGTCAGGTATCTTAGCAAAAAATAAGGGCAAATAATTTGACATTTCTGAAACTTGATTATAGATACGATAATAGTAATCTTGAAAAACACAGATATACTTTTCAATTTCACACATATCACACAATTGCAATCTTAACAATGCAATTTTATATTTGTTTATTGTAGCAGGATCTTTGATGATACTGCCTTCACCAACATATTCTAATCGAAGTGCTTCTGCAGCCCTTGTAATGAGATTAGACATATTATCATCTGTATCAAAAATAGTTTGCTTAGTTTCATTGTTTAGATTTTGCCAAAATCTCAGTGTACTACTTATTAAACTTCGTTCAATAAAATGTTTACTTGTTTCATAATCCAATTTATTGACAGTAACAGCAATTCTCATGGTTGTTTCCCATTTATCAATAGCATCCTCTGTATTTGCAATACAATCTAAATTTAGATAAATACCAAATGGATTAATGGGTTCATTTTTCATAACTCCTAAAGGAGTAAAAGACTGATCATGTTGTATAGTAGAACTTATTCCTGCATAACCTTTAGTAGGTTTTGAAAAACCAGTTGAAGGATTATGACTTGTACTAGGTACATCAGTATAAAGTGTTTCTTCAGCTTTTATGACTCCACTGGGTTTTATATTAATAAAATTATCGAGGAGAGATAAATCTCCAATCTGAGTGATTAATTCGTCTATATCAGATTCAGATCCTGAATTAACCATATTATAATCCTGTTTTTAGTTCAAAATATTTTTGCCAAACTAAATCCAGTTTTACTTGGGCAAGATAAACTTTATATCCAGGATATATATGGTAAGATTTTAATTCAGCACTAATGATGTCTATCCAAACATAACATTGCTCTAGAGTATATAAAGAATCAAGAGTTCTTTTAAAATAATTAATGCTTCCAGGAGAAAGAAGATCAATGATTGTATAATAATATCTGATTGAATTTAATTCAAACACCATGTTAGAATTGTAAAGTATTTCCTTTATAACCTTCTGGGATGATAAGTTGATTTAATAAATCAGATAGACTTGGTTTATTTTCCTTATGAGGTATTGTATTTATTAGTTGTTTTAATTCTTGAAGAGATTCTAGAATTTTACAACCATAAAATATTATTGTTTTTTGAAGTTCAATTAAATCAGAATCGATAGGTAATTGAGGACTTTTTTCAGCTAAATCTTTATAATGTATTGGATTACTTTCTTCTTTACTCATTTTTATTTAGATGTATTTGTTGATAATGTTTTGATAGCTCTTTATGCAAATTTATTTGTTTTTCATAAACTGACACCCACTGAGCTAATGCCTCATTATATGATGTTTCAGCTTGTTTTAAAGCACTTTTATGTCCATACCTACGGCTATTGTTTAAATGTCATTCAGCAAAATCAACTTTTTGTGATAACTCATTTTCTTGCAAACGAATTTCTTTTATTTGATTTAACAACAAAGGACATAGTATACAATTACAAGTAAAGCAAGTAGAAGTACAAGCTTGTTTGCTAGAGTTACATTCCATATCTAGTATGAAAACGTTCCTTATGTTGGTCAAGTTCGGAGATCATAGTCAATTTATGAATAACAAAGAAATGTAAAGCTGTAAGCTTTTCTGCATAAATTCTTCTTGAATAAATCAGTCTTGAAGTATCAAATCCAGTAGAAGCTAATCCATCAAAAGCTTTATCAAGATCATCAAGAGAATTTTGGAGTTGATCCACTCGAGTTTGATATTGAGTAATAAAATCTTCTAAAAGATGACAATATATACACAGAGGTTGAGAGGCCATGTGTGTTAATCTGATCGGTATCCCCAATCTGAATCGTCTATATAGTGATCTGAGGTATGAAATATAGAATTATTATTATTCCATTCTTCTTCATATCGTTCTTCAAAACTATCACCATATTCAAAATCTAAGAATCTTATATCAAAATCAATTGAAGTATATGATTCAATAATAGTTCATTCAACATTTTCAATTTCAATAGTGGCTCTGATACCATTTTCGAAGCGTGCGGAATTTCGATCTAAAAATACGATTGCCTTTAAAAAATCATTTACGAGAATAGCTATGATAGCAGTAGTTGAAGATAATTGAATACAAGCAATGTCAATCATAAACTGAAATGCTCTATGCTGCAAGTATTACTAAAAGGGTCCAACACGCTTCGTACCTTATTTTACCGTTTTGACCGTCAGATAACCGGGTTTCGCCGAGACTTTTACCAAGCGTTGCAGCTTCAACCTTAAACCAATGTTAAGGTAACTTCCCTTGCGTCCTTCAGCTATCAGCAGCACAGCCTCAATTCGTTTTCTACCTTGAGGCGTAAGGTAAAAGAGAGATACTAGGCAAAATGTTGTCCTAGAGTAATATAAGCAACATAGAACAAAAAAAGGTTTTTATTTCATATTTGAAACTTTCATACAGGTAGAAGAAAGGAGGCGAAGATGAAGAGGTTTTTCCCGATGCCCCTTTTTATCTTTGAGAGCCCCTATATATAAGCATTTTCCGGATTTGAAATCCGGACTTCAACTAATTTACATTTGAGGGTAGTGCGTTCTAAAGTAGATATGACCGCACTTTTACAAAACGATAACATTCGAGAGTAGTGCGTTCTAAAGTAGATATGACCACACTTTTACAAAATGATAAAAAGTGACACCTAGCAACTTTAATCTAGACGAGACTTGAGTGCGCAACCTTTAGTCACTGTCATCCATTTCACTTGAATCAGCTTTTTCTTTTCCCTTGGTACATGATGGATAGGTGTTGATAGCATGTTGTCGCATTTGACATAATTTGGACTGTGCTTGAGGATGAGATCGAATAATTCCTTCGTCTAGCATCTTTATTTTATTGCGTAGATATCTTTCCGCACCTTGGGGTGTGAAACGAGCAGGCGTAATTAATACAGATGAGAACATGATTTTTCCACCAGCTGTTCGAAATCCTTTCTTAAAGCAGGCTTCCATGCCTTGAAGGACAACTTTAAGACCGATAGCTCTTCGGTAATGAATATCTGTTTCAGTAAATTTTCTGAATTCTTTGGTAATAGCTGCAGAAGAGCATAAAGAAAAAGCTTCTGCTTTTCCTAATTGCATTAAATGAAAAGATTCATAACGCTCTTCTTGATAGAAATCTGGTCCAGCTGAATAAAATTTTAAGACCAATGTATCCTTTGGAGTAAAATAAGGATTATGAATATAACTCTCTTTAACTCCTTCGCGTAGCCACTGGGGACAGAGACTGAGTTCTGGAAAATGAGGAGTACTCAAAGAGATGGAGTTAATAGCTCCAAAATCATACCAATAGCGTATCTCCTTTGGATCAGAATCTTGTAAATAATTGATTCGATGATAAATTCCTGAAAAATCAACATGCCGAGTGTCTGTATTTCTTAAGGCATATAATTCTTGCATTAACATCGTCTGATGTTCAATTGGTGCTTTATTCTCAGAAGGCATAGACAATTGTTTTCTACCTTCAATGAGATTTAATTTTGACTGGGGTCGTAAAGATAAATCTTCTTTTGATACTTCTGTATCAGACTGTGTATCCATAGGCTCAGACGAGCTATCTGACTGTACCTTTTCAAAGGTAATTTGTTTAAGTAAATTATGCACTTGCTGATGTAAGTCCACATAATTGCCTATCTTGGCAGTTATCAAAGAACACTCTGTTATCAACAGAGTCTGAATTTCTTTAGGTAGGCTGTCAAAGCCAGCAATATCAATAATATCTGAGATATTTTTCTCAATAGAATGTACTTGCTGATCCATAGCCTTCATGGCTTCAATTAATTTCTGGGCATATTCTGCCATCGCGAGTCAGAAAATCTGCTAAAGTATTTTTATCAGTTTTGATAATTTCTATATCAAAAGAATATTCAGCTAATAACATTTGTCATCTAATAAACCTTTTATATTCCGGTTTAGAAGGTAAATTATTTTGTATGAAAGCTTTTACCTGTGTATTATCTGTTCGAAGTACAAATCGAGTAGGTAATAAGAAATAATAAAATTTCTGACAATTTTTAATTACTGCTAATAATTCTTTTTCATTGATATGATATCTTGACTGGGTATTAGAAAAAGTTCCTGAACAGTATCGACATAAAGTTTCTTTATAGTTATCTTCATTAGTCTTATCAATCTTTTTTAAGATTCCACTCCAACTATGCTCAGAGGCATCAGTTTCTAAAATCAATTTATCATCTTTATTGGGGAGATGTAACTTTGGTAAGTTTTGACATACTTTTTTAATATATTTTACCTGGGATTCATGAATAGTAGTAAAACTAAAAATTCTATCTTTCTTTAGTAAGTCTTGAAAAGGCTTACGTAAGATAGCTAAATTCGGAATAAAATCCGAAGCATAATTTAATACACCAAGAAAGCTTTGAACATGCTTTTTATCTATTAATTTATCAGGGAATAAAGCAATCTTTTCTACAATATGACTTTGTAGTTGAATTCCATTTCCATCAATAATCATTCCTAAAAACTCTATTTCATTCTGGAAAAGCTTTGCTTTTTTCGCAGATAAGCCTAAACCATGTTGTAAACAAATATCAGCAAAGAGATTAAGATGCTTTAAATGTTCAGTTAATGTATTCGAAACGATTAAAAAGCATCATTTATTTTATGGCATAAATATGCAAGAAAGAGCTTTAGATATTTCTTTAACAGGAAATAAAGTTATGATTCCATTGCTTACTAAGGCAGATTTACAAAATAAAATACAAAAAATATATCCGGATATTCGTTCTACCCTAGGATGGGTTCATATTGGTGCCATACAAATTATTGTTCAATCTACCTTTAAGGAAGGACTAGATACACCAATAGATTTGGCAATTATGGATAATCGTGTACAAAATAGAGAAGAAGCCTGTTTAGGAATTCTCAGAGGAAATTTACAATATAGAAAATTAAAGTTTAATGTTTTTCCAAGAATAGCTTATCATTTACATGACAAAGATTTTGATAAAACTTTAATTTTAATTCATGATTTTAAAAGAAAAGATTTTTTCTTTTCTTCTAACAGTCCTTATTCAATAACATACATGATTTCTTATGCACTTTCAAATACTCACCATTCTGAATGTTTCCTTATTAAAGATACAATTGATTTTCCTTACCTATTTAATGAAGTAAGTCAAATTCAATTTCCTAGTCTACCTCGAATTCAAGAAATTGAATCTACACCTTTAAATTTAGATTTACAACAAAAACCTCTTATGTTAAAATCTAATATGCCACCTAGATTATCATTTTCTCCTACTGGAGTCAGTAGTTCTTCACAGATCATATCTAAGTTAGCAAATCTAAAAACATATAATTTAAATGGAGAGTATTAGGATGGTTTAATATTTAAACCAGATAATGGTTTTAATAGACACAAGTACAAGTGCTAATTTTATTAGCCCTCAATTATGTTTAAATTTACAAAAGTATAAATTATCCGATATTTATCATTACAATGATAAAGAAGGTAATATTATTGAAATCTCCGAAGCAATCGAAACAATAATAAAATTTGGAAATGAAACTATTGCAGATCAGATTATATGTTGAAATTGAAGATTTTCCTACACCTAGAATTCTATTTGGTACTACCTTTTTAGATAGTGTACAACCTTATAAAATCATCGGTTATGGTATAAGTTTCACTTATAAAGGAAAATTGATATATATACCTCGATGACTAGTCCATATAGTATATACATTCCTATTGGACTCATTTATCCCGACTATAAAACCGAATACTTTGTCGCTTATGTAGATAGTGGTTCGTGTTCTTGTTTATGTCAATCTGGTTGTTTTCCTAAACAATATCATCAATCTCTCCCTCTTATCAAAGGGAAGGATATTTCCAATCGTATAATTGAATTAGTTCAAGGTATTGAAAAGCCTGTTATTCTATTAGGATCGTATTTAATAAAATGTCCACCATTTTATTTTTATAATACGGGTACTGATATTTTATTAGGCAATAATTTCTTACAATTATTTGCTAGTGTCCTTTTTTATACCACTTTACATCAAGTTATATTTAAAACGATGTGTCACCATCTTATTGTGGTTAAACGCTTTAAACAAGCTTATGCAAAATCTTACCCTCTTTCCTTTACTCCTCGCACAGCCCAACGTGGTGATGTTCTCCCTAAAAAACCCAATTTTCCAAATCAAGGAACTCCTTTATTACAATATCGAATGAAATTATACACTTTAGAAACAATTACAACACAAGTAATAGAAAAATTAAAGTCATGTTATACTGAAAATCCTTTAGCATTTTGGGATAAAAATCAGATTATGGCTTCATTAGACATGAAAGATAAATCAAAGATAATTAGGGTTCAACCTATGAAGTATAAACCTGAAGATCAGGAAGAAATTCAGAATCAGATAACTGAATTATTAAATTTAAAGTTAATACAGGAAAGTAGTTCTGAACATAATTCACCCGCATTTATTGTTCGAAACCATGCAGAAATTGTTAGAAATAAAGCTAGAATGGTTATTAATTATAAGAAATTAAATGATAATACAATCTTTGATGGATATTTTCTACCTCATAAAGAAAGTTTAATTAATCGTACGTCATCTAAAAAACTATTTTCCAAATTTGATTGCAAAAGTGGATTTTATCAGATAAAAATGCATCTTAAAAGTATTCATTATATTGCTTTTTCTACTCCTCAAGGACAATATGAATGGCTTGTTATGCCATTTGGACTTAAAAATGCTCCGCAAATATTTCAGAGGAAAATGAATAATTTGTTTAAAGAATATAATTTTATTTTTGTTTATATTGACGATATTTTAATCGTTTCGAATACATTAACTGAACATTTAAAGCATCTTAATCTCTTTGTTGATATTTGTTTACAACATGGTTTAGGCTTATCTGCGAAAAAAGCAAAGCTTTTCCAGAATGAAATAGAGTTTTTAGGAATGATTATTGATGGAAATGGAATTCAACTACAAAGTCATATTGTAGAAAAGATTGCTTTATTCCCTGATAAATTAATAGATAAAAAGCATGTTCAAAGCTTTCTTGGTGTATTAAATTATGCTTCGGATTTTATTCCGAATTTAGCTATCTTACGTAAGCCTTTTCAAGACTTACTAAAGAAAGATAGAATTTTTAGTTTTACTACTATTCATGAATCCCAGGTAAAATATATTAAAAAAGTATGTCAAAACTTACCAAAGTTACATCTCCCCAATAAAGATGATAAATTGATTTTAGAAACTGATGCCTCTGAGTATAGTTGGAGTGGAATCTTAAAAAAGATTGATAAGACTAATGAAGATAACTATAAAGAAACTTTATGTCGATACTGTTCAGGAACTTTTTCTAATACCCAGTCAAGATATCATATCAATGAAAAAGAATTATTAGCAGTAATTAAAAGTTGTCGTAAATTTTATTATTTCTTATTACCTACTCGATTTGTACTTGAACGGATAATACACGGTAAAAGCTTTCATACAAAATAATTTACCTTCTAAACCGGAATATAAAAGGTTTATTAGATGGCAAATGTTATTAGCTGAATATTCTTTTGATATAGAAATTATCAAAACTGATAAAAATACTTTAGCAGATTTTCTGACTCGCGATGGCAGAATATGCCCAGAAATTAATTGAAGCCATGAAGGCTATGGATCAGCAAGTACATTCTATTGAGAAAAATATCTCAGATATTATTGATATTGCTGGCTTTGACAGCCTACCTAAAGAAATTCAGACTCTGTTGATAACAGAGTGTTCTTTGATAACTGCCAAGATAGGCAATTATGTGGGCTTACATCAGCAAGTGCATAATTTACTTAAACAAATTACCTTTGAAAAGGTACAGTCAGATAGCTCGTCTGAGCCTATGGATACACAGTCTGATACAGAAGTATCAAAAGAAGATTTGTCTTTACGACCCCAGTCAAAATTAAATCTCATTGAAGGTAGAAAACAATTGTCTATGCCTTCTGAGAATAAAGCACCAATTGAACATCAGACGATGTTAATGCAAGAATTATATGCCTTAAGAAATACAGACACTCGGCATGTTGATTTTTCAGGAATTTATCCTCGAATCAATTATTTACAAGATTCTGATCCAAAGGAGATACGCTATTGGTATGATTTTGGAGCTATTAACTCCATCTCTTTGAGTACTCCTCATTTTCCAGAACTCAGTCTCTGTCCCCAGTGGCTACGCGAAGGAGTTAAAGAGAGTTATATTCATAATCCTTATTTTACTCCAAAGGATACATTGGTCTTAAAATTTTATTCAGCTGGACCAGATTTCTATCAAGAAAAGCGTTATGAATCTTTTCATTTAATGCAATTAGGAAAAGCAGAAGCTTTTTCTTTATGCTCTTCTGCAGCTATTACCAAAGAATTCAGAAAATTTACTGAAACCGATATTCATTACCGAAGAGCTATCGGTCTTAAAGTTGTCCTTCAAGGCATGGAAGCCTGCTTTAAGAAAGGATTTCGAACAGCTGGTGGAAAAATCATGTTCTCATCTGTATTAATTACGCCTGCTCGTTTCACACCCCAAGGTGCGGAAAGATATCTACGCAATAAAATAAAGATGCTAGACGAAGGAATTATTCGATCTCATCCTCAAGCGCAGTCCAAATTATGTCAAATGCGACAACATGCTATCAACACCTATCCATCATGTACCAAGGGAAAAGAAAAAGCTGATTCAAGTGAAATGGATGACAGTGACTAAAGGTTGCGCACTCAAGTCTCGTCTAGATTAAAGTTGCTAGGTGTCACTTTTTATCATTTTGTAAAAGTGTGGTCATATCTACTTTAGAACGCACTACTCTCGAATGTTATCGTTTTGTAAAAGTGCGGTCATATCTACTTTAGAACGCACTACCCTCAAATGTAAATTAGTTGAAGTCCGGATTTCAAATCCGGAAAATGCTTATATATAGGGGCTCTCAAAGATAAAAAGGGGCATCGGGAAAAACCTCTTCATCTTCGCCTCCTTTCTTCTACCTGTATGAAAGTTTCAAATATGAAATAAAAACCTTCTTTTGTTCTATGTTGCTTATATTACTCTAGGACAACATTTTGCCTAGTATCTCTCTTTTACCTTACGCCTCAAGGTAGAAAACGAATTGAGGCTGTGCTGCTGATAGCTGAAGGACGCAAGGGAAGTTACCTTAACATTGGTTTAAGGTTGAAGCTGCAACGCTTGGTAAAAGTCTCGGCGAAACCCGGTTATCTGACGGTCAAAACGGTAAAATAAGGTACGAAGCGTGTTGGACCCTTTTAGTAATACTTGCAAGATAGAGCATTTCGATTTATGATTGACATTGCTTGTATTCAATTATCTTCAACTACTGCTATCATAGCTATTCTCGTAAATGATTTTTTAAAGGCAATCGTATTTTTAGATCGAAATTCCGCACGCTTCGAAAATGGTATCAGAGCCACTATTGAAATTGAAAATGTTGAATGAACTATTATTGAATCATATACTTCAATTGATTTTGATATAAGATTCTTAGATTTTGAATATGGTGATAGTTTTGAAGAACGATATGAAGAAGAATGGAATAATAATAATTCTATATTTCATACCTCAGATCACTATATAGACGATTCAGATTGAGAATACCGATCAGATTAACACACATGGCCTCTCAACCTCTGTGTATATATTGTCATCTTTTAGAAGATTTTATTACTCAATATCAAACTCGAGTGGATCAACTCCAAAATTCTCTTGATGATCTTGATAAAGCTTTTGATGGATTAGCTTCTACTGGATTTGATACTTCAAGACTGATTTATTCAAGAAGAATTTATGCAGAAAAGCTTACAGCTTTACATTTCTTTGTTATTCATAAATTGACTATGATCTCCGAACTTGACCAACATAAGGAACGTTTTCATACTAGATATGGAATGTAACTCTAGCAAACAAGCTTGTACTTCTACTTGCTTTACTTGTAATTGTATACTATGTCCTTTGTTGTTAAATCAAATAAAAGAAATTCGTTTGCAAGAAAATGAGTTATCACAAAAAGTTGATTTTGCTGAATGGCATTTAAACAATAGCCGTAGGTATGGACATAAAAGTGCTTTAAAACAAGCTGAAACATCATATAATGAGGCATTAGCTCAGTGGGTGTCAGTTTATGAAAAACAAATAAATTTGCATAAAGAGCTATCAAAACATTATCAACAAATACATCTAAATAAAAATGAGTAAAGAAGAAAGTAATCCAATACATTATAAAGATTTAGCTGAAAAAAGTCCTCAATTACCTATCGATTCTGATTTAATTGAACTTCAAAAAACAATAATATTTTATGGTTGTAAAATTCTAGAATCTCTTCAAGAATTAAAACAACTAATAAATACAATACCTCATAAGGAAAATAAACCAAGCCTATCTGATTTATTAAATCAACTTATCATCCCAGAAGGTTATAAAGGAAATACTTTACAATTCTAACATGGTGTTTGAATTAAATTCAATCAGATATTATTATACAATCATTGAAGGAATGTAAAGTAAAATTCAATCGTTTGTCAAGTCATGAATCTATTAGGTAAATTCCACTTCGTTTGTCAATTTATGGAATTCTATATTTTAATTTATATTAACAGATTTGTCAATCAAGGTAACATATCCAAAATATGCATTAAGTTTATCATTATATTTTGATTCAATTAGCAAATTTGTTAATCAAGCCATCCTAACCAAAATATGCATGAATCCTAATTCCTTAAAAACATAAAATTAGCTAATGACCCTTTGTCAAGGCGAAATCAACTACTTTTTGATCACTTAGTCCTATAATCTTAACTTCATCATTCAAGTCCATTAAGATTTAATAAATATGAAATCAATGCAATGAAACTCCTAACATTGTTATGTCTAAGTCAATTAGAAGAACTCGCATCAATAACCAATGATAACAAATAATCAAATACTAAAGATGACAAAAAATTGATCAAATAACTATATTAACATAAAATCATGAATCCTAAAATAATACTAAATTACAATAAAAACATTGAATATATCATTGTTTAAGGAAAAGAGAACAAAGATAACAGAAAGTACTCATAGACAAGCCTCTTTTTTCACCCTTGAAGACTCTCTTGAACAATCATTCTTGATTAAGTGAATTCCTTATTTAATGAGTGATTAAGAATTTTTACTTTTGAATTCACCTCTCTATATATGTATATCTTCTCATGTATTTTCTTATGCTTTTAGAGGCCTCTTGGATGCTAAATTCATGGCTTTGGATGTCTTGGCCAAGTAGAATTCAGAAAATACCAAAATCATTGAAAATTTTCTAATTTTGTGCATAGAATATTTGCCTTCCAGAGCGTACCTGGCGCCAAGTACCTTCGATCCACCTGGCGCCAAGTGTACTCTATTCTTTTTCTGTTTTTGCTCTATTTTTGGCTTGTTCTCCTTGGCAGACAAAATGGACCCGGTGTCAGGTACCTTGCCAGACCTGGCGCCAAGCTTGTTTTGGTTTTCTCGTGAATGTTGGCTCAATTTCTGCTACTTGACCAGAATGGACTCGATGCCTGATCCATTAGCTGGGCCTGACGCTAGGTGCATCCTGAAATTTGTTCACTTTCTGGTTGAATTTTACTGCACAAATTTGTTAAAAATACTTTTCACAAATAAAATGTCAAATAGGAAAGAATATGCCTAGTTATTACAACAAATGTATCTAAAAACAATCTCAAATAACTAGAAAAATAATGGTGATTTTAGCCCCTATCAGTGGGATACTTTTCCTTATGAAGTTTTAGTTTTCTTAAGATATATGCTATCACTTGCTTTTTCTGCATCAATACTCCTCCTAACCCTTCCTTAGAAGCATCCATGTAAACTTCATAGGCTTTACCCATAGGTAATGCCAAGACTGGAGTGGTGCTTATCTTTGTTTCAATTCCTAGAAATCTTCTCATATCTTTCTGACCAAATATATGGGACTTATTTTGTGTGAATCGAGTCAAAAGTGGTGCAATCTTGCAGGGATTCGGCCATGCAAGAGCATACATGCAGTGGAAAATAAAACTGAAATCCCTCCTAAAGATCACATGTTTGTAGATTAAAATAGGTAAGAAAGCAAGTAATGGGATTTACCTATTGCAGCCTTAATGTAAAAATTTTCTTTAGTTCTGAACTACAATGATCACGATCGCAAAATCCACACAGCACACAGCTCTCTGTTCTGTGATCAATTACTCACGGCGACCACTGAAGTCCAAGCAAGAACTGCCTTCAACAGTATCCATACAAGGGACTCAAGAAAAACAAAGAAAACTCTCTGCTAGAAGGGTCTTTTTTTGCTAGGTTTTTTTTTTTCTCTGTGTAGAAGAGAAAATGAGAGAGAGAGAGAGAGAGAAAGGTTGCCCGTGTGTTTTGTGTTTTTCCACTTGATTAAAGCCGAGAGATCTATTCCCAAGTAATCCCTGGAAAAATCACAGAAAAAACACGTTTCTATGAAGTCTAATCAAATTAGAATTCACTAATTTGCAATTGAAAACTATAAGTCTTAACTATTGCAATTTGACCCAAAATTATAACTAATTATAATTTGACCACAATAACTCTTCTTCTCACAATTAACCCTACAATTACAGTATAATAAATTACAGTATAATAAATTCCTTTCATCATACAATATCTCATTCGGTTTGAAAACTATAAGTCTTAACTATTGCAATTTGACCCAAAATTATAACTAATTATAATTTGACCACAATAACTCTTCTTCTCACAATTAACCCTACAATGTTATCAAATAACACATTGATTACTTAATCCTCTATTATGTGTGACCTATTAGGTTTCTCAGTCTATTGGTAGCAAATATGAATTAATCCAAACGTCTTTGAGATTAATAATCCTTAATAATTTAGAATTAACCTATTAATTTTAAACAAGATTAGTTTATTAATTTATCAATTAATAAACCCATATTCAGTAGATTATGAGTGGTGTCTAGCAATACATCATAACCACCCAAGAATCTAAGAAGTCAAGTAGCTTGACATGAACCTTTCAATAACAAATTACAGTATAATAAATTCCTTTCATCATATAATATCTCATTCGGTTTGGAGTACGAAATTAGTGCTAATTCCCTCCAGAATATAAATTAATTCTGCCCCGAATATAATAGTACTTGTACCAGAAATTGACTACTCTATATGTGTATCAATTGGGACTATTCCCAATACATAATACATTGGCCAAGGATTTCACGAGTAGTAATTCCAACAAATGGCCATGGGATATTCGTTCTTTATTGACCCTCTAAACTACTTTCGTTTATCTCATATTGTACCCAATATCCATCCCATAGACGGCCCTCGATCTGGCTCCAGAGATTGGAATCAAAGTACAATGGTCAATAAACAAAGTACCTTGGAGATCTCAAGTCTAAGGATACTTGTACGTTTCTTATAGTGAGATTTTATCACTGGCACTATATAATTATCCATGTGATTATCTCACAATTAAGTCATCCAATGTACTTGTTCTATTAATAAGTATCCACATGTTAACTTTGAGTATCACAATACTAACGGATGTGAAAACTGCCACCTGATCAAATCAGGAAGTCTAACACATACTAATCTTAATTCATTAATGATGTCTTATCTCATTAATGTTACGACTAGGGATTATTTAAGGTCGAACATTATACAGTGTAGTAGGAATCTTACATCATAATCTCTATTATGATTTTCTTAATACAGTATTATACTAGGGACTTTATCTAATAGTTATTTTACATGAAAGTAAAAAAAAAAAAAACTGAAAGATAAATAATGCCTTGTATTATAAAACAAATGTGTTATATACAATTTATAAGCGATTGCCTCTAGGGCATAACATTAACAAACTCCTACTTGAACTTGAGTCAATCATTCATATATCTAATACCGAATGACTCAACATGCCTATCATGTTTCTTCTGGTATAGTGCTTTTGTAAACAGGTCAGCTATGTTCTTATCCGTGGAAACTCTCTCTATCTTTATATCTCCTCTTTCAATAATCTCTAATCAAATGAAAACTTCTAAGTACATGCTTAGATTACTGGTGAGACCATAGTTCCTTTGTTTGTGCAATGGCTCCATTGTTATCACAATAGAGAGATATTAGATCAACAATGCTAGGGACCACTCCAAGTTCTATGATGATTTTTTTTATCCAAACTGCTTCTTTAGCTGCTTTCGAAACGGCTATGTACTCAGCTTCAGTCGTTGAGTCGACAATAGTATCTTGTTTGGAAATTTTCCAACTTACTGCTCTCCACACAATGTAAACACATAGCCGGATTGTGATTTAAAATCATTCTTATCGAATTGAAAACTGGCATTTGTATACCCATTTACTTTCAAATTACCTTCTCTATACACCAAGAATACTTCCTTAGTCCTTTGTAAGTATTTAAGGATATTTTTTACTGCCGCCCAATAATCCTCTCCAGGATCAAACTAGTATCTGCTCGTAAAACTTAGAGCACAAGATACATCGGGTCTAGTACATATCATAGCATACATAATAGAACTAATTGCAGATGCATATGGTATTCTACTCATGTGATCCCTTTCAACTAATGTCTTTGGACACATCGATTTTGAAAGGCTTATCCCATGTTTCATGGGTAAGAATCCCTTCTTAGATTGATCCATACTAAACCTTTTTAGCACTTTATCTATATATATAGACTGTGAATGACCTAGCTGCCTTTTTTATCTATCTCTATAGATCCTTATTCTAAAAATATAGATTACTTCTCTAAGGTTTTTCATGGAGAATTTCTTGGACAACTAAACTTTCACTAATTGAAGGACAGGTACATTATTTCCTATAAGCAATATATCATCTACATAAAGTAATAAGAAAATGATTGCACTCCCACTAACCTTCTTGTGCACACATGACTCATCCATGTTTTGAAAAAAATCAAACTTTTTAATTGTTTCATCAAAACAGATGCTCGAACTCCTAGAAGCTTGCTTAAGTCCATAAATGGACCTTTGCAGCTTGCACACCTTTGTGCTATCATTGAATGTAAAACTCTCAAGTTGTGTCATATACACTTCCTTAGTCAGATTTCTATTTAGGAAAGCTGTTTTCACATCTATTTGTCAGATCTCATAGTCATAATGAGCGGCAATAGCTAGGAGTATTTTAATAGATTTAGCATGGCTATTGACGCAAATGTTTCGTCATAATCAATACCATATTATTGACGATAACTTTTAGCCACAAGTCGTGCTTTATAGGAAACTACGTTACCATCCATGTCGGTTTTCTTCTTGAAAACCCATTTGCACCCAATAGGTTTGATTTCTTTGGGTGGATCAACCAAAATCCATATTTGGTTGTTGTTCATGGAATCCATCTCTGACTTCATGGCCTCAAGCTATTTATCTGATTTTGAACTGTTCAAAACCTCCTTGTAGGTGGTAGGTTTATCTTTATCTATAAGCAATACGTTATTGTGGTCACTTATGAGAAATTCATATCTCTCAGGTGCCTCACGTATCCTACTCGACCTACAAGGATCCTGTGTAGTAGAAGGTTCATCTATTCTCTCTATAGATATGGGATCAGATGATTGATCCTTGTTTGTTTATTCTTCTTGAACTTCACTAAGTTCAATTTTACTCCCATCGTCCCCTTTGGGCATGTGCTCATTCTCTAAGAAGACAACATACTTCGAAATAAACACTTTATTTTTAGAAGGGAGATAGAAGTAATACCCAAAAGATTCTTTCGGATAATCCACAAACAAACACTTGTCAGACTTACTATCAAGTTTGTCTGACCGTGGCCTTTTGACAAAGGCAGAGCAACCTCATATTGTCAAGTGAAACAACTTTGGTTTCTTACCAAAGAACATCTCAAATTGGGTGGTATCAACTGTTTTTTATGGAACTCTGTTTAGAATATAAATAGAAGTCTCTAGTGCATACCCCTAAAATAATTTTGGTAAGTCTGCAGAAGCCATCATGGTCCGTACTATGTCTAGAAGGGTTCGATTCCTTCTCTCAGATATACCGTTATTTTAAGGTGTATGTGGTAGAATCAATTGAGATAATATCCCATTATCTTTAAGATAATCCTGAAAGTCTTAGCTTAAGTATTCACCTCCTCGATCTGATATTAGAATCTTAATACTTTTGTTAAATTATTTCTTTACTTCATTTTTAAAGTCTTTGAACTTTTCAAAAGCTTCAGATTTGTATTTCATTAAATACAAATACCCATATCGTGAAAAATCATCGATAAAGGTTATAAAATAGTTATAACATCCTTTTACTTGTATGGATATTAGGCCACATACATAAGAATGTATGAGTTCTAATAACTCTTTGGCCCTTCCTCCTTTTTCCAGGAAAAAAAGGAATTTTAGCCATTTTACCTAGTAAACAAGACTCACAAGTGCCATATGATTCATTATCAAATGACCTTAAGTCATCAAGCATGTGTAACTTAGAAACACAATTCTCGTTTACATGGCCTAAATGCTAATGCCATAAGTAAGAGGTGTTTGGGTTATCAATATTTAGTTTCTTATTATTTATATTGAAAATTGGATTATCCATATCTAGAACATATGAACCATTAACCAAAATTGCAGAACCATAGTGGATATTATTCAATAAAAAAGAACAATATTTATTCTTAAAAATTAAATGAAATCCATATAAATCTAAACATGAAATTGAGATAATATTTTTTAATAAAACTGGTACATAATAACAGTTTTGAAGTTCTAAAACTAATCCAGAAGGCAGGTATAGCACGTAAGTCCCCACAGTAAGTTCAGCAACCTTTGCTCCATTTGCAGTACGTAGGTCTACGTCACCCTTCTCAAGCCTTTTACTGTCTCTTAGTCTCATTTCTAAAGGCAGCATTTATCTTAATCATAAACATACCAGGAGTAGAAGTAGAAGTACTCGTAAGCTTTCCCTTCTCATTCCTCTCCTTTACGGTTTTCAAGTAGGCCTTGCAGTTACGCTTCCAATGGCCCATCTTACCACAGTGATGGCATGGGCCCTTAGTGGCTATGTCCTTCTTCTTCACACCATCTTTGGGCTTAGGGAGAGCCTTCTTCTTCTTAGGAAATTTCTTCTTAGAATAAGAAAATTGTACTATCAAGACTTCATTGAATTCCTTCTTCATAGAAGACTCTGCAGTTTTGAGAAGATTGATTAACTCAGGAATAGTGGACTCAATCTTGTTCATCTCATAGTTGATCACAAATTGTGAAATATTTTTGGGCAAAGATTGCAGAATTAAGTCAATACTCAATTCATTGTCCATTATAAACCCAAGAGGTGGAAGCTTCTCTATCAAGCCCAGCATCTTCAGCCCATGAGTGGCCACAGAAGCACTTTCAACCATCTTAGATCAGAACAGCTCTTTAGAGATCTTATATCTCTCTATTCTTGCTTGTTGATCGAACAACTCTCTAAGATGGAGAATAATCATTTGAGCATCCATATGCTCATGTTGTTTTTGTAACTCAGGAGACATTGATGCCAGCATAATACAGGTTGCTGTGTCACTATCTTCTTGGTGCTTTTTGTGAACAGCATCTCATCAGCATGAGCATCATGGGCTGGAAGTGGCAGAATAGGAGTATCTAGCACATAGAGCAATTTTTTCGACTTAAGAACGATTCTCAAGTTTCTATACCAATCGAGATAGTTCGATTCAGTTAGTTTGTTGGTCTTCAAAATGCTACGTAAATTTAGGTTGGTTGACATGATGCACGTGGCCTAGATGTAAAGATAGAGAACATTAGCTAGTTGTATATGAACATGTAATGCAAATAATTAAGTCTTTAATTAATCACATTGTTGTTTCACTATTTTACTCAAATCAATAGTCCATACTATTGAATTGGGAAAGCCCATTGGAAGCTTTCCTAGTGAACTGGTATCCAAATTCCTTAAGAATAACTTGGGTTTACCCAACAAGCCTCCCTTGAGTTCAATGGTAGGTATCCAATACCAATTACATCATATGTAATTACCGAATCATTGGGTGATTAACATCTTTTAATTTTAAAACCTTTTGGGCTACCCCAATGTTTCCTCTAAATTTCTTTATGCTTGAGTTAGCCCAACTAGGATAAAGAATTTAGTTAAACCAGACCTATTAATCAGGAATTTAATTTCATAACTTGAACATACCCAATGTCAAGTAAGTTTAGGTTAGCCCAACAACCTGGTCTTAAAAAAGGATTCTTGTTCTTACTATATTAATGGAATGTATTAGGTTTAATATTATTTGAGAGATTTGATGTCTTACCATTTGGCAAGCATAAAATTTATCAATAAGCAGCATAAATTGATAAATATAGTAATAAATAATTACTTGGTATGGTTATGGACTTTTCTAAATTAATTTTCTCGAGCCATGGAGGAAATTAATATGGTTCACCATATGCATTCATGCATGATTTAAATACAAGGTCTTACCCTCTTGCCTTGTTTCAGTCACCATCTCCAAAATAAAATAACTATATCTTTATTTAACGTATGTAATCTAATTATATAAAATTCCTAAACAGAGACACCTCAAGTTACATTCGAGGGGAGTTAAATGAGAAAAGAATTACATAAAAATTTTAGAGAAGGCAGGACACACATGCCCTATTTAATTAAAATTAAAGCGTTAAATAATGCATGTACAGATATATTTGGTCTAAGTCCATAACCATCCACCATGTCAATGAAACATGCAAACAGTAAGCATAAAACATCCAACGCACAAACATCCAAAATCAACATTTTGGAAAGCTCTAGGTCCAAAGTCGAATTTTTGGAAAAAATTATGAGCCAAAATCAAAATTTTAAAACTTGTGGGTACATAATATAATTTTGAAAAATATTTTTATCCCAAATCTTGGGTTCTAAACATTTCTAATCATTATTATAACCTATTCTCAAATTAGAAAAGATAAAAAAAAACTTATATATATATATATATATAATCACTACTTTAGATTAATATATATTAATTTTCAAAACCAATTTTAGAAATTAATATTGGTTAGTCCCAAAACATAAATCTTGGGAAGATTTGGGACGTCTAGTGGGGGAAAAAAACACTTTATGGGCCACCGTAAAAAAAAAAACAACCGAAACAATTGAGGATTTTTTTTTTTTACATGTGAAGCCTATATAGGACAAAAACTCATCATGGAATGGAACATTCTTCCCATGATGAACCCACGGGTTTCCAGCTTCGGGCAGCATGTCTAGAGCAAGCCGCGACTTGGGGCCAATTGTGCCTCAAGCTGCGGCTTGGGTAGAAAAAAACCTTCTTTTTTTTTCGCCTTTCTTCTTCTTTTTCCAAAAACAATTTTAGGATAGAAACTACAAGTCTCTGAAAAATAATTTCCATGAACTGCAATGTTGTTTCCAGACAATTCAAAACCATTTTGATTTAATTCTTTGTTAATCCATATTAAAAACAATCTGTGATCACCATCACCATTAAATCAACAATACAAATTGTTCAAGGAAAAATACAAAACAACCCACGACAAGCTGAAACAATTTATGTGAACCCAGAAAACATATAGAAACAATTTCTATAAGCATTGTGAAAACTTTTTTTAGAAACCCAGACTATACGTACAAAGTAATAGCACTTAACAATAGCCAGAAGCATGCCTGAAACAATTTCATAGCAAAACATAACCTATTAAAACATAAACATGGTGTCTCTGATACCACTGTAAGGATCCGACCATGCAAGAGCATACACATGGTGGAAAACAAAACTGAAATCCCTCCCAAAGATCACATGTTTGTCGATTAAAATGGGTAAGAAAGCAAGTAATAGGATTTACCTGTTGTAGCCTTAATGCAAAAATTTTCTTTAGTTTCGAACTACTACGATGACAATTGCAAAATCCACACAGCACATAGCTCTCTGTTCTGTGATCAATTGCTCACGGCAGCCACTGAAGTCCAAGCGAGGACTACCTCCAACAGTATCCACACAAGGGACTCAAGAAAAACAAAGAAAACTCTCTGCTAGAAGAGTCTTTTGCGGCTAGGTTTTTTTTCCTCTGTGCAAAGAGAGAGAGAGAGAGAGGTTGCTCGTGTGTCTTGTGTTTTTCCACTTGATTAAAGTGAAGAGAACTATTCCCAAGTAATCCCTGGAAAAACCACAGAAAAAACACATTTCTATGAATTCTAATCAAATTAGAATTCACTAATTTGCAATTGAAAACTATAAGTCTTAACTATTGTAATTTGGTCCAAAATTATAACTAATTATAATTTGATCACAATAACTTCTTCTTCTCACAATTAACCCCATAATATTATCAAATAACACATTTAGTACTTAATCCTCTATTGTGTGTGACCTATTAGGTTTTTCGGTCTATTGGTAGCGAATATGAATTAATCCAAACGTCTTTGAGATTAATAATCCTTAATAATTTAGAATTAACATATTAATTTTAAACAAGATTAGTTTATTAATTCATCAATTAATAAACCCATATTCAGTAGATTATAAGCGGTGTCTAGCAATACATCATAACCACCCAAGAGTCTAAGAAGTTAAGTGGCTTGACATGAACCTTTCAATAACAAATTACAGTATAATAAATTCCTTTCATCATACAATATCTCATTCGGTTTGGAGTACGAAATTAGTTCTAACTTCCTCCAGAATATAAATTAATTCTGACCCAAATATAATAGTACTTGTACCAGGAATTGACTACTCTATTTGTGTATCAATTGGGACTATTCCCAATACACAATACCTTGGCCAAGGATTTCACGAGTAGTAATTCCAACAAATGGCCATGAGATATTCGCCTCTACTATTAGAAGTGGTGAATCCTTTATTGACCCTCTCAACTACTTTCGTTTATCTCATATTGTACCTAATATCCATCCCATAGACGGCCCTCGATCTGGCTCCAGAGATTGGAATCAAAGTACAATGCTCAGCAAATAAAGTACCTTGGAGATCTCAAGTCTAAAGATACTTGCATGTTTGCTATAGCGAGATTCTATCACTGGCACTATATAGTTATTCATGCGATTATCTCACAGTTAAGTCATCCAATGTACTTGTTCTATTAATAAGTATCCACATATTAACTTTGAGTATCACAATACTCACGGATGTAAGAACCACTGCCTGATCAAATCAAAATGTCTAACACGTGCTAGTCTTAACGCATTAATGATGTCCTATATTATTAATGCTACGACTAGAGATTATTTAAGTATGAACACTATACAGTGTAGTAGGAATCGCATATCATGATCTTTATCATGATTTCCTTAACATAGTATTATATTAGGGACTTTATCTAATAATTATTTTACATGAAAGTAAAGAAAACAAACTAAAAGATAAATAATACCTTGTATTATAAAACAAATATGTCATATATAATTTACAAGTAATTGCTTATAGGGCACAATACTAACAAATCCCTTAATAAACCTCTGATAATGTCCTGTTAAGCCCAAAAAGCTTCACATCTCCATAGGATTCTTCAAGTGTTTCATATTTACCACTACTTCAATCTTTGTGGGGTCTATAATAATCCTATCCTTGGATATTACATGCCCCAAAAATACTACTTCCTTTAACCAAAATTCACATTTGCTGAACTTAGCATATAAGTTAGCCCCCCACAACTTCTCCAATACTTTCTGTAGATGTACCTCATGTTCCTGAGGGTTTGGAGAATACACCAAGGTATCAGTTATGAAAATAACCACAAAGCTATCCAAGTATGGTTGGAATACTCGATGTTTTAAATCTATGAAGGTAGCAGAGGTATTCGTCACACCAAATGGCATCACTACAAACTTAAAATGCCTGTACTGTGTGTTAAATACGATTTTAGGAATATCTTCTTCCCGTATCCAAACTTGATAATACCCTTACCTCAAATCCAATTTGGAGAAGCATCCCGTTCCTTGCAGCTAATCGAATAATTCATCAATCATAGGCAAAAGGTAGTTATTTTTCACTATCGCTGTATTTAAGCCACGATAGTCTATACCAATCCATAATATCTCTTCATTTTCTTAACAAATAATACAGGCATTCCTTAAGGAGATGTACTCGGCCAAATGAATCCTTGTTCCAATAATTCCTGTAACTGTTTCTTAAGTTCTTTCAATTCCGTCGGCATCATTCTATAGGAAGTTCTTGAGATAGGTTCTGCCATTGGCACCAAATCAATGGTAAATTCTACTTCCCTTTCTAGTGGTAACTATTTCCATTCTGTAGGAAAATCATCCAAATATTCACATACTACAGAGATATCTTTAGGTTTCTTTGTTTTATTTGGTTTATTTATAAGATAAGCCACATATCTAACACATCCCTTTTGAATTAACTTTTGTGTTTTTATCTCGAATATAAGAAGATTATTCTCTCTTCCAATATCTCCCCCCAATAGATTCTAATAGAATTTTTCCAAGTCAGCAAAATCATACCACTTTATTTCTACAATCAACGTGGGCATATTGTTGGAATAACAACTTCATACCTAAGATAGCATCGTATTCCTTAATAGATAAACATATCAAATCTTCTTCTAATATCACACTACCCACTAAAATGCTACATCCCAAATTTATTTTATCACTTCTTATATGTTTACCTAAGGGTGTACTTACAATCATTTCATAAGCAAGTTCTTTAATCTCAAGCAAAGTTTCTGAAATTTTCCTTTCTTCTGCCACTTAGAACTACCTGGTCTCCTTTAATTGGCATTTTCAAATCCACTCCTATTTTTCTGCTTTGCTTATTCTACATCTTTCATGTTCAATCCTTGAGGCAATAGAGTTATACTAAGCCATATTTTTTTGAGTTCAAAATGTAGTTTTTTTTCACAAAGTGTCTCATTCTATCAGCCTCAACTGGCACTATAAAGGGGTAATACTCTGAAAGTTGAGTAAATTCTGCTGTGTATTGGCCAACTGTTATACTTCCTTGCCTGCAATTGTGAAATTTATCTTCTCTCCACTCTGCAACCCAGTGGGGAATAAATTCTTTTCTGAAGTTTACATTACAGTCTATCTATTCCTATTTTCTTTGTCCCTTTCTCTCTAGTCTACCAATCTCTAGTGGGTCCTTAAATGCAAAATATGACAAACCGCACCTTCTTTTACTCCGAATGATTCAATGTGGCAAAAATACTTTCCATTTACTCAATCCACTATTCCACCTCTTGTTCGTGATCAAGTTTTCCATAAAATTGGGGAGGTGAAACTTCAAGAAACATTCCAACACTTGATCAGCATTCATCTCTCCTCTCTGTTCCTCCCGATTATTGTTCTCCGTCACCTATTGGACTATAAAAGTCATTATTTTGAATACTTGCATCATGGTATTATCCGAGGTGTAACTTGTATCTTTGGCTGATAGTCCTTTAGCTTGAGGTTCTAGGTGATTTTGTGTAGTGCATCTAGGTGGCCTTTGCAAATTTCATCTCAGTCCAATTCTGGGTCTACTCAATACCCTAAGTGGAGTACTTATGACTGTATAGCACACAACACAATCGACAAACATGAACTCTCATTGCATTTAAAAATAAGTTGTTAATACAAAATTATGTGTGTGAGCACATCTATATCTGGCACTACATGTTGTTTATACATACATCTTGTTATAGGTATCCTACTACACACATTATGTTTTCCCTATTCCTACTCTTTATCGCTGTTATTCTATACCAGAGGTGCCGAGTCTAAGGATACGTAATAGTATTCTGGGGTATCAATTCTCAGTCCATTGTTGACATATACAATAACCTCATTACTGTTATTCTCAACTTTATTTTCAATTGCTTCCTCAATCACTGCCTCTTTGCCAACTTGTCCTATAAATTCTTGCTCAGTTCTAACTTTTTCTACAATCTCGTTATCATCATTGGGGGGTATCCACTCCGGTTCTCGAAGAGACTAAGCTATTATGACTTCCTCCCATCTCTTTAGGGCAGCAATCATCTGTTTGATAGTCAGTATAGTTATGCCACTACTTATCTCATCTAAGCTACTAGTATTCTTGAGTTCTTCCAGAGGGGGTAAATCTTCGAACACACTAAGTCAAATAACATTAGTTAGTAGTCTTTGCCTGGGGTTTTGCTCACCAGTATCTATGTAAAAATTACTGGGTCTAGGTCCGATCCAAGTCTCCTTGGGTTCCTTAGACTGAGAGCTTTCCCTTTCTTCTTGTTATCCTAATCCTCAAGGGGTCACTTCCTTTTATTATTACCGCTTACCATGTATACAAAATAGAGGAATTCTATTAGCCTTTCATAACATACTACGATTGTTATAAAACTATGACTCTGATACCAATTATAACACCCCTACTAGCAATCGTATTGGAAGCATGGAATATTTTTGGGCATTGACCTATCTAGTTGCCCAGATAAGGGGTCTTTATAACAATCAAAGCCAACAAAAAAGATATAAGTATAATAACCAACAAAAAAGATATAAGGATAATAACTGATATAATAATGTATTCAAAAGCTTATATAGTCATATACAATCCAAAAGAGTGCACAACTTAATTTATATCAACCTTTTTAGTACGGCTATGAACACTATATATATAAGGCTATAGTGTTCACGAGTCCAAAATGGTGTACCATCTTCAATGATGCCAACCCTCAAATCTGACTCCTAAGAAAATAAAACAAAATACTGGTAAGAGTGAAAAATCACTCATTGAGTCTAGTGTGTGCTAATGATTTCAAAAAAAATCTCAAATGTAGAAAATCATCATTTTATCCATTGGAGAGTGAAAGAAAAGCTTTCATCTCATTTTTCACTGAAAATAATTCTACAAGTGAGTTATCCCATATTTTCTTGAAAGCTGTGGCATATTTGGTAAAGAAATTCTAAAATAAAGTTTCGTTTAGAAATCCCAGGCATGTTTGACAAACAAATCAATTTAATCAACACTGCTGTCCCTTATTTCTGAAAAAGCAGGCATTTCTCTCAATAGAAGTTCGGCCTGCTTGCAAAACTTATAAGACTTTGCCTTCGACATCACAGTCTTATTGTGCTAATAAATGGGCCTACAACCCTCAACTGTGTATTGTCGAAATGGTAAGTGCATACCAACACAATACCCCAAAATTAATATATTTTACTTGCCACTGTAACCCAATCCTAATGTAAATCACCGTCGAGATGGCAAGGGATTGAACATGCTAGGTGTTCCTGCCCAACAACCGTGAACAATCCATAAATAATATGCCCATAGGCATAAGACAATTACCAGGTGCTAAACGACTAGTTAGGACAGCTAATCTCAATGTCTTATTACTCCGTTTGGAGTAAGACAATCCTCAGAACTGATCGAGTTACTTTGGATCGTCTATCTCTAACGTAAGCTAATACAATAATCAAAACCCTTGTTAAGTACTCAACGTCTTCACTGATACACATGACTAGTCTAATATCACACTCCCCCAAGGGATATCACAATTTCTGAAGGAATATTAAGAAAATCTATTTTTGGGGCCAAAACATCAGTTCTCAAATATTGATTCCGAACTGAGAAATCATTCTCGAAAACCGTAGTGTCAAAGGATAAAATGTCCTTCACGCGATAAAAATCCTTCCTTAAGGCATTTATGTAATTTCCACATGCCTGTAACCAAAAAGAATTGTGTTTAGTAATAAAATGTTCCTTGGGGGTATTTACATAAATTATACTCATCTGGATCCAAAAGTTATTTTATTAAGCGAAATTTAGGATTCCCAAATCCAAGAAAGAAATAAATTTAAGAATTTCATAATTAACGTGCCTTGAAATGTTTAGAGAACATTTATCATTTCATCAAATCAAAGAAATAATAACTTGCAGAGTTTATTAATAAATATGGAACGAAATGTATTTGTGCAAGTAAAACAGTCATTTTGCCACATAACAGGTGAAAAGGATACTTTCAGTACATACTTGTACTTAAAATTATACATAGCACAAAGAATTCCAAATTCCTTGTAGAAATATTCTATTTTCCAATAGTTGAATATTTTTCAGCTTAGAGAAATCAAAACCTTATTCAAGAAAATCAAAAAGGTTTATTATTCAAATTTTCATACCTTGAAGAAAACTTAGTCATCAAGACTTTAACACCATATGCATGAAAAAACACATTTCTCATATTGAACTATAGTAGAATACAAAACTAATTTTACTCAGAAAAACCATATTTTGGTTTGGAAAAACCAAATGGATTCACAACATCCATATCATATTTGATCATAGCACATTTTGAAGGATAGCAGGAAAATAAAAACGTAGCAGAAAATAATAATTTAAAAATTTTTCTGAACCAAAGTTTAGAAATATTTACTTTTAGATCACTTAGATTAAATAACTAGAGAATTTGGATTTGACGGAACGTTCTAGTTTGTCACGATAACTTGTTTCGTAAGAATACCGGTCAAACATTAACTCCTTCACATCAAATACGCGCACAAAAAATTGCTAATTTTTAATCTTTTAAAGTATTTTTGAATATCTTATAAGTTATTTACCGATAAAGTAGAATAATAAGTAAAAGAATAATTTTTTTAAAAGAATATTGCGAGAGGTATTTTTTTTTTCAAAGAATAAAGGCTAAAGGAAAAAACAAGAATCGGCCGCTACTGAACAAAAAAACAAAAAGCACCATCGATATTGTTTTCTTTTTTCGGTTGATAAAAACAACATCAATCGAAAGTCAACAATTGCTATCAAATTGGAAGTTTCAATTTCGTGTGTACAATATACACGAAAACCGAAACTTCTTTTTGTTTGTTTATTTTTTTCTTTTCCACAATTTTTCTTTATTTTTTTCCCTTTACTTGTGACGGTTATTCTTTATTTCCAAAATAACAAAACCGTCACTCACAATCATAGTCAGCTAGGGTTTTTCCAAATTAATTTAAGACTAATTAAATAATTTATCATTAATTAATTAATCCATTTAGACTTAATATATAATTACTCAAGATAATTAATTAATAAAAATAAATTAACCCAAAACTACTTAAATAGGTCCCTTATTAATTAATTAATCCACTTGAACCCTATATAAAATTATCCAAAATAATTAATTAATAAATTTATTTATTTATATTAACCTAATAAATTATTCTAACTTAAATAAATAATTAATTGGACTCCTAGAATAATTCTTCTATTATTAATTCATCCAATAAGCTCATATAGTAAATAAATTTACTAAGGTTACTTGAGCTACTTTGAGAACCAAAAGAAATATTATTCTTTACTACTAAAATAACCAAAATACCCTTACTAATAAATAGTAGTATTTTATCATTTTAAATATTCTATTTATTACTACATGAAAATATTGACCCTAAGAATAATATTACAAGTGCGATGTTCTCGACTTACAGGTGTAATGACGAAAATATCTCTCTATGTTACACCCGTCATTGAGATAGAAAAAATGTATTAACACCTTCCTCAATGACATCTGTCATCCTTTGATAATTTGTCCGATAATCCATGACTTCCACTATGTACCAACTTATTTCTCGGGAGCTATCCAAAAGCATACATACTAAGTCTTGTTTCCCAGGGCCCTAAATTATTTAGATTATCTCGGAAAATCAAAAGGGGATGATATCTTCACGTAATAAAGCATAGAACTCTATTGTATAAGTCCGTCTTAGTTAACTAAAGTGATACACCCAACATATAAGGTTATTGGCCTTATGTTAAAACCTCACCCATTATACATCAAAATGCACAAGTCCAGCTTCACCAGACCTTCAATTTATACTCAAGTATTAGGGTACTCATCTACGCAGTAATAGCGATAAACCAATCTTTATTTATTTTAGTACTTTTATAAAGACTATTATCGTGTGGTCCAATTCTATGTATTTCAAATACGCTTACACTATTGGCATGAGTGGACTATTCACTGGTCAAAGATAAATCATTCCCCATTTAGAAGCCATAGTGTAATAATCTAAACCTTAACAAAGTATCCATCCTTATCAATTGATCAAAAACATTTTTACTTGTATGTTAGTAGCCCATGATCTACACCTTTCTGTGAAAGTACGACTCAATCACGTAGATCACTTACTAACATACTTAGACTTTAATGTACAAATATATGTAAATAAACAAACATTAATGAACGAAGTATTTTATTAATTTTCAAAATACCAAAATATATAGTCCATTTTGCGTATACATTCCAACATATTTAATAAAATCACTAGCATAAAACGGTGTTTATAAAATCTGAAGGACTTACCTTATAAAGCGCTAACGTAGTAACGTATTGTCTATCAATCCTCACAAAATCCTTAGTGTGGAACACCTACATTAAGGATTAAACCACCCTCATCACAACTAAGATATATAGCTATTGCTAACAACAATACACTACAAGGAAATTACCAATTTCCATGTTCATTATTTCTTACCAGAAATGAAATGCATTGCTTAAGGTTATCACAAGCCCATTAATTCATTTCTTTCTTTCCTTAAGTATGCATACAAGACCTTCATATATCCTCTTATCTTCTCATACATCCATTAATACAAATGGAAACAATACAAACATATATTAGCTTCAACAAAATTCTGCAATTATGTCATCATGGCACACTTTCTTGTTTTTGCCATTATTTTTTATCCACAAATCCAAATCACTTCAAATTTGTAACAAAAATGCTCCTAAGATCATTAGCTACAAAATTATAAAGTCCAATAAGCTTTTACTGGAACTGACACCAAACTACTAGAGCCGAAATCTCCCAGCTTTTCCATCGTTCAACACTTTTTTCTTACTAAATGTATTCACCAAATATTCTATATTCATTTTAGGACTTAAACACAGCTTAATTCACTTCAACCTTCATGTTAACATAAAAAATCAGTCCTAATTCTAGTCATGAAGATAGCAAAAAAATCACATAATGAACACAACAAAACCGGCAGCCTTGAACAACATATGTCAAGCGTTGATTTTTCTTTAACGATCACAACTCTTTAATTCATTTTCTTCCTTCCATCATTTCTTCATGAATTCAGCCATGCTTAGTTTACCATAAGTCCTCTAAAAATTCATCAAATGACATAAAAATCACACCAAAGCATAGCACAATTCCACCGCCACATAGATCATCAACAAAAATAATATCACAATAAGAATACTTCTCCAAGCATAAGTATAATTCTTGCTATTTCTCTACAAAATTCATATCAAAATAATCTTCATAATCCATATAATAACTTTAATTCAAGAGAGCAAGCCTTTTACCTTCTAGTTGATGAGTGCTTGGCTTGCAAAGCCCCAAGATCTTCTTTATTCCGCTTTCTCTCTCTTTTCTTCTTTTTCTTCTTATTTTCTCTCTCTTCTCGGTTTTGCTTGCTCCTAGCCATTTTTCTTCTTCTTTTTGATGTTTTAATTCATCACATGCTTAATTAAATGATAGGTGGAACATTTGGAAGCTAGTTGGCATAAGTAGAAAGTCGTAGAAGTTCTTGGAACCTTGTAGAAATGCTTTAGTGTCCAAGTGGGCCTTATGGGCTTTAATACAAAAATCCTTTCTTTAGTGTTTTGTTGGGGTTTATTAATTCAAGCACAACCTCTCTCTCGCATAAATATTTCATGGGCCTTATTTGGGGCTAAAATGGCCATATTTCATCTTTCCAAATTGGCCCATGAATAAATTCAAAAGCCCATAAACCTTTTCCACAATAATCGTAATTTTTCTTTATTCCTCAAAATCATCATAAGTTGTGTCACTATTCATCATAGTTGGGAAATATTTTTATTCCACCAATGCAATCTATGCATTAAACAGATCATTATGGTATCTCTCAAAATTTTCAAATTCTTTCCCAATTTTTCTCAATTCGCGATCAAAAATTTCAAAAATACCCTTGAAAACTTTTATTGTACTGAAATGTTCATCTCATTAAATGAATTATTTATTGTCTTGGCATTACATATAAACACTCACTAGATACAAAGTAGTCACCAATGATGTACATAAGGGAGGGATTTCACAATTTTCACTTGTCATGTCTCCCCATTTTCGAATGAAGTAATTCTCAAAATTGATCAGGTTATTTGAATTCACCTAACTCTAATATAGGCTACCTAGTATAAAGGAAAAGACCCTCGCTAAGTATTCAAAATCTTTATCAAGATTTATCAATTATAGTAACAAGCTTCTCTGAGGAATATTAAGATTTGTGATGCATATGGTTTTCATGTGTGTACACACACACACATGTAACCAACATTATTTTTCAAGATAGGACAAATGTTCATATCACTTTTAGAACTTGAGAGTATGTTCAAGGATCATGCACAAAAATCTAGGAGTTTAAAGTCATTGCTGAGAGCTGTTGTGATAAATTCCCAAAATATTCGTGTATAAAAATGTCTTGTAGTTCATAAAATTTTATAAGATATTTAAATCCCATATTCCATTAAATAATGAGTACACTTTAGAGAATGAGAACACTCTCCTTATGTATAGATCCTAAACTTAATTTTAATGATAAGAACTAACCAACATGGATAATTAATAGGGAAGGTATAGACTTATCAAATAAACTCTACCACAATTCAATAATGCATTGTCTAGTTTTGCATAATAAACTTCAAAAGTTTGCAGCTCTTATTATAAGTGTTCAAATTGAACAAATTATGGTTTCCTTCATACCTACAATTCATGCACTAGCATGTAAGAAAAAAAATTGGATCAATTTAACTGATTAAACCAAGGGGAAAATGTATATTAATAGCCTGCTTATGTAGAGAGTTCTAACCTACATTATCAGTTGATTGTTTAAGTTCTAATGGTCATTTTATTAACTTAAACCTTTTAAGTCCCATATAGCTAGATTACATTCCTCACATCCTAAATAATTTTTTTAAATATATAAACATCAATAAGAAAACTGAACTATTTGTTTAATATTATCAAGATAATAGGCTACCATAATCTCTTTTATTCTATATAGTCTTTAATATTTGGCTTATAACTTTTTATAAATTGATCCAACTCATGTAAAATTTGTCTCCAAATATTTCTAAGACAACTATCTACAAATTCATTAATAAGAATTTATAAAATATTTTTGTTTGAAAGTGAACATATTGTTGGGGATATGCCCTAAAAAATTTGTATTTGTCATTTAGTATTTTCAAAACAAATATGAGACATTTATTTTCATGAATGGTGTATTTCACTTTATGGTCATCAAGTACATGACTTGACAGTAAAACTCTATAGCAAGTAGAATGACTATTCTTAAAATGTCTCTAATCGATTATTATTGGTTGAACAATAATAAATTAAGATTACTATATTTATGACTTGATAACTATGTTTTATTAGTCATAGATATATGAGATATCAAGTCAAAATATAAATTGAACATGACCTACTATGAGACTACTTCATGGGACATGTCATAAGTGTTTCTCTTTCAAATTATGATATTGTATGTCCTTTGACTTGAATTCATCATCGTTTCCCACTTGATGGATTCTATATAATGACATAGTCTTAAATTGTCTTTAATCAGATAATTAAATAAGACTACCATTGGATATAGAACTAGCCAGGGAGAGGAATGTGAATGAAAATGAAGGAATTTGTCCTTCTCATCTTTGAGAGAAATATCTATGGGCCCTCTTAACGAGTTAAACTATTGAAATGCATGTCTGTGCTCAAATATATCAATTAGAGTTATTAATATTATTTGTTCAAACAATTTACTTAGAGATCAAGAAATAGTTAATTAAGTTTAATAAGGATGACATATTCCATGCTTTATACTTAATTGGGATATCATGTGACCAAGGGATTGAATATCAAATTATGGCTTGGTTCAAGGAGATTATTGATCTTTATTTGACATGAATAGTTATAATATTTTGTTAGAAATTGCTGATAACTTGTGAGCAACATAAATGTGATTTGGGCAAACTACTAGTATTAAATGAACCTAAAGGGTCACATATTAAGCGAACATATTAGGTTGATTTTTTGGTAACCAGATTCGATATATCTGGGAATGTGTCTAAGTTCTTCGAATCTAGATAGACATTTGGTTTCAATGTATCTGAGAATGTGTTTAGATTCATTGTATCTAGGAAGATGTCAATATTCTATGTATCTGGTCTGGTAAATTAATCAGTAAATTACTGGAATTATTTGAGAATCTTATCATATCTTTTTGCATCTTTTAGATTTGATTTGATTTGATTTCAAATTAAGACATGGCACGATATTAATAGAGATTGTTGAGAACAAGACCCTAGAAGTTTCTGGAGTCTTAATATATCCTAATATGGCAATCTAATATTCTTGCTTGATCAATCTCATTTTTGAGTTCTCAGAACGAAAAAATACACTCTAGAAAAACCTAAAACCTAAAAAGCGCTAGCACTCCTTGGGTTCAGACTCAGTTCGCGTGTGAAGTTGTTGGTACCAATCACAGTGTCTGGGGGTTATTGATTGGATGAATTACCGGTGTAAACTAAGGCAGAAGTCATGCTTCCAGAAGACGTTCTTCCAACTACACTAAGGTATTTCTAGAAACCCTAACCGACTTGATCATTTAGCTTGGATCCTGGATAGGTTCTTGGATGTTTTCTAGGTTTTTGGAGTCCACGAATTCTAACACATATAATAAACAATTGGTGATTGCTTCACCCTAAAGCTGTAAATCATATTCTAATATTATTACATCCATAACATGTGATTTCATACTCTCTATGCACTATAAATCACATATAACTTCACATATATATCAAACCATGAAACCCAATTTTAGAAATTTCAAAACCAAAGCTGCACAAGTAAAAATATCGGATGGAAACTTTTTGGTTTCCAATGGCTAGCTAGCAGATTGAAGAAATCATTTTCCAGCTTTGTGTTCTTCTAAGTTCCATGCAAGTTTTGATTTGAATTCTCAAAATCCTTCAAGATGAAAGCGAGAATTTTGTAGAGAAAGTTAAGATGAGGCTTTTAGTGAAGAAAATGTGCAATTTTATGGTTAGAATCAACAAAAAATGTTAAAGGCCTAAGAAGGCAGTAGGGTAGAAACTAGGAAAGAGATGAGAGCCTTTTGCAAAACTTTTTCTTATAAAATTTAATTTTTGGTGAAGGATAAAGAAAAAGCACGAAATTTTAAGAGGTTGAGGTAGTGAAGGTGAGGTTACTATGAAAATTTTGAATTTATTCTAAGGGCAAAAAATTAAAAGCCAAAACTTTGGTAAGTTAAGACTTCATTGATGCTAATTAACCTAATTTAATCAACCTTAATCTAGTTTTTAATCAAGATTGATTAAGTTCAATCATTCCTTAGCCATTCTTATGAGGGTTAATCAAGTTTGAATGAATCTCTTAATCCAAGTGTTTAAAGAAAGGTAAATTGTCATTACCCTTTTGTTAATAAAGATGATTTCTTAATTAATTAGTATTAGTTTCACTAATTACATTGCCATTGAAAATTTTTTATCTTCCAAATACCTACTACTAGTTAAACTGAGTATTTTTGGGAATTTTGTCTCAAACTTAACCTTTTTCTATAGTGAGTAAATCAAGTGTCAAATGATTAGAACACTTACTACTGAAGTTTCCTTCCTTCTAACAATCCCTAAAACCTTCCACAGGGAGGGTGTTATATTGTATATGCCAAACTAATTAATTGATAGTTGAAGAAGAAGTTGTTATCAGCTTCTTTAGAAGAGCATATGAATTTATTTGCTTGATCTGGTTGAACAAGAAGTTGCACTCGAACTAGAAGTACATAAGGATTGTGCTTCATTTCATACAATGTAAACATTAAGGTAAAAGTAGCAGTTACAAACTTGACATTTTCTATCTTAACATTAGTCATGGCTTTTGAAGTCGCATTGTCATTTTCATCCAAACAACTAAAAAAGTGCTTAATCATGATTTCAAATCTACCAGTATCAATACAAGTATCTATACTTAAAGTCAAATAATACAAAAGAGAAAGTTCATAATATTTTTAAAACTTTTATATCATTGGAAATATCATAAGAAAAATATAGTATGTTCTTTGTAGTCTTAAAAAATAACTGCTATGTTACATAAAATAGGAATAATATAGTGAGTAATAGGATAATAAAATATGGATAAAAGTTTGGTTGCATCATTAAATGTAGAAAGAAAATTTGGAACAACAACTACATTTTTAAAAGCTCAATAAGTTAAAGTTATGGGTAAGTTATTGTTTCTAACAAATTCAATTGATAGATTTTGAAAAGGAAAAATACTTTAAAGCATATCAACAACAGAAATCCATATCAATATCTAATCTAAGTTTCCTATAATTGATACCTTGTTTTTTTGCCATAGATCTTTAAAATCTTGTCAAAATCAAAGATGAGATATAATGTACAAAATCACGTCTTATAGCATTAAATGGTTTCTACAATTTCACTATAATCATATTTAATAAACGAGTTCAAAATATGACAAACTGCATCTATTGTGAAATTATCTATCATCATGTAAAGGATTCATAGTATTTTTCAAATATGAAATTCTAGCGTTGTTATTTGAAGCATTATCAAAAGACATGTAATGATATTTGGTTTAAAATTCGAAAATTACTAAAAATATATATTTGAGTAATTAGTCTTACAATACTACTAGAATTATGTACAAACTCAAAACATTATATATATATATATATATATATATATATATATATATATATCACACACGTACACACATTAATCATTCAATGGCATATTATACAAATATAGTGCTCTTATGTCCTAGTCCTCCAATCACATGTAAGAGCAAATTCCAAATAGAAGAATCAAAACAAGCTATAAGAACGTCTTCCATTTCTCTAAACAATCTATAAGAACCTTCTTAGGGTACTTCTAGGAACCTTTTTAAGTGCCAATTGGAGAAAATGATTAATAAATCAGTGTGTAAATTATCACTTTTAGTAAAAGAATGATTCACTATTAGAAAAAATGTTATTACCAATTAACCATTAACAACTGATCATATTCAGTTGGTATTCCAACTGATTATCAACTACTTACCAATTGAACTTAAAATAAAAATAATTTAAAATTTTCTAACTAATTACCAACCATATAAATTCAGTTGGTAAATAGTTAGTAAGCAGTTAATACTTTGGTGGGAAATACTTTCCAACCACTTATCAATTAAATGATATAGGTCGGTAATATTCTTGATTGGTACTTGGTTGGTAATAAAACGGTCAAAATGTTACCAACCACCTACCAATTGAATCGCGTTGTTGGTTAAATTTTCCATTGGTAATTGGTTGGAAGTATGAATGAAAAATGTTTTTTACTCAAGTACTAGCTAACGTTTTCGGTGGGTAACATAAGTTGTTAATAGTCCATTAGTAAATATGTGTAGTAATCAAATAAATCACTAACTATTAAACAACCATTGGGAATTGATTGTTGATCAGTGAGTTTAAGAGAGAAATATTTACCAACTGAAATATATAATTGGTATTTGTTCGCAGTTGGTAATCGATTGATACATCATTTAATAAATATTCATATAAATTATAACAATAACTTTCTACCAGTTATATATTGGAAATTGATTGAAAAATTAGAAGAATTGTATTTATCAACCAATTGCTAACCAACAATCCAGGTTGCCATTGCTATCAATTAGTTATCGGTTAGTAATTTGGTTAGTAAGCATATATATATATATATATATATATATATATATATATATATATATATATATGAATTAGAACCTTTACCACCACTACTACGACTCAATTCGCAATCAATTTGTAATTTATTACATATAATATATACCAATAGAATATCAATCGAAAGTTAAAGTTGATATGTTATTTACTTGGTAGTTAGTTGGTATATTGGTTGATAGGTATATATACGAATAAAAAAATTTACTCTCTTGAAAGCTTCGATTGTTTATTCGGCTAATAATTGAATGAAAATAATTTTTTTTATCAATCTAATAAGAATCGAAATTTGTGATTGACAATGCTTTATGACAATAAATTATCAATTAGTAGACCAAGCATATAAAGTTTTTATAACAATTTTACTAGATAATTTATTAATTTTAATATTTTCCAAAGTCTTTCTTCACTAAAATTATATCTTTTTGTACTAGATAGTTAAGGTATTTATCAAAGTTGAATTAAAGAGAGGTCAAGCTCAGTTTTACTTTTTCTGATAAAGTGAACTAGAGTATTTTTTATGATTGATAAATAAATAAATAAATACAATTGTACTTTAGATGAAGTATTACAAAATGTTGTGAAGCAAGAGCATTACATATAAGTTGAGACTCTTTGGTCTTGGTAATGATCACCTACATATAATTTCTATTTATTTATATATTTTTAAAATTTCAAATTTAATTTTCAAATTTATAAAATTAATAGTTGAAAAATCTTTTTTTTTTTTTTTTTGCTTTTTTGTGTATCAATTGGAACTCTTAATGAACTTTCAACTACATGGAATGAAAATTTTAGTAAGTAAATTTGTCCGCATATGTAGTCCTTTTGTGAAAAAACTTTTACTACCAAATCTTTTGGATAGAATTACTATACTTTTAATAATTTTTAATGTAATTGTCAATAAGCAAATGTTAATAAATATAAATATTTTTAGTATTAAAACTATACGGTGTACCTGTAATAAGTAGCTTGTGGTGCATATATATGGTATATGATGTTATTATTTAATTTCTAATTAGTAATATATAGTTTATGAAAGATCTTATAACATTAACTTATTTGTTACTATAGAATATATAATATGTTAAAAATATATAATTTTCTCACTTTTAATTATTTAATTTGTAGAGATTGAAAAATTTTATACTTTTTCTGTAATATTTATTATATTGAAATATTAACATTTGAAAAATAAAATAAAGAGGAGCAATTGAGGAAAAAAATTAGTGGGAACTAAAAGAGTTTTGTTAATAGAAAAACCAAAAACCCTCATAACCCTTGTCTAAATTTCCTTCTCTTTTTCTCATAAAAAAGTTTCCCTATAACATGCAGCCGTAGGAATCGAATTCTGGTAACACGAAAGCTTCTTCTTCTTCTAGAAAAGGTAGGTGCTTTGTCTAGCCACTGGTCCTAAATGGTGACCACAAAGTGTGCAAACAAATTGGGTTTGTTGATTTTATTTCATGATTCTAAGTTGCAAAACTAGAATTTGTTGATTTTGTTTCATGATTTAAATTTTATTTGAGTGTAGATTTGATATTTTGGGGGTTTTTTTTTTTTTTGGTGTAAAAACCAAGATGCTAAACTTTAAGTGAAAAATAGGCATATTAGTTGATTACGTATAATAGAGATGACTTTTTTTTTATTGAAATTTACACTGAAAAAAAAAGTTGATGACCACTTGACGGGTTATAATTTCATTAATGACCATAACAGTGAAAAAACTAAAAAGGAAACTTACAATTGTCATAGGCCACCAAGCTAATCTACTGGTGGCCGGTGCTAGGGCAGCTAGGCGATCCAGCCGTTGGTCCATGCCAATTGTAACAGATTTGTTGTTATTTTTTTTCTTTTTTGTTTTTTTAGTGAGGGGACATCAGCAGTCCCTACATCAAACAATTTGGTAAAAACAATTTGTTTATAAAAAATGAAACTGTTATGATATATTGTGAATTAGTAGAAGCTCCACTAATTATGGATTTATGTGAATTATTAGGGAATTAGTGGAAGTTCCATTAATTAGTGAAAACTCCACTAATTATGGATTTTTATGGATGTCCATCATTTAGTGGAGACACCACTAATTAAGATTAGTGGAAGATGATGTATTCCACTAATTAAGAGTTTTATAAATAGAGTTATTCTCTAAGCTTGTAATACACTATCATTTTGTGAAAGAAAAAATTGTGACTGTGAGAGAAAATTGTGAGAGAAAGAAAGAGAGAGATTTGAAGAAATTCTTGTGCAAAGAATAGTTAGAGTTTTATTAGTGTGTAAATTTTTTTTCTAACACTACCCAAATTTTATAACATGTTATCAGCACGAGTCTCTGCCGTTATTAAAGCTAAAAGACAGGTACGCATTTATTAATCTCTATGGCTAACCTTGCTAACCTCGAATTTGTAGCCCTTGATATTGTTGAAAAAATTATATGTCATACAGAAATGCATTTAAATGCTAAAAAAAAAAATGATCCATATGTCCTATGGGCAATTTAAATTTAACCACTTGAAGATAGTCGTATTACCAACTGCATGGTATAAATGATTGCACCTGAAGTTGCAAAAATTTAAAACCGTGAATGAATATGGCTCCGCGATGTATCAACTTACATCTCAATTAAAATTATGCAGAGAAAAAGTTACTGAAGAAGATATATTGGAGAAGACATTCTCCATCTTTTATGTCTCGAATATTGTCATGTAGCAATAATATTGAGAAAAAGGGTATACACAGATTTAATTACTGCCCTCATGATTGCAGAGAAAAATAATTAGTTATTATTGAAAACTTATGAAGCCAGACCAACTAGCTCAACAGCACTCCCAGAAGTGAATGCTGTTGGCTCCAGCAGAAGCCATCGTTATAATCGTAGTTGTAGCAGTGGCCGTGGTTATGGTCATGGACACACTCAATATTTCCCTTAGCACAGAGTAATACTGGCCACCTGAAATGGAACAGAAAAGATAATAAGGGAAAATAATATTTCCATTAATAATAAGTATCACATCTTTGAGATGTTACATTCGGATGTCAATATATACTATATTACTGCTAATAGTTTAGAAAAAAAAATCTATCTCCTCTTGATCATAAGTCTTGTGTTCACTTACATTTCCTTTATTTAGTTCACTGGTGTTCACATGAATTTAAGGATGCATGCTTATAGTTACTCTTTTTCAATTGACCTGACAAATTGAGGATGAATGTTTGTAGTTGTTATTTTTCTAAATTTGCATTAGAGGAAGACAAACAGGTAGCAATTACAGATTTCAGTTCGTCTTCTTCGGCATCCTCCTTCTCTTCCTTCTCCCTTGGGCCAACATCTACACTAGCAGTAGAATTAGCCGTAAAGTTACTGCGCAATGAGTCTTAGGATTTTCTCATTCCCTTAAGTTTTTTATTATATTTGGCCTTGAAGCATGCTTGTCTCAATTTCTATGTTTGGTCCTTCAATCGCATATCAGGACTTTCTTCCACCAACTTCTTCTCACATTCCAATATCTCAATGGCTTCTCTGAACTTCTTCTCAGCCATATGTCCTCCTTCGTCTTTATCTCGTTCCTGTAAATCGAAATGATATCATCGGTGGAGATACATTCATTCCTGTCATTATTTACGTATAAATCTTTCATATTTTCATACTTGCAAATTACAAGTATATGTGAAAGAGAACTTGAACATTCTTGATTAGAGTCTCCAAACTCATCAACTTCCTGTGAGGCCATCGACGAATTCCCAACTCCCTACATCTATTCTTGAGAGGGTTTAAGCCAATATTCAATTCTTTGGTCGCGCTCTTAATTGGCAGGTAAAAGTACTGCGAAATGATTTCTTTTGATAGTGTCTTGGAGCTATTGCCCTTCTCCTCTTTCTGCCTCCTAATCTTCTCATTCTTCATAGGAATTTCGTCTGCAATAATATCTTGAACTTCGATATTATGCATTTCATGGATCCTCGCTCCGAATTCTTTGCCAAGACCACTCATTATTTCTCCTAGAAAAGGAAAAACAATATCAGTAAAGGTAATACCATGCAAAATCCATGTTTGAATGTATGATAACCTGGAACTAAATTCTAGTTTTGTTCAAAATCCATTAGGGAGTAGAAAGGATCATGCACAAGCATATCCTTATTCAGAGGAACAGCATCAAAATCAGTCTCTTGAATGGGTAGATCAACAGCATCAAAAGAAGTCTCTTGAATGGGTAGATCAAATTGAAAATCCAAAGCAGCATGTCCAGAACTACCACTGATTTACATCATAACAAACCAAGAGAGAGTTTAATTTCATTATTTCATTATTAAGAACACTAAAATAAAGGGGGGGGGGAGAGACTTTAAAGGTATCTCACCTGAAATTAGGTGGAAGCGATTGGCTTAGAAAATTAGGCGAAAGCGGTTGGCTTGGAAAGGAAAATAGATCAAAATCTTTTGTGTTAGACCTGACATTAGGTAGAAGCAGTTGGCTTGGAAAAGAAAACACATCAAAATCTTCTGCGTTAAAAACCAAGTCAAAATTTGACCATGTCTCAAATGAATTACAAGTCTCCATATCTGCTTTGAGATTTTTTTTTTTTTGATGTTTTTTAATGGCTAATGACTGAGATATATATCGATACATACATATATATATATATATATATACGAGGAAGAAGAAGGGATAGATGATAGGTGGAGGGACGAAGGAGAAGAAAAGACAAGGAGGAAGGGGAAAACATGGTACCAGGAAGAGTGAAAAAAAAAAGAGATTTTTTTTTTCGTGGCATTTCTTACTTGTCATCATGTTCTTGCACTTCTTTTTCTTTTCCCTTATTCTCTTGTGAAATCATTATTCCCTAAATTAGAGGAAGAACAGAAACAGTATAAGAAAGATATTGATTGGACAACATCATTAAATTATCTTGATCCGCGTATAAGCGCGTGTGAACTTGAAGTTCAAAAGATAATTCATTTGCAAAGTATTGCAAATCCAAATCAAATGCCAGACACTTTTGTTGACTCCAGAAGAGTTACAAAATCGCATATTCCAGCTATAAATGCTCCTATTCGAATTGAAGTTCCAGTAGAACAAAAGATTATACCTATAGCTGCTGAGCCAAAAGCATGCCAGAAGCATGGCCGACCTCTTGGTTCTAAAGATAAAAATCCTCGAAAGAAAAGAGGATTAAATGATCCAGATGTTCATAATGAATTTCTATCAATTATACCACTTCCGGTAGAAGTTGGAATTGGAGAGAAATAATAATTGATAATATGTTTGCATACAATATATCTCTTAATGTTACACATGATAATGATGATCCTGAGCCAATATCAGTTGATGAATGTCGGCATAGAAAAGATTAGCTACAATAAAAAGATGCGATTCAATCGGAGTTAAATGCACTGACACAACGTAAAGTCTTCAGACCTGCAGTCTGAACACCAGAAGGTATAAAACCTATTGGCTACGAATGGATATTTGTGAGAAAGCGCAATGAAAATAATAAAATCATACGAGATAAAGCACGGTTAGTAGCTCAAGATTTTTCACAAAGACCAGAAATCATTATATGGCTTGAAGCAATCTAGGTGCATGTGATTCAATCGTCTTAATGAATATTTATTGAAAGCGGGATTTACAAATGACCAAGTATGTCCATGTGTTTTTATTAAGAAATTTGGTTCTAAATTTGTGATATATGTTGATGATATTAATCTTATTGGAACTCCTAAAGAGCTCCACGAAACAATTGATTATTCGACATCAACGATGTTGGTAAAATTACATTTTGTCTTGGTTTACAAATTGAACATTTGGCAAGTTTCATCAATCAACATATACAACAAAAGTTCTACAAAGCTTTTATATGGACAAAGCACATCCATTGAGTATTCCAATTATCATCCAGTCATTATATGTGAAGAAAGATTTTGACCTCAAGAAGATGATGAAGAACTCCTTGGTCTTGAAGTACCATATCTCAGTGCAATTGGTGCATTGATGTATCTTGCTAACAATACATGACCTGATATTATATTTTCTATTAATTTATTAGCAAGATTTAGTTCTTCACCAACACGACAACATTGTAATAGAATTAAACAAGTCCTTCGATATCTCCAAGCAGCTACTTCTTCAAATCATGCTGAAAGTATAGCCATTCATGAAGCAAGTAGAAAATGTGTATGGTTATGATCAATGATTCATGATATCTGAGAAGGTTGTGGATTATCATCTATCAGAGATATTCCAACTCCTCTTTATGAAGACAATGCAGCTTGCATAGCTCAAATATGATGAGGGTATATTAAAGGAGATCAGACAAAACATATTTCACCAAAATTCTTCTTTACTCATGAAACTCCTGAAGAAAGGTGAAATTGATGTGCTACAAATTCGGTCATGTGACAACCTCGCAGATATTTTCACGAAGACTTTACCGACTGCAACATTTGAGAAGTTGAGATATAAAATTGAATGTGTCAGTTCAAACATTTAAAGGAATCATCTCATCAGGGGGAGTAATAAACAGACATATAGAATAGTGTACTCTTTTTCCTTCACTAGATTTTTTTTCCCACTGAGTTTTTATCTAGTAAGGTTTTAACGGGGCATATTCTTTATGTAATGGATGAACATCTAAGGGAGAGTGTTATGATATATTGTGAATCAGTGGAAGCTTCACTAATTATGGATTTATGTGAATTATTAGGGAATTAGTGGAAGCTCCACTAATTAGTGGAAACTCCACTAATTATGGATTTTTATAGATGTCCATCATTTAGTGGAGACACCACTAATTAAGATTAGTGGAAGATGATATATTCCACTAATTAAGAGCTCTATAAATAGAGTTATTCTCTAAACTTGTAAAACACCATCATTTTGTGAAAGAAAGAATTGTGATTGTGAAAGAAAATTATGAGAGAAAGAAAGAGAGAGATTTGAAGAAATTCTTGTGCAAAGAATAGTTAGAGTTTTATTAGTGTGTAGATTTCTTTTTTAACACTACCCAAATTTTATAATAGAAACATGTTTATTTCCTTTTTCCTGAGAGGAATGAAACAATCTCAAAACAGAAGCTGCCTCCCCCTAAAAGAAGAAACTGCCAAAAAAGTGATTTCTCGATTGTGGGCAGAAGCCAAAAACCTTTTTTTTTTTTTAATAAAACAACCAATAATTGAATCTTCTTGTAACCATTTTTATACATCATGCAGAACACAAACAAAGGCAACTGATAGCTGCCAGTGACAAAAAAATGAAAAGCACGTCCATAAATTTTTTTTTCTTCTTTTCTCTCTTTTTCTTTTCAAAAACATAAACTAAACAAATTACAAAATATGACAGACCAAAATTACAAATAATCCAGTGTCATCTACCAATAAAGTACATTCTCTTCTTCTTCTTCTTCTTTTTTTAATATACATAACATACAATACACACATAGTAAAATTTATGAACTCATTTTTTCTTTCTTTTTCCAAAGCTTACAAACAGAAATCGAAATACTTATCACATTCTTAACATATAAAAAACGAATGCTCATGAATTTTAGATTAGAAAGAAGACTATTGATATTAGTCCTGACTGTTAATTCCGTAAGGGAAGTCAGACTTATTTTTCTTATTGATTGAGAATGATTTTAGTCATAGACTTAAATTTTAGAACATATTATTTATCCCCTTCTCCTAAACTCATGAGCTATTTATCACGTATAGCACACATCATAACATTGTTTAAAACAGAGATAAAATAACCAAACTTAATTCTCAATTTCATATAGAAAATACAATTTTTAGAATATTCTTAAAAACTAGAAGATGTCAGAACTACTTATCTTTCACAATAGCTAAATCAAACTCCTCCAACTCAAGTCAAATATTCACCACAATTATTCTGTAACACTAAATCACAATAATACTAAAATCAATCAAAGAATTACAGCCCTAATAAATCAATTAAATCTAGCTTTTAAAACCCTAAAAATGGAGAGGAATGGACTAAACAAATTAATAACTAGAATTCTTAGAACTTACCTTCAAGTTTGGAAAATTCAGAGCTTTCTCCTCCAGTGTCTGAAACTCTTGTGTGACTATATGCAACTGATAATAAAACAAGATAACATTGTTTTAGAATAAAAAATGTAGGATTAATATTCTAAAACTAATAATAAACATATCCTTTAACTTAACTTAATCTCCCATGACCCCAAGAATTATAGGCTATCTAAAAAAAAAAGGACCATAATATGGGCCACTCAAAAATACAAAACCTAAATTAATTTGGGTTAGATATTTACGTTCTCCTCCCTGCACTCCCTTACAAAAAGTTTCATCCTCAAAACTTATACATGCCTTCTATGTCAAAGAGGAAGGGATACTTGCCGCATATGTCCTCCTCCAACTCCCATGTACTTTGCAAGACGTATGATTTGTCCATTGGACTTTAGGGAATGTTATGTCCTTACAACACCTACTTCTTACGATCTATAATCTTCAAAGGAACTTTCTTATAGGATAGGTTTCTGGCCACTTTCAATAGTCCAACTGTCGGAATGTATGCCCACTAGGAATGTAATTTCGATTAAATTAGTAACAGTTTTATTCTCATAAATTGTTTATATTTTTATATTTTAATTTATGCACAATATCACTGAAATAGACCATTGTATTTAAGTAAGTGATCTATGTAAATGGGGGTCTTTTACAGAAAGGTATGGATCACGAATTACTTAACACATAAACTATTATTCTTAACCGGATGGTAAGAATGGGAATCTCATAATGATAAGGTTATTATGTTATGAATTTCAGGTGGGGAATGCTTAGCTTTAACCAGTGAGTAGTCCTCTCACTTCATAACATATGCGTATTTTGAATATGTAGAACTGGATATGTAATAGTAGTTTCTAAAAGTACTATATGGTAGAAACCTAGACTACTAGTGCTACAGTATAGACTTATACCCTCCAGCTTGAATATGGATTGGTAGTCTGGCGAAGCTAGAAGTGTATACTTTGATATACTATAATTGATGTTCTATCTTTGGACTAATGTAACACCCCATTATCTAGGCCCAAAAGGGTCGGGGATGTCGCCCCGTCCATAGGATAAGGTGTCTTTATAACTAGGTCACACAAAAGAAAATAAAAGCAATACTTTAAAATTGAACTTATTACAAAAAAAAAAAAATACAGGTACAAATCCAAAATAAATTGATTAATACTATCTCTTGAAACAACACATAAGATAAATAATATAAAGTCTTCAAAGCAGGCAACAAATCTAGCTACTCATCTCCACAGTAGGATCGACCTGAAAACATGGCATAAAAGGTGATGAGATAAAAATTTTAGTAAGCCCGTGTGTGCTTTGAGTGTTTCAGGTAAAATAGTTCATCTATGCAAGTTGTAAAAACTACATAAGAGAAAGTACTGGTAAGCATGAAATAATGTTAAAATAAAGAGTGGCTTTTTGCTTTTCAAACCAACATGTGCACTATAAATACAACTATTCAAACGAGTAGCCATGGGTTACCACACATTGGGCCTTATGACCATATAACGGTCAGAATGCCACACTTTGTGCAGACTGACAAAAGGTAGGTGCACAGCCTACCGAGTGAGATACTCCTCATTTTCCACACCCAAACTTACCGATTGTCCACTCTGAAAACACACAGTCCACATGACTGAAACTTGCTAGCTCGGACCGGCATGATCTATTGGACTGGCATCCTATTCGCGAAGGACCCACCCCTCAGAGATGGCCACCTACTGAGAGACTTGCCCTAACCCTTCAAAGACTAGTCCTAGTAGTCTACCCTTATTGAGTACTCAACGTTGATTACCCCACTTGGGAGAAAACTAATAATACATTGCTTTACTTGGAAATAGCAATTAAGAGTTTCTAAACTTCTTGTCAAAGTTGGAGTTTAGAAAAAGTTTAGTATTTGTGCAAAACTTCTTGTTTAAATTTTCAAATGATTGGCTTGACTGAAATAAAAAGGAAATAGTCCTTCATTGCCTTTACAAATTGAGTGTCCATACACATCGCATTTGGCTTGCCATAGTAACCTTTTGTCTTCAAATAAGTTTATGCAAGAGCTTACCCGATCATTTGCTCGATCAAATTCAAAAATCTTCCGAAGCTGACCTAACCCCACTTGGAATAAAAACAAGTCATAAGGTTATACTCAAGCTATATTCGCTTACATAAATAATCCTAGTTCAACTTATTATAATCATGACCCTAATGTCCTAAGCTTTAAGGCTAGATGATAAAGGATTTTATAAAATAAATCTAGCTTGATAAGTTAAAATAACTAGGGTTTGTAAAATAATTAGTAATAACTTATAGATTCAAATAATAAATCTTGAGTGTTGATATTAATAAATAAACTGGGGTTTAATTGATGAAGAATCCTAAGTCCTAGGTGATATTAAAATATGGTAATTCTTAAATAGTAAAATAAATTATTACTACTCTCTTAACTAATAATCAATACATATTAAAATTAATAATAAATAACTTTTATTAAATTTTGATTAATAAATAAATATAAATAATATTTATAAATATATGGTCTACAAAGTCATTAATATTTTACTTATTATTATCATTTATATAAAAGGTTTTATTTATTATTATTATATATAAATACATACATATTTATTTTAATAAAAGATATCATTTATTTGACTAGTAAAATATCACTATCTCATTAAATATTCCATATCCAAAACTTCCTAAGAATTTCGAAATCTTTGGAGAAAAAGCATAGTAATAATTTTAATTAGGATAATAAAATTTGCTAATCAAAATAGCCTAGGATTAACAAGGTCATAATTATAATTTTCCTATTACTCACAAGAATCATGAACATATACTCTAGCATCAATCAACAAACTATCCTATTCATGAACAAGGCTTAAATCCATCCTACTATCACATGGTCAAATCTCTACTAAACATAATCATACTCACGGCTTCAATGAAAATAAGAACATAATATCCTATTCACCAAAGGTGACATAACATCTAGCATGCTTAAATATTCATAATCTCTTAAGACATGGAGAGCATACATCGATTCTCAAGGAATTTCTTAAAGCTTAATTATGATTAATCATTCTCATGCTCCAATCTCAACCCCTTCATACATATGCATATACTCAATCCCCCATTCATATTTTATCCTCTCTATCAACATCTAAGAGACATAAATCCATAATTCAAAAGAAAGGTTAAAGAGAAATTACTTGATTGATGACTATCTTGATGAAGATCCACGCGCTTGAGAGTCTTGAATTGTCCAAGAGAGGAGAAAGAAAACAGCCATGGTTGTAGCAACCATTTTGGCTGAGAGAGAGAAAGAGAGAGAGAGCATTAGTATGATATGTTAAAGGTTGAAGGAAAGAAGATGAACAAAAGTTGTTCTTGGTTACCTTGATGATGTTCTTGAGACTTCAAGGAAAATTCTGATTTTGATCCGATTGTCATTTTTTTTTTTGAGATTTGATGTTATAAACATAAATGGACTTTAGGGAGTATGTAGGCGTGTTCTGGAGTTTTTGGGAGGGATTGGAGGTGTTTAGAGTGGTCTTTGGCTTGAAAAAAGGTAGTGTGTATTCTTGATGTTCTTGGTGAAAATAGAAAGGATTAGAGGGGAATGTTGGACGAATTTTCTGAAAAGGACTGGCTGAATAATTGGGGAGTTCAGGGATTTTGGTTTTCAGTTTAGGGAGGAAGAGAAAAATCTGGTTGTTTGAAATTCAAATAGAGAAATTTAAGCAGTGTTCTAAGGTAAAAGATATGTTAATAGTGTTTGATTGATGGAGGTTTCTTGGAGCTGTGAATGGCCGATTGGATTGCTTGTGTTTTGCTAAAATGAATGAGGGTTGAGGGAGCTTTAAGGCTGGCCAAATTTCTGAGTTCAACAGTAGAAGAATTTTCTGGTTATGAAGCCTAATCCAAGGGTATTTTCATGGAGCAAATGCTGAAAATTTTGAAATCCAAATAGAAGTTTGATGGGAGTGATTGTAGGAGGAATTTGAGGTGTAGTTATGGAGTCCAGTTGTGCAAGGTAAGTGGAGGGGAGTAATGGTGTTTAATTCATGGCTGAACAAAGGTTAACTTATAGAGATTTGAGGATGGATTCGGCCAAGGCTTGAAGGGAATAAGGCTGGAATTTTTCTGGTTATGGTTTGAATGGTTGCAAAATTTCCTGTGCAGTTTTTCCTACAATATTCCAGCTGATTTGCAAATGGTTTTGAGAGGCTGGTTTCCAGCCTTCTTTATGGAGGAAAAGTAGAGGTATTTTACTGGTATGAAGGTAGAAGAAACAATTTTGATTTCGACCTGCTATGTTGCGAAACTGCCCAGATTTTTTTCTGGTTTGTGCAGTCTGGTTTTTGCACAAGAATTTCAGTCTTCAAGCTGAATCAATTGGCCATTTTCCTGGCAGCAATTGATTAAGATAGATGGTTGAAATTTTCGAAGGTTAGGCTGTTCAAGAATCTGGAAAAATTTTAGATTTCTTTCATGGAGGATATGAACACTATAGAGTGGAGTTTGAAGATTCAACCATGGAGATTAATTTCTCTCAGGAACCTTCCTTAACTCCTTCCCTATTTTCAGTCAAATCTCCAATCTCTAAGAGTCATTTTCAAAATTCAAAGACTAATAATCCTTGCTGAATTTTCTGGAATTGAAACATGGATTTGGATAAATTTTGAACAAGCTTAATTGGTGAAAAGGTTAGGACAAGCTAGAGGTAATGGAGGGACAAAGAATTCTTCTAGAATCCTTTTTAGGACATAAGGATAGGATTAGGACATTCCCTTCACTTCTCCTCTAGGACAACACTCCTATTTTTGTCGTGGAATGCAAGAAACGAAAATCCAACCCTAAATAAAAAAAAAAAAATCATGATAAGACTTAAATGATGGGATTTGAACTCAAGACTTTAGAGATTAATTCCAAAGCTTTAACCACTAAACCACATCAACTCTTGTTCTTATTTCCTCACCCAAATATTCTTCTTATTTAATCCCCATGCTATCTTCCTATTTTGTCCTCAAGCAAAATTAACATTTTACCCTTCTTGCTCAATGAGCATAACTAAGCCTTTTAGCCTTTAAATCATAATTCTAAAGCACATAAAATCATTCAAAAATATATATATTCAAGCAAAATAATATGATATGCATCCCAACCCCCTTACTCTAGAGTTGGCTTAAGGTGGGGTTTCACAACTAATATACTTGTATTTTGGGTATATGTGATTAGTTAGTTAAGACAGACTCGTACAAGATAGCTTCTATGCTATATTGCCCATTGTGACAATTCAAATAATCTAATAATCCAGGGCTTTGGGGCACATAACTTGGATGTTTGCTTTAGAATAGCTCCCTTGAAAGCGGAAATATTCTAAGAAGCTGTGAATCATTGGATTGGAGGTCTAAGGATGGTAGATATCATTTAGAGAGATATTAGTACATTCTTCCTCTTTGAATGTACAGCGTTACACGAAGGGGTATATTTGTCATAACACCTGTAGGTCAAAGACTTTATTTACGCAGTATTTTTCTTAGGGTCAATATTTTGTTTTGGTGATATTAGAAAATATTTAAAATGTAAAATATAACTATTTATATAGCAGAGACATTTTGATCATTTTAGTAGCCAAGATATATATCTTTTGGTCCTTGGAATAGCCCATAAGTTCTGATTTGTTTGGGATGAGGAATTGATCTTAAATAAAATGGATTTTATTTTATTTAAGCAACCTGATTTATTTATTGGGTTAAAATAAAACAAAAGATCCAAAAAAGAGAATTAATTAATTAGTTTAGTTAGTTAATTAATTGTTCAGGGTTTAAGCCCAGATTGAATAATTGGAATTAACCTAAGCCTAAACTATAATAGACTATTGTATTGGACTGGTTTATTTAAGTTGTATAGTTAATTATTTATTGGGCTATTTAATTGATCCTAGTTTAAATAATTAATTTGGCCCAATAGCCTAGACTAAGGGTCCAGTAGGCTCAGCCCAAGCTTCTTTAGCTTAGGGATAACCAGTTTAGCAGATAGTTGAGGAATGCAAATGTGGTTCAAAGTTTGAACTCTCGGATGACAGCTAGAGGTCAAATGATAGAGTTTGTATTGATCAAAACCTCTTTAAGGCTATCAGGGTTCTTAGATAATTTAGATGGACTGTGATTCTAAAAAAGAAGATACATGAGCTTCTTCCTGACATCTGTTTGTTTTTTTCTCTATCATTTTTCCAGAAAAAGATACAGAGACAAAGATACACTTCTCTTGGGATTGTTCTCTATCAGATTATCAAGAGATTTTCATAGGCTAACTTCTTTCTCAGTTGGCTTTCACTAAGCCTTCAGGCGTCGGTCATATTCTGAAAGACTGGAAGCAGTAGCATTGATGCCCAGGAGAAGTCAAAGAATAGTAGCCATTCATCGGAGATCATAACTATTCAACCTTCAGTGGTTCATCCAGATGCTTCCGCGAATGGTTCAGTGCCAGTTCAATTAAATTCTACACAGTCTAAGCAAGCATTTTTTGAAAAAAAATGTAAAGGTATAATTCTTCCGCTACTGTGTATTTGTTGCTTTTGCATGACTATTTTTCTGTGTGAAACCTTAAATTGGTATCAGAGCATATTAATTTGATGGCAAACGTAGGAAACATGCTTAGGCTAAATAAAATCACCAAGCTTTCTATTGATTATTTGTTGAAAATCCTTTGTATTTATTGGTATGGGTAGATTCATTGTAAATCTCATCATTGAGATATAGGCTTCTGTAATAGTTGATGATTCATGTAAGCCCAGTGTTTAAGGGCATAGGCACTTATTGTGTTTTTGTTTTGGTTGATTTCTGTTGAGAATCTGTATATAGAGGGTATATTTATTATAACACTTATAGGTCGAAGACTTTGCTTACACAATATTGTCATTGGGGTAAATATTTTCTTATGGTGATATTAGAAAATATTTAAAATACAAAATACAACTATTTATATACTAGGGGTATTTTAGTTATTTTAGTAGCCAAGGCGATATGTTTTTTAGTCCTGGAAATAGCCAATAAGTCCTGATAGATTTGGGATAAGGAATTAGTTTTAAATAAATTGTATTTTATTTTCTTTAAGTAACCTAATTTATTTATTGGGTTAAAATAAAATAAAAGGTCCATAGAGAGAATTAATTAATTAATTTAGAGAGTTAATTAATTGTTCAGGGTTTGAGCCCGGATTGAATAATTGAAATTAACTTGGGCCTAAACTATAATAGACTGTTGTATTGGATTAGTTATTTAGGTTGTACAATTAATTATTTATTGGGCTATTTAATTGGTCCTAGTTTAAATAATGAATTTAGCTTGATAGCCTAGACCAAGGGTCCAGTAGGCTAAGCTTGAGCTTGTTTAGCTTAGGGCTAATCGGTTTAGTAGATGGTTGAGGAATGCATGTGTGGTTCAAATTTTGAACTCTCGGATGATAGATAGAGGTCAAGTGATAGAGTTTGTTTTGATGAAAACCTCTTTAAGGTTATCGGGGTTCTTAGATAATTTAGATAGACTGTGATTCTAATAAAGAAGATACACAAGTTTCTTCCTCATGTCTATCCATTTTTCTCTCTGAGTGTTCATTCTCTATGTATCATTTTTCCTAAAAAAGATACAGAGACAAAGATACACTTCTCTTAGAACTACTCTCTAGCAGATTATCAAGAGATTTTCATAGGCCAACTTCTTTCTCAGTTGGCTTTCACCAAGCCTTCAGGTGTCAATCATATTCCAAAAGACTGGAAGCAGTAGCATTGTTGCCCAAGAGAAGTCGGAGAATAGCAAGCCATTCACTGGAGATCACAGCTACTCAGCCTTCAGTGGTTCATCTAGAGGCTTCCACGAGTGGTTTAGTGCTAGTTCAATCAAATTCTAAACAACCTAAGCAAACATTTTTGAAAAAAATGTAAAGGTATAATTCTTCCACTGATGTGTATTTATTACTTCTGCATAATTGTTTATTTGTGTGAAACCTTCACCAACCTCTAGCACATAACTGGGATCCAAAATATATCTCCTTAACTGTGATATATGGAAAACATCGTGTACCTTACCCTACAAGAAAACTGTGAATCTACCACGGAGTTTTGCCATGGAAAAATTCTATGGCAATCTGTGATAGATTTTCCATGCAACAGCAGTAAACAAAGAAAATTCTGAGTGAGGAAAAATGAAAATTCATAGCTATTTGCCTCAGAATTACAATGGAAATTGTAGTAACTAGTGATAAACAGTAGTTTTATGGAAAATCCATAGCAAATCAATGCGCTAAAAAAGGATCAAAATCTTAGCCACGGATTTGCAATGGAAATTTTTCCGTGGTAAAATTATAATATTTTAAAATAAATAAAAAATGATTAAATATAGAGTGTATCAGCACAGATCCCTAGAAAATAATGGTAGTAGTAATCCATCGCAAATCCCTTTCAATATGTAAGGGATTTGCTACGGAAAAAGTTTCAAAATTACATTTGCCCCTCACAAATCCCTGGTAATCTGCCACAGGTTTATCACGGAATATATTCACCAAATATACTCCATAGCAAATCCCTGGAAATCTGTCATGGATTTGCCATGGAATTAATTAAAATAAATATGTTCTGTAGCAAATCCCTAACAATCTGTGAGGGATTTGTGAGAGATTTTCAATTTTTTTCCTTATCCATCGCAAATCCCTAGCAGTCTGCTTGCCATGGATTTGAATTTTTTTTCTGTTTTGTGTTAATTATTTTATTATATTAATTTAATTCAATACCCTTTGAAGAACAAAGATCAAAATTTCCATCTCTTTAACTCATTTTAATTCATTTTGTAATACTTATAGATTTAGATAATACCTATATGTTGATTGTATTAATTTATACGTTAAACATGTAACAAAAAGAAGCAAAATAGGATTATTACTTATTTTGAAATGTTTTATAAGCCTTTTGTTTTGTTAATTAATCTCCAACTTCATTTTATCTTGAAAAGGAATAGATACAAATTAAAAATAGAGTATATTATTTTTACTATCTAATAATATATGTGTATCAAAATAAAAAAGTTGTAAAGGTATGTATAACTTTTGCGGTTTGATAGAAAAGCCCTTTGAAATGTCATTATAATTTACTATAGAATATACCAAAAATATGTTCAACAAAATAGAGTTAAAAAATGGTTTTAAAATTTTATTCTTTGTTCCCTCGCAAATCCCTAGCAATCTGCCACGGATTTTTCACAGAATACCTTTCTAATTAAAATAAATATATTCTAAAGCAGATCCCTAGTAATGTGCAAGGGATTTGTGAGGGATTTCAATTTTTTTAAAATTGTCCGTCGCAAATCCCTAGCAGTTTACGAGGGATTTGCCATGGAATAAACTAAACGACATAGTATTTGCTATTATAAGATTCCTTCTTTCTCTTGCCCTTTCTATACTTAGGCAAAAGTTCCCCTTCCCTCCCATTATTTTCTGCTTCCTTCTTTCCAAACTTCCTGCTCATTTCCTCATGTCTTCTACTCTCGACCACTGCCCACCATCATTGCTCATACTGGTGGCCGGCTGAGGGGGGTTTTCTCAATCGCTCGAATGTATCTTGTCTAAGTTTGCTATGAATCTTGGGGTAAACTTTGTGGGTTTTTGTTCTAGCAAAATTTGGGTGAATTTGTGGGTAATTTAAGTGGCTTGGTTTGGATAGAAGGATGGAAAGAGCGATTCAGTGTTTTAACATCTTCATAAACTAGGTATTTTGCTGTGTACAAAAAAATAATTTTGGTATTTTGAAGTGTAGCCCTATTTTTGTGTTGAGCCATTTTTTGTTTGGGTTGAGCCATATGTTTTTAGCTTAACATTATTGCTTGATCATCTACATTTTGCTTCTGCTTAGCTTTGATTTTTGGGTTAAGCTCTTTTTTTGTGGGTTTGATGCTCCCCAGAAGATTATGCTATCTAATACTCTAATTGGGGTAGAAGATTCTAGTATCTAATACACACAGCGACAAAAGTTGCTCCCAACATATTAGCCAAGTCTTATTATCTATTTCTGTAAACGAATGCAGATGATTAAACTTGGTATTAGTACTATGAAGTTGTATTTAGTAGGTATGCCATCAGTATTTTGGAGTTCACACTGTAAGATAAAAAAAGTTGGACTTACACTTTGCTCCTTTGTCCCAAAATATCACACACACAAACGAAAGTCCAATCATAATTGTCATAAAGAATCTAGCAATGTTAAATTTTGAGTCCCTCCAATAAGACCAAAATTGTTACCACAGATTAGCTCTGAACTAAATCATAAATGACTAGGAGTACTTTGTGGCAAAGTATTGATCCGGGGTACTTAGTTCCTAGATTAGCAACTGCTTTCTCTTGGAATAAAAATCAAGAAAGAAGTCATTTTTGTTGGAGAATATAGAAAGTACTACGCTACTTGTACAATAAAATTTTGCCCTTAGATCTTACCTATAAAGATCAAAGTTGGCATATATTGCTACAAAATTAATATCAAGCTAAGTCTTCATTGTTGTAGTACTAATTTCCAACATCCAGGTTGTTGGATTGTGACCTTCTTTTATCTTAAGAACACCTGGTAGAACCTACAAGATTAATTGGAATTAATTATTTGGGATATTAGACAAGATTCTTAAAAACTCCAGGCCTTCGAAAACATACATTAAAGAAAACTCAACACCACCCATTTAAGGTAAATAGCTGTGAAGAAATTGGATACTATATAACATAGGCATTGAATTATGTTCCCTTAGTATAAACTTGTGTCCTACTATAGTATCTCAAGTGTGGTTTATGTAAGGGATGTTAAATTGCAAAACTCTATTCCTTTAAGTGAGGATGTTGTTTGAAATATATGTTTGCTTTAACACCTAGAATGCTTCTATTTTTTTTGCTTGATTTTGATTAGCGAAGTCTTTATTTATTGGCAGAGAACAATCTATTTTTGAGTGCATGATTGCTAACTTATTTGAAGAAAACAAATTCCTTTCCAAATACACTGGAGGGGAAAATCAAAATTGCTGCTATTCTCTTTGGTAAGTCTATGAGTTTTTATTATTTTGCCATAGTTTTGACTGCAAATGTTTCTTAATTCATTCTTTTAATGTTTTAGACAGTTAAACCAGAAAAACAAGAACAAGAAGTGCTGAAGCTATATAAGCTACAGAAAACACCTTCAAAATATGCTTAATGGGATAAATATTCTCAAAGTAATCAATAGTTGTGACAAAAGAATTCCATGGAACTAAATTTCCAGCACTAAGAATGAAATGGATGATGTGTGTAATATGGAATGCATCTTTTAGGTTATTTTTTGGATAATTTAGTTAGTATGCATATTTTTTGGAGAATTTGAGAAGTGACAGCTTTTTTCTTTCTGCTTTCCCATTTTCAGAATTGGCAAAAAGGGATGGTTTCTTATTCTTTCTTTATTTTTGTTCTTTCTATGGGGGTTATTGATAGGGTCACATAATTTTGATTTTTGAGTTAAGTTGGATTACATTTCATATCAAGAATGTTTCAGGCAATCAAGACATAGCCAATAAGACCATGCGTAAATTTGTGCAGCAATTTTAAGCAAGCAGTAGATTTTTGCATTGCAATTTTTATGTCCATTTGTATACTTTGTTCTGTGGAACCATGCATAAATCACAGACTTAGTTGTTTTAAAGCTAGTCAAAAGGAAAAAAACTGAGATTAGTTTATTGAAGAATTCCTCTTGCTGTCAGTATAAGTCAGCTACACTTTTGTATATGTTTTTACTTTAGGTACTTTATAACCAACATGTTGCTATTCGTTTCCTATTATGTTTGTTTATCTAACTCTGCAGAGTGGCTATATGCCAATAATAGTGATACTATTTGATAGCTTCTCTATTTTTGACATTTACAGGACCTCCATATGATATTATCAATACTAGTTCTAGTGGTTTGCATTAGCAATGACAACAAATAGCTTTCATATTTTTCATTGGGATTGATGATGCCATTTTTCTTAAAATTGACCTATTTGTGTAGTTTATTTATTTTTGCACTACCACAAAACTTGCTCCATAAATTTTTCTTTGAGTTTTTTAATTTTCTTTAATTTATCCATTCATCTGTTCCAAAATATTGGCAGGCTAAGATTGTAGGTTAAGTTCATTCCTCAGTTGCTAACAAAGGTTAGAATTTATCCTTCTTTTTTTGTGTATGTGTACTTTGACTGAGTGGTACTTTTTTAGTATCTAATGTAAGCATCATGAACTTGAATGAGTTTTTTTTTTTTGTATTATTTTTTTATATGTGCTATTTTTTTACGAACTTTTTGGGTTCCCAATATAGTAATGCAATGCATGGTATATTATGCTCTTTTGTTTTCTTGCTTTTTTTTTTTTTTTGTTCTATGGCTCTCCTATACTTCACACTGTCTCATGTGGTTTTTCAATATTATATGTGCTCTCTATGTGCTCTTCATAATGTTGCCTTCAAATCTCTAATGTATAATTTGAGAAAGAATTATTCAACTTTATGATTTCATTTAAATTTTTTAATAGTATTGCCTTTCTAATCAACCTATACTCCTAATTTTCTTATCAATTTAAATTTTTTTAACAGTATTGGAAGTTAATAGTTCCATAATTTCCTTAATTTTTTAATAGTGTTGGAAATTAATTTCATAATTTAAATTTCGTTTAATTGTTTCTTTCTGATCAATCCATATTCTTGATTTACTAGAAATGTGTTGGTGTCAAGATTTGTTGTTTTCTTTTGGTTTCTACTAATTCTTTTTCTTTTTCTCTATTGGGGGATTGGTCATAAATTCTGATTCTTAAAACTCAGAACTATGTACTCACTGTGTACTCTTTTTGGCTAAATTATTTTGGTTTGCCCACGTGGGAGTTGTGACGGATAAATGTTTTGGGATCTTTTCTTCAATAAGTATACAAAAATTGTATTCTTCCATAGCAAAATAAGAAATAAGAAAAGAAGTGCACCATAGACCTTTTTTTTTTTTTGTAATGCAAGTTAGATTCTAATGAAGATAACAGTTCTTGGTGCACTAATGACAATTTCAGGCAAACATTGCAACACACTAAAATCTATTACAAAAACACTAAAACCAATCTTCTGTACACATTTTACTATTTTGCTTACCAACATCTCGTAGAGGTAAGCTGTGAGGCCCTAAATCTCTGAAGTTATTGTTCATTGGAATTCTAAATTGTCTTAGCATAATTGATTTAAGGGTTATTATTATTATTATTATTATTATTATTATTATTATTATTATTATTATTATTATTATTATTATTATAGGCTTTGTTAATTATGTCCTCCTGAGAGCCTAGTTCCAGTTAGATTAGGATTTTACTTTTCTATAGATAATGCAAGTCTTCTCATAAGAAGATAGGATGTTTTAAGTTCAATAAGAATTTCTGTAAAATTTTCTCAATATGGAGACCTAAGTTGTTATGCCTACAGTTCCTCTTGGTGTGACCCAAAGAGACCTCCCTAGTACTCTCTTTATTTCATTTTCTTGTGATTTACCCATAATTATAAGCCAACTTCCACATTTAAATCATGTTAGCTTCTCTGTTTTGCTCTATTATACATCTTCTATATTCTTTATTCATTACATTCAGCACAATATTATGTCTTAAAGTTCTTAGAATTTAATGTAGTTTGTTCTGCATTAGATAGTAGTACATTGAAAATTCTAGAGAAACAAAGTTTAAATCAGACACTAAACAAGCACACATGACTATATACACAGAATTTCTTTTTAGGTTAGACTAGGACCCAAATCCTATAGTAACAAACTTGTTTTTTGCAATACCATCTGAAAAATCAATTTATGATTTCAAGGTGCTTGTTTACCATTGCTCTTAAGCATTTAATTTGTCAAAAACTAAATCCACCAACTATGCCATCTAGAAAATCATTTTCGAGCACTTTTTCACAATTCTGATGAAGCTTGAACCCATTAGAATGATATGAATTCTGTAATAAGGCTAGGGATAAAAATCAGATTATATAACAATGAACAAGAATATATGATATAACCTCATAAAGTACTTACTCCAATCATAATCCTAAGGCTCAGAAATTTATGACATGTTGAGAGCTACTAACACTCCAATATAGGAAGGGTGTACAAGCCACTTGCTTCTATCTGTAGTTTCTTAATTACTGAACATTAAATCTAAAAATAACATGTTGGAGAAGTGCTTTAATCAAGTCATACAACTAATGAATGAGGTTTTACCTAAAGGGAACAAGACGCCGGGTGACTTCTACCAAATAAAGAAGCTAGTTTTTGGACTTGGTTTATAGGTTCAGAAGATAAATATTTGCATCAATGGTTGTATGCTTTATTGGAGAGATGATGTTAATAAGAGAGATTGCAAGTTTTGCAGGCATCCTCGATACATAAGTAGGAGGAAGATGAGAAAAAATAAGAAGCATAAAGAAATCCCCTTTAAGTGAATGTACTATTTCCTAATTACACCAAGGTTGCAAAGACTTTATGCATCTAAAATAATTGCAGAGCATATGAGATGGCATTCAGAGAGCTCTACTGAGTAAGGTGTGATGAATCATCCTAGAAATAATGAAGCATAGTAGCATTTTAATCGAACTTATCCTGAATTTGTAAACGAGGTGAGAAATGTTAGACTGAGTATGTGCACAAATAGTTTCGCAACCTTTGGAATATTAGGAAAGTAATACACATCTTGGCCAGTTATTATCACTCTAAGCTACCCCTATGGATGTGTATAAAGAATTCTGTGATGTTTTCGACAATTATTATCCAAGGGCCGAAGAATCTGAAGCAAAAACTAGATATATGTTTGCAACCATTAATAGATGAATTGAAACAGTTGTGGTTTGATGGTGTCTAAACTTATGATATTTCAAAGAAACAAAACTTTCAATTGTGAGCAGCCCTTCAATGGACTATTAGTGACTTCCTTGCATATGGTATGGTGACTAGGTGGAGTATAATAGGGATACTTGCTTGCCTGTATTGTAGGGAATAAATAAAGTTGTTCTTGCTACAAACTGGTAGGAAACAATGTTGGTTTGATTGTTATCGATAATTTTTGCAAATTAAACACCCTTTTAGAAGGGATAAAGGTGAGGAAACATCATTACCTCCACCACATAATTCTAGGGATCAAATATGGAATTGAGTTTGTAATCTTCCAAAGATAACAGAAACTACAATCGGAACTTGGGAAGAGCAATGGTAGGGGTGAATTCCATAACTGGGCAAAACAGAGTATATTTTGAGATTTACCTTATTAGTACACAAATCTAATTCTTCACAATTTAGATGTGATGCATGATGAGAAGAATGTGTTTGATAATATGTTCAACATTGTTATTGATGTTAAAGGAAAGACTAAAGACAACGTAAAGGCTCGCCGTGATTTGCTCAAGTATGGTTACTGCTTAGAACTTTGTATAAGCCGAGAAGGGGATAGGAAAGTATCTATACCAAAAGCATGCTACAGTTTAACCAAAGAACAACAAAGGATTTTTCTTGAGTGGGTTAAAGAATTGAGACTTCCTGGTGGTTAGGCAACAATTCTAAGCCAGTGTGTTGATTTGAAAGACATAAAGATGTTTGGCACAAAAAGTCATAACTGTCACGTGTTTTTTGTGAGATTGCTACCTATAGCACTAAAGGAATTTCTTCTAACAAAATATATGGAGTGTTTTGACTTAATTAACCCTTTTCTACAGGGATTTGTGTGCTCCTAAACTGTCAATTGCATATATATCCAAATTGGAAAAAGAAATAGCACAGTTGGTATGCAAGTTGGAGAAAATATTTTCACTTAGATTTTTTGATGTGATGAAAAATCTAATTGTGCATTTACCTCATGAAGTAAGAGTTGGTGGTCCTATTCAATATAGATGGATGTATTGTTTGAAAAGTAACATACCATAATAGTTTACTCATGGTAATCTAATTTTAAATGCATGAACATATTCCAGTTGTTGAGTTGATGGTTATTTTTCCTTTTAGGTACTTTCATTATTTGAAGATTAAGTTAAAAAATAAGGTAGAGTTGAAGAATCAATTTGCAATACATATCTAGTTGAAAAAGCATATACATTTTTCTCTTATTACTTTCAGCTTCATTTGCAAATAAGATATACTACTACAACTCGCAATGATGTAAATGATTATGAGGCACTAGTCTAGGAGCCAATCTTGTCATATGTGCTAATTCTGGAAGGCTAATTGGAAAAGTAAAAACTTGATATTTGACTACAGAAGAATTATGAGTTGCTACCAATTACATCTTAATTGTGTGGAGGTGCAGCCAAATATAAAGTAAGAAATACTTTGATATATATAAATTTTGATCAATCAAGATATTCAATAAACATGATTACTAATATCTGTATAGCGCTTGCAATGATTGATGCAACAAATTCAAGGAGCACGTGGGATCTCTAGTATCAATTATAGCAAACCATGAAATTGAAAGAAGATTCCAGAATGAGTTTGCAAGATGGTTTAGGGCTTATGTAAGTTTGGTAATGTATACAAAGTGTTTGATTATTTAATTTAACACTACATATCATGTGCTCATATTTTATTATTTAAATAGGTTCATAATCCACACCTATTCGAAGAAAATAACACATGCCTAAAGAATTTATCTTAGGGACCCTCGGCTCAAGTAAAGTCATTTAATGGGTACTTTGTAAATGGGTTTAGATTCCACACATATAGCCATGGGAAAGGAAAGAAGACTGTGAGTAGTGGTATTTGTGTTAAAGATGGTGTAGATGGGATGTCTGGGAATGATTGTTATGAAATTTTGAAAGAAATAATTGAAATTGAATTTGTTGATAATCCAATCTAAAAGTCTGTTCTTTTCAAATGTGACTGGTTTCATACCTGACCTATTCGACGAGGAAGAGTACATTCTCAATATAAGCTTGTTAACATTAATCATAAGAGGAGCTAAGCTGGATTTGATCCATTTGTGTTGGCTCATCAAGCTATGCAACTATACTTCATATCCTGGTAGCAAAAAACCAAAGTCTGATTGGTTAGCTATATGCAAAACAAAAGCAACATATAATTGATGCACCAATGGTTAATAAAGCCTACCATAAAGATGTAGATGAAGTTGAAGTAATAAACATATGTCTAGGAGATTACATTGGCCCCCTGACACACAAATCTGGTGAAAATGAGGTGGTGGATGCTAAAGTAGAGTTTAATACAATGGACGAAAATGACTCAAATCATGAAGAAGATAAAGGAGATGTTGATTAGGAAATAGATGATGAAAGTGATGACATTGATGAGGAGTATGTGTTAGACAATGAATCAAAATAAGTATAGTTTATAATATATATATATAAAGAGGTTAGTAATTTTAGTAGTATTACTTGTAAAAGAATAGCAATATGAAATTAGCACTCATTTTTGTATTCTTATTGAATGGTTTTTTTCCTTTTCTGTCATTAAGGGATATCTATGTCCAAAATGTATGGTTTCCATGTATTGCTTCTAATGCAAAATCATTCAATCTATTTCAACTTGCTATCCATTTACCTGTACGGTTATTCAATATTGTTATATTATTATCAAATGACTTATTATTATTACATAATCTAACTTGATTTTTAACTTTGTTAAATGTTTAGACATAGCTAGAGGGAGAGAAAAGAAGCGTTCGAGTTCTACTTCGTTTACATATGCTCAAGGGGTGGGGCAGCCTTCATCTCAAGCCCCATCTTTTAGTAATCTAGTTGCCACTCCTTTTTCTAGTCCTCAAGTTGTGTTACCTATATCTAGTCACCAGCCGACATCCAGTTATGCTCTCTGTAGGCAACCTCGAGACAGCAATATGTTTCATGTACAGCAGGGGTTATCCCCACATACCTCAAAGACTTCTTGCCTTTCTATGGTTGGACTTGGTCCATGTCCACCTACTGAGTATACTCAACAGCAGCAGGATTTTGGGTCTCCTAATTCATCAGTACACCCATCAGTTGCTAGTATTACATCATAGCACGGGGATAATAACCGCATTGAACCCTATGGTGATATGTAAGTTGAGCATAATATTGTATTTATATTTTACTTTATTTTCCTCGTGATTAACTCTCTATTCAAAATAGCTTATCATGTTCATATTTTTAATATTTCACACATTATTACAAATTCACACGTCAGTCTGAGTGTGCAAAGACTATCAGCACAATAATGAAGCAACGATTTAGTGATGTACCTACTGATGAGAAGAATGTTTGGTTTAGAGAGTTTTCTGTAAATATTTTCCATTACTTTATATTGTTTTAAGAAATACTTATTATCAATCTAATATATTTTTTTAATAATCAGGGGGTAGGGCAGCCTTTATCTCCAAATGAGCAGTTCATTTTTTGCTCTAATCTATTAGATTGGGACATAAGTAGGAGAACAACACTTAAATTTTAATATTAAGATTCTTTGAGTTGATAGGTTTATTTTGAGTATTCCAAAATAATGAAAAACATAGATAGAGGAGTTGAAAGCTATAGAATAGGGGAAGAGACTAGGAAATGATTAAGAAGACAGAGAAAAAAAGAAAGAGCGGAGATAGGAAAAAAGTAGAATGTGATATAGGATTAATAGAAAGGAGATGCGAGAAAGAATGAAGGAAAATAGAGGAAATATGTCAGTTGAATTTAGGATAAATTAGTTCGAACTTACTTATGCCTATAACTTGTTCAGAAAAAATAAGGTTTACATCATTCTATTGGACAAATGCATATAAAAAGTTATTCCATCTATTGAACAAATAGTTGATCCATTAGTCCAGGCTGTAATTTACATTGTACTAACCTGATCTTTATTGTAGAAACACTAGACATGGCACTCAGACTATTCGCTAAGGATATGTACAGTATGGAAGGAAAGGTGTTGGGCAAGATTAACTTATACTCTTACAAAGATTAGGAATATTCATAAAAACAGGTCTGCTTGGATGTCATATGACATATATGACCAACTATGCAGACATTAGCAGTCTGAGGATTCATAAAAATTATCACATGTTGCTAAAGAGAATAGACGGTGTAGCTCTACCAAACACACCAAAAGTTCCATCAGCTTTATAGAGCGGTATTTCCTCTTACATTAAATGTTAAATTAACAATTGCTATAGTAATGGTGCATGTAAATCATAACTTTCCAATCCATTTTAACTTTCTTGTTATGATGAAGTACTATTCTCCTATCTATATGATCAACAAATAATGTTAAGTGCATTCTGCTAAATCAAACAACATATTCACTCTGCTGGTTAAAAGCAAAACCATGGTGATATACTTGTAAGATTTTATGTATGTGCTTATCCCAAGAAGTAATTCATACCGCCCCTCAACAACGTTGGAACAATATTTTTATCAAAATTAGCAGCCAAGTAGAGCAAGTTTAGGAACTATGTAAACATTTTGTTTGAAAAGAATTTTAATTTTTTACTTTGGTGTCTTACATTTTTAACACTTCTTATAGTGTGCGGAGCAAGGAGATGAATTTGACTATCTTACCTTGTTTGAAAAAATTGCACCAATTTCAAGATAGGCCCAATAAGGACAAATTTGTAGATGAGAGATCCTAGAAGATCAATGTATGTTATATATTAATTTCAACAGTTATAATTGCATAACACTTTGTCTTTTGTTGATGTTTTCACCTTCAAAATACTTTTTAGGAGAACGTCCAAATGATGAAATCACAGTACTTATAGATAAAGTCTACTGATTCAGCATCTACTCTAAGTTCTATGCCAGATGAGAAAACTATGATTATGTCCATACCAGGTGGAATGAAAAAGGGTAGGATCTGTGGCATGGGGTCTAAGGCATCATGCTTGAAACTTCAGTACTGTCAATCTAAAGCTTTGTCATCATCAGTGGATTTAGAGAAGTTTCGTGGTGAGCTTGAGCAAACACTTCAATAGCAGCTTCAGGAAGAATTGGAGAAAAAGGACAAAAAAATGGAGAAAAAGAGGAAAAAGATAAAGAGGACTTTGGAGAAGAAGGATAAGAAGATATCTGCATTGATTGATATGAATCATATTGTGATGCAACATCTTAACTTACAAGTGCCCTCCATTCCATCTGACTCTGATGATTCTGATGAGGATGACTTATCTCCTGGACCTTAGCAGCTGCTAATAGTTAGATAGGTTATATTTTCATATTTATAGTGTGTATCACAAAAATATGGATTTACTACTACTCTAAATTTGTATTTGCTATTTTGGATATTTTTATGATATATTATTATTAGTGCATTTGGATAACAAAAATTTATAGATATTTTGGTTAGTAAAAGTGTGGTGAATGTGTTTTGCGATTGTATGTTGTGCATATAAATAGACAAGAAATGTAAGTTGAAGAGTTACAGTTGTGTATTGTGTATATGGATTGATAGGTTTGATTGGGAATCTGAGTTGAAAAACTAGACACATTCTTGTGTTGTGTAAACAAAATGACAGGAATTGCAAATCTGTAGCTGCTTGCCAAGGAATTGCTACAAAGACAAGATTTCACGGCAAAACCGTGACAATCTGCCACAGAAGCCAATTTGAAAAGATATAGGTCGTGGCAAATCTGTGACAATCTACTACAGATTTGCCACAGAAGCCAGTTTTGCAAGCAAAAGTCTATGGCAAATCTATGACAGTCTGCCATAGATTTGCCATAGAAGCTAATTTGAAAAGAAATAGTCCGTGACAAATTCGTGCAATCTGCCACAGAAGCTAATTTTGTAAGAAATAGTCCATGCAAATCCGCGATAATCTACCATAGATTTTCCATGGAAGCCATTTTTGGAAGCAATTATCCGTGTTAAATCCATGTCAATCTACCACGAATTTGCTATGAAAGCCAATTTCAAAAGAAATTGTCCACGACATATCCGTGGAGATTGTCACAAATTTGCCACGGAAGCCAATTTTGCAAGAAATAATCCATGGCAAATCCATGACAATCTGCCACAAATAATATTTTCCAAGTGGCTTCCTTAGCCAAATCCGTGGCTAGCTGCCACGACTTTGCCAAGGATCTAATTGCAAAATAGATTGTCTGTGACAAATTTGTGGCAAACTGTTGCGGATTTGCCAAAGAATCTTATGATAATAAACCTTGTGTGGCAAATCTATGGCTTATTGTCACGAATTTGCCACAGCCTTTGATTTTTTCCTAGTAAATTTGTCGCAAATTTTCTAACTTAATATTAATTTTCAAGTGCTGCAACTGAAAAAAATTGCTAGCAAATTCGTGGAAAATTGTGACAGAATAAGTTTTTCATGGAAAAATGTACTTAGCGACGAAGGGTTTTTCTTAGAAATAGTTTCCGTCGCAGATTCATGGCAAATTCCAGTTTAGCCCTAGATTTTTCCACTGCTAGTTGGCAAATTTCTTGAAGTGTCAAACAATGCAGGCGAGAAAGCCAATCGGTAAGTAAGTTCTCCAACTTTTTCTAAAATCTTTTAAGGACTTATAAATCGTGGCCTTAACTTTTCACTCTTTCTAAATCTTACACCCCTTAGTATAAGAAATTTGAAGATACACATTCTTTTCTACCTTAACTTCTAACGGTCACCTTTTGTTGTCTGCCTAACTTTTTTTTTTTTTCTATCTTGTATTTTCTTAATTTGCTCACGGATTAAGGGCACCTCTTCCATAGAAATTTGTACCAATTCTAGTCCAATAATTATCTTCTTTCTTACTTCATCCTAGCACACTTGTGATTTATACTTTCTCCCATATAATGCTTCATACAAAACTATTCCAATACTTACTTGATAACTGTTATTATAAATGAACTCTATCAACATCAAATGGTCAATCTAACTGCCCCTAAAGGCCATTACACAAGTCTGTAGAATATCTTTTGATTTTTTGAATGATACATTTGAACTACCTATCAATCTTTGGGTGAAGTGCATAACTAATAGTCACCGTGGTCCCCATAACCTTATCAAAGCTCTTTCAGAATCGTGAACACAAATCGCTAATCCCTATCAAACACAATACTAACCGGTATAATATGTAACCACAGTATTTCCTACATGTAGCTCTTCACTAACTCATCTATAGTTGTGTAGCTTTCATTGGCAAGAAATGTATAGATTTAGTCAGTCTATCCATGTTGGAATGTATGCCCTCTTAGACTAGATTTCTAGTTTATTTTTTACTTGTATTAATAAAAGTATTTTTCTCAAAATTTGTTTGTGAAATTTTCTTTATATTTGTGCACGATTTTATTGGAAAAGACCAATTGTGTTTAAGTAAATGGTTCATGTGAATGGAGGCATTTCACAATAAGGTATGGACCATGGGATACTTAACACATAAATTATTGTTCTTAACCGGATGATGAGAATGGGAATCTTATCATGGCAAAGCTATTGTGTTATGAATTCCAAATAGGGAATGGCATACCTTTAGCCAATGAGTAGTCTATTCATTTCATAACAAAGCGTATTTCAAATACATAGAACTGGACCTGTAGTGGTAGTTTCTAAAAGTACTATATGATATAAACCCAGACTACTACTGCTACAGCGTGGACTTATACTTTACAACTTGAGTATAAGTTGGTGGTCTGACGAAGTTGGAAATGTATGCTTTGATATACTATAGTTGAGGTTCTTGAGAAGGACCAATATACTTGTATATTGAGTATATGTGACTAGTTAGTCAAGACAGACTTGTACAAGATAGTGTCTACACTATATCGCCCCTTGTAGTTGTCCAAATGATTTAATTATCTAGGGCTCAAGGGAACATGATTTGGATATTAGCTTTAGGATAACTCCCTTGGAAAGTTAGAATATTTTAAGAAATCGTGGATCATTGGACTAGAAGCCTAAGAATGGTATATATTGTTTAGAGAGGTGTTAGTATACTCTTTCCTCTCTAAATGAACGACGATGTGTAGAAGGGTATTTTAATCATGTCACCTGTAGGTCGAAGATATAGCTAATGAAGCATTGTCCATGGGGTCAATATTTTTTTATGGTGATATTAAAAATATTTAAAATATAAAATACAGCTATTTATATAGCAGGGATATTTTGATCATTTTAGTAGCCAAGGTGATGTGTCTTTTTTGTCCTCAGAATAGCCCGTAAATCCTAATTATTTTAAGTCGAGGAAATGGTCATAATGAAAAAAGAATTTTATTTTATTCAAGAAGTCTAATTTATTTTTTGGACTGGAATAAAATAAAAGAAATGAGAGAAATTAAATTCATTATCTAGTTTGATTGGTTCATTAATTATTCAGGGCTTAAGCTCAAATTGAATAATTAAAAAATTAACCTGGCCTTAAACTAGTTAATAAAAGGTTAATAATTATTTTATTTCATTTTAATTCATTAATTATTTATTAGGTTATTTGAATAGGCCTTGAAAATTAATAATTAATGGTTATTATTTTTGGGCTCATTAGGTCTAAGGAAAAATAATAAATTATTTTGGCTCCATAGCCTAGACTAAAGGGTTTTTATTTTTCACGATATAGAAGAGTTGAGGATTATCCAAACTTCTTCTGTTGATAACCTCCGAATGTTTGAAATATCAAAATACTGGGGTTGGGTTATCTAAGATGTGAATATGAGTCATTGTGTAGAGAGGAAAAAAAACACACGACAGAAAGAGGGAAAAAAACCAGAGCCTCTGTTCTCTCTTTGCTTCTCATTTCTTCTTCTTCTTTTTTTTTTTTTTTCCATCTTCTTGTCTTTGCTAATTAATAGCAAAGGATCAAGAAAGACCATCCTCACCTAGGTTGTTTCACCAACATAGATAAGCAGAGGAACATTCTAAGAACGAAAAGCTTCGCGTACATGCCAAGAAGAAGCCGACGAATCACTAGTTTCTCGCTAGAATCGTCATCAAGGCAGGTAGTTGCTCCCGTGATTAATGCCTCGTCTTCTCAACAAGACCAAAAGAGGACATGTAAAGGTATTATTTTTAACCTTCCGTTAAACCGTGTTCTCGTTTCTGGTAGCATGCATGTTCCTCTGTTTTTCCATTCCTGTAAGTGGTATCAGAGAATTAGCTTTAAAAGGCTTAGGATGATGCGTGCTAGTTAATAAAACCTAGCAAGACCACTTATAATGAGATCCTTTGCTGTTTTGGTATGGGTAGATTGTTTGTATACCTCATCGTTGAGGTATAGGAACCTCTATAAAATTTTCTTTACTATTATGTTTAGCTTTGTGTAAGTCCAATTTGAAAAAGTATAGGTGGTTGTTATGTTTTTGGTGAAAAAATGTAAAGGAAATGCCCTTGGTCGATTGCAAACATTGTAGAGGAGACCAACGAAATTTGCAGAAAAAAATTCGCAACGAAATCTCGTGGAGAAGATGGACCAAGCCGTAGCCGAGCCGAGCCGAGCTAGTACTTTGATGTGAGGGGAGCCAAGGCAGCCCAGGTCAGCCTCTACTTGAAGCCGCAGTCGGGCTCGAGCATGGCCTCGGCTCAGGGCATGCGCGAGGAAGCTTCCTCACGAAAGCAACAGCTTCCTCGTGAAAGCTATTGCCTCGCGGGAGCTTAGTTTCCTCGCGAAAACTAAGCAGCGGCACTAGGCGCCCGTGGATCGTGGTCCATAGGTTTTCCCATGGGGGCCATGATCCAATGTGGCGGGTGCACTGGACCAGAGAGAAAAAACATTTTTTCTTTTTGTCCTATACCAAGTGAAGTTATTTTTATTGCAATAGTTAATATTATTAGAATATTTTGCATGAAAAAATAATAGTAAAGGATATTATGATTAAACAAGATCATTAATTAATTTAATTAATGTGTTTAATTTTTTTATTTGGGCACTTAGGATTAAAAATAGAAAATCATGAAAATGTTTATAGTTTTCTAACATGCTGATTATTTTGAGTCCTATGTGCATGTTTTCTCAAAGACCAAAGTCTTTGGAAAATTTTATTTGATAAGAAAAAATATTTTTCTTTAATTAAATGGTTATTTTAACTTAAATAAAAATTAATCCTTGGTTATTTTCTTAAAGGTTTTTTATCCTTGACACAGAAAATATTATGGATTTAGAAATTTTTGTAAGTTAAAATGAAAAGCCATTTTAATTCATTTTAGCAAAGAAAAAATTATTTTTGTCAAATAAAGTCTTGAGATCAAAATCTCTAGGAATTTTTTAAATGGAAAAGTTTTGAAATTATTAAGTTTTTTACTTAAATAAAATTAATCCATGAGAAAAGATTTCTCAAAGGATATAAACCTTGACATAGAAATTTTTTATGAATTTAGACATTTTATTTTACGTTAAAAGAGAACTTAATTGGAATCTTTCAAATAATCTTTTTCCAAAAAAATCCTCATTTAAAAAAACTAGATGGAAGAGGAGTTCCAATAGCCCAACGGCTTCCATCATAATCCTCATTAAAGATCGTGGGTCTCCTCATATTACTGTGGGAGTAAACCCGTATAGGATGGAGATACCACAAGGATCTAAAACTAATAGAAGGATATAATTGATAACTCGAAACACGTACTATGATCGACAGGCCCACGTTGGAGGTTATAGTGCGAGATATGTCCATAGAAAATGAGAAGAAACAGTCATCCCCTTGATGGAGTTATCTTCTAGATCATTACCTAGAAGAAAAATTAATTTGTGGTGGTTAACATATTTAGCTTAAGAAACTGTTAATCTTCCCAAGAAACTGTCAGTTTTCCTAAGAGCTAAATTAATCATGTTAAAGATAATAGTAATGGGGTTAGCTATTATCAAGTTTAATATGAGGATAAAGTGCATAAAATTATTTTTATTTTACAAATACTGAGAATTTCTTTTATTTTTCAAAATTTTAGAAATAGTTGGTGGAGGTTCTTTCAGTCTCTTGGCCGTTATTCTCCATGAGAATAAGCTAATTGGTCCAAACTATATGGACTAAAAAAGGAACCTGGATATAATACTCACATCCGAAAAGTATAAGTATGTCGTATACGAGACCTACCCAGTAATCGGGGAAGGTTCCACTACTGAGGAGCGTGAGGCAGAAAAGGTATGAAAGAAGGCTAACGAAATGGCCCGATACTATATGTTAGCCTCCATGTCAAATGTGCTACAGTCCAAATACGAGCACATGACTACTGTATATAATATTAGCACATCTCTAGCCACAATGTTCACAGATAAGAGTCAGCCCGCAAAGCAGGAGGCTTTTAGAATGATCATAAACACCAAGATGGCTGAGAGAGCATCAGTCAGAGAGCATATACTCAAGATGATTACTGCTTTCGAGGAAGCAAAAGTCTTGGGGGTTGTTATTGACCCTGAGAGCCAAATGGACATGGTTATCGAATCTTTGCCAGGCTCATTCACTCAGTTCAAGTTGAATTACAACATGAACAAGTTAAACATGGGTTGAATTGAGTTGATGAAGGAGTTCCAAGTAACAGAGAAGGTTATGAAGCCACAGGCTAGAGCCATGATTGCTTCTTCTTCGAGAACTAGGCTCAAGCCCAGAAAGTTCAAGATGAAGAAGGAAAATGCAGTGCATCAGCCCAAGTCCAAGCCCAAAGATAAACCTAAGGGCAAATGCTTCAAGTATGGGAAGAATGGACACTAGAAAAAGGAGTGTCCAGATCTTCAGGACAAGAAAAACCCTACAGGTAATGTTCTCTATCCAGAGTCTATATCAATTGTTGGATCAACTTTCACTTGGATTATTGATTCAGGAGCCATTGATCATATCTGTAACTTCTTGCAGGGGTTTAGGAAGGTTAGAAGACTCCAGAAGGGCGAACATAGACTACTCGTGGGAAATGGAACACAAGTTTGGGCCCTTATTGTGGGAGAACTGGAACTTACTTTTGATTGTAATAGAATAATTATTTTGAAGGATATTTTATTTGTTCTTGGTTTTAGACAGAATTTGATTTCAGTTGCAAAACTAATAAACCAACAATATTCTATTTTTTTTCCAATCTGGTATTACTATCAGTAGAAATGGAGAAGAGCTATATGTACTGGGCACATATATGAAAATCTATTCTTCATTAATTCTATTAACAATCAATTGAATAATGCTCAATCAGAACCTTTAAATAGGAAGAGAAAGACCAATGTCAATGACTCATATCTATGGCATCTAAGGTTGGGCCACATTAACTTAACCAGGATTCAGAGATTAATCCATGATGGGCCTTTAAGCTCATTGAGATTAGAAAGTTGGCCTCAATATGAATCATATCTTATGAGGAAAATAACCAAAAGGTCATTTACCCAAAAGGCGGATAGAGCCAAAGTAGCATTGAATTCTATTCACACTGATGTGTGTGGTCCATTGTCTACGCCAGCAAGAGGGGGGTTTGAGTACTTCATCACTTTCACAGATGATTGCACAAAGTATGATTACGTTTATCTGATGAGATGCAAGTCTGACTCTTTTGACAAGTTTAAATAATTTAAGGCTGAAGTGGAGCATCAAACAAGTAAGCTAATCAAGACCTTACGATTAGATCGTAGTGGAGAATACCTCCTTGGTGAATTCAATGACTACATAGTACATCATAAGATAGTATACCAACTCTTTGTTCCAGGAACACCCCAGCATAATAGAGTAGCTGAGAGAAGAAATAGGATATTGATGGAAATAGTTCGAAGCATGATGTCTCATACTACTCTTCCAATATCTTTTTGGAAATATGCCCTAGAAACAGCAGCATTTATTCGGAACTTGGTGCTTTCTAAGTAAGTACCTAGAACTCCCTATAATATGTGGATTGGACGTAAACTAAGTCTAAATCATCTCAAGATATAGGGTTGTCCATCTTATGTACTGATCAAAGGAGATAAGTTAGAATCAAGATCAGAATTATGTTATTTTGTAGGGTATCCAAAAGGCACAAATGGTGGTTACTTTTATCATTCCAATGAGCAGAAAGTACTCGTGAGTACTAATGCTAGATACTTAGAGGATGAATAAAGTACATCCACTAAAGGTTCAACAAGGTTGGAACTCGGAGAGAGGTTATTTTCTAAACCAACTTCTCCTAATCCAATTATAGAACAAGAAGAGGCACAGCCTCAGGAGTCTATACAATTGGAGCCTCGTCGTAATGGGATGATATCTACGGTTCTAGAAAGATGGAGTGGAGAGACTTTTGACCTAGTCTCCGACCATCAAGAACAAGATCTCACTAGATACGAGGAGGCTATTGCTGATGCCGATGCAGACCTATGACATGAAGCAATGAAAGCCGAGATTGAGCCTATACTTCAATCAGATTTGGGATCTTGTAGCTTTACCTGAAGGAATAAAACCCATTGGATGTAAGTAGGTTTACAAGGAAGAGGGGAGCAAATGGGAAGGTGAAACCTTCAAAGCTAAGCTTGTGGCGAAAGGGTATACTAAGAAAGAAATGATCGACTATGAGGAAACCTTTTTCCCAGTAGCCATGCTTAAGTCCATCTGTATCCTCCTTGCCATCGCATATCATTATGACTATGAGATATAGCAAATGGATGTCAAGATGACATTTTTAAATGGCCATCTTAGTGAAGACATCTATATGTCCCAACCAGAAGGTTTTATTGTTAAAGGCTAAGAATGTAACACCCCACTACCTAGGCCCATCAGGCCCGGGGATGTCGCCCCATCCAGAGGAAAATGAGTCTTTATAACTAGGTCACATAGAATAAAATAAAATAAAGACTTTAAAATTAAACTTATTACAACCCAAAAGATGAATACTGGAACAAATCCAAAATAAATTGTTTGCAACAATCTCTCAAAACACCACATAAAGGAAATAACATGAGTCTTCAAAGCATAGGCAACAATCTAGCTAATGACCTCCACAGTAGGATCTTCCTGAAAACATGGCATAAAAGGTGGTGAGATAAAAATCTCAGTAAGCCCGTGTGTGCTTTGAGTGTTTCAGGTAAAATAATTCATGTATGCAAGTTGTAAAAGTTTCATAAGGGAAAGTGCTGGCAAACAATAAATAAGTGTTAAAAATAAAGAGTGGCGTTTCGCTTTTCAAACCATACATGTGCACAATAAATACAACCACTCAAATGGGTGGCCATGGGTTACCACACGTTGGGCCCCATGACTAAATAACGGTCAGAATGCCACACTTTGTACAAGCTGACAAAAAGGTAGGTGTACGGCCTACCGGGTGAGATACTCCTCCATCTCTACACCCAAACTTACCGGTTGTCCACTCCGGAACACACAGTCCACAAGACTGAAACTTGCTAGCTCGGATCGGCATGACCTACCAGACTAGCATCTATCCAGGAAGGACTCACCCATCAGAGGTGGCCACCTACTGAGAGACTTACCCTAACCCTTCAAAGACTAGTCCTGGTGGTCTACCCTTATTGAGTACTCAACGCTGATTGTCCCACTTAGGAGAAAATTGATCATAATCCGCTTTATTTGGAAATAGCAATTAAGGGTTTCTAAAAGTCTTGCCAAAGTTGGGTTTTAGAAAGGGTTTAGCATTTTGTGTAAAACTGCTTGTTTAATTTTCAAATGATTGTTTGTCTGGAAATACAAGGGAAAACAGTCCTTAATTGCCTTCACAAAATAAATGTCCATACACCTCGCATTTGGCTTGCCACAGTAATTTTTGGTCTTCACAAAATTCCATGCAGGAGCTTACCTGGTTCTTTGCTTGCTCAAACTCAAAAGTCTTCCAAGGCTGACCTAACCCCGCCTGGGGTAAACACAAAACATAAGGTTACATTCAAGCTAAACTCACTTACACAAAATAATCCTAGTTCAACCCATTACCATCACGACCCTAACGCTCTAAGCTTTAAGGCTAGCTAAAAAAAAGAACTTTATAAAATAAGTCCAGTGTAATAAGTTAAAATAACTTGGGGTTCTAAAATAGTTGCTAATAAATTGTAGACTCATTTAATAATTCTTGTGTGCTATTAATAAATAAAAGAAGGTTTGAATTTTAAATAATATTAAGTCTAACAATATTAACAAATGGTAATTTAAAAATAGCTTTATTATTAGTAAATAATAAATCACAAATATATTTTATTTATTTATTTATTTTAGATAATAATTAATTAGTAATAAATAAAATTAATAATAAATGAATTATTTTAAATTTTAAATTAATAAGTAAAAAATAGATTTTAATATAAATAATATTTAGGAATATAGGTAAAAGTTTGAACTAAGGTCTATAAGGTCATCAATTAATTCTAATATTTTATTTATTATAAATGATTTATTACCATATATATTATTTTTAACAAAAGATCTCATTTATTTGATAAAGAAAATATTAATATTTTAATTAATAAACCACTCCAAGTCTTCCTAGAGTTTCGAATTTTATAGAGAAAAATATAGTAATAATTCCATTTAAAGTAATAAAATTTTATTAATAAAAATAACCTAGACTTAACAAGGAAATACTCTTTCACCATGATTTTCCTATTGCTAGAAAAGATTCATAAACACATTCTCCAACATCAAATAATAAACCAATCCATTCATGAACATATGCTTAACTTCACACATACTATCACAAGGTTAACTTCCTTCAAGGCATAATCATCATTAATGGCTTCAATGGAAAATAGAAACATGAGAGCCTAATCACCTTTGGTGTCATGATCTCTAACCTAATCACCTTTGGTGTCATGATCTCTAACATGCTTCAAATATCCATGAAATTCATTAAGCACGAAGAACATACAATGATTCAAAAAGAAAACACATACAACCTAGCCATAAACAACCATCATCATGTCTTAACTCCATCCCCTTAATCCATATGCGTATACCCAATCTCCATTCATACTCTATCTCCCTATCAACACCTAGGAGACGCGATTTCAGAATTTAAAAATAAAGGATTTAAGAATAGATACTTGATTGTCGATTGCTTTGATGAAGACAAAAGAAGGTCTACGAGCGATAGAGAGCCTTGAGTGATCCACCGGAAAAAACAACCATGGTTGATGGTTGATCAACCATTTCGGTAGAGGAAGAGAGAGAGAGAGAGAGAGAGAGAGCATTAGAAGGGTATATTAAAAATTGAATGGAAAAAGGATGAACAAGAAGGTTGTTCTTGATTTACCTTGTTGATGTTCTTGAGACCTTCAAGGGAAAAGGCTAATTTCGATCCGTTTAAAAATTCTTGTTTGCGAGGTTTTGTGTTATAAATCCCAGAAATGAAGTTTAGGGGTTAAATAGAAGTGATCTGGAGTATTTGAGAGTGATTGGAGGTGTTTAGAATAGGGTTAGGCTTGAAGAAGTTTAGTGTGTGTTCTTGGTATTCTTGGTGAAAATGGAGAGAGTGTGGGAGAAAGCTGCACGAAATTTGGTAAAGAGCTGGCCGAATGGTCTAGGGTGAATGGGAGTTTCGGTTTTCAGCAAGAAGGAGAAAGGTTGATCAGATTTTATTTGAAATTCAAATGGAGAAAGTTGTGGAGTTGGTTAAGGTAGATGGTTAGCTATGGTGTTTGATCAAGGAAGGTTTCTTCACTCTTCAATGGTGTCGGCTGAACAAGGTGATTTCGATGGAATGAATGGAGCTTGTGCAGGCTATAGAGCTAATCGAAATTCAGTCTATGAAGGCAGAGGAAATTCTGGTTAGTTAGCCTAATGCAAGAGTGGTTTAATGGAGTAAAATGCTGAAATTTTTTTGAAGTTCAAAAAGAGTTTGAATTGAGTGATCTTAGGAGTGTTTTGAGGTGTGGTTATGGAGTCCAAGAGTTCAAGGTAAGTGTGGGGTTAATGGTGTTTAGTCCATGGCTGATCAAGGATCAATGTTGCAGAAGTTGAAGGGTGGTTTTCGGCCTAGGCTTGAAGGAAGCAAAGCTGGGAAATTCTAGTTTCAAGTTGTCCAATGTTTCGAAGGTTTATGTAGAATTTCTATGCAGAAGTTCTGCACTCCTTCAACCCGATTTGCAGCTGATTCTTGAGGGGGTTTGAAGGTCTTTCTAAGGTGGTTTTCCAGCCTTCTTCCTGGAGAAATACAGAGGAGTTTTGCTGGCTTGAAAATGGACTAAAACAGCTTCATGTCCTTGGTTGAAAGCTGCGAAAATGTCTAGAATTTTTTTCTGGTTTTGCACAGTTTGTGCAGTCCGAAAATTGCACAGATTTTCCAGCCTTTAAGCCACATGAAATGACCATTTTCTTGGCAGCAAATGAAGAGGTTTACTGGCTGAATTTTTGAAGAGATTGTCTGCAAAAATTCTGGAAAATTTTCCAGATTTCCCTTCACTAAAACATGAACAACATAAAGGTGAATTTTTGAAGGTTCTTTCATGGTGTTTGATTTCTCTTGGAACCCCTTCCTATTTCCCCTCCTATTTTCGGCCAACTCCCATCCTCCACAGCTGATTTTCGAAATTCAAGGTGAAGAAATATCACAGAATTTTGGAGTTCAAAAGAAGAGATTTAATGAATTTAAATTATAAAGATGTTAGGACAAGCTAAAGGTAATAAAAAGGACAAGAATTCCTCTAGAATTCTTTTTAGGACATGAGGATAAGATTAGGACATTCTCTTCATGTCTCCCCTAAGACAACATTCCTATTTTCATGGAATGCAAGAAAACAAAAATTCAAACTTAGTTAAGATAATCATAACAAAAGCTTAAATGATGGGATTTGAACTAATGACCTTAGAAATTAATTCACCAAGCTCTAACCACTAAACCACACTAACTCTTGTTCCTATTTTCTCAACCACATATTCTTCTTATGAAATCCCCAAGCTATCTTCCTATTTTGACCTCAAGCAAAATTACCATTTTACCCCTCCTACTTAATAAGCATAACTAAGCATTTTAACCTATAATCCACAATTCTAAAGCACATAAAATCATTCAAACCATATATATTTATACAAAATAATATGATATGCATCCCAACCCCCTTACTCTAGGGTTGGCTTTAGGTGGGGTTTCACAAAGAACATATGGTTTGTAAGCTTAAGAAATCTATTTATGGACTTAAGCAAGCATCCAAAGTATAGACCATTCATTTCAATGAGACTGTAAAGTCTTACAATTTCATTCAAAACGAGGATGAACTATATGTGTATAGGAAACTAGAAGGCATAAATGTGATTTTTCTTGTGTTGTATATGGATGACATTCTACTCATTGAAAATGATGTAGGGACACTATCATCTACTAAAGTTTGGCTATCAAGTCAATTTAGTATGAAGAACTTGGGTGAAGTCAGTTACATTCTCGAAATAAAACTTCTTAGAAATAGGAAGTAGAGAATGTTAGGTTTATCCCAAGCTATATACATTGACAAGGTATTGGCCAAGTACAGCATGAACTCATGTAAGGGGGCATTGATCCATTGCAAACATGAGTTATCTTTTTCTTCAAAGGATTGTCCAAAGTCTCAAGAAGAAAAAGATAGGATGAGTAGGATTCCCTATATTTTGGCTGTGGGAAGTCTCATGTATGCCATATTATTTACTAGGCCAGATATCTACTTTGCTATAGGCTTAGTCAGCAGATATTAGTCAAACCCCGGAGAAGTTCATTGGTAGGTTGTAAAGTATATTCTTAAGTATCTCAAAGGTACGAGAGATTATATGCTGGTTTACAGGGCTGATGACTTGGTTCCTACAGGATACACGGACTCAAACTTCCAAGCGGATAAGGATGAAAGAAAATCCACTAGTAGATATATCTTCACCTTATCTAGAGGAGTCATTTCATGGAGGAGTATCAAGCAATCTTGTATTGCTGGCTCAACCATAGAAATTGAGTATGTGGCAGTTTTGGAAGCATCCAAGGAAGCAGTTTGGCTCCAGAAGTTCCTTTTGGAACTTGGAGTCGTGCCACACATGGACAAACCGATTGAGATATATTGCGATAATATTGTGCAGTCTCACAATTTAAAGAACCAAGGAACCACAAAAAGGGGAAGCACATAGAGAGGAAGTACCACCTGATCTAGGATTTCATCTAGAAATGGGAAGTCATGGTGGAACAGATTGCCTTGAAGAACAATCTGACAGATCCTTTCACCAAGCCTTTAGTAGACAGAGTCTTTAGAAGACACTTAGACGCCATAGGGATAAGCAACTATGGACTTACTTAGTCTTAGAGTGTAAGTGGGAGATTGTTGGAATGTATGCCCTCTTAAACTAGGTTTCTGATTTATTTTTTACTTGTATTAATAAAAGTATTTTTCTCAAAATTTATTTGTGAAATTTTCTTTATGTTTGTGCATAATTTTATTGGAAAAGACCTATTGTGTTTAAATAAATAGTTCATGTGTATGCAGGTCTTTCACAGTAAAGTATGGACCATAGGATACTTAACATATAAACTATTATTCTTAATCAGATGATGAGAATAGGAATCTCATCATGGTAAGGTTATTGTGTTATGAATTCCAAATAGGGAATGGCATACCTTTAGCTAATGAGTAGTCTACTCATTTCATAACACAAGAGTATTTCGAACTGGACCTGTAGTGATAGTTTCTAAAAGTACTATGTGATAGAAACCTAGACTACTATTACTTCAACATGGACTTGTACTCTACAATTTGAGTATAAGTTGGTGGTCTGACAAAGTTGGAAATGTATGCTTTAATATACTATAATTGAGGTTCTTGAGAAGGACCAATATACCTATATATTGGGTATATGTGACTAGTTAGTCAAAACAGACTTGTACAAGATAGTGTCTGCATTATATCGCCCCTTGTGGTTGTCCAAATGATCTAATTATCTTGGGCCCTAGGGAATATGATTTGGATATTGGCTTTAGGGTAGCTACTTTGGAAAGCTGAAATATTCCAGGAAGTCATGAATCATTGGACTAGAAGCCTAAGGACGGTAGAAGTCGTTTAGAGAGGTGTTAGTACACTCTTTCCTCTCTAAATGAACGGCGATGTGTAGAGGAATATTTTAGTCATTTCACCTGTAGGTTGAAGACATAGCTAACTCAGTATTGTCATTGGGGTCAATATTTCCTTATGGTGATATTAAGAAATATTTAAAATGTAAAATATAGCTATTTATGTAGCAAGAATATTTTGGTCATTTTAGTAGTTAAGGCAATGTGTCTTTTTGGTTATCAGAATAGCCCGTAAGTCATAATTATTTTAGGTCGAGGAAATGGTCACAATTGAAAAAGGATTTTACTTTATTCAAGAAATCTAATTTATTTTTTGGACTGGAATAAAATAAAAGGAATGAGAGAAATTAAATTTATTATCTAGTTTGATTATTTAATTAATTATTCAGGACCTAAGTCCAGATTGAATAATTAGAAAATTAACCTGGGCTTAAACTAGTTAATAAAAGGCTTAATAATTATTTTAGTTCATTTAGGCTTATTAATTATTTATTAGGTTATTTTGATAGGCCCAGAAAATAAATAATTAATGGTTATTATTTTTGGACTGATTGGGTCCAAGAAAAAATAATAAATTATTTTGGTCCAATAGCCTGGACTAAAGAATTTTTATTATTCACGGTACAGAAGAGTCGGGGATTACCCAAACCTCTTCTGTTGATAACCTCCGGATGTTTGAAATATCAAAACACCGGGGTTGGGTTGTCTAGGATGTGAATATGAGTAGTTGTGTAGAGAGGAAAAAAAACACACGACAGAAAGAGGAAAAAAAAAACCAAAGCCACTGTTCTCTCTCTGCTTCTTGTTTCTTCTTCTTCTTCTTTTTTTTTTTTTTTCCATCTTCTTGTCTTTGCTAATTAATAGCAAAGGATCAAGAAGAACCATCCTCACATAGGTTGTTTCACCAACATAGATAGACAGAGAAATATTCTAAGAAGAGAAAAGCTTCGCATACATGCCAAGAAGAAGCCGGTGGATCACTGGTTTCCTGCCGGAATCGTTGTCAAGGCAGGTTGCTGCTCTCGTGATTGGTGCCTCGTCTTCTTAGCCAAACCAGAAAGGACACATAAATGTATTATTTTTAACCTTCCGCTGTGCCGTGTTTTTATTTTCTGGTAGCATGCATGTTTCTCTGTTTTTCCATTCCTATAATCCACAATCACCTAAATAGTGCCTTTATCTAACTTTGACTTTGGTAATCTAATAACAAAATCCATGATAATATGTTCCCATTTCTATACAGGTATTTCCAAAGCTTTTAGTAATCCCTTAGGTCGATAATGTTCAGCCTTCATTTGTTAACATGCTAAACACTAAGAACTATTTTCCACTATCTCTCTCTTTATTCCACTTTACCAAAAATTTCTTTTCAAATCTCTGTACATCTTTGTACCATTGGAAAGTACAAACAACTTCAAGTTATGCGCTTCTTTTAAAATTTTATTTTTCAAACCTAGATGGTCAAGTGCACACAACCTACCTGTAAACCTAAAACTCTCGCTTTTATGAATTTGGATGTCTATTTACTGATCATCCCTAACTTCCTTCCTTTTTTCTCTAAACTAGCTAGCATCTATGTCTTAAGCAATCTTTGTGCATTCCACTAAAGTTGGTTATGGAGTTAAAGCTACTAAATATTCTTTTTAAGATTCCTCTACTTCTATTTCTAATTTCTACCCTACATCCCCTCAATACAAGGTTAGATACCAGTTTTTCACTTGGAATAAATACATGAAAAGGATAAATTACAGTTGTAGGGGCTAATTTAAGGGTTTTAGCAAAATGCAAGAGTACAAAAGAATGGGTGGTACTACAGTCAAAAAGTGTAAGAACTAGTATAGAATTAATCAATAGGGTACCTGTTACCATATCATTTGTGAAACCCCGGTCAAAACTAACCTTAGAGTAAGGGGGTTGGGATGCATATCATATTTTATTTCATGGTTAAATATATTTTCATATGATTTTTATGTGTTTTGAATTCAGGTTTTATTGTCTTGAAGTCTTGTTGGTGAGTATTGTGTAAGAGGGGCAAGATGGTAATTTTTGCCCGAGGTGAAAATAGGGAGATAGCCTGTAGATTGAATAGAAATTAATTTTCTAGTGAAAATATCAACAAGAGTTGTTGTGGTATAGTGGTTAGAGCTTTGGAATTAATTCTTGAAGTCTTGGGTTCAAATTTCATCATAGAAGCTTTAGCTAGATTAAATTTTATTTTTGCTTAGTGGAGGAAATTTTGGTCTTAGGAGCTTAGAGTAAGGTAGGGATGATATCCTAAGAGAGACATGCTAGGAGTATTCTCATTCCACTCTTTTGCCCTACTCGAATTTCCTAAAGGGAATTCTTGTTCCCTTGATCTTTGGTTTTCCTTAGGTTTCAACTTCTTAGTTTGATCAAGATGTTCTATCCATTTTCTTTCCAGAAATTTCAGTAAAATGATGTGATCTTATGGGATCAAAATGCCCTAATAAAAGGCTTCTCATGGTCTAAAAAATGTGGAAGAATTGTGGGAAATTCCAAGGGGAAAAATCCCTCTAGTAAGCTTGCTGAAATTTCACTCTAAACTAGTTCATCTTCCTTCATAGCATGAGCTGAAATTTTCTAGCTTGTTGTACCTTCAAAATGTCGAAATTTTTAGCTAACATTCCCTTCCAAATGCTGCCAGAAAAATGATCTTTAGGATCAGTTTGAAACCTAAAAATTCTTGACCAATTTCGGACTGCTCAAAGCTGGAGCAAAACAGGAAAAAATTCCTGTACGAAAAACAGTTTTGAGAGTCCAAAACCAAGCTGTTTTCTTTCAGATCTTGTTCAGTACCTTAGCCATGTTTTTCCTTCATGAAGAAGGCTGGAAACCAGCCTTGAATACCCCTGAAATTCCCTTCAAAACTCGCTGCAAATTGGCTGGAAGTGGCAGCCGAAAATCTAACCAGAAAAAGTCCTGTTCAGCGAAATGCTTGGCAGTCCAAATTTCCAGCTTTGTTTCCTATTTTTCTTCTGGCCGAAACACCAACCTTAATCTGTCAAAACCTTCCTTAAACTTCCATTAACAGAGCTCCATTGTTTCCCTCAAGCTTCTGCATGAAATTCAGCAATGGCTGTCCAAAAATCTCTCCAACAAATCCCTGCAATTTAGCTTAATTGGTTTCCAAAATTCCAGCCATCCTTGTTTAGCAACCTTCCATAATATCTTACTCAAATGACCAGACATCTTCTTCATCATTGTGCACCTTAGTTTCGGCCACCATAAGCCACCTTGAATCAGCTTTAATTCCTCAAAAAAGCTGCTCAACCAGTCGGCCATAGGAGACCTTCAAAGCTCTCCAAATTATCAAGATATCCTAGAATATTCAGTTTCCAAATTCACTTCCTAAAAATATTCTCCAAGAATTGTGACAACTAACCCTTCTTTTTCTCTTCCAAATTAGAGAAACAACTCCCTAAATCCTACAGAAATTCGGCCAGCCCTATCCCTCACAAAAATTCGGCAGCTGCACAAGAACCACCTCTTGAAATCTCTCAATCTCCAAGAACACACACACTACACCAAGAACACCTACCTCTTCCCTACACTTAATACCCCTCCAAACCATCTCAAATCCTCTCAAAAACTTCCAGATTTGACCTACTCACTACTGTGAGTCCATCAACACCATTATTAACATCAAATTCCTCAAATCATCTTGCTACTTCGGATCAAAAGCAGAAATTTCTGTGAAGGACAAGAACATCTTCAAGGTAAATTTACTCTATCAACTTCATCTTCTCCAAACATGATCTCTAGTAAGAACCTATGTGAATAAACATACTAATGATCTCTCTCTCTCTCTCTCTCTCTCTCTCTCTCTCTCTCTCTCTCTCTCTCTCTCTCTCTCTCTCATGGCCAAAACTCCTCTCCCTTAGCCGAATGACTTCTTCTCCATAATCATACTCTCGCCATCTCCTTTGGACAAAGTTAGACACCTAGGAGTTGAGATCTACTCTAAACTCCTTCAAGGCGTTTTTCAACCAGGTAAGTACCATCAATCCTTCTTTTAAACTCTAGAAGCATGTCTCTAGGGTGATAATGATAATAGGTGGATGGTGATATGATTTGAGTATATATATATATATATATATATATATATTGTTGAGATTGAAGTATGAATATATGTATGATTGTGAAGGAGATGGGATTTATGCATGGAAGGATTGTCTTGGATGATTATATAATGATTTGAGGTTGATGCATGTCATAAGTAGTATATGTGATGAAGTATGCTAGAGATTATGTCACATTTGGTGAATAGGATTTATATTCATGATGGATTAATATTGAAGCCATGATCATATTTATGCTCGTAGGGGTTAGATCATGTGTTGATAAATTGAGATCTATGCTTGTATGCATGATTTGGATGATTTGATGAATTAAAGGATTGTGTATGTATTGATTGTGGTTAGCCATAGGAATTTGATCGTGATCTAGTTGTCCCCAAACAAATTTTTACTTCATGAATAAAACATTCAATAAAATAATTTCCCTTAGTATTTTCGAAGAAAAAAAAACCCTAGGAAGGGTAGATTTGGATTGTCATATATATATATATATGATATTTTAGTCAAACAAATAATGATTTTTGCTAGAAAAATAGTATATATATATATATATATATATGTATATATTACTTAATATAATGAGATCAATTAAAGCCTTCATGAAAATAATTACAATTAGTAGAATATATATTACTAAAAATTTAACAATTATCTTCTAATCAAAACTCCTTAAGAATTTATTTAATATTGTTCAAGTGAGACTCATTAAATTTATTTTCAACTAATTTTAGCTACCAATTATTTTCTAACAACGAAATTGTTAATAAATCAATATTTTATTTAATACTACCTAGAACTCTTGATCAAATAAACTCTAAATTTTCCCTAACAAGACTTAAGCTTTCAACTTATTAAATTTATTTCCCAAACCATTAATTATTTTAAATAATTGTGCTAGGCTCAACTCTTAAACCTATTTACTTATTGTTTAACCTTAAAGCTTGGGACACTAGGATCATGGTAGTAGTAAATTGAGTCGATTTAAAATTAAGGAAGTAGTTTGTGGCTTGAAATTGATTGTGATTTGTATTTGCCCATGTGGGGTTAGGTCTGCCGTTGGAGACCTTGTTATTATGAGCAAGAATCAGGTAAACTCCTGCATAAAACCTGTTTGATGCAAAATGTTTATTATGGCAAGCCAAGTGTAGAGTGCATGGACACTCATTTATGTAAAGGCAATTGAGGGTTAAATCCTTTCTTATTTCAAACATTTGAATTATTTAAAAGCCAATGAGCAGATTTACTCAAACTCAAACTCTTTCTAAAACTGATTTTGTTAAAGACTTTGGAAAACCCATAAATTGCTATTTTCATGTGGAACAGTGTTTTGTTCATTTTATCCCAAGTGGGAAACGTCGTTGAGTACTCAATAAGGGTGGACTACTAGGACTAGTCTTTGAAGGGTTAGGGTAAGTCTCTCAGTAGGTGGCCACCTCTGAGGGGTGAGTCCTTCCCGGATAAGATGTCAGTCCAGTGAGTTGTGCCGGTCCGAGCTAGCAGTTTGTTTTCAGTCAAGTGACTGTGGTTTGTCGAAATGGACACTCCGGTTGTTGTTTGGGTATAGAGAAGGAGGAGTATCTTGCCCAGTAGGCCGATCACCTACTTTTGTCAGTCTACACAAAGTATCGGCATTTTGACCGGTTATGGGGCCCAACGTGTGGTAACCCATATCCCTTTCTTTTGAGTGGTTGATTTTATTACTTATGTATGGCTGGAAAAGCCAAAACACCACTCTTGTTTTTTACTAATGTTATTGCTTGCCAGTATTTCTCTTATAAAAGTTTCACACTTTGCATCCACGAACTGTTTTCACTAAACACCCGAAGCACACACGGACTTACTGAGATTTCTGTCTCACCACCATTTTATCATGATTTCAGGTCCATCCTGCTGTGGGCATGAGTAGCTATATATTGTCTGCTTTGGAAGAATTTTCTGAGGATTTATTTTGTGTAATATTGGGAGAGCTGAGAGCGGATGAATTTTTATTATGAATTTGTTTTGAGTATTCTTGGATTTATTATTATTTCTTTTGGGTTGTAATAAATTTTAAGTTAAAGTATCATTTTATTTCCGCTATTATATTTGTGTGTCCTAGTTATAAAGACCCCTTGTCCTTTGGACAGGGCGACATCCCTGGCCCTGGCGGGCTTAGGTAGCGGGGTGTTACATCATTTGTAGCCTCAGTCTCCTATCAGGCCTACAAAAAAACCCTAGTATTCAGCTTCTTTTGCTCTGCTGGTTTCATGACTAGTTAAGTCGCGGGTCTTGGTGTTTCTTGATCTATCATCGGACACTCCCCAATATAGTGCCCTAACTTTCCACATCTAAAGCAAGCCTTCCATTTGTATTCTCTAGGATGTATATGCTTGTAATTTTTACAAAGTTTCTTTTCATCATGTACAACAGTTGATGGAGTGATAGGTGATGGACATCTCTTTCTACTACGGGTCCTGCTGCTCTCGAACCTTGACGCTGATTGAATATAGGCCTAAGTCTCTTATTCTCCCTTTCAGCATTACTCTTCTTAATCTCTACTCAATATACAAACACCTCATGTAAGACTCTTTATAGTTCTTTGAGGGCATCGAGGATAACCGATCCTTGACTCTTCTCTAAAGTTCACTCTCAAACCGTTGCAGCTTAAGAGTTTCACTAGCCATAATTTCTAGTGCAAACTATCCTAAATCATTAAATCTTGATGCATAACTCCCTACATTCTTCCCTTGTGTTTGCACCAAATCACAGAACTCATTCTACTTTTGTAGTCTAATTGCCACTGGGAAGTAGCGATCAAGAAATGTCATACTAAATATTTTCCAAGTTATAGAGTTATCAATTTGAATGTATACTGATTTTATGCATCTCCACCATTGATTTGCAACCAAGAATGGGGCTACAACTTTTGGCTTGACATCATCAGGTATCTCAAAGTTCTCTTCCAATTCCTCCAACCACTTGCTTACCTTTATTGGATCTATAGCTCCATCAAAAGTAGGCATTCCTACTATCAACTAAAATGCCATCGACGTGAACGTAGCTATTGGTATAGCTTGTAAAGGAAGTTCAGTAGATGATATTAGCATGTGTTGACTTCTAGTAGTTTGGCGTGGTATCTATCCCCATTTGTTTCTATATATAAATATAAATATTTTTTTTTACGTTGTATATACATACATACACACACACACATATATATATATATATACATATATAAATTGGTCTTTAAATTTTGTATAATTACAAAATGATCTTAAAAATTTTGTAAATTAATCCATAAATTTTTGAATATTTACAATATTATCCAAAAAATTTAAAAATTGATCCTTAAATTTTTATATATTTATAATATAATGTCAAAAAATTTTGTAAATTAGTAACTAAAATTTTAAATATTTACAATATAATCTTAATTTTTTTGTAAATTAGTCTTTAAATTTTGTATAATTATAAAATAACCTCAAAATATTGATAATAAAAAGATGTACATATGTGTGTGTGTGTGTGTGTGTGTATTTATATATGTATATATATTTGTATAAGGATATATATATAGTATGACGGTCGATAGAAAGAAGTGGAGACAGATGATTCATGTGGATAACCACACGTAACCTAATATTGGTTTATGTAGCCGACCCCAACTTTTTTAGGACTAAGGCTTAGTTTGTTGTTGTACAAAATGATCCCAGAAAGTTTATAAATTGATCCCTAAATTTTTAAATATTTACAATATGAACCCAAAAAAATAAAAATTGATCCTTAAATTTTTAAAAATTTACAATATGATCTCAAAAAATTTTATAAATTAGTCACTAAACTTTTAAATATTTATAATATAATCTCAAAAATTTTATAAATTAGTCATTATATTTAGTATAATTATAAAATAACCACAAAATATTGATAATAAAAAATATGTACAGATATATGAGTATATATATATATATGTATATATGTATTTATATTTATATAATGATATATACAAACATAAATAAATATACACATATATACATACATGTATATATATTCATATATATATATATATATATATATATGTACATATATATATACATATATACATACATACACAATATATATGTGTGTGTGTGTGTGTGTGTGTGTGTTGGAAATATATATATGTATAATTTTTTTTAATCGATTTATATATATAATACCATTTAATAAAAATAATGATATAATTAACAGTATATAAACTTTTAAAATTATATAAATGTACAAAATAATTTATTACATTGAATAATGTGTTTTCATAGCAAATTTAATATGATTATTATATTTTGTTATAACATTAATGTTTAAAAAATACAAAAAAAAAATATTGAAAATAGTTTAAATTAAAAAAATGATAGGGCCAAACAATTGGTTTAAGCCCATTGGCGAAGTCTCAATTACCTCATACCCAAGGTCTCAGTTTCTAATCTCTGGTGTGGTTGGACATTTCCAATTAATTGGAGGCTATGATCAGGCATAGGTGGTCCTAGAAAATCTAATATTTTTTTTAAAAAATTAAATAACTTTGGTGCAGAAATTTTTTGTCGCCATTCACCTTTTTTAGCTATGAAATTTTTTGTACTGACAAGATTTTTGTCAGAAAAGGAATAATATTTTCTCACCAACAAATAAAATTGTATTTCTGGCGACAATACTTTTTGTCCCGAAAAATCATCATTAGCAACAAAAAGAAAACTTTTGGAGACAAAAATAGTTTACTTTTAGTGACAAAATATTTCCTAACTAAAATTGATGACTTTAATGAGAAAAGAATTTTCCTCGCTAAAAGGTAGTCCTTAGCGACAAAACTAAAAGTTCTGTTGCCAAGACCTTTGGCGATTGGGCTTTAGCAAGGAAATAATAAAGGAAAAAAATTTGTCGCTAAAAAACTTCACGAGGAAAGTTTAACCTTTAGCGCGGAAAAAAATTTGTCATTGAAGACCATTTTATTATAGTGTTCCACCAGCTAACAACGTTGATGTTGGGTTGAAAGTTGTAGGACCACCTAAGAAAGGCAAATCAATATATGACATAGGATCTCTAACTCAAAGTTGCCTAGAGAAGTCCACTAACTATAAATCATCTTCTTCTTCACCATGTTCATCAATACATCCTTCAAACTACGTCCAAACATTTGAATTTCAATAGAGTGTTGATGAGTCAATACAGAAGATCATTGGGTCATATGTTCAAGAGTTACAAAAGGCAAATTAACGTTTGCAATTGGAGGTTAACTACTTAACACAACAAGTTAAATGACTCAGAGGATTGGATTTATCCCAAGATGATGATTGAGTATTTCGTTAATACATTTATGAATTAAAACCTTATTGTTATAGACTTTGTTTGACTTTGACTCTAGGTTTCTTATTCAACATGTGACGGTATAACTTACTTTCATATGGAAATTTTAATTTAAATTATATTTCTATTGAATGGATAGGATAATACGTTTTGATTTCCTATATTTTTGTACAAGTTGTAAATTTTCAGTTGGGTTGATAATATACTAATTGAATTGTTTGCTGGCATTGATAATATCACCAACTAATAATTTAGTTGGTAAATTATTAATCTACATAATTCGTAGAGAATTACCAACTAATGTACCAAAAAATTGGTGGGGGTAATTATAAAATAGGAACAACTTTTCATTGTTAAAATACCAATTGAAATTACCAACCAAATTCTTAAACAATATTTCATTAATAATCAACAACCAAATACTTTATGTTGAAAATTCTCAACAAACAATTGGTTGGTAATATGAAATTCAATTGGTAATTATTAACAAGAAGCAAAAGAATTTTTTTTTTTTTTGTAATATAAATTAGGTTGGAAATTAATAACCGAAAATTTATTGTGTGTAATTATCGACTAAAATAAAATAGTTGGTATTATAATATTTAGTTGAAAATTAGCAACCGAAATTGTTCCTTCTTTAATGATGGATTACCAACCAAATATTTTAATCTTCCAATGAATATATTTGTTGGTATACACAAACAAAATTTTGGTTACTAATAAATTATTTTGTTGGTAATTAGCAATTGAAAATGTGAAATTTATGGTCGTATTTAATAATAAATTACCAACTGAATATTTAATTTACCAACCACAGTTCCATTGGTGATTAATCATTAGTTACTAACAATTTCTAAAATTTCTAGCCAGAGTATCACCAGCAGACCAAAATAGGTTGGTTATAAATTGGTAATCACCAACTGATTTTATTAGTTAATTATCAAAAGATTTGGACAATAGCTAATAGTCTTTTTTTTTTTTTTTTCTAGTAGTAACTTGTAGTGTTAGATTGTAAAAATTTTGGAAGAAATGTTCAAAAAGAAGGACAGAAGAATAGAGATTACAATCAATAATATAGAATTTTCTAAATTATAAGCCTCAGAAATTTGCCAAGTCTACATAGTTTCTGTATAGAAGTGAAAAGAATTGAAATACCTACTTTACGCAAGTTGAGAATTCGCAACTTATCGAGCATTATGAGAAAAGATGATCATGATCTTCATCAAAAATTTCTCTTTGACCAAACAATATATGTTTCTCAATTCTTACCACTTAGTACTGTGTTGATTTATATTTTTTGTAATTTTATGTTACTTAATACATATTACCTTAGTTTCATTTCATTAAAAAATTTATAACGATCTTAATTAGAGACAACAAACCTTCATTATCAGACATGGAGTTTAGCGCATTATAGTATACTACTTTACAAGATGCTTGATCAACAAATTTAATTGCTTAATTTTTTAATTTTTGGAATTGAAATTTTTATATTTATAATCTTGTTATATGTGTCACGGTTTCAATTCTTGATTTCGTTTTTCATTTTTTCATAATAAAATTTATTTATTTTTAACACCATATTAATAATGTGTTAACTACCATTTATGAGTAATATTCTCTAAACATTTCCCAAAGCCTAGCCTTAATTAATAAAGGAGTTTTGAGTCGGTTATTATATGTGTTTGTAATTTTTAATTACATAAAAAAATCAGTTTAATAAGAGAATAAAATTACAACAATGTAACTATATGCTCTATAGCATTCAAGCATAATGATCACTTCCCGAAGGAACCCTTTCAACTTCCATGGGTAAAGAGTTTATTTTCTCCTTCCATGCTTAATAGGTGTTCCCAATCTTAGAGAGCTAACTATAAAAAATTATACAAAGTTGGAAGAAGTGATTGAAAATAATGAAGACATAGGTGGTACAAAAACAAAGGTACCTCTATTCATAAAAAAAAAAAAAAAAATTGAGAGAAGGTGATCATGATCTTCATTAAAAAATTTTCTTTGACCAACATGTATATGTTTTCAATTCTTACTACTTGTGAGGCACTGAGCTGAATTATATTTTGCAATTTTATTTTATTTTATACATATTACCTTAGTTTCATTACATTGGAAATTTTATAACAATCTTAATTAGAGATAATAAACCTTTATTATCAAAGGCATATGGAGTTTGATAAATACATTATCGTATATTGTTGTACAAAATGCTTAATCAATAAATGGTGCTTAATTGTTAACTTTTGGATTTCGAAATTTTTATATTCATACTTAAAATGTTTTCAATTGAATCTTGTTATATGGGTCACAGTTTCAATTCTTGATTTCATTATTTATTTTTTCATAATAAATTTTATTTATTTTTTAACTCAAGATTAATAATATGTTACTTACCATTTACGAGTAATATTCATTAGACATACTCCCAAGCCCAAGCCTCACCTTAATTAATAAATGACTTTTAAGTCAGTTTATTATATGTGTTTGTAATTTTTAATTATATACAAAAATAATCAGTTTCATAAGAGAATAAAATAACAATGATGTAATAGTGGTCTTCAGTTTTTAGGCATATTGATCACTAAATTTAGGAGCCCCTTCAATTTCAGTGGGTAAAGAGTTTATTTCTCTTTCCATTCTTAATCGTGTTCCCAACCTTAAAGAGTTGACTATAAAAAATTATGCGGAAGAAGTGATTGGAAAGGATGAAAATGTAGGTGGTATAAAAATGAAGCGACCTCTATTACCACAACTAGAAATTGGTCCTTTCAAAACTAGTAAAGATCATTGCATTTCTTACATAAGTGATTGAATCCATCCCAAGATGACGATTGAATATTTATACAGTTATAAATTAAAACCTTATTGTTATATACTTTGTTTGACGTTGACTATAGGTTTCTTATACAACATATCATTGTATAATTTATTTTTATACGGATAATTTAAGTTATGCTTCTATTGAATAGATAGAATAATATGTTTTGGTTTACTATATATTTGTACAGAATGTGAATTATCAATTGGGTTGATAATATAACAATTGAATTTTTAGTTGGTATTGATAACATCATCAAGTAATAAATTAGTTGATAAATTATTAATTTATACAATACCAACTAATGTATAATTAAAATTGGTATGGGTAATTATATAATAGGAATTGAACTTTTCGTTGCTAAAATACTAACTGGAATTACCAACCTAATTTTTAAACAACATTTTGTTGGTAATTAAAAACCAAACATTTTTTATTGGGGATGAAAGTCAATCTCTTCAAGAAGATTTGCGACCAAATTGAGGTGATAAGAGACCTGAAAACTAAAGGAAATTGTCCTTTAGGCATAGGAATATGGTTCAAGAAAATGCATTGTAGGAGACTGCAAGGCATAATATTGAGGTTGTAAGATATGTGGCAAGGGTTAGGGCTGGGGCTGCAAGACATGCACAACATAAGGCTGCAAGGCTGCATGCAAGGAGTGAGGGTGGGGATGAACGTGGATTGAATTTATTGGCTGATGTGGCTGATGATGTAACAAATGTAATCGCTAATGATGAAGCTAATACAGTAGCTGATGATACATCACATGGTGAAGAATCTTCAAATGGATGAGTGGGACATGGAATACTTCATCAATCCAAAAGGTTACATAATCAAGCAATCGCTGGTGAAAACAAGCATAATCAAGTTGCGCTTTGTTCAAAATTTTCAAAGAAGACTAAGCTTGAGCTCAACTTCTCTTAAGCCCATGCTTTAGACACAAATTGTCCACAAAAAAAAAAATTAAGATGAATATGCAACATTTATGATCTATGAATATGCTAATGATAGATATTTCATTCAAAAAAATCTGTTGAAAATTTCTAACAAGCAAATTAGTTAGAAATATGAAATTCTGTTGGTAATTATTAACAACAAGAAAAAGAAAAAACTTTGTTGGTAATATAAAGTAGGTTGGAAATTACTAATCGAAAATTTCTTATGTGTAATTATCAACTAAAATAAAACTATTAGTATTATAATAATTAGTTGAAAATTAGTAACTGAAATTATTCCTTGTTTAATGATGGATTATCAACCAAATATTTTAATCTTCCAATGAATATATCTGTTGGTTTATATAAACAAAATTTTGGTTACTAATAAAATATTTGGTTATCAATTGCCAACTGAAAATGTGTAACTTCTTGTTGTATTTGATAATAAATTACCAACTGAATATTTTAATTTACCAACCACAATTCCACAGTTGAATATCAACTAGTTAGAAAAAAAAAAATGGTTAGTAACAATTTCTAATTAAGTTGCTAATTACCAACTGATTTTAGTTTATTACCAATAGATTTGGATAGTTGTTAATAGCCCTTTTTTTTTAAATAGTAGTGTCTTGTACTATCAGATTATGAAGTCTTGTGGAAGAGATCTTCAAACCAGAAGAGAGCTATAGAGACTACAATCAATAACATAGAATTTCCTATATTATAAGCCTTGAAAATTGTCCTAATCTTCATTATTTCTATATAAAAGTAGAAAGAATTGAATTACCTGCTTTATGCAAGTTGAAAATTCGCAGCTTATCGAGCATTTTGAGAGAAGGTAATCATGATCTTCATTGAAAAAAAAAATTCTCTTTGACCAATAGGTATATGTTTCTCAGTTCTTACAGCTTAGGAGGCACTAAGCGGAATTATGTTTTTTGCAATTTTATGTTTTTTTACACATATCACCTTAATTTCATTGCATTGACAATTTTATAACGATCTTAATTATAGATAATAAACCGTCATTATCAAAGATATAGAGTTTGACAAATACAGTGTCCTATACTATTGCACAAAACGCTTGATCAATAAATTTTAAGTGCTTAATTTTCTACTTTTAGATTTTGAAATTTTTATATTCATACTTAATGTTTTCAGTTGAATCTTGTTATATAGGTCATAGTTTCAATTCTTGATTTCATTCTTCATTTTTCCATAATAAAGTTTAATTATTTTTAACACAAGATTAATAATGTGTTACTTACCATTTACGAGTAATATTCACTAGACATACTCCAAAGCCTAGCCTTAATTAATAAATGACTTTTGAGTTAGCTTATTATATGTGTTTGTAATTTTTAATTATATAAAAAATATTTATTTTATAAGAGAGTAAAATAACAACGTTGTAACTGTATGTTCTTCAGCTTTCAGGTATATTGATCACTCCATTGAGAAGTCCCTTCAACTTTAGTGGGCTTTAAGAATTGGAAGTTGTTCCCTTCATACTATCAAGAGTTTATTTTCTCCTTCCATTCTTAAGAGTGTTCCCAACCTTAGAGAGCCTATTGTAAAAAATTGTATAGAGTTCAAAGAAGTGATGAGAAAGGATGAAAATGTGGGTGGTATGAAAGCGAAGTAACCTCTATTTCCTCAACTAGAAATTGTCCTCTCAAAGCTACCAAAAATCCTTGCCTATCTTACATAAGGGATTGAATCCATTCCAAGATGATAATTGAGTATTTCGTCAATATAGTTATAAATTAAAACCTTATTATTATATACTTTGTTTGGCGTTGACTATAGGTTTGTTATACAACTTATCACAATATAATTTACTTTTCATATGGATAATTTAAGTTATATTTCTGTTGAATGGATAGTATAATATGTTTTGGTTTATTATATATTTGTACAAGTTGTGAATTATCAATTAGATTGATAATATAACAATTGAATTGTTAGTTTGTATTGATAACATTACCAAGTAATAATTTAGTTGATAACTTATTAATTTACATAATTTGTAGTGAATTACCAACTAATATACAATTAAAATTGGCATGGGTAATTATATAACAGGAACTGAACTTTTTGTTGCTAAATACCAATTGAAATTACCAACCAAATTCTTTAACAACATTTCATAAATTCGTTGGTAATTAACAACCAAACATTTCTATTGAGGATGGAAGCCAATCTCTCTAAGAAAATTCGCGACCAAATTGAGGCAAAAAGAGACTTGAAAACTAAAGGGAGAAAGTTGTCCTCTAGGCATAGAGATATGGCTCAACAACATCCAAGGCAGGAGGCTACGAGGCATGAGATTAAGGGGTGCAAGGCGTGCGGCTAAGGTTGGGGCTGAGGCTACAAGACATGCACAGCATAAGGCTGCAAGGCCATGTTGTAGCAGTTTGAGGGTGGGTGATGGGTGCAGACGTCTGCAACATGAGAGTTGTAATGGGGTGGATTGAATTTATTGGCTAATGTAGCTAATGATGTAACAAATGTAATGCTTGATGATGCAGCAAATGAAGTGGTTGATGATACATCGAATGGTGAAGAATCTTCATATGGATGAGTGGGACATGGAATTGCTCATCCATCCAAAAGGTTACAAAATCAAGCAATTGGTAGTGAAGACGGGCATAATCAAGTTTAGCTTTATTTAAATTTGTCAGAGTAAGACCGAACTTGAGCTTAACTTCTCTTGGGCCCATGCTTTAGATTCAAATTGTCAAAATTTTCTTAAGATGAATATGTAACATTTATGATCTATGGATATGCTAGAGATTGTTATTTCATTAAAAAAAAATTTGTTGAAAATTTCTAACAAAAAATATAGTTAGAAATATGCAATTCAGTTGGTAATTATTAACAAGCAAAAGAAAAAATTTTATTGGAAACATATATTAGGTTGGTAATTATCAATCGAAAATCTATTGCATGTAATTGCAAACCAAAATAAAATAGTAAGTATTATAATATTTAGTTGAAAATTAGCAACCAAAATTGTTCCTTCCTTAATGGTGGATTACCAACCAAATATTTTAATCTTCCAATGAATATATTTGTTGGTATATACAAACAAAATTTTGGTAGCTAATAAATTATTCGATTAGAAATTACCAATTGAAAATATGAAACTTATGGCCGTATTGTATAATAAATTATCAACTGAATATCTTCATTTATCAAGCACAATTCTATAGGTAAATACTAATTAGTTTGAAAAAAAATGGTCAGTAACAATTTCTATCTAGGGTATCACCAATAGATCAAAATATGTTGGCTATTAGTTGGTAATCACCAATTCATTTTAGTTGATTGCCAACAAATTTGAACAATTGCTAATAGCCTTTAAAATAAAAAAAAATAGTAGTGACTTGTACTGTTAAATTGTGAAGTCTTGGAAGAGATCTTCAAATCGAAAGAGAGAGCAATAGAGACTACAATCAATAAGATAGAATTTCCTAAATTATAAGCCTTGAATATTTTCCCAGTCTTCATGGTTTTTGTATAGAAGTGGAAAGAATTGAATTATCTGCATTATGCAAGTTAATAATTCACAACTTTTGAGCATTTTGAGAGAAGGTGATCATGATCTTCATCAAAAAAATTTCTTGGACAAACACGTATATGTTTTCAATTCTTACTACTTATGAGGCATTGAGATGAATTATATTTTTTGCAATTTTATTTTATTTTATACATGTTACCTTAGTTTTATTGCATTGGAAATTTTATAACAATCTTAATTAGAGATAATAAATACATTATCAAAAGCATGGATTTTAATAAATACATTATCATATACTGTTGTACAAAATGCTTGATCAATAAATTTAAGTGCTTAATTTCAACTTTTGGTTTTTGAAATTTTTTTATTCATACTTAAAAATGTTTTTAGTTGAATCTTGTAATATGGGTTACAATTTCAAATCTTGATTTCGTTCTTCATTTTTCCATAACAAAGTTTATTTATTTTTAACACCAGATTAATAATGTGTTACCTACCATTTACGAGTAATATTCATTAAACATACTCCAAAGCCTATCCTTAATCAATAAATGAGTTCTAAGTTGGCTTATTACGTGTTTGTAATTTTTTAATGACATAAAAAAATTAGTTTTATAAGAAAATAAAATAACAACGATGTAACTGTATGGTCTATAATTTTCATAATATTGATTAATCCACTGAGAAGCCCCTTCAACTTTAGTGGGCTTCAAGAATTGGAAGTTGGTTCACTTCATAATATCAAGAGTTTATTTTCTCCTTTCATTCTTAATGGTGTTCCCAAACTTAGAGAGCGATTGTAAAAAATTGTACAAAGTTGAAAAAAGCGATTAGAAAGGATGAAAACGTAGGTGGTATGAAAACAAAGTGACCTCTATTCCCTCAACTAGAAATTGGTCCTTTCATGGCTACCAAAGATCCTCACCTTTCTTACATAAGGGATTGAATCCATCCTAAGATACCTTATTGTTATAGATTTTATTTGGCATTGAGTATTGGTTTCTTATACAACATATCATAATATAATTTTCTTTTCATATGGATAATTTAACTTAAGTTATATTTCTGTTGAATGGATATATAGTATAATATGTTTTGGTTTACTATATATTTGTACAGGTTGTGAATAATCAATTGGGTTGATTATATAACAATTGAAATTTTAGTCCATATTGATAACATTACTAAGTAATCATATAGTTGATAAATTATTAATTTACATAATTCGTAGTGAATTACCGACTAATGCACTAGTGAAATTGACATGGGTAATTATATAATAGGAACGGTACTTTTCATTGTTAGAATACCAATTGGAATTACCAACCAAATCTCTTAAACAACATTTCGTTGGTAACTAATAACCTAACATTTTCTGTTGAAAATCTTCAACAAACAAATTAGTTAGTAGTATGAAATTCAGTTGGTAATTACTAAGAAGAAGCAAAGAAAAAATTTGTTAGTAACATAAAATAAGTTGTCAATTACCAACCAAAAATATATTGTGTGTAATTACCAACCAAAATAAAACATATAGTATTATAATATTTAGTTGAAAATTAGTAATCGAAATTGTTCCTTCCTTAATGATGGATTGCCAACCAAATATTTTAATCTTCCAACTAATATATCAGTTGGGATATACAAACTGAATTTTGGTTGCTAATCAATTATTTGATTGGTAATTACCAATTGAAAATGTGAAACGTATAGCCATATTTGATAATAAATTCCCAACTGAATTTTTAGTTTACTAACTATACTTTCGCTGTTGATTACCAACTAGTTAGAAAAAAAAATTAGTTTGTAACAATTTCTAACTAGGATATTACCAGCATACCTAAATAGGTTGGTAATCGATTGGTAATCTTGGATTACCAATTGATTTTGGTTGATTACCAACAGGCTTGAATAGCTGCTAATAGTTTTTTTTCCCCCCTAGTACTGATTTTGTATGGTTACCCATCTAGGCATTTTGTTCATTAATCTATTATGATCATAATGAAAATTACCATTAATTATCTTGTCTTTGAGATCAATTTGTTGTTATGATAAATTGGTCAAGAAATTTGAATGATATATGTATATGCCTCCTAAATACTATTTCGAAACTTTTACCTTTTGGATGGAATTTTTTTTAACATTTTATATGTCGCCTTATTTCTAATTTCATCATGATCAAACACATCCCAAACTTTTGATTTTTTTTTTTACCCTACTTTTTTTATTTGTACTAGTACTAGTACTAGTTCTAGCAACACTGGGAAGGATGTACTTCTATTTTATTATCATCACTATACATAAATCTATATAGGAGCTTTCCATGGAATTACTAAAATCAACTCTAAGTTGTGTAAGAAAATTGTGAAAAGTGAAATGAATAATTGGGATCCATTAAATCTAAATACAACCACTACAAGAAACACTAAAATTAGCACCACGAAAAATTAACCACTAATGCTTATTTAGTGATTGATTAGCTATTGATATTTATCGATTGTAATTTCACTAGTTGCTAAAAATTTTGCAATCAACAAAAGGTAGTGGTTGCTAGTTTGCAACTGATAAATTCGTCTCTAAATCATCAATAAAGAATAACTAAACCAACAAAAATAATTAATTTTCATAAATAAATACAATTCCTAATTAGAGACCAATTAGCGACCAAAAAAAATTATTTTTTAAAGTTAACTCTATGTTTGGTTCACAAAAGAGGAAGAAAAAGGAAACTTTTACTTCTATTTGGAGAAATAAATATAATTTACTTCCTTTTTGTTTGGTTAGAATGTAAGTGAAGTAAATAACAAGTATTATTTTAATTTATGTCTCAATAAATTTAAATTTAGACGGGTTATTTTTCTGACATAGAGGGAGAGAGCTCCGCTTCTAATTTTCTTTCTATCTATCTTTTCTTCTTAACCAAACGACATAAATCACCAATTTATATCTATATTTACATCTAGTTCTTTTTTCTTCCTTTTTTTTCACTCTGACCAAACATATTATAAATTTCTTTTTAATCGTTAATCAGTCACTAATTAGAAACCCATTAGTGACCACTTGTTTAAATTAGCAACCAAATTTAATTTGGTTGCTAATTAATTTTTGTTATTAATCAATTGCTAATTCTAATTTTTTTCTTCTCAAAAAATAATTTTTAATAATAAAATCCTAAACTTTGGGCTTTGTGTCCTATTGTTTTCATGAATCACAATAATTTCAAACTATTATAAAAGTAATTTTGTAGGATAAGAAAGAACGGAAGAAAATTTTTTGGAAATCAATTTGGAGGTAAAAATCCAATTACTGTAAAGGGTTAAAACATATGAAGTTGAGATATATGACACTATAAATTTTGAAGAATACAAAGAATACTTCAATGGTTTACAATATATTGTGATTATAAACCATTCATTCACTATCTTCACCCATACGCTTGCCCAGCCAACATCATCACTCCATCTAGTTGGTGTTTACCATGATTTGTCAGAGAAGAAATCAAGACTTAGTTTGAAGAGAATTGGTAATCACTTTCTGGCCAAGCTATCTAGATTCCAGTTGATGAAAAGAATCCGAGTAGTATAAAAGCTAGAGTAGAAAATGAGGAGAAAAAAAGTAGAGGAAACAACTAAACAAAACAACTTAATAGCGAGAAAAGCACCACTAGCAAAGGCCATCACCAATGCCTACCCAATCAGATGAAGAATTCCAAAAAGAAAACAAGGAAAATATCTATCCAATTAAAGAAGAACTTAAGATTTGTGAGGGGAAAAAACCTATCTTATTTTCCTTATTTTCCAACAGTGTAGATTAAAAGCATGAAAACAGAAAAGGTAGTCATAAATTAACACATGAAAATTTTGAGAAAGTAAATGGTGTATATTTTCATGATTTTTTCTTTGAAAATCAACACATAACTTCTGCCAAGAAGCTCCAGATACCAGATACCTTGAGTGGTTGAGAGCTCAAGGTGACAACACTAGCGAGCGCAATAGTGATAGCCACAATAATAGCAATAGTGACTGTACGATAACAATGATAGAGCTCAAGTGCGAGGGGAGGGTGGAGGTGGTAAAGAAATTCTAAGTTAGAGCAAAATTTGGGTGATTGACAAAAGAATTATATTAGGGCAAAAAAATCCATCGTTATTTAGCAATGAATTAGTGATCGTTAATAAAAAAGTATTTTTAAAAAATAAAAATCAGAATTTTTGAAGACTTGGTTGCTAATTTATTGCTATGCAGCCCCCGTTATTTGTGTACAAATTGATGCCAACACGTGGTGCTTGCATTGAGACTGAACTATTTTTGGATGCAAATCGGTCACAAATTGAACACTATTAGTGACTAGCTTTGTTGCAGCTGCTAATTTCAATTGCAAAAATTACTATTTATAGGTGGAAAGTAGTACTTAAAAAAAAGTAATTGAATCACTAAAAATTCAAGTAAATAAAAAAATTAGAAATTAAACAATTAAAGGAGTAAATAACCAAATAACTAGTTGTAAGAATATCAATTGAAAAAGTAATGAATTAAACAAATAGATGTTATGCCTTCTATACCGACTAATTCTTCAGCATATAGAGTGAAAGAACCTCCCATCTCTGTTCAAAGTCCAATCGTTGAGGAATCAATAGAACAGGTTCTAGTCAATAAGAAGGAAGAAAATCTAATCATCCAACAACCTCCACAGCATAGGTGTAGTAGGAAAGTCATTCTATATCCCTCTAGATACTTACTTTATGAAGAGGTTTTTCAAGCAATCTCTATTGAAGAATAAGAGGATCCCACTACTTATAAAGAAGCTGTAACGGATGTAGAAACAAACTATTGGAGGAGTGCAGTGGATTTAGAAATAAAATCCATATACACTAACTCTGTCTAAGAATTTGTAGACTTACCTAATGGGAAAAAACTTATTGGGTACAAATAGATCTACAAAAGAAAGAGATGAGTAGACGGGAAAGTGGAAACTTTCAAAACTAGATTGGTTGCTAAGGATTATACTTAACGAGAAGGTATTGACTTTGAGAAAACCTTCTCGCCTTTGGCCACACTAAAGTCTATAAGAATTCTCTTATCTATTGCAACACACTTCGACTATGAAATATGGCAAATGTACATCAAGATAGCATTCCTTAAAGAAAATATTGACGAGTGTATCTCTATAGTACAACTAGACAGTTTTATCCAAAAAGGTCAAGAATATAAATTTTGTAAGTTGAATAGGTCTATTTATGGGCTTAAACAAACTCTAGATCTTAGACTATCAGCACTACGAGAAAAACATCAAATTAGCGACGAATTTTTGAACCGGCCTCTAAGCCGTCGCTAATTTGCGACGGAACAGCAACGGAAGCAAAAATTTTGAAAATAAATTTATTTTTTTAAATTTTTGTTGCTAATCCATCGATAATTGCAATGGATTAGCGACGAAAATCTAGCACTCGCAAATTTGCGACGGATTTGCGACGGCCATTCAAAATTTAAAAATAAATTAATTTTTTTAAATAAAAAAAATGCCCTCGCAAATTCGTCACAAATTTGTGAGGGATTTGCGATGGCAATCTAAAATTAAAATTTAAAGTTAAATTTTTTTAAATTAAAAAAAAACCGTTGCAAATCCATCGCAATTTACAACAGCCATTCAAAATTTAAAAATAAATTAATTTTTTTAAAATTAAAAAAATGAGCCGTCGCAAATTCGTTGTAATTTGCGACGGACATTTAAAATTAAAAAATAAAAATTTTTAAAATTAAAAAAACAAGCCGTTGCAAATCCATCGCAATTTTCGATGGCCATCTAAAATTAAAAAATAAATTTATTTTTTTAAAATAAAAAAACAAGCCGTCGCAAATCCATCTCAATTTGAGACAGATTTGTGCGGCCATCTAAAATTAAAAGATAAATTTATTTTTTTTAAATTAAAAAAAAAGCCCTCACAAATCCGTCGCAAATTTGTGAGAGATTTGCGACGACCATTCAAAATTTAAAAATAAATTAATTTTTTTAAATTAAAAAAATGCCCTTGCAAATCTGTTGCAAATTTGCAAGGAATTTGCGATGGTCATCTAAAATTAAAATATAAAATTATTTTTTTAAAATTAAAAAAAAAAACCATCAAAAATCCATCACAATTTAGGAGGGATTTGTGATGGCCATTCAAAATTTAAAAATAAATTAATTTTTTTAAAATTAAAACAAATGCCCTCGCTAATCCATCGCAAATTTACGAAGGATTTGCGACGGCCATTCAAAATTTAAAAATAAATTAATTTTTTAAAAATTTAAAAAATTGCCCTCGCAAATCCATCGCAAATTTGTGAGGGATTTGCAACGGTCATCTAAAATTAAAAAATAAATTTATGTTTTTAAAATTAAAAAAAATCCATCGCAAATTTTGCGAGGGATTTGCTACAGCCATTCAAATTTTAAAAATAAATTATTTTTTTAAAGTTAAAAAAAATGCCCTCACAAATCTGTCGCAAATTTGAGAGGGATTTGCGACTGCCATTCAAAATTTAAAAATAAATTAATTTTTTTTAAATTTAAAAAAATGCCCTCATAAATCCATCGCAAATTTGCTAGGGATTTGAAACGGCCATCTAAAATTAAAAAATAAATTTATTTTTTTAAAATTAAAAAAAAAAACCCTCGCAAATCCGTCACAAATTTGCAAGGGAGTTGCAACGGCCATTCAAAATTTAAAAATAAATTTATTGTTTAAAAATTAAAAAAAATGCCCTCGCAAATCCGTCGCAAATTTGCTAGGGATTTGCAACGGCCATCTAAAATTAAAAAAAATCCATCACAAATTTGCAAGGGATTTGTGACAGCCATTCAAAATTTAAAAATAAATTATTATTTTTAAATTAGAAAAAATAATCCCTCGCAAATCCGTCACAAATTTGTAAGGGATTTGTGACGGCCATCATAATATTAATATGTATGTATATATGTATATACACACACACATATTAATATAAATACATATATTAATATAGCATTTTTATATACATATAAATAAGTTAATATACTTTTTTAATATAAATATAAATATATATATATATATATACATATATACATATTTATTTATATTAGTATGTGTGTGTCTATATATATACATATTAATATATTTATACATATATCTATATATATATATATATGTTATAATACCTTTTAAATATATTAATATATATATACATATATTTTTTTGGCATATATATATAATGTGTGTGTGTATATATATATACATACATTTGCTATTAAATATACATACATTAATAGCAACAAATACATATATGTCATATTCTTACATATATACATACTAATATATACTTAATAATATCATATGTATATTATATATATAAATATTTTAACTTACTAATATCTTTTCACGTATTCTACTATTTCAACACACACACACACATACTATATCATATGTATGTATATATATATATATATATATATAATCAAACATTAAAAAAAATTTGTGAATTTTTTATATTAGTGACAGATTTGCGACGGATCAGGGTTTATGAAACCCTGATCTGTCGCAAATTGCGAGGGATTTGCGATGGCAATGTAAAATTTAAAAATAAATTTATTTTTGAAAATTAAAAAAACAAGCCGTCGCAAATCCGTCGCAATTTGCGATGGCCATCTAAAATTAAAAAAAATTATTTTTTTAATTAAAAAAATAAGCCCTCGTAAATCCGTCGCAAATTGCGAGAGATTTTGCGACTGCAATGTAAAATTTTAAAATAAATTTATTTTTTAAAATTAAAAAAACAAGCCGTCAGAAATCCGTCGCAATTTGCGATGGCCATCTAAAATTAAAAAATAAATTTATTTTTTAAATTAAAAAAATAAGCCCTCGCAAATTCGTCGCAAATTGTGAGGAATTTGCGAGGGCAATGTAAAATTTAAAAATAAATTTATTTTTTAAAATTAAAAAAGCCGTCGAAAATCCGTCCAATTTGCAACAGCCATCTAAAATTAAAAAATAATTTTATTTTTTTAAAAATTAAAAAAATAAGCCCTCTAAAATCCGTTGCAAATTGCGAGGGATTTGCGACGGCCATTAAAATTTTTAAAATATATTTTTTTTAAATCTTGAAAAATTAGTCATCGCAAATCCGTAGCTAACTAGCAACGGATTTGCAACGAAAAATTTTGTCGTCGCAGATCCATCGCAAAGCCCTTGTAAATCCATTGCTAATTCACAAAAATATTTACTATATAATTAATATGTAGCACAATATATCACAAGAACTTCAATAACTTAGTGGTGGAATGCGTGTTCCCCCACAACAAGGATGCGGGTTCGAGCCCAAGTTCGACATAATCTCATAATATTCTTGGTGAGTCGAGTTGCGGATCGGGTTCTCGGTGGGCCGGGTCAGGCAGATCAAGTAGCTAATTAATTAATTTTTTTAATAAAAATTTTTTGCCGTCACAAAATTAATTAATTTTTTAAATAAAAAGTTTTCTCTACCACAAATTAAATTAATTAATTTTTTAAAAATAATAATTTTTTTCCATCGCGAAATTATTTTAATTTTTGTAAATAAAAAATTTTTTGCCATCGCAAATCCGTTGCTAAATTAATTAATTTTTTTGGCCGTCACAAATCCGTTGTTAAATTAATTAATTTTTTATAAATAAAATTTTTTTTGCCGTTGCAAATTCGTTGCTAAATTTATTAATTTTTGTTTTAAAATAAATTTTTTTTGCTGTCGCAAATCCGTCGCTATGTTGATTATAAACTTAATTATAATGTTATCAATGAAATGACCGTTGCAAATCCGTCGCTATTTGCGATGGATTTTCTTTCCGTCGCAAATATTGTAACGCCCTTTTTAGCGACGAACGCAATCTGTCGCTAAATGTGATTAGTGACGGATTTGACCTTCGCTAATTTAGTTTTTTCTTGTAGTGCAGGTTTGATCAAGCTATTAAGTCTTATGTTTTAGTCAGAACCCTGATTAGCCTTGTGTCTATAAGAGAATTATAGTTGGTAAGGTGGCTTTTCTCATACTATATAGTGATGACATCCTTCTTATTGGAAATGATGTAGAAACATTAACATCGGTGAAAAACTAGTTGGTCAAATAGGAAGGATTTGGGAGAAGCATTGTATGTTCTAAGTATTCAGATCTTTCGGGATAAAAAGAAAAGACAAATTGTTTTATCCCAAGTTTCATATATTGACAAAATACTGGCAAGATTTTCAATGCAGAATTCCAAAAAGATCTATTGCCTTTCCAATTTGGAATTCAGTTGTTATAAAAGCATAGTCCTAAAACTCCTGATGAAGTTGACTACATGAAACAAATTCATTATGCATTAGTTGTAGACAGTCTCATGTATACTATACTTTGTACTCATCTAGACACTTGTTATATTGTTGGAATGCTCAGTAAATATCAGTCAAACCTAAGACTGAAACACTGAACATTCGTGAAATATATACTTAAGTATCTTCGCAGAACTTGGGGATATATGCTAGTTTACTTAGCTACAGAATTGGTACCTACAGGTTACATTGATTCTAATTTTCAAGATGATAGAGATTTTCGCAAGTCCACTTTTGGCTCTATTTTCACCTTAAATGGTGGTGCAATTGTGTGGAGAAATATTAGACAATCTTATATTACTAACTCTACTATAGAAGATAAATATATGACAACTTGTGAAGCAGCTAAAGAAGTAGTATGGTTGAAGAAATTCTTGACAGAACTTGAAGTGGTTCCTTCTACATTTAAAGCCATTAGTTTGTACTGTGACAACAGCAATACAGTGGCAAATGCAAAAGAACCACACAGCTATCAGTGTGATAAATACATTAAACGTAAATATCACCTACATAGGGATATTGTTCAATGTGGAGATGTAAAAGTATGTAAGATTTCTTCTGCTAAAAATTTTGCTGATTCTTTTATTAAAAGTTTACTTATAGCAGTTTTTGGAAGTCATATCAAAAGTATGCGTATTTTTGACATGTTCCATTTACTCTATGACAAGTGGGAGAGATATTAGTTATGCCCCCTTCGAGTAAATACAATATTTGTATTTTGAAATTAAATAAAGTATGTTTTTATATATTTTACATATATGTATTAACCTATTTTTGTCCATGAATTATTTAGATATTTTAAATCAAGCGTTTATTTATTAAATACAAAAAACCTTGATTCATAATTTAATTCAAAATAAATTATCAGTGATCTAAAATAAATTTAGGTAATTGATTTTGATAAGATAATCGTGATTTTATTGAAATCTGACTTTGGTAATAAAATTAAGGATATATTTTGATATATTAGATGGGAACTTTAATGTTTAATTTGTGTAATAGACCATACAAATTAAAAGTTATAAAATCGTTGTACATGATACCTTGATCATGAGCAAATAATTATCTATATTTACTAACTTGAAGTTCCTTGAGTTGGCAAAGAGTGAGATTAATTTAATAATCAATATTTCGATATCTTGAGAATTAACGTGAAATAAATATGGAATAATTATCATGCAATATAGAATATGTTACCTTTAATACGTAAGATCATTTCATCATGAGTTCTTCTAAAGGACAGTTAAATCTGAACTCAATAATGCGATAGTGTCTATTGAATCCAATTTGTAAGTATGGTGTGGTCATATGGTATTGTCAAATTGAAGATGAAAATTGAGAATTTAAATGAGGGGCACTCTAGTTATATTGCCCCATTCAAAGTATTATATTGATCAACGAGTCGGGGATAATTTGTTAGATTGATCAATCATAAGATATAATTATTAATTCCAATAATTTCAATTAATTTAAGAGTGCAGTTACGTTCTTTTAGTAGAGTGAAACGTAATTAATAAATTATTTCAAGATTGACAAAATAATTTATTGGAGTTTAGTCTAACTATATCCAGTTAGGTCCGTTCAATGGCTCCTAATTATTGGATAATAATAAATTATAAATATTTATAATTTATTAATGAAAATTGTAGAAAACTAAAAATTGTATTTGAGATGGAGTAGGAAAAGTGGAGATAATTGTACCCAACTATACTTACCCTGTTCTATCAGAATTCGAATTTGAGATTAGAATCAAATATATATAGATAGTCAGAAATAGCCAACCTTATATATTGGTTTAAAATTCTATATCAGTATAATACGTGAAGAACAATGTTCTCTCAAAGTTTGTGTAAGTCCACCCTCAATAAAAAAAAGAAAGAAAATACAATAGGTAATTTTCTGATCCCGAGAGATTATACTAAAGAAGACTTTGGAGTCTAGAACATAACCAGAAGGCCAAAAGCTTCTTAAGTCATATTTTGAAAACGATATCTATGAAGGTAACATTCATTTTTTCACATACTCATAAAGTTTAATTTAATTAATGTATAAATACAACGATCCTATTCCTAAAAGACTACACAATAACGATGACAAAGCTCAAGTGCGAGGGGAGGGTGGAAATGGTAAGGAATTTCTAGGCTAGGGCAAAATTTGAGTGATGGAGGAAAGGATTATTTAGGGCAAAATAATCCATCATTTAATTAGCAATGAATTAGTAATCGTTAATAATTTTTAAAAAAATAAAAATCAGAGTTTTTGAATATTCGGTTACTAATTTGTTGCCATGGAGCCCCCAGTATTTGTGTGCAAATTGACGCCAACACTTGTGTTTATTTTGAGACTGAAATGTTTTTGGATGCAAATCGAACACTATTTGTGATTAGCCCCGCTGCGGTCGCTAATTTCAGTTGCAAAAATTTACCATCTCTTGTAGTGAAAGGTAGTACCTAAAAAAGTAATTGAATCACTAAAAATTCAAGTAAATAAAAAATTAGAAATTAAACAATTAAGGGAGTAAATAACTAAATAACTAGTTGCAAAAATATCAATTGAAAAAGTAATGAATTAAACAAATAGTTGTTGTAAATATGTTGAAAAAGTAATGAATCTATCTCGTCTTGATCATAAGTCTGGTGTTCACTTGCATTTCCTTCATTCATCTCACTGGTGTTTACATGAACTTGAAGATGCATGCTTGTAGTTGCTCTTTTTCAACAGAGCTGACAAATTTAGGATGAATGTTTGTAATTATTCTTTTTCCATGTTTGCATTAAAGGAAGACAAACAGGTAGCAATTATGGACTTCAGTTCCTTTTCTTCGGCATCCTCCTTCTCTTCCTTCTCCCTTGGGCCAGCATCTAGATTAGTAGCAGAATTAGCCGTGAAATTACTGCTCAATGAGTCTTGGAATTTTCTCATCCCCTTAAGTTTCTTATTATATTTAGCCTTGAAGCATGCTTGTCTCAATTTTTGTGTTTGGTCCTTCAACCATGTATCAGGACTTTCTTCCACCAACTTCTTCTCACATTACAGTATCTCAATGACTTCTCTTAACTTCTTCTCAGCCATATGTCCTTATTCGTCTTTATCTCGCTCTTATAAATCGAAGTAATATCATCGGTGGAAATACATTCATTCCAGTCATTATTTACTTATAAATCTTTCATAATTTCATACTTGTAAATTACAAGTGTGTGTGAGAGAATCTGAACATTCTTGATTAGGGTCTCCAAACTCATCAACTTCCTGTAAGGCCATCGATGAATTCCCAACTCCCTACATCTATTCTTGAGAGGGGTTAAGCCAATATTCAATTCTTTGGCCGCGCTCTTAATTGGCAGGTAAAAGTACTGCGAAATGGTTTCTTTTGATAGTGTCTTGGAGCTATTGCCCTTCTCCTCTCTCTGCCTCCTAATCCTCTCCTTCTCTATAGGAATTTCATTTGCAATAATATCTTAAACTTCGATATTATGCATTTCATGGGTCCTCACTCCGAATTCGTTGTCAAGACCACTCATTATTTCTCCTAGAAAAGGAAAAACAATATCAGTAAAGGTAATACCATGCAAAATCCATGTTTGAATATATGATAACCTGGAACCATATTCTGACTTTGTTCAAAATCCATTAGGGAGTAGAAAGGATCATGCACAAGCATATCCTCATTTAGAGGAACAGCATCAAAAGCAGTTTTTTCAATTGGTAGATCAAATTGAAAATCCAAAGCAGCATATCCAGAACTACTACTGATTTACATCATAACAAATCAAAAGAGAGTTTAATTTCATTATTTCATTATTAAGCATACTAAAAAAAAGGAAGCTCTCAAAGGTATCTCACCTGAAATTAGACGGAAGCGGTTGGCTTGGAAAAGAAAACACATCAAAATCTTATGCGTTAGAAACCAAGTCAAAATTTGACCATGTCTCAAATGAATTACGAGTCTCCAAAGCTGCTTTGGAGTTTTTTGTTTTTTTTATGTCTACTAATGATTGATAACTGAGATATATATCGATATATATATATCTCTCTATACGAGAAAGAAGAAGAGGTAGATGATAGGTGGAGGGACGGAGGAGAAGAAAAGACAAGAATGAAGAGGAAAAGATGGTATCGAGAAGAGTGAAAAAAAAGAAATTTTTATAATAGATTTCTTGGCATTTCCTACTTGTCATCATGTTCTTACATTTCTTTTTCTTTTCCCTTATTCTCTTGTAAAATCATTATTCCCTAAATTAGGGGGAGAATAGAAACAATATAAGAAAGATCTTGATTGGACAACATCATTAAATTATCTTGATCTGCGTACAAGCACGTGTGAACTTGAAGTTCAAAAGATAATTCATTTGTAAAGTATTGAAAATCAAATGCCAGACCTTTTTTTTTTACTCCAGAAGAGTAACAAAATCGTATATTCCAGCTATAAATGCTCCTATTTGAATTGAAGTTCCAACAGAACAAAAGATTATACCCATAGTTACTGAGCCAAAAGCATGCCAGAAGCATGGCCGACCTCTTGGTTCTAAAGATAAAAATCCTCGAAAGAAGAGAGGGTGAAAGGATCCAGATGATCATATTAGAAAAGAATGATAAAGACCAAGAGAGAACTGATGAAAAAGAACCAGAAGTTGATGAAAGTAACACTGAAATTTCTATCAATTATACCACTTTCGGTAGAAGCTGAAATCGGATAGAAATAATGATTGATAATATGTTTGCATATAATATATCTCTTGATGTTATACAGGATAATGATGATCCTAAACCAATATCAGTTGATGAATGTCGGCATAGAAAAGATTGGCTAAAATAGAAAGATGCGATTCAATCGGAGTTAAATACACTGACACAACGTGACCTACAGTCTAAACACCAGAAAGTGTAAAACCTGTTAGCTACAAATGGATATTTGTGCGAAAGCACAATAAAAATAATGAAATCGTACGATATAAAGCATGGTTAGTAGCCCAAGGTTTTTCACATAGATCAGGGATGGATTATGATGAAACTTATTCTCCTATTGTTGATACTATTACACTCCGATATCTTATCAGTTTGGCAGTACATGAAAAGATGGATATGCGCCCATTAGATGTTGTCACTGCTTACTTGTATGGAAATTTAGAAAATGATATTTACATGAAAATCCCTGAAGGATTTCGCATGCCCGAAGCATATAAACATTATCCTTGTGAAAGTTACTCCATCAAGTTGCAGAAATCATTATATGGCCTGAAGCAATCTGTGCGCATATAGTTCAATCGTCTTAGTGAATATTTATTGAAAGCGATATTTAAAAATGACTAGGTATGTCCATGTGTTTTTATTAAGAAATGTGGTTCTAAATTTGTGATATATGTTGATGATATTAATCTTATTGGAACTCCTGAAGAGCTCCAAGAAACAATTGATTATTCAACATCAAGGATATTGGTAAAATTACATTTTGCCTTGGTTTACAAATTGAACATTTGGTAAGTTTCATCAATCAACATATACAGCAAAAGTTTTAAAAAGGATTTTTATGGACAAAACACATCCATTGAGTATTCCAATGATCATCCGGTCATTATATGTGAATAAAGATCTTTTCCAACCTCAAGAAAAGGATGAAGAACTTCTTGGTCCTGAAATACCATATCTCAGTGCAATTGATGCATTGATGTATCTTGCTAACAATACACGACCTGATATTACCTTTGCTATCAATTTATTAGCAAGATTTAGTTCTTCACCAACACGATAATATTGGAATGAAATTAAACAAGTCATTCGATATCTCCAAGCAGCTACTTTTTCAAATCATGCTGAAAGTATAGCCATTCATGAAGTAAGTAGAGAATGTGTATGGTTACGATCAATGATTCATGATATCCGATAAAGTTGTGGATTATCATCTATCAGAGATATTCCAACTCCTCTTTATAAAGACAATGCAGCTTGCATAGCTCAAATACGAGGAGGATATATTAAAGGATTTCGGACAAAACATATTTCACTAAAATTCTTCTTTACTCATGAATTTCAGAAGAAATGTGAAATTAATGTACTACAAATTCGGTCATATGACAACCTCGCAGATATTTTCACGAAGACTTTACTGACTGCAACATTTGAGAAGTTGAGATATAAAATTGGTATGCGTTGGTTCAAAAATTTAAAGGAATCATCTCATCAGAGGGAGTAATAAACAGACATATAGAATAGTGTATTCTTTTTCCTTCACTAGATTTTTTTCCCACTGAATTTTTATCTAGTAAGTTTCAACAAGGCACATTCTTTATGTAATGGATGGACATCCAAGGGGGAGTGTTGTAAATATGTTGAATTAGTGAAAGCTCCACTAATTATGGATTTATGTGAATTATTAGAGAATTAGTGGAAGCTCCACTAATTATGAATTTTTTTGAATGTCCACTATTTAGTGGAGACACCACTAATTAAGATTAGTGGAAGATGATGTATTCCACTAATTAAGAACTCTATCTCTAAACTTGAAATAAACCATCATTTTGTGAAAAAATTGTGAGAAAAAGAAAGAGAGAAGTTTGAAGAAATTCTTGTGCAAAAAATAGTTAAAGTTTTCTTAGTGTGTAGTGTGTAGATTTTATTTTAACACTACTCAAATTTTATAACAATAGTCAAATTAATAAATAATTAGGATAGATGAGAAAATGCTACAGTGAAAGAACCCGAAGAAAAATGGAAAATCGAATTTCTCTACCACTTCAATTCCAAGAATTCACCACTCGGTTTCTTCAAATCTTGGGAAAAAAAATCGAATTCTTCAAATTTTTTAACACAATAATTGAGAGTAATAGAGCAGTAATCTAAGAATTTGAGATTAAAAAGAATTAGATTTAATAAGAGGAGAGAGTAGAATGAATTGGAGAGATGTATGAGAACTTTCTGGGGGTTTGGGGAGTATTTATAGGCCGTTTTTTGCCCTAATTAGCTGTTGTTCAAGCGTCGGGAGGCCACAACTCCATTATTTATTTATTTATACTCTTATCCTTTTTATTTATTTTTAATTCAAGCACATATAGAGGTGATAATAAACTCATCGACTTTGAAAAATATGAATTTTTTTTTTCTATTCACAAAACTAAATTCAACTAAAAATTTTCTAAAAGTAGACAAAGACATGCATAATCTTATACTTGACAAGCAAACCAAAAGAGCCAAAAATCAATTACATTTCTTGAATAACCAAAATCACTTTTGCTTCTTTTGAAACATAAATTCCCCTTTATCAGAATTTTTTCTTTCTTTTTTTTCTGAGGCAGAATGTATTTTTTTTAAAGTTATAATCAATTCCTCTAGAGGATATTTTTACCATTAATTGTTGTGAAAAGATTTAGTCTTATTTTTACACAGCTCTGTAGGGTAATCACTTCTTTTTTACGCCTTCTAATCTCCCATTTTTTTTTCGCATTTTTGAATTTGTTTAATAAGATAAAATGCAGAATATATTAAATCAATTTGATTGGTCGTTAATCTTTCGTTTCAAATCTTAAATTTTGCTTTACTTATGTTTGAACAAGGAAAATCCAATTATTATTTGATTATAAGAAAGTAAACATGGGTAAATTAGTTTAGTCAAGAAATCAAAGTAATTTTGTGTTGGAACTCTAGTTTGTAATGAGGAAAAAATTGGTTAGAGGAAAGATATTATCTGAAAATGTAAGAAGAATATTTAACCCGTGAATATGTATAAGTTAATTTTTATTTCTTTTTAATAAAATTTACAACATTTTTGGTGGTTAAAAAAAAAAGGTTAATTTCTTCTCCATCTTCCTTCTTTATCCCTTGTGTGAAGCCATGTTTAGCCAATTCGTGTAACCCACATCATGCTTCCATTAGACTAGTAGTCCAAATGAATAACTTCATTATATAACCCTCAAGATAATTGATGAAACATGAACCTAATTTCAGAAAGCTGTTAGCTGTCCATGGATTTGACTTGGTTTTCTAGGATCTAGAGAAGTCAACCTGTGTAAAAATGACAACCTATCTAGCTACTATGGACTAGGAGATATAGCAAACCTTAAAACTTAAAAGAAATATGATGCCGATTGAAGTTACAAATAATAATTAATATCGATTTTTTTTTAATTTCTATTCAATAAATAATTTTTATTTAAATTTGATTCGATGTTTTTTGAAGCATTAGTAATTCTTTATTAAAAAAAAAGGTGCTCTTTGATTTGAAATCTTTATAATGATGTTTAAAGAGAGTAGTAATGTTAATTATTCTTTTCCAGTTTACCTAGGGGAAAATCATTTTTTCACGTAGAGGAAGAAAAAATCTTGAATAGGAATAGTTAGTCTAGGGGAAGCGGGGTTGAGTGGGAAAATGACGGAGGAGGGGGTTGTAGGCTGGTAGGGAGGTGGGCAGATTTAGAAAAGAAGGAAAAGAGAAAGCAAGCCATGAATGGTGATGAGTACCAATGTGACCACATAGAGAAAGAGGTTCCTTGAAGGAATGCATAATTTCCGAATCTGACCACAAACCCTTTTACTTTAAAAGGAGATTTCTTGAACGAAAACGAAATTTCCAAATCTGATCATCAAACTTTTCCCATTTTTGAGTGTTGAAACTCAGAGGCAATCATATTAAAGAGATTGACAGAAACAAGACAATGGTGACTGGTGGAGTGAAGTCTGACTTAGATTTGCTTCCCTTAACAAAACCAAACAAAAGCCAAGTGAGTTGCAGAAAGAGAATATTATTACTCAGAGAAAAGAGAAAGTAGGGAGATAGAGATATAGTAAAAGTGCTTCTATAGCTACTGCAGACTAATATTAATCACTACTTTCTTCTCAGTTTTCCAAGTCCATCAAAGCTCTCTCTCATGGCCATGGGTTTCATTGCTTTTTTGTAGTTCACGCCATACTGTGCTAAAACACATTCATTCACTGGGACTGGATTGGACAAATGATCTGAAACTCTAAACTTTGTCATCCTCTGCCTGCATTGGGATAAGGGTTCATCCACAAACTTCTTTTTTTTTTTTTATAAATAAAAAAAAAATAGACCTGATGAGATGAGAATTTGAGAAAAAGAATTACTATAGAAAGGGTGGTTTTGCATCCTCCTCGGTCCTCTGGCTGGCTAGGAGCAGGCTGTTGTAAAGTGTAGACTATAAAATCCACTATCCAACCCTGGTGACAATTGAAAATTTAGACAAATCAGGTAAATGTCTAAAGTTCGTAAACATCAGTTTCTTTGAACACCCACACCACCCCACGCACCCTCCCCACATAATCAAAAACAACAACAAACAACAAAACCCTCCACCCGAGTTTTGACTGGTCGAACAAGAAAACATCCCCTGGTGCAATTTTCTGGAAATTTGAAATACTCCTTGCTTTCCTGCGATTGCAGTTTAAAAGGAGCATGTCTTACTCTTAAATCAGAAAAGAGATTTTATCATTTCTTTATCCGACAGTAGTGAACAAAAGAACAGTCATGCTTTGTTGCTTTAACTACAAAGGTTTCTTTCTTTTGACACAAATCATGTATTTCTCCCATATGAATACTACTGATATAGATGTTTTAGTCCTAATCAAAGAGAACTGTTATTATGGCAGGTGGTCTGAATCAGATCGTTAAGCATTTCTAGTGACATGCTGACTAGCATTTGGTTATGTTGCCGTTACCCTTATAGGACGACAACTTGGTAGATATCTTTACTACTACTTTTCTAGCTACAAATCAGTTGTAGCTATTCTCTTCTTTCAATTACTGAGTGTATCTCATACAAAAAGAAAGCGAGAAAGATAATGAAAACAAAGTAATACGCCAAGTGACTCCATGTTTATGATTATTTTGTAGATTTGTGTTCTTTCTGATCTTTTCATGTGTGTGTGTCTTTTGAGCTTCCTTTTGAGTCTGCTCTGCAGCATGTCCTTCCTTCCTCGGCCTTGACAAGAAAGCACTGAAATGATAGATGGATCCATCAATGCTACTCTCACTGCATACCCTTTTCTCAGCACAAAAGAGGACAAATAACAAAGCTCAGAGAAAAATAGAAAACCAGACTGCTCCATCCTATATAAACATCTGTCCCCCAACCTAAGGTAACAATCCAAGAAAGCAAAGCCGAACTAAGAAAAATCCCTCCCAAGCAGATCTTTTGTTGTCTCTCCTTTCAATTTTTTGACTTCTAGTTCTAGCTATCTTCAACTTCTCTCTTCCTTTCCACTGAAATTGAGAAACCAATAGTAGGTTTTTAACTATGCTTTTCCCAACCTTAACTTTCCCAATAGACCGGCTTTCAAAGCAAAAACATTTGTTCCACTTGAAAAGAGGAAGCTAGAATGACTATTTATTAGCTCTGCTGGAAAACATTTTCTCATTTTGCAACTTTTTGCATCTTCATCACCAACAGTAACCAACTGTTCAACTAAACCTTCTATATCATGAACATGGAAACTTTTCATGCCCCAATTAGCATACCTATCCCATACAATTTTGCCATTACTGGCATCACTGGTGGCAGTTTCAGCAGTCCAGCAAACTCTGTGGCAAATCCTTGGATGGACAGTAGGATATGGAGCAGGCTACCCCAAAGGTTGATTGATAGGGTTATTGCATTCCTTCCAACTCCAGCTTTCTTTCGAGCCCGAGCAGTCTGTAAGAGATGGTATGCCCTCTTATTCTCCAACAGCTTCTTGGAACTCTACTTGCAAGTTTCGCCCCGCCGCCATTGCTTCATATTCTTCAGGCAGAAAAGCCTAAAGAACTATGTCTACAAAGCAAATTGTGCCAGCAGTGGCACAAATAGAGCCAACTATGAAGGCTACCTCTTCGACCCTTATGAAATTGCATGGTATAGAATTTCATTCCCATTGATCCCTCCAGGATTTTCACCAGCATCATCCTCTGGTGGATTAGTCTCTTGGGTTTCTGAAGAGGCTGGTTCAAAGAACATTCTTCTGTGCAATCCACTTGTAGGGTCTTTAACTCCGTTACCTTCAACAATAAGGCCAAGGCTTTTTCCTTCCATTGGTTTAATGGTTACTAACGCATCCATTGATGTAGCAGTTGCAGGAGATGACCTGATATCTCCTTATGCGGTCAAGAATTTAAGTACTGAAAGCTTTCATATCGATGGAAGTGGATTCTATTCCATATGGGGCACAACTTCCACACTCCCAAGGCTTTGTAGTCTGGAATCAGGACGAATGATTTTCGTCGAAGGCCGATTCTACTGCATGAACTACAGCCCATTTAGTGTTCTATGCTATGACATTCTGGCAAATCATTGGTGCAAAATTCAAGCTCCCATGCGAAGGTTTCTTCGTTCGCCTAGTTTGATTGAGAGTAGAGGAAAACTTCTCTTAGTTGCAGCAGTCGAGAAAAGCAAACTTAATGTGCCAAAAAGCTTTAGACTTTGGGGATTGCAAGACTGTGGGACAATGTGGGTGGAGATTGAAAGAATGCCACAACAACTGTACCTACAATTTGCAGAACTTGAAAATGGTCATGGATTTCACTGTGTTGGACATGGAGAATTTATTGTAATATTGATCCGAGGATCTGAGAAGGCATTGATGTTTGATTTTTCAAGAAAAAGGTGGCTGTGGATTCCTCCTTGTCCATACATTCATGGCTGTGGAAGTTATGGAGAAGCTGGTGCTGAGTTGCATGGTTTTGCCTATGAGCCTAGGCTTGCAGCACCAGTTACTGCACTTCTTGACCAGTTGACACTTCCCTTTCAGTCTTTTAATGGGTAGTACTACCTACCTACTTAGTCTTCTTAATTTGTATGGCTTCCAACCATTAATCCAATATTAGTTACAGAAAATATTGGAGATACTGCAAGTAAGTACTCTAGCAGTAGTAGAATGTTCATCACTAAATGCTTTGTAGTAGCATTTCTAATCTCTTTATGTCTAAAATGTTTTCCTCTTTTTAGTTAGTACTTCGTGTTATATCAATCCAATTATGAGAAATCTTTTTTTTTTTTTTTCTGCTTTTGAATTGGACTAGAAAAACTGTTGGAACAGGACAACCATACATGGAAATTTTAGTCCTTAACATTTTCCCTCCTTTTCAATTTTAGATCAATGTATTAGAAGTTACAAATATATTCACCAAAGTATATCCAAAAAATTCCAATCTTCACCACACATATATAACGAACTCTACATTATTAAAGAAATTTCAAAAAAAAAAAAAAAAAGATCAACTCAGAGATGTAAATATCCGGTTATATGAACTCCTTTAGATTTTAATGGGAAAATACCATCCCAGTATAGAGGTTTTAAATTTTAACTTCTAAAAAAAAATTGTAATTCTACAATAAAATTAAAATTATCTTTTCAATTTATGTTATTGCTCCATCTCTATGTATATTTTTCATTTTTTAACATGTTTAGTAATTTTTCATGAGAAATTCTATCCAATGTTTTCTGATTTTGGTTAATTGCCTCCAGTTTATTGTGATATATGGTGTAAAAATAGGATTTTTAAGTGTAAATGTGAGACTTGTAATACGTTTGGTATAAAATTGAGATAAGTGAGAATTATACAGAATAAAAAAAGTGTGATTTACCCAAAATATTTGTGTAACTTGAACACTAAACCTTGCAATTTTAAGTTTCTAAACTATACATCTCATCCAAAAGATTTGAATATCTAAGGCTAATTGACAAATTAAGGCAACACTATTTTGAGATTCATTATATTCAAAATGCTAAAAAATAAAAAAGAAGTGTAATTAACTTACACTAAATTGCTATTGAGATAATAATCATGCCTGACTTGTAGTTGAGAAGATTAAGGATTTGATTCCTTAAACGTTAGGGGAAAAATAATAAATTAAACTAACCTTGCATGAGGTAATTTTCTACAACTGTAGCAAATGCTAATAATATACGATCCTATCATTAATTGATATTGCAATGGGTTATGAAAAATTTGAGAGGAAGTCAATAATTTACAGGAAATCCATTATGAATAGTTAGTCCTTCCCTTAGGAAAACAACTAACTAGGGAATAATTGATTTTATATTTAAATGATTTATTCTGCTTTTAATTAGAGAAAAAGAAAATTTTCTTCTATTTTGCTCATGACACCATCATGTTCAAAATTTTCTATTCAAGGCAAGTTAATTTGAAAATTTTCACCAAAAAAAAAAATGAAAACTTCAAAGCATTTAATAATGAACCAATTAAAACTTAACGGAAAATTACTCTTAGAGAGTTAGAAAATATTCAAGCGTAAAAAAAAGAAAAAAAAAAGCAAGTAATAAGAATATTTACTAGTATATGAGCTTTGGAAAGAGGCTGCTTTCACTTTTTACACACACTTAGTTTATTGGACTTCTATTGTTTAAAATAATCTGGTACTTTTAGGTGAAACAAAGCAATTCAATTGACCTCTTAACCATTCCCTCCCTCCTAATATCGTATCAAATTCAACATTGAATAATGGAATATATAAATTCTTTGACTTTCAATTTTTGATTAATAACATTCCAACCCCCCTTTGCCCCCTCACCCAAACTTCCAACCCCTACCCGCACACAGACAACCCCAACCCCCCCCCCGCCCCTTAAAAAAACAGAAAAGAAAAGAAAAGAAAAGGCCAAACAAGTAAGATTCCAAAGGTCTCTCTCACTGCATAACCTCTATTCTTCATCTCATCAGTAAAATTTATTCTCTTACAAAATCCCCTTAATTGGTATTTGGTCCTTTGGTGTACTGCCCAGCAATCAGTATAGCATTTATAATACACCAAGTTTGAACAACAAACAAAAAAAACAATTAGTAATTTTTATTTTTTTTAAAGAGAAAATTACAGAAGCAAAGCTTGTCGACCAAGCTCCAGTGGATATTCAGAAAGATGTTTCCTTCCCTTATGCGATTCTGATAGCCCTAGAAGGATACGCTCCTCCAAAGTTCATGCCATTGACCATCATCTCAAACCCATGCAAAACTAGGCAGGCATTTCTTGCTCTGGTATCGTTTTGGAGAGCTCAAGCACTATAGTGGCTGGCCTCTCCATGTACAGAATCAAGCAAGCTAGTAAAAATGATAGCATTACACTTGAAACTGGCAGACTTTTGACCACATCATTTAACTCTGACCATTAGAATAAGATGGACATTCCTTTTGAATATCGATCTTAATTCCTCATTCGCTTCAACACCTATTCTTCTGCACAAATACAACAAGCATGCCAGTCATGAGCTCGTTAGACAGAGAAATGGATGGTTCTTGATAAAAGGCAGCAAAAGCTAACAGCAAAGACATCTTTTCATGAAAAAGCATTACCCTATTTTAGAACCTTTCTTTCCTACAAGAATCTTGCGTTGGCTCATCTTGGATGTAATGAAATGTTGCTCAATCCTGAGAGATCCGTCCCTTAGCTCCTTCCAGTCCATCAATCGATGCTCAATGTTGTATGGGATTTCCTAAATGATCAACTTTGTTAATTGAATTGAAAATATGGAATGGATAAATATAACAAAAGAAGATAAATGAAAGTCTGGTTGGATGCACAGGGCACAACCTGATGTACATGATCTAACAATTTTTCCCGAACAACTTCTAATGATATGTTCTTCATAACTTCTTCAGTCAGAGTAAAAGGATCTTCATCCCACAGTCTTTGAACTGCCTAAGTATAGGAGGGAGAGAGGGGAGAGAAAAAAAAAAAAAAAAAAATCAAGCTTAAGAAACGGAATAGGTGCAAAATAATAGCTTTCCAGTGTCAATGTCAGGATTATAGTCAGAGTATCATTCATATCTTCAAAATCACATGAAGCAGGTGCAGTCGTTGTCCATTTAACCAAACAAAGGCTATGATGTCTTAGCAATCTAAATTCCAACACCCTTTTAGGTTATTTTGTGGAGTTATTCGAACATATAAACTTGAAAGGAAACAGTATTGTCATACTACCACGAAGCACAATAATTACTTCTCTCTGCAACAAATAGTTCAACAGAGATACAAGTTCAACCTCAAGATATAAGTATAGGTAGGAGGGAGAGAGAAGGGGGAAAAAAAGTCAAGCTTAAGAAACAGAATGGGTGCAAAATAATAGCTTTCCAGTGTCAATGTCAGGATTACAGTCAGAATATCATTCATATCTTCACAATCACATGAAGCAGGCGCAGCTGTTGTCTTTTTAATCAAACAAAGGCTATTATGTCTTAGCAACAACACCTTTTTAGGTCCATTTTGTGGAGTTATTCGAACACATAAACTCCAAAGGAAACAGTATTCTCATACTACCACAAAGCACAAGAATTACTTCTCTCTGCAACAAATAGTTCAAGAGAGATACAAGTTCAGCCTGAAGACATTTCCATAGAGTTTCTGTTGTATTCAATTTTAGCACAGATGTTTATCAAGCAAATGCAGAATGAATCACTACAATTTGAATAGGATAGAGAGGAGAGCATATTTTAGAGGCCTAAACACAAAATTGTGCAAAACATTGGGAGAGAGAGAGAGTGTGTGTGCCTGCTCCATCAAATATTGAGTCAGATCTTTCACTCCTGACCCCTTCAGCCCGGATATCATAAAGTACCTAATCAGAAGGACAAGTAAAAGCAGTAATCATGTACAACAGCAAGCAATTCTCCCTTTCTTTCAATTGTCTTGAAAAGTGATTACTAAGAAATCACAGAAAGCCTTCTGTCAATTAAAATAGGAAAGGCTTACCTTTCATAGCCAGGAAGATCTTTAAATTCCTCTGCAACCTTCAATAGATCTTTCTTTTTCTCAACCAAGTCTATCTTATTCATACATAACACACGCTTTTGATTTGGATTAACTTGAGAACCCATTCGTTCGATCAATCTCACCACTCTTGAGTCAGGCCTAAACAAATGAATGAATTAATAATGAAGTGATAGAAATCCAACCAAACCAGATTATCAGGTAAACAAGACCGCGAGAACAATCATACAAATACCCATTAGCTAAAATTTTACATCTAGTTTCTTGGGTAAAGGGCAAAAGCCAATCCTAGACCCAGTTTGGTCTGCAACACATAGAAACATTGTCACATCAACTGATGTTCTATCCAAAGAATCTTTTTTCCAATCAGAATTATTAAATTTATGAAGCTTGTAAATAAATCAGACCCGCACATGCTTAATAATTTTTTCTATAAACAGTAGAGAGGCAAGACTTCTCAAAGTGTCAAGTTTTGAGAATTCAAATAGACAAGCCCTTACAAAAGCCCAAAACTGAAGTTTTATCCTTGGCACATAAGAGGCTCACAATAAGAAAGTTAGCTACTTGGATTTGAACCTGCATGAAGAAGCCTATTCTAGACAAGCCCCTTACAAAAGCCCAAAACTGCAGTTTGATCCTTGGCACATAAGAGGCTCATAAAAAGAAAGTTAGCTATTTGGATTTGAACCAGCATGAAGAGCCTATTCTAGACAAGCCCTTACAAAAGCCCAAAACTGCAGTTTGATCCTTGGCACATAAGATGCATCTAATGAGAAAGTAAGCTATTTGGATTTGAACCTGCATGAAGGGGCCTATTCTAGACATGATTTGTCTTGGAGAAACCAAGTTTGAATTGAGAAAAGGTGAAGCAAAAATGTAATCCTACATGATTTGTCCAAAGGGAAGCGTGTCGTGCTGCATAAAATGTTTCCAACACAAAAACTAGTTTAAAACCAGTGGAATACTGGTAAACTTTGCCATCTTTACATGTTTATGACTACAGCAAATTGGAAACTTGGTTGGTTAAGATGCATTAGTTACCAGGCAAAGGTCCTGGATTCAATCCATATACCCTTCCCATATGTAAAGAAGAAGAAGAAGAAGAAGAAGAAGAAGAAGAGGAAGAATGAAATTACATTAATAATTCAGTATCAGCCAATAGCCATTTCCCATTTCATTGTAAGAAATTTGACATGCTCAAAATATATAGCAGATGTTCATGGGCGCAAAACAGATACAAGACAGTCATATGGTGTAGCAGCCACCCTTTCGTTTTGGCTAAACCCCAAAATATAATTTCTTAGCCCCAAATAAATAAATAAATAGAAAGAAAATGAAGAGGGAAAAAGTAAGAAATTAAAACATTACCATGTTTCCTCAATGTTTACAAGAAGGGGGCAAGAAAAGGAAAACTCACCTAGTAAGATGTCTATGGACATCAAATATGACTATGAGCACATCAAATAAACCAACTGAACTCCAAGCACTTTGAATGCGAACTTTTATGTCATTGTAAGGGAAACCACTTTTCTTCAACATCAGCCCTGGAGTATCAAAGAAACACTAAACGATAATTAGTCAGATAACTTTCTAACAAGTATAACAAACTGGAGAATCGCTATTCATTAAAATGTTGTTATAATATATGCATACCAATCAATACATGAGGCCAAAAATGAAACCCATGGATGAAAATACAAGACAGTTGCACTTTTGACCCATCTTACTTTGATTTTTAATGAATGAATTGCGTGGGATAAATCTGACCCCTTCCCGTGTTCCGTCTACATATGTAGGATATTTTAAGAAGTGAACATCTTTCTTAGTAGCGGGGTCAGGAGAAAGAATAGGAAAGGTGATTTCACTATATTTCTGACTAGGGAAAGGGCCTATCACAAGAATATTTTTTTAGGTAAAATATGCTAACCACCCTTGGACTTTCACAAATTTTTATTTCTACTCTCGAACTTTAAAATATGTAATTTTAGCCCTCAAACTTTTGAAACACCTAAAAAATAGCCCTTTCAACAATAAAAGCTCAAGTACAATACAAAATCACCAGATTTTAGCTATCCTTCCCCCATTTTTTATTTCTAAAATATTATTCTTCAACTTTAATCTCGCTCTCTTCTCTTCAAATTTCTTCATTTATCAACAACAATTTTAAGATCTAATTTCAACCTTTTATGCGACTCAATAATCTTGAGATTTTCCTAGCACCTCTACAGAAAGGAAGAATAAATTTGAAAACAAAAGTGAATTACCAAAAAAAAAAAAAAAAAAAAAATCTAAAAAGAGAAGCGAGAAACGCGCAAGTCGCAGTAGTCTTTTCTTGTTATATATAGAAATTACTTTGTAAGAATTAAAAGGATGGCACCACATTGTGAGAGTTGAGTGAATGAAAATACCTATAAAATAGGTCATGTGGAAGTCATGTGATGAATTTTTGTAAGCACTTAATAGTTTTAATTGATGGAAGAGCTATTTTTTAGATGTTTTAGAAGTTTGAGGGCTAAAATCACACATTTTAAAATTCGATGGTGGAAATCAAAATTTGTGAAAATTCAAGGGTGGCTAATATATTTTGCCCTATTTTTTTTATTGGACCTCTAAAAAGAATGAATGAATTGCATAGAGTAACATTCTCACGGGAACTAAAATCACATCCTACATTTTTAAGAAGGTGATGTTCAAAGCTGTCCTGTACTCCTAACTAGACGGATCAGGAGGTCTTTAGGCTACCAAAAACCAATTCAGTGGTTTGCTCAATATCAATGAAGAAACAGAAACAACTGAGGGAAACTAGTTGTGTTTAAGACAAAAATGGTGAGAGACCAACAGAGGTTCAATCAGAAGATTAAACAGAGAAACAGAGTACAGGGGTGCAAAGATTACTACAGCACCTACATCCACAACTCTTTTTTATGAAAGCTAGATCCTAGAAGATACAATTTGTTACAGAATGAATTATATCACTTATTATAAGCATAAATAAGTTCAGATTATTCTAATAATGCAAAGATAGACATACAATTTGTGTACATCCTTTGTTCATCACTCCCAGCACTTCATGAGTAGTTGTATTCATCTTCCTTGAAACAGCAGCAACCTTTGTCCCAACCTAAAGTACATAAAAATATGAGGGGAAAAAACGCAAAGTAATTTTTTATCAGACTTTATAGCACAAAAAGGAAATTCAACTTTTATTATTTGAGTTGTTTATTTATTTTTCTTTTTATTATTTGAGTTGTGTGTGTGTGTGTGGCTGGACCAAATAGATAGAAATGCTGATATAATGGCTTACTTAAATGAAGGAATAGAAATGAAGCTCGGTAGAGTAAATCACAAGATAATATTAAACCAAGAAGTTCAGGCAATTCAAAGCAGGACGTAATGCATTTCTCCAAGATATACAGGGTTGAGCCAAAGTATCTAAAACCGAAGGTACAAAACTACAACTGCATATCAAATATAATAAAATCCTTATCCCATGAACAGTTTTTTATTCTTCCCTTTTCAATTAGGAAGAAAAAACAAAGATTGAATAAGAAATGCACATCAGTTAAGTTCTGGTGCTGAACCTCCAATGGCTGGTATTTCCAAGAAGCCACCCCCTTGGAGAGGGGAAGTGAAAGCAGTAAAAGCACATCTAAAGGGAAATTATATCAATTAAAACTCTATAAATCATCATTAGAATCATCCTCATATCATTAAACATTATACAGTGCTACAATGTAATGAGACTAGATTGCAAACCCAAGAAACTATAAGTTTGGCCAGCAATTCAACTTATAAATATTAAATTGTAAAAGTCGAGCAGGCAAATTTATTATTTCCAGGTCTATACAGTGAACTCACCCTCATAAGAGAAACATTTCTTATAATCAGGTTTTCTGTTGATCTTGCATCAATTGTTTAATCTTCTTATTCTATCCTAAGTAAAAAGGCAAATCCAGTATTCCACCATGGCCAAAATTCTATTCTCATTATAACGACAGACAATAACTTAAAGCAATAGGCAAGCACAAACCATGAAATTAGTGAGAGCAGACTTCCCAGCATTAGGAGCTCCAATAATTCCAACAGCCAAGGACCTCTGATCCTCTGCCTTGACCTCCTTCTCCTCATCCTCATCCTCTTCCCAATCAGGCCTCTGCACTGCAGCATTAAGAAGAGACATGGCAAGCACAGCAGCATTTTTCTTCCTTTCTTCATCTTTTCTCAGGATTCTTGAACTTTTATTGTCTTCTCCAAAAACTTTACTTTTCACTCTCTCCCTATACTTCTCATCCCAAGTAGGAGTTTTGAAACTCTCCTCCGAATCATTGCTTAAGTTCAAACCAATCGTGTATTCAGAGCTGTCAAACATTGACGATGAGTCGCCATCTTCCTCCTCCGTTGTGCTGGTGGGCAGATCTTGTTGAGGTTGGGCAGTGTAGAATCGTTGAAAAGGTGATGAATTCAAGTGGGTTTTACAAGGTTTTGGTGAAATTGTTGAAGTTAGTATCCTCAGAGCTCTAAATGCTCTCATTTTTCAAAATTTTGGATAAACTGCCCTTATCAACCATACAAATTCACAAGAAAAAAAGTCAAAAGAAACCTTCTACTGTGGATATACCTATCTCTATGTATATATCATGAACTGGTTTCTAGTGCTGCCCTAAGTGCAGCCTAGGCTTAGGCCCCAAATGGTTTTAAAAAAAAAGTTAGAAGAGTTGAGTTTAAATTAGAGTTTCGTATAATCAATGTTGCAACATAGCTAGATTTTCTTTCTGAAAATGACACAAAAATGTTTTGAAATCCAAATTGCAAAATTTGGGCAAGTGATCACTAGTAAACATACAACTTGCAATAAGAACCAATAAAGACCCTGTTTTTTTCTTTTGAAGCCAGGTCCTTTCAAGGTCAATCTTTTGGCTGCAAGTTCTTTATACTCCTCCCCCTGTGTCAAGGATATTCTCAGTTTATTATCCATCCATGGGAAGCAAATTCTAAACTAAATTTAAGAAATGCATGACCGTACAATTTTGCTTTGGGACTCAGATGCTACCGATGACAACAAGACCTTTCCCGGTGCAAGGACTCAAAGGCTGCATGGAAGAAGGGAATAAAAACATATAAGTCTACATGGTGATTTTGCTTTCTTGAAGCATTTAATTTATTTACTAAAAGAAGAAAAGTTGAATATTGTGAAAGCAAAATCCAAGAAATAGACGCAATAACACACCAGCAGCATATGACGTTCATCCTAGCCTATTCAAAGATAAGTACAGATGAGAAGCAAACTCAGGGATAGAAAAGTTTAACAGCCTTCTAGCTAAATGGCTTGAAGAAAATTAACTCATTGTAAGCTTAACTAATGTTGCACTAGATACACTCCATAAAGTTAATGCATTCTGGCCTTGTTGATGGGTTCACTTTTAACTAAAATTATGTCAATTAGTAAACAAGTAATATACAAAATGGATAAAATATATTAACAATTGCTATCACAAGCAGAAAGTAAAATAGCAGGCTATATACTGTTTCCATTGCTGACATGTTTGGAAAGTATACTAGCTCACACCGGATGTAGTATAATCATCCTCAGAAGATCAATAACTGCAACACCAAATGGAAATTAAGAAGATTTGTTCGGCTCAGGTCAATCACATAGAGAAGACGAATCAAAGAAAAACTATTGAAATTAGGACTTCTATACAAGCACCAAATTAATTCTCGTACACCTAACTATGATTTGGATATTTTTTCCAGTAAATTTCTTTTTGCACATTTTGTTCAATGTTTAGGTCAGATGTTGCAGAAGCTAGTGTGGGGTAATACTGATTAAGCAGTGGCACTTTTCCAATATAAATTTCTTTCCAGATGCTCAGAGAAAAATAAAGAAAGATGACATCCAAAAAATTCAGGACAATTACACCCAAAAAAAAAAAAAAATCTATTCCAAGAAAGCAAAGGCTAACATTTTGTTGAATACTCTATAACAACAAACAACAAAATAAGCCTTAGTCCCAAAAAAACTTGGGGTCAGCTACCTGAACCCATACAAAATTACGTGTGGTCGTTCACAAGACCCCTCCCTCAACTTCTTTCTAACTATTGCCATACTTTCATCTAAATCTAATAAAGACTTATCTCTTCCTATCACCTCCATCCATATTGTCTTAGACATGCTTCTACCTCTGTCCAACGTATCTTGCCTCCATTCCTCAATTCTCCTAATAGGGACATCCCTAAGTCTTCTCTGTATATGTCTAAACCAACGCTAGCAGTTTTCTCTCACCTTGTCTTCAAAGGATGCCACTTCTACTTTTTTCTGAATGGTCTCGTTCCTTACTCTATCCTTTCTAGTATGCCCGCACATTCACCGTAACATACACATCTCATCTACCTTCATTTTGTGAATATGACACCTTTTAACTGCCCAACATTCCGTACCATATACCTTCATTTTGTTGAGTACTCTAAAGGGAAATAATACTTGGATGAGAACACATGATCAAATATACCATGGTGACCCAAATGGCTTCTTTATAAAGATGGAAACCAAGTACTTGCATTGACTATCTTTATTACCCACCAATGTACGGGACAACAAATCTTTCTAGCCTTTTACTCAGCATTTTCCAAATAAGAATATATTAGAGTTGTACTATCTTAGTATGATTACTTTGCAACCATCATCTTAGAGCAGAAAGCTATCCAAGGCTCACTATTAATACAGTAACAATACTGGAGAAGTGTAGTATGCTGAAGAATTATGCATAATTAACCCCAAAGAATCCATGTCTTCCACAGTACACGCTTAGTTCCTTAAGAATGAGCAACCTAAGTAACTCAACCAGCACCAAAACTTGCTTTCCCAGATTGACTAAGAACAATTAATGTTTCAAACATTGAATTAAACTGAAATCCTCATTAGAAGCTTCTAACTAGCAACTATGTTATGCATGGATTCACCATTCATAAGCTTTGCACATGTTCAACCATCATAATATACAAATTTCAACAGTGTTCCAAAAAGGCAATGTGTATCCTCTTAAGACTGCCAAATAATAAATACAACAGACAACAGATGTTTGATCACTGTGAATGAGCACATTTTTATGCTTTTACAGAAATGTAATCTACTAGAACTATAAATGAGTACACATATAAGGAAAACGTTATCTTCAAATTAATGCCTTATCATGCTTTCAAAATACATGCCACAAAGATTTATGTATGCTTTTCAAGAAAGAAGCACGTTTTCTTAACAGTAATAGCTCAGCATTCATTCAGAAAGGGCTCAAAAAAAAAAAAAAAAAAAAAATCCTTTCAGTAGCATACACTCTCCAAAAAATTTTACATGAAGACACTGCAAGCAGCTATATATAATAGTGCATTTCAATTAAAGGTCATTTGAATTTCTTTTTTCAAATTAATTCCTCAGCATGCTTCATACCTCTCCATGGAAATTGAATTCATGAAACTCTCAATATAAAGGGGAATTGTGAGATTACAACATTTTCCTCAGCAGTCCAATATTGAATGTGAACTTAGGTAGACATTCAGTACAAATGGAAAGAACAGAAAAAAAAAGCTTGTCTGTGCAAGTCTTGCACAATTCATCTTACCTCTGATCTTCGCACATGAGAATGCAAGTTTCTTCCTTGTTAGGGAGAGAGAGGGAGGGAGGCTGGGGGGCGGGCAGTAGAAGGGAATTCAACTATCACACAATGTCCAACATTACTGTACCAAGTACTAACAAAAGTTTTTTTTTTTTTCCCCTTTGCCTGAAAAGGATAAGATTACTATTCTATTGATATACAGATATCTCAAGCTCTAAAATCACCAGAATTGGCATAATCTAAACAAAGAAAGAGTAAAAATATGAAGAGAAAAGAAAACTTTTTGGTGCAATTGTAATTCAACTCATTCATTCCAAGTGCTTTATACTTTATTTCAAAAATAAAATTTAGAACCCCATTAATTAGCAGATTGCCATTTGACAAACAGTTAACATTTGTAACACCCAATTTATCTGCTGAAAATTAATCACTGGGACTCCACAAAACAATTGAAGAAGCATTACCTGAGTAACCAAAGGCCAGGACTGAAAGAACACAAATTCAAACCACCAAAAATCCACAATATTCATCATAGGGACCACTCAAAAGCGGCAAAAAGAAGAACAAGACACGAAACACAGAACCCAATAGCAATTCACAAGTTGACACAAACAAATACACAAATAGAATAAAAAAGAACGAACCTTGAATGCCATTTGAGCCGATTTTTAGTCGGAGGCAGAAGATATATAGAATTGTTGACGAAATTAGAAAACTTCCAAGAAGATATCGGTTACCCAAAATAAGAACAATAAGAATTGTTATTAGAGAGAAGCAGAGCAATTACTGTGAGTGTTGTGGTATAGCTTTTGATGGGTTGCAGGAAAGGGGCTTTGGTTTGGGGCGTTTTTGAGGGTTTAACCAGGAAGACACTAAGAAGATTCAGCGTGAACAGGAGGATGGGATATTTTAAAATTTGTTGGGTTTAAATGGGACACGGCCTTCCTCGTCCAAATCTATATGGGTCAGAGCCCAGTATGAAATTAGCAGCACAAATGGGTAAGCCCAAAGAATACTCTCATTTTCATTTTTTAAAAATATATAATTGCAGAATTTCTTTTTTTTTTAAATATAATTGAAAGATTTTAACATTGGTCTTTCTAAAATAGAAAAAACAACACGTGACTGTTGTTTCAAGGTCCTTGACAGTCCTATCTCTACATTTTGGGAGGAGGATCATCAGAAAAAGCTTTCTTTTCTTTCCCACCCCCACCCAAAAAAAAAAAAAAAGAAAGAAAAAATCATTTTGCCTCCTAAAATAATTTTTTTCAAGTATTTTTTTTGTTTTTGTAAATATTTCTACTTTTTTTTTTAACAAAATCACTAGACATTGACATTTTTATTAACTGACATTTGGAAAAAATCATTATAATAACTATTATATTTCGAAAATATAATGCTAAACGCTTGAATGCTAATACATAAAAAATAAAAAACAAAGAATGAATTAATATATATTCCAACTGAAGTCGTCAGCTAGATTTAACGACTTAAAAAGCAACACTTTCGATGCCTTCAACAAGCCCTTCTAGCATTATTTAGACTTCTGCACTTAAAAAAAAAAAAAAAAAAGGTAATTGTTGATTATTTTTAAGTGCAGTAGAAGCAAATAGCTAACACAATAAAAAATAGGAGCAGTGCGTTAAAAATAGCAATGGCAACTGGGCCCGTCCGCATGGTTTCAGGCTGTGCCGGGCCGGGACCGAGGACCGGACCGCCTGGAGGGCGGGCCAGTCCAGGCCGATCCCTGGGACCGGACCGGATCGAACCGAGACCTAGGCCCGTGTGGCCTGCGGGCCGGTGCGGGTCGACCCATGACTTATTCCTCTTTTTTTTTCCTACTTAACATAATTTTTTAAAATTATAAAAAAGCCACCTTGAAGTGGTGGGGGGTTTGGCTTGGACCCCTACCTGTTTTATTAATTAATAAAATAAAGATTACATAAGAGGGAGACTTGATGCCTAAACTTTTTAAAAATATTACAACGATTAAAATTTAAAAATATAATAAATATCCTAAAAATAAAATTAAATACGTAATATTACTTATCCTAAATTCCTAATTACAAAAATACTAAACTAACTACTTGGTTCACCCCATTCATCATCTGAGTCATCATCAATAATCCACGAATTAGCCGTCCTATCTTCGGCTGCAAACCAACTACTACAACAGATTAACATCTCCAAAGTTTGAGGAGCCAATCGAGATCTTTTTTCATCGATTGTTCGAGCGCTCTCACTGAAGACGCTTTCCGATGACACTGTAGAGACTGGTGGTGTCAAAAGATCACGTGTCATTTTTTATAAAATAGGGTATTGACTTGCATGAGCCTTCCACCAACCACAAATATCAAAATGCTGATCTTCATTTTCTACCAATGGCTGCATCTCGTAAATTGCCATCTCGTTGTAGGTAGTAGTCGATATTTTTTTACTTTTCATAATACCCCATGAATTAAATACTGATGAAATTGATGAGGTAGATTTTCGCGGAGGTTGAAAGTGACTACTAGATGATGAAGCTTGCCGACTTAAACTAGGAGAACTAGAAGAAGAAGAAGAAGACTCAAACTCATACAAATGATACATGTCAGATAAAGCTTTAGCTGTTTTATCTTTTATGTCTTTTATCATACATTGTTTAAGTACTTGTGATTCATCAAAATCTAATGTTTCATATAAATATTCAATAATACTATGAAAACCTGGCGTCTTTACTCTAGGATCCAAATACAATGCCATACACTATGAAATAGGAATATCTTCATAATATTTTTTATATTTTTCAAACATACTTCTCATAAAAAACCCATATTGGGGATGATACATATATTCACAAAAAATATGTGCTACCTTAGCAAGTGTTGGAAGAATATAATGAGAAGTGGGATAATAAGATCCCGATAAAAGTTCAGTAGCTTCTTTGAAAGTAAATAAAAATGTTGAAATTGCAGTACAATTTTCAAAATGAGCTTCAGTTAGTGGAGGTTGAAAATTATTACTATTACAAAATTCAATAAGTTGGTTTTGAAAAGGTATAACACTTTCAAACATATCTAAAGTTGAGTTCCATCTAGTTTTACAATCTAATCTAAATTTTTTAAAAGATACACCTTGTTATCGGCATAATGCCTTAAAATTTTGTTGCCTAGTTGGGGATGTTTTAATAAATAAAATAACATTTCTAATTATATTAACAATATCATCAATATAGTTATATCCTTCTTTAACACATAAATTAAGTATATGACAAGCACACCTAGTATGAAATAAAATACCATCTAACATAGGATTCATAGTATTTTTTAAAATTGTTATGGCAGAATCATTATTTGAAGCATTATCTAAAGAAATAGAAATAATTTTATTTAAAATCCTATATTCACGACATGTTTGAGTAATCATTCTAGCTATACTACTACTTACATGAGGATATTCAAATAATTTAAAACAAATAGTTCTTTTTTGTACTAACCAATCATGATCTATCTAATGACATGTAATGCATAAATAAGATTCATTAGTAATTGCAGTCCAACCATCACAAGTAAGAGCAAATTTCCAATTACAAGAATCAAACATGGCAATTAGATACTCTTTCATTTCTTTATATATCTTTATTATATTATTTTTTAATATTGTTCTAGGAATTCTTTTCCATACTGGTTGACAATTATTTTGCATATATTGTTCATAATGTGGATTTTCTGCAAAATTAAAATGTAATTTAGTTTGAACAATCATTTTAGCAAATGCATTTCTATTTTTTCTATGATCATATTGAAAATTACCAACCATTTGACCTCCTGTAGTACGTATTTGTTGTTGTTTAAGTAAGTTTTCTAACCAATCATTATGTGACCTTTTCATATGTCTAACTAATATTCCCGTCCCTCCTCCCTTCTTATGTGCATATACCGCTCTACAAATTTTACATGTTGCCCTATCACTATCATTATCTTTTTCAAAAAGATTCCAAACCACAGATGTTTTTGCTTTAGTTGTAACATCCGTTGTTTCAACATCATCCTTACCTATATTAGATGCGTCGGGATTAATTATTGGAGTTGGTTGTGATTGTGAAACACTAACACTAGGCCTACTAGGACATTCATCTTCATTACCTATTTCATTATTTATTAAATTCAAAGATGGATCTATATTAAAATCAAAATGTGCAGATGATTGGGATGAAGAAAAATAATGATATTGATTTGGATCCATTATTTCTTTAAAAAAAACAAGCAATCAAAATTTAAATAAAAGTTCAAAAAAAAAGTATTAACAAATAATGAAATAAGAGAATTGAAAAATATAAATAACAAGTTAATTTAAAAATTAAACAAATAACTAAAACAAATAAACAACTAATAAAGTTAAAATAAAAGAATGTAAGATTAAGAAATACTAACTTGTTGATGACCAAAATTCAAGAATAACAATACTTTGTTGAGCACTTGAGCTTTTTACTTCTTGTATCCACTATTCCACTACTCAACAATCTTCCAAAATATGAAGACTTTCTTGATGAATTGAAAAAGTATTAACACAAAAATAAATTCTATTATAATACTCTTTGTAGAAAAATGAATAAATTTGAGGATAATGAGAGAAAGATGAATGGAAATAAGAGAGAATTGGAGAGAATTGGAGAGAGTTTGAGAGAATTGGAGAGTGTTGATGAGTTTTGGGTTGAATTGGGGGTATTTATAGAGTTTTGGGGGTTAGGGACCAAATTGCAAAAAAAAAAAAAAACTACTTCAGCCGTTTTAGGGGCTAAACTGCAAAAAAAAAATTAAAGGACCAAATTTTTAAAAAAAAAGCAGAGAGAGCCGTTGGGTAAGGCGGGCCAGTGATTTTATCCCCTGGCCCTAGGACCAGACCGGTGAACAGTCTCGGGCTGCCGAGCAGGCCCGGCCCGGCCTAATTACCATTGCTAGTTAAAAAAGGCAAGTATTTGATGCAATAAAAAACTAACAGGGTAGTTTTCTTTTTCTTTTTCTTTTTAACTCAATAACTTATGCGTCCAAATGTAGGCATTATTATTTGAAATAAAATCATTTTGTAATTATAATTGACCATTACAATCTAAAGTAAATCATTTGGTAATTATAATTGAGTATCACAATTTAAAGTTTTAGGTAGAGTAAAGAATTTTTACAATTGCTCAATAAAGATGTATTTCCAAATTGGCTGGGATGAATTATGAAGTTTAGTATTAAAAAACAAAATGAATAAATTTGATATTCATACCAAAAAGTTAATAACATTTGGAAGTATCATAAGTGGAAGTATACAAATTGGTCCTTTAATATGCATACCATTACGATATGTGGAAGTATCATAAGTGACACGTGGTTAAATGATTTTTTTAAAAAAATAAAAATTATATATAAATTCATAATTAATTAAATTAATTAATAAAATATATATGTATTTAATATTAATACATTAAAATGTATGATTCTTTAAATACTATCTAAATTAATATATTGAAATGTGTAATTTTTTGAATACTATATATATAATATTAATTTATTAAAATATGTGATTCTTTAAATATTATCTAAATTTATTTTAAAATCTTAACTAATTAAATCATTAATTAATAATATATATTTAATATTAATACATTAAATCTTAATAATATAACAACTCATATAACGCACGGGATATCAACCTAGTATATTTGAAACTCATACCTTGATACAAAGATTTATTCTAAATATGTTAAAATATATTAGATAATTAATTATAATTAATTAATCAAATTATTATTTTTTTTAATTTAAACCAAAAAGCCCTGAGAATTACAATGTTTATGGCCGGGAGTATTAACTTAAAAAAAAAAAAAAGAAGAAGAAGAATAGTAATAGCAATAATCATAGCCGTACCTGGGGTTCTTGGTCGTTACCGCCGTGTCCTTTGCCGGGATACCAGGAAGGACTGGCATCCCCCACGGCATTTGTTTCCCTTCTCAACACCCCCGAAATATTTTTATTTTTATTATGGAAAAGAAAAGAAAAGTCTGTCCCATTTCTTCTTGACGACCAATTTCCTTTCCTGTGTCCTCCGCCATCTTCACTCCCAACAACGAATTTTCTCTCCCTTCCTCTCTCTCTAAATTTTTGCAGACAACGAAGGAGATAGACAGTCGGATCTGTTGAAAATAGTGATTTTAAGAGTTAATAACATTTAACTCATGATTAGTTAGTCTAAAATAATTAATGAAAATTATTCTTGTCATGTTAGAGATTGTTTTACTTATCGTAGAAGCCATTCTTATGATGGAAATCTATAATTAATTATTTGGGAACTCATGTTAGACATGAATCTCACATACAAAAAATTAAAGAGTATGAAAGTTTTTATATACTAAAAGATTTTTTTATATACTTAATAAAAAAGTTCAAGGTATAGAGAATACCACACACATGTCGCCCGGCTTGACTCGGGCTTGAGCTATGATTTCACGGTCTACTCACTGAGGGGAAATTCTTACATGGACCCGGTCCACGGCCCCACCTGTGGACCGGGTCCGCCAAACCATGACACCTGTCATCCCTGAATATTTTATTCAAAAATATTGCTTTTTCCTTTTTTTTTTCACTTCTGCTCGTTGAACCCAACCACGGTTAGTTCCTTCCCCGAATTCGATGGCAAAAATTTTTGAAAGTCCGCCAAATCCAATCAACATCATCGGATTCCAATCACCCACACTCTCTCCCTCCTCCTCACTTACTCGGCCACACTCTCTCTCTCCCTTTCCCACTCACGATCTGTTCCTGCGTGCCGATCGTCGTCCTCCCCTGCCTCCCTTTCTTTCACGGCAGCGGCAATGTCAGCCGCTAACTTAGAGATCTGAATGCTCTGGGCCACTGGTCCCCCCCTCTTCCCCCCCCCCCCCCCCTTCTCTGTTTTTGTCCATGGTTGAGTTCTCCATCAACGGTAATGTCGACAGTTGCACGCCTGACTTCGTCATCCTTTGTCTCCCACTCTTTCACGGCAGCGGCAATACCCCCCTAGATGTAGAGGCAGAGACCTCGCTCGGCCACTTTCCTCCTGCGCTCTTTCTGCTTCTTTCTCTCACTGAGTCAACGTGTTCTGTGATGTCGTCCGGAGAGGACGCATAGCCCGGACTTCCCTTTTGAGGTCAAGATTCAGTTAACTTCTTCACTAAATTTTGTCTTAGAGTGTAAAGGTTTTTATGGTTGAGATCTATGATTTTATGAAAATTCATGGAATTTCTGTTTGAATTCTAGGATTTATCTGAAAATATACTTTATTAGCAGAATGTCTTTGCTTGTTGTTTATGAACGAGAAGTTTTAGTGGTGGTCTTATGATTTATCCTCTGTTATCCTCTGTTTTGTTGTGATATTGTCTTTATTTGTGCTTTATGGTGGTGTTATGATTGGTACCAATGCTGACTGCTATTAAAATCATAATTTGCCCTGATTTCAAATTTAATATCGGTATGGCGCTTCTGTTAGAAATGAAATTGTTGTTGTTACAATTCCAGACTTAAGTGTCTTTATCAAACTATGATTGATGATTCTACTACTCTACATGTTTTTGTAATGTGATACAGGCTGTTCTCTTCCTTCAGGGCCATATTTCTTCATTTTTATACATTGTGTATGTAGTTAATATCATAATGTTAGTTGCCTTCTATGACTTGAAATTTCGAATGCAATATTGTAAGTGCCTTGTGTATGACGTTGTATAATGTTAGTTGCCTTCTATGACTTGAAAACTAATAATGTTAGTTGCCTGTTTATACTTGTAAGCAGTTGTAAAACAATTATAGCAATAACAGTAGTAATAATAGGAGTTTTGCAGAATGCAATTTGGCTCTAATAGAGAGTTTTGTTGCTCACCGGGCATTTTTGTGTTTCAGATTGACACAAGTTTTTGGAAGTACTAGCCTTCACGTAATTATCTCAAAAGTCATTCAGTTCTTTGTACATTTAAATGTTGATTCCATTTGCATATTGTACCTCATGTTTTAATCTCCCTAAGTAGATGATTTAAAACGGGTCATGCCGTTTGATCCAATTTGGATTTTGATCCAGCAAGGGCATATTATCCTTGTAGTGTTATTGACTATTCAAAATACTAATTACCTTTTAAATTGAAAAGAATATGCCATGCACCATGTTCATTTTATTTATATTCTAAATTCACCTACTAACTTATTGTTGTACATATTCTATATTAAACGGTAGATTTTGTTCCTCCACTTTTTGCTTTCAATTTGTAGTTATCTTGTTGTCTTATCTTATGCATCGAATTTATATTCTTAATTCTCTGTCGGATTTGTAATTTCTTCTTTTAGTCTTTTGTTTCTTATAAAATTCACGTCCTTAGTATTTTATAATAGAAGTGGCCTCAACCAGCAGTAAAATTTGTGGTATGAAATTCTCTTTTCACCTTTCTAGACAAGATGATTTTATCGGTTCTATTAGGTTCTCTTCCTATGAAGAGTCTGAAAGTTGGTTACTAAATCCAGGCCACTTCCTCTCCAATTCCCACATCCCCTTCCTTTTTGTTCCATAGAAAGTATTAGAAACAAGCCCCTAATTGTACTTTTGTAGCCCACAGTCGAGTCGAAAATTGAATAAAAATTGTAGTTTTCTCCAATGCCTTGTGTGTGATGTTGGAACTGCATCTTAGTATTTTGGTCTTGAAGTTGGTGGTCAAGCAAATTACACTCATAATGATTTAACTTTTTTTTCATTTTTGAAACAAATTATGCCTCCAAAAAAGTTTTATGTCGTTTTTGAAGGGAGACAACATGGTGTATTTGAAGATTGGGTAGACTGCCATAAAGCAACCAATGGCTATAAAGGAAATCTTTTCAAGTCTTTTGCGTTGGTTGAAGAAGCTGAGCATGCATGGTTGTCCTATAAAAAGGCACACAAAGAAGCTTCTAGCAGCACAACAAACCAAAGTGATTCCAATCGGGCATCTTCTCCATGATTTGATCCACCTCTATCCCCACAACCCCCTTCTAGATGGTTGAAAAAAAGATGGTAGATTCAACTTAGGTCAAAGATGTACAAAGCTGAATATTAGTTAGGATGTTTAATTTATTGTACTATATTTGTAAGGGGACAACTCTTGATAATATATGAACCAGTCTTTTTTGAAATTTGGCATATTCTTTGTGTGTTGGGCAGTAGATATTGTTATTGGTTTCTATGATTTTTTTTTTTTTGGGAATGCTTGGCCAGTAGAGATTGATTGAAATAGTGTTGTGCAGTTTATTTGATTGAGATGTGTTGTGCAATTTGGTTGATTGAATGTGTTGTGCAGTTTTATGGATATTGGACAGAAGTTTTGAGGAGGTTTCACTACATTGGTGCGAACTGTGTTGTGCAAGCTATTGTTGGTAGAAGTTGGTGATTTGGGGAGTTGTGATTTAATTTGTTAGAAGTTGGTGAATTGTTACATTTGCAAAAAAGGTGTGTCTTGTGTTGGTGTTGTTGCTTGAGATTAGCTGCTTTTATTGAGTTTTGGTTGTGAAATGCTTTATACATGGTGATGTAGAGCTTTATACATGGTGTTGTTGTGCCAGTGGGAGAATGTGTGTTGACAAAGGGCATTGAAACGGTGTTCTGGCAGGGGTAGAGGGAACATGGTTAATGGTGGCCAATTTTAATGAAACATTGTATGAAGCTTATTGGTTTATTTGATTGTTTTTTCTGCAGTTTTTTCTGCAGAATGGCTGAGGCATTTATGTTGTTGTGCAGTTTATTTGATTGTGAAATGTAGCAAACACATTTGGATGTGTAAGGGTGTGTGTTGAAATGGTGTTCTGCCAGTGGGATGATGTGTGTTGAAATGTGTGTTGAAATGGTGTTTTGGCAGGGGTAGAGGGAACATGGATGTGTGTTGAAATGGTGTCATTTGTACTCAGCTCGAACTCTTGTTAAGTGTATGAAGTGAATTGAACTATTTTTGCACTAATGTAAGGCTATGACCACTTTGTAAACAGAAAACAGCAAACTTGTCATTTCCAAACTGCAGGAAAACAAAAAAATTGCAGAATCATGACATTACTTTCTAGTGTATTACAGAAGATCTGCAAAATTGAAAAATAGAAAAACAGCTTGAAGATTGGCAAACTGCAGAAAAACAGAAATATTATTCCTCAAATTTCCAAACAAAAAAATAACTTGTCATTTCCAAACTGCATAAAATCAAAAACACTGCGAAATTGCAAAATTGAAAAACAAAAAAAAAACAGCTTGAAGATTGGCAAACTACAGAAAAATAGAAATATCATTCCTCAACTTTCCAAACAGAAAAACAGCTTGCAGAAAAACAAAAACACTGCAGAACACATCTCATTTCATCTTGTTTCCAATCATCTTGGCCGGTATGTATAGATCATCATACTCATTTCATCTTGTTCCAGCCTGACATCTAATTTATTTCTTCACCTCCTGAGATGCACAAACCAAGATGTTGATTTCATTGAAAAGAGCAAAATCACAGTGCATCATCACTCACGATGTACCCATACAAGTTCACCGCAGGACTTCCCTATATTCGAGTAATCGAGAGGAAAAGTCAGCCACATTCAGAAAAATGCGAGAAAAGATTCAACAATACACAACAATGTTTAGCAAAATGATTTACAATCCAAGGACGGCAATCAAAACTTCCTACATTTATTCAACATCCGAGTTGTTGAAAGACCGAAATTACAGACATTCTACAATGATGAACAAACCTGATGAAACTTCCTACCGTTTTCGAATGTATATTGTAGAATACATTCCACCCAAAAAAACTACACAATACATTCCAGCCATGTCAGATAAATAATACATTCCAGCCAACTCATTCCAAAAAGGCAGTCAAATACACAACAATATTTAGCAAAAAAATGCCAGCAGACTGTAACCAAACTCCATTGGAAGCAACATCCATGCCAAACTCCAATACAACACCAAATTCCTTATTGGAAGCAGAACACTAGGCACTATCATTTTGGTCCCGATCCAAAATGTCATCGTTTGTGTCATCCTATTAAAATTCAACAATAAATGATTCAAACATATTGCTCCATATTTAAATGTTGTATAATTCTGGAAAAAAAAAATCGAAGATTCAACAATGTATAATTTTTACCATTCCACCACTGTTAAGTGTGTTATAAGCTTGTAACATGGATGTGAATGACGGGTAAGAAGCAGCAACCTTCAAGAGAAGAGAACAAATAAAAGTGAATTCTATGTAGCATAAAGTATTATTTACCAAAATAAAAAGGAATGCAATACAACCTCATAATTCCAGCCTGTATTGGGTATATCGGAGGTTGCTATGCTTGTTTCTTCATTTAATGGCAAATTAACTTGGTCCGGAGTATCTTGGCTTCTATTTCCCCTTGCTGCAACAGCTTGTGATTTCCTTCTTTTTCCTGCATCTAACAAATCATCTTACAGTTAATTTAAAAAATAGCAAAACCTTTGTTGAATTAAAAAATTCCATTAAAAAAAGCAGTAAAACCTTGGGAAGATTTCCTTTGACGCTTCTCAAAATGGCCCTTTAGTCTTTCACCCCTTTCTTTACCCTTCGCTCTTATTCGATTGGGATCTTGAATAACAATGTCACATTCATTTCCATCATCACAAGCCAAAATTTCATTGTTCAGTGCTCTATTATCCCTAATTCCAGATTGTGAATCCTTCAATGTATGCGTTTTTCAATATTCATCAAGCTTTTGATTAGCACTTTCTAGTGCTTGCCACAAAATAAGCCTACTAGTCTCGTGAGATCCACATTTATTAACAACATTATAAGCAAACTTCATGGTTCGATTTGTGAAAATAATGTCCGAATCAGTACCTTACATGCTAAATATCCTATTTTGTTCTACATCACTAACACGCTTTCTAGCATTTTTGCCCCACCTTTTCAGGAAATATGAATCCGGAATTTTGGCAATATTCTTTACCTTCAAAGCTGCCAATGAGTGTGTACAAAGTATTCCCATGCTTTCGAATTTCTTGCAGCTACATTGTACAGATCCATCTTTTGTGTTGACAACAACTCTACTTGTTTGGTGGCTCCATTTGGTCTCCACAGTCACTTTTAAGCTATACACTGATTCTTCAACCATAGCAACTTCTTCACTAGATGAAACACATATGCCCATAAATTCCTTCTCAAACAATTTGTACAGTTTGTGAGTATAAAATTGGGCAGCCTGTTGTAACATTGCACTAGATCGTATTAAAAGTGGAGGTTTCCCTTGTGCACAAGTAAAATCAGCCTCGGCTTCATTTTGGCGCCACTCTCCAAGTTTTCGCTCAAATTCAAGAAGAAATTTCGTGAGTGAACATGTTCTACTCCCAATGCCATTTAATACACAATTAGTGCTCTCACTTCTTGATGTTGTTTTGAACCCTGCACTAAATGTTTCATTGGAAAAACCAGTGCACCACCTATCCCGAATATTATACAATCTTTCCAACCACTTGTGGCCATGTAAATTATAGTCTGAAATCATCTTGGCCCATGTCTGCTCGAACTCTTCTTTTGTCTCACATCCCGTCAAACATTTGTGGAACAAATTTTGGAAACCAGTTTCAGTATTAAGGCCACCCAAATACGATGGAGCATTTTTGCAAATATGCCACAAACACAACCTATGCTGGCTGTCCGGAAACACTATCTTTGCAGCTTTCATAATTGCATTGTCTTGATCAGTCATAAAGGTCACAGGTTGCTTGTTGTCCATCGACTCTAAAAACGATCTAAATGCCCACTCAAATGAAGCGGAAGTCTCATCAGATAAAAATGCACATGCAAACATTATAGTTTTCCAATGATGATTTACTCCAATGAAAGGCGCACAAATTAAGTGGTACTTATTAGTCCTATAGGTAGCATCAAAAACAACAACATCACCAAAGTAATCAAAATCAATTTGAGATCTACCATCTCTCCAAAAAAAGTTATGAATTCTTCCTTCGTCATCCAATTCCACATCCCAATAAAACATTTTCTCTTGATTAGCTTTTTGCTTGAAGTGATTTACAAGACTTTGAGCATCTCATTTTTCAATTACTGAATTTCTTCTATTATTGAGTTCATTGTATGCATCCTTCTTCAAAAAACCAATATTTCCAATACCCCCACTCTCTTTTGACAAGTAAAAGAATGCTTGAGAAGTCTTGATTCCAGAGCTTACCAAGGACTCTAATGTGTCTCCCTGCGCATCTGTTACACGCCGGGCTGATCTTAGCAAATGTAGTTCATAGGTCTTGGCCATCTCATGATTGTGGTCCTTTTGTATTTTATTTACTTTCCATTTTCCATTGCAATCGACCTCAAACTGGACCATTGCCTTGCAAGCAGTTCTAGTCTCCAACCTTTCAAGAGAAGACCCACTCTCATTTTCATATTTTTTATTTCCTTGCTTTGAACAAAAAAATACTTTAGATCTAATATTCTTTGTCCCCTGCACATAGTATTGCTTTCCCTTCCTTACACTAAATCCACATGCATGGGCATATTCACAATACAATTCATATGCTGCCTCTTGTGAATCCACAATAGTGTTCATTAGTTTTTTTTTTCCAATTCTTGGATAATAGCATCACGACCATCAGCTTGATTTTCAAATTCATTCCTTGTCTCATGCAATACTTGAACCTCTTCCGTGCCATCTTCAGGTACATTTTGTTGTATAAACTGAACCTCCTCATTTGAGCCATCGTCAACATATATGCTATCTTCGTAGCTACTCATCTCTTTTTTCAAATACTGATGGAAACTAGCAACAAATTAACAACTAGTAAACAAACTTGGTTAAAAATAAATTCAGCCAATAATATAAATCATTCTCTTAGAGAATGACTTCTACAAATTTGCCAAAATTCCAAGTAAAACTAATATCCAAGAAAAGGATGGATAAGTTCTAACAACAAAATTTAGGTTCAAAAAACAAACAAAAACAATATTCCTACTATATAATTTCCCTTTTACTGATCCAACATTATAATTGGCATAAAGCATAAAAATAGTCACTATATAGAAAGACATGAAAATTTTTGCAATATAGGCTCAACAGTGGTTTAGTACTTGATGCATCAAGACCTAATGTGTCGAAAAATTATTGAAATTCAATTCTTATCCTCTTGAATTAGTAAAACCATGACTGCTTGCATCATAATACAATGCACATGATTGCTTTGTAATATATAACCAAACTAGTACCAACAGAATAGTACCAACAAATATCCAATTTGGTTTCAGAAGTTAGGAAAAGACTACCACTAAGATAAAGTGAACTCATACGATCACATATCAGCTTGACAAAAGGATGACAAGCTTTAAAACCAGAACCACCAAACAAACTAATATTCATACTAAAAGGATTGAAACTTGAAATGATACCTCTGTCACTACAGCTTCCTACTTTTGCCTAGCTATAAGACCCTTCCTCTTCGCTTCCACCTGCTTGCCTAGACATAAGACCGATCAAACAAACCTAATGCATCAGATTAAGGATAAAAGGATCAATATTAGCAGAACTTTCGAAATGAGCATTTTCTTTTTAAGCTAAAAAGAATGAGTAAAATACATATTAAAACACAAGTTCCCGAAACTTTGTAGTTGCAATAAACCAGACTTCTTCACGAGCCTACAAGCTCTTAACGACTACCAATTAATAAAGTAATAATCTTGGAGTCCAAGCACGAAGTTTTTAAGTAGCTTCGCTCGGTATTCTCCAATCCCTTATTGCAACTACCAAGGACACTAGCCTATTGATCATTTGAGATTAAAATACTCTCGAACAAGTGGCGACAAAGTATACAAACTTTTAGCCAATGAATACATCCCCATATCAAGACACTTTTTTACTAAGTTAATCAATTAGTAAAAGGCTACAATTGAGATAAAACACACATGAAAATTATATAAAAACCTTAAAAACTTTAACAAACAGAATTTGAAATCAAAATTCATACTTCTAAGCGGTATGGAAACAACATCCATGGCAGTGTCCAGTACAATGCTAAATTCCTTAATATTACACAATACATACAAATAAGTCTAATACGCGCCAGAATTGGACACAATGCTTGATCACTCTAACAGTTGGTCAGCAATAAAAGACTCAACTATTGGTACATGCCACAAATACCATACTCATGTGAAATAATCAGTCTATCCAAGAAGAGCATTGGCAAATGTCCTCAAACCAAAATAAAATATAGGGATGCAAGAAATCTCACCTCAAACCGGTATATTAGTTTTGGGGCTACAAATCTAAGCTCACGACAGTAGAATCTCAGGATCTGCGCCTACAAAAGAAGCCGCATTGTCGATTAGAGGGATGTGCGGACAGAAGGAGAGAGAGAGGGAGGGAGGAGGTCAGGCGGTCACCAGATTACAACTGGGAAAGAAAGAAGAAAAAGCAGAGGTCCGTCGGTGACAGATAGACAAAGATCAGATTAGAAGTTCGTCGAGAGGAGAGAATCTGGTGCTTTGGAGAGAGTCACCAAGTTAGAATTGGGAAAAGAAGAAAGAAAAAGCAGACCTCACCCACCAAAGCACCACACTGTCGGAAACAAGAAAGAGAGAGCGACAAAGATCAGAGGTCGCCGTCGAGCAGGGGATATGGCCACTGCATTGCCGTGAGTACAACAACGGAAATGAGAGCTGCAGTCCGATTCCTGACAATCAAAGAGAGAAGTGAGCCGGCGAGAAGATGACCCCGGATACCAGTGAGCCGACGGGAAGAAAGAGAATCGGAGAGAGAAGGAAGAGAGAGAGTGGCCAGCTCCTGACAATCTCGTGAATTGCAAAATTAAACTTGATTTTTTTTTTGGATTTGGCGGACTTTCAAAAATTTTTGCCATCGAATTCGGGGAAGGAACTAACCTTGGTTGGATTCAACGAGCAAAAGTGAAAAAAAAAAAAAGGAAAAAGCAAGATTTTTGAATAAAATATTCGGGGATGACAGGTGTCATGGTTTGGCGGACCTGGTCCACAGGTAGAGCCGTGGATCGGGTCCATGTAAAAATTTTCCCTCACCGAGGAGATTTTCTCACGAGGAAATTTTCTCTTGAGTTTAAATTCGATTTAGTTACGGTTGGACGACGCCTTAAACCCTTTCTTTACTACCAGTCCTCCTCGTTCTTCCAACTACTCTCACTCTCACTCTGACAACTTCTCTCTCCTCACCTCCCAACCTCCTTGACGACGATGCCGCCGCCTTCAAGGATTATCACTCCACCTCCGCCGCGGACGCTCGTCGGAAGGAATTCAGTCTGGATGAGGCCTCCAATTCCACTTACCAGAATTACCAAAATGCTCCCAAAGTATTCGATCGGTTTGATGAATCTTCGTCTTCCTCGGATGAGAATGATGAATTCATCGGTTCGGAGGCTAGGAACGAGGCTGTCCAGAAGAGACTTGATTACATGATGGAGCTTCTGGACAGGAAGCTATCGCTGACGTCTTCGCCTTCTTCGGTTGATGGGGGTAAACGTAAACCTGCTCAGTCTCAGCAGAAAGAACGGCAGCCGCTGCAGGAGGGAGGATGAGGAGGATGAAGTGGGTGAATGCGAGAGCTTTGTAGAGGAGGAGACAGCACCTTTTGTTGATTCTGTTAAGACCTCAGCGACTCTCTGTGTGATTGGGGATGACAGAAACAGGGTTGTGTGGAGTGGTCATAGGGATGGGAGGATAAGATGTTGGAAAATGGATGGGATTACTAATGGCCGAAGTGCCTTTAAAGAATGCCTTTCCTGGCAGGCATATCGGGGCCTGTGCATTCCATGGTCATGACTTCCTATGGTATGAATATTTATTTGGGATTAACTTCCTTGCAAACGCCTGAGAATGTCGTTAAGAATGTTTGTTTTCTTTCACATCGGGGCTGTATTTTTTGAGTGAACTTTTTTTGTTATTCCTTCTTTTTTGTCAGTTTTTTTGTGCGTATAGGATCTGCATAAGCAATTGGTAAATGAGGTGTCCTTTCTGAATTTGTAGGAATGTGGTAACAGATAAGGATAGTTAAATGATCTTATATTGTTAGACAGGCGAAATATTATCATTGGTTACAAATTGTAGTATTGAGTAAATAAGAGTGTGAAGCAAAATCTTGAAGATGAATTCTAGCCGCCCTGACTCCTGAGCTCTTAGCATTACTTTTTTGGAGTATAAAATACAAGAATTTTTATTGTTTACAAAAGTTTAACTACTCTTCTACCTTTTCTTTGGCGAAAGAACATATTATTGCATTTTAGTCTTTCAGGAGCAAATATTTTCAACCTTCAGTGAAGAGGATTCTTAACCGCTTCAAAAACAAATGTGAACAACCTGACTTTTACTAAATCTATTATCATAGGAAGAGTTATGAGCCAGGGCCATCCTCTCTCTGCCCCAGGAGTTGCTCTAAAATAAAGGAGAGTTAAAGTGGCTCTAGGATACTAGCATGCTCAACTATCAATCTTGAGCATACCCACAGTTCGGAGTCTTCTACATTGACCTGAGCACATATGAATGCAATTCCGGAGCAGAGATCAACAGTCAAATTCAATAGCCTTACAATGTCTCATCCAGCCTCTAAAAAGCTATTAGAATCTATTATTGAGCCCAGAGATCTTATAGGCTGCATCGGACTTTCTCTAATTCTTTCAAAAGTTACTATCATACTATGATCTGCGTACTAAATGTTGAAATGCCTTAATGTATGCAGATCAACAATCCTCATCTAGGAAATCCCAGAAACAAATAGAGAAAAGTTCAAACTCGAAGCCAACTTGTTCTGCCTCATCCAAAGTACTAATTAATTTCAATTATTGTAAATGGATATCTATTTTACACGCACTGTTGACAGGTTGCTGTCATACTATCGCTTCTATAAAAATAAACCGAAAGCTTGGTTCTGTGATACTTCCGGATCAGAATATTGCTTGTTGTAATACCTGTTAAAGAAATTGCCTATTAATATCTATAATGATGATTAAAATTAAGATTTGTAAAATCAGAAATCCAATCATGTCAATTGTTTGTCAACTGTGACTGTAGTGTGATCTAGTCTTCTATTTCATGTATGAAACAGGATGTACCTTCTAAACTGGTGAATGATTCATTTTCTCCATCTAGAGTGAAGCAATGGGCTGTCGATGATTTCAAGAGAACCCTATCTTGGCTGGAAAATCAAGATGAGAAGGTAAATTGTCATCAACTTAAAAGTCTTTGTACAAAAGAATAAAAGAGAAGTGCACTAGATTTCCCAGAAAGGACCCAGAATAAGTACTGGTTTTCTAAGATTCACCAATATCTGAGGTAAAGATTGTTTGTGAAAGGTCAAATGGGAAACTTTCAAGAAAAGCACATGGTCTCCAAGCTCATAGGGTTGTAATTATTGCTATTATTGTCACTTTGGTCAAATTGACAAGTAAGTGATGTTGAGGAAGACGACCGTAAAACGCAATTCTGAATTTTGATCTTATTTACTTAGGACTAATTCTCAAAATGCTTTGAGGCCATTTGAAAACTTTTTTCACAAATTAGGCCAGATAATTCTTTTAGACTCTAAATTGAAAATACTAATTCATTGGTTGAGGAAAAAATGTTCATATATTTGGATAATGTTATAAAATTAGGGTAGTGTTAGAATAAAATCTTCACACTACACACTAATAAAACTCTAACTATTTTGCACAAGAATTTCTCTCTTTCTCTTCTCTCACAATTTTCTCTAATCTTTCTTTCACTAATATTTCTTTCACAAAATGATGGTGTATTACAAGCTTAGAGAATAGCTCTATTTATAGAGTTCTAATTAGTGGAATACATCATGCCATACATCATCTTCCACTAATCTCAATTAGTGGTGTCTCCACTAAATGGTGGACATCCATAAAAATCTTCTCTAATAATTCACATAAATCTATAATTAGTGGAGCATCCACTAATTAATGGAGATTCCAATAATTCATAACACTTCCCCTTGGATGTCCATCCATTACATAAAGAATATGCCTCGTTAAAATCTTACTAGATAAAAATTCAGTGGAAAAAAAAATCTAGTGAAGGAAAAAGAGTACACTATTCTATATGTCTGTTTATTACTCCCCCTGATGAGATGATTCCTTTAAATCTTTAAACCGACGCATACCGATTTTATATCTCAACTTCTCAAATATTGCAGTCGGTAAAGTCTTCGTGAAAATATCTGCGAGGTTGTCACATGACCGAATTTGTAGCATATCAATTTCACATTTCTTCTGAAGTTCATAAGTAAAGAAGAATTTTGATGAAATATGTTTTGTCCGATCTCCTTTAATATATCCTCATCGTAATTAAGCTATGCAAGCTGCATTGTCTTCATAAAGAGGAGTTGGAATATCTTTAATTGATGATAATCCACAACTTTCTCGGATATAATGAATCATGAATTTTAGCCATACACATTCTCGAATTGCTTCATGAATGGCTATAATTTCAGCATGATTTGAAGAAGTAGCTGCTTGGAGATATTGAATGATTTGTTTAATTCCATTCCAATGTCGTCATGTTGGTGAAGAACTAAATCTTGCTAATAAATTGACAGCATAGGCAACATCAAGTCGTGTATTGTTAGTAAGATACATCAATGCACCAATTGCACTGAGATATAGTACTTCAGGACCAAGAAGTTCTTCAATATTTTCTTGAGGTCGGAAAGGACCGGACGATCATTGGAATACTCAATGGATGTGCTTTGTCCATGTCAAATCTTTTTAGAACTTTTGCTGTATATGTTGAATAAATGTTCTACTTGCCAAATGTTCAATTTGTAAACCAAGGCAAAGTATACTTTTACGACCATCCTTGATGTCGAATAATCAATTGTTTCTTGGAACTCTTCAAGAGTTCCAATAAGATTAAAATCATCAACATATATAGCTAATATCACAAATTTAGAACCAGATTTCTTAATAAAAATGCATGGACATATCTGGTCATTTTAAGTCTCGCTTTCAATCAATATTCACTAAGATAATTGAACCACATGCGCCCAGATGACTTCAGGCCATATAATGATTTCTGCAATTTGATGGAGTAATTTTCACGAGGATAATGTGTATATGCTTCTGGCATATGAAATCCTTTGGGGATTTTCATGTAAACATCATTTTCTAAATTTCCATACAAGTAAGCAGTGACAACATCTAATAGGCGCATATCTATCTTTTCATGTACTGCCAAACTGATAAGATATCGGAGTGTAATAGCATCAACAATAGGAGAATAAGTTTCATCATAATCAATACTTGGTCTTTGTGAAAAACCTTGGGCTACTAATCGCGTTTTATATTGAACGATTTCACTCTTTTCATTGCGCTTTCGTACAAATATCCATTTGTAGCCAACAGGTTTTACACCTTCTGGTGTTCGGACTGCAGGTCCGAAGACTTCATATTGTGTCAATGCATTTAACTCCGATTGAATCGTATCTTTCCATTGCAGCCAATCTTTTCTATACCGACATTCATCAACTGATATTGGTTCAGGATTATCACTATCCTGTATAACATCAAGAGATATTATATGCAAACATATGATCAATAATTGTTTCTATCCGATTCCAACTTCTACCGGAAGTGGTATAATGGATAGAAATTTCAATGTTACTTTTATTTATGTCTGGTTCTTTGTCATAAGTTTTCTCTTAGTCTTTATCATTCTTTGCTTTAATATGATCATCTGGACCATTAATCCTCTCTTCTTTCGAGGATTTTTATCTTTAGAACCAAGAGGTCGGCCATGCTTCTGGCATGCTTTTGGCTCAGCAGCTATATGTAAAATCTTTTGTTCTGTTGGAACTTCAATTAGAATAGAAGCATTTATAGCTGGCATATGCGATTTTGTTACTCTTTTAGAGTCAACAAAAGCGTCTGGCATTTGATTTGCAATGCTTTATAAATGAATTATCTTGAACTTCAAGTTTACACGCGCTTGTATGCGGATCAAGATAATTTAATGATGTTTTCCAATCACGATCTTTCTTGTATTGTTTATGTTCTCCAATGATTTCACAAGAGAATAAGAAAAGAAATATAAGAAAATGATGACAAGCAAGAAATGCCAAGAAAAATATCTTCTTTTTTTTTTTTCACTCTTCCCGGTACCGACTTTTCCTCTTCCTCTCTTGTCTTTTCTTCTCATCTGACCCTCTACCTGCCATCTACCTCTTTTTTTTTCTCATACGATATATATATATATATATATCGATATATATCTCAGTCATCAGTCATTAGTAAACATCAAAAACAAAAATCACAAAGCAGATATGGAGATTCGTAATTCATTTGAGACATGGTCAAATTTTGACTCGGTTTCTGCAGCAGATTTTGATGTATTTTCCTTTCCAAACCAACCGCTTCCTCCTAATTTCAGGTGAGATACCTTTGAGGGCTTCTATTTGTTTTTAGTGTGCTTGATAATGAAATTAAACTCTCTTTTAGTTTGTTTTTGATGTAAATCAGTGGAAGTTTTAAACATACTGCTTTTGACCAAGTTGATCTACCCCTACAAAAGACTGCTTTTGATACTGTTCCTCTTGATGCTATTCCTTTGAATGAGGATATGCTTGTGCATGATCCTTTCTACTCTCTAATGGATTTTGAACAAAGCCAGAATATGATTCCAGGTTATTATACATTTAAACATGGATTTTGAATGGTATTACCTTTACTGATATTATTTTCTTTTTCTAGGAGAAATAATGAGTGGTCTTGGCAACGAAGTCGGAGTAAGTACTCATGAAATGCATAATATCGAAGTTCAAGATATTATTGCAGACAAAATTCCTGGGGAGAAGAAGATGATTAAGAGGCAGAGAGAGAAGAAGGGCAATAACTCCCAGACACTATCAAGAAAAACAATTTCACAGTACTTTTACCTACCAATCAAGAGCGCATCCAAAGAACTGAATATTGGTATAACCCGTCTCAAGAAAAGATGTAGGGAGTTAGGAATTCGTTGATGGCCTCACAGGAAGTTGGTGAGCTTGGAGACCATAATCAAGAATGTTCAGGTTCTTTCTCATACATACTTATAATTTGCAAGTATGAAACTATGAAAGATTTATAAGTAAATAACCGATGATATCACTTCGATTTACAGGAGATGCAAAATAAAAAAGAAGGAGGACATATGGCTGAGAAGAAGTTGAAAGAAGTCATTGCGATACTGGAATGTGAAAAACAGTTGGTGGAAAAAAGTCCTAATACGCAGTTAGAGGACCAAACACAGAAATTGAGACAAGCATGCTTCAAGGCCAAATATAATAAGAAATTTAATTATAATAAATTTAAGGGGATCATAAAATCTCAAGACTCATTTCGTAGTAATTTTACGGCTAATTCTGATGTTAGTCTCGATGCTGGCTCAAAGGGGAAAGAAAAGGAGGAGGATGTCGAAAAAGAGGAGCTGAAGTCCATAATTACTAATTGTTTGTGTTCCTCTAATGTAAATATTGAAAAAGAACAATTACAAACCTTCATCTTAAATTTATCAGCTCAATTACAAAAGAGCAATTATAAACATGTATCCTCAAGTTCATATGAACACTAGTGATATGAATAAAAGATGTAATGCTTATTATTAATGGAAATATCTTTTTCCCTTATTATCTTTTCTGTTCCACTTCAGGTAGCCAGTATTTCTCTGTGATAAGGGAAATATCGAGTGTGTCCATGACCATAACCCGGCCACTACCACAACTACGACTATAACGATAGCTTCTGCTGGAGGGAATGCTGTTGAGCCAGTTCATCTGACTTCATGATTTCTCAATAATAACTCATGTTAAATCTGTCAATTTTGGATACCATTTTTCTCGATATTGTTACTGTAAGACAATATTCGAGATATGAAAAGTGGAGAATGTCTTCTCCAATATAACTTCATCAGTAACTTTTTCTCCGCAAAATTTTTAACTAAGATGTAGTTTTATACATCACGGAGTTCACGGTTTTACAATCTTGCAACTTCAGGTGCAACCATTCATACCGTGCAGTGGGTAGTACGACCATCTTCAGGTGGTCAAATCTTTCTTTTTATCCACATGACATATGGATCTCTTTTTTTTTAGTATTTAAATGCATTTCTGTATGACATATAAATTTTTTTTTTTCAGAAATATCAAGGGTTATAAATTCGAATTTAGCGAGGTTAGCCATAGAGATCAATAAATGCGTACCTGTCTTCTGGCTTTAATAACGGCAGAGACTCGTGCTGATAACGTGTTATAAAATTAGGGTAGTGTTAGAATAAAATCTTCACACTACACACTAATAAAACTCTAACTATTTTGCACAAGAATTTCTCTCTTTCTCTTTTCTCACAATTTTCTCTAATCTTTCTTTCACTAATCTTTCTTTCACAAAATGATGGTGTATTACAAGCTTAGAGAATAGCTCTATTTATAGAGTTCTAATTAGTGGAATACATCATGCCATACATCATCTTCCACTAATCTCAATTAGTGGTGTCTCCACTAAATGGTGGATATCCATAAAAATCTTTTCTAATAATTCACATAAATCCATAATTAGTGGAGCATTCACTAATTAATGAAGATTCCAATAATTCATAACAGATAAAAATTTTATATTGCCATTTCAAATTAAAATTTCACTTTAATTTTAATATATTATTATTTTATATAATTTTTATTTTCAAAAAATTATCATCTATTTACAATACATCATACTAGCTCTTTTTTTAAATCTATCTAACTTCACATATTTAATAATTTTTTACACAACTCATTTTAAAACAATACCTTTTCACTTACCCTATAATGGGGCACAAATAATTAACTCTCAATTATTATTCCCAAAAAGGATATAATAATTGGAAAAAAATTTGTTAATACTCGTTGATTGAGGAAAAAAGGAAATAAAACTCCAAGAAAGGCACGTCGGTTTTGATTTGAAAAGCCATGATGTTTTATCACGTCAATCTTAAGTAAGTACTTATAATTTGAAAGAATAATAAAATACACTTTTGAATATATGGTTGTTTGAATATAATAAAAAATTATTAAATATATAGATTAAATATAATTTAATATAAAATTTAAAAAATATAAATATATTATGAATATATGATAAGTCTTAGAAAATTAAAATATATAAAATAAAATTTTGAATTGAATGTATTTGGAAAAATTTCAATCCAAGCAAACCACAAATCTATATTATAGCATATAAAAAAAAAAGGTGGAATGTGTTTATAAAAAAATTTTCATATACGTTTAAGAATCATTAGATTAACAAAGAGCATAAAAATCCATAAAAAAATTTGTCAGTTTTGATTTATCGCTGCCTTCCAAAAATGCTTTAAAAGTTAGAGTCTCAAAAGTTTTATATTTATTTTAATAAAATAAAATTAATAACTTTATTTAAATTTTATTTTTCACATCTAAATAATTTATTAAAATTGTATTATTATCCTTTATTATATTATCTTATTTTTTATTTTATACCAAATTTATTCTAATATTACAAAATAAATAATAAATAACTAGTTTAAAAATATGATTAATTTCATAAAGTTCGGGATTGATCATATTTGCAAGAATATAAAAGAAAATAGAAGATATAATTAACAGAAATCATATATGACTGTTTACATAATAATAAAAATATAATAATCAAACCTTCTTTTATATATATATATATATATATATATATATATATATATATATATATAATACGTCAATTAACGAGATTTCTCCTTCAAAAAAAAAGGAAAAAGAATCACAAAATGAAACATCCATCTGAATAGACGGGGAAAGTACGACTCCTTTCTGTTATGAATATATTAGTGGAAGCTCCACTAATTATGAATTTATGTGAACTATTAGGGAATTAGTAGAATCTCCACTAATTATGGATTTTTATGGATATTTATCATTTAGTGGAGACACTACTAATTAAAATTAGTAGAAGATGATGTATTTCACTAATTAAGAGCTCTATAAATAGAGTTATTCTCTAAACTTGAAATACATCATCATTTTGTGAAAGAATTATGAGAAAATTGTGAGAAAAAGAAAGAGAAAAGTTTAAAGAAATTCTTGTGTAAATAATAGTTAGAGTTTTCTTAGTGTGTAGTGTGTAGATTTTATTCTAACATTACCCAAATTTTATAACACGTTATCAACACGAGTCTCAGATGTTATCAAAGTCAAAAGACAGGTACGTATTTATTGATTCCTATGGCTAACCGTACTAAACTCGAATTTGTAGCCCTTGATATTTTTGGGAAAAAATTATATGTTATGGGTTCTCGATACAGAAATGCATCTAAATGCTGGAAAAAAAGATTTTACCACTTGAAGATGGTCGTACTACTAAGTGCACAATATAAATGATGGTACCTGAAGTTGCAAGATTTTAAAACTGTGAATGAATATAGCTCCGCAATATATAAAATTACTTCTCAGTTAAAATTATGCGAAGAAAAAGTTATTAATGAAGATATGCTGGGGAAAACATTCTCCACCTTTTATGCCTTGAATATTGTCCTGCAGCAACAATATCGAGAAAAATGATATACACAGATTTACTTACTACCCTCCTCATTGCAAAGAAAAACAATGATTTATTATTGAAGTCAGACCAACTGCCTCAACAACACTCCCAGAAGTGAATGTTGTTGGCTCCAACAGAAGCCATCGTTATACTCGTAGTTGTGGCAGTGGTAATGGTTATAGTCATGTACACACTCAATATTTCCTTTAGCACAGAACAATACTGACCACCTGAAATGGAATAGAAAAGATAATAAGGGAAAATGATATTTTCATTAATAATAAACATCACATCTTTGAGATGTTACATTCGGATGTCAATATATACTATATTACTGCTAACGGTTCACAAAAAAGAAAAAAAAAATCTATCTCCTATTGATCATAAGTCTTGTGTTCACTTACATTTCCTTCATTCATTTCACTGGTGTTCACGTGAACTTGAAGATGCATGCTTGTAGTTGCTCTTTTTCAATTGAGCTAACAAATTGATGATGAATGTTTGTAATTGTTCTTTTTTCATGTTTGTATTAGAAGAAGACAAACATGTAGCAATTATGGATTTCAGATTCTCTTCTTCGACATCCTCCTCCTCTTCCATCTCACTTGGGCCAGCATCTAGACTAGTAGTAGACTTAGCCATGAAGTTAATGCGCAATGAGTCTTGGAATTTTCTCATCCCTTTAAATTTCTTATTATATTTGGTCTTGAAGCATGCTTGTCTCAATTTCTGTGTTTGGTCCTCCAACCGCATATTAGGACTTTCTTCCACCAACTTCTTCTCATGTTCCAATATCTCAATGGCTTCTCTTAACTTCTTCTTAGCCATATGTCCTCCTTCGTCTTTATTTCGCTCTTGTAAATCGAAATAATATCATCGGTGGAAATACATTCATTCCAATTATTATTTACTTATAATTTTTTTATAATTTCATACTTGCAAATTACAAGTGTGTGTGTGTGAGAGAGAACCTGAATATTCTTAATTAGGGTCTCCAAACTTATCAACTTCTTGTGAGGCCATGATGAATTCCCAACTCCCTACATCTGTTCTTGAGAGGGGTTAAACCAATATTCAGTTCTTTGGCCGCACTCTTGATTGGCAGGTAAAAGTATTGCGAAATGATTTCTTTTGATGGTGTCTTGGAGCTATTGCCATTCTCCTCTCTCTGCCTCCTAATCCTCTCATTCTCCATAGGAATTTCGTCTGCAATAATATCTTAAACTTCGATATTATGTATTTCATGGGTCCTCACTCCGAATTTGTTGCAAAGACCACTCATTATTTCTCCTAGAAAAGGAAAAAAAATATCAGTAAAGGTAAAACCATACAAAATTCATGTTTGAATGTATGATAACCTAAAACCATATTCTGACTTTGTTCAAAATCTATTAAGGAGTAAAAAGGATCATACACAAGTATATCCTCATTCAGAAGAACAGCATCAAAAGCAATCTCTTAAATGAGTAGATCAACAGCATCAAAAGCAGTTTCTTAAACGGGTAGATCAAATTGAAAATCCAAAGTAGCATGTCCAGAACTACCACTGATTTACATCACAACAAACCAAAAGAGGGTTTAATTTCATTATTTCATTAGTAAGCACACTAAAAAAAAGGGGAAACCCTCAAAGGTATTTCACCTGACATTAGGCGGAAGCGGTTGGCTTGGAAAGGAAAATATAGCAAAATCTTCTGCGTTAGACCTGAAATTAGGCGGAAGCGATTGATTGGGAAAAGAAAACACATCAAAATCTTCTGCGTTAGAAACCAAGTCAAAATTTGACCATATCTCAAATGAATTACGAGTCTCCATATCTGCTTTGAGATTTTTTGTTTTTTTTATGTTTACTAATGGCTGATGACTGAGATATATATCGATACATACATACATACATACATATATATATATGTGTGTGTGTGTGTGTGTGTGTGTGTGTGTGTGTGTGTGTGAGAGAGAGAGAGAGAAAGAGAGAGGAAAAAGAAGAGGTAGATGATAGGTGGAGGGACGAAGGAGAAGAAAAGACAAGGAGGAAGAGAAAAAGATGGTACCGGGAAGAGTGAGAAAATAATAATATAGAGATTTTTTTGTTTTAATATATTTCTTGGCATTTCCTACGTATGTAGTATTACTCATAATGTTCTTATATTTTCATTATTCTCTTATGAAAATATTATTTCCTAAATTAGGGAGAGAATAGAAACAGTATAAGAAAGATCTTGATTGGATAATATCATTAAATTATCTTGATCCGCATACAAGCACGTGTGAACTGGAAGTTCAAAAGATTATTCATTTGGAAAGCATTTAAAATCAAATGCCAGACGCTTTTGTTGACTCCAGAAGAGTAACAAAATCATATATTCCAGCTATATAAATACTCCTATTCTAATTGAAGTTCCAACAGAATAAAAGATTATACATATAACTGCTGAGTCAAAAGTATATCAGAAGTATGGCTGACCTCTTGGTTCTAAAGATAAAAATCTTCGAAAGAAAACAGAATTAAATGATCTAAATGATCATATTGAAGAAAAGAATGATAAAGACCAAGAGAAAACTGATGACAAAGAACCAGAAGTTGATGAAAGTAACACTGAAATTTCTATCAATTATACAACTTCCGATAAAAATTGGAATCGGATATAAACCATTAGTGATAATATGTTTGCATATAATATATCTCTTAATGTTATACAGGATAATGATGATCTTGAATTAATATCAATTGATGAATGTCGGCATAGAAAAGATTGGCTATAATGGAAAGATGCGATTCAACCGGAGTTAAATGCACTGACACAACGTGAAGTCTTCGGACTTGCAGTCTGAACACCAGAAGGTGTAAAACCTGTTAGTTATAAATGGATATTTGTGAGAAAGCGCGATGAAAATAATAAAATCATAGGATATAAAGCACGGTTAGTAGTCCAAGGTTTTTCACAAAGACTAGGTATTGATTATAATGAAACGTATTCTCCTATTGTTGATGCTATTACACTCCAATATCTTATCAGTTTGGCAGTACATAAAAAGACAGATATGCGCCTATTAGATGTTGTCACTGCTTACTTGTATTGAAATTTAAAAAATGATGTGTACATGAAAATCTCCGAATGATTTCATATGCCTAAAGCATATACACATTATCCTCGTGAAAATTGCTCCATCAAATTGCAGAAATCATTATATGGCCTGAAGCAATTTGGACGCATGTGGTTCAATCATATTAGTGAATATTTATTAAAAGCGGGATTTAAAAATGACCAGGTATGTCCATGTGTTTTTATTAAGAAATTTGGTTCTAAATTTGTGATATATGTTGATGATATGAATTTTATTGGAACTCTTGAAGAGTTCCAAGAAACAATTGATTATTCGACATCAAGGATATTGGTAAAATTATATTTTGCCTTGCTTCACACATTGAACATTTGGCAAGTAGAACATTTATTCATCAATCAACATATACAACAAAAGTTTTAAAAAAATTTGACATGGAGAAAGCACATCCATTGAGTATTCCAATGATCGTCCGGTCATTAGATGTGAATAAAGATCTTTTCCAACCTCAAGAAGAGGATGAAGAACTTCTTGATCCTGAAGTATTATATCTCAGTGCAATTGGTGCATTGATGTATCTTGCTCTGATATTTCCTTTGCTTGCTGTCAATTTATGAGCAAGATTTAGTTCTTCACCAACACAACGACATTGGAATGAAATTAAATAAGTCATTCGATATCTCCAAGCAGCTACTTTTTCAAACCATGCTGAAATTATAACCATTCATGAAGTAAGTCGAGAATGTATATGGTTACGATCAATGATTCATTATATCCGAGAAATTTGTGAATTATCATCTATCAGAGATATTTCAACTCTTCTTTATGAAGATAATGCAGCTTGCATAGCTCAATTACGAGGATGATATATTAAAGGAGATCGGACAAAACATATTTCACCAAAATTCTTCTTTACTCATGAATTCCAGAAGAAATGTGAAATTAATGTGTTACAAATTCGGTCGTGTGACAACCTCGCAGATATTTTCACAAAAATTTTACCGGCGGCAACACTTGAGAAGTTGAGATATAAAATTGGTATACGTCGGTTCAAAGATTTAAAGGAATCATCTCAGCAGGGGGAGTAATAAACAGACATATAGAATAGTGTACTCTTTTTCCTTTATTAGATTTTTTTCCAACTGAATTTTTATCTAATAAGATTTTAACGAGGCATATTCTTTATGTAATGGATGGACATCTAATGGGGAATATTATGAATATATTAGTGGAAACTCCACTAATTATGGATTTATGTGAATTATTAGGGAATTAGTGGAAGCTCCACTAATTATGAAATTTTATGGATGTCCATCATTTAGTGGAGATACCACTAATTAAAATTAGTGAAAGATTATGTATTCCACTAATTAAGAGCTCTATAAATAGAACTATTTTATAAGCTTGAAATACACTATCATTTTGTGAAAGAATTGCGAGAAAAAGAAATAGAGAAGTTTGAAATTCTTGTGTAAAAAATAGTTAGAGTTTTCTTAGTGTGTAGTGTATAGATTTTATTCTAACACTACCCAAATTTTATAACACTTTCTTTATTTTTCAAAAAATATTTTCGGTGGCAGAGACACTCCGACAAACGCCCCTGCTTTCCCCGCCCTGTACTGAGACGATTCTATCATTTCCAAATGCAACTTGATAGCAAAATGGCGATAGCCGGTGGTGGTAGCGGTGTTGGAGGCTCCGGCACTACGCCTAAGAAGAAACAACGCGTCGGAAACAACTCCCGTTACCCATCCGCCCTCGCCGTGATCGATGGCGAAACCCTAACTGATGTCCCTCATAAATCCTCCGGCCTCCGCCTCTCCGCCTCTTACTCTCTTATTCCAGCCTCTTCCACCTCCGCCACCACTGCGCTAGCTGCCGTGTCTGGCGTTGGAGGATTCAACGACTCTTGCACCGCCGACGTCGTCCTCCGTCTCTATGTTGAAAAAGCATACCCCTTTCTCTCCGATGACTCCGAGTCCATCTCAGCTGTGGACCAGTCGGACCTCCATGTCTATCTTCATTCCGAGGTACTCCAGCACTCTAAGTACTTTGCCGCTTCATTATCTGATCACTAGCAAAAGGGGTTTGAACCTAATGAGGTTGGCGATTCCCTCAAAATCCATCATTTGAACCTTGGTATCCCGGGCACGGATGGATCGATGGATAATCACTTAACCGTCCTTCAGCTGCTCTATATATATAAGTTGAAGAAGAATCTTATAGTATTGCCAACTGTTGTTCTTCAGGCTACGTGTGGAGATCTCACTTTGCATTCTGAACAACTTTACCTGCCCCCACTTCTTCTCCACTTTCTTACGGTGCCTTTTCAAAACCCCTCTCAACTTCCTTTTGCTCTATTTTCTTTCTTCCCCACTTTCTTACGGCGCCTTTCCAAAACTCCTTCGAACTTCCCTCTTCTCTGCTTTCTTTCATCACCTTTTTAGATTCCCTCGGAATTTCCTCCTCATAGATTTCATCTGGAATCCCTCGAAATTCCCTCCAACATGCTATCAGAAGACGAAGCATCAAGACATTTTAAACCCTCTAAACTTCCCTCTTCATAGATTTCATCTGGAACCCCGATTTCATCTAAAAGCCTCAAAACTTCCAACGAAGCATCAAGACATCTAACGATTTTAAGCTTCCAGAAGATGAAGCAGCTTCCGGGCCAGGGTATAGATTAGTAGGTCAGATTGCTCTCGTTCGAAGAGATTGAATTACGGGTTGGAGACATTAGTCTTTTAGTAGGTAACATTATGGAACAATGAAGTTTTTTTTTTTTTTTTTAAGTTTTGGTTTTTATGATATGTTTAAAAACTGTTCATGCCATTTATTTTAAAATTTGAGTGTGGATATATTTTTTCTAGACTTTCTATAATGTTAGACAAATGAATCTATCTATTTTTGCAATGTCTTCAAGATTATCGCACCCTTTAAATGGTTTGTTTCTTTGCATAGATTAGAGAAGTTGAAAATTGAAAATTTTTCATTATTGATTGAAGGAATTGTTGTGCCAGGTTGTCCTTGCTATTTTGTAAGTGTTCACTAATGCTGTAAGATAGTAATAAAGGCCTAAATTGATAACTGATTCAAGGGAAATTTTTGTACGAATGAAAGGAACATTTTCTTTTGTCTTGTATGATCGTATGAATTGAAATTGTTGTGCCTTAGGTTGTTCTTAGTAGCTATTTTGTAAGTGTTTATTAATGTCGCAAGATAGTAATAAAGGCCTAGGTTGGTAACTGATTCAAGAGAACCTTTTGTACAAATGAAAGGAACAATTTGTTTTGTATGATTGTATGAAATGAAAAAAGATAAAGCCCCAGCAAGCACCAGAAGTTCTAATATGGACCTAATTCACATGGATCAACAGTTTTAGAGGGTTGTACCATATGCAGTGCAACCTTCCAAAACTGTTGGTCCACGTGAACCCGATCTATGTAAGAATTTTTCCAACAACACTCTTTATTGCCAAGAGAAGTTCATAGCAGTCTTTGCAATTCAAACCAGTTTCTGAGCAGTCCACAATACTTTTTTTTCCATTCTTTATCGCCTTAAATTGTTGAAGATTTATGCCTACATTACTTTCGAAGAAGTTGATTAGAGCCCTACTGCTCATGTAATGGTAAAATTTCGGCCCTTCAGGCTTAAAATGGTTCTCTGTTCTGCTTTGTTGGCATTTCGTTTTGTTTAACTTTTTACTTGCAAATGGTTGGTGCTTTGATATTAGTGAACTGTGATAGAGTTTTTTTAATAGTCGTTTGACAATATACCTAATATATGTATAGAGATAATTGGAAAAATGATATATAATCTGATTTGCAACATACCTAATAGATGTAGCTTTCGTTGTAAATGATTTGCAGCTTATGGTATACCAACAGTGTAGATATAGCTTTTGTTTACTACTTCTGGTTTTAGTTAAACAATGAACATAAATAATCTAATAATGAATCTAAATATATAAGTCACAGAAAAAGTTTAAGTGCCTTTGCATTCAAATACACACACACACACATATATATATATATGTAAATTCATTCAAACTATAGAGGTTTGTTCAGAATTTAATTAATTTGCCTTGATGAAAGGATATGCACGAATATATGTTCATTCAGTGGACTCTTGAATATGTGACCAAATTTTTTTACTACTGAAAATGTTCTGTATTTTACAATAGAAAATACCTATTATTTTCTGTAAGAATATATAGTAGAAGATAGTGAACCAGCAATTGTATCAGGTGTACATTTTTAAATAATATATGCTGAGAAATATAATATACCAACAATATTAATGATTACTACATCGAGAATAATTATGACCACGTTTGAGTTCTGACCATAGCATTTGGTGAATTCCTCCCCCCCCCCCCCCTCTCCTTCCCAACCCCTTTTTTTCTTCAGATGTCATTGGAATGATAATAGGAGTTTCACCTATTGAAGAAAGCACTCGAATGGGACACCATATTGATTTGCAATTCATAACTATTAAGAATCACAAGTAACTCTCACTATATTTGGTTTGATGATATATATATATATATATATATATATATATATATATATTACTTATTTTAAACATTCATAATAACAGTGGAAGAGAATTACGAGTAAAATTGTGAAGGCCACTTGCAAACGATATACAAAATGTAGAAGTTCTTAGTAGCTAGACTATGTAGATTGGCATTTTCACATTGATGATAATCAAGAATGATCAATTTCAAGTAGTAGTGTAACAAAGATCTATATTGACTCACAAGTATATGAGGTTGACAACTTTCGAAAATTGTATATGAATCTCTATATCAATCTTTATGTAAGATTTTGAATTACATTCAATTTGGTGATCTCATAATTACCTTTTTCCTGTTGGTGTGTTGAATAGGTGCGAAGATAATAACAAAACAGAAACAACAACAGAATTGAGGCATCTGTTGTGTTAACGACAAAGAACTATGAGACAAACAATAAAAGTTTGACTGAACTAAATGAAATGATCAAGAACAAAGAAAAAATGGTATATATCAACTCTAAAATTAAGTATGATATTTAAAAAAATAATAATAATAATTAGACTATGAATGTTAGATACATATATCGATTAATTTTGTTGTCATGTTACTATCGCATTAGGATAGGTCATATTATTGTAGTATAACTATCCTCGACATTGACACCTACAACGGATGGATATATAATTCCAGTAAAAAGTGTAGAAAAAATCTCAAAGTATACGGAAAGAAATTGGCATGGGAATCATATATCAAAATAAAAGATTATCCACATGCAAAGTATCGACAATATTGATAGTATACCCTGTTTAGATACTGCTTAGTTTCTTATATGACAACAAATATATAAACTGAAATTTCGATTACGTAAATATCGGGTGGAATTGATTGTTGCTTATCACACAATACAATGACGTTTAGTATTATTTGATAGAGATGTTGAGCAAAGTGTGGGAATGAAAGCAACTGAACTAGCACAAAAAGTTGGAGAGGTGAATTTTATTCATTTCTAATCTTTTCATGATGTTATGTCAATGCTATTGCATATTCATATGAAACTGGCAATGTTATATGCTTGGTTCATTCTGAATGCAATTAAGGAATGAATAGGTGATACTATCCTTGGACCATTGAAGAAAATAATAAGCAAAAGTTATATATGCCAAGTCAGATTCAATGAACAAATGAGAGGTTAATTGGGAGAAAGTTTCACTGTTAATCGTGTATATCAACCATCGGATATTGTTGACAAAACTAAAAATCATACAAAAGTAAAATATATACATACATGCATACACACACACATATATATATATATGTATATAAGTTGATAATATGTAGTTATGGAAAGTTGCTAACATAAACACTTTTTGGTAGGCTGTTTTTGAATCCAAAAATCATTCTGAAGTCAAAGAAGAAAAAGATATAGTGAATCTGCTTGAAGCTAAAACACCCACCCAACAAGAAAAGAAAAGAAATAAGCACCATCAGTATGAATGATTGTCAACTGTTTTCTACATCATATTTATGTTATTGAAATTTTATCTTAACATGACCTGTTTTACAGTTCACACATGAGTGTAGACAACAAACTGATTCTTTGATTTTCTAAAAGAAGGAGCAAAGCCTTTTGTTGCAAGCTAGGCAAAACTGAGAACAGAAAATATGGATAAAAAATAGTCTTGAATTTGATGTTTTAGTAGAGAGAATGTTAATGTAGCTTTTGTACCGCTAGACTTGGTATCTTAAAATGTGGTATATATGACCTTATTTTCTTAATAATTGATGGTATTACTTGCATCACGATGTTTCTAACTTTAGACATGATAAAATTAATTTTAAGTCACAATCTTTGAGTTTTGATTATGTGAACTATATTTCGGGTTTTTATTGTTGTTTGTTGTTGTTTGGTGTCAATTGTTGGTTGGATAGGAGTTCATGATTGCTGGGTACAACCTTTTTTTTCTTCTTCTGTAGTTATGTACATCAGATTCATCAAAATGATGCAGGAAACCATTTCCTTCCTCCCTTCTCCATGGAATCAATAAAACCAATTAACTTTGGCTATTTGTGGCAGTGTTGTTTCTCCAATAACATATGAAAATCATGTTTGAAAAGCTCTTGCTTTCATGAACTTTGTAAATTTGATCGACAAATCTCTGCTTTTGTTTTCAAAGTTTAGCGTACATCATTAAACCTAGTTGAAGAAATTAGAACAAATACTTCAAATGGCAGCCACTGGGCAATGGCACTTTGATATCTTCTTTATACTATCAAGTGGCATAATCTGATCCTACGCCTGTATGCAACTTTTGATAAAAAAAAATATATCACTCTTGATCAATTTATCTGTTCATTATTATCAACTTATCTGTTCATATCAGCAAACGTGAAATCAAAGTTGATCGTGAGTGAGATTCTAATTGTACACATCACCACTTGATCAGATTGCAAGCATTTTTGTCCTCAGGCTGAGGGGAGGAACGATGATCTTTGTCAAGACGCTGACCGAGAAGACCATTACTCTTGAGGTGGAGAGCTCTGACACCATTGACACTCGAAGTGTGGTGAAGAAAGAGAAACCCTAAGATTTTCTGAACAATACTCCATTGTCTAGGCTTTCACCATCACATAACTCTTCCTAATAAATATCCTATTTTCACCCATTTGTAAACTTCATTCCTTTCAATCTTTTGGGTTCACAATCAAACAAACTCCATCAAAATGTCTGAATTTGAAGAGACCCATAGATCGATTATGTGAATTCCAAATGGAAAAGAAAAGAGAAAAGGCCAAAAAAAATAAGAATTCTCTTGGTGGCAAGAAACAAGAGAGAGAGTGTAACTCCAGATAGAAATGAGAAAAAACCATTTAAAAAAAAAAAAGAATTCAGTTGATGACAAGAAAGAAGAGGGAGAGAGAGCATAGCAAACAATAAAGCGTGCGTGGAGAATAAATTTGGAAGATGGAGAAAGAAATTATTTGGTTTGAGTCCGATCGACATATTTTTTATACAATATTCTCTTGAGACAAAAGATAATACTATCATTTGTATAAAAATTGCACTAGCAGTATCGCCAGCCTAATGGCTAAACTGAACAAAATCCTTTCCAAAATGAACGCAATGGCTTCTAAATATATAAGTCATGTCTACGCAGAACGAAGGTTGCTTTCTCGTACATAAAACAACATCCACTAGAAATAAAAGATCCGAAAAATCATTCAAGAAACAAAATCCCCATATTTAAATTTTGATATTGAAATAGTCTGGATCGAAATGGTGTAGTCGTACATATCCATCCTCACCTCCACTAGCAAAACTGCACAGAAAACCCACACAGAAACTTTTATCACATCTCAGTCAACACACACACCAGAAGAAGGGGAATATATATATATATATATATATATATATATATATATATATAATAAAGCCAGCAAAGTAGAAAATATTTAACAAAATTGCAGAAAGCAAAACACTAACGCATGTAGAATTCTTCAACTCTTCCATAAAATGGAACAATCACACAAATGCGTCTACCATGTCCCAACCTTTAAATTTCTGTCAGTTTTACCATGAGAGATTTTCCGGCGCACATAGATGGAGCCAATATTGTATGACACCCCAAATGCAATTGAACCCTGCCACCCCACTTGCAGATAGCTTAACTAAGGTTGTTGGTTAACTCACTCGAGCTACTTCATAATTTACCATGTTGAGAATGAGAATTCAGATTGGTAAAACTCAAGCCTTGGTTTACTTCATTCTTAGTTGCGTAAGAATCCATTAAGCAATAAGAAGCAAAACAGATCCAATACACAAACATGGGACTCCAGACATAAAGGTCAACCTAAAATTGCACTTGGCATTACTTCCATAAGAGGTACATGTCATCTTAAGAGTATTTCATGGTGGTTATTTTTCCAAGATCTAGTGAATAACACAGTTAATTCAGTAAATGTTCAGGTACGAATTGAAAAACATTTCTAATAGTAAGCAGAGAACTAGTCTAAAAACTAGTCAATCAATAATGTATCGAAGCACTAAATATGGATGCTTAGCTCAAATGCAATAGTAAAGTTTGCAGTACGAGATTCTAGAATGGAACAGGGTAAACAAGGTCAAATGAGCAGAAAAGACTTGCTTAGACCATATACAAACTAAGGAATGCATTCAAGTATACAAAACTGTAGGAGGTCACTGGTGCTTATAACAAGATGCCAAAACTTGCAAGCTTTACTCCTAACTAATTGATGAGATTCAGTCTTGCAATTCATACAAGAGATTACCTTTTCCCATCAGGGTTGAATGCCAGAGCATTTATTGGCCCAAAGTGACCCTTGACACCTCCAATTTCTTCTTGAAGAATCTATATATATATATTTTTTTTTCAAATGAAGCGAAATACAGTAAGCAGCCAGCAAATTTATCGAAACTAAATCACAAACCCATTTGCTCACATTTACCTTGTCATAGAATTTAGCCTCAAACTTCCCAGCACGATGATCGGTTGTTGTAACAGCTGATGCATCCTGACCCCCTCCCAAGACCACCTGCAGATTTGACATAGCAATGGCAATGCCATAAGTAAACTACAAAAAAGGTACAGCCAACACAAGTCTACATTGGCCAACTCTCATTCAGAATCAGTTAACCTAATATTGGTCACTCCAATGGAGATAAAATCCTCGAATAAAGTATCGTAGTACCCTGATGTTCATGCATTGCAAACTAGGGCCTATTAAATTTTAGGACAGCAAACTTGTACTGGCAACATCAATTTTGTAAACAAATATTGTTGCACCATTTTGCACATATGCCAGCACCCAGATGGAAAGCTATCAACTGTAACTATCACTTCATCATCATTCATAATTCTGTGCATATATGTATGTGAAGGGTACTGGCAACATCAAATTTATTTTTAAAAAAAAAATTGTTGCACCATTTATCACATTTGCCAATTCCCAGATGGAAAGCTATCTTCTTCAACCATTACTTCCATCACCATACAAATTTCTATGCATATATGTATATTAAGAGTCCATGAATGCAGAAAGACCAGAATCCATGTATCAGTCACTACGAAGATTGGAAGAGCACTATTGGAGAATGAGGCATCCTTAAAGAAAGAAATGTGTTTAATTGTTACTCAGACCCAAGAATGAAAGCATAACTATTTCAACTACGGTTCAACTGTAATTATGCCCACTGACCATCTAACAATGATATATCAAAACTTTCCCAAAACTGAGCTCAAACTAAAAACTAGAAAAGTGAAAAAACAAATGCTGAAAAACTCCTAAACAAAACCAAATGCAGGGATGGGGGAAAATGATCCCTTATAATCTGTCAACTGATCTATGTCATAATTTCCATCCTGATAAGAAACACCGAAAGACTTGCAGAATTAAACTCCATGTATATCAAAATTTATATATAGCATGAGGCACTAATAACAAGTACAATTCCAGATGTGTCACGAGTCCATACATGATCAAGAAGGGGGGACATCGTCACGGCATTGACAGGACGTTCCGTCACATAAGTCTTCAGAAGAGTCAAAGTTCTTGCATCCCAAAGCTAACAAACAAAACCAATGAGAAAATGATTTAGGAGAAACACTACCACAACAGAGAAGGCACAAGGAAAAGCAAAAAGAAACTAAAAAACGAAGCATACCTTAGCTGACTTATCAAGGGAACCAGTTACGAAATGTGAGCCATCTATTGATTTTGAAAGTGATGTAATTCCTTTTTTGTGACCAGTTTCCTTGTCAGACTCTTTAAGTAATTTACCTGTCTGAACAAAAACCACAGTTGGTTAATTTCAAATTATTGCCAAAGAATTTCTTTTTTATTATTATTATTTTTTGTAAAAAGTGTGATGTCTCCGTAGGCAGGAAAACAAGGTGTTCTAATCAATGAACTACTTAATGTGAATTTCATCAATGAGAACTAAAATTTTGCAGGTCCATGAGTTGATTAGTCAGCACATTTCCCATCAGAAGATCAAGTGTTAATTATGTTCTCACAAAATTTCTTACCTCTGCATCCCAGATACGTACTACACAATCTTCTCCAGCACTAATTATAGTTTTGTTCAAAGGCCCCCAAACAGCTCTGTTAATTCTCCCCTGAGGACCTTTCAGTAGAAGTACAGATTCACCAGTCTCTGCAAAACCAGTGAAGTAGCAAAAATAGTGTCCAAGATGATAAAAGCCATGCACAAACTTAGCAATAAAAGTAGGACGCCAAGGATACTAGAAAGGCAAGACTCCAAGGATAACCAAAAGCAGCAATAAAGACTTATCAACAGTGGCTCAAAGCTGAATAGGAAATTTTATTTAAATGTTGGTAAGAACTGACAAAATTCCTGATGTACTATCCTCACTAAAATATAAGGGTCTATATCAACATCTGCACTGTGACAATAACTTATTAACTCCTATTAGAAAAAGGTCATAATCCAATATATAGAACTTCTATGAGATATTTCCGATAAAAGCATCCCAATTATATCATTTGAGACTGGAATACATTCGCATTGAACAAAAAACATATGACTCAGCATGATAAATGCAGATATTCTACCTAAAATCAAACAAACTTCAAACAGGTAGCGCAAAAGTCAGATTGATTTTGTTAGTAAGAGTATGAGGATATGATAACTCACGGTCAATAGGATCTCTGGCAATGCTCTTGACATGGATGGCAGAAGGCAATCCCATGAAGGGGTCAGTTGTTATCACTGCAAGTTTATCGCCAACTGCAAAATCAACAGACCTAGTTGGCGAATCAAAGTTGAAAGTGTACAACTGAGTCCCCGTCTTAACGGTCCACAACTTTGCAGACTGATCAGCACTTCCAGTAATCAGCAAACTTGAATCCCCTATAATACAAATTCAGTCATTATTCACATAATTCAACTGCTTATACTGACCCACAAACATGACCACATGTAATCTCTATCTTTTGCAATGAGAAATTCAAACTAGCAACTTACCTTATTCATTATCTAAGTATGCACAATGCTACCCCTCCCCCCAAGATTGCTCAAATACACAATGCAGTCAGCACTTATACACATTTAAATATAAAAAATAATTGTACCCTTCTAATGGTTTAAAATTCTTTGAATCAGCTATTTAAGTCTACTTATTTTTTTCTCATTATCAATATACCACATTCAAATCTAGGAAAGAAAAATTTCAAAAAAACTTCAGCTATACAGCACTTCACACATACGAATAACACCAACGGCTCCTATACAGGTATCCGTCTTCAAATAGAAAAACCCAAAAATCACTTCCTACTCTATCACAATAAATGCATTATATGGAAAAGACAAACAAACAGACACACAAATAGAAATATAAAATTGCTTACGCGAGACGTCGCAGCACCAAACAGCACCGTTGTGACCACGATAGGTGCCAAGCCGCTCACCGTTGTCGGCGAACCATACGGTGGGGGTATGGTCCTTTGCACACGAGAATAGAAGATCACCATCCCTGTTGTATTTTAGAAACGTCAATGGCCTTTCATGGCCTTTCATCAATATTGGCCTCATCTTCACCAAAATACTATCAAATTAGATAAGAATCCGAATTTCAGACTTTGCGCTCCCCGCTCCCAATCTCCCTCAAGATTTTGCTTAGTGTTTTGTCACCGTGAAGCAGAAGGTAAAGAGAAAAAACCCTAGTGCCTCTTGCTGGGGAAACTGGAAAGACGAGGGAGATGGGAAAACCTACCTGACCCGCTTTCTCGTCGGTCTGGGTTGGAAAAAATGTACCTTCAAGATGGGCTGAAAGAAAGTTTGGTCGTCAAACAGAGGAAAAGAAGCCCAAAATCATCTGCTGTGTAGGACTTGGGTTGCTATTTTTTTGGGTGGGTTTTGGATGCGAGTATTACTATTTCATATTTAGCCTGCGTTTGGTTAGGCCGGGGAAGGGGGGAGAGAAGATACCTATTTACTTCTATTTTAGAAAATAATAGTATTTATTTTTATTTTATTTGGTATAAAAAAAAGAATGAGTAGAAAGAGAGGGAAGAATAGAAAAAATAATTAATTTAGTTTATTAGTTTATTTATTATTATTTAATTAATTAAAATTTTTAATATTAAAAATATACTCATTATTTATTTCCTCTTTATTTTCTCTTTTCCAATCCTTATAAATTAGGAGGAAAGAAATGCTTATGTAAAGAGAGAGTTGTACTTCCTTCTGATTTACTTATCATCTACATCTATATTTAACTAAATAAGGTAAATATATTATTTATCTTCATATTTACTTCTCTTCATCATCTACTTTTATAAAACAGTACAATCAATACATAGCATTAGAATTCGATCTCTTTTACCATTGATAATTGTTGAAAAACATAATTAAAATCTAATAATGTCATGAATTAGGTAACTTTATTTTAAACGTGATTTTAGATTTAAAATGCTTAAAATAACCATTATATCAAATTTATAAGAAATAATCTTGATTAACTCCCTTCTTTAATAATTTTCTGACTATTTCAATTTATATTTAAATTTGTATATTTATTAAATTTATATTAGGAATAATTGAACAATAAGAAGAAATGACTTTTCATACAAATAAAATTAAAGAGGAAAAGTATTGAAATTTAGTACTAAAATATTTTATCTTATTAAAGAAGATGTATATTTTTGTAATATAGAAATTAAAAATAAATAAAATCATAAATTTAGTTAATACATATTAATTATAAATAACGATTAAAATGAATATTACCAAACCTTTTCCTTTCCAATCGTAAAAACAGTATGATTCAGAATACTAAGAGCGCAAAATATTTTTGTTATCAAACAGTTTGAGAAACTGTGTTTATAGTGCAAATATAATTTTAAACTATGCAAAACACTCTCCCAAACAAAATAATAAAACTACTAAAACCTAGATTCATAACAACATGGGTAAATTCTTCCCGAAAAATTATTACCTAGAAAAGGAGAACAAAAGGAAGAAAAAATAACTGACGTGTTTTTAATTGATTAAAGTATTTAAAAAAATATTTTTTTCCGATTTAAATGGCAACCAATTAACATAAAATACAATCTTTTTTTTTAATTTCATTTGCTGCTACATGCTTTAAGCAAAATATTATTCGATCTTATTAACAAAGTTCTTCCCAAGCATCAAATCTTAGGGTATGCTTTCGAATGATAATTTGATTTGGGATATCTGTGAATAGCATTCAAAATAAGTACAGGCAATTTTTTTTTTTCCACCCATATGAAAATCAATATGCCTTTACTTTTTCTTTTTCTTTTTTTATGTGACAAGTCAATATTCTTTTTACCTGGGCTTCAAAAAGACATACTCACATAGGATTTTTTATTAGAGATTATGATGCAGTGAGCTGATTTCTGAAATAAAATGTCAACCATTTGCTTTCTCTTGAATAGTTTCAATTTCAACATTTACCGAGCATGTACATCTACAAATCTTTCTTTATAACAGCATAAGTCCTTCTAAGAAATGATTAGAAGGGAAAAAACTCACTGTTTTCTTTTAAAGGGATAATTCTTGCATAAACTAATTCACATTGATTGCACACTTTAATGAGTTGTATCCTATAACTTACAACTACAACTACAACTCCTTCAACTAAAATTTCCGCTTTTCAAGACGACAATGAGATACTGAACATGCAAAACCAACTATGCGACGCGAGCCAAGAAATTTTGCCAGTCAGGCAAAGATGTAGAGTTTCACTTGTGCTCAAGACTTTGGCTCCATATATAGCCCCCAGAACAAAAACTTGAAAAAGTAAAGCATGGTAAACCAGAATATAGAATTGAGATTATCATTAAAGTTAGTATCTTTGAGATTATAATAAAAGTTGGTATCTTAGATATTAATCTTCACTCTTGTATTGACTCCAAAGTAACAAATCATCCTCACTATCGTAAGTATCAACTGGACTTTGAACTTGGGTAAGATCTGGTTCCGTCTTCTCCCCCATGTCATCATCCATTTGCTCAGACTTCCCTTCAATATCCTGTGCAAATCAAAGGTTTACAGAAGTTCGAATCAGGTATTATCCAAGAATGAAGCCTCCAACAGAAAGGACAAGATATTTCAAGTTGTGATTTTGCAGGAAAGTCGTCAAAAAAAAAAGAAAAAAGAAAAAAAAACACTTCATGGCCAAAAGCATGATAAGTTGGGTACTTCAGCCTGAAATTAAGTAATGGAAGCATCATTTTCAATAATCTTGAAAACAGGCAGGGTAGTAATTGTAGATTGAGATCCAGAACGAAGAAAATATCAAAAGCAAAGAAGCTTTTGGTATCCACGAATAAATTAAATAATTCAAACCAAAGCATGAGGCAAGGATGCTTACATTAATTTCAGGGGTCTCCTCTTCTGCTTCTTCCGCTCCTGTTAAGTCAACGGAATCAGCTTTAGTGCTGTTCTGATTTTCCTCAGCTGCAAGTTGACGTAGTCGATCTAACACTAGTTCGAAATGTGAATGATCTGCAAGAGGAATGCATTTTTATACAACATCAAAACAAATCTCAAAATTATACCGGCTAGTTTCCACTAGTTAGCATCCAAGCAGTAAAAGCGGTAAAATCTATTCATACATAGCTGATGAAAATGAGAAAAATATCCTGTCTGTTAAGATATTTCTTAATAATATGCCCCTTCATCTTCTGGAATATACTCAAGTAATCCTAGGTTGTTTTCTCTTAATAATTTGGCCTGAGCTGGGTGATACTTTAACTATGTGACTTGTGTAATCATTAACTTTTACCCCTCTTGCTTTACCACAAATTAATTGTTGCCATTCATTCTTTCTAAGATCATTATGCACATCATCTTTATTGGCAGTGATCACCCACCCAACAAAGCATAGCTGGTACCACTAGAGTCCTCTAGAGGGTTAATTCCAACTCAGATGTAGTGCCAATCACATAATTCTAAGCATCTCCCCCAATTACCCCCAAGCCGGTTCAATTTAACTGAACCTTCTTTTAGCTCAGCAAATGTACAGGAATTGTATGATCCCAGTCTCTCCCCTCTTATGGGTGTTTGGGCCTAAACTCTAAAGTCACTTCATTTTTTCCCAAATTCTTCTCCCTGGTGATATTCTTAGCCTATATCTTTTCAATCAAGATAGGCAAAGAATCAGAATAGGGTTTTGTTCTTTCCCCGAGTGCAATTACTTGAATTACTTTTGATGTACTAAATTCGAGATAATTCAGTTTAAATCAAGAAAGTCAACAATAAAGTCTCATCTCACACACCCTGGGGCTGGCTATATCAATTCTGATCTTCCACTAAGCAACAAGGTCCAACATTTAATTTGGTATAAAGCAATATATGCACAAATGTACAAAGACAGATGGAGAGTAGTAGTAAACAAAATCTACCTTTGGCACGGTTAGTTAGAGCATCACGGAGCCTCAAAGGATTCTGCCGCTCTTCTTTCTTGTATTTCAATTTTACTTGTCTGCGTGTCCGACCAGGAAAGAGCTGTTGGATCATTGAGAGGTCTGTTCCAAATTGCCGCACAGCCTAAAGCACATTTGAAACATGACATAATATGATCAACAGAAGGGAAGAAACAGCATAACAGATAAAATGGGCAGAACAGAACTTGCCAAAAGTTTCGTGAAATATACAACAAAGATGTGAAACTTGAATGCAAGGAGAAAGAGATTTGAACCACTCACTGTCACGTACTCGATGGGATAAAACAACTAAGAGAGTTGAAGATTAAACAGGAAATAAACGAGTCGCTGAGAATTTCGCAGCAAAGAGTAATTAGAACAATATTTTGACCAACTTTGTCATCTTCCATCAGCTAATTAAAATTCTCACCGAATTTTCCGAAGCAGTCTTGTGAACTCTAGTCAGATCCAAGAAGGAAAATTTTGAGCAAAAGAAAAAGAGCCATGCAACTTATGCATGGGGTAGAAAGGCAATTTCAATTTTAAATAATACTCCCGCCGTCCCAACTAAATTGACAGTGATTGACTTGACACGATATTTTATGCAAAAGTAAAAGTTGAAATATAATAATAGTAGAGTATAATATAATATAATAAAAGTAAAAAATATATGAGTCTCACAATACTTTATGTCAAATCTAAATATATCAAAATAAAATATGTGGAGTATATTAATTATTTTATAATATATAATATATTAGAAACTTTCCTTTTAAGGAAAGTATCAAAATTTTTGGGACAGCCCAAAATAATAAGTAGGTCAATTTAATAGGGACGGAGGGAGTACGCTAAACCACCTAGTGGTCCAAGTCAGTTACATGGTGATCCCAAATGTCTATTTGTTGCTTAATACACCCTAGACTCAAAGTCCCATCTAAATAGGCCACAAAAGTTGCAAATGACCATAATGTCCTCATCAGAATAATTTTCTAATAGGAAAAAGTTCCGCAACTTATACTTCAATCTGAAAATCTAGCGCACTATTTTGCACTCTCTTAAGCACCAAACCTTTGTGCTTTTTCCCCAGAAACAGAAGATGTGGCTGACAGTAAGGAGACTGCAAAAGCTGCGCTTAGCACAAAGTGCATTCCTGTGCAAATTTCTAACAGCAACCAGTACATCCAAACGTTTTGCTCCCCCATCCCACCACGTTCCCATAAATGGCAATCAAAAACTTGCCATTCCTCCAACAAAAAACCTTCTTCAACCAGTAGATACAATCCCTTAACAAGCCATCAACTTCCAACTTCACAGACAATATGCATAGATCAATTTCAGAGTTTATTTCTGCGTTTGTGACACGTAAACAAAAGAGACACAGGATGACAATGATGAGCATTTGCAAGCTATGGCAGCTGTTATGGGCAAATCTATTAGTATTATTTGCGGGTAGTAGTTCAAGAAGTTTGGGATATAAAAGTACTAGTATTTGTCTTTTAGATTATGGTTGAACATACTTTTAGAGGAAATATTCTCATCTTATCCATATTGTTTCACAAAAAGGAGTTAACCAGCATGAAAATAAAAACATTGCAAAACAAAAACTTGTGTGACAAGGTCAAAAGTTACTAACAGCCAAGCCCAAGGGGTTCCTAGCTGTTTGCATCATTATCTACAAAGTGGTCAATTTACATCATATTTTGCTAATTCAAATTAATTTACTTAAGGAAGTGGAATAAAGGAATTGACAAAGATAAAGCATTGATCACCCCAAACCTTAAGGGAGTTCATCTAAGTTGAGCTTTAAATTTCTCAAAAAACTTCAGCATACCCTCAAAGAAATTCTATAAATTATGCAAAGATACAACTATTCAACTGAAGCAGAGAGCTCCAGATTTCCACATGGACCCCAAGCTGCTAGCACACCAAAAAAAAAAAAAAAGGTATGATACAGATTAATCAGTCACCTAATGGGTCCTACCAGCTCCACAAGCATATGCTAAAACAAAAACCTACCAAAACTACATTTGGTTTGTCAGTTATATCCTACCTCGTGCACGTTTAACAGGAACCCGATGGCAACTGCAATAACATTGTTGCAATTAAAACAATGTCTGTTCATGTCAAATTAATTCTTTTTAGTCATCATTATTACATTATGGAGAGAATTTTCATTGAGGACCAGAATCTGAAGCAAGCTATTTTCACAGAATGAGATACCAAAACAATTTGCAACTAGCAATTATGTGCCATTAGTACCAAAAGGTTCATCTCAAGTGCAATACAAAATTGTGTGAATAAAAGAGGTCACTGTTGTTGTCGATTCTCCTACAGCTAATTTCACTTTCTTCAGCTACCCTAGAAATGAAAAGTGCATGCCACACACAAGTCTTTCACAAGGTCTAGCTAACCAATTTCTCCCTTCGTCCCAATTTTAATGACCTAATTTCTTTTAGTTATCCTAGAATCTCTATTTCCCCTATAGTGAACTTATTTTGGTACTACTTTCTATCTCTAGCCTCCTTAAAAGAAAGTGATCGATATGAAGCCACTACAACACATGGGCCCATTACAATCATTAAGGAGTAACATCTAAAGGATCAAATATTCTCCTTAATTCTTGCCAAATCAAAAGAAGATATTCAATTTAAGATGGCGGAACTATTCTTATCATGGTAAATTACCTTCATCTATATGACCTATTAAATTCATATTCATAAGTGTCAAGATGTAAATGAACTGTAAAGTAATTAGGATAATGAGTTGTAAATAGATTAGGAAGATCAATTTCAAATCCCATAAATGAAGGGATATGATTAGATTAGTTTGATCCCTTAAATAGAGGAATTTGATTATATAGCTGTCTAGATTTAGAAGTAATCTTTTTCCCCTCGTAATCTACTATATAATACTGTGTAAAGTCAATCATGCAAGTAAGAAAATCAGAATTCTTTTTCTCATATTTTGTTACATGGAATCAGAGCCTAGGCTTTCTAGGATTCTTCTTCCTCTTCTCTGTTGAGGAGCCTTCATTGCTACATTGTCTTCTCTTTCAAGCAGCCTTCATTGCTATCATTTTCTCTTTATTTTTTCCTTCTCCACACTCCACTTCCTGTTCGGGCAGCCTTAATTGCTACAAATATCTTTCCTTCACCAGGTCAACCTCACAAACACGAGTTGTAAGAGCAAAATATCAAAGGCTAAATGGTAAACCACCAAGACCAAAGTGGGGAAACCATGCAAGGCAACCTAAAATTGTCCTCAATTCTGCAATAGGAGAGTTCAATAGTGAAGAAATTGAGAAACTAAGAAGCTTGTTGGGGTCTCTTGAGAAGCCTGCTAGAGCGTGTTCTTTGACTTTCTAGGTAAATCTTCATTTTCTTTTTGCATGAATGCCTAAGACAAAATTTATGCCGACACATGGACCATAGACTAGTGCCACAGACCATACGACTCCTACATCTCAACCCTTCCATGCCTATACCCCATGCCCAGTAACAGAAAAATTGTAGTGGCCAATGGTTCTTTAGCTACCATTGCAGGGTCCGGAAATATTCATATCACACCTACCCTTGTCCTTAAAAATGTTCTTCATGTGCTAAAACTATCGACCAGCCTTGTTTTCATTCAAAAACTTATCCATAATCTTAAATGTTATGCTAGTTTCCCCCCTTCTTATTATGTTTTTTAGGAACAGGACTCGAGGACTCCTCCCCAAGTCCTGGCCTTGCTAAGGAAAGAAGCGGCCTTTGTTGCCTTGAATCATCTCAGAGGGGTAGGAGCAATTTATCCTCTTCTTTCCTCAGTTCCTCGAATAAAGATGCCATTTGGTTGTATCACTTACGGCTAGGTCATCCATCATTTAGGATCTTTAAAATCATGTTCCCTCACTTGTGTCAAGGATTAGATATCTCTGAGCTTCATTGTGACATTTGTGAATTGGCAAAACATACTCGTGTATCTTTTCCTATTAGCAACAAAAGAAGTTCCCATCCTTTCCATTTAATTCATATTGACATATGGGGTCCTTCTACTATCCCTAATGTCTCTGGGGCTTGTTGGTTTGTATCCTCAATTGATGATTGCACTTGGGTTACACGGCTCTTTCTTCTTAAACAAAAATATGATGTTAGCATTGTTATACTAATTTTCACACAATGGTTCAAAACCAATTTGGGGTTAAAATAAAAAGGTTTAGGACAGACAATGCTAGATATTATTTCAACCAAATTTATCACCCTACTATCAATAACAAGGAATCATCCATGATTCATCCTGTGTCAATACACCTCAACAAAATGGGTAGCTAAAAGGAAAAATGGACATTTACTAAACACCACCCGTACTTTACTCTTTCAAGGGAATGTTCCTAAGTCCTATTGGGGAGAGGCTGTTCTCATTGCCACATACATGATAAATGGATTTCCCTCACATGTGTTAGACAACAAAAGTCCCGTAGATATCCTTAATAGTTTCTACCCTCATTTCCGAACCTCTAATGGTCTCATACCTAGGGTATTTGGGTGTACTACCTTTGTTCATGTCTACAATCAACACAGAAGCAAGCTAGACCCCTTAGCAATCAAATGTGTCTTCCTTGGTTACTCATCAACTCAAAAGGAAAACAAGTGTTACCATCCTTCCTCTAGAAAGTTTCACATCTCAGCAGATGTCACTTCGGCTGAAAATACACCTTTTTTCTCCAAGTCCTCTCTTCAGAGGGAGATTTCAATGATGGAAGATAGTACTTGTGAGTCCTTTGAACCAATTAAAACCCTTGATCTTCCTCATGTTCCAGCCTGAGTTCTTTGATTCAATCACAAGTGAATCTCCTAATTCTGCCATTGAACCTAATTCGTCACTTATCCCAACTAGCATTAATCAGAATTTTCCAAGGTTCTCTCAAGTGTATTCAAGGAGGAAGGCTATTACATAACTAACACAAGTCCAAGAATCCAACTCAGACTCTAGGAATGAGATCATGGTAAGATTTGATCCACCTTTGCACACACAATCTGTTGAAACCTCCACTGACCCAACTAATGACTTAGACCTTCCCATTGCTGTTAGAAAAGGCACAAGAAAATGCACTAAACAACCACTTTATCCACTATCTCACTATGTCTCTCTTAAACGCTTGTCACCAACCCACAAAAGATTTATTGTAAGTTTAAACCGCATTGCTATTCCTAACACTGTTTCTGAGGCATTGTCAAAAAGGGAATGGAGGGATGCTATAAGAGAGGAAATGAGTGCACTGGAAAAGAATAGAACGTGGGATATTTTTGATAAGCCGAAAGTAAAAACATAGTTGATTGCAAATGGATTTTCACACTGAAATACAGAACTGATGGATCTCTTGAAAGATATAAAGCATGATTGGTGACCAAAGGATACAACTCAAACCTATGGTATTGGTTATCAAGAGATGTTTGCTCTAGTGGCCAAAATGCATACAGTGAGAATCCTGCTATCATTGGCTGCTCACTTTAATTGGCAACTTTTACAGTATGATGTTAAGAATGCATTTCTCCATAGCGACATAGATGAAGAAAGCTACATGAACATCCCACCAGGATTCGATGTGAACATAAGTAAGAAGGTGTGCAAGCTGAGAAAGGTTCTTTATGGGTTACAACAGTCTCCCAGAGCATGGTTTGAGAGATTTACAGAAGTTATGAAAGATTCTAGGTATAAACAAAGCTAAGGTGACCACACTCTCTTCATTAAGCATTAAGCATTCAGTTGCAGGGGGAATGACAGCTCTTTTAGTTTATGTGGATGACATCATAGTAACTAGAAATGATGAGGGTCACAAACACAAGTTAAAGCATAGACTAATGAAAGAGTTTGAGATAAAGGAATTAGGGAAACTAAAGTACTTCCTTGGTATTGAGGCAACATATTCCAAACATGGGATCTTTATATCCCAACAGAAGTATGCAACTGATTTGTTGACAGAAACAGAAAAGAGTGCATGTAAGCCAATCTCTACCCCAATGGATCTAAAACATAAGTTGGGAGAAGCAAAAGCAGAACCAATTGTTGATAAAAGAATGTATCAGAGGTTGGTCGGTAGAATCATATACCTTACTCACACTTGGCCAGACATAGCATACTTAATAAGCGTAATTAGACAATTCATACAGGATCCAAGAGAACTTCATCTTCAAGCAGCTTACAGGGTGCTACATTACTTGAAAGGCAATCCAAGAAAAAGGAATTTGTTCAACAAGAATGATACTTTTGCTCTAGAAGCTTACACCGATGCTGACTATGCAGGTTCCCTAGTAGAAAGAAGATCAGTCACGGGATATTGTACTTTTCTTGGAGGTAATCTAGTGACATGAAGGAGTAAGAAGCAAAATGTGGTAGCAAGGTCATTTGTAGAATCAAAATTCAGGACTATTGCTCAAAGACTTATTCTAGAGGATCTGCAAGTCAAATGGGAAGGTCCTATAAGGCTTTATTGTGACAACAAGTCATCTACCAATATTGCTCACAATCCTTTACAACATGATAGGACAAAACATATTGAAATTGATAAACATTTCATTAAAGAAAAACTGGAGGAAGGGTTAGTATGTATGTCCTATGTTCCATCAAAACACCAATTAGCTGATGTTCTAACAAAGGGGTTGAACCGTTCGAATTTCCATGATCATGTTTTCAAGCTGGGAATAGAAGACATCTCTTCCTCAGCTTGAGGGGGAGTGTCAAGATGTAAACAAGCATAAATTAATTAAGATAATGAGTTATAAATAGATTAGGAAGATCAATTTCAAATCCCTTAAATGAAGGGATATGATTAGATTGGTTTGATCCCTTAAATGGAGGGATTTGATTAGATAGCTGTCTAGATTTAGAAGCAATCTTTTCCCCCCTGTAATTTACTATATAATTCCATGTAAAGTCAATCATGAAGTAAGAAAATCAGAATTCTTTTTCTCATATTTTGTTACACTAAGTAGACTCTATATGAGGAAGTGCAAGCATATTGCAAAAAGAGTACCTCATAGAACAATTCTGTATCCTGTTTTGACCATCTCATGGTGGGAGTTCTGTCCATATAGGTCTGATAATTGAAGTAGCCAGAATCTTCTTGAACTGCAGGACGTGATTCCTCATCATTAGCTTCTCTACCTTGCTCTGAAGCAAAGGGCGCATCATGATGATACTGTTGAAAACCTTCACCACCCCTGTCTTCATTGTCAGGTTCAACAAAATTACCAGCACTGCAACAGTAATCATCACCAGACAAATTATTCTACAGATCTAAAGTCTGCAGCTATCGTTAAACCTGATTCACATGCATGTGCAATTACTCTCACTGAAAGAAGAAGAAAATGGCAAATCGGTGTTGGTTAACTAAAACTAGAACAGGGAGACCAGTCTGAGCATGTTTCTCTACACAGATAGAGATGCTAACCAAACAGTTTTCAGATACTAATATTTTTTCTAATACAGACGTAAAACACATCAATTTCAGTCCTTTTGTGTCAACACAACATTTTAAATTAATTTATACTATGTCATCCTACAAACAAAGGAAGGAAAATCCAAATTAAAAACTAAAACTGCAAGGCAGGAAAGTGAACCACAACCAGTGTTGGTTTTCCACTAAGGCATGGCTAGAATTTCATCTGCAGAGTCCTGCTAAAAGCTTCACTAGAGTCCAAAATGGTTCTGTGTCCATTGGAAAATAAGGAAATGGCATACATAATACTAAGATAAGCACACTAGTTAAAAACAAAGGCACGACAATGAGTCATGCAACAATTTAACATGAAATAAACTTGAAAAGACCAGCTTGCATCTTTCCCAAAAGCAAATTTAATGAACATGGAGAATCTGCACCAGATGCTACCTCCCATCCCCAATGACGCTATATCTCCAAGACTGGACTACCACTGCAGTAAGCATTAAAATGCAGCTCAGCAAGACACTTTTCTCTTCCTACCAAGACGTGCCGAAGCCACAGAGCAAATGAGCAGAACTACCTATCCGGGTAAAGTTTACTTAATATTCTATCCCAGCTCAGCCTGAATTTTGCAAGAAAAAAGAAGGAAAACAATGTCTATTACAGTAGTTATCCTCTCAGAAAAGTCAAAGTACAGTGTCTCATGCTTTCAGAATTCACAACAATATAAGGGCAAGTATGTATATGTATGGTTAAAATAATTAGCAAACATCCTTATACACTTTTAGTTGAAATATATCAACATATCCTTGTTTCAAATTGAGCAAAGTCTAAGTTGATTAACCCTTCTAGTACCCATTCCTTGTCTGTCACAGCCTTAATTATTCTGAGAAAAGCTTAAAGATTAACACATTCCACTCAATAAATGAAAATTAAAGAATTCATAAGAATGTGGCATGCAATGATTTGTATCTTGCCAACAGTAATCATGTAAAAGATGCGCAAAAAAAAAAAGAAAAAGAAAACCCATGTATAAATACAAGACCAAAAAATGATATGGCATGCTTAAGCCAAAAGAATATCTGAAGAACAAATCAAATCTAAAAAAGAGCGAAAAGAAATAGACCAATACCTCTGATTTGGAAGGGGTGCTTCTGAAGCTGTTGCACCTTTTTTCTGTATAAGAGTTTACAGAGTGAACCAGAAAGAAAATCAGTGTCAAAATTGGCAATAAGAATCATGGAGCACTTCTGCATAACAAATAAAATTAATGAAACAGTGTGGCAAAATACAGAAAAAACAAGGTCAAGCAACAAATTTTGCTTTACAATGGGAAATAAATTTAGCTAATAATATCCACCATAGAGAGAGAAACACATTGCAACAAATATGGTCCTGCTTACTAATAGAAAAGAAATCCAGTAAGAACATTTACCACCATCCGCTCCTTGTGTTCTGCAAGCAGAATTAAATCCCGAAGAGGCACCTTTTGAAAGTCAATCTCTTCCTCTGGAGTTTCCAATAAGTTCTTGCTAACTGACAAATAAAGATTTCCTCTCAATAATAGTATTCAGATAAATAAAACATGCTTGCTTCAAGTCTTAAAAAACAGATGCTGCAACTACCTTTCCTTCTCCGAGTAGAGTGGGAAAACTTCTTAGGTGCTGCTTTAGCTACTTGATCTGATGTTTCATTATCCTTTTTCCGCTTTCTACCTGGTTTTTCTTTGTCCCCTGGAGTTTTCTTGGATTTATTCTGCACTTTTCTTGTCTGGGATTCATTTTGTGGTTGAAGTTCCTCATCACCATTATTATTCCCATTTGCGGTAGAATTACGAGGAGACTCAGAACGTAAATCCCCATCAGCAATAGCTTCATCTTCACATGCATCTCTGAGTTGACATATGCTTCTATTTTTTTGTCGTTTCCCAAGTGACCTACCAGCTATTTCTGTCTGATTGGAAGTGGGCTGCCTTGGAGAAAGGTCAGATGCAGTAGTTCTACTTTGTCCTGTTTTTGCCCTACGAGAAGCCTTGGTACGCAAAGATTACCAAAAGGTATTAGAATATGGAAGCAGCCAAAAACGATTTTTAATCAAACAAGAGTACATGAAAGACTGCATAGGTTACAGTATTACGAGTTTCCCAGGCAGTTCAGGCACAGCCTCCAAGCGTTCTCCAGGGACTCCAGCTCCTGAATGAGAATGTTCAATAGGATTAGTCCGTTCAGCATCCACCAAATCAGACGCTGATTCTGCTTCAGGGCCACTTAGTCCTACAGATGAGAAATCAAGAATATCATTCTGTGTAAAAGCAGGAACTGAGTCTTGATCCTCAAAATTAACTTCAGGGGGAAACAACTGTGAATCCTGCTGACTGGGAACAGTTGGGACAGGCTCAACGAGATCCGGATCAGAAATACTATTTTGATTTTGATTTCTCTCTGGCCGCGACTTAGGTTTGGGTTGAAATTTTCCAATCCTCCGACCTGGAAAAAAACGGTTCATTAAAAGAAAATAAAATATGAAACTCAAAATAAGCAGATTACAAAGACAACAACAGTATGCAGATACCAGATATATTCGTCAACTCAGACATCTCTGAAGTTTCCAAGCAAGGATAAGACTCCAATTTCTGCAATCAACCAATTTGCAGAGTTCAAATCAATCAATTACCAAATGTCAATATGCAATGATATTTTCTCCTCCCCCTCCAAGTTTTGAGACCACAGAAAGGAAGAAAAGAAAAGGAACAGGGAACTGAAGCTGCAAGCATATATGCACTCACCTCATTTTCCAAGTCTGTATTATCTCGATGACAACCGTCATGACTTGTGGAAATGATAGCTTCATGTCCAGTTAGAAGATCATGGGCTGCTGAAATTTCAGGCTGTGAGGAAATACGAGGAACATTTGAGAAGCAAGCTGAACCATCAACAGCAGGAACAAGAGAATTAGCAAGTGCCCCTTCTGTATTGCTATTGCCAGGAACATGAACAGCTGGTGTCTCAGAAGAAGAAACAGCATTAACTGCACCAAATAATTGTAGAATATCATGTTAAACTTTGTTTCTTGGCCTACCAGAAAGGCATCAGCAACCTATTTAGACGGATCTCTGCTAATATCAATACAAAAAGTACTAATGCACCAAAATTGGAAACATCTTACAACAGAGTAAGTGCATTGCTGACCTAAAACTGCTGATGAATCAGGAAGAAAATCACCAAGTGATTCCAGTCCAATAAATATGTCTGCATTCTGAATTTCACAAAAAAAAAAAATGTATGTCAGGCAAATGACAGTAACTAGAAACAATAAGAAAAAATGCAGAATGTTACCTCTCCCACAGATTTCTCAAAGCAAGAATGCCAATCTTCATTGCTGTCAGGAATGAAAATATTCACACCAGCACCCAAATCAACCATGGAATCCATATTTTCAGTTGTAGCAGCATGTTCTGAAGAGGCATTAAGTATTACAGAGCTTATCCGGCCATCTACAAAGACTTGAGTAGTTTAAGAAATCACTCTTGCATAATAAAATAGGGCATTAATCTTAGTGGAGAAAATGGTGAAGCAGATGCTACTAAGAATTATTACAAAATGCATGGGTTTCCAGGGAAAGATGCAGTCTCTATCAAAACCAACCACAACAAGTATGCTGACAAAAGCATTCATTTGCAGTGCCAAAGGATCAAGTGAGCTACTGAACATTAATTAATTCCCAACCGACGAATATTTCAAACCCATACAATTGTTTTTCTCGTGCCAATAACCAAAGCTCCTAATTCTCGAGCTAGCAAAACAATGTCATACGAAACTCCTCCCAGAAAAGAATCTTACCACGTTCTGATGAATTTTGTACCTCACAAGATTCAGTAAATTTACTTGCAGACAAACCAATTGCCTGACCTTGCTGAGAGCAAGCAACCAAAGGTGCAGTAGAGTTTCTTTTTGGCGGGCGGGATTTGACTTTAGGTTGAAACTTGGACCCAGCCCTAGCTGTAAAATATTCACAAGCTACTCAGCATCTAATCCACAGAGATAAGAGAACAGCAAAACCAACTCTAACTAAAAGATTGCTTTACCATTTACCACAGCATTATCACTGAAAATATCATCCAAAGCATCCGAGTCCATTGATCAGTGCCCTAAAAACAATCATTTCATCCATTAACATAGCTGAAACAAATAATGAGAATACTGAGACAAAACAAATCTAAAATTTCATTTCCGTAACCCTTCATCTCCAATAAATTATAACCGTGCAGGCTGAGTAGTGCCAAATTTATTATGCAGTGTATGACACCAAAAGCCATAACTTAGAACTGTATGCACACATATCACATACAAAAACAAATGGATAAGGCTGTATACCACTAGCTCTAGCATTTCTTTTGCCAATTACATAGAACATTAAAAAAATTAAAAAATAAAAGGGTTAGGAGACCCAGGTGCATAGACATTTACCTCTTTGGTTATATGAGACTTCCTGATGTACAATGCAAAGACAAGACTAAGAAGGTTTGGAAGATCAACATATATAATAAAATTGAAGATACTTTTAGTTGTTTGGAACAAATATTCAGTCCTGTAATAGTTGAAAGCTTGTTTCTCTAGGGTTTAGTGTCTAAGTTGTTTTAGTAATTTTCAGCTTGCATCAAATTAGGTTAAACAATCAATATACCGTACTTTTTGGTCATATGTTTCGGCTTTTAAGTTGCCTACGATTAAAGCAACTTAGCTTTGAAGAAGTTTTGGTTCTAGGATTTGATAACCATAAATATCCCTGTAACAGTTCTAAGATATTAGTAAGATGGGAGGAAATTATTGAATGGATATTCATTGTTTGTTGTGAGGTTTTGCCTCTTTCCCCCCATTCTCTGTCGAACTCTTCTTTCCCCTGATTCTCACTCTCAATTCTTATAAAACTAAAGTTCTTTTCTCTTCTAAACTCTGTCACTGCTTCATAAATTAAGCAAAACCATATCAGCCACCACTCAAGCTAAAAATATGCTGCATCACTTCCACCAAAGGTATCCATCATTAAACAGCTACAATTGATCTTGTCTTAAATTTATCTCCTCTTATGGCACATTCTATGCACTCATTTTTGCTTTAGTGAAGCCCAGTGAAAATCCAATTTGCTTGAGCAGTTGTCCTTCCTTAGTAAATAAAACCAAAGTAGATCTAGTTTATTTTCTTTTCATTTTAGTAATTTTTCCATTCGTGTTGACTCTGCTTGTGTTAACTTATGGTAATTTCTACTTCCTAATAATTTAGACCCACCTCAAGAATTAACAACAGAAAAGACCATAAAACTCCAACAATTAGCTGAGACCATCAAAGGAAAATAGTTGATAGAAGTATATAAACTCCACAAGATCTCCAAAGGAGCATTATTGACATAAAGACAATTAACCAACAGCCCAACCTTATCTCCTCCAAATAGACTCAAGTAAACAATCCAGTAATCCTACTGATTGCAACTATCAAACTAATGCAGCCCTTAGAACCACCTAAATCAACAAAAGAGTAGCAGCTAGAAGAAACAATCAAGAAATATTGTAGATTATGCACTCAACTAAAATCTTTATGACCATGATCATTCCAATTTCTGCAAAAGTAATACAAAAAATCAATGGCCAGATTCTCCAAAAGACTGAACAATATGGCAGAGAAAATAACAAGCCAGATAAAACTTTTTAGTCTGATATCATGATAACCCAAAATCAATAGAAGACAAGTTATGAAAATACTAAATAACAAATGTACCAAAGGCTATAGAGGATCAAGAAACTGAGGGAGTGCTCAGGCAAGGAAATCAAGGACAAGGCACCAAAGAGTGATGAATGCCAGTAGTTTTGCATTATAAGGTGGACTTGGGATTGAGAAAATGGAGAATGTGCGGGGAAAGATCCAATGGGAGAAAATTTTAGTTTCTTCTTTCCTTTCTGCTTTTTCCCTTATGGGTATTCTTTCCTTTTCAGTAATTATTTCGTTAATGTGACTCTATTCATGTTAACTGATAGTTACTTCTACCTCCTAATTCCTAAAAGATTAGCCACAGAATTCAATATAACACTCATAGAATTAACTGATACAAAGAATGAAAAAGTAGTCAATAAAAGTATATAAAATCCAAAATATGAGCATCATTGTACAAAAAACAATTAACCAACAGCCCAAACCTTATCCCCTCCAAAAAGAATATATAAACACGAACAATTTAGCAATACCACTTTTGTAGTATACTGTCCAGTAGATTGTCCGCTACGCCAATAGTATTGTTCAGTTAAGGAAGATTCAGGGGTTTGCACCAATTATATTGTTCCATGTGCAACAACATTGTTGCACGTTTAATGATATTAATGCACTAGAAGATCATGGCCTGTTTGCATCCATCGAAAACTAGTCAATTCAATGCATCCTTCCAGCATCGTTTAAATCAACATTACAGCAGAAGCAAAAAGGGAGAGAGAAGAAATTGATATGAACCAAATCAAAACTTTTATGACAATAATCACTCACATAGTCAAATTTCAACAATAATAATACAAAAATCAAACATACATATTCACCAAATAACTTAACAACAGAGGACATAACAAGAGACATCAAACTGAAAACAACAAAGGACATCAAACTTTTCCATCCAATAAGTACCAATGGCTATCGACTGCGAAATGGACGGAGTGCTTAGGCGAAGAAACCAAAACTGCAGACAAGCCCGAATTCGAGTTCGGTTCTGACTAGCGGTGAAGGTCGGCGGTAGTTTCCTACTCGGAGATGGTGTTGAGATTGAGAAAACGGCGAATGGCGGGGAACCGTGAAGGGTGCAGGGCTAAATTAATTTTTATAATGGATACATTTTTTGTATTTTTATTATATTTTATTGAGAATTGAAGCCAACAAAAAATGTAAGTGAAAAGAATTTTTTTAATTCATTCATAAATTTTTATTTTTATTTTAAATAATATTAATTTAAATAGTTTTTATTTTTTTAAAATTATTACTCTTCTCGTCCCATAATATAAGTCGTTTGAAACTACTTTTGCTATCCCAAATTATAAGTCGTTAGGGACTTTTTAAGAAGGTTTTGAAGTTGTTTTTACATTTTTGTCTTTATTTATTATTCTATTTCCCTCCCTTTCTCTCTCTTCTCTTTCCTTATTTCCAAGACATTTAAATAGGGGTGTTTTAGGAAGAAAAAACATAAAGTCACATTGTTTTTAAAAATCTTAATATGTGTGAAATTAAGTCAAACGACTTATATTATGGGACGGAGAGGTACATACTTATAATACATCATATTATCTCGCCCAACTTAAACCCTATTATCTAAGTATTTAATAAGTTTTTATTACACCCAAACAAACTCATTTTAATTCAATAATCTCTATTAATAAATTAATGAAAATAATTCTTTTCTTTTAAAAAAAATTAGTATATAGAAATAATTATTTTTTTAAATTTATTCCTGGGATAGGAGGGATGAATCGAAGCCACAACATATAATTCAATAAGATTCTCTTTTAACTAAGTAAATTATCTTCTTATTAAATAACTAATTTGTTGAAATAAAATTTTTTATTATTATTGTTTTAATCACGAATGAATAAAGAGATACTAAGAACAATATTAACTTTTTACACCCTATATTGTGCCATTTGGACTAGCCTTTGTAGGGTTTTTGACCAAATTAGAAATCTTTTAAAAAGGACGTTTAAAAGTAAGAATCGCTTTTTAGGTACCCACCTGAAGGAGGGACCACTAGCACCTCGCGTCATGCAAACGCGAAATCCTACTCCCCGAAGGTGCACTGGCCAACCTCCAATTCCATGCAAATTACACATTGCTTTGCCTCTAATTCAGTGCAAATTGAAAATTAGTTTACCTCGTATCTATCAGAACCTCGTGTCTAGTAGACAGAGGTCTTCAAGTCTGATGCCCGCCAATTCTACAAACAAAAAATTGCAATTTATTTTTATTAAAATTTTAAATAATTTTAAATCTCATGATTTTTTTTAAAATTTTTATGTTTGAATTAAATGTTTATTATTTATTTTTATTTTCAAAGACTAACAATAATTTTTAATTTTTAATTAATTTAAATTTGTATTTATCTTTAACCTTTTAAACAATAATTTATTAATTTTATTTTAGCTTCAAAATTTTAATTCATCATTTGAATATAATTGTAACTGTTAAGATTATGATTATCATTTCCGTATAAAAATTAAAAATATTTTTGTAATTTCTTTAAATTTATTTCTAGCTTTTAGAGTTTAATCATTTATTTTGAATACTAAAATTTAATTGGCTATAATTTCATTTATTATAGTATCATTTCCATATACAACTTAGAGTCAAAATTATTTAAATTTGTAATAACTAAAAATATGACTTTCAAATATTATGAAAAAGCCTTGAGGAACACGTCCCAATTCTCGACACCCATGCATAATTAATTTTTTAAGTAATTAAAAATTATATATAACTAGAAAATATTACCTGTAATTTATTCATATTTAAATTATACTACTTCTGTTTCACAATATAAGTCGTTTTAGACTTATATACAATAATTAAGGGTCCTAAATTCTACATAATTTTAAAACTATACTTCTAAAAACACCACTAATTAAATCTTTATCTACTTTGGTAATTGGGGAGAATTGAGCCATAACTAGTGGAAAGAGAGAGATTTTAGGGAGGGGTATAGGTGGAATAAAAGTAATAAATGTTTATAAAACTTTGTAAAACGACTTACATTGTGAAAAAACTTTTCAAATTCAAAACGACATATATTGTGAAACGGAGGTAATAACACTTTTGGAGTTTAATTATTGGTTAACGTATAATTTATAATATTTAATTATAATTGATTATAAATAATAATTATTTACAAAAAATATAAAAATTTCAAGTATGGTGCATCTAAATTTATAATTTCCTTATATTTTAATTCGAATAATCTATATTTTAACTGAATTCTAATAATTGGTGAAAATTAAATAAAATGTACAAATAATAATTTATATCTTAGTAAGTAATAATTTAAGAAAAATTAATATTTCATGAATATTTGCGCATTTATTTTATTCTTAAAAAAATATATGAAAATAAGTTATCAAGCTTAAATTTTTGTTATTAATTTTATTTTTAACAATTAAATATATATTTTTGAAACCCCATAAATTTGAATAATATGTGAAGAATTAAATATGAATTTAATTAATATTAAATATTTCAGTAAATAATAGTTATATTTCATGTATATTTTGTGATCTTTTATTTTAAACAATAATTTGAAAATAATTTTTTTTTAATTTAAGACTACATATAATATTTAATTATAATTAATTTTAAATCTCAATAATGTACACCAAAAATCGTCAAAACCAAGTATGAAAACTAGTCTTACAATGAAATCCTCGACAGTTCCTCAAAAATTGAACCCGTCTTGGAGGTTGTTGTTAAGGTTGTGCTTCAAGTTGTCCTTCATCTTATTCTTTTATAACGTATGACGAACCTACATCCTCTTCAAACTGTCTATACTATCTCCGAGATAGTCCAGTGGATGGACCAGCAAACTCGTCAATCAAATATACATCCCTATGATCGAAAATTAGGTATTATAGAGTTAAAAAATCATCATGCATATCTTCAACTGCTGCACCTGCGACATAATCATTTGGAACCGTTGCACCTGAGACATAGTCATCATCAACTGTTGTAGGAGTATTTGGCACATAAACATCTTTATCTCCATACACAACTGAGTTGTGCTGCTATTGGGGAACTTCCTCAACTGCAACACGCCGACGTGCCCGTCTACCACCCTATCAAATTTGTGGTACCTGTCAAGGGACTTCTTGTGAAATCGACAGTATTGGATCAGAAACATATAATCGTTTGGGTGGCTCGTATGGCATGCGATTTAGACGATTCGCTTCGCCACCAGCAGTCAATGTACATTGGCAATATTCGACATTCTTCCGATTGCTTGTTGAGCGTACGATACATTAGTATGCTGAGACGCTTCATTGCTTATGTACAAGATCCAGTGTAGCGCGTCTGCCAGCATATACATTTTAGGAATATCAATAAAAATATAAATAAATCAAAATTCTATATATACTTATATAAACGGAAAAATACTTAATCACATATACTTCAACTACTGAACTACTAAATTGGTAAGCCACGGGTTCGATTGTTGTATGGTTAGATTACTAATTAATCACCGTGTGCGAGTTCAGTATCACGTAAAATAATCAGCCGAAACTATAGCTTGTCTAAAAGTGAGTTGTCCTGTCAGAATATATGCGCATTAGTTTATTCAATTAGCACGGCGTAGTGCATTAACCTCATCCCACCTATCACTAGTAGTCTGCAAATCACGCTAATGCAAATTCAAACTCGTGTCAATAGCATCAGGAATCGGTTGCAATAATTCAAATTGTCACTGACTCGATCGGGGTGATGTAATTCAATCGTCTCCCAACATAATAGTGTTGTGATAGACATCCGGATTTTTCGTTCATGTATACAATACGGAGGTAGAGATGCCAACATATTCTCATCATAAGGTTGCCAAATAAACTGCAAAAATAAACGAATTCATTATCAAACAATAAATAATGGTAATTTTGTTAGACATTTGACTGCAAATTCATTGTAATAATACATACGTGATTGTATCGTATCCGATCTAACTGATCTCCGTATGCAATTAGGATATGTGTTGGGGTGTAGGAGAGTTCCAGTGGACTCTGTCATACTGATCCTCTAGGCACATTCGGGCCAATGTCCTTTACCGAGCGTACTCTATCCAGTCTAATAGTAGGAATGCGCTCTCAAGCGCTTAACTATTCCAAAAGAAATAATATTTAATGATTAAAAATAGTTTAAGTTAATTTTGGATTTTATTTCGTATCTAAATCAATAGAAGTGGACCACTAATATGATGGCGTCTATAAGTAAGTCTATAGGTGCCCACTCCTATGACGTCTAAATGTCTTCTAAAGACTCTTTCCACCAAAGGCTCGGTGAAAGAATCTGCTAGATTGTTCTCCGAGTCAATTTGTTCCATCACGACTTTCCATCTCTGGATGAAGTCCTGGATCAGGTGGTACTTCCTCTCTATGTGCTTTCCCTTTTTGTGGTTCCTTGATTTTTTGGATTGTGAGACTGCACCAATGTTGTCACAATACATCACAACCAATTTGTCTATTTGTGGCACGACTCCAAGTTCTAAAAGGAATTTCTGGAGCCAAACTGCTTCCTTGGATGCCTCTGAAACTACCACATACTCAGCTTCCATGGTTGAGTCAATAATGTAAGATTGCTTGATACTTCTCCATGAAATGGCTCCTCCAGACAAGGTGAAAATGTATTCACTAGTAGATTTTCTTTCATCTTTTCCGCTTAGAAGTCTGAGTCCGTGTATCCTGTAAGAACTAAGTCATCAGCCCTGTAAACCAGCATATAATCTCTTGTACCTTTAATATACTTGAGAATATACTTTACAGCCTACCAATGAACCTCCCGGGATTTGACTGATATCTGCTAACTCAGCTTACGGCAAAGCCGATATCTGGCCTGGTACATAGCATGGCATACATAAGACTTCCCACAACTGAAGCATAAAATATCCTACTTATTCTATCTTTTTCTTCTTGAGATTTTGGACAGTCCTTTGAAGAAAAAGACAATCCATGTCTATAAGGGATCAACGCCCCCTTGTATAAGTCCATGTTGAATTTGGTCAGTATCTTGTCAATGTATGTAGCTTGAGATAAGCCTAACATTCTTTACTTTCTATTTCTAAGAAGTTTTATTTCGAGAATGTAACTAGTTTCACCCAAGTCTTTCACACTAAATTGACTAGATAGCCAATATTTAATAAATGACAATGTCCCTACATCATTTCTAATGAGTAGAATGTCATCCACATACAGTACAAGAAAAATCACGTTTATGCCTTCCAGTTTCCTATACACACAAGGTTCATCCTCATTTTAAATGAAACCGTAAGACTTTACAGTCTTATTGAAACGAATGTTCTATACTCTGGATGTCTGCTTAAGTTTTTAAATGATTTTTTTAAGTTTACAAACCATATGTTCTTGGCCTTTAGCAATAAAGTTTTCTAGTTGGGACATATAAGTGTCTTCACTAAGATGGCTATTTAAAAATACCGTCTTGACATCCATTTACTATATATCGTAGTCATAATAACATGCGATGGCAAGGAGGATATGAATGGATTTAAGCATGGCTACCGAGAAAAAAGTTTCTGTATAATCGATTCATTCTTTCTAAGTATACCATTTCGCCACAAACCTATCTTTGAAGGTTTTTCACTTTCCATCTGCTCCTCTCTTTTTCTTGTACACCCACTTATACCCAATGTGTTTTACCCATTCAAGTGAAGCTACAAGATTCCAAACCTGATTGAAGTACATAGACTCAATCTTGGCTTTCATTACTTCATGTCATAGGTCTACATCGGCATCAGCAATAGCCTCCTCATATCTAATGAGATCTTATTCCTAATGGTCGGAGACTAGGTCAAAAGCCTCTCAAATCCATTTTTCTGGAACTCTAGATATCCTCTCACTACGACGAGGCTCTATTTGTACAGGTTCTTGAGGCTGTGCCTCTTCTTGTTTTTTAATCGGGTTTAGAGAAGATGATTCAGAAGATAACTTCTTTTCGATTTCCAACCTTGTCGAACCTTTAGTGGATATATTTTGTTTATCCTCTAAGTATCTAGCATTAGTACTCACAAGTACTTTTTGCTCCTTAGGATGATAAAAGTAACCACCATTTGTACCTTTTAAATACCCAACAAAATAGCATAATTCTGATCTCGATTCTAACTTGTCTTCCTTGATCAGTACATAAGCTGGACAACCCTATATCTTGATATGATTTAGACTTAGCTTACGCCCAGTCCACATCTCATAGGGAATCTTAGGTACTGACTTAGAAGGTACCAAATTCAGAATATATATCGTTGTTTCTAAGGCCCAAAAAGACACTAGAAGAGTAGCATAAGACATCATGCTACGAACCATTTCCATTAATGTCATGTTCCTTCTCTCAGCTACTCCATTCTGCTGGGGTGTCCCCAACTCAGAGAGTTGGGATATTATCTCATGAAGTATCATGTAGTCCTTGAATTCACCAAGGAGGTATTTTCCTCCATGATCCGATCGTAAGGTCTTGATTAGTTTACCTGTCCGACGCTCCACTTCAGCCTTAAACTCTTTGAACTTGTCAAAAGAGTCAGACTAGTGTCTCATCAGATAAACATAACCATATCTTGTATAATCATCTGTGAAAGTGATAAAGTACTCAAATCCCCTTCTAGCTGGTGTAGACAAAGGACCACACACATCAGTGTAAACTAGACTCAATGCTTATTTGGCTCTATCCGTCTTTTGGGTAAATGATCTTTTGGTCATTTTTTCCATAAGACGGGATTTATACTGAGGCTAACTTTCCAATCTCAATGACCCTAGAGGCCCATAATGGATTAACCTCTGAATCCTAGTTGAGTTATTGTGACTAACCTTAAATGCCAAAGATATGAGTCATTAACGTTGGTCTTTCTCTTCCTATTTAAATATTCATATTGAGCGTTATTCAATTGATTGTTAATAGGATTAATGAAGAATAGATTTCCATATATGTGCCCAATACATATTGCTTCTCCATTTCTACTGATAGTAATACCAAAATAGAAAGAAACATAATATCTTTGATTTATTAGTTTTGCAAGTGAAATCAAAATCTGTCTAAAATCAGGAACACATAAAATATCCTTCAAAACAACTATTCTATTACAATCAAAAGTAAGTTCCAGTTCTCCCACAACAAGGGCCCAAACTTGTGTTCCATTTCCTACGCCTAGTCTATATTCGCCCTTTTGGAGTCTTCTAATTTTCCTAAACCCCTATAAGGAGTTACAGATATGATCAGTGGCTCCTGAATCAACAATCCAAGTATAAGTTGATCTAACCATTGATATTGACTCTAGATAGAAAACATTACCTGTGGAGTTTTTCTTGGCCTGAAGATCTGAACGCTACTTTTTTCAGTGTCCCTTCTTTTCACATTTAAAGCAATTACCTTTGGATTTGTCTTTGGGCTGGGATTTGGACTGGTGCACTATATTACCCTTCTTCTTCTTGAACCTTCTAGACTTGGGCCCAATTCTCGAAGAAGAAGCCATCATAGCTCTAGCATGTGGCTTTATGACCTTCTCTACCACTTGAAGCTCCTTCATTAACTTTGTTAAACTCATGTTTAATTTGTTCATGTTGTAATTCAATTTGAATTGAGTGAAGGAGCCTGGCAAAGATTTGAGAATTATGTCCACTTGGCTCTCAAGGTCAATGACAGCCCCTAAACTTTTGCTTCCTTGAAAACAATAATCATCTTGAGCATATGCTTTCTAACTAATACTCATTCAGCCATCTTAGTGTTTATAATTGTTCGAATAGCCTCCTGCCTTGCTGGTCGACTCTTATCTGCGAACATTGTGGCTAGTGATGTGCTTATATCATATGCAGTAGCTATGTGCTCATGTTTAGATTGAAATACATTTGACATGGAGGCTAACATATAATATCGGGCTATCTTGTCAACCTTCTTCCATGCCTTTTCAGCTTCATGTTCCTCAGTAGTGGAACCTTCCCTGATTACTAGGTAGGTCTCGTATAGGACATACTTATACTCCTTAGCCATGAGTATTATGTCCAAGTTCCTTTTCCAGTCCACATAGTTAGGACCCGTTAATTTATTCTCGCAGAGAATAACGGCTAAAGAACTGAAAGAACATTCACCAACTATTTCTGAAATTTTGAAAAATAAAAGAAATTCTCAGTATTGTAAAATAAAAATAATTTTGTGCACTTTATCCTCATATTAAACTTGATAATAGCTAATCCAATTACTATTACCTTTAACATGATTAATTTGGCTCTTAGAAAAACTGACATAGCTTCTTATGAAGATTAACAGTTTCCTAAGCTAAGTGTGTTAACCATTACAAATTAATTTTCTTTCTATATAATGATCTGGAAGATAACTCCGTCGAAGGGATGGCCGTTTCTTCTCATTTTCTATAGACATATCTCGTAATATAACCTCTAATGTGGGCTGACCGATCATAGTACGTGCCTCGAGTTATTAATTATATCATTCCACTAGTTCTAGATCCTTGTGGTATCTCTATCTTATACGGGTTCACTCCCAGGGTGACGTGAGGAGACTCATAATCTCTAATGAAGATTGTGATGGAAGTCGTGGGGCCATTAGAACCCCTCTCCCACTTAATTTTTAAATAAGGATTTTCTTGAAAAAATATCGTTTGAAAATTTTCAATTAAGTTCTCCTTTAACTTAAAATAAAATGTCTAAATCCATAAAAATTTCTATGCTAAGGTTTAGTATACTAGAAAACTGTAAACGTTTTCACACTTTTCTATTTTTAATCCTAAGTGCTCAAATAAAAGAATTAAACGCATTAATTAAATTAATTAATGATCTTATTTAATCATAAAATCCTTTACTATTATTTTTCATGCATACTATTTAAAGAATATTAACTATTGTAATAAAAATAATTTTTCCTGGTATGGGACCAAAAATTAAAAAATAAAAATAAAAATAAAATTCTCTTGGTCCAGTACACCCACCACATGAGATCATGGTCCCCCAAGGTGCCTGCGACCTGCCTGCCCCCACATTGACTCGGGAAGCATCCTGGCCAGGATGCTGAGCCTCGTGTGGCCAAGCCGAGGCACGCTGGGCCCAGTTGTGGCTTCAAGTCGCGACTGGCCTGGGTGCAGCCTGAGCTCCAAGCATAATCAAGCCGCGGCTTGGCTCGGCTTCCGGCTGAGTTTGGTGGCTCGGCTCATCTTCTCAATCCTTTTTTTTTTTTGCTGATTTCTTTTGTGATTTTTTTTCTGGGCTCTGCAACTTCCTTCGCGATCATTATAGGCGGCATCTTGTTACATTTTTTTCAACAAAAAACATGACATCCACCTATACCCTTTCAAATCGGGTTTACACGAAAGCTTAACAAAGCATTATAAAATTTTTATAGAGCCTCCTATACCTCAATGGTGAGGTGTACAGATGATCTACCCATACTAAAAATAGCGAAGGATCTCATCACATTCATCAAATTAGTCTTGCTAATTTTATTATCTATAATGTATTCATCCTACGCCATTCAAAACAACATACTCTGATACCACTTGAAGCTTTGATAACGAAACATTGACCATGCATGCTGTAAAACAAAAATAGAAAAAGCACTGGACACAGCGTAGCGGTGCAAAAACAATACCTTTACGTGTCCTTTGTCTGTTTGGTTAAGAAGAAGAGGAGCTCACCACGAGAGTGGATACTTGTCTAGACAACAATTTCGGCGAAAACCCAGCAATCTTTTGACTTCTCCTTGGCATGAGCTCGAAGCTTTTCACTTCTCAGAATATTCCACCGCCCAATCTAGTTGGTGAAACAACTTAGGCGAGGAATGGTCCTTCTTGATCCTTTGCTATTAATTAGCAAAGTCAAGAAGATGAAAAGGAAGAATAGAAAACGAGAGAGAGAGAATAGAGAGAAAAGCTCTATTTTTTTTCCTTTTTGTCATGTGTTTGTGTTTTTTCCAATCGAAGGCCACAACTATTCACAACACCAGATAACCAAAAACACCAGGTTTTTTATATTTCAAAATCCCTGGAGGCTATCAACATAAAAGATTTGGGTAATCCTTAACTCTTCTATTCCATGAATCAAAATAACCTTTTAGTCTAGACTATTGAGTCAAAATTAACTTATTATTTTTCTTAGATCCAATGAGTCTAAAAATAATAATCATTAATTATTTATTTTCTGGGCCTATTAAAATAATTCAATAAATAATTAATGAGTCCAAATGAACTAAAATAATTATTTAAGCCTTTTATTAACTAGTTTAAGCCCAGGTTGATTTTTTTTAATTATTCAATCTGGACTTAGGCCCTGAATAATTAATAACCAATTAAACTAAATAATAAATTTAATTTCTCTCGTTCTTTTATTTTATTCCAATTTTAAAAATAAATTAGACTTTCTAAATAAAATAAAATCCTTTTTATTGTGACCATTTCCTCGACCTAAAATAATTATGACTTACGGGCTATTTTGAGGACCAAAAATACACATCGCATTGGCTACTAAAATTACCAAAATACCCTTACTATATAAATAGTTGTATTTTACATTTTAAATATTTTCAAATATCGCCATAAGGAAATATTGACCACAAGGACAATATTGTGTTAGCTATGTCTTCGACCTACAGGTGAAATGACTAAAATACTTCTCTACATATTATCGTTCATGAGGAAATAGTGTACTAACACCTCCCTAAAAGATATCTACCATTCTTAGGCTTCTAGTCCAATGATCCACCACTTCTTGGAATATTTTTGCTTTCCAAGGGAGCTACCCTAAAGTTAAAATCCAAGTCATGTTTCCCAGGATCTTGGATAATTAAATCATTCATACAACCACAAGGGCCGATATAGTGTAGACACTGTCTCGTACAAGTCTATCTTGACTAATTAATTACATATACCCAACATACAAGTATATCGATCATTCTAAAGAACCTCAACTATAGTATATCAAAGCATACACTTTCAACTTTGTCAGACCACCAACTTATACTCAAACTGTAGAGTACAAGTCAACGCTGTAGCAGTAGTAGTCTAGATTTCTATCACATAGTACTTTTATAAACTACTACTACAAGTTCTATTCTACGTATTCAAAATACGTTTATGTTATGAAATGAGAAGACTACTCATTGGCTAAAGGTAAGCCATTCCCTATTTAGAATTTATAATACAATAACCTTGCCATGATGGGATTCTCATTCTCATCATCCGGTTAAGAATAATAGTTTATGTGTTAAGTATCTCATGATCCATACCTTACTGTGAAAGACTTTCATTCACATGAACCATTTACTGAAACATAATAGATCTTTTTCTAATAAAATCGTGTACAAATATAAAGAGGATTTCACAAATAAATTCTGAGAAAAATACTTTTATTAATACAAATCAAAATTACATTAGAAACTTAGTCTAAGAGGGCATACATTCCAACAACCATATCTGGAATCGCGTGTGATGGGAGAAGTTGAGACAGGGCTCTCTCGAGTAAGCTTAACTTCAATCGAGATCCGTCTAGGTCTGTACCCGTGGGGCAAAAACCAAAGAGCGTGTCGCATAGGTCTAGTAGCTCTGCCTGCGGATAGTTGAACCCGCAGCCAATAATTGGATCACCCTCCATGCATAATTCAAAGAGGACTTCTACATCTTGCAAGGTAATAGTGGTCTCTCCAACTGTAAGGTGGAAGGTGTGAATCTCCTAGTGCTATTTTTCCACCAACGCTGTAATCAGGGGATGATAAATCTTCATGTAAGGCAAACGAATAATCTTACCGAACTCAACTACATCCATAAGTTGCTCGACGTGGGGATTGAATGGTCGAGCAACACAAAAAGCGCTTTCATTGTACTTTGTAGTGAGGACAGTGTCTTCCAACTATCTTGCCCAAATATATATCAATCTATATCTACGCTGTGGGGTTAACAAGTCCAGAATAATAGGGCCAAGATCAACTCTGTTTGGTGTAGGCCCATACATGATATCCTTAATAAGACAGTACGATTGTAATTTATTATTAAACAAAATAAAGTGAAAATATCAGTATAAGACATAACCAAATATATAAAGTGATGAAACTAAACGCATGTCAACAAAGCTGCATAATATTACAAAAGATGTGATGAAATGTACTACACACATAAATACGCTTTGATACAATATATCAAATAAGAAATATTACACCAGTCCTATGAAATAAAAAGTTACTACATGTAAATTGTGTTGACATCACTCTATGGCACCATATGCCCTCTAGACTAGATTTCTGATGTAATTATCGAATTTATTAATAAAAGAATTTATTCTTAAATTTTTTTTTATGAATTTACATTTTATTTGTGTACGATTTATGTTTAAAAAAGACCCATTGTGTTTAAGTAAGTGATCCATGTAAATGATGGTCTTTCACAATAAAGTATGGGTCACGGGTAACTTAACACATAAATGTTTATTCTTAACCGATTGATGAGAATGGAAATCTCATCATGTTTAGGTTATTGTATTATGAATATATTGTTACAATATATTGTTTAGGTTTCCTTGACCCTATCCGCCTTAGGGATAAAAGACATTTTGGTCATCTTTCCTATTAGGCTAGATTCACACTGAGGCCAATTTTCCAATCTCAATGTGCCCAAAGGCCCATCATGGATTAGCCTCTGAATCCTGGTTGAGTTGATGTGACCCAACCACATATGCCAAATATATGAGTCATTGATATTGGTCTTTCTCTTCTTAGTTAAAGGTTTAAATTGAGTGTTATTTGATTGATTGTTAATAGGGTTTAAATAGAATAGATTTCTATACATGTGCCCAGTACATAACATTTCTCCATTTCTACTGATAGAAATACCAGAATGGAAATCTTCAGAATATCCTTGATTTATAAGTTTTGCAACTAAAATCAAATTCTGACAAAAACCAGGTACATATAAAATATATATTAAAACCACTTTATTATTACAATCAAAACAAGATCCAGCTCTCCCACTGCAAGGGCCCAGACTTGTGCTCTATTTCCACACGTAATCCATGTTCACCCTTCTTGAGTCTTCTTATCTTTCTAAACCCCTGGAAGGAGTTACAGATATGATCAGTGGCTCCTGAATCAACAATCCAAGTGGAAGTTGATCCAACCATTGATATAGACTTTAGATAGAGAACATTACATGTGGGGTTTTTCTTGAATTGAAGATCTGGACACTCCTTTTTTCAGTGTCCCTTCTTCCCATATATGAAGCACTTGCCATTTGCTTTGTCTTTGGGCTGGGTCTTGGGCTGGGCTACTGCGTTTCCCTTCTTCCTTTTGAACTTTCTGGGCTTAGATCCAGTTCTTGAGGAAGAAGCCTTAGCAATCATGGCCATTGAATGCGGCTTCATGACCTTCTCTGCCATCTGAAGTTCCTTCATCAACTCAGTCAAACTCATATTGTAATTTAGTTTGAACTGAGTAAAGGAATCCAGTAGAGATTCGAGAACCATGTAAACTTGGTTCCCGTGATCAATGATAGCCCCTAAGATATCCGCCTCCTCGGAAGCAGCAATCAAATTGAGCATATGCTCCCTGACTGATGCTCCCTCAGCCATCTTAGTATTTATTATAGTTCGAAGAACCTCCTGCCTTGTGGGCTGGCTCTTAATTGCGAACATAATGGCCAATGAATGACTAATTTTATACGCAGAAGCTATGTACTCGTATTTAGACTGGAGCACATCAGACATGGAGGCTAGTATATAGCAACGTGCCATTTCATTAGCCTTCTTCCATGCCTTCTTAGCCTCTCGCTCTTTGTCGGCGGAACCTTCCCCGATCTCAGGGTAGGTCTCGTAAAGGACATACTTATACTCCACGGCTGTGAGTATTATGTCCAGGTTCCTCTTCCAATCCACATAGTTTGGTCCCGTTAACTTATTCTCACGGAGAATAACGGCTAAAGGACTAAAAGAACCTCCCACCATTTCTGAAAAATCGAATAATAAAAGAAAGGATTTAATTTGTGAAAATAAATTTGTGCACAGAAATTAATTTGGCTCGTAGGAAAACTGACATAGCTTCTTTGGAAGATTAACAGTTCCCTAAGCTAAGTGTACTAACCACCACAAATTAATTTTCCTTCGAGGTAATGATCTAGAGAATAACTCCATCGTGGGATGACCGTTTCCTCTCTATTTCCTATGGACATTCCTCACACTATAACCTTCAACGTGGGCTGGCCGATTATAGTACGTGTCCCGAGTTATTAATTACATCATTCTATTAGATCTAGATTCTTGTCCCGATTATAGTATGTTCTTCTTCATTTTTATTAACTAACATGCTCCCTAAGTCAATCAAATTCATGCTCTGATACCACTTGAAGGATTGAACATAACAGAGCATGCAACCTTCAGTGAATAAAAATGGAAGAACATGGCATATATCAGAGTATTGGCATAGCATGGTGGGATAAAAACATACCTGTTGAAGCCTTAAAAACAAAAAGAACATGGTTGAATCAATTGAAGCTCAAAAACAGCTTCTTCTTTCAACGTCCAGTGAACACCAGTGAAGCTTCCTTTCTTCTATCTCCGGTTCTTTTTCTCCTCCGGTGGAATGCTAAGCTTTTTAATTCACGGAATATGACCACTGCCTAAATCCAGTTGGTGAGCACACAATTTTGGAAGAGAAAATGAAGATCACTCATATGTCTTTCACACTTTTCACTGACTTTTCCTTCACTGCCTAGGTTGGCATTTATAGGCAGTCTTCATGAACCAAACCCAGAAGCCAGAAAACCAAGAGACACAAATGTCTTCTCGGTTGGCTTCCTTTGGTTTCAAAACCAAAAGCCAGAAGAAGGAAAATCAAGAGACACGAGAGAGACAGAGAGCCAAGAGACATCCGAAAAATATATTTCTATTTTTTTCCCTTTCCTTTTATTTTATTTTTCCACACAGAAAGTCAAGAGTCATGAAACCAAAAATAATTATTTTGATAAAAATAATATTCCCGGGATTTTATACCCGAATATTATAAACAAAATAAATTTCGGCTTCACTCCAAACTCTTCTAAACTGTGTCCGGAAAAATCCTATGGTCCAGACTATTGGGCCAAAATAATATTTATTATTTTCCTTGGACCCGAAAACTCCAAAATAATAAACATTAATTATTTTCCTTGGGATTAAATAAACAACCCAATAAATAATTAATGGACCCAAATGAACCAAAAAATAATTAAACATTAATTATTTATTTCTTGGGATTTAATTAAATAAATAACCCAATAAATAATTAAGTAATAATTATTTTCCTCTAGTTTAAGTCCCGGTTAATTTTTCTAATTATTCAAACCGAACCCAAGTCCTGAATAATTAATTAACCAATTAAACCAGATAATAAATTTCTCTCTAATTATTTTATTCCAGTCCAATAATAAATTAGACTTCCCGAATAAAATAAAACTCTCTCAACTGAGATCATTTTCTCATTCCAAAAATTAATTAGGACTTACGGGCTATTCTGATGACCAAAAAGACACATCGCCTTACTACTAAAATGACCAAAATACCCCTACTATATAAATAGATGTATTTTGCATTTTAAATATTTCCTAATATCACCATAAGGAAATATTGACCCCAAGGACAATGCTGCATTAGCAGAGTCTTCGACTTACAAGTGAAATGACTAAAATACCCCTCTACATATCGCCGTACATTTAGAGAGGAAGAAGTGTACTAACACCTCTCTAAAGACATCTACCATCCTTAGGCCTCTAGTACAATGATCCACAACTTCCTGGAGTGTTTCCGTTTTCCAAGGGAGCTACCCTTAAGCAAACATCCAAGTCATGTTTCTCAGGATCCTGGATATTTAGATCATCCGGACAACCACAATGGGCGATATGATGTAGAAACTATCTTGTACAAGTCTGTCTTAACTAACTAGTTACACATACCCAACATACACGTATATTGGCCCTCCGATAGAACCTCAACTATAGTATATCAAAGCATATGCTTCCAGCTTCGCCAGACCACCGACTCATACTCAAGTCGTAGAGTACTAGTCCACGCTGTAGCGGTAATAGTCTAGGTTTCTACCATATAGTACTTTTTAGAAACCACTACTACAGGTCATGTTCTACGTATTCGAAATACGCTTATGTCATGAAGTGAGTGGACTACTCACTGGTTAAAGGTAAGTCATTCCCCACCTGGAATTCATAACATAATAACCTAAACATGACGAGATTTCCATTCTCATCAATTGGTTAAGCACAGCTGTTTATGTGTTTAAATAACCCATGATCCATACCTTACTGTGAAAGACCTCCATTCACATGTATCACTTATTTACACACAAATGATGAAAATTATTTCACAAATGATTTCTAACAAATAAATTCTTTTATTAAGATATTCGATATTTTCATCAGAAAATTAGTCTAAGAGGGCATATTCCCAACATCCACTTACTTCATAGCATAAGCGTATTTTGAATACATAGAACAGGACATGTAATAGTGGTTTCTAAAAGTATTATCTAGAAGAAACTTAGACTACTACTGCTACAATGTGGACTAATAGTCTATGGCTTGAGTATGAATTAGTGGTCTGCTGAAGCTGGAAGCATATACTTTAATATACTGTAGTTGAGGTTCTATTGTAAAGCCAATATACTTGTATATTGGGTATATATGAGTAGTTAGTTAAGGCAAACTTGTACAAGATAGCTTCTGCGCTATATCACCCCTTGTGATTGTTCGAATAATCTAAATATCCAAGGCCCTGGGGAACATGACTTGGATGTTTGCTTTAGAGTAGCTTCCTTGGAAAGCGAAAATATTTCAGGAGTCGTGGATCATTGGACTAGAGATTTAAGAATGGTATATATCTTTTAGAGAGGTGTTAGTACACTTTTCCTCTCTAAATGTTTGGCGATGCATAGAGGGGTATTTTAGTCATTACACATGTAGGTCGGAGATTTTGCTAACAAAACATTGTCTTTGGGGTCAATATTTTCTTATGGTGATATTAGAAAATATTTAAAATGTAAAATACAGCTATTTCTATAGCAAGGGTATTTTGGTTATTTTAGTAGTCAAGGCGATGTGTCTTTTGGTCCTCGAAATAGCCCATAAATCCTGATGGTTTTGGGTTGAGAGATTGGTCTTGTATAAAATGGATTTTATTTTATTCGAGTAGCCTAGTTTATTTTTTGGGTTAGAATAAAATAAAAAGTCCGAAATGAGAGAATTATATATTGGCTCATTTGGGTTATTTAATTAATTTAATTATTGAACTTGTATTAGTCCAGGAATAATTAAATTGAATTAAAGGCTTAACCCAATTAATTGGGCCAAGGATTGAGGATTATATTTGTCCATTTGAGTTATTTAATTAATTTAATTATTGGGTTTGTATTAGTCTATGAATAATTAAATTGAATTAAAGGTTTAACCCAATGAATTGGGCCATAAGCCCATCGGTTAAGTTTAGTCTGGTTGATAGCTTAACATGACATGAGCCTTAGAGCTTCTCTAATTCTACCGCCTCTGTTTGATTTTGAATACCTGGGTAATAGCCTATTATCAAGGAGTTGGAATTCAAGAAAACTGAGCTAGTTTTGCACGGAATGTGGTTTTTCCTCTAGCCGATTTTTTCTTCTTCTCTCTGTAGACTATGATCTCTATGCTATTCAATAGCAAGAACAGAGACACGATATTTTTTTTTTCCTAATTAATGCTTGATAGCATTTAGTCAGAAAAAAAGATCATTCTCTTCGTCCTTAGCCTTCACCAAGCTTTCAGGCATAGGTTATATTTCGAAAGACCTAAGGCATTGCGTTGATACCCAGACGAAGTCGACGGCTTGCGGGATAACAGCCTGAAGAAAGGATCACAGAACTAGCAGTGGTTTAGATAGGATCGCCGACACCTCCTAGACAAACGATAAAGCGTAGAGGTAAAAAAAACTCTTCTGCTGCTCTGCGTTTTTTTTGTTTAACAACATACGTCTGTGCGTCTTCTTTTTTTTGCCGCGTTTACCTACACCTGGTATCAAAGATAGGTTTATATGGCAATATAGGATGCATGTTAGTGAATAAAAATAGTTAGATGATTGTTTGATCATAATATATGAACCTTCGTATTGTTTGGTATGGGTAGTTTATGTTCTATACGTCTCGTGGTTGAGATATTGAAACGTCTGTAATTAATTTTTATGGCTTTCATAGTATTCATGCAAGTCTATAATTAAAGGCATAGTCATTTGTGGATTGTTTTGAATGAATTCTGGTGAAATATGTGAAAAAAACGGAGAAAGAAGCGTCTAAAATAGAGGAGGAAAAACGAAAAAGACGAAGTATTGTAGTAGCCGAGCTGGCGCTGTTGATGTGAGGGGAGCCGAAGTCGCCCAAGCCAGTCGCGACTCAAGCCAAGATGGCCTCAACTCAGGACTGCGAGCGAGGAAGCTTCCTCGTGGAAGCAACAGCTTCCTCGCGGAAGCCGTTTTCCTCAAGAAAACTTGCAGAAGCTACTGCGCGGGCACCCGCCCGAGATTGTGGTCCATAGGTTTTCCCATGGGCCATGATCTAGTGTGGCAGGTGCACTAGACCAAAGAATTTTTTTTTTGTCCCATACTAGGCGAAGTTATTTTTATTGTAATAGTTAATATTTTGCTTGAAAAATAATAGTAAAGAAAATTTAGGATTAAACAAGATAATTAATTAATTAATTAATGTGTTTAATTATAATATTTAGACACTTAGGTTAAAAGAATATAAAAGTATGAAAACGTTTATAGTTTTCTAGCATACTTAATTCTTTTTTTGTTCCCTATATGCACATTTTCTCAAAGACCAAAGTCTTTGGGAAATTTATGACAAGAAAATCATTTTTCAAATTAAAAATGGTTATTTTTAAGTTGGACAAAAAATTAATCGTTAGATATTTTCTCAAAGGATTTAATCCTTAATATAGAAAATATTTTGGATTTAGATATTTTTGTAAGTTAAAATAGAAAGCCATTTTATTTTATTTTTGCACTAGAAAATTATTTTTGTCAAATTAAACTTGAGACCAAAGTCTCTAGAAAGTTTAAAAGGAAATTTTTTAAAATCATTAAGTTCTTGACTGTGTAAAATAAATTCATAAAAAATCTCTTAAAGGATTTTATCTTGACATAGAGATTTATGAATTTAGATATTTTATAAAAAGTTAAGGGATACTTAATGGGATATTTTCAAAAAGGATATTTTCTTTAAAAACCCTTGTTTTAAAAGATTAAGTGGGAGAGGGGTTCTAACGGCTTCACGGCTTTAGTCACGATTCTCATTAGAGATCGTAGGTCCCCTCACGTCACCTTGGGAGTGAACCAATATAAGATGGAGATGCCACAATGATTTAGAACTAATGGATGGATGTAATTAATAACTTGGGACACGTGCTATGATCGACCAGCTCATGTTGGAAGTTATAGTGCGAGAAATGTCCATAGGAAATGAGAAGAAATAGTCATCTCATTGATGGAGTAATCTTCTAGATCATTACCTAGAAGAAAATTAATTTGTGGTGGTTAATACACTTAACTTAGGAAACTGTTAATCTTCCCAATAAACTATGTCAGTTTTCCTAAGAGCCAAATTAATCATATTAAAAAAAATAGTGATAGAGTTAACTATTATCGGATTTAATATGAGGATAAAGTGCACAAATTATTTTGTTTTTTCACAAATTGAGATTTCTTTTACTTTCTATTTTTCAAAAATGGTTGGTGGAGGTTCTTTTAGTCATTTAGCCGTTATTCTCAGAGAGAATAAGTTAATGGGTCCAAATTATGTAGACTAGAAAAGGAATTTGGACATAATACTTACAGTCGAGGAGTATAAGTATGTCCTCTATGAAATTTGCCCTGTTATTGGGGATAGTTCCACCGATGTTGAGCGCAAAGCAGAGAAAGCATGGAAGAAGGCCGACGAGATGACTCGTTGCTACATGTTGGCCTCTATGTCTAATGTGTTCCAGTCCAAACATGAGCACATGGCCACTGCATATGATATTAGCCAGTCACTAGCTACAATATTCGCTGATAAGAGCTGGACCGTAAGGCAGGAAGCTCTTAGGATGATTATAAATACTAAGATGGCTGATAGAGCATCAGTCAGGGAGTATATGCTCAAAATGATTGCTGCTTTCGAAGAAGCGGAAGTCTTAGGGGCTGTTATTGACCCTGAGAGCCAAGTGAACATGGTTCTCGAATCTCTGCCGGGCTCTTTTACTTAATTCAAGTTAAACTATAATATAAACAAGTTAAATATAAGTTTAACTGAGTTAATAAAAGAGTTTCAGGCGGTGGAGAAGGTCATGAAGCCACAGTCCAAGGTTATGATTACTGGGGCTTCTTTTTCCAGAATTGGACCCAAGTCCAAAAAGTTCAAGAAGAATAAAGGAAACGCAGTAGCCCAGCCCAAGAACCAGCCCAACAAGCCAAAGGGCAAATGCTTCAAGTACGAACAGAAGGGACACTGGAAAAAGGAGTGTCCAGAGCTTTAAACCAAGAAAAACCCTACAGGTATTGTTCTCTATCTATAGTTAGTTTCAATGGTTGGAACAACTTCCACTTAGATTGTTGATTCTGGAGCCATTGATCATATCTGTAACTCCTTGTAGGGGTTTAAGAAGATAAGAAGACTCCAGAAGAATAAGCGTGAACCTTTGGAAATAGAGCACAAGTATGGACCTTTGGAATGGGAGAACTAGATCTTATTTTTTATTGTAATAGAGTAGTTATTTTGAATATTATTTTATATGTTCCTGGATTTAGATAGAATTTAGTTTCAATTGCAAAATTTATAAATCAAGGATATTTTGTTTCTTTCCATTATGGTATTACTATCAGTAGAAATAGAGAAGTTCTTTATTCTAGGCACATGTATGGAAACTTATTCTTCTTAAATCCTACAAACAATCAAATAAATAATGCTCAATTTGAACTTTTAAGTAAGAAGAGAAAGACCAATATCAATGACTTATATCTTTGGTATCTAAAGTTGGGTCAGATTAACTCAACCAGGATTCAAAGGTTAATCCATGATGGGCTCTTGGGCTCATTAAGATTGGAAAGTTAGCCTTAATATGAATCCTGCCTTATGGGAAAAATGACTAAAAGGTCATTCACCCAAAAGGCTGATAGAGCCAAGGAAATATTGGACCTTGTTCACACTGATGTGTGTGGTCTTTTGCTACACCAGCTAAAGGAAATTTTTAATACTTCATCACTTTCATGAATGATTATACAATGTTTGGTTATGTCTACTTGATGAGGCGCAAGTCTGACTCTTTTGACAAGTTCAAATAGTTTAAGGTTGAAGTGGAGCGTCGGACAGGTAAACTAATCAAAATCTTATGATCGAATCGTGGTGGAGAATACCTTATCGGTGAATTTAAGGATTACATAATACATCATGAGATAGTATCCCAACTCTCTGCGCCGGGGATATCTCAGCAGAATGGAGTAGCTGAGAGAAAGAACGGGATATTGATGGAAATGGTTCGAAGCATGATGTCTCATGCTACTCTTCCGGTCTCTTTTTGGGGATAAACCTTGGAAACGACGACATACATTCTGAACTTAGTGCTTTCGAAGTCAGTATCTAGGACGGCCTATGAGATGTGGATTGGGCGTAAGCCAAGTCTGAATCATCTCAGGATATGAGACTGTCCAACTTATGTATTGATCAAGGGAGACAAGCTAAAACTAAGATCGAAATTATACTATTTTGTTGAGTATTCAAAAGGGATAAAAAGAGGTTACTTTTATCATCCCAAGGAGTAGAAAGTATTGGTAAGTGCTAATGCTAGATACTTGGAGTATGATCAAAGTACTTCCACTAAAGGTTCAACAAGGTTGGAACTCGAGGACAAGTTATCTTTGGAATTAACTTCTTCAGACCCGATTGTGGAACAAAAAGAGGCACAACATCAAGAACCTGTACAAACGGAGCCTCGTCGTAGTGGGAGAGTATCTAGGGTTCCAGAAAGATGGACTGGTGAGGCTTTCGAGGTGGTCTCTGACCATCAGAAATAAGATCCCATTAGATACAATGAGGCTATTGCTGATGCCGATGCAAATCTATAGTATTGAGTCTATGTACTTCAATTAGGTTTGGGATCTTGAAGTTTATGTGCTTCAATCAGGTTTGGGATCTTGTAGCTTTGCCTGAAGGGATAAAACTTATTGGGTGTAAGTGGGTATACAAGAGGAAAATGGGGGTGGATGAGAATGTGGAAACCTTTAAAGCTAGGTTTGTGACGAAAAGGTATACTCAGAAAAAGGGAATCGATTATGAGGAATCTTTTTCCTTGGAAGCCATGCTTAAATCCATCCTTATCCTTCTTGCCATTGCATGTCATTATGACCACGATATATGGCAAATGGATGTTAAGACGGCATTTCTTAACAGCCATCTTAGTGAAGACATCTATGTGTCCCAACCGGAAGGTTTTATTGCTAAAGGTTAGGAACATATGGTTTGCAAGCTTAAGAAGTCCATTTATGGATTTAAGCAGGCATCTAAAATATGGAACATTCGTTTTAACGAGACTGTAAAGTCTTACGGTTTCATTCAAAAAGAGGATGAACCATGCGTGTACAGAAAATTGAAAGGTATAAATGTGATTTTTCTTGTCCTATATGTGGATGACATTCTACTCATTGGGAATGATGTAGGGACATTTTCATCTACTAAGGTTTGGCTGTTTAGTCAATTCAGTATAAAGAACTTTGGAGAAGCCAGTTACATTCTCGAGATTAAACTTCTTAGAAATAGAAAACAAAGAATATTAGGATTATCCCGAGCGACATACATTGACAAAATGCTTGCCAAGTTCAGCATGGACTCATACAAGTGAGCTCTAATTCCTTGCAGATATGTGTTGTCTTTTTGTTCAAATGACTGTTCTAAGTCCCAAGAAGAAAAATACCGAATGAGTAGGATTCCCTACACTTTAACTGTGGAAAGTCTCATGTACGCCATGCTGTGCACTAGGCCAGATATCTGCTTTGCCGTAGGCTTAGTTAGTAAATATTAGTCAAACCCTGAGAAGGTTCATTGGCAAGCTGTAAAGTATATTCTTAAGTACCTCAATGGTATGGAAGATTATATACTGGTTTACAGGACTGACGGCTTGGTTCCTATTGGATACACAGACTCAGATTTTTAGGCAGATAAGGATAAGAGAAAATTCACTAGTGCATATGTCTTCACCTTGTCTGGAGGAACTGTTTCATGGAGGAGTATCAAGCAATCTTACATTGCTGACTCAACTATGGAAGCTGAGTATGTGGCAGCTTTGGAGGTATCCAAGGAAGCAGTCTGACTCCGGAAATTCCTTTCAAAATTTAGGGTCATGCCACATAATGACAGACCAATTATGATGTATTGCAACAACATTGGAACAGTCTCACAATCCAAAGAATTCAAGAACCACAAGAAGGGGAAGCACTTCGAGAGGAAGTACCACCTAATTCGGGATTTTATCCAAAGACGAAAAATCGTGGTGAAACAGATAGTCTTGGAGAATAACCTAGCAGATCTCTTCACCAAGCCTTTTGCTGAGAGAGTCTTTAAGAGACACTTTAATGTTATAGGGGTGGGCATCTACGGACTTTTTTAGTCTTAAAATACAAGTGAAAAATTGTTGAAATGTATGCCCTTTAGACTAGATTTTTGATGTAATTATCGAATTTATTAATAAAAGAATTTATTCTTAAAATTTGTTTGTGAATTTACATTTTATTTGTGCACGATTTATGTTTGGAAAAGACCTATTGTATTTAAGTAAGTGATCCATGTGAATGGTGGTCTTTCATAGTAAGGTATGTGTCACGGGTTACTTAACATATAAACCTTTATTCTTAACCGATTGATGAGAATGAGAATCTTATCATGTTTAGATTATTATGTTATGAATTTCAAATTGGGAATGGCTTACCTTTAGTTCATGAATAGTCCACTCACTTTATAGCATAAGCGTATTTTGAATACGTAGAACAGGATCTATAATAGTGATTTCTAAAAATACTATCTAGAAGAAATCCCAAACTACTACTGCTACAGTATGGACTAATCTCTACCGCTTGAGTATGAGTTGGTGGTCTAACGAAAAAGGAAGCACGTACTTTGATATACTATAGTTGAGGTTCTATCGTAAAGCCAATATACTTGTATATTGGGTATATGTGACTAGTTAGTTAAGACAGACTTGTACAAGATATCTTCTATGCTATATCACCTCTGTGACTGTTCAAATGATCTAAATATCCAGGGCCTTGGGGAATATGACTTAGATGTTTGCTTTAGGGTAGCTCATTTGGAATGTGAAAAAATTTCAAGAGTCGTAAATCATTGGACTAGAGGTCTAAGGATGGTATATGTCTTTTAGAAAGGTGGTAGTACACTCTTCCTCTCTAAATGTTTGGCGATGTGTAGATGAGTATTTTAGTCATTACACCTGTAGGTCGGAGATTTTGCTAACGCAGTATTGTCCTTGGGGTTAATATTTTCTTATGGTGATATTAGAAAATATTTAAAATACAAAATACAACTATTTCTATAATAGGAGTATTTTGGTCATTTTAGTAGCCAAGACGATGTGTCTTTTGGTCCTCGAAATAGCCCATAAGTCTTGATTATTTTGGGTTGAGGGATTGGTCTTGTATAAAATAGATTTTAATTTATTCGAGTAGCCTGGTTTATTTATTAGGTTAGAATAAAATAAAAGGTCTAAAAGAGAGAATTATATATTGACCCATTTGGGTTATTTAATTAATTTAATTATTTGACTTATATTAGTCCAGGAATAATTAAATTGAATTAAAGGCTTAACCCAATGAACTGGGCCAAGGCTTGAAGTTTATATTAGTCCATTTAGGTTATTTAATTAATTTAATTATTGAACTTGTATTAGTTCAGGAATAATTAAATTGAATTAAAGACTTAACCCAATGAATTGGGCCATAGGCCCATAGGTTAAGATTAGTCTAGTTGATGGCTTAACATGGCATAGGCCTTAGTGCTTCTTTGATTCTATCGCCTCTATTTGATTTTGAATGCTCGGGTAATAGCCTGTTATCAAGGAGTTAAGATTCAAGAGAACTGAGTTAGTTTTATACGGAACGTGATTTTTCCTCTAGCCAGTTTTTTCTTCTTCTCTCTGTAGATAGCAAGAATAAAGACACGATATTTTTTTTCTGATTAATGCTTGATAGCATTTAGTTAGAAAAAGAAGATCATCCTCTTCGTCCTTAGCTTTCACCAAGCTTTCAGGCACGGGTTATATTCCGAAAGACCCGAAGCATTGCGTTGATGCCCAGACGGAGCCAACGGCTTGCGGGACAACAGCCTGAAGAAAGGATCACAGAACCAGTAATGGTTCAGACAGGATCACCCGCACCTCCTAGACAAACAATAAAGCGTAGAGGTAAAAAAAAATTAAAAAAAAAACTCATCCACTGCTCTGCGTTTTTTTTTTGTTTAATGACATGCGTCTGTACGTCTTCTTCTTTTTTTTTGGCCATGTTTACCTACACATAAGCCATATCGAGGAGGTGAATCAGGATTACATTCATCCATTTCATTCAGAATAAGCGACGTCCGCCTTCGACCGGCTTGACAATTTTTGAAATGGTCAGCGAATGGTACCAAGCTAAAACCAGGGTTGCGCCAATAATCCTCGAGCAAATGAGCTTGAATTGTGCCGTATACTTCAATTTATAGGACATTGTTATGTTTTTCGATGACACAAGATCCTCAAGGTTCAACCCCAATTGCTGACATGCTACAAATGCATACGAACAAGGAATTCCATATATTTTTCATTTGCAGCAACTACATGTCTTGGTACCAACATTAATCTTGTCGAATTATTTTTCTTTCCATGCTCATGATGTGCTGACATAACACTACAAATACCCCGATCCTGATTAAAAGCCAACACATGGTGTTTCCTTTATTTCATCTCATTCTTAACAAACTTTGTCATATCATCGAAAGAAATTGATATCTATCGTGATTAGCCTCTTGTCTATGATCGTTAAAATATTTGACCTTTTTTTGAAGGAAGACTCAATAATAACCTTGATGGGTAGGACACATATACTTTTAACAATACTGTTGAATGACTCTGTCAAATTAGTTGTCATATTACCCCACCTATGCCCACTGTTATAAGCAAGCGTCCATTATTCATTCGGAATTAAATCTAATCATGCCTTTACTTGGGGGTTTAGTAGAGTAATTTCTTCCATAATCTGTAAAAAATTTTACTTCTTACTTTGATCCCCGACTGCATACATCAATTTCTTTAACTGATGATTCCTGAACTTTGTATTGAAGTTATTTCGAATATGTCTAAGACAAAATATGTGCACTACTAGTTTGTCATTAGCTCTTGCCACCTGAGTAGTCGATGAAGGGTATTCACTATCCCAATGTGTCTGTCAGATATTAAACAAACTTTTCATTCCTTTAGTACATGCGCTTTGAGTAACGACAAAAATCAACCCCAACTGTCATTAGTTTCTTCATTAATGACTGCAAATGTAAGGGACAATATATTATTGTTGGCATCTTGACCCACTATTGTTAAGAGTTTTTTCTTATATACGCCCTTAAGAAATGTCCCGTTGACGCTAACCATCGATTTCATGCGAACAAATGCATCAATACATGGTTTGAATGCCCAAAAAATATATCCAAATGTCTTTGTCCATTATGTCCATAGGTAAGAAGTGCCACGCCATGACAGTACCTGGGTTAGTAGCTTGCAAGGCTTGCATATATCGTGACAGTTATGTGAATAAAGAAGGCCAGTCTCCATAGATCATCTTAATAGCATGTTTGAGCACGTTCCATCATTTCTTGTTAGATGGAGTGAAATGTAATATGTCATGGATATGGTTGTTTATCTTGCTGACCTTAATTTCTGAATTATTGTGAATCATTGACAAAATATACTTCGCCATAAATTTTTCACTCATATTGCGATGGTTGTCATCTATTGTTCAAACTAAACAAATGTGCTCCCCATGCCATCGAGTAATTTGCCATAAACCATAACTTTTTTTCTTTCGTGCAGGGATTCACCAATAACAGGGATGTTGAGGAATTGAATTTTTATATTCAAGAACTCATGATGCATCTTTGCTTTCTTGTACCATAAACTCACGACCTAATCTAACAGACCACGATCGAACGACCCAAAGTAACTTATCCTTATTCCTAAATCATATGTCAACCCTTAAGTTATTGTTGGATTTTAACCATAAATCTATCCCACTACTGCCCGTCGCCATTCTATCGGCTTCATTTTCTATTTCTTGAGAAGTATCCAACCAGATTGAATACGGTTGGATTATACAAACGGTCCGGTTCAGCGGGTATATTAATAGGTTGTTGCATTACAGAAGGATTGGGAATCTGTTCTCCAGCATCACGACCCCCCTCGTCCTCGTTGGGTTATCTTCTGCATCAAGCCCATCAATATCCAATATTGGTCCTAAACCGTCCACGGTCACCTCCAAAGCACCTACCCGATTGAGTTCTCGAGCAACCCATTCATCGATTGTGGTTACAACTAATGGAACATTTATTTCCACAGTTGAAAACAATGGCAGGTTGGGTTGTATTTGACTAGGTTTAATATTGACATGAAGTAGAGGTGTAATAAACCCCATCGAGGTTGATAGGTATTGATTACTTGGTCCGACAACTGGAGTATCTAGAATTGATGTAATATAAAGGGGTTGAAAATTGTCAGTTGGGAGATGTACAGGATTATTGGCGTAAACAGGTATAGGTACATTTAAATCAATATTAGACATGTTCACTAGAGTAGCTGAATTCATTAATTTAGTGAAGGACTCAGTAATAGGAGTGGGGCTATTATGATCTGAAAGATTTGTAGTTATTGCATTTTGAATCTGTACGATCTCATGATGAACATGCAGATTAATTGGTTATCCCTTTTACGGTGGATGCATAATACCACAAGCTTTCTATATCTTCATCATCCATTATGAAAGTTGTTGTAAACCTTATTACAATATCAATAATAATATCTTTTCTCATTGTTATTTGTAACTGAACAATAGACTTGTCAAATCCACGAAGTGTACACATTTTGCTGATTAAACCGAGGTAACTAACTCAATTTTTAACAATTAATGCCTTGTGTCATGAACTGTTAAAAAAATAAACATTTTAGGTGCACATAATCTCGCAATCCCAATACAACCATAATCTAACAGGTTGTTTTAGTGACATTGTGCCCAAACAAATTTGGAAAAAATTTTCTATTAAAAAAAAAAATACGTTACAACCTAAAATTACTATATAAAACTAATATCATCATTCTTCAGCACAAATCAACCCAAAACAACAGAATGTGCTATACAATCTAATATTAAATAAATCAATTAATCGACACAAATAATCAAAAAATAAATATCATTCAAATTTTAGTTTTTATATCATGGACGTGAAATTATGTTAATCAAAATATTTATTATTCAAATGTATAATATGTAAGAAATTTTCTATATAATATTTTAGATTAGTTTATATCTAGAGAAAGACAAAAAAGATATTTTGTTTAATTTTTTTGTGTAAATATTTTGGATTAATTTATAATTTTGTAATTTTTTTTAATTTTTATTTCAACAAGATAAAAATTTATTCATGTAATATTTATATTTCAAATTTAATATGTAATTGAAAAAAAAAAACTGACCTTGCATTTTTTTTAAAATTTTAATCAATAGAAATTTTCATCTAATTCAAATTGCTATTTGAAATTGTTTAAGTTCTCAAATTTAATAAAATATAAAATTTTAATTCCTGTATTTTTCATATTTTAAATTTATTTTTGTATTTGAAAAAAAAATGAGGATGTACTTAGATTGGGGTTCTATCGTTAAAAAAATATATATGCTTTTTTATTTTAACAAAAAATATATTTAATGTAAAATAAATTGTAATTGTGAAATATTGATTATTATATTATACGCTCTGAATTGATTAATATATTAATTTTTGAATTTATAAATCTTTATAAAAATCAAAATTATGTTCATATTCAAGGTTATGAATTAACATATGGACTAATTGGCAAAACCCTTTAATTTTTAGTTTTTATTAGTGACTCTATTTTTTTCTCATCCTTTTGCATTTATTTGAATATGTACTAAAAATTACAAATAAATTAAATTATGAAGTAGAAAAAACCTACAATTCAAGGATTATGTATAAAATTTTTAATTTTTTTTTTGAAAATTTGTCTTTTAGTCTCCAATTTTTTTTAAAAAATTATTATATTATTTCATATAATTTACCTTTTAATTTAAATATTTAATTCTATTCATGATCCTATTTGTGTGTGTACACGGTAGTGCATGTTTTTTGGTGAGAGGGTTTGTTGTAAGTTTTGTGCATGCATTGGTAAAATTGTTGGCAGTGTTTGAAATTTTATGTATGCCCATTCATTAGTATTTTTACCAGAGGTATGTAAAACTAGCTATAGCCTATATATGTAGCTATAACTTTTAACAATAGTATGTATTTTATTTTTCTTCTTTTAAGCAACTTAAAGTATGTAGTCAAAGCATTTTTTTTTGTAATTTAATTCACAATTCCTAGTTTTATGTGAGATTACATCTGTCTCTTTTGTTTTTTATATATATGAGGTCAGGATGATATAGGTCAAAATTAATTTATTAAAAGTATTTTTATTAATGAAATTATTATTTACTATATGAAATTCAGTACCTTAGAATTGAAACAAAAGTCAATTTAAGAGCCAAATCTACCCTACGTAGTTTATATCCATTCATCACAACAGAAAATAGACCAAATCAACAAGTCACCCTAGATTTTGATTCAACAGATCAAAGTAGATTATAAATTAGTCAACAATTTACCAAATATAATTTTACAAAATTCCAATAATTTCACTACAAGTACACAATCGTATAATTAAATTTTTAATACATTCTAATATATCTATTTCAACAAATGAATAGGTAAATTAATATAATCTCCATTTTTTGTTTACAAAAAACCTATTATATAGAAATTGTTTATGAGTGGCTCAAGTGCATAGGTAGCAACACTTTCCCCGATTTGTAGTTTTGACATAAATCTCTAGTAGCAAATTGGCGATGATGAAAAAAAATGAAGATGATACATAGTTCCGGATGAATGGTTGTTCTCGTGAAACTAGAGACGGAAGCTTTCTCCGGCAAAGAGAATAAAAATGGCCTCTGCTGTGTTTGGTGTTTGGGAGCAAAAGAATGGATGAATAAAATAATAGAGCAAATGTTTGGCCTTTAGTATGCATGCATATATAAAGCCATTTGAAAATGCCTTCTTACTTCCCTGACTTCTTTCTTTTTTGTTCCTGTGAATTCCTTTCCCGTGAATTTGTTAGAATATATGCCTTCTAGACTAATTTTATCTGATGTAATTATCGAATTTATTAATAAAAGAATTTATTTTCAAAATTTATTTATGAATTTACATTTTATTTATGCACGATTTTTGTTTGGAAAGGACCCATTGTGTTTAAGTAAGTGATCCATGTAAATGGTGGTATTTCACAGTAAGGTATGTATCACGGGTTACTTAACACATAAATATTTATTCTTAACCGATTGATGAGAATAAGAATCTCATTATATTTAAGTTATGAATTCCAAATAGGGAATATTTTACCTTTAACCAGTGAGTATTCCACTCACTTCATAGCATGAGCGTATTTTGAATATGTAGAACAGGACCCATAATAGTGGTTTCTAAAAATACTATTTAGAAGAAACCCATACTATTACTACTATAGCGTGGACTAATCTCTATGGCTTGAGTATAAGTTGGTGGTCTGACGAAACTAGAAGCATATACTTTGATATGTTGTAGTTGAGGTTCTTTTGTAAAGTCAATGTACTTGTATGTTGGGTATATGTGACTAATTAGTTAAGACAGACTTGTATAAGATAGCTTCTGTGCTATATCGCCCCTTGTGACTGTCTAAATGATCTAATTATCTAGGGTCGTGAGAAATATGACTTGAATGTTTACTTTAGGGTAGCTCCTTTGGAAAGTGGAAACATCCCAAGAGTCGTGGATCATTGGACTAGAGGTCTAAGGATGGTAGATGTCTATTAGAGAGGTGTTAGTACACTTCTCCTCTTTAATTGCACGATGATACGTAGAGGGGTATTTTAGTCATTACAGCTGTAGGTCGAAGACTTTGCTAACGCAGCATTATTCTTGGGGTCAATATTTTCTTATGGTGATATTAGAAAATATTTAAAATACAAAATATAGCTATTTATATAGCAGGGGTATTTTGGTTATTTTAGTAGTCAAGGCGATGTGTCTTTTGGTCCCCAAAATAGCTCTTAAGTCCTAACAGATTTGGATTAAGGAATTAGTCTTGATAATTATGGGTTTTATTTTATTTTATTTAAGTAATCTAATTTATTATTGAATTAGAATAAAATAAAAGACCCGAGAGAGAGTATATATTTTATTTAGCTTAATTGGTTAATTAATTATTCAGGGCCCAAGACTTAGATTGAATAGTTAGAAAATTAATCTAGATATAAACTAGATAAAAAAGCTTGATTTTTTATATTGGTCTATTTGGAATTGTTAATTATTTATTGGACAATTTAATCAAACCTAGAAAATAAATAATTGAGATATATTATTTATGGGTGTTCAAATCCAAGAGTAAATAATTTTATCTGACTTAATGAATAAGACCAAGGGTAAAATAAAATTAATATGTATAATTAATTATTAAATTAATAAAATAAAAATAAAAGACAACATGGGATGAATCTCGTGTTATTTTGTGTGAAGGATAACAGAAAGTATGGCTACTTTCTATTTTCATACTGTTAGTCACACTCTCTCGATGATTGCAAATTAAGATCAAAAGGAAAAAGCATGTGAAGGTTTGTGGAGTTTTTTTTTTTTTTTTCACAGAAGCAAAAACAAAGAAAACTTCACAGAAGCTAAGTCTGTGAAGAAATCACAGAAGCCAAAAGCATTGCAAACCTAACTTTTTTAAGCTTTCACCGACGGTGGAAATGACACCATTTCGGAAGCTCAAAAGTTTCACGTGAATGAGACAAAGTCGACGTTTACAAGAACGTGATCCAATAACTTCAAGTATCCTTGTACAAAAATCTTCTTCAGTGTCGTAAAGGTCATTCAATCACAAAGGTTAATTTTTGTTCTGTAAACATGCTTTCGGTTTGATTAATTTTGCCATTTTCGACCTTCAATTAGTATCAGAGACATGGTTTAGCAAATATAGGAAGCATGTTAGGCTTAACTAAAATAAGAAAATATTTGTTTTAGATGTTTTTATATGATCCTTCGTGTTTTCTGGTATGAGTAATTTCACGAGTGGAAGTATACGAACACTGTATTTTGATTGCTTTTATAGATATTGTGTAAGTCCAGTATTTTTAAGGGTATAGGCGGTTGTTTGGATGAGTTTTGATCGAAATCGTTGGAAAAAAATTGCGTTCAAAGTCGTTTGCAATTCACAGAGAAACTTGAAGAAGAAGGGTCAAGCCATGAAGCCGAGATGAGCCAAAAAATATGAGAGGAGCTAAGCCGGTTGGGGCTCCACATCACCTGGCGAGGTCGGCTTCCTCGCAGTGTGTTGCAATTGTTGCGCGGTCAACAATTTTAACCACGCAGTGGGGTGGAGGCGGGCCAGGTAGCGGCCCATGGGTTTTCCCACAGGCCATGATCCTGTGTGGCGAGTGCACTGGACCTGATTTTTTTTTGTCCCATATCAGGCGAAGTTATTTTTATTGCAATAGTTAATATTTTTTAAATATTTTGCATGAAAAATAATAGTAAAAGAAATTTAGAATTAAACATGATCATTAATTAATTAATGTGTTTAATTATATTATTTAGACATTTAAGTTATAAGAATAGAAAAGTATGAAAACGTTTATAATTTTCTAGCATGTTTATTTCTTTTTGTATCCTATGTGCGCGTTTTCTCAAAGACCAAAGTCTTTGGGAATTTTTGACAAAGATTTTTTTTTTAAAAATCAAATGGTTAATTTTAATTCGAACAAAATTTAATTCTTAGTTATTTTCTCAAAGAATTTTATCCTTGATATAGAAAATATTTTGAATTTAGATATTTTTGTAAATTAAAATAGAAAACCATTTTGATTGAATTTTAACAAGAAAATTTTTTTGGGTCAAATTAAGCTTGAGATCTAAATCTCTCGAAAGTTTTACTGAAAATTTTTGAAATTATTAAGTTTATTAACTTAAATAAAATTAATCCATAGAAAAATTTCTCAAATGGTATAAACCTTGACATAGAAATTTTTATGAGTTTAGATATTTTATTGTTGAGTTAAAAGAAAACTCAATTGAAATTTTCAAAAACTATTTTTCAAGAAAACCCTTATTTTAAAATACTAAATAAGAGAGGGGTTCCAACGGCCCCACGGCTTCCATCACAATCTTTATTAGAGATTGTGAGTCCCTTCGCATCACTATGGGAATGAACCCGTATAGGATGGGGATACCACAAGGATCTAGAACTAATAAATTGATGTAATTAATAACCCAGAACACGTGTTATGATCGGCCAGCCCATGTTGGAGGTTATAGTGCGAGGCATGTCTATAAGAAATGAGAAGAAACGGTCATCCCACGATGGAGAAGGGAAATTAATTTGTGGTGGTTAATACACTTAACTTAGAAAACTGTTAATCTTTCCAAGAAACTATGTTAATTTTTCTAAGAGCCAAATTAATCATATTAAAGATAATAGTGATAGGGTTAACTATTATTGGATTTAATATAAGGATAAAGTCACAAATTATTTTGTTTTTCACAAACTGAATTTTCTTTTATTTTTGATTTTTCAAAAATGGCTGGTGGAGGTTCTTTTAGTCTTTTAGCCATTATTCTCCATGAAAATAAACTAACGGGCCCAAATTATATGGACTGAAAAAGGAACTTGGACATAATACTCACTACTGATGAGTATAAGTATGTCCTCTTTGACACATGTCCTGTTATTGGGGAGGGTTCCACTGCTGAGGAGTAAGAGGCTGAGAAAGTATGGAAGAAGGCCAATAAAATGGCTCGATGCTACATGTTAGCCTCTATGTCTAATGTGCTCCAGTCTAAACACGAGCACATGGCCACTGCGTACGACATTAGCCAATCACTAGCCACGATGTTTGCAGAAAAGAGCCGACTTGCAAGGCAGGAGGCTCGTAGGACGATCATCAACACTAAGATGGCTGATGGAGCATCAGTCAGAGAGCATATGCTCAAGATGATTGCTGCTTTCAAGGAAGCAGAAGTCTTAGGGGCTGTAATTGATCCCCGAGAGTCAAGTGGACATGGATCTCGAATCTCTTCTGAGCTATTTTACTCAATTCAAGTTAAATTATAATATGAATAAGTTAAACATGAGTTTAATCGAGTTAGTGAAAGAGCTCCAAGTGACAGAGAAGGTCATGAAGTCACAGTTCAAGGCTATGATTGTTAGGACTTTTTCTTCCAGAACTAAGCTCAAGTTCAGGAAGTTCAAGAAGAAGAAAGGAAACGCACCGGTCTAGCCCAAGAACCAGCCCAACAAGCCCAAAGGCAAATGCTTTAAGTGCGGGTAAAAGGGATACTGGAAAAAAGAGTGTTCAGAATTTTAGGCCTAGAAAAACCTTACAGGTTTTTCTATCTAGAGTTAATTTCAATTGTTGGATCAACTTCCACTTGGATTGTTGATTCTGGTGTCATTGATTATATCTGTAACTCCTTGCAGGGGTTTAGAAAGATAAGAAGACTCTAGAAGAGCGAGCATGGACAACGAGTAGGAAATGGAGCACGAGTATAGGCCCTTGCAGTGGGAGAATTGGATTTTGTTTTTTATTGTAATAAAGTAGTTATTTTGAAAGATATTTTATATGTACCCGATTTTAGACAGAATTTGATTTCAGTTGCAAAGTCAATAAATCGTGGATATTTTGTTTCTTTCCATTCTAGTGTCACTATCAGTAGAAATGGAGAAGTTTTATGTACATGGCACATGTATGGAAACTTATTCTTTTTAAATCCTACGAACAATCAAATAAATAACGCTCAATCTGAACCTTTAAGTAAGAAGAGAAAGATCAATGTCAATGACTCATATCTTTGGCATCTAAGGTTATGTTATATTAACTCAATCAGGATTTAGAGATTAATTTATGATGGGTCCTTGGGCTTATTAAGATTGGAAAGTTGGCCTTAGTGTGAATCTTACCTTATGAGAAAAATGACCAAAAAGTCGTTCACCCAAAAGGCCGATAGAGCCAAAGAGATGTTGGGCCTTGTTCATACTGATGTGTGTGGTCCTTTGTCTATATAAGCTAGAGAGGGTTTTGAGTACTTCATCACTTTCACGAATAATTGTACAAGGTTTGGTTATGTCTACCTAATAAGGCGCAAGTCTGACTCTTTTGACAAGTTCAAAGAGTTTAAAGTTGAAGTGGAGCGTCGGACAGGCAAACTAATCAAAACCTTATGATCAGATCGTGGTGGAGAGTACCTCCTTGGTGGGTTCAAGGATTACATAGTACATCATGGGATAGTATCACAGCTCTTTGCATTAGGTACACCCCAGCAGTGGAGTAGTTGAGAGAAGGAACAGGACATTAATGGCGATGATCCGAAGCATGATATCTCATACTACTCTTCTGGTCTTTTTTTGGGGATATGCCTTGGAAACAGCGACATATATTCTGAACTTAGTGCCTTCCAAGTCAGTACCTAGGATATCCTTTGAGATGTGGACTAGGTGTAAGCCAAGTCTAAATCATCTTAGGATATAGAGTTGTCTAGTTTATGTGCTGAACAAGGGAGACAAGTTAGAACCAAAATCAGAATTATATTACTTTGTTGGGTATCCAAAAGGGACAAAATGAGGTTACTTTTATCATCCCAAGAAACAGAAAGTACTGGTAAGTACTAATGTTAGATACTTGGAAGATGATCAAAGTACTTCCACTAAAGGTTCAACAAGATTGGAAATCGAGGAAAAGTTATCTTCAGAATCAACTTCTTCAGACTCGATTATGGAATAAGAAGAGGCACAGCCTCAAGAACCTGTACAAACGGAGTTTCGTCGTAGTGAGAAGGTATCTAGAGTTCTAGAAATATAGACAGGAGAGGCTTTCGAGCTGGTCTCTAACCATCAGGAACAAGATCCCACTAAATACGAGGAGGTTATTGATGATGCCGATGCAAATCTATGGCATGAAGCAATAAAAGTTGAGATTGAGTCTATGTACTTCAATCAGATTTGGGATCTTGTAGCTTCACATGAAGGGATAAAAGCTATTGGGTGTAAGTGGATATACAAGAGGAAGAGGGGAGCGGATGGGAAGGTGGAAACCTTCAAAGCTAGGTTTGTGGCAAAAGAGTATACTCAGAAAGAGGGAATCGATTATGATGAAACATTTTCCCCGGTAGCCATGCTTAACTCCATCCGTATTCTCCTTGCCATTGCATGTCATTTTGACTATGAGATATGGCAAATGGATGTCAAGACGGCATTTCTTAATGGCCATCTTAACAAAGACATTTATATGTCCCAACCGAAAGGTTTTATTGCTAAAGGCCAGGAACATATGGTTTGCAAGCTTAAGAAGTCTATTTATAGACTTAAGCAGACATTTAGAATATGGAACATTCATTTTGACGAGACTGTAAAGTCTTACGGTTTCATTCAAAACAAGGATGAACCATGCGTATATAGGAAATTGGAAAGCATAAATGTGATTTTTCTTGTCCTATATATGAATGACATTCTACTCATTGAAAATGATGTAGGGACATTGTTATCTATTAAGGTTTGGTTGTCTAGTCAATTTAGTATGAAGGACTTGGGAGAAGCCAGTTACATTCTCAGGATTAAGCTTTTTAGAAATAGGAAGTAGAGAATGTTAGGATTATCCCAAATGACATACATTGACAAGATGTTGGCTAAGGTTAGCATGGACTCATGCAAGGGAGCTCTAATCTCTTGTAGACATGGGTTGTCTTTTTGTTCGAAGGATTGTCCTAAGTCTCGAGAGGAAAAAGATAGAATGAGTAGGATTCCCTACGCTTCGGTTGTCATGTACGTCATGCTGTGCACTAGGCCAGATATCTGCTTTGTCGTAGGCTTAGTTAGAAGATATTAGTCAAACCCTGAAGAGGTTCATTGGCAAGCTGTAAAGTATATTCTCAAGTACCTCAATAGTACGAAAGATTATATACTGGTTTACAGGGCTGACGGCTAGGTTCCTACTGGATAGACGACTCAGATTTCTAAGTAAATAAGGATGAGAGAAAATTCACTAGTAGATATGTCTTCACCTTGTTTGGAGAAACTGTTTTATGGAGAAGTATCAAGCAATCTTGTATTCCTGACTCAATCATAGAAGTTGAGTATGTGACAGTTTTAGAAGTATCTAAGGAAGCAGTCTGGCTCCGGAAGTTTCTTTCAGAACTTAGAGTATACCACACATGGACAGACCGATTGTGGTGTATTGTGATAACTCTGGAGCAGTCTCGCAATCCAAAGAACCCAGGAACCACAAGAAGGGGAAGCACATCCAGAGGAAGTACCACCTAATCCGAGATTTTATTCAGAGACAGGAAATCGTGGTGGATCAGATAGCCTCGAAGAACAATCTAGTAGATCGCTTCACCAAGCCTAAGGGTGGCAATCGTGTCGTGTTCGGGTTGGCGAGTCGTGTCAACTTGAGATAATTACATTCGACAAGTCAACCCAAACACGACCCGTTTAATAAACGTGTCGTGTCGTGTCAACCCATTTATTCTCGTGTCGTGTTCGTGTTATAAAACGGGTTGACACAATTAGACATAAAAATTAAATAGATAATTATTAAATCCATCAATCCGAATACTTATTAGACCCACTAATCTATGCACCATTACACAAAAAATTTTACAAAATTAAATCAAATCATATAAAATTAAAAAAACTAATAAAACAACCCATAAAGTCATAAAAAACCAATAAAATAACAAACTATCCCACTCAATATTTAGAGATCTTAATAAATTCATAAGATTTAATCTTAAAAATCTAAACAAATGTAGTTTTGCAATAAAATTGGATTATTCAAAAAATTATTTTCTCTAACTAAAAGTCATTGTAATAATATTATTATTATAAACACTAAATAATAATTAATTAAGAATGATTCATTTACTATATATCAAGTAAATAGCCGCATTAATATCATTTATTTTTCTTAAGAGGTCTCATATAATTAAACAAAATAGACACACAAACAATTCAATTAATTCATATAATAAAATTTAATTCAATTAATTCATGTAAAAAATTAAATTATCTAATTTTTTATAGTGAAATTTGTACGGTATTACAAAAAGTATTAAATATAAATATTAAAAAAAGTTAAATGGGTTCGTGGGTTGAAATGGGTTAAAACGGGTTGAACCCGTTTATGACCTGTACACGTTTAAAGTTAAACGGGTCGATCTGTTTCGACTCGAACCCGCGAAACCCCAACCCTAACCCACTATAACCGTATCGTTTTCGTGTCATGTTCAATATTGCTGCCCCTAACCAAGCCTTTGGCTGAGAGAGTCTTCAAGAGACACTTAGACGCCATAGAGGTGGGCACCTACGGGTTTTCTTAGTCTTAGAGTGCAAGTAGGAGATTGTTGGAATATATGCCCTCTAAATTAATTTTATCTGATATAATTATCAAAATTATTAATAAAAGAATTTATTCTCAAAATTTGTTTGTGAATTTACATTTTATTTGCATACGATTTTTGTTTGGAAAGGACCCATTGTGTTTAAGTAAGTGATCCATGTGAATGGTGCTTTTTCACAGTAAGGTATGGACCACGGATTACTTAACATATCAATATTTGTTTTTAACCGATTGATGAGAATGTGAATCATATCATGTTTAGGTTATTGTGTTATGAATTCCAAATGGGGAATGGCTTACCTTTAGCTAGTGATAGTCCATTCACTTCATAGCATGAGGTATTTCGAATATGTAGAATAGGACCTGCAATAGTAATTTCTAAAAGTACTATTTAGAAGAAACCCAGACTATTACTGTTACAGCTGGACTAATACTCTATCGCTTGAGTATAAGTTGGTGGTCTGACGAAGCTAGAAGTATATACTTTGATATACTATAGTTAAGGTTCTTTCGTAGAGCCGATATACTTGTATGTTGGGTATATGTGACTGGTTAGGTAAGATACACTTGTACAAGATAGCTTCTATGCTATATCACCCTTTTTGACTGTCCAAATGATCTAATTATCCAAGACCCTGGGAAACATGAATTGGATGTTTACTTTAGGGTAGCTCCCTTAGAAAGTGGAAACATTCAGGAGTCGTGGATCATTGGATAAGAGGTCTAAGGATGGTAGATGTCTATTAGAGAGGTGTTAGTACACCCTTCTTCTCTAATTACACGGCGTTGCATAAAGGGGTATTTTAGTCATTACACCTGTAGATCGAAGACTTTACTAACGCAGCATTATCCTTGGGGTCAATATTTCTTTATGGTGATATTATGAAATATTTAAAATGTAAAATATAGCTATTTATATAGCAGGTGTATTTTGGTTATTTTAATAGCCAAGACGATGTGTCTTTTGGTCCCCGGAATAGCTCTTAAATTCTGATAAATTTGGGTTAAGGAATTTGTCATGATAATTATGGGTTTTATTTTATTTTATTTAAGTAGTCTAATTTATTATTGCATTACAATAAAATAAAAGGTCCGAGAGAAAGTATATATTTTATTTAACTTAATTGGTTAATTAATTATTCAGGGCCCAAGGCCCATATTGAATAATTAGAAAATTAATCTAAATATAAACTAGATAAAATGTCTGATATTTTATATTGATTTATTTGGGTTTGTTAATTATTTATTGGGCTGTTTAATCAAACCCATAAAATAAATAATTGACATTTATTATTTATGGGTGTTCAAGTCTAAGAGTAAATAATTTTACCTGGCCCAATAAAAAAGACCAAGGGTAAAATAAAAATTTTAAAAAATATATAATTAATTATTAAATTAAATAAATAAATAAAATAAAGCGTGAAGGATAACCAAAAGTATGACTGCTTTCTATTTTCACGCTGTTGGTCACACTCTCTTAGTGATTGCAAATCAAGATCAAAAGGAAAAAGCATGTGAAGGTTTTTTTTTTTTTTTTTTGCAGAAGCAAAAACAAAGAAAGCTTCATAGAAGCTAAGTCTGTGAAGAATCATAGAAGCCAAAAGCATTGCAAATTCAACTTCTTTAAGCTTTCACCGGCAGTGGAAAGGGTACCATTTTGGAAGCTCAAAAACTTCGCGTGAATGAGACGAAGTCAACGTTTACAAGGACGTGATCCAATAGCTTCAAGTATACTTGTGCAGACATCTTCTTCAGTGCTGAAAAGGTCATTCAATCACAAAAGTAAATTTTTTATTTTGTAAGCATACTTTCGATTTGATTAATTTTACCGTTTTCGACCTTCAAAATTCAAAATCCATTTGAATTCTTTTCCTGTGCATCATAAGCCTTTTCAGAAGAATCTCTGAAGAATCAGAGATTCCTCTAAAAAAGGCTATGATTCATCTAAAAAGGGTACCGTCTCGTGTCTGGCAAACACGAGATCAAAGGCCAGCTTGATTGTTTCACCCGGCTTTAGAGGTGGGTGAACAAGGTGACCTTCTCGTGTCTTGCTAATGCAAGGTACCCCTTTCGGGGTCACCCCAAAATCGATACCCAATTTTGGACATCCATTTCAAAGGCCCCTATTTTGGTCAAAAGCCCAACCTTACTCTTAATGCTATTTCTTGAACTTGGGCAACAAAATAGAGTTAGGGTTTAGTGTTTCAAAATAAAAGTTTTTCACAATTAAAAAAGAATGGATTACATAACTTTTAACAAATGTTGGATTCAATCATGATTTTTAATTCTGTATTTCTTATAATAGACATTAAATATTAATTATAATTATAGTTTTTATTTATCATTTATAATTATTTTTATTTATATATTATAACAATATTAATATCTTATATCTCTCTTTAATAAAACAAATTCTTTTATTGTTAAATTCAATGTTTTTGCTCCTTCGTTTGATTAGTATGAAAAAATTTTCCATTGCATGATTTGATTATTCATAATATAAGTATAAAAATTTACAAATATGAAAATAAATTGAAAATTTTTAAACATATTAAGAGGGAAATTAATTAATATTATTATATTTAAATAAATGTGATGATTGATTTTAAAAAATTTGCAATTTAAAATATTATTACCAGATAGATAAAATTATGATGTTATGGTTTTGATCTTCTACTATAACATGAAATAATGTATGTGACCTGTTTGATAAATGGTTTTCAAGCATTATTTTTGAAAATTTTAACAAAAGTAAGTCGCTCTTTGAAAACAAATAATAAAGTTTTAAGTAACTCTTTCTACTGTGGAGAAACTGATTGCTGAAATACAATCCAAGAGCACTTATTGTTGTTGTTATTATTATTATTATTTTTTTTTATTTTTATTTTTTTTTATGCACTCTAAGTTCTTTCAAACTCCCATTAAAACATTGGTGGCTTTTTTTTTTTTTTTGAATGTTTGAATAAGGACAAATTTGATGCTACAACCATATATACCACCAAAATATATATTTTTTTGATTGTCAATTAACTTTGCCTACTTAGAGGGAGGAAAAAGAAAAATTAAAAGTTATAAGAGAATATCTCTTTTAAATAAATAATAAAAAAGTGTTACAAGAAAAAATTGTATATTTGAACTCGATTTTTTTCCCTTCCATATATGGTTTATATTCAAATTAAGGCAGTCCTTGAAAATAACTCCACTAGGGATTATGTTTTTTTTTTTTTCATTTTTAGGGATGAAATGTTCACTGTTGATGGTTAATTTGGTTTCTATATAAGGTTAAACTATATGATTTGTAAATCTACTGTGAGAAAAATAAAATGTTAAAAAGTATTTTACTACAAACCATATAGTTTTTAAGTTTGCTTAGGCTTGGCTTGGTTATTACATTTATCTTTGAAAATTATCTGAGGACTGAGTAGTTAGGTAATCAATTGGATTTTGGAATGAAGATTTGGGTATCTAATATCATGTACATACGTAAATTATTGTGTAAATATTTTTTGAGTGTTAAAGAAAGAGACATTATAAGAGAAACAGTAGTACTTGCTTCTATTAATAGTAAATGTATAAAATAAGTTAGCAATAATAACGTTTATCAGAATTAATAAAATTAAAAAATGAGTAAAATTCTTTACCCTCCACTTGTATTAAAATCAGTCTTAAAATATGAAAATGCTAAGCAGGAATTTGCCTTTATCTTCCTATATGATTCGTATATCATATATGAGACAAAATTTATTCTATACATACCGTTAAATATTAACTACTGATTTGCTTGTTTAATAACAATAATAATAGAAATAGTAGAAAATGAAATTATAAATTTCAATTTCTTAAAAAAAATAGAAAAAGCAAAGTTCAATGAAAAAAAGGGAGGTGGGTCGAGAGACGAGGAACTAGTGACCGCGAGACGCGTTGCTTACACGTCGGCAACACTCCCTAACATATCTCTCATGGGTAGGTCAACTCTGGGGTCCACAACGCAGAGGCATCGGCGTTTCTTTTTTAAGTGGGGAAAACACCGGGGTAAACCACCCCATTTAGCAACTTTACTCTAATTATAGAGTGGTTTAGGGTTTAAGACATGCACATGCAGACCCCAGCCCCCCACCTCCAGGAGATGACTCCTGGTCTAACTTTGCACCATGTAAGTTGCCAGGATTCCCTTTCAAATGTCAATGTGGGATAACGAGCTCTCAATTCAGGGTCCAAGCAACCACAGTAAAAACACATACGTAAACGTAACCGGATTTTTATCAAGATTAACGTCAATTTTCAGATTTTTACTCTACAAATGCTTCCACAAGTTATTGTTTTTAGTTTTATTAGGCAACGATCATTTTAAAAGGAAAGACGAATAAATTCAGCTATTAGTTTCTTTAATTTAAACAAAAAAACTCAGATAATTAGAGAGATATTCAACCCTTTTTAGTCCATTCAATCAAAGAAGAGTAAACAAGAGATTAAACTGAATTATGAGCCAAACATTTCCCCGAGGTATGCCCAACTTCTGAATAACTTGGTGAGAGTATTTCAAAGATCATTCGAGAAGCGAGGATAAACAAGATATTGGCCTCTACATCTTTTAACTTATAAGTAAAATACTCGAATCATGCCCAACATGTCAAGAAACACGTCCTGTCAGATTGTTCATGGAAAGCATAAATACAAGAGTACTCCAATTCAGACAGATTAAAGAAAGAATCATCGCTAAAAGCAACCCAAATGGATAGAGGCATCTTGATCGGCCGTTTAAGATTAGAGGAACCCCAACTGGTCTGGGTTCATTCCTTCATTCAAAAATCCATACGCATGTCTTACAAACAGTAATAAATGACACCAGCAGCACTTCATAATTCGTATAACAATTATGTCATGAAAAAGATAATTGAAAGGTATATTACAGGAGAATGGTCGTATGTGTTCAGATTTCTTGATGAATAACATGAACTGCATAACATGACTGCTGCAAGAAAGGAATCCTCAAAACTTTCTAGGTGAAAATTCTGCTGCTCTTTATAAAACTTCCAGTGCAGGTTAAAAAAAGAATTGACTTTCCTACATCAACTTCCTCCTAAAGAATACAACAGATAAATTGGAAGAGCCAACACGACCAGGGGACTCTTAGTACAGGTGCATGTGAAAAATAACTCCGTCTAAGTAAAGAGAGATTGAGCAGTTGTTAAAGACTCACATCCGCATCCACAAACGATTTCTTAATGCCAACATTAAAATGCCATACGACCAGCAAGCCTGCTTTCTGATATCCTCCTATCAATTGCTGCGTCAATTGAACTCATCTGGAAAAAAGTAATCCGACAGAAGATTAGAGCATACACATTATAACCAATTACATGTAGAACCTTTCATCTAACATATCTAGCTTTGCCGGAATGAATACCGAGCTTTGTGGAATAAACTAACCTGGGTCAAGTTTGAATTCACTGTTCAGCCATTAAGTAAATTTTGAACATGAATGGGCAAAAATCTGTAGGCTATTTAGTCATTCCACCCAACCCCACACTTCATGAAAAAGTATGGGGAAATTATATAAAATAAACAAATTGAAGTCTCTAAAGAGCAAATACATACACGTCAATCTTAATGTTGTACGATCAAATGTTGGAGATTCCACGAGTTGATTGCACCATTCTTGTCAGAATTGTAATTATTAATTATCAACAAAAATAAATGAAAAATACCTACTTGAATCTTTGATGACCACAAAATTGGTGGGATTGCGCCAACCGCAGAATGACCATAAAAGACAAATACAGTCTATTGATCAATGGGGTTGAAAAGTAAAGATGCACTTACGGAATTGCTCAGATACACTAGCTGGTTTGTTTTCTATATTTGTAGGGAAAGAAAAAGTGGAAAAGTAACAAAAGTACCTTTACAAAACAATGTGCAAACAACTGAATCTGAACAATCATTAAACACCCATCAGGATATGGGAGCAACTCAACTCCACATCTGTATGAAATAATCTAGTGAGGTAGTTATGACTTACCTGGCTAGTTTCATCATGCACCTGATACTTAAGCAATGACATCCTTCTTTCCTCCTGCAATAAATTTGCAACTCAGTGAGATCAACAACTTTAGAGCCATGAAGGGAGAGAAATGCTCTCATTTCACAATTAAAAAAGGATGAAGCGTACTAACCATAGACATGGCTTCATCATCCCAAACTAAGTAGACTTCGTTAGTAGCTGGCAGGGTAACTGGAGCTTTATTTGCAATTACCGGGGGCGGTCCAATAGAAGGACCACCAGTGTTTGGACCAGATGCATAAGAATGTGAATTCACTGATGTAGCAGCTGAATAGGGGGGCAGTTAAAAATAGGAGTTAGGCAAAAAGCAACAAAAGAACACCTCAAAAGAAACCATGTATCACCGTGATTATCCCCAAAGTAACATCAACAATGAAAAGCAAAAATCTCCTCCTACAAAGACAACCATAATAGAATGACAGCAATGTATAAAAGAGAACCATACCAAGGGCACAGGCGCCATTAAAGAAACAAAGCACCAAGCTAGAGAAGAAGTTTTGGAACATACAAAAATGAATTGTGTGGAACTGTCTGTTTGAGAAAGTATGGACCTCCATGAGAATCATCTTAGCACATAGACAACTTGGCTATTTCTTTACAACTTTCACATGACTCAAAAGAAACTCTACCCCAGTCTTACAGTCTTTTAACATAGCAAGGTAACTCAAGATATTATCAATTGCAGCAACCATTCTATCAATGGGGGCAATCCATTACCAAGTAAATAAACAACCTAATCCAAGATTTTGCTACTAAATCACCAAAGATAAGCATAAATGGATTTCAGCCATGAAACCCAAGCTTGTGCATCATAAAGTTGACAGAGTTTAAAGAACTGAAACTGAATATTGCTTGTCAAAACTAAAAATCCCACGTCCAATGAAATCAAATTCATCACCACCACGGGTACTTTAAGAAGAATTAAAAGCTAAGGTCAAGATAGATCATATTTAAAATTTGAAAAGAGATTTTAAGTCATACAGTGGGACACAATCAAGCAATAGGCAACCAAAACCCATCTCGTACCTGGAATTCCAGAGGCTGGATAGCTGCTTATCATTGTATTGTTGTTCCCCAAATAAGAGTCACCTAAGCCCTTCGGTTCCAAGGGAGAGCTCAAAGGAAGACTGGGTGATGACATAGATGCAGAAAAAGCTGAACTTTGAGCAGGAATATTGTTTCCCGGAACAACAGGGAACAATGGTTGAGAAACCGGAACAGGTGCTGTAGACACAGGGAGCCCTGGAGGGGTGATGGGAACGGGAGGGTGAAGCCCAGGCGGAGCAGTGGATGGCATGGGAGGCCTCATGTTCTGCACAGGAAATAACGGTTGTGGAGGCAATCCTAGTGGTGCAGGTGGAGGAACTGAGACACCTGGATGCTGGGGATACCACGGTTGAGGACGGGGTGGAACTGCCCAACCAGCAGGGGGCATAGGTACAGCTGGATTATAACTGCAAAAACAATCAATAAAATGCAAGTAAGAAACAGAAGCATAATGCAATATTAGAAGCAGAACATCAAGCAGTAGGCAAGCCTAGCTTGAGTTTTTTTCACTTAGTTGTGGAACAAACAAAATCAAATCTGAAATAGGTAAGAGCTCAATTCAACTAAACTTTTCAAAACTGAAGCCCATGTGGGCCTGTGTGATTACACAAACAAACAAAGTTCAAGCTGGAGGGTGCATCTATACTTGGTCTGTGCTCAATATATATTCTTAAAGACTATTTTTAATCAATCAAAAGGTTACTGACTAAGAAGTTAATATTTAAGCATTTTCCAAAACTTATAACACAAATAGCATAATTTTGACAATGTTATGATCAAATTGTCTAGAAATCTATTGAATTGGTAAACACAGGAAACACATAATCAACTCCAAAAAGAAGAAGCAAAAATGTTAAAAGTTCAGATATTCTTCAAAGAATAGTTAAATTGAAACATACATAGGCGGCACCACACCAAGAGTTGACTGGGGAGGATAAGCCATGCCCAGTGATCCAGGAACAGCACCACCAACAATCTGGGATGATGGAATTTCCACCTTGGCTGCTTTTGATGGGGCCTCATCATCTGCAAAAATAACAGCAGTCATTAATGGCATGCAAAAATCATAAAGACTGATACCAACAGACCATAGCATAAGCAAACATCAAAACACTGTCAACCCCATAATCACTAGCCCTGATTAGGATGTGCAAAAAGATTCCATCTGGTACCAACTCAACAAAGAAATCGAAAGCTGAGATGAAATACATCATCAGCTTTAAACAAAACATGAAGCATATATAAGGAATGGTGTATTAAGCTGACTACGCATTCCAAAAATTAAATCCAAAAAAACAGTTTAACTTCTAATCAAAAGCTAAAATACAGATTAAGAAAAATTCAGAATTTACTTGTTAAAAAAAATATAATAATAATAATAATAATAATAATAAAACAGAAGTTCACGAGGGGATCCTTGTCCCCAATTAGGGGACACTGTAATCAACAGAAACAGTCATATGATTAACTTATTCTCAGGTTAGGAACATCTTAGACAGCTTGCAAATCCATTGCATGAGAGAGAGAGAAAGGGCGGGGGGGGGGAGGTTGTAAAATAAAAACTAGCAGTTTCCATCTCTCATTCTTAAAACACATTGTACCATTATGACTCAAATAGAAACAGGTTTCAACCAATGCAAAAAGAACCATTGTAGAGTTGCTAGTCCAGAGAGAGACAATTAAAATAACATTAGTATCCTGCACAAGTCAAAACTAAAAAATTTTCACAAATAAGTAGTTGAATTAGATTTTTTTTTTTTTTTTAATTAAGAAGGATACTACTGCCAAAAGTCTGGGGCATTTTTTTTTTTTTGGTTACTTTTTTCCCTTTTCCCCCACATTACTTCATGGAGCAAAGCAATCCACTACCGAGTTAACTCCAATGCCATTCTTTGAGATTTTAAGACAAAATTTAATACAACAACAGATAAGGGAAGTGTTGATAACTCAACCGTTCCATAACAAGAGCTTAATTATTGTAAAGAGCTTTTCTACCATTATTCTTGATATAATCCAGAAACCAGATACATTTAAACTAAGGCATTGAAGAATCTGAGCTAGATCTGGCTGTCATTTAACAGCAATGTCTAGTAATCATGTTAACTAACAAGTTCCCAGAATTCTTTGATCGCATGTCAATTAGCTGAAACATGGTAAGACTTCTGAATTAGCCTAAAGCAAACATCGGTATGCACACAAGAGTCTTTCAACAGCATATTAAAAGCTAAAGGAAGAATGATAGCAATACCTTCTTCTCCATAATGAGCTGCCAGAACATCTGGTGGGATGCCTTGCATTCCATATATTTCAATATCTGTTGATTCTCTACCAGGTTTTGCATTTGGCACCCTGAGACAATGAATCATGATATGAGGACATGATCAGACAAGATGACATTGGAGAAAAGACGTTTCTTTTCCCCTATTCAACTTGAAACAATTCAACAGAATCACAAATTTTCCAAAGCTTGAAGTCCATGAACATGTCCCATGCTTTCTAGATGAAATCCAATAATGTTTCCATTTTTAACATGCATCCCACAAATATTATCTCGGGGTCTCAATAGGCATCTCCAATAAAATAAGTCAGTGCAAGGCATCCCTTACTTCTTTTCTATTTTTCAATCGCCTTCTGGGGAGAGCTGGACCAATTTCTCAAATAAACTAGAAATCCCGTTTTCCACAACTAGGACACACTATATATCAAGAAAACAGTTTTAGCTTGCAATCTCACAAGTAAACAAAACCTTGCATACCCTTCTGTTACATGCAACACATACTCCAATTACCCTCTAACTGTTAGAATAATCACAAAACAGCCAGAAATATAGCAAAAATACTAGACGACGGAATTAACACTAATACTATAGATAAAAAGAATACTGATTTCATTCTAAAAGTACCCTTATAATGGAAAAGGAGTAGTTGTGATTAAAAAAGAACGAATACGAACTTGTTAACCGTCTCCTTGTGGACCTGGAGAACATGGATTTGCATTCCGCCAGCGGTGGAGAGCTTCTTGTGGCAGACATGACACTTGAAGTGCTTCGCCTTTTGATGCTGCACCAAAATCTTCTCGTCCTCAAACTCTCTATCGCAATAATAGCACCATACCTTAGACGAAACCCCTCTCTTCTTCTTTTTCCCCATTGATTATTGATCTCTCTCCGCCCCAACAAAATTCAGAATCAGCTTCAAATCTTGATTTTGTAGTACAAACTGCTTAATTCAATGGTTCAAAAAAAATCTCAGAGTAAGCTCTAGGCTTTCGATTTCAGACCAGGTGCAGAGAATGGAGGGGAGAACAGAGAGGTTCTTCTCGTTGTTGTTAGGGTTTGGGAATTCTAAAGAGTACCGATGGCTCCGCCCCTCCTACAAAAATGTTTTCCTTGTCCCGTTCCCATTCGGCTTATTAAGTAATACTATAAATTTGCACTCATAGGTCTTAGGAATTGCTTTCGTACAAAAAGATCATGAACACAATAACACATAGCATTATAACCCCAAAGGTTTGTGTTGGATCTTTGATTTATCTAAAAATAGTAGTATTATTTACGTATAAAAAATTATATTTATCAATCTTTTGTAAAACGGATAATTAATAGATTTCCGTACTTAGAAGTACTTAATAAGTTAGTAAATCTTCTATTTTTATTAATAAAGAGGATAGAATTTTTAATGGTTTATTTTGATAATAGATAGATAAGTAGATATTAAAAATTAAAAAATTCTTATATGGACCCGTCTGTGAACCGGGTCCTCATAACGTCGACACCTGTCCAGGGCAATATTTTATTCAAAATTCATTTGTTTTTTTTTCCCCCCTCTTTCTGCTTAACCCCAACCATAGTTAAGTAAAAGGACCTCATCATTCGAAAATTGGAATGCTCCGCCAAAATTCCATGAAACACTACATTCGATGCAGCCAACCTTTTCACTCTCTCTCTTCTCCACTTTTGAAAATTTTCTCTCCCCCCCCCCCCCCCGCTACCACCGGACCTCCTCTACCTCTCTCTCTTTCCGTCACTGTACTAACGACAACGGTAATGCTGACGGGAGTACAGTGACAGCAGATCAGTCACTAGATCACTTACTTTCTCTTTCTCACTCCCTGCTATCGCTGGACCTCTTCTGTCTCTCTTTCTTTCGATCACTGCACTGACGGCAGCGGTAATGCCGATAGGAGTATAGTGACAACATATCAGTCACTAGATCACTCACTTGCTGCTATGTCTCTCTCTCTCACTCCTCGCTAACGCTGGACCTCCTCTATCTCTCTTTCTTTCGGTTACTGTACTGACGGCAGCAGTAATGCCGATAGGAGTACAGTGATAGTAGATCAATCACTAGATTACTCACTCTTGCTGCTATGTCTCTCTCTCTCACTCCCCGCTAACGCCAGACATCCTCTATCTCTCTTTCTTTCGGTTACTGTAGTGACGGCAACGATAATGCCGACGGGAGTACAATGACAACAGATCAGTCACTAGATTACTCACTCTCTCTTTTTTCTTTCTTGCATTCTTCACTGTTCACTAAGCGTCGAATCTCCTCCTCCTCTATCTCTTTTTCTTTCCAACTGGATTTTAGGCACATTACTTGAAGATAAGCCTACTAATTTCCAGAGGCAAATCCGGTACCAAAAAAAAAATCCCACTGAAATCCTTAAACATTTCAACTGAAGAATGCACTAACAGAAGAAGGATGTTGCGGTGTGTAGCAGAAGAGTATAGAAAATAAGGCTTCTTGGAGTAGATAGAGAAAGAAGGCTCATGGTTTTTGAGGAGTTATAAAGGTAGCGTTGAACTGCTTTTTGGGTGATTAGCTTTGTATATTATTTTTGTTCTGTTTTGTTTGAAGTGTTTCTTGATTTTTGTTTTGTTTGTTCTATTCTGTGCTACCGGAGTTGATGAAAATGCACAAATCATAATAAAATGTAACAAATTTTTTAGATTGAGAATTTGGTGGAAGTATTTGTTAAAATTCATTTCTCACGTAAGATTATGCTTTGATTTGTTATAATGCAGTAATTTATTTCCTTTAGTTGTGCAGTGATGTGGTGAAAGGTTACAATTTTTTTGCAATAAGTTTGATTAAATGGCTAGTGTTGAAGCATCTGGACAATCATCTTGTAGATTATTATAAATGGAAAGAGCTAACATAAAATTTTACTAGTTAAAAGGTTTTGACAGTGGCATGTTAGCCCTATTGGCTTTTTGAAAAACTCAATTTATCTTTCTGCATTTTTTGGAACGAACAAGGTCATTTCTTGTTTTGAATCCATCACTGTTGTTATTTAAAGGCCCTTGTAGTACTCATATTAACTAACTCATTTTTTTTTTTGCTTTATATAGCTGAAGTTTTAAAAATTCCTTAGTTGTTTAATGTTTACCTTACCAAAGTCAAAGCATAAATTATTGCATTATAACAAATTAGACAATAGATTACTATATGATAATCGAATTGATTAAGTATTTCTTCTCCTAATTCTTTATGTAATCTATTATCATATCATTTTATACACAATCCTTCACGTGTTCAAATGTTTTTTTCCCCGTTTTTGAATGTAATATAGATTAAGAGTACGTGTAATTACCATGTTTTTTGTTGCAAGTGCATGCTAATATATTTTGTCATCTAAAATTATGTATGATTTACATCATCTTCTTCAAATAGTACATTTGTGCAAATGTGTTTGGCAGAATAAGCACTTTCACTGCCCCAACAAACCTATCTACCTATAATCCTAAACCAAGGTGGCCATTAAAAGGAACTTGCACCTAAGAAGCCTTTACTAATCCAAGATATGGACTAATAATATTTTTTGTTCTCAACTTTAGTAATTTTCAATTAATTACATGGTATATGTGTAATGCATTTGTTGCACATACGCATATATAATTATTTTAATTCTTCAATGAAAAACTTCTTTTTGGGTAAGAAACTAAATGGAGAGTAGCAATGATTAAATTACTTTTAAATAATAAATTAGCAGCTCAAGGAGTTATATGTTTGGATGAAATTTGAGGGAAATAATGCAAAGCATGAATGTGATGTCATAATTAATAAAAAAGGTAGTATATCAGTGTAAAATATATGGAAATTTGTATTGATTTCTAAGTTTGTTGGTGTGTCTTGTCTTTTTGGTGAACCAAGTAGTGTCCATTAGCATGCAGTTTGGCAACCATTAGTAATATTGGTTAACCAAACTTGGAATACAGTTGAGAAGATAGTGTAGAAGTAATATCTTTTCCCTTTATTTTGCTACTATGTTTATTATAGTTCTAGACAGACAGTTTGCTATTTTCAATGTCTTGGAGGAAATGGTTGAATGATTTTGCAATTAAATAGTATGATGAAGCCAGTCTTATAGTTTGTGCTTGAATTCCTTGTTTTGAAAACATGACTCTAGATGATTCATTTGGCCTGATGTTTTGTTTCTTATCCTGGCACCTCTTATATGGTTACTGCCTCTGCTTTACTAGATTGAAGGTCAAGATATACTACCTATTGTTAGTGATGAAATTAAATATAAATATTCAAATCAAACTAATCTACATGGTTTGAGAGGTTATAATCGCATCATAATCTTTAATCTATCTGAATCTTATACTTTTTTCATTTTTGAACAGCACATGGCTCCAAAAAAGTTCTATGTTATTTTTCAAGGAAGACAACATGGGATATTTGAAGATTGGTTGGACAACCATAAAGCAACTAATGGTTATGCAGGAAATGTTTTCAAGTCTTTTTCGTCACTTGAAGAAGTTGAGCATGCATGGTTGTCTTATAAAAATGCAAACAAAGAAGCTCCAAGTACAAGAACAAACCAAAATGATTCATTCAAAAGGGCGTCATCTTCAAATGATAATTATGTTGATCTATATTTTGATCCGCCTCCACCCCCACAGCCCCCCCTGAGATGGTTGAAAAGGAAATGATGTTATAGATTAGGTAATTGTTGTGCAAAGATGTAATTGAATTAGAATGTTGCTTTGATGCATTTCATTGTAGATTTTCACTTTTCAGTTGTAGTACTCATATCTTATTTTGGAGGGATGAATGCAAATTAATTTGTTGGCATCTGTAATTTTCTTTGTCTTGCTTGTGCAACTTATAATTCTTCTTTTTCGATGGTTAATGCTAGGTAATGTTCTAGTTTTTTGTGTTTACTGTGGCAATTGTAATACTGGATTGCTAAAGTCTGATACTTTGATTGTCTTTAGTTTTATTCATTGGATGATATGGAGACTATATTTGGGGTTTGATTGTCTTTGGTTTTGTTCATTGGATGATATGTTCCTGTGTTTGGGGTTTTGTTGGCTGAATGTTTTATAGATTCCAGAATTGGGTGTCAATTTGAATGCTGGCCATGACCAAGTGTGTTGTAGTCTTGAGGATGGTTACAATTTTCATCTTGGTTAGGAATGGTTACAAGAAACAGTTGTTGACATTTTAATGTCGATTTTGTTAGCCTTTGAATTTGGTATTCACTGGTTAGAGTACTAATTTAATTTACTCATTAATCAGATTTGAGAATTCTAAAATTTTCCATTCTGTACCTTATTATTTATTTGTGTGCGTGCCTTATCTTAAATACACAGACTTAACCAGCAATTTTACCTATTTCAGAAAAGACATATTTATCAAATTGGAGATCCTTATCTGGCAGCTTTGCAGAAATTTAAAAGAAAATTTTAAAAATCAAAGCTTTAAGGTTAAATCATTGAATCTCCTTGAGCATCTATGGAGTAAAATCCTATTAATCTTTTAATTGCAGGAATCACCTCCCTCAATCTTTTAGTTTTTGAGAAGAGTAAGGACCAGTATGGACTTTTATTTTATATTTTTTGAGAAGTAAAATTAGTTCCATAAATACTGCACTAAGAGAGTTGACCAATAATGCACTAAAGGTACAAAAGGAACTAAAAGATTCTTGAAAACTTCACTCTGGATGACTCCCTATCTCTTCAGCTGTATAACATAGAAGCAATTTGTCAAAGCTTTTCCTTTTTCTGCAAATTGTCTTGAGTAAGAACAGCATCATAAGCAACAATCCAAACAAGAACTGAACTTGGAAGCTTTATTCTGCCAAATTGCTCTTTAGGGAAAAAAAAAAATTACAATCAGCAATAACTGGTATAAGAGGCACATCAAGACTTGACCCAAGCATGCCATTCTTAGAACTTCTAGAGAAGTTTCAGATCTGTGTTCATCTACTAAGGCTTAACTGAATTCTGATATAAAACAACATACCACATATTTGGGAGTAAAAGAAATCTAAATGAACAAAAGGCTTGAAAATCAACAATGCTTCTATCTAGAATTTCACTGCTATATGACTACCAAGGTGAAATCACTACAGAAAGACCAAAATGTTCAAAGTATGCAATACTTAACGCCAAACGGGATCTAGGATTTCACAAAAGCATATTGTTACTATAAAAAACAAATAAACAACATTTATTCTACAACTATCTGTAGTATGCAAAAGCAAATAAACAACATTCATTCCAGGACAACTATCTGAAGTAGCACAACATAGTTTGTCCATCTCAATTGCTAAACTTAAACTATCTGCAGTAGCACAAAAGCAAGCACAACACAACTTGGTCAACTCAAACTCTCACCAACTACAACAGCAACACAACACAACAATGTCAACACATTTGCAGCAACAGTTACTCCTACAAAAATTAGATAATGTCACTCAAATCAACGATTTGCATAAATTTACCAATTGGTCAACAGTTGTAGCTAGGCGGCATCATTCGCACCATCTAACATGGCATCATTCGAATCAGCCTAATAAGATTGAAGAATAGATGATTCTCAGAATTTGCTCAAAATTAAAATGTTGTATCATTTTCAATAACACAGTAAGAAGAATATTAAATTAACATGTCCTATGCTTACCATTCCACTACTATTAAGTGTTAGTGTTGTGCTCTAGAGGCAATCACTTGTACATTGTATATGACACATTTTATTTTAATAAAAGGAATTATTTATCTTACAGTTTCTTTTGTTCACTTTTAAGTAATATAACTGTTCGATAAAGTTCCTAGTACAACACTGTGTTAAGAAAATCATGATATGAGATTCCTACTACACTGTATAGTGTTAGTACTTAAATAGTCCCTAGTCATAGTATTAATGAGACAGGACATCGGTAATGCGTTAAGACTAGCATGTGTTAGACTTCCTGATTTGATCAGGCAGTAGTTCTCATATCCGTGAGTATTGAGATAATCAAAGTTAACACATGGATGTTTGTTAATAGAACAAGTTCATTGGATAACCTAGCTTTGAGATAATCACATGGATAACTATTTAGTGCCAGTAATATAATCTCAATATAACAAACGTGCAAGTATCCTTAGACTTGAGATCTCCAAGGTACTTTGTTTGCTGAGTATTGTACTTTGATTCCAATTTTCGGAGCTTGATCGAGGGCCGCCTATGGGATGGATATTGAGTATATTGTGAGGTAAACGAAAGTAGTTGAGATGATCAATAAATGATTCATCACTCATAATAGTAGGGGCGAGTATCTCACGGCCACTTGTAGGAATTACTACTCGAGAAATCTTTGGTTAAGGCGATTGTGTATTGGAAACAGTTCCAATTGATACACATCTAGAGTAGTGGATTCTTGGTACAAGTACTATCGTATTCGGGTCAGAATTAATTCTGGAGGGAGTTGGCACTAATTCGGTACTCCAAACCGAATGAGATATTGTATGGTGAAAGGAGTTAATTGCATTGTAGTTTGTTATTAAAGGGTTCATGTCAAGTCACTTGACTTCCTGGACTATTGGGTGGTCATGATGTGTTGCTAGATACCGCTCATGATCTGGGAATATGGGTTTATTAATTGATGAATTAATAAACTAATCCTGATTAGAATTAATATGATTAATTCTAATTAATTATGGATTATTAATCTCAAAGACGTTTGGATTAATTATGTTCGATACCAATTAACTGGGAAACCTAATAGGTCACACACAATAGAGAATTATATACTCAAATTTGATAATATAGTAGAGTTAATTGAGAGAAAGAGAAGTTGTTGTGGACAAATTATAATTAGTTATAATTTGTGATCCAAATTGTTATTGTAAGAACTTGATGTTTTTAATTACAATTGGGGAATTCTAATTATTTTAGGATTTTAGTTTTTTCAGTGAAATTTTTGGTTTATATGATGATATAACTGAAACCCTAGGTGGGTGATTCACATGAAAATTGCAGCCACCTAAACCTTCTCTTCTTCTTCTTCTTCTCTCTCTCGATTGTTCTTGTGAAGAACCCTAGCCGCCATCTTTTTTTGCTAGCACAAGAAATTTTGTGCTTAAGTATTTCTCTGTGTGGATTACTGTTAGAGATAAACATACACTGTGATCATAGTGGTTATACGTTCAACTCTCGTGAAGTTGGATCAAGAGGATTGCTGGATCGCGCATTGATTTGAAGAAGAAATTTTTGTTCTTCGAACGATCAAACTGATGTGTCTGGACTTGGGTGTAAAAATTATACAAAAAGTAAGTACATTCCCAATCAAGTTTAAATTAAAACGTTTAACCCAAATCACACATATGAGCAAGCGTACTTATCATTAACCGAGTATAGGGTTCAAACAAGTGTCGATCCTCAAGGAACAAGTAGACATTAATCCATTTTCTTTCATTGTTTAACTGACTCAATAGAGTGAAAAATAAATTTAAAAAAAATTAAAATAAAGTAAAAATATATGCATGTCAAGGATGTAGAATTATGTAACTTAAACCATTGTTTAGATAAATCTGATCTTAAAGTACCCAATCTTTATCATGACTAATTATTCTCTCGGCATCATGAAGGACAATATAGATTCACTTCTTTGTCTAATCCATGAATCTCTATCTTCTAGGTAACTTAGTACCACATATCATGTCTCAACCAGTCTTACCCAAAAGATGCATTAACCATAGTCTTTGATTTAATTCCCATTCCTGTTAAATTATGCATGAAATTAACTAATGAATCCATATCCTGGCAGACATCAATTAACCTTGAGTTACTTTGTTCCTACTCTTAACCTCTTTGTCCAGGCAAGTTAAAAGCTAACAAATATGAAACTAATGAATTGAAACCACCATCAACCTTTTTGTCCAAGCAAGTTAATGGAAAGACCCAACCAATCAATCTCATAATAAGCATAAGTAATCAATACCAAGAATAATAATCAATTAATCAAAATATCAAAGAACTCTAAAAATCATGAATATCTAAAACAATGTCAAATTACAATAAAACAATGTCAAATTACACTAAAAAAATTAATACATCATTGTAAAAAAAAAAGAAAACAAAGTAAAAGAAAGCACTCATAGACAAGCCTCATTCTTCTTCCTTTGAAGACCTTCTTGCACAACCCTCCTTGAATTGAAGAATTCCTCATTTGATTGAGTGTTTTTCTATGATAATCAATGAATTTCTCCCTTTTCCCTTGTGTTTTTCATCTATTTATAGGCTTAGAAAATGCCTAAACTCGTAGGTACAAAGTTCTTGGCAGAGTAGAAGTTGGAAGATATTAAAACTCCACAGATTACCAAAAATCGCGTAGAAAAAAATCAAGCACCACCTTAGCTTCAGGGCACAGCCGGCGCCACCTTGGCTCTCGGAGTCGGCGTCGGTTGTGTTCTGCTTCTCTACTCGTTCGCCGATTTTTCTTTGAATTTTGCACAATGTGTTCCAGAATGTAGCCGGCGCCGGTTCCAGCTTCACAGTCGACTCCGCCTTGGTTCTATTCTGCTCTATTTCAACAATTTTTTCGTCGCTTCGAAGTTCGTTTCAACAGTGCACGACCGGTGCTGGTTCTAGAGCCCTAGTCGGCGCCGCCTCTCCTCTGTTTTGCTACGTTTTTATTTCATTTTACCCTAAAAATCTGAAATAAAGAACAAAATACCTTTCCAAGGATAAAATCTCAAATATAAAGGAATATGACTAGTTATTGAACAAAATGTATTACAAATGAACCTCAAATAACTAGGAAAAACATGGCAAATTTAGCCCCTATCACAAACAAAGGTAAAAGCTGTTACCTTTATATATTATCTTTATGTCTTGTTTTCCACACATAGGCAGGTCCTGGGATGGTATCTCTTTTTATTCTTCCGCTGCGCCGTATAGGATATAAGCCTGAGATACCCAACATTAAGTGTACTACAAGCTCACAGCATGGATGTAAATGATGAGTAAGAAGGAATAACCTTCAAGGAAATATATCATGGATAAACCTTATGTCATGGAATTCCACAAAGCATAAACCCTTAGAAAAAAAAAGAGGAAAAAAATATAGGACAACCTCACAGTTCCACTGAGTGCAAGGGATATCTGACACTATTCTACTTGTTTCTTCATTCAATGGCAAATTGACTTGTTCGGGACTAATTCGGGTTCGTTCTTAAGTGGGTATAATAGACACATTAAACTTCTAAAAATAAGAAACAGAACTTTGGGAATGACCACCCCTAGGTGAAGATCCCTGTTGACGTCTCTCAAAATGGCTTTTTAATATTTCACCCATTTTTCTACCTTTTGCTCTAATTCGTTTGGGATCTTGGACAGTAATATCACACTTATTTCCATATTCACAAGCAGTCCACCACGATGTTATCCCTAATTCCTGATTGTGAGTCCTTTAATGTATGCGTTTTCTAGTAATCATCAAGCTTTTGATTAGCACTTTCTAGTACTTACAAAAAAATAAGCCTACTTGCCTTGTGAAATTTACATTTATTAACAACACTGTAAGAAAACTTCATGGCTCAATTTGTGAAAATAATGTCAGAATCAGTGCATTGCATATTAAATATCCTAATTTGATCCACATCATTCACACGCTTTTGAGCATTTTTGCTCTACCCTTTCAGCAAAAACGAATTAGGGATTTTGGTAATATTTTTTGCCTTCAAAGTTGCCAATGAATGTGTGCATAGTATACCCATGCTCTCGAATTTCTTACAACTGCAATGGACGGTAGAATCTCTTGTGTTGAGAGTTATTCTACTTGTTTGATGGCCCCATTTGGTCTCCATAGTCACTTTTAAGCCATAGCATGATTCTTCAACAACCTCTTCTTCTTCACTAGATGAAACACAGAGACCCATGAATTCCTTCTCAAATAACCTGTACAATTTGTGAGTATAAAAATAGGTAGCCTGTTGTAACATGACACTGGATCGTATTGCAAGTGGAGGTTTCCCTTGTGCACAAGCAAAGTCAGGCTCTGCTTCATTTTGGCATAATTCTCCAAGTTTTTGCTCAAATTCAAGAATAAATTTCATGAGTGAATAGGTTCTACTACCGATGCCATTTAATACCCTATTAGTGCTCTCACTTCTTGAAGTTGTTTTGAATCCTACACTAAATGTCTCATTACAAAGACTAGTGCACCATCTATCTCGAATATTATATACTCTCTCCAACCACTTGTGGTCGTGTAAATTGTCAACTGCAATCATCTTGGCCCATGTTTGCTCAAACTCTTCTTCTATCTCACATCCTATTAAACATTTGTGAAACAATGGTTGGAAACCACTATCATTATTGAGGCCACCCAAGTATGACGGTGCATTTTTACAAATATACCACAAACACAACCTATGTTGGCTATCCAAAAATACTATTTTAGCAGCCTTCATAATTGTATTATCCTGGTCAGTTATAAAAGTCAAAAGCTACTTATTGTCCATCGACTCTAAAAACGATCTAAAGGCCCATTCAAACGAAGTTGATGTCTTATAAAATAAAAATGCACATGCAAACATTATGGTTTGCTAGTGATGATTAGCTCCAATTAAAGGTGGACAAATCAAATTGTACCTATTGGTTCTATAGGTAGTATCAAAGACAACAACATCACCAAAATAATCAAAATCAACTTGAGACCTATCATCTCTCCAAAAAGGGTTGTGAATTCTTCCTTCATCATCCAGCTCCACATCCCAATAAAATATTTTCTCTTGATTGGCCTTTTGGTTGAAATGATTTGCAAGACTGTGTGCATCCCGTTTTTCAATGACTGAATTTCTACGATTGTTGAGCTCATTATATGCATCTTTATTCAAAAAACTAACACTTCCAATACCACCACTCTCTTTTGACAAGTAAGAGAATGCTTGAGAAGTCTTAATTCCAGAGTTTACTATGGACTCTAATGTGTCTCCTTGAGCTTGTGTTACATGCCGGGTTGATCTTTTGCAAATGCATTTCAAATGACTTGGCCATCTTATGATTATGATCATTTTGTAGTTTATTCACTTTCCATTTCCATCAGAATCAACCTCAAATTAGACAAATGGCTTGCTAGCAATTCTGGTCTCTAACCTTTCATGAGAAGCCCCACTCTCATTTTCAATTTTTTTAATACCTTGCTTCGAACAAAAAAACACTTTGGATATGATATTTTTTATCCCCTGCACATAGTGCTGCTTTCCCTTCCTTACACTAAAGCCACAAGCATGCGGCATATTCACAATATAATTCATATGCTACCTCAAGTGAATCCACAATAGTGTTCATACATTTCTTTTCCAACTCTTGGATAAGAACATCATGACTATTACCTTGATTTTCTAATTCATTCCTTATCTCATGAAATAATTCAACCTCTTCCATGACATCTTCAATGTTATTTTGTAGAACAAACTGAACCTCTTCGTCCAAGTCATTATCAATATATATGCTATCACCGTAGCTACTCATCCCCTTTTTCAAATATTGATGAAAACCAACAACAAATTCACAACTGGCAAACAACATTTATGGAAAATTAATTCAGTAAATAATAAAAATCATTTTGTTAAGAATAACTTCCACAAAATTACCAAAAATGCCTAGTAAAGCTAATTTCCAAAAATAAGATGAGCTCCAACAACAAAATTTAAGTTAAAAAAAATAAAAAATCGGACCATTGCAGAATTTTCTAATAATGTAGCATAAAATAATGTACCATAAAAATACTCACTATATAGAAAGACATGAAAAATTTTTTCCATATAGGCTCAATGGTAGTTTAGTACTTAATGAATAAGGAACTAATGTGCTGAGAAAGTATGAAAATTTTTTGAAGTTTAAGGAGACAGTAAAGCATAAGGAGATATTTAGATGAACTAATATGGACTATTGTAGATATATATTATTCTACAAAGAACTGCTAAGGTAAAAATAGCTCAAATTCTACATTTACTTGTTGCTGGTAACAAATTTTTCCTCATAATCCTTTGAAGTTCCAACAGTTCATATTAAAGTGTTCAATTATAATAGTTTTTTTCAACAATAGCTTTTAATCAGATCATTACTGTATCATTAAGCAAGAAGACAAATTATTAGAACACTGATAAAGAATTAAGTAATTCCTTATAAATGCTATATTCGATAACTACTCATAGATTATTTTCTCAAGCTACACAAAAAATATGCAACTTATAATGTCAACAACATTGTCATACCACATGTCATTTATTGAATAGGAATTCTTCCCAAAAATATATAATAGCACGATTAAACAATAGCTAAGGAAGAAAATACCGTAGCTACACTAAAAAAGCACAACTTATACTATCAATACTATTATCATAACACATGTCATTTATTGAACAATAATTCTTCTCAAAAGTATATAATAGGACAAATGACAATAGATGAGGAAAAAAGTAAAAGTACATATCATAATGTATGGAATCAAGCCAAATAAATGCATGGAATCAAGAAAACCTTTTTCCTTCCAGTTAGTGAGACTATCAATGAGAAAAGAAAGGATCAAAATACCTTAGTTATATTTTTAAAAAAATTGATTTTCCCCCTTCATTATTTACACTGGAAAAGTTGAAACCAAACAAATATGTGCAAATTTGCAAAAGTTGTCACACTGACTATCTATTGTAGAGCATGTTACTATATTTATTTATTGAAAAACATGAAGGCCATATCAAAATTAGGTAAGTAAGGATGAAAAAATCAGTAGATCTTATCTTCAAGGAATAAGGAAATTACTAGCTTTAGGAAAGAATTGAACCATGGATCTCCTAAATAACAAGTCTATCCAAGAAGAGCACCGCTAAATGTCCTCAAACCAAAACGAAACCCATGGATGCAAAAATTCGAACCTCAAACTGGTAGAATAGTTTTAGGCTGCACATTGAATCTCACGCCGGTTGATAGGGGCTAAATTAGTCAAAATTTTCCTAGTTATTTGAGGTTCTTTTGTGATACGTTTTGTTCAATAACTAGTCGTATTCCTTCATATTTGAGATTTTATTTTTGGAAAGATATTTTGGTCATTATTTCAAATTTTTGGGATAAAACGAAGCAAAATCGTCACGAAACAGATTAGAGGTGGCGCCGACTGGGACAGAGGAACAAGTGCCAGCCATGCACTGGTTGCACAAACTTCAAGGTGACGAAAAATTAGTGAAACTAGCTGAAACAGAGGGGAACCGGCACCAGCTCCGAGAACCAAGGCGGCGCCGGCTGTTCCCTGAAGTTAAGGCGGTGCTTGATTTTTTCTATGCGATTTTTGGTAATCTGTGGAGTTTTAGTACTTTCCAACTTCTACTCGGCCAAGAACATTACACCAACAAGTTTAGGTACTTCCCAAGCCTATTAATAGATGGAAAAATACAAGAGAAAGGAGGAGAATTCATTGATCATCATAGCAAATCACTGAAATCAAAGGAGGAATTCTTCAATTCAAGGAGGGTTGTGCAAGAAGGTCTTCAAAGGAAGAAGAATGAGGCTTGTCTATGAGTGCTTTCCTTTACTTTGTTTTCTTTTTCTTGAACAATGATATGTTAATTGTTTTATTGTAATTTGACATTATTTTAGATATTCATGGTTTTTAGAGTTATTTGATCTTTTGATTAATTGATTTTTTTCTTGATATTTAATTATTTGGGCGTATTACGAGATTGATTGATTGTTTCTTTCTATTGACTTGCTTGGGAAAGGGCTTGATGGAGGTTTCAATTTGATTAATTTCATATTTGTTGTCTCTTAACTTACTTGGAAAATGGGTTAATTGTTAAGAATAAGGTAGTTAAAGGTTAATTGATGTCTATCAGGAATGGATTCATTGGTTAATTTCATATTTTAAGTTTGCCAGGAATGAAAATTTAATCAAATGATTGTGGTTAATGTATTTTTTGGGTAAGACTGATTGATACAAGAATGTGATGCTAAGTTATCTAGAAGATAGGGATTCATGGATTGGAAAAGAAGTGAGTCTACTTTAATCCTTCATGATGCCGAGAGAATGATTAGTTATGATAATGATTAGGTACTTTAAGATGATGTTTGTCAGAACAATGGTTTGAGTTACATACTTTTCCATCCTTGACATGTATATATTTTTATTTCATTTTATCGAGTCGGTTAAACAATGAAAGAAAGGTGATTAGTGTATACTTGTTTCTTGAGGATCGACACTCGTTTGAACCCTATGCTATATTAATGATGAGTACGCTTGCTCATATGTGTAATTTGGAGTTAACGTTTTAGTGTAAACTTGATTGGGAGTATACTTATTTTTATATGATTTTTATACCCAAATGCATACGCATCAAGTTTTTGGCGCCATTGCTGGGGAACAATAACATGAAAGTTTGGATTTTGTTGATTTAACCATGTAAATATGTAAATACATAAATATGTAAATTTTGTATAATTGTTCTTTTCGCAAAAAGGTGCTCTCTTTTGTATTTGTGTATTTATGTATACCCTTGTAATCTAACCTACTGACATTGACTATGTTCCATTAACTAACTTTGTAATCTGGTAATTTTGTTTTCATCATTAATTCTGTTATCTGACTTGCTTCTTGTTTTCTTAGGTGTTATCCTTGGTACATGACTCGAAAATTTGAAGGCGAGATAGTCGATTTTGACCCTGAAATCGAAAGAACACTGTCAAAGATTCGCCAGACAATCCAAAGGAACTTTATCGTCGATATGGATAGTGCTCAAAATAACAATGTTGGGAATGATAGGAGGGTTATGGATGACTTTGTGAAACCCGCAATCTCGGGCATATGCTCGAGTATCACTAGGCCTAGAGTAGATGTAAACAATTTCGAAATAAAGCCCAACATAATCCAAATGGTTCAAAATATGGTTCAATTCAATGGGCTACCTGAAGAAGATCCCAATGCTCATTTAGCTAGTTTTCTTGAGATTTGTGATACTTTCAAGATAAATGGTGTTACTGAGGATGCCATAAAGTTAAGACTTTTTCCTTTCTCTTTGAGGAATAGAGCTCAATCTTGGTTAAAATCTTTACCTACCAATTCCATTACTACTTGGAATGCCCTAGCTGAAAAATTTCTGGCTAAATATTTTCCTCCAGCTAGGACAGCCAAATTTAGGAATGAGATATTTACCTTCTAATAAGTAGATTCTGAGCCATTGTATGAAAGTTGGGAAAGATTCAAGGAGATGTTGAGGAAATGTCCACACAACGGATTTGAGCTAGGAATGCAGATGCTTATATTTTTGAATGGCCTCACGTTCGCAACACGGCAAGTGGTGGACTCTTCTGCAAGGGGTTCCGTCAATCATAAGACCCCGGAACAGGTATTCGATCTTATTAAAAATTTGGCTTCTTATAACTATTTTTGGGGAAGTACAAGGTCTAGAGCTTGTGTGCAAGGAGTACATAAAGTGGATGATGTGGCAGCATTAGAGGCTAAGGTGGATGCCTTAACCCAAAAGATGGAATAGATGGTGATGCCACAAGGCCAGGTGTTAAACGTAAGTTGTGATTTTTGTGGAGAGGGACACCCCAATCATGAATGCCAAAATATGGGGTTACTCCAAGAAACTTCGGAACAAGCAGCTTTTGTAGGTAATGTCCGACCAGGTAACAACCCTTATAGCTCTACCTATAATCCTGGTTGGAGAAATCACCCTAATTTCTCTTGGAGCAATGGAAATTAACCTAGGTAGGGTTCTTTCAATCTTGGAGGCAATCAAAGGAACCAAAACCCCATGACCAATATTGCAACACCTTCAAAGCCACCATTTGAAGAGTTGATTGGCCAATTGGTGAGTATAACGGAGATTAAGTTTCAAGGGGTCAATGTGACAACAGGAACCTAGAGGCCTCCATGTGCAACTTGAAAAACCAAATTGATCAGTTAGCTAAACTACTAAGAGATCGTCAAGCTGGGACATTGCCAGGAAATACTGAGAAAAATCCACGGGATCAAAACCGTGGAAAACATTGAATCTACATTTTTCGTTTACTTTATTTTCAGTTTTTGTGATTGAGACAATTTTTATTCCTGTCGTTTTGATTGATTGTTTTTCATTAATTAGAGTACATTATTCAGCATCATTATGTTTTTTGCATTTTGAAAAAAAATATTTGGAGAACCAGATAGAACTAAGCTGGCGCCGGCTCCAAGAGCCAGGACCGGCGCCAGTTTCTGTCGAGTAGGCGCAATTTATAGGCCATTTTGGCCACTTTTTCTTCAAAATCTCCAAACTCCCTCTCAAATTCTCTCTAACTCGCGCCGACTTCATATCCTCCACTTCCCACAATTTGATTTTTTACCTCCTAAATATTTCTATAACATCTATCTACCTCTCTTTTATTGATCCTACGGATCAAAATCCTCAAATTCTTCTATTTTTCACAACAACACCACATTCAATCCACAAGCAAGGAATTTAGATTTGTGTAAAAAGTTTACATCTTTTACTTGGCCATGCATACATGAACACAAATGTATAATTTTTATTCAATTCCTATGGTTAAAATGGTGTAGATGATTTTTTTTTTAATTTTAGGAACAATTTTGGCCGGAAATTGGGATTGTGTATGCTTTCTTGAATTATGCACTACTCCTTGAGCTTAATGAATTGGACTAGATTAGGAGTACTGATTCTTTGATACTTGATCCATGCATATGATCATTAGGGACTTCATGCATATAGCTAAAGGTGGAATTATGGCTATTTGTGATGATTGACTATAGGCTATATATGGAAATTGCATTGTTTTTTATGTAATGCCATGATGATACCTTCATTGACATGATCATATCTACTTGCATACATTGAGGATATTCAACATGTTTATGCTTTACAGTGCACTCTACATGTATTGTTGCAGGTTGTGTTTAATTGAGTGGAAGAGATTGAATGGATTGATGGTTGGAATGCGATATGTATTGAAGGAGTTTGGGTTTTGTGGATTGTGAGATTGGTTGAGGGTTGAGTGAGATTTGAAGAGTGTATTTGTAAGAGGTAGTTACACCCCGTTTGACATCGTTGAGCTCAATTGTTCTCTCTTCCTATTTCCCCCTCTCCTTACTTGAATATGTCTAGAGCAAGGGGTCATTCTTCTAAAAGGGCGAGAGCTTCTTCTTCCTCAGCCCCTTCATCTGTCGATCCTTTATTCCTTAGACCAACTGAGTTTATTAATGCATCTTGTGAGGAATGGTACAATAGGAGAGCATCTAATAAAATCATTATCGAGCTTACTTTCGCATCGACCTTAGACCGTGCACTCAAATTGGGAATGATGTTTAGAAGGTTAGGATGGGGTTTGATAGTACAACTGAAAGGGAAGTATTGTCCAGTGCTCATCAAGGAATTTTATGCTAACATGATTGATAATGGCAATAAACATCTCTCCCATATTGAAACGAGAGTGAAAGGAATCCCCATTGTCATCACCCAAAATCAATTAACTGACCCCCTCTAGGTATTTGACGATGATTCTTGGCAGGGGATAGATGTGAATAATCAAAAGATTCTTTTTGTCCCGAATTGGGATGTTAGCGGGACTAGAACCACACTAGGGTTGTATAAGCATTATGCCTTTCAAGCCAATAGCTTCTATTCAAACAACGATCTTGCTGCTAACTTTCAAGCTCTAATCTATATGTTTTGGTTCAATGTTATACCCCATGCTAGTGGTTTCAATGAGGCCTGACTTATTGACACGTATATTTTGTATCGGATGATGAACACACTGCCTATCCCTCTTGCACATTTGATCATCCAATCCATTAGGGATGTTGTTTATCACCGTCTTTCAACAAAAGCCTTTGTCTTTCCCTTAGTTATAATGAAAATTCTGAAAGATTTTGGTGTAAGTCTTGAAGGAGAACTGATGGAGGATACCACTGAGCACGATATATTGACCGAGCAAACTTTGATGAGTTGCGGGTACAAATACAACCCGGAATTGAAAAAATGGCTAACTCCCTTTGAGGTTCGACATCTCGGTCAGGTAAGGCCATCTACAGTAGAGGAAGAGCACCCACCACCACCGACATGTGCACAAGCTAGCAATTCTCAGTCCCAACACCGAACTGATTTTAAGACTACCATGCTGGGATGACTAGACCAGCAAATGGAGGTTCTCCTATGCTTGCAAGGTACTATGGCTGACATGGTGCGATGGCAAGCTACTATGGAGTAGCAATTGGCCGAATTGAGGCAGGGAACTTCTACACCCGCTGATGATGATAAAGATGGTGATGATGAGGAGAACTGATGATGATTGTCTACATTTTCTTGATCACTTTTGTTTTTCCTTTCTCTTTTAATGTTTTTTTTTTCTTTTCCGTAGTTTTTGCTTTCTTCCTTTGTTTGTACTATTTTCTTTCATTTGTTTTGATTTATTTTCCTTTCTAGTTTTTATGCTTTGATGTGCAATTTTGTATTTTTTTTAGGTACTTTGCTAATGCTTCGTTCTTCAAGTATTCAACTCTTGTACATCACAATGCCTAATGAATGGAAGTTTGTTTTTCTTATCTCTTCTCCTTCATATTTTTGGTCCCATGGTATGGTTAATTCTTTGTTATATTTATTTGGCCATTAAGGACAATGTCCAGTTTAAGTGTGGGGGAGTAATTTGATTGGCAAGTCTTCTATACATATACTTCTTGGGAGCAAAAATTTTTCAAAATTTTTTAGACTTTCTTTGAGATTTCAAGCTGTATTTTTAATGCATGTCTGTATGATGGATTATAGAGCATATGTTCTAGATCATTTATGGCTTATGGATGACTTTTTGAACTCACTTGGACGAAGTAGTTCTTGATCAAATGCTTTGCATTGTTCTTAAACCTGTTTTTCTACTAAAATTCATGGAGCATTCTAGAACTTACTTGAATACCTCTTGGGGCGAAATAAAAAAGACAATCATGATTTAACTTAGGGATGACGGTAATAGACTTTCTTTAGATAGTTTGAGCTTTTCAAGCCTACCTATTTTTATATTATCCCTAGTGCCTATTTTGAGCCTAAATTGTTGATTTCTTTCTTTATAACCCGTCACAATACTTTGTCCATTGCTTATTTTTTAGAGTTTGAATAATTTTTCAAATCTTTATGTTCTTGATGGATGAAAGTACATAAAGAAGAATGTGAGGGAGAGTACTTGGAGAAAGATCATGACTTGTTACTTGCAGTCATGTATCAAGAGTTGAGTTGAGCTGGAAAGTGAAAAGAAAGCAAGAAGAAAGAAAAGAAAGAGAAAGAGAGATTAAACACAAAGAAAACACAAAGCTGCTAGAAAAGATGGAAAGAAAGAAATTGAGAAAGAAAGGAAATGCAGCAGTAAGAGTCAAAAGAAGAGAGAAAAGAAAGAAAAGAAAAAATTTTGAAAGGAAAAGAGAGATGAAAGATCACAAAATGGATGGTGATTGAGCTATAAAAGTTAAGTTCATATAAAGCACTTGACACCATTGCAGAAAATTTGAGTGATCTTGTGAAAGAAATAGAGAAGAGTTGATGAAAAAAGAAAAGAAAAAAGAGAAAAATGCAGGATTTGCTTGAGTTAAGTTGTAATTGCTGAATAAGGTTATAGTTTGATTGATTTTTGGAATAGGAGAGTAAGAAGAGTTGAAAATTATTGATTCATTTGTTTATCATTTTCTTGCAAACTCTCAGCTTCTTTGCTATTTGATTCTCCTATATCCTTCGTTTGATAAGCGACATTACAAACCTTTAGCCTTACATTACAAGCTTAAAAGTCCTACTTGATCTAAGTAGAATCATGATATGTCCCGGATTAGTGGAGAGAGTGTATGGAAGATAAGCCTATGGAATGCATATCCTTTTTGAGATAAAATCTTTCCAATGGTTTGAAAATATTATGAACTCTTGAGATGGTTCTACTAAGTCATTATTCACTACACAAATCTTGCATTTGTTGAGAAAGATGTAGTAGCATGTGTTTTATGTTCTTGAATGAAGAAAGTATTAGAGATATTGTTTTGAAATTAATTGAGTGATTGATAAAATCTTGTGTTTTCCTACTTGTCTTTGATACTTTGCTTGAGGACAAGCAAAGAGCTAAGTGTGGGGGAATTGTTAGGGGCTAAATTAGTCATATTTTTCCTAATTATTTGAGGTTCTTTTGTGATACGTTTTATTCAATAACTAGTCGTATTCCTTTATATTTGAAATTTTACCCATGAAAAGGTATTTTGGTCATTATTTCAGATTTTTGGGGGTAAAACGAAGCAAAAATGTCGTGAAATAGATTAGAGGCAGCGCTGACTGGGACAGAGGAACCGGTGCCGGCCATGCACTGGTTGCACGAACTTTGAGGCGACAAAAAATTGGTGAAACTAGCTGGAACAGAGGGGAACCTGCGCCAGCTTTGAGAGCCAAGACGGCGCCGGCTGTGCCCTGAAGTTAAGGCGGTGCTTGATTTTTTCCACGCGATTTTTGGTAATCTGTGGAGTTTTAGTATTTTTCAACTTCTACTCGGCCAAGAACATTACACCAACAAGTTTAGGCACTTTCCAAGCCTATAAATAGATGAAAAAACACAAGAGAAAGGAAGAAAATTCATTGATCATCATAGCAAATCACTCAAATCAAATGGGGAATTCTTCAATTCAAAGAGGGTTGTGCAAGAAGGTCTTCAAAGGAAGAATAAGAAGGCTTGTTTATGAGTGCTTTCTTTTACTTTGTTTTCTTTTTCTTGAACAATGATATGTTAATTGTTTTATTGTAATTTGACATTGTTTTAAATATTCATGATTTTTAGAGTTATTTGATCTTTTGATTAATTGGTTATTTGTCTTGGTATTTAATTACTTAGGCGTATTACGAGATTGATTGATTGTTTCTTTCTATTGACTTGCTTGGGAAAGGGCTTGATGGAGGTTTCAATTTGATTAATTTCATATTCGTTGTCTCTTAAATTGCTTGAAAAAAGGGTTAATTGCTAAGAATAAGGTAGTTAAAGGTTAATTGATGTCTGTTAGGAAATGATTCATTGGTTAATTTCATGTTTTAAGTTTGCTAGGAATGAAAATTTAATCAAAAGATTGTGTTTAATGCATCTTTTGGGTAAGACTGGTTGAGACAGGAATGTGATGCTAAGTTATCTAGAAGATAGGAATTCATGGCTTGGAAAAGAAGTGAGTCTACTTAATCCTTCATGATGCCAAGAGAATGATTAGTTATGATAATGATTAGGTACTTTAAGATGATGTTTGTCAGAATAATGGTTAGAGTTGCATACTTCTCCATCATTGACATGTATATATTTTTTTTCTTTTTCTTTTTTTACTTTATTGGGTCGGTTAAACAATGAAAGAAAGGTAATTAGTGTATACTTGTTCCTTGAGGATCGACACTCATTTGAACCCTATGCTATGTTAATGATGAGTACGATTGCTCATATGTGTAATTTTGGATTAACGTTTTAATGTAAACTTGATTGGGAATATGCTTATTTTTATTTGATTTTTATATCCAAATCCATACACATCACTGGTAGAATCTCTGGATCTATATGTAGAACAAAGCTACATTGTCGAGCAGACGGATATGCCGACAGAAAGAGATAGAGAGATCTGAGATTCGGTGGGCACTAGCTTAGAATTGGGGCCTTTTTAGAAAATAAGGAAGAAAAGGCAGGGATGCAAGAAATGGAAGTTCAATCCAATAGAAAAGAAAGAGAGAGAAAGATCAAAGGTCCAACAGCCAGCAAATTAGAACTGAGTAAGAAAAAGCTTTGGTGAAAAAAATAGAAGCTCATTCTAGTAGAAGCAGAAGCTACATTGTTAGATAAAGAAAAAAGATAGAAAGACCAGAGGTCTAACGGCCATGGACCAGTGGAAAAGAGAAAGAATGTAGTGAGTTTCGGCGGCCACCAAATTAGAACTGGGTAAGAAAAAGCTTGACTGCATAGAACGTAGTGAGCTTCGGCGGGAAATGTAGTAAGCTCCAACGGCCACTAGTGGAGAAGAGAAAGAATGTAGTGCTAATTGGGAAATGTAGTGCTTCATGGAATTTTGGCCACATAGAATGTAAAGCTGCATAGAATTTTGGCAAAATACAAGACCATGTTTCACGGAATTTTGGTGGAGCATTCCAATTTTCGGATGGTGGGGTCCTTCTTTTTAACCATGGTTGGGGTTAAGCAAAAAGAGGGGGGAAAAAAAGAAGAAAACAATTGAATTTTGAATAAAATAATGCCTTGGACAGGTGTCGGTGTTATGAGGACCCGGTCCACAGGTGCGGTTGTGGACTAAGTCCATATAAGAATTTCCCTTAAAAATTAGTTAAGTGAAATTAACGATTACATAAGTTAAATAAAATGTAGCTAAATTTTGTATTGGTGTGTGGGCAGGTTCAGCCCTTTGAATAGGTGTGTCGAGCCTGGCCCGGAAGCCGAATTGCCAATATTGTGGCAGGCCGACTCGGCGGGCTGAATCCACCATATTGTGGTAGGCCAGCCCAGTGTGCTGGCCCGCATTGGAGAGCCCTTGTGCAACGGCTGTCCAAGTTTTTTTTTTTTTTTACTTTTGTACCACCAACGGCTATATTCTCCCCCTAACCCCCAATTCACTTCAAAACTCATCAAATATTCTCTAACTCTTTCCAACTCTATCCAATTCTCTCCAACACTCTTATTTTCATTCTTCTTTCTATCATAATCCTCAAATTTTTTCATTTCCTCTATAAAAAGTATTAGAATATAATTTATTTTTTATAAATTTTTTAATTCTTCAAGCAAAGTCTTCATATTTTGGAAGATTATTGAGTAGCGGAATAGTGGATAGTTCAAGTCTTGAAGAAGACAAGTAATAAAACTCTACAAAGTGTTATTGTTCTTGGTCATCAATTAGTTAGTTTTTTCTTAATCTTACATTCTTGTTTTTTAGCTTTATTAATTGTTTATTTGTTTTAGTTATTTGCTTAATTTTTAAGCTAATTTACAAATTATTTATATTTTTCAATTCTCTTATTTCATTATTTGTTAATATTTTAATTCATTTTTTGAAGTTTTATTTGAATTTTCACTTATTGTTTTTGTTTAGAAATAATGGATCCAAATCAATATCATCATTTTTCTTTATCACAATCATCTGCACATTTTAATTTTAATATAGATCCAATATTAAATTTAATAAATAATGAAATTGGTAATGAAAATGAAGGCACTAGTAGGCCCAGCGTTAGTGTTTCACAATCATAACCAACTCCAACTATTAATCCTGATAAATCCAATGTGGGTTAGGATGATGTGAAACTTCGAAAGTTATAACTAAAGTAAAAACATCTATTGTTTGGAATATTTTTTAAAAATGATAATAATAATGATATGGCAACATGTTAAATTTGTAGGGTAGTATATGCACATAAGAAGGGAGGAGGGACAGGAACGTTAGTTAGACATATAAAAAGGTCACATAATGATTAGTTAGAAAATCTACTTAAACAACAATAAATTCATACTAAAGGAGGACAAATTATAGGTAATTTTTAATATGATCATAAAAAAAAAAGAAGTGAATTTGCTAAAATGATTGTTCAAACTAAATTACCTTTTAATTTTACAGAAAATCGACATTATGAACAATATATGCAAAATAATTACCAACATGTATGGAAAAATATTCTTAGAATAACATTAAAAAAATGATATATAAAGAAATGAAAGAGTGTCTTATTGCTATGTTTGATTCTTGTAATTGAAAATTTGCTCTTATTTGTGATGGTTGGACTGCAATTATTAATGAATCTTATTTGTGCATTACATATCATTAAATAGATCATGAACATTTTAAATTATTTGAATATCCTCATGTAGGTACTAGTATTACTAGAATGATTACTCAAACATTTCATGACTATAGGATTTTAAATAAAATTATTTCTATTTCCTTATATAACTCTTTAAATAATGATTCTGCCACTTCTCCAACTAGGCAACAAAATTTTAAGTTTTTATGTCTAGAATATAGTGTATCTTTTAAAAAATTTAGATTAGATTATAAAATTAGATGGAACTCAACTTTGGATATATTTGAAAGTGTTATACCTTTTCAAAATTAACTTATTGAATTTTGTAATAATAACAATTTTTAATCTCAACTAACTGAAACTCATTTTGAAAATTGTATTGCGCTTTTAATATTTTATTTATTTTTAAAGAAGCAACTGAACTTTTATCGGGATCTTATTATCCCACTACTCATTATATTCTTCCAACACTTACTAAGGTAGCACATATTTTTTTTGTGAGTATATGGAGCATCCCTAATATAGTTATTTTATGAGAAGTATACTTGAAAAATATAAAAAATGTTATGAAGATGTTCCTATTTTATATTGTATGGCATTGTGTATGGATCCTCGTATAACAATGGTTGGATTTCATAGTATTATTGAATATCTATACGAAATATTAAATTTTGATAAAACTCAAACACTTAGGCAATGCATGATAAAAGATATAAAGATAAAATGGCTGAAGCTCTATTTGACACGTATAATTTGTATGAGCAGTCAATGTCAACCACCGCGAAGATCTACCTCTTCGATTTCATCAACATTTAATCTATGGTGTATCATGAAGTGTAAAAAAAAAAAATCATCTACCATCTGTAATGAGATGGCAATTTATGAGATGCAGCCTCTGGTAGAAAATGAGGATCAATATTTTGACATTTGTGGTTGGTGAAAGGCTCATGTAAATCTATATCCAATTTTATCTAAAATGACACGTGATCTTTTGACACCACATGTCTCCACAGCATAATCAGAAAGCGTCTTTAGTGAGAGCGCTCAAATAATTAATGAAAGAAGATCTCGATTGGCTCCTCATACTTTGGAGATGTTAATATGTTGCAATAGTTGGTTCGTAATCAAAGATAGGACAACTAGTTCATGGATTGTTGATGATGACTCAGATGATGAATGGGGCGAGCCAAATAGTTAGTTTAGTATTTGAATAATTAAAAATTTAGGATAAGTAATATAATGTAATTGTTTAATTTTATTTTTAGAAAATTTATTCTATTTTTAAAATTTGATCATTGTAATATTTTAAAGAGGTTTAGGCATCAAGTCCCCATATTATATAATCTTTATTTTATTAATTAATAAAATTGGTAGGGGTAAAAGTAGGGCTGTAAACGGGTCTAATCGGGTCCGGGATAGGGCGTTCCGAACCCGTTTAAAGAAAGGTAGTACTGGACCCGACCCGAATACTCGGCAGGTATGGATTGAAGAGACCCATACCCGCGAATGCGGGTATCGGGTCCGGGTCCCGAAAATATGTGTAAAAATAATCTTCCTGTATTAAAATTTTAAAACAATTTAATTCACATTTAAGCTAAAAAAATGCAAAATAACCATAATATCAATAAATTCTCAACATTTTAAATTTACAATAATAAAAATAAACGTCCAAATTCATAAATAACAATCTCATACAATATATGACAATTAGAAATTAAACATTAAATAACTTTTAAAACAACATTGCCAAGTAAAAAAGTTTATAACTATTACATAACATAAAATATCCTCAATTCATCCAATAAGTTATCTTCAACTTTCTCATCCTTCATCAACAATCCTCAACAGTATATGTAATTAAATAAAGAAGAAAAACAATAAAAATATTAATTATCACATGAAAAGTTAAAACATAATATGAACTTCAAGAGATAAAATGAATAAACAGATTTACATATCAAGTTGAAGTCTTTGCTGCATTTGTCAATGAAGAGCAATCTTCCATATCTTCTAAGTCAACTAACTCTGTCAAAGACAAATTAATTAGCCAATAGATAAACAAAAAATTAAATATAGAAAATTAAAATGTAACAAATATTCGTTTACTTCTCTTTTTTTTCGATTCAATCCAGTCACTTGTAGTCACCAATGCCTCCACGATATCAGGAAGTAAACAAGAACGTGACTCATCAATTATCCTTCCTCCAACACTAAAAGCAGATTCAGATGCAACAGTTGTGGCTGGAATAGCTAAGATATCACGTGCAATCTTTCCTATAGTTGGATACTTCAAAGAATTAACTTTCCACCAGCTTAATATATCAAAATGGTCATTCCTCGGATACATTGGTTCATCCAAATATTGATCTATTTTAGCCTTTTGATACACACGAAGCGTAGAAGACTTTGTTGTCTTGTACCATTGGTCAAACCGATTTAGCACATCAACTTTCAAATTCCCATCATTTCGATTACAATCCCTTTCATCACTAATTGCATCAGATCCCAACTGACCACCATATTCAAGGTATAAATTAAGAAAACCACTCCTAATCCTCTCAACATAAGTAAAAGCATTATCACCATATATCTCAGTGTAATAGAATTCCACCAAATCTATTTTAAACCTGGGATCAAGAACAACAACAATTCCCAACACTAAACAGCACTCATCCCAATATTTTTCAAACTTTACTTTCATCGGATCAGCCATGGCTTTAAGAAAAACATTATCACCAGATACCCATTCTTTCAGCTTGAGTTGGATTCTACACACATCAGGAAAGAATACATTTGATGTGGGAAAATGACTACCACTAAAATGAGAAGTAGCCTCATAAAAGATTTTTAAACAAGTGTGAACCAAACTAGCAACTTCCCATTCCTCTTCACTTGGATTGAGCTTGTAATTTTTATCAATTTGAGTAAGGCGACTAAATGCTTCCTTTAAAGGCAATGCTGAATCAAGCATTAAGAAAGTAGAGTTCCATCTAGTTTGAACATCCAAGGACACTTTTTTCTTATTTTTCAGCTTACATTGTTGCAATGCACATTCAAATTTTTGGCAACCATGAGGTGATCTTTTCAAATACTTGCAAGTTTCTCGAATTTTTTTGAAGGGTATTACCAATATAAGCCAAACCATCTTGCACAATCAAGTTAAGAATATGTGCACTATAACGAACATGAAATAAATCTCCACCTAAAGGAAGCCACGACTTATCACACAACCATGATCTCAAATGCCTAACCATTGAATCATTTGCAGATGCATTATCAACAACCATGGAAAACAGTTTCTTATCCAAATTCCACTCTAAAATAATGTCATTAATGAATCTGAACAATGTTTCACCATCATGAGGATAAGGAATAGGTCTGTATGCAATGATATTCTTTTTCAATTCCCAATCATCATTGACATAATGAGCAGTCAAACAAGTGTATGCAATATTAGAATGGTCAGATGTCCAAATATCAGTAGTAAGGGTAAATCTACAAGCAAAATGATCCAACATCTTATACAATTTTTCCTTCTCCTCCTTATGCAAATCAATCACATCTGACCTCATTGTGTTTCGAGAGACAAGCTTGAAATTTGGGTTCAAACTATTGTAGAATTCCTCAAACCACTTATGCTCACACATATTAAAAGGATAATTATGCTTAATGATTGTTTTGGCCAAAATCCGTCTACTCTTTTCTTGATCAAATTTATAGTTTCGAACTTCACACGAATCAGTTAATGGGCTTTTTACCTTCATGAGATTCATTTGCCCTCCTTGCTTATATTTTCTTAAAGGACAACGTGCCAAATGTTTTTTTAGGTGAGTAGTTCCAGTATTACTTGCCCCACTAAGCTACTTTTTGCACCAGTTACATTTAGCTATAACCTCTCCAGAAAGAGATGTAAATCTTAACATTTCATCCCATACCTTAGAAGTCAATTTTCTTTTCCTTGAGGTCAAAATCCCTTCGTCATTGACATCTTCCATAAACTGTGACTCCACGGCCATGTTATTAGTATTATGATCATCACTTGAAACTGAAGGTGGTGTTTCAGTATGTGTACTTGACATCCTTCATAAAACAAATAATTTTCAATGACAAGCTAATTTTACAACCAAATTCCAGCAAGCATGTAATTCAATTCAAGCATCAATATACTCTTATAAACATCCCTAAACATTCCCAAAACGTCATAGGATAAAGTTGAATAGATATAGTAAAATCACTAACAATTCTTAACTCTAACACAATAAGTAAATTTTGCTGGGAAAATACTATGTTGTTTAAAATAGGGAATGCAGGCTGTTTTGCTTCTTTATGGTCAGTTTTAAACATTAGGATGTGACATACATCTAAACATGCCCACATTAAGATGTTATTCTACTCTGCTTTAGTAAGGCTTCTGTCAAATCAACAGCAACTTCCCACAATAATCCAACTCCAACAACCACAATCCTCCAATACAACTCACCACATGCCACAACCAACCCAATACCAACTTCAAATCACATGAACAAAAACCTCATACAAAGTTGAAAATTCACAAAATAATAGCAAAGTATAAAGAAACAGAAAACATATTCTACTCTATTTACAAAATACTAGAATTCAAAGACAAGTAAATAGTTTAAGTAAATAGATGGAAAACTTAGTATAATTGAAGAAAGGAGCATCCAATAGAAAACATAGAGATATGAACGGTCATCTAATAGCATAACAAAGAAATAGGAATATATATGCCTTTTAAAAGAATAAATCCCCAATTTACTCCAAAACCAATTAAAGTCCTAATGAAGTCCAAGTTTTCAAAACAACAACTCAATAGCCTCCCAAAAGGAATGGAAAATTGGTTCATGCATTCAGAAAGTACCAAGATAGGATTGCAACCAATATAACAACATTTAAAATTAATGTCCTTGTAGTAAAAACTAATTCCAAGGAAAAATAACACAAACCAATACTTCTTTTTGCTCCCACTTTGTATAGACAATTATACTCCACTTATATGCATTATATCCCAAAATCAACCTCCTTCGACTCAATGTCAACTTAATACCCTCATTAAAAATTGAAGCAATTTAGACACTATCCTAGTCAAACACAATAGACATTGCCAGAATAGAATATTCAATCAAAATTACTAAAGCAGAGTAGAATAGCATAAATCAGTCTCAGAAGGATAAAAAATTCAGCTTTCACAAGACGGCAGATTTGTGCTCAGTGATCCGTCAGAATGAGTGGTACTTTTATTCTACTATGATGAAGCAGTAATATGAACATGTTCTCTACTTTTATTCTACTGTGATGAACAGGCAAATGCCAGATCGGATATGAAGAACAAAATGAGTGGCAATTTTTCAGTCATAAGGATAAGAAGTATCTAACAGAGACAATTGGACAAGGACCAATAGAACAACAATCGCTGGGTTCTGGAAAGCAACAGGGAGAGATGAGGCAGTGTACGACAAATCAAACATTGCTCGGTGGTACTAACCTTAGATCGGAGGTAGCTGGCTCGGTCCGTGTGTTGCTGTGGGCGTGGGCCACGTGGGTAGGCGGCGGTAGCGGCGACTGCTCAATGGCTATAGTGCTATAGATGAGATGAGGTTGAGGATGAATGGCAACTATAGATGAAGAAGAGGAAGACGGTGAAGACTGAAGAGAAGAGAAGACTTCACTGAAGAGAAGAGAAGAGAAGATAGTAAAGACTGAGGAGGAGAAGAGGAAGACAGTGAAGATCGAATAGAAGAGAAAGATGGCAGCGGTAGACGAGAATCATGAGATAGGGTGAGTTAGGGTAAGAGAAGAAAAAAAACTAATTAACATAATATTTTATATATAATATAATATATATTTTATATTTTATATAATATATATATATATAATATAATTTATGAAACGGGTAATCGGGTATGGGTAATATAGTTCCATACCCGGACCCATTTATATATAGTAATCGGGTAAACGGGTCGGGTCTGGGTCGGGTAGAAAATTATGTGTACCAGACCCGTTATAAACGGGTTCGGTACAGGTCCGGGTCCGGGTATACCCGACCCATTGACAGCCCTAGGTAAAAGTCAAACCCCCCACCGCTTCAAGGTTTTTTTTTTTTTAATGATTTTAAACAATTGTGTTATTTAAGTAATAATAAAAAATTATAAAATAGGTAAACATTAAAATTTTTAATTGAATTAAGTGAAATAAAAAAACAAAGGAGGAGAGAAAATAGGCCCAGGCCTGTAGGCCTCAAGGGCCTAGGTTTCTGGTCGTGCTGGGCCCAGGGTTTCTGGCCCTGGGCCTGTTATGGACCGGCCCACATTAGTGCGGTCCGATTGACAATGCTAGATAAATTAAATAATATTTTAGGATATACCGATTATATATAATCATTAAATGTAACTGTTATTATATAAGTTTATGATGATTTATTCTATAATAGAAATACTTTCCATAATTACACTAACTCATCTTTCATAGATTACAAAAACTCTGCATTTTCATCCATTACCCAAAAGAATAAAATTACTAATAATTAAGGATTCAACCTAAATTTTATTTTTACTTACAAGGAGGAGGAATCTTTGATACATTTAGTCGTTTTCTTTTGATATTGAATAGCTAAGTATAAAAAATTAGTTAATAGGCCACATGAGTTAAATATAATGTGGTTTAGATAGAAAATTTATACAGTATCTTACGTTATATATGATATGTACGTAACTATTCAATATTTTTCTACTTCATTATATAATGAAAATGATTTAATATCATTTATGAATATAAGTATATAATTTTTACTATTTAAAATATTCTTTTAAATGACCGCACTGTTAAAAGTAGAATATATGATGGTAGGATTTTGAGAGGAAAAATAATTATCCTTATTAAACAAACTTAGGCTATATATAGCCTTTGATATGATATTGGGAAGCACCAAACTTTTGGATTCAACTCAAGAACAAGAAACCTATCAAACTCATACATAAGAACACTAAAATGCTAAGAAATTAACACTCTTGTGATAACGTGAATCTAGCCTACTTCAAAGATACTTTAATACCCTAATCTATCAAAGATTAGAACACCAAGGATAGGAATTTGAAGGCACTTAACTCAATTCTATCAAACATACTAGGCAATCTAGCACATAAGAATAGAAATAAAGCTTAGATTATCCCTTAAAATTTAGAGACAAGATTAAAGGTGGGACTAAATTATTTGATTTAGTCTAGATATTTATGAAAATCATCCAAGAGGATCACCCTCTCCAAAACTCTCAAAGAGTTCTTGAACCATTAACATTTCATATGGCTCCAAAGGTTATAAGAGCATATATATAAATGTCTTGACCTAAACTACTTCTTAAATATTACAAAATGACCTCAAAATAGCTGAAAAACATTAGAGGTTTGGGTTCTAGTACAAGGCTGGCGTCGGGTCCAATATAGAGGAACAATATTTGTTCCAAAATATCGGAATAAAAAACGAGGACTTTTCTAGTATAGGGCTGGCGTCGGGTCAGGCTAGTAGGGACGGCGTCGGGCCCATTCTGTTAGAACAGTGCGCGTTTCAAAAAATTAAGAAATTTTGTAGATCACAGCTGGCGCCTGGTCGGTCAATCTGGGCCAGCACCGGGCCAGCTCTAGGCATTCTCTTATAATTTGTTGCACTTCAAAACTTGTTCTTTGGACCTCCATTCCACTTCTGTGTATTTCCTTGATCTTTTAAATGAAACGTTGGTCGTCTTCAGCTCTTCTTGATATTGTTTTGGCCTTCAATCCTTGTTTAACGGTTGGTTTGATCCTCCACATAGATTGTTGCTTTTGTTGTGCGTCTTTTGGCCCTTTCTTTTTCATCCATCTCTTCACAATCTTCTTAGACTTAGGTTTGTTTAATTTGTTGTCTTGAAAACTTTCTTAATTCCTCTTGAATGTTGCTCTTACCCATGACACTATGAAGTGTGATTTTGTCCTTCTTCCCCATTATTGAAAATGGCCTTCATGCCTAATTTGATTCCTATCATTTCCCCATTCTTGAAGATGATTCATCCTCGAATTGATACCTGCATTACAATTTAAACAAGACATTTTGTGTGAAGATAAAACATTTAGCTTTGGGTCCTTAATAACTCCCTTGTTTTTTCTCTTCTCAATCCAAGCCCTCAGCCTTATTTTTCCTCCACTCATTTTCCTTTTCTCAACCTCTTGTTTGGCTCTCGTTTGCACCACATTACTTTGTGTTTGCCTCTCTCCATGCTCTTTTACTCTTCTTTCTTCTCCTTTTACCTCAAGTTCTTTTATCTCTACTCTCTTCTCTTTTAGCTTTCTCTTTTTTCTTTTACTCTTCTTTCCTTCCTTTTTCTCTCTCATTTTTCTTTCTTTTTCCTTTAAAAGATTTTTATCTTTTGTAACCTCACTAGGGGATATTGGAAACAAAGTAAACTTCTTTGTCTCTTTGCTCATGGCATAAGTGTTTTTTCTTCCATTGTGCATCATCTCTCTATCATACATCCAAGGCCTTCCCAACAACAACTCTCTAACATGCATAGGTATCACATCACAAAGTACTTCATTTCATAATTTTCCATGCTAAATGTAACATTGGCTTGTTTGTTTACCTTTACCTTACCACAATCATTGACCCATTGAAGCTTATAAGGTTTAGGATGTTTCAAGGTTTCCATTCCCAATTCCTCCATCAATGTAGCACTAATCACATTTTTACAACTCCCTCTATCAATAATCAAGTTACACGGTTTGTCTTTGATTTGACACATTGAATAGAAAATATTTTCCCTTTGTAAGTCCTCTTCTTTTTCAACTATACAAGCTTCATCAATTTCCCTCATAACATCAATTAATGCACATAGTTTCTCAAGTGCATCCCCATCTCTTCCAACCATTCTATCTCCTCCACTAGAGTTGGTGTCATTTTGTGACGTTGAACTAGAGGCTTTATTCTTTTTAACTTCATATATTCTTATTTGCTCTCGCACAACTTCTAGCCAACTCTTCTTTTTCTCCACTTGTGGATGTGAGCTTTCTCCCACTTCATGAGTACTTGAAGCACTTTGGAAACTTTCATCCATAGCACGCATTTGCTAATTCTCTATCCCAATCCTTGAATTTTTTAGCTCTTCAACAAATTCCATACTCTTTTTCTCAACTTCTTCTTGTTCAGTCTTCTCTATCACGTCTAATAGATATGACCCTTAATCTAGAAAGAATAAGATATTGTAGAATTCATTAGTCACCCCATTTGTTGGGCTCAATCGATCCACTTCCTCTCATTCGTCATCACTAAGCTCCTCATCAAGCTCATCAACATTTTTCTCAACTTTTTCATGCACTATTTTATCATTTTGATTGAGCAATTCATGGCCTTTGGCTTCCCTTTCTAGCTTCTCCTCATTCTCAAAGTCACGCAATTCACTTTGCACAACCTTCTCAACTTTTTCTTCACTTCTTACCTTTCTTGGCTCCTCAATATATACAACATTTTTCTTGGCCACTTTAATCTCAAGTTTAGCCCTTTGCTTCTCAAATTTTTGAATCTCATTTTGCTCCTTAGAGGACTTCTAATGACAATCAAAGGATTTGTGCCCATAGCCACTACAATACTCAACAAGGAATTGCACTACCCTTTTGCAAATCAAAACTTCTTCCTTGACCATTCAATCTTGGATAATCACAGATACTATAACTATAGTCCCAACAAGTAAAGCAAACATAATCTTGTTTTCTCCTCATCCCTCTTTTTGAAAAATTTTACATTGTACTTCCCTCACTAGGCTTAGAATTTCTTGGACAATTATGGGACATGTGAGCAAAACTTTCACATATTTGGCACTTATTGGGGTCAAACCGCTCCCTCATCAATTCTTTCATCTCTTCCCAAGAATCTACCGCTTGATACCCACTTCGCCTTCTTTGTGCATTCATTTGCTTCCACAATTCTAAGACATTTTTAGAAAAGCTCATTAGTGCCCATTTTACCTTGAAACTTCCACTAGGGACAAAACATTTAAATAATTTTTTCATTTTTCTTTCCCATTCATAATACTCCCTTCAATCTCTTTTCCCATGGAAAGGAGGTGTCAATTTCTCATTGTACTTCAACTTTCTATTTTCCACATCCTCCTTTCTTCTCAAATCACTCTTGGAAGAATTTTGCGATGCACACTTCTCTTGGTCTAGATACTTTTGGACTTTTATACAAACACCTATACTTCCTTTCTTTTGGCATACCACTCTTTGAATATTTTTGTAGTCCTCCAACACAAACCATCTCCCATATTTCTTTTTATTTTCCTAATAGCCTCTTTCATAGCTATCATATTCCCTTCCACTTGTGCTTGACCCTTCATCATAGCTATTTCTAGAAGCCTTATCTCCACAATCAAGCAAATTCTTATGATCGCCTTCATTTCCCCAATAATCTTCTTCATAGTCATATTCATGTTAATTATATCCCCCATAATTACTTCTATAGTAACAAGACTCCTTATAATTGTCATACCCTACATTTTCACTCCAACTAGTTATTGTGAATTTTCTTTCAAGAGAAATACCCGCAAAAAAATAAGTAGAAAACACAAGAAAAATTCCTTATTTCACTCCCTTACGTGTTTACACTCAATTTTTTATGGTCACTTTTCACTCGTGTTTACACTCTTCTTGATTTTTATCACAATGTACTCTCCCTCTTGCCTTTTTCAAACTTTTAACTCCACACTCAAGTTCTTCCCAACTCTTTCCTACTTCAAAGGATTTACTTCTACTAATCAAGTCAACTAAATTCCAAGGGATAAGAAAGAAAGGTGTTTTAAAGGCAATTTATCAAATACTTGATGTGCAATCTCGTAACTCAATTTTGCATAGCAAATTTCAGTTTGTTTGAGCCCCTAAATTAACAAATTGTTACACCACATGACTCATCAAACATAAATATACCATATAGGGTCAAATTGACAACATATCCATGGCATAAATTTAAGTTTTTGACATCCAAAAATAGTAATAGAAAAAGTGATGAAAATTTAAAAATCAATAGATCTTGAAGAATATTGTACCTTAACCCAAAGAAAGTTAGTTGATTAGAATCAACACAATGCAAGCTCTGATACCACTTAATATGATCTTGGGAAGCATCAAACTTTTGAATTCAACTCAAGAACAAGAAACCTACCAAACTCACACACAAGAACACTAAAGTGCTAAGAAATTAACACTATTGTGATAATGTGAATCTAATCTACTTCAAAGACACCTTAACACCCTAATATATCACAGACTAGAACACCAAAGATAGGAATTTGAAGGCACCCAACTCAATTCTATCAAACACACTAGGCAACCTAGCACATAAGAATAGAGATAAAGTTTAGATTATCCCTTAAGATTTAGAGACAAGATTAAATGTGGGATTAAATCTTTTGATTTAATCTTGATGTTTATGGGAATTATCCAAGAGGATCACCTTCTCTAAAAATCTCAAAGAGTTCTTGAACTCTCAATATTTTATATACCTCCAAAGGTTATGTTTACAATAGTTATAAGAGCATATATATAGATGTCTTGATCTAAACTACTTTTTAAATATTACAAAATGACTCCAAAATAGCTAAAAATGTTAGAATTTCGGGTTCCAGAACAGGACTGGCGCCAGGTAGGTCTCCTGGGATGGCATCGGGTCCAATTTGGAGGAATAGTACCCGTACCAAAATGTCAGAATAAAAAATGAGGACTTTTCTAGTATAGGGCAGGTGCTAGGTTAGGCTAGTAGGGACAGTAGTGGGTCCATTCTGCTAGAACAGTGTGTGCGTAAAAAAGGTGAGAAATTTTGCAGATCACAGCCAGCGCCTGGTCAGTCGATTTGGGCCGGTGCCGAGCTAGCTCTAGGCCTCCTCCCCTATTTTGTTGTATTTCAAAATTTATTCTTTATACCTTCATTCCACTTCTATATATTTCCTTGATCTTCCAAATGAAATGTTGGTCGTCTTGAGCCCTTCTTGATATTCCTTTGGCCTTTAATCCTTGTTTAACGGTTGGCTTGATCCTCCATATGGATTGTTGCTTTTGTTGTGTGTCTTTTGGCCCTTTCTTTTCTATCCATCTCTTCACAATCTTCTTGGACCTGGGCTTGAAAACTCCTTTGATTCCTCTTGAATGTTGCTCTTACCCATAACACTATGAAGTGTGATTTTGTTTTTCTTTCCCCTTCTTGAAAATGACCTTCATACTTAATTTGATTCCTATCAGCCTTACAACGCAACCAAATATTAGAAAAGCAGGGAGCTTTAGCTAACACAGAGGTAGACTAATTCAAAAGCAATAACAGTCCCATGAGAATAGGGATTTATTTACTGACTAAATCCTAACATTTCCTCCCTTAAACTAAATACCTAATATTTAGTTTATATCATTCCAAGCACAAACTCCCAGCAAGCCACGTAACCTTAAGAAATCTTTCAATTTGTGGGGTTTAGTCATCATATCAGCTATTTGTTCCAGAGTGTTGCAATGAACTATCCTTATTCTACTAGGCTGAGTGAGTTCTCGAAGAAAATGGAAACGTACATCTATATGCTTACTTTGACCATGCATTACTGGATATTTTGAGATTTTAATTGTAGAACTACTATTGCAGTGGATAGTAATTGTCTTATCTTGAGTCTGACCCAATGTATTTGACACTCTTCTCAACCAAATGGCCTAACAAGCACATGATACAGCAGCAATGAATTCTGCCTTAATAGTGGACAAACTTACTACTGGCTATTTTTTAGATGACCATGATATGATTCTAGAGCTTAGAAGGAAAACATACCCTGACGTGCTTTTTCTATCCTCTAAGTCTCCAGTATAGTCACTGTCCGTGTAGGCAATAAGTTGATTACTTCCTCCATTGTTGTAGTAAATTCCATACTTAGATGTTCCTTGCAAATACCTTAATACTCTTTTTGCTAGATTCAAATAAAGCTCAGTGGGATTCTCTATATACCTGCTAAATAGACTTATTGCAAACCCCATATCTGGACAAGGTGCTGTGAGGTACATAAGACACCCCATAATTTGTTTGAAATGAATCTGGTCAACCTTGGCTTATTTTTTATCCCTTGAAAGCTTGAAACTAGGAACAAGTGGAGTTTGAACCGAATTGCTTTGATCCATTCCAAACTGTTGTAGCACTTCCTGGGCATACCTTTTTCAACTGATAAAAATCCCATATGATCTTTACATGACTTCAAGTCTGAGAAAATTATTTTATCTTGCCAAGATCAGTCATATCAAACTCATGCTTATGGAGTTTTTAAATTCTACAAACATCAAATCATTATTAGTCATACTTTTCCTAGTTATTTGAGGTTCTTTTGTGATACATTTTGTTCAATAACTAGTCATATTCCTTCATATTTGAGATTTTACCCTTGGAAAGATATTTTGTTTATTATTACAGATTTTTAAGGTAAAACGAAATAAAAACGTCGCAGAACAGAGGAGAGGCAGCGCCAGCTAGGGCTCTAGAACCGGCGTCGGCCATGCACTGGATTGCACGAACATCGAAGCAACAAAAAAATTGTTAAAATAGAGCGGAACAGAGGGGAACTAGTGCTGGCTACATTCTGGTCTTCATTGTGCAAAATTCAGAGAAAAATCAACGAACGAGTAGAGAAGTAGAACACAACCGGCACCAACTCCGAGAGCTAAGGCGGTGCTTGATTTTTTCTACGCGATTTTTGGTAATCTGTGGAGTTTTAGTATCTTCCAACTTCTACTCGACTAAGAACTCTGTACCTACGAGTTTAGGCACTTCATAAACTTATAAATAGATGAAAAACACAAAGGAAAAATGGGAGAATTAATTGATCATCATAGAAAATCACTCAATCAAAGAAACAATTCTTCAATTCAAGGAGGATTGTACAAGAAGGTCTTCAAAGGAAGAAGAAAGGGGCTTGTCTATGAGTGTTTTCTTTTACTTTGATTATTTTTTCTTGAACAATGATATGTTAATTGTTTTATTGTAATTTGACATTGTTTTAGAGATTCATAATATTTAGAGATATTTGATCTTTTGATTAATTGATTGTTATCCTTGGTATTTAATTACTTGTGCTTATTACGAGATTGGTTTATTATTACTTTCTGTTGACTTGCTTGAAAGATGGGTTGGTGGTGGTTTCAATTAATTAGTTTCATATTTGTTGTCTTTTAACTTGCTTGAAAAAAGGATTAATTGCTAAGAACTGGTAATTAAAGGTTAATTGATGTCTGCCAGAATATGGATTCATTGATTAGTTTCATATTTTAAGTTTGCCAGAATATGAAATTTTAATCAAGGATTGTGTTTAATGCATCTTTTGGGTAAGACTGGTTGAGACAGAATATGTGATACTAAGTTACCTAGTAGATAGGGATTCATGGATTGAAAAAGAAGTGAGTCTATCTTAATCCTTCATAATGCCAAGAGAATAATTAGTTATAATAATGGTTGAGTTCTTTAAGATCATGTTTGTCTACACAATGGTTTGAGTTGCATACTTCTCCATCCTTGACATGTATATACTTTTATTTTTATTTTATTTTATTTTTATTTTTATTTATATTTTGCTTTATTGAGTCGGTTAAACAATGAAAGAAAGGTGATTAATATCTACTGTTCCTTGAGGATCGACACTCATTTGAACCCTATGCTCGGTTAATGATGAGTATGCTTGCTCATATGTGAATTTGGGTTGAACGTTTTAATTTAAACTTGATTAAGAATGTGCTTAATTTTTGTATGATTTTTACACCCAAGTCCGGACACATCAATTTATACCCAAGTTTTTTTGTTTCTTTCAAAAGATTGACCACATACTTTTGCTGAGATATAAAAATTTCTTGTCTAGAATATGCCACTTCAATACCAAAAAAATACTTCAATCTTCTAAGTTCCTTTATTTCAAATTCTTTGATCAGTTATTCCTTCAATTTTAATTTCTCCTTCTCATCCTTCCCAGTCACAATAATGTTGTCGACATAAACTAGGAGTGCAGTCACTCCCCTTTTAGCTAAATGCTTGATAAAGAGAGTGTGATAATCTTGACTTTGTTTATATCCTGAACCTTTCATTACCTTGGCAAATCTGCTAAACCATGCCCTTGGAGATTGTTTTAGTCCATAGAGTACCTTTCTTAGTCTGCAAACTTTGTTCCCTGTGTCTTCTTTGAAGCCAGGTAGAATGTTCATGTAAATTTCTTCTTGTAGGCCTCCATGTAGGAAGGCATTTTTCACATCGTATTGCAGAAGTTTCCAGTTAAAGTGAGCTGCTAAGGATAACAAAATTCTTACAGTATTCATTTTTGCTACTGGGGCAAATGTCTCTTGGTAATCAACTCCATAAGTTTGAGTATATCATTTAGCAACTAATCTTGCTTTATATCTCTCAAAAGATCCATCAGTTTTGTATTTTAAAGTGAAGATCTACTTATAGTCAACTATGTTTTTCTCTTTTGGTTTCTCAACAATCTCCCATGTCTGATTCTTCTCTAATGCATCCATTTCCTCTCTCATAGCATTCCTCCATTCTATTTTTTACAATGCCTCAAACATAGTATTAGAGATAGAAATGGTGTTTAGGCTAGCAATGAAATTTTTATGGGGTGGTAATAAGTTTTTGAGTGATACATAATGAGATAATAGATATAGTGGTTACTTGGTGCATTCCCTAGTGCCTTTTCTAATAGCAATGGGAAGATGGGAATCATCTGTTGGTATGTCACTTGATTGAATATGCTGAGAAAGTCAGTTCTTACCATGGACTCATTACTAGAATTCGAGTTGCATTCTTGGACTTGGGTTTGGCTTAGGACAGTTGCTCTTCTGGAGTACACCTTTAAAAAACTCGGAGAATCATGAAAAACACGAGTTGGAATAGGAGAGAAGAGTACATTTTTTGGGTTAGGTGATGGACTGGTGGACACTAATCTAGAAGATGTAGGACCGTTTGGAAATATTGGTACTGTACTGGGAGACACTGGACTGGGTATGGGTTCTGTAGTTTCTGGGTTGGACACCGGAGGATTAATGGAAGATAGACTGGAGGATAATAGATCAAGGGGTTCCAATGATTCAAAAGAACTATCTTCGATCACAAATATCTCTCCCAAAAGATAGGACTTGGAGAAATATAGTTTGTTTTCGGTGAAGGTGACATCAGCTAAGACATAGAATTTTCTAGAAGAAGGATTGTAGTATTTATACCCCCGTTATGTCGGGGGGGAATAGCCCAGAAAGACGCACTTAATTGCGCAAGGATCTAACTTCCCTCGATGTTAACTATGGACATGAACAAATGTAGTACAACTGAATACCCTGGGTATGAGTCCATTTGATGTTCTAAAGTGGGGATAAAATGTATTAAGGGTTTCTATAGGGCTTTTATTATCTAAAACGCGTGAGGGAAGTCTATTTATTATGTATGTAGCGGTAAGAACAGCCTCTCCCTAATAGGTTTTTAGAACATTCCCATGGAATAATAAAGCTCGGGTTGTATTCAGCATGTGTCCATTTTTCCTTTCCGTGACACCATTTTGTTGAGGTATGTTAACACATGATGACTCATGGATAATTCCCTGATTTTGAAAATAGGGTGACAAAATTTGGTTGAAATATTCTCTAGCATTGTCCAACCTGAAGTTTTTAATGTAAACCCCAAACTGATTTTGAATCATGGAATGAAACTGAGGGATAACAATGCTAACATCTTATATATGGTTGAGTACGAAGAGCGGACTTGAGTACAATCATCAATCAATGAAACAAACCAACGAGCCCCAATAACATTTGAAACAGTATAGGGGCCCTAAATATCACTGTGGATCAAATGGAAGGGACGAGAGCTTCTATGATTGCTAATAGGAAAAGGTACACGAGTGTGTTTTGCCAATTCACAAATGTCACAATAAAAATATGCAATATTGAATCCTTTGAATAAACTAGGAAACATAACCTTTAGGACTTTAAAAGAAGGATGACCAAGGCATAAATGACAAAGACTGATTGGGACAAAATTCATCTATATTTTTCTAGTTATTTGAGGGTGTTTTGTGATACATTTGTTGTAATAACTAAGCATATTCTTTCAAATTTGATATTTTACCCGTAGAAATGTGTTTTGAAATTTTATTGCAGAAAACATAAAAAAAATGGTAAAACCATCACCGTCAAAGCACGGTCGGTGCCGACACCAACCACGATCTAGAAACAGGGGATTTTTTTGGCAGAAAAACAGAGCACGCCGGGCCGACCAGAGCACGACTGGCGCCGGTCATGACCATCCAAGCTAGCGTAGCTCCGTTCTGTGCAACGTCGGTGAGCTTTCCAATTTTTGCGTGGATTTGATAATTTTTAAGAGTTTTGGTATTTTCTAATCTATACACAACTTAGAACTCTTAAGGAACGAATTTTAACATCCTGGAAGTCTATTTAAACAAGAAAAACACAAGATAAGAGTATGAATTCATGGATCAAATCTGTAAATCACTCATTGAATGCGGAATTCATCAAATCAATTAGCATTGTTCAAAAGAGTCTTCAAGGGAGAAGAAGGAGGCTTTTCAATGAGTTCTTTCTTTTACATTTATTTATTTTTTCTAGAATAATGATGTAATTAATGTTTTCATTATAATTTGATAATATTTTGGGATTCATGATTTTTGTATTAATTTAGCTATTTGATCAATTTTCTATCATTCTTGGTGTTTGATTACTTGTGATTATGGAAGAATTGATGAAGTTAGATTTGCTTCTAATTGACTTGAGAAACGACGTTAGGAATTGATTTAATTTTATTGACTTCATATTTGTTATTTCTTAACGGTCTTGGGAAACGAAGTTAAGACCAAAGAACTTCAATAATCAAATACTAGTTAATTTCACCTAGAGTATAGGGTTGTTGACTAATTTTATGTTTATGAAGAATTGTGTTTAATGCATCTTTTGGTTATATTGGTTTGATTGAAAAATTGCTAATTTTATTAAGAGATAGTGATTCCATGGATTGAAAAAGAAGTGGAGTATATATAAGTGAATTCATGCTTGGGAAACGATTAAACTTTACTTTATATTCCTTCACGATGCCAAGATGATGATTAATTGAGATAGTTGTTAAATGGTTCGTTGTCATGTTTTCTAGGATTGTTGTCTAAATTGCATATTCGTACATCCTTGATCTGTATATATTTTTATTTTTATTATCTTATCACTTTATTTGATCGGTTAAACAATGAATAAAAAGTGACTAGTGTGTACTTGTTCCTTTGAGGATTGATACTTGTTAATTCCCTATACTATACTTGCGATGAGTATACTTACTCGTATGTGGATTTTGAGATTAATGTTTTAATTAAAACTTGACTAAGGAATGACTTTAAATTTGATGAATTTTATACACCCAAAATTTACGCATAAAGTTTTTGGCGTTATTGCCGGAAAATAATATCATGAAAGCTTTAATTTTGTTGATTTAACCATGTTTATATGTTTATATGTTTATATGTTTATATGTGAATATGCAAATATGTATATATGTTCCTTGTATGAATTGGTGCCATTTTTTTTTTTCTTGTATACTTGTACTTTAATATCCCTATGGGTTGTAGTTTTTCTAACCTAATTTGTGAACATATACCTTAACTAACTAACTTGTTTTAAAAGCGCACTCTGTATATATAGTACTAACAATGTCCTTTATGTAGGTAAGATGGCCAATTAGAGTATGGGGTGGTATCCCAACATGCCTCAAGGGATGATATCTCGACCATACGACTCTGTGACCTTAGAAGGGGTATTAGGAAAATTTGCCACCCATGTAACTAAACGTTTTCATGAGATAGATGATACATTGGCAAAATTTGAGAAAATAATTAGAAATATGGAAACACAAATTTAGTTTTTAACGAATCTAGTGATAAAATCACCATTTGGGGATAGAAACACAGCATGATTCAGCTACCATTACATTACAAAGTGATAAGGAGATACTTGATCCTAGCACGGAACCAATACCATATAAAGAAAATGGGTCAGAACTCTTAGTGAACCATTTGAAAAAGAATTTAAAAAATCAAATTTTTAGCCACTGGTACCTTACCCCACTCGCACACACAAAACAAGAAAATATGCACAATTTAACAAGTTTTTAAAAATATTCAAACAACTGCACATAAACATTCCACTCAGTGAGGTTTTGATGCACATGCTCAAATATGCAAGGTTCCTCAAAAGCATGCTTGTTAACAAAAAGAAGTTGGAGGAATTATCTACTATGGTTTTAAATGAAGAATACTCAGTTATCTTGTAGGACTAATGAATTTTGCCACAAAAATAAAATATCTAGGGAGTTTTTCTATTCCTTGTCTTGTTGGGACACTTACATTTTGTAATGCATTAGCGGATTTAGGTACTAGCATTAACCTTTTGCCATATAAAACGTTCAAAAAGCAAGGCCTAAGTGAGCCCAAGCCTACTAAGATGAGTATTCAAATTGCAGATAGATCCATCAAATATCTTAGGGGAATAGTGAAAGATGTATTGGTTAAAGTGGATAGATTTATGTTTTCAGTGGATTTTGTTATTCTGGATATGGATGAAGATTCTAAAGTTTCTTTAATAGCAACTGCCAAAACATTAATTGATGTTCATGGGGGAAAGTTGACACTTAGAGTTGGGGATGTGGAAGTGATTATCAAAATTCACAAAAGCATGCAACATCCTATCTTTTATGATGATTTTTGTTTAATGATTGATATTCTTGATGAACCTATTTTTTATATTATACAAGAATCATTTGTCAAATGCTATATGGACTTGATGGAACAATCCCTTGCATATTTGGAGGATTCGAACGAAGGCCGTGAGTTAAGAGAATTTGAGGAAATTGAAAAAGGCAGTTTGAGAAGGATGAAAACATCCATTGAGGAACCACTAGAATTGGATCTCAAAGACCTCCCCGAGCACTAGGAATATGCATTTTTGGCAAATTGAAAGAAATTGTTAGTGATCATAGCAAAAGACCTTACTTGTGATCAAAACACCAAATTGGTAAGTCTATTGAGAAAGTATAAGGGGGTTATTACATGAAAAATCACGAACATTAAGGGAATTAGCCCATCTTTTTGAATTCACAAAATTTTGTTGAAAGAAAGAACCAAACCCGTAGTACAACCCCAACGTAGGTTGAACCCAAATATGAGTGATGTGGTAAAAGATGGAGTGATTAACTCCTAGATTCCGACATCATCTACCCTATTTCTGATAGTATTTGGGTAAGTCTAACACAAGTGGTACCAAAAAAAGGGAGGAATGACTATGAGCCCAAATGAAAAAAATGAGTTGATCCCGATGAGATTGGTAACCAGTTGGAGGGTTTACATTGATTATAGAAAATTGAATAAGGTAACTAGAAAAGATCATTTTCCTCTCCCTTTCATTGACCAAATGTTAGAAAAGTTAGCCGGACATAAGTTTTATTATTTTTTAGATAGTTTTTTTGGATACTTTCAAATTCCCATAACATCGGAGGGTTAAGAGAAGACCACCTTTACATATCCTTTTGGTACTTTTGCATATCGACGTATGCCTTTTGGTTTTTGCAATGGTCCCGGAACTTTCCAAAAATGTATGATGGCTATTTTCGAAAGGCTTGTGGGAGACATAATGGAGATATTTATGGATGATTTTTCTATTTTTAGTAATTCTTTTGACTTGTGTTTAGCCAATTTAGAAAAGGTGCTTCAAATGTGTGAAGAGACCAATCTCATGTTTAATTGAAAAAAATGCCACTCCATAGTGCAAAAAGGTATAGTATTAGGATACAAAATTTTAAGGAAATGTATTGAGGTTGATCGAGCCAAGATTGAGGCAATCGAGAAACTCCCTCCTCCTATTTCCGTGAAGGCTTTTCGTAACTTTCTTGGTCATGCCGGTTTCTATAGGAGGTTCATTTTTTATTTCTCAAAAATTTCTAAACCTCTTACCTCTTTACTTGAGAAAGATGTTATTTTTTATTTTAATAAAAAATGTCTCAATACTTTCAATGTGCTTAAAAAGAAATTGATCAATTTTCCTATTTTTATTACACCAGATTAGTCTCTTCCTTTTGAATTAATGTGTGTTGCAAGTGATTATGTAGTAGGCGCAGTACTTAGACAAAGGAGGAATAAGCATTTTCAATCAATTTACTATGCAAGCAAAACTGTTACGGCGACACAAGAGAACTACACCACAACGAAGAAAGAATTACTTGCAATAGTGTTTGCTTTTAATAAATTTCGGTCTTATCTTATTTTGTCCAAAGTCATTGTGTATACGAATTATTTCGCCCTTAAGTACCTACTAACCAAGTATGATTCTAAGCCAAGATTAATAAGATGAATTTTATTATTGTAGGAATTTGACTTGGAGATTAAGGACAAAAAGGGAGCGAAAAATTTAGTTGCGGATCACTTATCTAGGTTGGAAAATCCCAACCTAGAGCCTTTGGCCGAATAAGACATCAATGACACCTTTCCGGATGAACAATTTCTACTTATTGATGGTGAGATTTCTCAAACACCTTGATATGTGGATTTTTCTAATTACTTGGTTGAAGGAATTATTTCGAAAGATTTTACTGCACAATAAAAGAAGAAATTTCTCTCCGAGGTAAAACATTACTTTTGGAAAGATCTCTACTTATTTCGGTGTTGTGTAGATCAAATCATTCAAAGATGTATGGATTCTGTGGAAAGTACAAACATTTTGAAACATTGTCATAAAGGACCCGTGGGAGGCCACTACCAAGCTAATAACACTGCAAGAAAAGTGCTTGAGTCCGGATTTTATTGGCCAACACCCCTTAAGGACTCTCATAGGTTTGTTAATAATTGTGATAGGTGTCAACGTACAGGTAACATTTCTAAATCCAATGAGATGCCATTGCAAACTTTTCAAGCTTGTGAAATTTTTTATTGTTGGGGAATTGATTTCATGGGGCATTTTCCTAATTCTTTGGGTAACAAATACATCTTGGTTGTAGTTGAGTATCTATCTAAGGGGGTCAAGGCTCAAGCCTTGCCTATTAATGATGTTTGGATTGTGGTCAAATTTTTTAGAAAACTTTTCACCTGCTTTGGCATACCTAAGGTACTCATTAGTGATAGGGGCACACATTTTTGTAATACCCAATCAGACAAAGTTCTCAAACATTTAAGGGTTACTCATAAGTTTGCTACTCCCTATCACCCCCAAACAAGTGGCCAAGTTGAGGTAGTAAATAGAGAATTGAAAAGAATTTTGAAAAAGGTGGTTAATCATACAATGAAGGATTGGAATTTGAAATTAGATGATACTCTTTGGGCTTATAGAACTACTTTCAAAACTCCTATTAGTACAACCCCCTATCGATTAGTGTATGGGATGTTATGCCATCTATCAGTAGAAATTGACTATAGGGCGCATTGGGCAATTAAGCTTGTCAATTTTGATCTTCAACTTGCTGGTAAACGGAGATTGCTTCAAGTCAATGAATTAGATGATCGGCATAATGATGCTTACCATAACTCTCAACTCTACAAAGATAAGATAACACAGTAGCATGATAGACATATTCATTCTTCTCAAGAGTTCAAAGAATGGGACAAAGTGTTATTATTTAACTCTAGGCTTAGACTCTTTCCGAAAAAGTTGAAGTCTAGATGGTCGGGCCATATGAGATACATCGCGTGTCTCCGTTTGGAGTTATTGAAGTGTCTCACCCAACCAATAGGATCTTTAAGGTTAATAGAAGTCAAGTGAAACCATATTTGAGTGAAGAACTTGGCACTTTAGAGCATCTCGATGTCACTCTCTATGATTAATGATTTTCTTTTGGTCCTCTTTTCTTCTTTTTCTTTATTTTGTTGTTCTTGTTCTTTTTCTAGATTTATGCTTTTGTTTTTGTTTCTTTTGTTTTCTTTTAGGTACAATTTCCCTTTTGCCTCATTGTGATGAATTCAAACATGTTGAAGTTAATTTGCAATTAGAGTATTTTCTTTTCTCTATTCTTCCTCTTTAATTATTTTTAGTCTTCTTGGCTTTGCTTTCTTTGTCATAGTTTTTGCCATTAAGGACAATGTCCAATCTAAGTGTGAAGGAGAGTTTAGAGTTTAGTTTGAAAGTATTTTCCATTTTTTTTTTTTGAAAATTTTCAAAATTTTTGTGGTTTCAATGCCTTAGCAAGGTTGTGATTATTATTCTTCTTTGGATATGAGATGTATAATTCATTTGGTGAATTTTTATTAAAATGATTCATTAGATAGGATGTGTTAAGACTCGAGAATTTGGATTAATCTTATTTATGCATTGGTATTTGAGTAGTATTTGACTCATCTAGTTTAAATATGAATAATGTGAGGAATATGAGAAAGGTTATTAGCTAACTCTTGTATTATGGGATTGAATTGTGCTTGACTTTGAGTTATGTTTAGGAATGAGAAAATATTGTGGAAAAATTATGGACAGTTGTTGTATTATTGTTATTGAGGAAGAAAATGAGATGATTATTGTTGATGAGAGAAAGAAATTGTTTTTGCTTGATTATGGGGGCTAATACGGATAATGAAGAGAAACCCACTTTCTTGAGGCTATGAATTCCCAAAAGCAAAAGAAAAAAAAGAGAGAGATTGTTGAGACAATGATAAGTGATGATTATAAGGGGGCCAATACAGTGTGCGAAGAGAAATTCATGTACTTGAGGCTATCAATTCCCTAAGTCATTAAAAAATTGAGAAAAAAAAAATTTGAGTGTTTTCCTCAAAACATGACTTAAGTTATGCAATTTTTGGACTTATAATGCTTGACTTGTATGATTTATGTTATCCATGCTTTTACTTGAAGAGTGAAATAATGTTCCTAGACTAATGTATAAACTTGTTTAATTCAACTTTAAGGGCCTTGATACGTCTTGTTTAGTATTGTATTTTTTGAATGATTTCAAAGGATTGAAAGAATGACAAGGACATATCTAAAGTTTGAAAAGTAATTATGATTTTATTTAAGTGAACTTGTTGAAATAATGTCTTGTTTTTCTTTGTTTAAGGGCTTTGCTTGAAGACAAGCAAAGGTTTAAGTTTGGGAGAATGTGATAGGGGCAAAATTCATCTATATTTTTCTAGTTATTTGAGGGTGTTTTGTGATACATTTGTTGTAATAACTAGGTATATTTCTTCATATTTGATATTTTACCCTAAGAAAGGCGTTTTGGAATTTTATTTCAGAAAATATTTAAAAAAACGACAAAATCATCGCCGTCAGAGCACGACCGGCATTGGCCATGACCCACAGAGCCGGCGCCAACCCCAATCTGAAAACAGGGGATTTTTTTTGCAAAAAAAACAGAGCACACCAGGCTAACCAGAGCACGGCCGGCGCCGGCTCCGTTTTGTGCAATGTCAACGAACTTTCTAATTTTTGTGCGGATTTAGTAATTTCCAAGAGTTTTGGTATTTTTCAATTTATACTCGGTCCTGAACTCTCAGGGGACAAATTTTAGCATCTTGGAAGCCTATTAAACTAGAAAAACACAAGATAAGAGTATGAATTCAAGGATCAAATCTGTACATCACTCATTGAATGAGGAATTCATCAAATCAATTAGCATTGTTCAAAAGAGTCTTCAAGGGAGAAGAATGAGGCTTGTCAATGAATTCTTTCTTTTACATTTATTTATTTTTTCTAGAATAATGATGTAATTAATGTTTTCATTATAATTTGATAATATTTTGGGATTCATGATTTTTGTATTAATTTAGCTATTTGATCAATTTTCTATCATTCTTGGTGTTTGATTACTTGTGATTATGGAAGAATTGATGAAGTTAGATTTGCTTCTAATTGACTTGAGAAACGACGTTAGGAATTGATTTAATTTTATTGACTTCATATTTGTTATTTCTTAACGGTCTTGGGAAACGAAGTTAAGACCAAAGAACTTCAATAATCAAATACTAGTTAATTTCACCTAGAGTATAGGGTTGTTGACTAATTTTATGTTTATGAAGAATTGTGTTTAATGCATCTTTTGGTTATATTGGTTTGATTGAAAAATTGCTAATTTTATTAAGAGATAGTGATTCCATGGATTGAAAAAGAAGTGGAGTATATATAAGTGAATTCATGCTTGGGAAACGATTAAACTTTACTTTATATTCCTTCACGATACTAAGATGATGATTAATTGAGATAGTTGTTAAATGGTTCGTTGTCATGTTTTCTAGGATTGTTGTCTAAATTGCATATTCGTACATCCTTGATCTGTATATATTTTTATTTTTATTATCTTATCACTTTATTTGATAGGTTAAACAATGAATTAAAAGTGACTAGTGTGTACTTGTTCCTTTAATGATCGATACTCGTTAATTCCCTATACTATATTTGCGATGAGTATACTTGCTCATATGTGTATTTTGAGATTAATGTTTTAATTAAAACTTGACTAAGGGATGAATTTAAATTTGATGATTTTTATACATCCAAAATTTATGCATCTAAGACAAAATGACGTCTTTATTTGAATGACTAAAAAAAGACACGAACAAATTATTCATGATTTTCGGAGAAGATTCGAGATGATAAAGACCATCTCTTTCCTTAGCAAGTCCAATTTTCCTCCCCGAGCCCTTATCCTGAAAAACCCAATAAGAAGGCAAGAAAATAGCATGGCATTTAAGGTCATGAGTGAGCTTTTAAATGGAAACAAGACTTGCAGATAATGTTGGCACATGAAGAACATTTTTAAGGATAAGAGAAAGTGTAAGATAAACATCTTCTAGCCCTGCAACAGTAGCTAAAAACCCATTTGCCACTACAATTTTCTTATTACTTGGACATGGGGTATAGGTGTGGAAAAACTGTGAGGAGTGAGTCATATGTTCTGTGGTACCAGAGTCAATTATCCAAGAATGGACAAAATACTTATTTGGGTATTCATACAAATAGAAAGTGAAGGTTTACCTAAGAGAGCTAAAGAGCATGCTCCGGAGGTCTTACCAAGAGATTCCAATAGGGTTCTTATCTTCTCAATCTCCTCCTCAATCTCCTCACCACTAAGTGTCCTAGTTTCTAAATGTTTAGAACCTTCATCTGCGTTAGGATGTTCTGCTAAGTGTGCTCGAGACCTTGGCTAACTTCCATAAGTTCCCTATTCATGGCTTAGTGCCTTGCTATGCAGCTTCTAGCAGTTCTTCTTGGTGTGCCTAGGCTTCTTATAGGGGGTACACCATAAGTTATCTCTACTTTCTCTCCATTGAGTTTCTCTGCCAATTTGTTTAGATTTGTCCACCTTTGTTTTCTCAGGATGAGAAGCTACTAAGGCTGATCCGTCCACTATTTTTTACTCGAGCATGATGCTTCTCCTGCTTTCCTTGGCTTTAACGAGTGAAATTGTTGCTTCCAAGGTTGGGATTTTTTCCTTGCTGAGGATTTAAACCCTAACCTGGTTAAATTCTGAGTTCAAGCCTGCAAAAAAATCATAGACACAGTCCTCCTCTATGAAGTTCTTTAAAACTGCAACATCTTTAGGAGATTTCATATTGAAAACTCGGTAATAATCGAGTTCTTGCCACAAATTTTGCAACAAATTTGCACACTCCGTGACTGATTTGTCTCCTTGTTTTGTTCCTCCGATTTTGACCTTCATCTCATACACTTGGACAATATCACCAGCCTTTGAGTATATGCAATGAATAAACTTCCATATCTCCTTCGTTGTGGTAAAAAACATGCATGTGTCACTAATCATTGGGATCCATGGAATCCCATAACCAGGATATGATCATCAAATCCTTTTCGTCCCAGGCTTTAAAAGCTAGGTCTTCCTTCGCAGGTCATGAGCCGAGAAGATGATCGAGTCTCCCTTTGCCCTTGAGGTATATGCGAACGAATTGAGACCACTTGAGATCATTCTTCTCATTGAGTCTATAGGATGTCCGAACATTTCGCAAATCTCCAATCTTCTAAACAAAATTGGAGTCTGCAAATGAATTGGATTGGCTAGAAACGGTGATGTCAAAGGCTAACATGGTGTATTTAAAAACAGCAATAAAGGGTGAGTGAGTTGAAAAGTCAACAATGAAGGCTGAGAAAAGTCAACAATAATGGCTGCCCAAAGATGAAGAAAACTCCAGGAAATTCCTAGAGCTCTGATACCATGTTGAGAAAGAAAGAAAAATAATTTCTCTTATTTTTCCTCAAAATTATATGTTACACCATCTACTATAATATATATTGCTATACAAGAGACATAATAGAAAACTAAATCTTCTCATATCCCTTGATAGAAGGGATATCAACTACATCCCTAATTCAACTACACGATAATATACACTTGGTGACAGCTAATATACAACTTGACAATGCACAAAAAGAAATCTATATAATCTGAAAATAAAAAATAATAATAATTATAGGTTATAGTATACTAAATCTGCAGTAACATAGACGTGTTGAAGTATAATAAATACATCACTACCACCCTCTTTCAAAGATACTGAAAGACTAAAGTGAGATATTACATCAGCACACCAAACTGTCTCATTCTCTCAACAAAAGGTAAACCATAAATGCCTTTCAGAAGATAATATTAATTTTGTCAAAAGAACAAGGTATGAAGGGAAAGAAACTGTGAGATGTAAAAACAGCATCAGAATGCATCTTTGAGAAGATATTCATGTTTGACTTGTACATAAGATCTAACGATTCCCAATCCAAAAATAAAATAACAATACAATAGAAGTTTTGGTAACTCATGAAACAACCAAGAAAACGTGGAAAATTTTCTTCTTTTCACAGAACGAACAAGTTTGAGCACTCAAAGCACTTAAACAAGGCAACAAGAGGCAAATGCTGGTAACGGGTCTAGCACTAGATGGTAAACCCACCTTCCCAAAAAAAGGAAAAAAAATTAGCAAACAAAGAGTGATTTTGGCCCTAGAAATTGGCATTTGATGTTGTAAATTTATCTGATTTTTGCAAAAAATTGTTGAATAACTAAGTTTTGTGATAAAAGAGTGGAGATGCGAGAGAAAGGAGATGGCAGGAAAAAGGAGGTGGTGGGGGAGTCTTTTCCTCTTGAATCAGAGAAGGAAACGAGGAGGGTTTTTTACTTTACTGAGGACATGAAAGTATTAAAAATTATAAATTATTCTTAAAAGGGATAAATTTGTCATTAAAAAAAAAATTTAAACACTTATTCCCTTCCATCATTGTGGCTGTAGAAGTGATCCCAAATCACTCCAATTTTCTCCCATTCTTTCTACATAAATTTTGCTAAAAACGAGATGAGGAATCACCTCTCTCCATTTCTCTTATTTTCTCTCATTTTTTGAACTCCCAACCTAAGCCTCAAGCTATCAACCACTTTCAGTCTTTTTGAACTCAATTACCTAAAAAAAAAAATACCTAAAGGGTCTACAAACCCAGAATCTGTCTTCTTCTTCTTCCCGATTAAACTGCATCTCCTCCATAAATCTAGTTCATTCTACTCTTTTTTTTTTCCTTTGGCCGTAAGTGTCGTATCCCCTCTCTTTCTTCTCTTCTCCTCAACGCAACAGCACTCTCCGCTCCTTCCACTCCGTCATCTTCGTCCATCTGGTTGCAGATGAGTGAATCCTTATCCCACAAATCTGAGCATCATCTGAATCGTGAATCAATTCGTAGCAAAAGAAGAAAAGAAAATATGTTAACTATTGGTGAATATACCAAATCTGAAGTTGAATATCTCAGAAAATGGTGCCACTCACAGTCAACGCGTCCGACGGTGGCTTGATCGGTTCCGAGCCGTCTCCAGCACCGGCACCGTTGTCGTGTCGTGTCGACACCGGCACTCTGGCCTGAAGTGGCGAGTCCAGGTATCGTACTCATAGGGCACCTCTGAATTGCCTCTGGACTCTGGTTCTACTTTCTCTTGAGTTTCTTTCTTTTCTTGATAAATTGGTTAACATTTTCATATATTATTATTTTTGTTTCTGACTTCAGTTTTTCCGTTTCTGCAAATTGTGTTTTTAATTGGGGTTGATTGCTATTCTTTGCCTCATACGTGTACTAGAGATTGTTTGTTTGTGTTGTCCTTCTGTACAATGTCTTTGTATTTTCTGCATATAACTTGTTCGTGCTTCTGCTTCTCTATGAGTACATATCTGTTTTTCTGATTGTAACAATTATAGAGGGAAAAAAAGAAAAAGTTAAGTAGATAGTTGCTCAGTTAAAGATTTTGAACACAAGGCAAGAATTGTGATGAAAAGAAAATTAAAAAAAAAACACGAGTTCTGAAACAAAAATTTCATGGTCTACAACGCCTAAATTACTGGTGCTTCCATTCCATCAAATATATTGAACCTGCTTATCAAATGGATTATGTCTTCAAGTGATTGTTCAATGGGTAACGTAAGTGTTGAAACTTTCAGAACAAGTGATTTATGCAAAAGTTGGATAGTTGAACAGTGCATTAAGAACACTGTTTAGTTTTGTTTCTTGCGAAATTGTAAAAGAGACAGAAAAGGGCAGATCATGCATTGTGGATTTATCAATTATGCACTACATATGTTGTGATTGGTTTGACAATGTTGTTAGTTATTATATAATGATAAACCCACATTTATCACTTGGGGTACAAAACAAAGTTTTATCCAGAAAAGCTGTTTAATATCCTAAATTCAAGCCTCATTACTATGCTATGCAGAATAACTGGTATGGTATGAAAAGAAAATCAGGATATATGACTTATCATTTGCATAATTCTTTAATTTGTAGTTTTCTTACACTTATGTTCCATGATAATTCAACCACAAAAGAGCAGTTGACATTAGTTAGTCTGTCTTTTAAAATCATACATGCCACTTGTTGGCTTGGGCAGGTAAACTTAGTGAGCCTTTTAGCTCTCAAACTCCTCAAATTCTGTTAGGTGTCTAAATTGTCCTTGATCTTTAGAGGGAAGATATTGATGCTTCTTTTGCTGATACTGCAAGTACTTGGTGGGGGGGGGGACTGTTCGGAAACCCATTGCATATTTTGTGGTTGTCTGTAATCCAAAACTCAAATAATCCTTTGAAATAAGAAAAAACTTAATTCCAAATCCCAATTCATTCAACAATTTTTCGTCCTTCCAATTTCTATAACAATTTGTTTTTTAAAAGATAAAACACATGCTGAGCCTATCCCATGCATAGTGCAGGCAAATCAAACTAGTTTACAGGATCAGAGATTGTCAAAAGTATCTGGAACCGGTTTATTTAATTAATGCCCTTATTATATGAAGTGCTGATAATGATGTCTGTTTACGTTTTAAATGTGGTTCGCTTTCTTTATTTTGGTTAGGGAAAACTTGGTTGTAGAACAAATACAACAGGCTTCCCCTTGAATATCAGTTTTACAATGATTGACGGAACAGAAGCCACTGAATTTTCAGAGAATTAATAAAAAATTGTTGTATGCATACAGATGGGTTTTCCTTAATTCCACCAATTAGAGTTACTTATCTTTGGAATCTGATTATTAGTAACTTTTTTGAAGTAAGTGATAAATTATTGAGAGGAAGTGTATATTAGTTGTTAATGTGTGTGGACAGGCTTCTCCTTTTCTCTTCTTTTGGACACAGTTAGAGGGGCCTTGAGATATTTTGGATGGCATGATTGACTCATTTTCTGCACCTGGGTAAATTTAGTGGACTGAGGACATTAAATGTGTTTCGTATAATTGGGGTTGCTATACTGCTTTCTAGTGTTTCTGTAGTTTGATGTCTATCTTATTACAGTCACTTTTTAACTACATAATTGAGCTTCTTTGTGGGTGTTAAGTTAATCATTAGAGTTGGCTGAATTACATTTGTGTATACAAGAATTCCAAGTTTAACTTGTAAAGTTGCTCCCTTAATTATTTCTGCCAATTTAAGTAATGATATATAATATAACAAAACTGGTTTTGGAGAGTTTTCTTTGACATCAGTATACATAGTTTTGGTTATGAAGACTAATCTGCTAATGACAGTGTTCTTGTGGGTAACAGTGAAAATTTTTCCTCTTGAATTTTTGGAACAATATTTTTATGAAGCTGGTTATAAAATTTGTCCTGGATGTTTACCTCCTATTGTTATTTCAGTGTGGGATTCTTATATTTCTTTGCAGGTTTCGTAAAGTTGTATAAATAAATATGGAAACTTGCATGGGAGGAAACTCTCCTCCTAGCCAACCTAGATGGAGGAAAATTGCTTACGGAGGTCTGCAACCTGGATTTGAGGACAATCACACTGATGATTCATTTTTGGAAGATATGATTATGAATGCTAATGTTGTCAAAAGGGATTTGCTAAAGGTGATGATAGATTCAGTTTCCATTTCTCAATATCTTTGCATTGTTGCTCTTGTGGTTTTGGTCTGGGCCTACACACTTAAATCTACACTTGATGAAGATTCACTCTTGCTTCTTGATGTTAGCCTTCTTGGATCAGGTTTTTTCATTCTTCTCTTGACTGCTGAAATGCTATCCTTTACCCTTCTTCTTAATTATTTACTCAAAATCTCCTTCTTTATAACAGGTTTGTATTTGCTATCTCCAATATACCATACTCTCACCCGGTCCATAAGTTCTGATACCATTTGGGCTCTGACAGCTTCACTTATTGTGCTCCACCTCTTCTTGCATAACTACTCAGGGTCCACTGTAAAAGCTCCTGGCACTTTAGAAAATCCAACCTTCACAAGCAATATCTCCTTGAATGCTTCTATTGTGGCTTCACTGCTGATTGCTTCCCGTCTTCCATCTAGGCTTCATGTCTTTGCCATCGTGTTCTTCTCCTTGCAAATTTTCCTATTTGCTCCACTAGTCACCTACTGCATAAGAAAGTACTCTTTCCAGTTGCACCTGTTTCTGTCCTTCAGTTTAATGTTGTTGACGTTGATTTGTGTTTACAATTTGCATATCTTGCTTTGCATCTTGTTGATTGTTATATTGGGGTTTGTCAATGTCTTGTGTCCTTATTGGTTAATAAGGATTCAGGAGTACAAGTTTGAGATTAATGGTCCATGGGATGAAGCTAAACTGTGTTTCAATATAACAGAATAGGTTTTTTTGTGGCATAAAGGATACTCTGCGATTAGGAATCCGAAAGCCCATTTACATGTACTTTCTTGATTCCGATTATTGATTTATTTATCAATCCGTTTCTTTCACATGGCTCTTCATATATGCATTTGATGGTCTGCTCAGGCCTTTGGTAATATCTTTAAATATAAATACAGATGCTGTAAATTCTCCTCAAATTTGTGGTGTGACTAGAATGTTATTTACTATGAAATAGAATATGAATACCATGGAGCTGAAATGGTTTCAGAATTTTAGCGCACAAACCTCGGCAGAAAAAGAAATGATCTTTTTCCTCATTCGACGGGGGCAAAACAAATACTTGTGGATTAGTGTGATGAAAGCTCATTTTCCTTTTGGCTTTGTATATCATTATCATGTTTGAGGGTTTGTTAGTGTAATGAAGACAGGAATCGCATGGCTCACTTGTAGCTTCCTAATGGTTGGTGGTGTGGTCAACCTCCATACCAATAGGGGGCTGCAGTTGCATCACGTGGTCCTGCAACTTCTATCTCTATAATGAACACTGGAACTTTGGCCTAATAATTCTGCAATTGATGTTTTCATTTCACTTGCCAATTGACGATGTTAGAAAATCTCGTTCAGCTGGTTAATTATGAAATTTAGGAATGCGGTTATTTGCCAAATATAGAATATGTTAATATGAGTAATTTTAGTGCAATAAACTTAATCTACTTACTGCCTTATCAGAAAATTTTACCATCAAGGGGAGTGGCTAATGCTAGAACTCCATTCTATGAACGTCTCACTGTAAAGCACAAAATAATTGTATTAGTTTGAATTTTAGGTGATTGGCTCTGGAAAATAAGATAATAGCTAATCCTCGTTAATATATTACTATCAATAAGTCCGCTAATGAGAACAATCACATTGATAATAGCTAATACTCCCTGATTATAGTTGTATACCCAGTTGTGCAATTATCTTCCCTTATTGATGGTTGTGTTTACACAGGGAGTGCCTGATACTTTTTTTTTTTTTTTTATCAAATGGAGTTAATTATGTATAGCTAGTGATTGTTTTAGCCACCTTTATCATTATGGTCTAAACTTTCATCCAGTAAATCTAAACATAATATCGATTTATGAGGGGTTAAATCTACACCCTTTAGAATTTAAATTTACATTCTTAAAATATAATTATTTTGTATAATCATTATTACTTTTTAATTATTTCATTTTCAAATTATTAACTAAGAAAGGGATTAAATTCATACTTCTATAATTTAAATTCACACCTTTAAACTATAATTATCTTGTATTGTCATTATTATCTTTTGATTTTTTTTATTATTAAATCATTAATTTTTTAATTTTTAAACTATCCATTTAATTTAAAAATATATAACTAAAAAAGTACTGTATTTAAATATTTTTTTTACTCAATCAATTATCTTACTTCATTTGCCTCATCTTTTACCATAGACATTGTACTAATCAAAATTTTTACTCTATCAAAGGATTTGAGGAGACTTTTCCCTTTTTATTGTTTTAATCGTAATTATAATTTATTTAATAACCTTTTTTTTCATAGATGAAATTTTACCACGATACAATTTGTCCGAAAAAGGCCTGATAGGTTTTTTTTTTTTGTATATATGAATCATTAATCTTTCTTTCATGGAGTTTCTCCCTTATCAATATAGTTTTGTATTTTAAAAAAAAAATAAATTGGAACTTCATGTTCACATATAATTTCTTTATGACTTGACAGATTCCAGAGTTGAAGGAGAAGGATTTTAAGGGTTTAAGAATGTAAGAGCATATATATATATATATATATATATATATATATATATATATATATATATTCTTGTTAAAAAGTTAGTTTAGGCAAAGAGTAGTAATAATCACACAAGGGAATTATAGTTTAGGGAGTGTGAATTTAGCTTCTCTCTTAATTAATGATTTGAGAATAGAATAATCAAAGGGTAATAATGATTACGTAAGACAATTATGCAATTCGTCCCTATTTATTTGACAGTTATTTATTTCACACAATTTTAAAAAAATTAATTAATTTTTTAAATTTATACAACTTTATTTATATATTCTAAAAGTACTTTTGGATTTAATGTTTTCCATAACTATTTTTTTGTTTTGTTTGCTTAACTCTTTCTCCAAAATTGTTACTATTTAATATAAAGATATAATAGTAAAATTAACATTAATAGTATTTAAATTTTTATTTGTGATAGATAAATAGGGACAGAGGGAGTATAATTTAAGGATGTGGATTTAGCCCTTATGGTTTTACTTGCAAGACTAAAAAATAAAACTTGGACAGATTTACAATTTGTGAAGCCAAGTGACAAGTTGAATAAACTTGGGGAGATTAATAAGCTGTTGCTGTAACATTCCCTCTACTTACGTAATCTATTATGGGTTGAGATATTGTCCTGTCTATTGGATTAAGGGTGTTTATAATTTAGCATAATTAAAAATTTTAAAAAAATACTTAAAAGAAAATTATAATGTTTCAAAAACTTATCGTCTCCCAAAAAAAAAAATGATAGTCTGAAGGCCAAATGATGATTATGTAAAAACGACATAGAATAAAGCCTTCAAGCATTGAGACTTTCAACCTTGTGAAAATCGTAACTCCTTGAAAATTATGATGTAAATGGTGTAAGAAAGAATCTCAGTAAGTTTTGTGGGTCCATATGTAATTTAAACGATTCATTCATGATGTATGTAAAATATTGGAATAAATTCCAAGTATATAAAATTTTAGTTTCCAATATTTGCCCAAGTAGTTACTTTGAAAAGTCCTGCAATACTCGATCAAGTGAAACAAGTCACAATCGAAATCATTTTCAAGATAATTTTGAAATACAAGTAAATCATTTACTTGAAAACGTTGAGTCATTTATAATATTCTTACAGAAAAATTAGATGTAAATAGTATGAAATCCTGCGTCATGATATTGGTAAGAGATCAATAGTAAGATACTCTTGCTTCTCTCACTCAAAGTATACCAATCGTACCATATCCGACTGTTAGTCTCATTGGGGATTGCGTCACTAGTTAAGGTATGCGTTATCAAGAAAGAATTCATCACTAGTTAATGTATGACTCAACTTGTTAGTACTGATGCGATATCAAGAAAGAATTCATCTTTTGGACGTGGTCACTTATCAAGAAATGTTCTCAAACTGTCAAGAGTTAGTATAAGAAGTCCGACTTTATTAAGCACTCAATATTTTCATAACTCTATTTAAAGATAAATTTCAAAAATAGGTGATCTTCCATTAATTGTTTGTTCAAGTACGTTTCATATTAAAAAATACTTCACGGAAGATCATATTTAGGAGCCAAAGGTGTAAAGTCTATGTCATGATTTTCGCAATACTTGTTCGTGCGTGATAACAAATTCATGGATTGAATGTTATAATTGACTATAAAACTCAATACATGGCTCCTATTTATTGTATAATGAAGTTTGAACAATTTCTAAAAGAAGGTTTACGTAAAACAATTTTATGAATAAAAGATCTTACAAGGTCTTAGATTTGTTGATGCAAAAAAAAATTTTATGAGATGCAAGAATTTATCTTATTTAAGTTTACGTGAATAACTAAAGCGAATAAGTTGATTTTTGTACTTGAAATCAACCCCTCTATCAAAGAAATTATAAGGATTAAACTCTAGTTCAATTCTGGACTTCAACGTAAGTTTAAGTTCTTGGACTTCACATTGCACACTAAACATTAACATCACTAAAACTTAATTTATCAAAGGAAAAATTGGGTCTAAACCAGTCTTTACCCTAATGGATCCAAACGATAAGTTGGGAGAAGTAAAGGCAAAACCAGTTGTTGATAAAAGAATGTATTAGAGGTTGGTTGGTAAACTCATATACTTTACTCACATTCAGCCAGATATGGCATACAATTCATGCATGATCCAAGAGAACCTCATCTTCAAGTAGCTCACAAGGTGTTACATTACTTGAAAGGCAATCTTGGAAAAGGGATTTTATTCAAAAAGAATAATATTCTTGCTCTAAAAACTTACATAGATGTTGATTATGCATGTTCCCTAGTATATAAAAGATTAGTTACGGATGTTCCCTAAAAAATATGTGTAAATGGCCAAAAAGCCAAATAATATGAAACGAGAGTATATAATATCGTGTAAAGTGAATTCATAAAAGTTTTTAATTTAGAATCCTTTTCTTATATTTCTCTTCAATTATATTCAAATGACTTCAAATTTTACAAGCAACAAGCTTAACCTATTTAGAACCGATGTTTACAAAAGATTCCAGAAAATAAAACACAGATAAATGCTAAAATATTCGAACACAACACAACTCCAACAAAGCATCATTTCACCATTTATCCCCTATTGAGTAATCAGTTTTTTTTTTCCACCCAAAATTCCTAGCACATACTGACATACTTCCTACTGCATTAACACTCTAAATCCACTCCAAAACATTGAGCAAAATGTCACAAGCAGCTTGCCATAATCTGGAAGCAAAAGTCAACAAAATTAGTATTGCTAGTTCCACTATACAAAAATTCTTAAAATCAGTACCTATATAGCAAACTCTTTTTTTCCCCCAATATAAGAAGCAATATATATCATTACAAAATCATGCCATCTACTGCCCTTACACAAATGAATACCATTCTTGAAGGATTAAGTCCACAAGAAATCCTTAACGCCCATAGAAGAAAATTCGAGCAATCATGTATCATTAATACAACTAGAATTATCATTTCCAATGCTAAATTCTTCCTAGGGAATCGTCATCTTAGCATATAAGATCCAATCGAAATTTCTGTCCATTCAATCCCTATCATCATACATTTCTAACCCTCACAAAAAGAAACACAATCATGAAAAGAATTTCAGATTTCATGCATAAATTTGTTCACTAAAAAAGGGTAAATTCTCTATATGATTTCTTATGAAATCTTAATTCCTTTGACATGAACGTCAAGATGAGAAATCAGAGATACCATTCCCTGCTACATCAATCAAAATTCACACACAATCATACCCCTTAGAAAACAAAATCACAGCATGGTTTCTCATGGTTGGCGGCATAAAGAGAGAAGAAAAAACAAGCAATTTTTGGCTACCTCTAGAAAGAGCAATGCATGAAATATTCCTAGGTGATGAAGAATGATTTTTTTCCCTTGCACAGTAGAAGCTTGAATCTTCAAATAAATGGGAGACAGCCACGAGTAGAGAGGAGAAATGTGTGTGCCGGTTAGCGAGATTGAGAGTGATTAGGGAGATTTCGGTTGAGAGGAGAAATGGCATGAGGTTTGACAGAGTTTTGGTGGCCAAATGGAGAAGAATTAGGGAGATATGGTTTCAAGATTCCCTTTGAAATTTGAAATGCAAGCTAATGACAGTTAGCTAGATGCACAAGAGATTTTCTAGGCACTCCATGATTGCTAAAATTTTTAGTTTAAAATGAGAATAAGGCTTCTGATTTCTAGAGGAAGGAGTAACGGTTTAGAAGAGAGAAGAGAAAAAATCTGGAAAAATTTACCATGATCATTCAAATATAACCAAGGAGCTAAGGTTTAAGAATTCAAAAATAATTCATGAACACTAAGGAATAGGAAATGATGGCTACAATAAAAATTGGTTAGGAAAACCATGGTTAAAAACAAAAATTCAGCTTATGGTTTAATTACTCAAATTTCAGAATAAAATTCAGCCAAGATGCTACACTCTTAAGGTTTAAATTTTAAAAGTAAAAACTAATGAAAATAGAGAAAGCAAATGGCAGTCAAGGAGGAAAAATTGAACAAGAAAAATTTGTAAATATCTTAGAGTTGTAAGAGGATAAAGTTCAATACAAGGAGAAATGAAATTTGAGCAATAGAGCAATATAGTAACAGCTAGAAGGAAGAGAAATCTGGGTAATTCTTTTATCTAATGCTTTATTACAGTTTTCTTACAACTTTCTTAACGCTTTATTACAATTACAGTTTTCCTTTATAGCTTTATTTCCAACTTTCCTTTACAGCTTTCTTTACAGTTTTCCGTTCTTCTTTCAAAGTTTAAATCTTTTATGTACTTTCTTTGAAGCAAATCAATACACGTATCTGTTTATTATTCCGAAAAGTTCTTCTGCTGTGCATTTTTAGCTGACTTTCTTGAACCCTTACTATAGTAAGTTCAAGGAACCCTGTCCCTAATTCAAAAGAGATCTGATACCGTTTTCTGTTTCATCATATCGGATCGTTTGTATTTATCGAAAGTGTAGCCGATACCTAGTTACATTGGCTCATCATTTTGACAGCAACACAGATTGGCACGCCCAATGGGACCCAATGTTAGTTTTCGAATGTGATTGCGGTCAGGACATTTGATGGCAAACAATTCACAGTAGTCACCTGCACCGGAGTCATCTGAACAACTCCCAATCCGTGCTCTCCGGGGAGTTTTTGATCCTTCTGTTACTACTTCTAGTTATACTCAGGTTACTCTGCCGAAGCAAGGGTGTCAGTCCTCATCCCCACCGCAGGTGCCTCAGTCGACACCTATCTCTCTGACTGCCATCAGACATACTATGGAACAATGTATTGGTGAGCTCTTACAGGGTCTTATCCCACAATTTGCTATTATATTTCGACCTCTGCTTCAAAAAGAGCTCCAACAATTTGCACAAAGGCAAAATGTGCAGATGTTCACTCAGGCACCAGGTTACCCAGCACAAGGGACAACCATGGCACCTGTGTACCCCATGCCATCGGCTGATGGCGCACCATCTTATGGATCAGCTCACCTTCTACGTAGAGAAATGTCTTTCCCTGCTATTGAGGGACATCAAATTATTCCAAGAGTAGTGGCTCAGAACACTATGCTAGCAGAAGTGTTTCCAGGAAGGGGTCCTTTTCCGATAACAGGATTACCAACAACTTATGAAGTAGCCCCAACATTTGTTAGGGGAAACATGCCCTCTTTCGGCAATGACGACGGCTTATCTAGTGCAGGGGATCGGAAGTGCTGAGCCTCTCATGGGGCAAGGTTCTCAACCTATCATGCAAGGTCCTTCACCCCTGATTCAACAACCATACCAGCCGGCCGATATAATGCCGGAAGCATCTCGTCGACAGTCACGGGATCTGCTCGTATACCAAAAACCTTATCCTGATTGGGTGGATTCCATAGCAGTACTCCCTCGAGGTTTTAAGCTATCGGAGTTTACTACGTTTTCTGGTGAAGATAATAAGTCTACCATAAAACACATTGAAAGATTTACAGCACAATATGGTGAGTTGGGAAATAATGAATGGCATAAATTACAACTGTTTTCATTATCTTTAACAGGGGCAGCGTTCACATGATATGTCAATCTAGCTCCTAACTCTGTATACTCACGGGCTGACATGGAAAGAATTTTTCACCAACGGTTCTTTAAACCTGCACTGGAAGTTTCCATTGTCGATCTCTTAACAATAAAACAAAAGGGATTAGAAGATGTTGCGGATTTTATTGAGCATTTCCGGCAAACTAAGTCCAAGTGCACAACCCAGTTGCCAGAAACAGAATGTTCGAGAATTGCTATCAGCAGAATGCATCCGCAACTCAAAGAATGACTCATTCTCCAAGATTTCTTTGATCTATTCCGTTTATTATCTCATATTGTTAGAATAGAAGAGATAATCAAGGAGAAGGAGAAGAGGCGTTCCGTTAAGTTCTCCCATGGCCAGATAATGATATCAGTCATAGACGATACCAATAAGGACGATGAAAAGCAAGCTATGGAGGTAATGGCAGCTGAGTTAGTAAAGGGTTCCTCCTACACGTGTCCACATTTGAAGCCTGGCAAAGGGAAGGAAGAAGTTGCCACAGCAGGACCATCTTACTCTTTTAATGTTTCAAAAGCTGAACAGATCTTTGACTAGCTAGTGGCAGATAAACAAATCTGTCTAACCTACGGACATAGGATCCCAAGCCAAGAAGATTTGAAGGGAAAAAGGTACTGTAAATGGCACAATTCTTTTTCTCATAATACTAACAGTTGTGTTGTTTTTAGAAATACCATTCAAAAGGCTATCTAGAATGCAAGATTAAAGTTTGCAGATAAAAAGAAAGAGACTTTGGTAGACACGGATCCATTTCCGTTAGCCGATGCACACATACTGCAAACAAAAGCAGATAGGAATTATGAAGAACTTACAGAAAGAAACAAAATAGAAGTGATAGGGAAAGGATTCCAAAGATTGGATGGTAAACCATCTATTTTTACCCGTTTATCTCCTCCCTCATTTGTAGCACATTTCCATGGCAAAGAAGAGAAACTAACAATGCAGGTGCCCCAAGAGAGGCCATTTTTGCCTGGACATTATTCCCGACCATCAAAATCCCAAAAAAGGTGAGAACAGCGGAAGCAAGCACAACAAAGGCGGCTTCTTGATGCTTGGGTCAAAGAACAACTATCCTATGATAATGGCCAAAATATGTTCAGCATCCCGCCGTCAAGTTTTCGAGCTACTTCTCGTCAAGAATCCATGGAAGAGTTTTCATGCGAAGGAAAAAGCTGCAGTGGAATTGGTTGATGTCAAGATCCCACCAGAAGGGATGCTCTTTCCAATTCTAACAGCTCAGAGTGTTAGCCACCTCAGGCCCTTATATATCAAGGCACATATCAACGGCAAGTCTTTTACTCATATTTTTGTTGATGGTGGAGCTATCTTAAATGTAATGCCTTTTTTTACCCTGAAATGATTGGGAAAAGATAAGACAGATTTGTCCCCTACCGATGTGCAGCTGGTTAACTTCACTGGAGAGGCAGCTATGGCAGAAGACGTTATCACCTTTGAAGTCACAGTCGGGTCCAAGACCAGTAAGATGGTCTTTTTTATAATTAATGCAAAGCCAGCTTATTCCATTTTATTGGGTAGGGATTGGATTCATGCAAACCATTGCATACCGTCCACTTTACATCAAATGATGTTGATCTGGGATGGAGAACGGGTAGAGCAAATGCCAACTGATCTCAATCCATTTTTAGCAGAAATTCATATGAACGAAGCTCTATTTTATCATCCGACTTTTAATCCGAGCCAGTATGCTAAGCTAACTATGGCTCATAACCTGATCACGACTGAAGAGCCAAGGGAAACGGCTTACGACCTGAGGATTCAGAGGTCCGATGAGCTCCTGGTTTTGTTGCTCAAGATCCGTTAATAGAGGTAGACATAGGAGAACCTGGGGAGAATAAAATAATCAAGGTTAGTCTACATTTGTCTATTGTGCAGAGAGATAAGTTGACCTGTCTAATCTGCAGGTATAAAGATTGCTTTGCATAGGACTATCATGAGATGCCAGGATTGGATAGAAGCATTGTGGAGCATCGTCTACCTGTCAAAGAGGGCTTTAAGCCTCATAAATAATCGGCAAGACGTTTTAATCTCGTGTTGCTACCCAAGATTAAGGAGGAGATAGAAAGGTTACTTCGGTGTGGATTCATCTATACGTGCCGATACGCAGATTGGATATCTAATATTGTACCGGTCATTAAGAAGAATGGTTAACTACGTATCTACATAGACTTCAGAAACATAAACTTAGCTACTCCGAAAGACGAGTATGCTATGCCGATGGCAGATATGTTAGTGGATTTCGCTGCAGCGTTCCATTGCCCAGGGTCTATCGGCTTGTTCGAGTGAGTAGTCATGCCATTTGGGTTGAAGAACGCTGGTGCCACTTTTTAGCGGGCTATGAACCTCATCTTTCATCATCCTATCGGCAGCACAATGGAGGTCTACATAGATGACTTGGTCGTAAAGTCATCCGCTTTCTTACAACATTTGGCTGATTTGGAACAAGCGTTTCTCCGAATGCGCAAGCACCATTTGAAGATCAATCCCACTAAGTGTGCATTTGGAGTTACTGTTGGAAATTTCCTTGGTTTTTTAGTACACCAGAGGGGGATTAAAATAGATCAGAACAAAGCTAGAGACATTTTACAAGTAAGACCTCCTCAGACGAAGAAGGAGCTTCAGAGTTTCCAGGGGAAGATCAATTTCCTACGACGTTTTTTGGCAAATTCTGCAGGAAAACAGAAAGCTTTTTCCTCTTTATTACCATTAAAGTTATCTCAAGATTTTATTTAGCAACCTGAGCATCAGGTAGCATTTGATCAGATAAAGATAGCTTTGTCATATCCACCGGTGTTAGCACCTCCCCACAACCAGTCTCCCATGAAATTATACATTTCAGCTGCACAAGAATCCATCGATAGTTTATTAGCTCAGGATGACCGACAAGGGATTGAAAGAGCAGTATACTATCTTAGTCAAAATCTATAGGATACAGAGACCAATTACACCCCTATTGAAAAATTGTGCTTATCTCTCCACTATGTGTGCACAAAGTTGGAACATTACTTGTTATTTAGGGAAGTACATGTCTTGTGCAAGGTAGATTTAATTAAATTCTTTTTGAATCGTTCTCTGTTAAATGGACGGCTTATGAAATGGGCAATTAAATTATATGCTTTTTCCCTAACTCACGTGCCGTTGAAAGCAGTCAAAGGACAGGCTATTCCGAATTTCTTAGTCGAACATCTTTCTTTGGAAGTACCAAAAATGGAAGGAAATACAACACATAGGTACATTTCTTTGAAGCCTTGGGTTTTGCGATTTGACGGTTCAAGCACCCAACAAAAGACTGGCATTGGTTTGGTTATTGAATCTCCAAATGGACGTCAGGGTAAGATCCACTTTAAGTTAAAGAAAGAAACAACTAATAATCAGGCGGAATATGATGCCCTTTTGTTAGGACTACGGATTTTGAAAGCATTGGAGGTTCAAATAGTCAAAAGTCTAGGAGATTCTCAAGTGGTTATCAGACATGTATTAGGAGATTATAAATGTGCTAACCCGTTTCTGTCAGATAGATTGCAGGAGGTAAAAAGGTTATTTCAGCATTTTCAAGAGGTTATTCTAGTTTATGTTCCCATATCGGAAAATCAAGGCGCTAATGATTTAGCTCAGATGGCCTCAGGTTTTAAGAAAGTCATAATGTGCCAACAGATAGCGGAGACGAAGTATCAAGATGATTGGCGATAGGAGATTGTTACTTACCTACGAAACCCCGACTGGTCAAGCGTCTCGCGACTTAAAACGGAAGGCCCTCAGCTTTACCTTGATAGACAATGATTTGTTCCGACAGAATCACACCAAGGTTCTTTTAAAGTGTCTCTCAAAAGAAGAAGCATTGCGGACTATGGCAGAAATACATAAAGGCTTATGTGGAGCACATCAGGTGGGCCCAGAGCTGAAATGGACGCTTCAACGCTATGGTTTCTTTTGGCCATCGATGACCACAGATTGTAATGCTTATACTATGGGTTGTGAAGTTTGCTAAAAGTATAGTCCTCTATTATACACTCCTTCCATGAAATTGCATCCGATCATTAAACCTTGGCCTTTCTGCAGATGGGCTTTGGACATTATCGGAAAGATTTATCCACTTTCAGCAAAAAAACGCATATTCATACTGGTGGCAACGGATTATTTCACCAAGTGGGTGGAGGCGCAGCCATTGATCAAGGTGACACAAACAGTAGTCATCAACTTTCTCTGGCAGAGCATTCTCTTCCGTTTTGGAATTCCAGAGACAGTGACAACGGATCAAGGGACGATGTTTACAGGGGATAAGGTACATAACTTTCTAACCCAATTCAAAGTTAAGTTGCTTCACTATTTTCCTTATTATGTATAGGCTAATGGCCAAGCAGAAATAACAAATAAAATTTTAATCAGCATGATCCGTAAGGTAGTAGAAAACAATTTGAGGAGGTGGCATGAGACATTGCAGAAAATGTTATGGGCCCATCAGAATGCTGCTAAGACTGCTACTGGTTTTGCCCTGTTTAGATTAACTTATGGACAGGATGTTGTGTTACCTGTGAAGTTATCGCTACAATCAGCCCGAATAACCTATCAGCATGGTCTAACGACTGAAGAATATCAGACAACCTTGGCCCTGAGTTTAGATCAAGTTGAGGAGGATCACTGGATTGCCTTGGAGAACATAAAATGACACAAGGAGAAGGTAGCAAGGGCGTACAATCGGAAGGTCCGTGAAAGAAGTTTTCAAAAAGGAGACATGGTATGGAAGACTATTTTGCCCCTTGCACCAAAAGATCCAAGGTATGGTAAGTGGTCTACTTCATGGGAAGGTCCATTCTTAATAACTCAAGTTTTTATGGAGGGGCTTATCGCCTAATGACACCCGATGGAAAAGAAGCAGGCAAGGCGATTAACGGTAAGTTCTTGAAACGTTATTATCTGGTGTTTTGGGAAGGAACTAGAGAGAAAAAAAGGGGGGAGGGGGGGGGAGAAGAGTTGTTGGAAAAAGGGGTCTGATATATAATGGTCATAAGCTGATCACAAGAGGCCGATCAGATAGCCATAAGCTTCATTACAAAAAGGGATCAGTCGTCATCAGAGAGAAAGTTAGGCATCTGTATCGGTCGATACGGAACAATCGCTAGCCGATTAGGGTCTTTTGATTCGGAATCCTGGCTAGTCACCATGTCAGTTCCCGTTGGCTGCGGATCAAAGACTGGAAGCCTTACCTCAACCGTTTCTGGCTCAGTCTCTGGTTCCTTCATGGGGGGCATGTCCGGGTCAGATGATTGTACAATCCGCAAAAGGGCGCGGCTCACATTATCCAGAGTGGACTTGTCAGTAGGCAACGAGGTCCCGATGAGGCTATCAAGAAAGTCCAGCGCTGAGGTTAATGTCGTCATCGGCAAAGGAGCAACAACCTCTTCAGTTCCTTGACTTGGGGGCGGCAGAGTTGTTTTTGTAATAGCGGCCACTGGTTCTTTCTCAGGCCTTGGCAGAATAAGGGATGGGCTTCTGGGAGCCGGTGCCTCAACCGACGGAAGATCTGCCGTTGGTGGAAAAGTCGATACTTCAGTCGTTGAAAGAGGAGCCGTAGCCTCGGTCGATGAGATATCTATCATCAGAAGAACAACCTTTTTAGACGCTCTTTCGGCTAAAGATTGGAGCGGAATGTCTCCCTCTGAATTAGAAGAAGTGTCGAGAACAAGGGGACGGCTTATCCTTTGTTTACGCTTCTGCAGAAAGGATTAAACTAATAGTTAGACAAATTGAGTATTGAAGAAGCTGAGCAAAACAAGGTTGACAGAAGCAAACCTTGAAAATGGAAGGAGTCGGTGTTTCATGCTTCCTCTTTGATCGTCGGAACATGGACGGGATCTCTATCTCTTCTTCCTCTTCTTCTGAGACAACGGGAGCAGCAGCAGCAGTTTTCTACACCAAGGAAGTGCGTAAGGCCGACATTATTATAGGGCTTATAGAAGGTTTTACCTATTTTCTTTTCTTAGCAGATGATGTCTCAGGCAAAGTGGTGGTCGGCCCAGGAACTCGCAGAAGCCAAACACCTACGGGGTCGGAGAATAAGGCATCACTCAGTAGTCTCCACCATGAATTGAAGTTAGGGGAAGTCTCCAGCACCACTTGAAAGGGCTTGAATTCGAAGGTCTGCAGGATGGATAGGGTGCTATCGGCTAAGGTCTGTACATCCTCAGCCGACAGCACCGGCTTCATGGAAAAAGAAGAAACATGCCCCGAATCGGTAGGGATGTCTTGTACCAGCCCAAGCTGATGGGAGAAGCAGTGAGGATTATACCTCTCACAGGAGGTTTTAGCACTTTGGGCTCCAGGCTTGGCCCCCAAAAGAATTTCTCGAAGGCACAGAACTCGAGCCCATAAAGTCTCTTGAGTTGCTTCGGGGCTTTCCGATAGGCTCTTCAACCAGAGGGGCCCTCTTTGTGGGCAACATACAGAAAAAAGGTAGCAACATGGAAGTCTCGACATTGGTGGAGAAACGAGACGATGGTCTCAACAGAGGCAGTGTTTAGGGGGACCTGCAACAGTCGATAGCTTGTCGCTTGTTCAGAAGGGCTCGCGGAGGCTCTTGTAATTCGGCTGACACCAAAGTTGGGTAGATACTGGTACAACCAAAGTTGGGCAATCCAGAGCGGACCCCCAAGGTTGGTCGGATCCTTTCCAGCGGAAAGACTAGTCATCAGCTGATTGATGGTGCGGTAGACCAGGGCGAGTACTAGAGAATTTAGGTCGCAATGCCTTTTACTTCGTAAGAGAGCCGATACGTAGTTTCGGTACTTATTGCTAACGTCAGCAGAATGAGAGCAGATAATATACTTACACAACCAGAGCCATAAGAAGGCCACTTGCTCCTGGTTTGAAGGAGTGTCATCCACCCCTCTCTGAGCGACGATGAAGTTGTCGTATGAAGAAGAGGCCTTGTCTAGGCGAGCCTCAACGGCTGGGAGATTTTCTTCATCGTGGAGCCTTGAAATCTCGTCACCATCGCATCAAAAGTCGAGGATGGTGCAGATATCGATGATGGTAGGGGAAAACATCGCGTGCGAAAAAATGAAGCCATTGATTACCGAGGACCAAAAGGAAAGAATGACGGCAAATAGGTTGCGATCAAACGCCATCTCAAAATCAATTATCATGATGGCATCCGAAATTCCCCACTGTTCCCAAATGGCCCTAAATTGGGCATGGCAGTGGTCCCGCCATTCTCTGTAATTCTTAAGTTTACGGGGCCAATGACGGAAGGAGGTGGGGAGATTGGCAGTTGTAAAGGTGTTCTGTTGCAAAAGAAAGGTAAAATCGACAGGTAAGATAAACTGCAAGTGTTCAGCGGTAACCTTTGTAGGTAAAAAACGGGAGCCCAAGGTAAACAGGTTGGCATCGGCTTGGATCGAGGATAGGATGTTCTTATCAATAGGAGTCGTCATCGTAGTTTGTTCTTTTTACTGAGAGAAAATTTACAGATCACAAGGAATAATCGCAAGGAGGTAAAAGATCGATGAATCACTTAAGCAGTAGAATTCTGAAGAAAATAGAAGTCGTAGAAAGTGAGGAGTTCCGATTGGGGACCACTGCTATTTATAAGGGAATTTGAAATTGAGTCATTCACGGGTTCCAAAGCCAAGGCGTCACAAATATTCCACAACGTTCGAGACGTTTCGTTTTTGTCAAAAAATGAACGACTGCTATTAATGGCTGTACGATTCTCGTTGCTTCACTGACTCGCGTCCGCTGAAACAACGGAACTCAAGGGAGCATGTATTGACATCAGCTTTGTCGAGCCGATGCAACGGTTACTTTGAGCCGATATGGTAAGTTTTTCGAGTCGATAAAGTCAACATTTTGAGCAGCCGTTAGTCATAGTCAACATCGGCACCACGAAACCGATAAAGAGTAAAACGAATTCCTGATCTTTCGGTGCAAAAATGCTGCGGACTTATCCATGACCATTGGGAGCATTCTTTGGTCGGAAGAAATTCCATGATCTGTTAGTGGCTCGATTGCAGTAAGTATAAAATGAGAGCGTTGCCTAGAACCCAGGGTCGACCATCATCAACCAACAACATTAAATTTCAATTTAGTCTACTTTATCTTCATTTACAGTTTTTTAGTCTAGGATTTCAATTTCTTACAACTTTCTTACCGCTTTATTACAGCTTTCCTTTACAGCTTTATTTCCAACTTTCCTTTACAACTTTATTTCCAACTTTCTTTACAACTTTCCGTTTTTCTTTCAAAGTTTAAATCTTTTCTATACTTTCTTTGAAGCAAATCAATACACGTATCTGTTTATTATTCCGAAAAGTTCTTCCGCTGTGCATTTTTAGCTGATTCTCTTGAACCCTTTCTATAGTAAGTTCAAGGAACCCTATCCCTGATTTAAAAGAGATCTGATACCGTTTTCTATTTTACCATATCGGATTGTTTGTATTTATCGAAGTGTAGCTGATACCTGGTTACATCGGCTCATCATTTTGACAACAACACCATGCAATCAATTCAAAGCTATCACCATCAATGCATTGAAGTGTGTGATTTGTTGAGGCTTATATCTATCTGGTCATGGGTTCAACCACCAAATGGCAGCAACCAGTGTTGTTAAGGGCGCAAGGTGGCTCTAGGATCCTCATATCGTTTAAGGCGCATGGTGTAAAAAAAGCGTGTATCTGATCAAAGTAAAACGCGCACAAACACAACAAAATTATATATATTACATAAAAATAAAATAATATAAATTTTTTAAACTTTTGTACTTTAATATAATATAATATAATATAATATAATATAATATAATATAATATAATATAATATAATATAATATAATATAATATAATATAATATAATATTTAAATCTAAATCTATTCAAAAGATATAATAGAGAAAAATTCACATAAATGACTAAGCCGATCCAATGCTACTTCTAGTTCTGCTTGCTCGTATTCGTCCATTTCTGTCTTTAACGCCAGAGCTTTTTTTTAAGAGATTAAAGATTTCTAATCTAAATAGTCTTTTATACTTAGTTGGTTAACAGTTAACTTGGTTTTGATAAGACATTTAAAATTTAAATCTTATTTTATAAGGAATAAGAATATTTACGCACTAAGTTCTACCAACTTACTTAATAAATTGTTACTTCTTTTAAGGAATTGAATACTATTAATATATTTTTTCAAAAGAAAAAACAATAAAAAATCTATAGTCAATTTAATGAGGCGTGCCTTTTTAGCTTCTTAGGCTTCAGACAAAGGCACAAAAAGGCGCAAAAAGCCTCACCTAACTGAAGGCACCTCGCCTTGCACTTGAAGAGGCACTGATGACCTTTAGGGCTGCACCTGGGTGCCTAGGCGTGCGCCTTAACAACATGGCAGCAACAACATCACATATTATAGGCAAGAAGGTTAATTACATAAGGTCTAATTTAAGCGATAGCTTGCTAGGGTAAAATGAGATAGCTTTGATGGGTGTTTCCAGCTAAGAGTACTTCAACACTGAAAAAGGGAGTGCTTTTAGGGAGACAAAGTAGAGAAAGATGTTCTTAAGAGCTAAAGAAGCCTTGTACTTAGCCTCGGCTCCCTTACTGCTCCCTTGTTGTTTTTGTGTTGTTATATGCTCAAAAAAATGTCCACATGGATTTAACAACTTTTAAAATGCCAAAAATCCTAACATGGACCAAGTGCATTAATGACTTGTATCACGTGCAATGCAAGTTGTATGGTACAACTCACTAATGCACTTGATCCACCGGTTGTCCATGTAAGAATTGCTCTGAAAATGCATGTTAATACTTTTCGGTTTTCTCCCTCACTCATTTCTTCTTTCTCTTTTTTGTTTCTCTTTCTTACTTCCAACAACTGCCACTGATGGTGGATAATGGAAGCTTTGCTTACAAACTCCTCATAGGGGAAAAGCTCCCATGTTCCAATCAAGGCTTGCACATATAATGAATAAGGACTAGATTAGATGTCAAAGTAGCTTTCTTTTTTCAATTGGAAGGCCTAAAAGATATGGCATTATTGAGGGTTGTAATTAAGAAGTTGACTACCTTTGTTGAGCTGCTGCTAGAGGAGTTGAAATGGCTATTGGGGTAGTGGAGAGCACAGCAACCACAAGCTATTCTTTACTTGATTTCGCAATAGCAATAGAGAATCTTGTTGCAATTTGGATGCCACAACTTTGGTGGAACGTTCCATTGCTGGCTGGTTTTTCTTGAAAGAAAGAGAGAAAGAAAGTAAAATGGTTAACATAAACATTTTATTAAGCATGTGCCGGACAAAGAGAATAGAAGTGAGCAAGACGATCCAAGGCACTTGGTTTCAAATGAAGTAGTTATATAAGCTTCTTTTGATTGCTACTAATTGTGCCATGTATCTTTATTTTGTTTATCCATTTGGCTTCAATCTTAAATGTCATCCTACTCCCTTCGTTTGAAATAATTGTCCTATTTTGAATTGGTGCAAAATTTTAGGAAAACATTTTATTATAGGTAAAGTTACCAACTTATCTTTATTGATTAAAGGAGATAATTATAGGACTTATGGATTAGTAAAATTATATGTTTTAAGGGAATGTTAAATTTATACCTCTCTAATCTAAATCCACACCTCCTATGTATTATCAATTATATAAAGATACCCTTTCCTATTCTTACTTCTAATCAATTATGTCATTATTTTTTGTGTACATGATTAATCATTTTAATAACATATAATTAATGGAAAGGAAATTGAACGATTAGTAATTATATTTTTTTCACTTAATGTGTATTTTCAATAGTCTTTGTATTACACTCTAACTATCTACATAACCCAAATGTGTCGGGGATATTGTCCTGTCCTTTGGAAAAAAGGTCTTTATAATGGAAAGAAAGCAAAACTTAACTTGAAAGAGAAAAGAACTAAAATTATTACAAACCTTACAAAATTTATACATTGTTCCCATATATAGTGCAAGTGTTCAAAAATATTTGAAACCAATCTAATAAGAAATTTAAATAAAATAGTCTTGAACTTCTAATTGTAATATCCTATATTTTGTGCACTTTAATTAGCTACTACCTTTGATAGAATAAGAATTTGTATATAAGTTCAAAACAAAAATTGATAAGTGCAGTAATACGAACGTTTTGGTATAATCTAAGTTTTCAGAGGTATTGTCGTAATTTTGACCATGACTTTGACCTCAAATTGAGACAAACTAAAAAAAAAAAATTCAAAACTCTGGTTCCCACCATTGTGATCAGTAAAATGCATAGAATCTAGTGGTGAAATAAAAAGTTTTTCCGATTGGAATATATACTGACCAGAATTTTAGTTCAATCCTGAAAAAAAGTGAGAAGTGAAGTATAAAATTTGAACAAGTGGTGCCATGTGATTTTGGGTGAAAAGAAGTGTCAAGAGGTGATTGGTTGCATGAAATATTCATGCACTTTTCATATTTCATTAAGCTTATTTAATATACTTCAAGGAATTATTAAGGAAAAAGCTAATCAATAGGAAATTTCCATTTTATTTTAATGCCCACAATTAGCATTAATTTCCATTTGACCTTGAATGGCGGTGAAATGCTATTTAAAAGCAGCTTAGAACCAGCCATAACAAGGAGAAAGAAAGGAAGAAAATTAGAAGAAAAGCAAGAGAAAAATAAGGAGAGAGAGAGAGAGAGAGAGAGAGAGGGGGGGGGTTTGAAGAAGAGAGAGAAGGAAACTTGAGCTTTTCAAACTTGGAGAATTCCATGTACAAGGTAAAAACTTGTACTTCATGAATTAAAGTTGTAGAATAAGTGATAAGGGTTATTTTGATATTAATTTTGTTGAGAAATTCGTGAAAATTATGATTTATGCTTAGAAAATTACTATGTTTTAGGGCTATCGTGTGTGTTGTGTGTGTCGGCTGATTAGATGAGTTATGTGATGTGTTTTATATGGTGGATGAAGGTGTTTTAATGGTGGTTTGGATAGTCGTTCATGGCTGCAAAGGAACAAGATGGAAATGGAATGAAAAAGGGTTTAATTGTTGAAGGAAAAATGAAATATTGCTATTAGTGTTCATGGCTGTCGGTTTGTTGTGGTATTTATGTAAAAATACTGCTTCACACATGATTGAAAATTAGAGGATTAAGTGATGTTAAGATGGAAAATGAAATGGATTAAGGGTTTTATAAATACTATGATTATAGGAGAATAAATGGATAATGTTATTTTGTGAAGGATATGGTTAAATCATGGTAAAAATTGGACTGATTTGCCCCAGGGGTTCTGTGTTGATTCTAGATTAATGAAATGGAATTCATGAAGATATAGTTAAGGATCTTGCGAGTATTTTGTCACAATATAAAGTCATTTGGAGTTGTATATCAAAAGATATGCTAAAAATAAGAATGTGTGCCAAAGATGAAAAATGCAGAATTCTGTTTTGAAGAAAATAAATTTCATTATTGTTTGATTAATGTTAGTAGGGGGATGAGGGATTATAAAGGACATATAAGGACCTTGTATCCATGAGAAGAAAAAGTAATAAAGAAGGTGAATAATGGGTTTTAGATATGTGAAGGAAAATTATATCATTCCAAGAAAAATAAGAAATTACCAATTTCCTTATACTAGCAAATGTAAGTTGTGAGCCTTAGTATACTAAATTGACTATGAGATGAACATTAATGTAGATTGTTCGTATTAAGGGTTCGGTGACAAACTAGGATGACATACGCATATATCGCTATATCAAAGTAGGATATAAGGTGAGTCCCCTTTGATTTTTTAAAAGTAATGCTTACTAGTGAAAATTATGTTTTATTGAGATATATTCTATGAACTCTTTTGGTTTCTCATAATAAGAATACGGTTTTCCTGAGAAAAGAAATTATATCAAATTGTACTAGATTTGGATGAAAACATGGACTTCCATAAATAGGCTTATTCATGTTAAGTGACTAATTCCTAAAATATCATAATAAAGGTTAATGAACCTTTATGTTTTCGGACCAAATATGACTTCTCTAAATGGGAAATTATTGAAGACTTTAGAAATTAATATTTTTCTATAAGGAATTTGAGTCACTTAAATTACGAATAATTCTTAGAGAATAATACATACTTGAAAGGTTTTCTTTTCATTATTTATGAAGTGAAATGACATCTTATCCTGCAAAAGTGATTAATGTTCCTTTTAATGGAAAGATTTATGAATATATGAGAAATTGGATTTATAGGAATCATAATTGGTTTCAAAAATTTAAGGCACAATAAAATATGAATTCCCTGAATTTAATTCTTTTCCTAAAATTAGAATTTTGATCTTCTGAATGAAACTCCTTTTGGACTTGAGTATACTTAATTTACGAAAATATCCTCAAGCAATGATTTCTAACGAGCGAAGGACATTTTATCCTTCAACACTATGGTTTTGGAGATTAAATTCTCTATATGAAATGAATCTTTAGACCAAAAATAGATTTTCTGAATATTCCTATGGGAATTGTGATAGCAGAATGGTCTTGTGAACCAGTGAAGATATTGAGTACTCAATAAAGTTTTTTTATCTTTGTATTAGCATGCGTTAGAAATAGATGACCCTAAGTAACCTAGTTAATTTTAGAGAATATCTTAATCCAATTAGGCAATAGAACATTGAGATTAGCCATCCTATCTAGCTGTTTAGCGCCTGAAAATTGTCTATGCCTTGTGTGCATATCATGTTTGGGTTGTTCATGGTTGTTGGGTGGGGACACCTAGCGTGTGTAACCCTTGCCGCCTTGATGGTGATTAACGTCAGAATTGAGACCCCTGCACTTATGGTGGCAAATAAAATATTTTAGAATTTGAGGTATTATGTTGGTACGTACTTAATGCTCCGGCAATACGCAATTGAGTGCTGTAGATTAATTCTTTAGCACAATAAGACTGTAATGTCGAAGGTAAAGCCTTGTGAATTTTGCACGCAGACTGAGCTTCTGTAGAGAGAAGTACCTGTATTTCTAAAATTATGGGGCAGTATAGGTGATAAAATCTAAATTTTCCAATTGTGCCTAAGATTCTGAATAAATCTTGAAATAAAGGTTTTTCTTATTTGGTAAAACTTAAAATTGATTTCAAGAGGAAACTAGGGCAATACAATTGTAGAGTTGTTTTCAGTGGAAAAATAAAAATGACTTTCTGTAATAATTCCACAAGATAAATTTTAGTTAATCTTTTCTTATGAAAACACTAGCACACACGAGACTCACTGAGTGATTTTCATTCACATGTGTCTTTACTCTGTGTTTTAGGATCCGAAGCTAAGGGACCATGATATTAAAGACGATATCACAATATAGGTCTGTAACCTCTATTAGTTGCTTATATATACTATGTTATCGTTGTAATATCTATATGTTGGTGCCAGTTAAGTTTTACACTCGTGAGACGTATATCACAGTATAACTTTAACATACTAAGTATGGTACTTTTTCTTTTTATATTGGCTTTGAATGTTTTAAAGACCCCTTTTTTGGGAAACTGGCGGGGCGACCCCCAATCTGTTATATGCTTTCAACTTTTTTTCTAGTAGGGGTATTACACTAATAATAGTTCTGTCAATTTGAATAGAACTCGAGGTTTTTTGAAAATTATGAATTTAAAAATAGAGTTAGATAATAAATCTCATAAGTCCTGTGTGCACATTAGACTAAATAAAATAGTTCATGATGCAATGCAACAATAAAATAGTTGTGTTTGCATAAATAAATCAACAAGTAAGAGTATTGAGCTCAGAGTAAATGTTTTCAAAATTTTCCAAGTTTCTTGTTATGTTCACGGAGCATCTATATTTCATTAATTCTAAAAATAATATTGTAAGGATACAGAGGTAACTCCTACCCAGAGGGTATAGCACATTTAGTCCCAAACTACCAAGTAAATGTATCGCCTACTGAGTGAGATATTTCTCTTTTTCTCGCTTAATCTTAGCCCGACTGTCCCAAGTCTAATTGTCGATTCCTTCTAAACCCCGTCGTTAGCTGAAGATCGACTCCACACTCTTATACTGATGCCTTAGTCAAAAGGATTCAACCTCCTAGAGGAAGCCACCTAACGGAAGACATCCTCAATCTAATCAAGACTAGTATAAATGTTTCACCATCATTAAGTACTTAACGTTACCAAATTTCAAATTTACAAAACTCCCATAGCAGATTCTACAAAGTTAGTTTAACACCAAAAACCGAACAAGTTTTTCTTGTTGCATATGTTTCCACTTAGATACAGTTTCAGATACAACATTCAGCACAATCATTCTTTATAGTAGGAGTTACTTGCTAAAAGAGTCATGTTATGATTTTCGAAAAATTTATATGTATGAACATGAAATCATAAGTTTAATTGTTCAAAAAAAAGGTTCAAAAATTAATTATTTGGCTCCTAGGTCAAGATGATAAATTTAGAAAATTTCCAAAAATAGAGAAGTTTCGTTTATAGAAAGTTGCTAAAAATATAAAGTGTTTGGTTGTAGAAAATTTATAAAAGTAGAACATATGCACGCTTTTCATGAATGCAAGAGAATGAACTTTAGTCAATCAAGAAATAGGTAATTCACACTCAAAAGTTAGTCCTTACTCTTGAAACCTCCCAAGTCTATAAAAAGTGCATAAAATAAATAAATACAATCAATTGCTAAGTACCTTCAAGAAATATAATCCACATCACTTAGCTAGCTTCTAGTACATTTTCGGTTGACAAATAAAACTCATGAACGGCAAGCATTTACTTCGTATAAATCAATACCTAAGTCCTTCCTACATTCCTTAGCATGCACACAAACCATTATTGAACATATATTAAGTAAATAGATTAAACTTAGCAAGTTTTCATTAAAAAAAAAAAAAACTAAGCTGTTTTCAAATTTCAGCATGCGTTATTTAAGTTCCTAAGAGTAAATATCTATGCAAACTCATCGCTTTTACCTCAAATTTTGCTTAACATGATAGGAACATAATACAAGTAACAAAACTAGAAAATCATGCATGCATAAGTCCTAGAAAATATTGTACCAAGAATGCACAAATTTGTCTTGAGCAGGGGAGTTGTAAAGAATAACTCATAACTTCAGATCCTTGTCTCACTCTTTTAAAACACATAAAAATCTATGTTTCTACTTTTTGACCTTCCCTAAAATCGTGCAAAAATAGGTAGGAAAAACAGCCTCAAACAGAACATATAAACACCGAAAAAAAGCTATTTTCTCCTTCTACAATTTTCAAAAATTTTCTGGTATTAATCTCAGCATTTTCATGCTTAATTTTTGACATAGATAACATCTCTAATATTTTAAGAACATAATATCAAAAGATCTTTAAAAAATAAGGTACTTTACTGCACTTTCTTGAATTCGTACAAACACATATCACAAAACTGGAGAAAATTCCAGTGAGAGTATAAATTAGTTTTTTTTAAAAAATAAAAAAGGGTTTCTTGATTGTATTTTCTTAAGAAAAACACTTCCCTATAGAGGTTAGAGAGAGGTGACAACAATCGTGAAGATTTCCAAGCAAAGATGACTCAAGAAATCATCAAGAATTGCATATAAGATTAGGAAAATTCCATATTTCAAGAATAATTTCAAATAAAGGAAAAAGATAATTTCTTTCTTGAAAATCGTTTGGAAAAATGTTCCTTTTTGTAAGATCTAAGTCAAGAAATATTAGATTAGGATTTCTTGATCATCTTTAATTTTAAAACCTACCAAGGAACTTTAAAAATCAAGAACCCTAATTTTCTAGCAATTGGTGGAAAACATGTTTAACGGGAAAATAAGGGATTTTGCTATTGCCTCTACAAGTTCTCTCTTGATCAATCTTAAGAAGTGAAAAGGGTGGCTTCTAACTTTAGTTGAGTATTGTATCTTGGTAGGAACTCCAAGATTGCAACCCAAGAATTACACACAAAAGAGAATAGCTGAACAGAATTTTTTTCCCCCTCTAGCAAAGGAACCAAATGCTCTAGAGAGGAAAAGGGGAATTTCGTGTATTTTAAGGAGAGGAAGAGGGTAGTAACGGTTGAGGGGATTTTAGGGTGAGTAAATCTGATTTATTTTAGGTTTAATGAGAGAATAATGTGAGGTTTAAGAGAGTAGGAGTGTGGCAGCAATAGGAAGGATTTTTAGGAGAAAATCTTATTTAATTTAGGTTTTCTCTACATAGAATTTCCTCCCATTAAATCTCACAAATCCTATAGTGTCTAGGACATATGGTAGCCCACCAAGAGGGTAAGGGAGTGGCGCGCGGTGGAGAGGAGGAAAAATAGGAAAGAAATATTTGCGCGTTAGGTTTTAATTTCCTATAAAATCTCGAAGATTTATCTTCTACTTTTTCAAGTCTTAATAGGTTAGGAAATAAAAATCTCAAATTAATTTGAAGGTGAATGTGGCGTCACTTTGAGAGGGAAAATAGAGAAAAATAATCCCTCAAAATTTCCTTCATAATAAAGGATTGAAAAGTTAAAATCTCCTCCAGGATCTTTTTTTCTAATTACAAAAGTATTAAATCTATTTACTCTCTCCATTCAAGTGTGGCAGCTACAAGGAATTTTTAGGAGACAACTTCACCAAAATATTTTCTAGATTAGTATTAATAATTAAAAAAGATAATTTAATTTTCCCAAAGGTGGCGACAATATGGGATCATTAAAAAATAAAAATTTTCAAGGTTTTCTTCTCTTATAAAAGTCAATATTTGAAAGAATTTGATCACTAAGAAAATATCAAAAGTGGTTAAATTCCAAAGAGAAGTTTAGAAGGTTTTGGGTACAAAATCCGACAAGAATTCTTTCATAAATAAATTCTTTCTTCTCTCATTTTTTTTTTCCACTAAAGCTATGTTTGTTGGACTGTTTTGTAGAAATAAATGAGAAGGGAAAGTAAATGTTGAGGTAAATATATTTTCCTCGTTTGACTAGATGTAAATATAAAGGGAAAGTAAATTAGGAGGTGTTACTCTCCCTCCACATCAGCATAGTAAATGTCAAGGTAAATACATTTATCTCGTTTAACTGAATTTAAATATAAAAGAAAAGTAAATCAGGAGGTACCACCCTCCCTCTACATCATCATTTCCTCCCCTTCCAATTTGAAGAGATTAGGAAAGAGAAAATAAAGTAGGAGTAATAATGATAGCATTGATCCCACTTTTAGCATTAAAATTTTTAATAAAATAGATAATGAGTGATAAAATAATAAACTAAATTAATTATTCTCTTTCTTTTTCCCTCTCCTTCCATATCTTCTTCTCTTTATATCAAATAAAATAAAATAAATATTATTATTTCCCTTAGTGGAAGTAAAATGTGCCTTTCTCCTTCCCCCTTCCCCTCCCCTTCGTGAACCAACCAAGGGCTAAGATAAATAAATAGATAATTAAATGAAGTTTTATGAATAAATAAATGCATAGGCAATTAGATAAAATAGCTCACCCAAATAATTCCTTTGCAAGATATTTTACACCATTATACTAAAAAACAATAACTCCCGCAATTTCCAAGACATAGAAGTCATATATTCACACATTTACAAAAATTCAAATAATTTACCTTGTACATAAATGAAAATTATTAATCTCTTACAAAAATCATATAACATGCCCATATACACACATAGTCATGCTAAATGAATGATATGTTTGCTCAATTTTTAAGTGTGTTTAGGATATGGTGTTACACTTTCTTTTTTTTAATTTTTGATAAGTTTTTTATTTTAACAATATTTAATCTACTAATAAAGACATAATTTTAAGAGAAAAAAATCAATAGTTTTTTAATCAAATGGAAACTTACGTTATTATTATTGTATGCTTTCACAAGTTTCACAAACTATAACAAAGAAATAGAACTTTCAATATATAATAAATATATAAAATTCAGTTCTTACACAAGTTATTATTTTTCAACAATTTAATTTGTATATAATTTTATGTACCTAGATTAATTTAATATTTACGACGGATTTAGTCCCTCCCTATATTTTAAGCGAACGAGATTAGTGAATATCTGATAAAGTAGGCGTTATTTGGTTTTACACGACATTTTTATTAAGAAATGTTGTATTTTGCTTTTGGCTTCTTTGTTGTTAGCGCCGCTTTTGAAATTTTGAATTTGATTTTATTATTGATCTAATGACCTTTATTCCACTTGAACACCAATTCTGATTCAAGTTTTTAAGAGTTTTTCTTTAAAATATTTTATTTTAAATCAAGTAATTAAAATATTATAATTTTTATTTCTTTTCTATAAATATAGAAATTACCACTATCAATGGTGATTTCTCTGTCTTTCGCTTTCGACGGCTGATCCTTGGATGTGAAAAGGCGTAGATTTTGGTGAGCTCGATGATGTTGGTTGTTACTTGGATTGAATAGGTCTTGAAATAGAAACTGAAAATTTGATCATCTTGTGCCTTCGTTATCTTTATATATTATATATTTGACTACTTAATTCCATGTGGTGAATTGTTTGGAAATATGAATTGAATCAGCATATAAAAAATATTTTTAAACTCACCATAGAAGAAAATAGACGCATTTATGAAATTAAATTGCCTTTGAATGCTCCTTGGTCTGGCTTTTGCAACAATTTTTATTTTGTAAGAATTAATATTAAAAATTTATAATATTTTTACCATTTTTTTAAAAAATTTAATATTTTGATTAGCAAGTTAAAAAATGATTAAATAAAAAGAGATGACAAATCGGGAAATGGCGAAATGAACTGTTCAGCCAAACTATCTCACTTATTTTTTATTTTTGTTTTGAGGTGGTCGAAAGTGACGAGGCATATTAATAATATTTCTTGAAAAATTAGTCAAAATTAGACTACGAAAAAACATTAAAAATTTTACATTTATTCACAAAAAAAAAAAAAAGAAAAACTATTGTCCCCGTAAAAGAAGCAAAATCTATAACTATACTAACCCGATTTAAGCCCACTTGGCCAAAAGTGACATACTACCAGCTCCAAGAAGTAGTGAAAAATGAGCCCCCACTTGGAGTTTGCAGCTTGTTTGCAGCTTAGGATTCGTAAAATCAGCAGCAAGAAGGTCGACAAGAGCCATGTAAACTAAAATTCCAGCTGAAGCAGAGTTGAAAATCCCTTCAACAATAAGAGCTTTTGGACTATTTTCATGATAAATGTTTGAGATTCCGAAGCCAATGGCAATCCCAATTGGTGTTGTGAGAGAGAAGAAAATTGCCATTATTGTCATTGCTTGAACCTTGAATTTGGCCTGCAAATCAAGAAACGAAAATGAAATCAAAAGATATTAGTTTGATGAGATTAGGAGAATAGTTTCTTCAACATTTTCAGACCATTATTACAAGAGCCCAGACCAGAATGAATAAGTAATGGAGTAGTAGGAGTGGTACTCCTTCCGTTTCAAAATACAATTTTTTTATTTTATTTCAAAATATTTATTTATGGATATATTTCTAAAACTAATAATTATATTTTTTATTCTTATTTATTTTTTAAAAAATTTTATTTATCAATAACTATCATATTTTTAATATAAATAAAATAATAATTTTATCTAAATTATTATATTATTTTTAATTTTGTATGAAAAAAATTTTTTAAAACCAAAGGAATATGATATAAGACCTGAGAGATGCAGCCTCCCAGACCCATTCCTTCGAAGAGCTGATGGAAAGTCAATGCTGCCACAAGAGGTTTTATTGTTTTTGGACTCTGGGATGCACCCAATGATACACCGATTATGACCGAATGCACCACTATTCCCAACTCCAAAACCTGTTACCATAAGATTATGAGAATCCAAAAGCCAAAAGGTACCGGCACAATCTTGAACTAGTATTTGCATAATCGTAAAAACGCAAGCTCATTTTTCGTGTGGACTGGTGCAAATTAAAATAGGGGTTTTCTGTTTCATAGTTGAAATTCAACTGAATGATACCTGTGAAACGACCCGGTGGCGTATCAAGTCCGAAGGAACAGAATCCTCTGCAGAGCCATGAGAATGGCCGTGGCTGGCATGTGTATGAAGATGGATATGTCCTGCATGTTCCCCTTCTTTCTCTTCATCGCCATTGATGGGTTTCGGCTTCAAGAAATGCAATCTTTTATAATAACTCGTAGCAACGGTGTCCACCATTAATGTCCCGATTGCAGAGAGCATCGCGACAAATCCCGAAAAGGGAAAATCTCCCCATGGATTTTCTTTCAAGCAAGGGCTAGTTAGGCTCTCGAATGCATCCGGCAAAACATGAACCATGCCGGTGGCAAGAATAACTCCGGCGGCAAAAGCTTTAATTAGGAAGAACACATCATTCTCCGGCGAGAATGCTGGAATTACCTTGCCCAGAATTGGAAGAGAAACTCCAATCGCACCCGCAACGAGAATCGTTACAACAGCCACCAATTTGTACCTCAATGCCCCCTTTCTGTTGTTCTCCTCTCCCGCATCATTATCGCAGGTGCATTCTGCAGAAACCAAGAGGGGAAGAACAGAGAAATATATCAAAAACAGGAGAAGAAATTTCTTGAACATTCCAGATCCAATAGTTGGCTTCTGAGAACTGCCAACAAGAACTAGGATTTTTGGCTCTGGGATGGCTTATATATGTCATATTGCAGAAGTATATATACAGATGAGAGCATCAAAGAAGGAGGTGAAAAAGTTGGGTTTAGGGAATGACTTTTGGATGATAGCATATGGCGACATGCAGAGCCATGGGGGAAGGAAAAAAGGGAAAGAAGAGGACAAGTGTGTGGCGACTTTGGTGTAATGACGACATTATGGGTTAATTGAAGGCCATTGGTATGATAATATTTTTCCAAACTTTTATTCAATGAGGACTCTTCTTCACTTTCCGTTATAGACACTCAATTTATGAGGATTCTTAACTTTTATTAGGGTTTTGTTTTTTTAATTATTATTTTTTTTACATGGATATTTGACGAGTTTTCTTTTTGCATGGGTGTATTTGGATTTAGAGTTGTTAATTGATGCAAATTCGATTACAACTTAACTTAGATTAGAATAATTTTTTGTTACGGGTTGATGAATCTTTAGGATTGGTTTTTTTTTTCCCTTTGAAAGATGAATATATCTTTTTTTATGTATATAACTTTTTCCATTTAAATATCAACACCCATATCAATTTATATATTTATTTGGGAGAAGTGGCGATGTGTCTTTTGGAGTATAACTAATGACTATAGGACTTCGTTGCTCCCTGTGAGTATAGCCCCAACAAAGAAATAGACTTTTTTAACTTCAAAAATAAAAATATAATTTAGCATTGGAATAAAAGTTTTTCTCAACAATTATTCAGTCACTAAACTATGAAATGATGGTATTAAAATTTAGATAGCAATGTATGTGAGTGTTGAATTTATAAAACTATTATTGGAAATGAGTTTGAACTCATAATATGACACCAAGTTTATAGAAAGAAAGGTTGGAGATTTTGTACCCCGAGTTTCAACTTTCAAGTGAAATTTTCATTCATGTCTAACGGCTCTTGTGATGCCTTAATTCTAGGCGAAGAGCGAATAAAAAATATGAATGATATATATGTAAATGTCTAAATATAAGTATTCATTTTGACATATTAAGGATGGTTCGTAAGTGATTATTTGTGAGTGTTGTCAAGTCTTCAAATTACATTCGTAGGCCCTGAGGTAAGGAACATGACATTTGTTATCAAGGTCAGTAATCAACCCCGAGTGGAAACTAAATCTAACAATTTAGACCTAGCAAAGACACTAAGATGTTATAGGCCTTGGAAAGCGATAGTTAGTATCTAGTTGGCAAGTAACATGAAGTATTAAAATAGGACAGCTTATAAATAATATGTAAATACGAGCATATATGTATATATATGAATCTAAATATTAATTAAAAATCTTTAGACCCTGCAGACATACAATATAACATTTGTTATCAGAGCGAGTAATCAAGAACAAATACAAGAATGAAGGCCAATAGTTTGGACCCAACAATGACATTACGACCTTAAGGGTCTCAGAACGTACAATATTTAACATATATGTAAATACAATGTTCATACTCATTTGTTGGCTAGGCAAGTTCTAGCTCTAAACGATATTTTTTCCTTTATTTTTGTACATACAGTGTTTATTTTTTAAATACAATACACTCACGTATTTATTTGTTAAACAAGTTCTTATTTTAAATGACATATTTTTCCCTTTGTTTTTGTACATACAATATTTGTTTTTGTAAATCCAATATCCTCACTTATTAGATGGTTAGGCAAATTCTTATTGTAAAAGACATGTTTGTTCATTTTTTCTTTGTTTTGTACATACAACGTTTGTCTTTGTCCATATAATATTCTTGCTTATTTGTTAGTTATGCAAGTTGTTATAGTTTATATATATAAACGAAAGGAAGAGATGTAAATCTAAGTTGATGAAAGACATTTCTAACTTTTCTCACTGCCTCTGCCATGATGACTTGTTAACTTGGATGGAAAGCATTCAGACAAATTGAATTAGTAAAAGTTAACCATTTTTACTTGAAGAACAAAAGTTGAGTGTACAAGGATAAAAGTACAAGATAAATGTGTAGCACATTAAGATGCATTCACAAAATGTGTTCTTATTCAATAAGGACTCATTTCACAAGTATATTGATGTCCTTTGATGAGTTCTTTTCTACAATAATGTCAGATGAATATTTCAATCTAAAAAATAGCCCATTCTTGTCAAAAACTCAAACTTGTACAATGGTGAAGCTGACCTCAATTATTGTCCAATGGACCAAAACTATTATATAGTGAAGAACATTACAATATATATATAGTGCCTAATACAAGAACGAAGTCTAATAACTTGGACCGAACAATGATGGTACGACTTTAAGGGTCTCAGAACATAATTATTGGTACTCAACACGAAATACAATATCTAACATATACGTAAATACAATGTTCATGGTCATTTGTTGGCTAAGCAAGTTCTAGCTCCAAACGACATTTTTTCCTTTATTTTTGTACATACAATGTTTCTTTTTTAAATACAATACACTCACGTATTTATTTGTTAAACAAGTTCTTATTGTAAACAACATATTTTTCCCTTTGTTTATGTACATACAATATTTGTTTTTGTAAATCCAATATCCTCGCTTATTTGTTGGTTAGGCAAATTCTTGTTGTAAAAGGCATGTTTTTTGATTTTTTCTTTGTTTTGTACATACAATGCTTGTCTTTGTCCATATAATAATATTCTTGCTTATTTGTTAGTTAGGCAAGTTGTTATTGTTTATATATATATATATATATATATATATATATATATATATATATATGTATGTATGTATGTATGTATGTATGTAAACAAAAGGAAGAAATTTAAATCGAAGTTGATGAAAGACATTTCTAACTCTTCTCATCGCCTCTTCCATGATGACATGTTAACTTGGATGGAAACCATTCAGACAAATTTGAATTAGTACAAATTGACCATTTTTACTCGGAGGACAAGAGTTGAGTGCATAAAGGTAAATGTACAAGATGAATGTGTAGCACATGAATGGGAAACTTGTCAGGTTTTTGACAAGAATGGGTGATTTTTTATATTGAAGTATTCATCTGACTTTACCGTGGAAGAGTGTAACACCCCACTACCTAGGCCCAATAGGGCCGGGGATGTCATCCCGTCCAAAGGACAAGGGGTCTTTATAACTAGGTCACACAACAAAAATAAAACAATACATTGAAATTAAAAACTTATTACAATCCCAAAATTCAAGAACAAATCCAAAAATAAATTGTCCACTATCATCTCTCAAAGCATTACATAAAATAAATAATACAATATCTTCTAAGTAGGCAACAACTAACTACTCATCCCTACAGTAGGATCGACCTGAAATCATGATAAAAAGGGTGATGAGATAAAAATCTCAATAAGTCTGTGTGTACTTTAAGTGTCCAGATAAAACAGTTCATGAATGCAAATTGTAAAACTTCATAAGGAAAAGTACTAGTAAGCATTAAACAATGTTAAAAACCAAGAGTGGCGTTTTCTTCTTTTCAAACCATACAAGTGCGCAATAAACACAACCACTCAAAAGGGCGGCCATGGGTTACCACACGTTGAGCCCCATAACCATACAACGGTTCGAATGCCACACTTTGTGCAGATTGACAAAAAGTGGGTATACGGCCTACCGGGTAAGATACTCCTCATTCTCTACACCCAAACAAAATCGGTTGTCCATTTCGGCAACACACAGTCCACATGACTGAAACTTGCTGGTTCGGACCGGCATGACCAAGTGGTACTATCGCTTTTCCAAGTTGAGTTCATCTTCTGGAGGTGGCCTCCTGCCAGAAGACTCACTCTTACTCTTCAAAACTAGTACCACTAGCCTACCCTTATTGAGTACTCAACGTTGGTTATCCCACTTGGGAGAAAATTGATAAAACATTGCTTTACTTGGAAATGGCAATCAAGGGTTTCCAAAGTTTGTGTCAAAATTGATTTTAGAAAGAGTTTAGTGTTTGAGAAAAACTGCTTGTTGGTTTTTAAATAATTTATGTGATTGAAATAAGAAAGGGAATAGTCCTCAATTGCCTTTACAAAATTGAGTGTTTACACACTTCATATTTGGCTTGCCATAGCGACATTTTTACATCAAATAGGTTTTATGCAAGAACTTACCTGATCCTTTACTTGAGCTAAATCAAAGATCTTCCAAAGCTGACCTAACCTCGTCTGGAGTAAATACAAGCCATAATTAAATTCAAGCCAAATTTGCTTCCATAAATAATCCTAATTCAACTTATTACAATCATGACCCTAGTGTTCCAAACTTTAAAGCTAGATAATAAAAAAGGATTTCATAAAATAAATCTAGCTTGATAATAAAATAACTAAGGTTTATTTGATGAAGGGTCCTAGGTCCTAGATGATATTATTTAAAATAATAATCTATTAATAATTATTAGTTAGAAAATAATTGGTAAATAAAATTAATAATAAGTAAATGTTAATGTGTTCTGATTAAAAGGCTAATAAATAAATTTTATTAGTATTTATGAATATATGACTTACAAGATTAATATTTTACCTATTATGATTATTTATATAAAATGCTTTATTTAATAATATTATTATATATAATATTTATATATTTTATTTTTAATAAAAGGCATCATGTAATTGGCTAAAATATCGTTATTTCATATATCAGCCCAATTCCAAATCTTCCTAGGGTTTCGAAATCATTAGAAGAAAATATAGTATTAATTTTTATTAATGTAATAAAATTGGCTAACTTAAATAATTTAGGATCAACAAGGTCATGATAATAATTTTCCTATTACTAACTATAATCATGAACATAAACTCTACACCAATCAACAAACTATCCAAATCATGAATAAAAGCATAGATCCATATCTACCAACACATGATCCAAACTCCACTAAACATAGTCATATTCATGGCTTCAACAAGAATACAAGAACATAAAACCCTATTCACCAAAGGTGATATAATATCTATCATGCTTAATCATCTACACTAACTCACGACATAAAGAGCATGCAACAAACCCTAAAACATCATAAAACTCAACCAAGACAAATCATCCTCATGCTTCAATCCCAACTCCATCATATAAACACATACTCAATCTCCAATTATATTCCATCCTTTTCCCAACAACATCTAAAAGGCGTGATTTTAAAATTAAAGAGAGGGTTAAAGAGACATACTCGAATAATGACTACCTTGATGAAGTCTCAAGAGAGTCCACACGCTTGGAAGACTTGATCCGACCAAGAAGGAAGAAGAGAAAATGGCCATAGTTGGAGTAACCATTTCTCGAGAGAGAGAGAGAGAGAGAAAAGAGAAGAGAGAGATTATTAGTATATTTCATTAAAGGTCAAAGAGGAAAGAAGATGGAGATAATCGTTCATGTTTACCTTAAGAGTGTTCTTGAGTCTTCAAGAAAATTCTAGTTTTTTGATCCGAAAGTAGAACCTTGATTTCAGCATTTGATGTTATAAATTGCAGAAATGGATCTAGAGGATGAGTAGATATGATTTGGAATTTTTGGAGAAGATTGAAGGTGTTTAAAGTGGTCTTAGACTTAGAGAATGGTGGTGTGTGTTCTTGGGGAAATGGAGAGAAGTTGGATGAAAATTGCTTGGAAAGGATTGGCCAAATGGCAATGGAAATTCTAGTGATTGAATTTTCAAATTAGGGAGAAGAAGGAAAGCTGGTTGTTTGAAATTTAAAAGGAATAATTTAGGGAGTGAATTAAGGTAGAAAATATGATAAGAATAGCTTGGTTGATGGAGGTCTTTGAGAGCTTCAATGGCCGATTGGTTTGGCTGGGATTTTGCTGAGATGAATGATGTTTGAATGGGTTATAGAATGGCCGAAATTCAGAGTGTAAAGGTGGAAGATTTTCTGGTTGTTTGAAGCTTAAACTATGGAGGTTTTCATGGAGTAATTTGCTGAAATTTTGAATTCCAATGGAAGGCTTGATTGTAGTGATTGATGGAGTAATTTAAGGGGTAGCCATGGAACTTCATTCGTGCAGACCAATGGAGGAGATGATGAAGTTCAGTTCATGGCTGACTAGAGTTGGTTTTATAGAAAATTGGAGTGAGTTTTGGACAAGGGTGAAGAGGAAACAAAGCTGGAATTTCTGGTTGATCACTCGAAGGATTTGCTGGAATTTCGTGTAGTTTCTTCTGCCATGCTCCAGCCAACTTGTAGCAGGTTTGAAGGGGTATTGGAGGGTACTGTAAGGCTGGTTTCTAGCATTCTTTATGAAGGAAAGACAGAGATGAATTATTGGTTTGAAGGCTAGAAGAAACAGCTTGGTTTTTGCACTGTTATACTGCGAATTCTGCCCAGAATTTTTCTCTGATTTGCACAGCTTTGTGCAATCCGAATTTTGGCCAAAGTTTTCAGTCTTCAAACTGAGTGAATCAGCTATTTTTCTGGCAGTATTTGAGTGAGAAAGGTGGCTGAAGATTTCGAAAATTGGACTGATCAAGAAGCTGGAAAAATTTTCCAGATTTGCTACATAAAGAAGATGATCACTTATAGGGTGGAGTTTAAAGGTTCAACCATGGAGATTAATTCTCTTGGGATCCTTCCATAACCCCTTCCCCATTTTCAATCAATATGCTATCTTCACATAGACATTTTCGAAACTTCAAGATCAAGGAAGCTTGCTGGAATTTTCTAAAAATAAAATGGCTTGGATAAATTGAGCAACTTAATTGATAAAGAATTAGGGTAAGTTAGAGAGCAAAAAGGGTATGAATCCCTTAAGATTTTTTGTAGGGTACAAGAGTAGGATTAGGACATTCCTTTCATGCCTCCCCTAGGACAACACTTCTACTCCTCCTTATGGCAAGTAAGGGCCGAAAATAGCCTACTTATCTAAAATAAAAATTAATCATGCTAAAACTTAAAGGATGGAATTTGAACTCAAGACCTCAAAGATTTATTCCAAAGCTCTAACCATTAAACTACAACAACTTTTGTTCTTATTTTCTCTCCCAAATATTTTTTCTATTTAACCCTCAAGCTATCTCCCTATTGTCACTTCAAGCAAAATTATCATTTTGTCATTCTTACTCAATAAGCACAATTGAGCCTTCTAGACTATAAATCACGAATCTAAAGCACATAAAATCATTCAAAAATATATTTATGCATGTAAGAAAATATTATATGCATCCCGACCCCTTTACTCTAGGGTTGGTTTTGAATGGGGTTTCATAAAGAGAACTCATCAAATAGTCTCATCGTATTTGCAAAATGCATCATTACTAAATAAGGATGCATTTTGTGAATGAGTCCTTACGCTAAGACGCATTCGCAAAATATGTCCTTATTCAGTAAGAATGCATTTTACAAATACATTGAGGCCATTTGATAAGTTCTTTTATACAATAATGTCAGATGAATATTTCAATTTAAAATATAGCCCATTCTTGTCAAAAACTCAAACTTGTCCAATGGTGAAGGTGACCTCAATTATTGTCCAAAGGACCAAAACTATTGTATAGTGAAGAATATTACAAAAATACAAAAAAAGAATGGCACATACAACAACGAAGTCTAATATCTTGGACCCAACAATGACACTACGACTTTGAGGGTCTCGGAATATGATTGTTGGTAATCAACATGAAATACAATATCTAACATATCTGTAAATACAATGTTCATGCTCATTTGTTGGCTAGGCAAGTTCTAGCTCTAGATGACATTTATTCCTTTATATTTGTTGAACATACAATGTTTGTTTTTTAAATATAATACACTTCCGTATTTATTTGTTAAATAAGTTCTTATTATAAATGACATATTTTTCCCTTTTTTTTTGTACACACAATGTTTGTCTTTGTAAATACAATATCCTTGCTTATTTGTTAACTAGGCAAATTCTTGTTGTAAAAGACATGTTTTTTCACTTTCTCATTGTTTTTGTACATACAACGTTTGTTTTTTTCCATATAATATTCTTGCTTATTTGTTGGTTAGACAAGTTGTTGTAGTAGATGACACATTTTTTTCATTTGTTTTTGTTCATACAATGTTTATCTTGATTGAAAAGGAAAAGAATTTGGAATTGAATTTCAAAAATTTTAAAAAGTTTGGCCGTTGAAGGAAACTGGAATGAGTTGGCATTTGGCCAAACATTACGAAACTGGTGGAGTTGTAGACGACCATTGGGCAATTCTAATTTTGAAAGGTGTTTGTTGATATATGAAAATATGGGGCGACAATCGCTAGGGCTGTACACGAGTCGAATCGGGCTCGGATCAATTTGTTCTGGACCCAGACCCGATTAATAGTATTATGTATCTGACCTGACCTAACCCGAATACTCGTCGGGTATGCTATAAAAAAGACTCATACCCGAGTACATGGGTATTGGATTTAGGTCGTGTATACCCGATCGGGAAATACTGCATAAAACTGTTTTATAGTTTTATGTAAAAATTATGCAAAATATACCTGTGTAAAATATCTTGACATTTCAAATCAATTAACCAACATGATCAATTAAAATTTAACATACTCTTTGAAATCTCATAGATAATAACCTTTAAAAAAAAAGTATCCCTAATGAGCAAAGATTTCTTCATGCCATCACCTTTAATTGAAAAAGAAACACAACCTGAATATAGTGGTAATTGAGAATCTCCAAGAGTGTAAATAACACATTAACAGAGAAAAAGAAAAGACAAAAGAACACATTTTTCTCACTGAATTATGCAGTGCTAAAATTTAAACACGCTAGCAGTTCAATACGAAGAGAACTGTTTCAAATTACAAGAAAAGCAAGTAAGAAAAGAAACCTTAAAAATGATAAGCATAAAGTCTATGAAATCAGCCAAAGATTTTCTCAAAAAAATTGATGATAATAAAGTGAGCCCTTTGGCAAGGGGCCTAAAAAAAGAAAAATCGATCTTGGAAGTTAAAAATAAAATTAGAAGGAAAAGGAAAAAATGGAACCGAGATGAAGACTATGAGGAGTTAGTGTTTGTGATTTTTCTTGGAACAATGAGAGCAGCTCTGCATATGGAAATGTGACTCTTTCTCTGGTTCTTCTTTCTACTGAAACAACAAGAATTGGGGTTTGTAGAGAGATGAGACATGGGTGGTGTCTGTGGGTGAAGGGCGAAGGTAGTATGGTATGGGTGGTGTCTGTGATTGTGGCGAAGGCAGTTTGGGTGAGTCTGTGACTATGGAAACTAGGATTTGGGAAGTATCCAAGCAAGAAGCAACCAAGAGAGAAAGAGAGAGAGAGACGAGACTTGTGTTGATAGGTGGTGTATGTGGGCGAAAGGCGTTGATAGGGTTGTTTACTTGTTTTCTATAAAACATATATAATATAATATATGTTTTTTATAATATTTAAATTAACTGGTAAATGGGTAATCGGGTATGGGTAATATAATTCTATACTCGGAACCAATTATATAGGCTAAATGAGTAAATAGGTTTGGACCAAGTTGGATAATAAAATAGCTATACCAGACTCGTTATATACAAGTTTCAGATCGAGTCAGGTCCGGAGATAGCCGACCCATTGACAGTCCTAACAATAGCCCCTCAACAACAAATTTTTAGTGGAACAGCATATTAACTGCGGCACTTACCCCTCTATTCTGGATGCAAGCATCATAACATATACAACTATGTTTTAACTAAGTGGAATAATAGTTATCGAGTGGGTGGTGTTCTTTGACCTAGGACATGAAATATGCTTCTGGGTTGTTTAGTGGTATTGGGTTGGTGACGACACCAGTCACGATGTCGTTGATCCTAGTCACAATTGCGACTTTCTTTGCTAGGGGATTGGATAGGGTGCTAGTGTTAGGATTCTAAGAGCTTAACATTTCCTCGGTGCGAAGACATATTACTATATACCATCACCACCCTTGTGTGTAAACTTTGCCTGCTAAGCTCCTAGGAGTTTATATTTCTTTTTTTATGAACGCATTAAAATTTGCCATGAAATTTGTCAGAGCAATAGCTCGCCTAGAACATCCATCAACTGATTGCAAATCAACTATAGTATTAGAGTCCAAAGTGTTACTATTAGCATCATCAACCGTGTCTTGATGGCCAAACACCTACATGTGCATGAGGAAATCTTTCTCCCCAAAGATGGTATACTTGTCAACAAAATGGTGAACTTGCATTTTTTGACAACATAACGGTTCATCTTGAGAATATGTTTAATACAAACAACATGCTTCATATTAACCAACAAAGAGAACAGTCATATGCCGAGGAAAAAAAAACCCCTTCGAAGGCTTCCCACTCCTTACGTTTTAGCTTTATGGAAGCCTTGTTTGTGTTGACATCCCACTTGTACCATGGCTTTTCATAGAGGAAGTTGGAGCAGTGATAATGACTCCGTATGCTTTTGAATTTTTATCTAATGATTGCCTCCGTGAACAAGCACCCTATCAACTCACTAAACTTTTTGCAAACAATTTTGTATGTAGACTCTCGTTTGCCAACCAATGTCAATTAAAAATATTATAAGCCTCATACGATATTGGCTACTCGTCACCACTTATCTGTACAAACGGCTTGCCATTGTCCTTCGCTACCATCCTAGTTACTTGACTCTAATCCTTCTTTAGTAATACACGATTTAATAAGATGGACAAACGAATGGTTGGGGGGGGGGGGAGGGGGAGTGGGGATAAAATTCATCTATTAAAATTGCAAACAGTACAACACACAAGAAATAACTTGTTTCTCAAGTGAGTTTTGTAGAACCGATTAGTATTTGTAATGGCCACTGAGCAGAATACGCAATGCATAACTTGGTAACAAGAAAAGGTAAGAACCAAGAACAGAAGGCAAAGAAAAAGAAAACTTAAAGAAAAGGAAAAGAAAAAGTGATTTAGAAGACATACTTGAAATTGTTCAGTCAAGATCTCACAACTTCGTAGTGCTCACTTTCACTAGCATGATGGGCATATTGAAGGATAAGCAATTGGACAATCTCAAGTATTCCCTTGAATATTACAAATGCGTGGGCAAAGATTCTCCTTCTACAGTGCCAAATAGTACAAATTCCTTCCTAACATAGGCAGCAAATCTCTAATTGATATAATGCCATGTGAATGGACAATGACCAGTGCAATAGCCTTGACATCGTGCATCTTCATCTCGCAGCAACGCACCCCGCGGGCAGACCCCATGCATGTTATCACCACCCATGTATCGGATCGTGCCACCCTCAAAAATTAATGGTTACAATCTATCACATGCGAAGCCCACTTCGTGAGGGTTCTAATATCGGGGTTTATTTTTATTTATTTATTTTTTTGTGTTTGTCCTAAGCTATAGTTACTTTTGTATGGTTAGACTTGTTTAATGTTCCTATTGATGGTGAATCAGAGCAGCATCGGTAGCCATGTCATGAGTTTCTCGAAAAATATGGGTGTGATCGTCCCTGCTCTGTTGCTAGATGGTTATAGGATTGGGATTGTGGTTCTTCTTTTCTTCCTATTAAACACTTTGGCACGTACATGTTGATAGTTAACATGTGGAGAAAATACATAAGGTCTTCGGTTTAGGGATCGAAGCAATTCGAGCAACCAGGTCTAGCATAAAAGTAATGGAGCGCAAATCGTCTATGTAAAAATAGGTCACAATAGGAACAAACAACAAGTGGAATAACCTAGAGCTTCTGACGATTGGCCAATGCTACTCTACGAATTCAACACTATATTGAAAATGCACCATCTTCGCTAGTTTGACTACATTGACAACCACATCTTACAGTTGTTTTTTTTTAGAAAACACCAATGAACCCTATAGAAGTCTGCATCATCTAGATCTAGAAACTTTTTCTCTAATACCTATATGTATTTAGGTATGCTAAAAGGTTCTTTCTCAGTCCCTTCTTAGGAACCAATCGAGCATTCTCCTTCTGCAAGTGTGGCCAATGCTTTCATCATCATAGTCTAAGCTACTAATGCCTCAAATTTTCCTTTCCACGTTGTTGAATGCCTACCTTGCATATGTTGTAGCTTGTAGCCTTTCTTTTAGACCCTAAATAAGTGCCTACTATGGGGATAGAGAGCTCTACTCTATTAGTGCATCGTCGTTGATGGTGTCATTAATGTTAGGGAAAGGGATGGACATATTCGGGTTCATATGGAGCTACTTCAGCTAGCCCTCATCCTGGTCTATTAGAGGAGGCTATGTGTTGAAAAGTTGGAATGTTTCCTTTGACACTAAGTCATGAAATATAATAGTTATCATATGGTAGTCAAGGAAGCCTCTACTCTGGAACTTGGTAGCCTTTTTGTTCACATGTGCAAGAATGGAGTTTAAAATGAAACCTAGCAAAAGCAAGTAGGTGTGCAATGACAACGGCAAAAAATGAAAAAATTATTTAAAACCTATAATTGCAATCATAGTGAAGGTAGTGCATTTGCAAACCTTTATGATTTGCAACTAGCAAGTGTTCGTAATGGTGATCGTGCACGTATTAGCATCCCACCCAACCTTGGTGTACTGGGTTAAGAGCCACCTCATGGTATACTAATCAGTCCTCATCTGATTGAATTTAGTCTGAAGTTGCTAAACCGTATACTTACACCCACTATGCTTGAAGAACTCCTTTGCAATTTGTTCTCGAGTAGGGCCATTGAAATGTCCTTGTATCCAAGCTTCGACCATTGATTTCATGTCTTGGAACTCTTCTAGGAACAGCTTCTTAAGGTCCTGGGGCTAGTCGATTCGCTCAAACAAATCATTGATGGCATTTTTGCTAGCAAACATCTACATTAAATCTACTATACTCAAAAATTCAGAGCAAACCAAATCAAGCACAAGGCTTGCACAATAATTTTCTAACAAAAACAAATTCATCCTACCATACAACAATAATACAATATATGAAGCACCTCCAATCATTGTTTTGTAGTGAAAAATTTTAAAAACAAAAAAAATCATATGGTTGTGCTATGCCATAGAGGAGGCTTTGTGCTTGTTGAACCTTCTCAACTTTTCGTCATTTGCGTGGAGGGGGGATGTCATTATCATTCGTGGAACTTCTCTCCTTAGCTAATCTTGTACTACGCAGGGGGCAAGACTATTGTGTCCCGAAAATGGTAACTAAAATATGAACTCAACCAGTTTAGGATGCCGATCCAGTAAAACAAATTTAAATACAATACTACTAAGCTGCTACATAGTCATAGACCAAATTGGAACAGTTCACAGTAGGAGAAATTAATTGTTGGAGTGGGTGCTTACTCTGGCCGCTTGGGCTAGTTTTGCGACAAGTTCTAGACCATGGGTACAAACTTGCGTACATGATGAAAGGAAAGAAGGTTATGGACTAAAATGAACTTGTTTAAGTGACTTATTAGTTTCTAAAGATGTAACAAATTGAAATAGATTTTGATGAGTGTTCATTTTGTACATATTTTCTATACTATTAGTGACATATTTGTGAAGATTTTATACTTAAATTTTCCACTCACCCCTGCTTTTTATCTTCTTTTATGTAGATTTTTAAAATGGGGAGTTGATTGCAGAAAGAAGATACAAAGAATACCAACAAAAAAAAAATAAAAAAAATAGAGATGTTGAGAGTATATGGCGCTGTTTATATCAACTCAGACGACACCATACAAGTTTGCAGAATAGAAATGCATATCTGATTTTATGCGACTTTTAGGGCTCTCTAAGGCCTATAAACTGAATGAGATGAGACCATTGTAGGCAGCCAACACTTGAGAAAAAACCCCCACTCACAAGAAAGAAAAGATAAATAGATTTGAAGGTTGCCAATTGAAGATGAAGAATACAGTTTGTCTATGAGCTTTTTTTTTTTTTTTCACCTCTTTCATTTATTTTCTCTTGTTAACATGTATCTATTTGCTTTAATTATTTTAGAAGGGATAAATCCTTATTTATTCTTGTGTTAAATCTACTCTTAATTTGTTGATTTCTAATTCTTAATGAATGATTTTTTTATTTTATTGTGTTGGATTTGTTATTAGGTTGCTTTCTCCTAATAAATTCGAGCTATGAAATTAGGAGTTGAGTCCTAATTAATGGGTTCAATGCGGATTTTCCTTCGATTAACTCAAGAGAGAGATTGAGAGATTAAAACTTGGTAATCATTGTAAATTTGATATCGCATAGAGATAGGGGTATTAGTTTTTTAGGATAATTAGAGGTTTGTGCTTTAATACTTCTTAGGTTTAATTAGGGAGGTAGAGATATCCTTTAATTAGCTAAGCATAAGAAATTCATAACTTGAGAGAGTATGTGTTTTGCATGTGTAAACTCTACTAGTATTAGAAATAGAAGTTAGTTATCTTGAGTTTGGTTTAGTACTTGACTAATTTTGAGGGATTCTTGACAATTACATCTCTTTAACTCCTTTTCTTATCTTCAATTTTCTCATGGCTAATTTTCTGAGGTTGTGTTGATTCTCTAAACTTGCCCATTGTAATTAATCTATTCTATTAATTTGTTAGTCTAAATAATAGAAGAACAGTTAATAGTGGTATTTTTATCCCTTCCCTGAAGATCTTGGATACTTGCTATTATACGCTATACTATGTGATTGGTATACTTGTCTAATTGTATAGTTTAAGTGTTTTTGTCATTCTAAATTAAAACTTGATTTTTTGTGTGATTTTATTGGTAATATTTTCTATGTTCAAAAACCACACAACAAGTTTTGGACGTCTTTGTTGGGGAATAATAATAATATCATGAAAGTTTGAATTTTATTAATTTAGCCATTTGAATATTTGTAAATATTACTAGACACTCTCTGTAAATACTTGTATATATTTGTAAAACATTAACTATCATTTGTACATATTTGTATGTTGTAGTACCATGTTGTAATTGCTTTGATTTTGAATTTTTAGTCATTGAGATAAAGAAATCATATATAGAATTCTTTTAGTGTTTTGTATCATTATATTTTGTTGTATTTTTATTCTTGATATTGTTGTATGTTGTTTTCGGGTAATTGCATACATATTAGATTTTGTTGATTTAGCTACTATTTTGTAATTAACCTTGCTGTTGTGGATTATTATTATTGTTGGAGAATTTAATATTTGACATTGTATAGTGTTTGTTGGATGAAAATTGTTATTGTAATTGGTTATTAATTGATGAGATCTTGTCATGGAAAAGTTAGTTTGGTTGAAAGAGTAGTTGTAATAATGTTGGATATTTTAAGAACTTGGTTGATTGTTGGATTGTAGCATTGATTATTGTTACTGTTGAGTTTTTTTTTTTTTTAAGATTTGTTGTAGTAGTTAGTGGTTGTTGTTGTTGTTGTTGTAATTTATGTTATAATAGTGGTGAATGTTTTGAGAAGCTGATTGACTTGTATAATAGGTGTGGCATTTTGTGGTTGGTTGTTGTTTGATGGGGGATTTTGTTAGATTATATAATCTTTTGTATAGTAGTTATTTCGGTGTTGAGATGAACTTTGGCTATTTGGGAGACTTTATTAAAGTTTGGTGGACCTTTTGTATAGTAGTTGTAGTATTGAGGCTAATTTTTGATTGGTTGGACCTCATTTTGATTTTTGAAGTTTGCAGCATTGATTAGTGATTGTTAATGTAGAAATATTTTGAATTTCTCTCGACTAATTTTTTGAGCTTTCTATTCATTTTATTCATTTTCATGATCACAATTTTGTTTAGTGGCATAATAAGAAAGTTGAGAATAAGATGATTGCTTTTAAGAGTGATAGAGAGCTTAGTAAGTGGTTCTTTATTATTTTGGTCATTTGTATACTAAGAGTGTACATAGTGGTTTGGTCATTTGTTTTGTTGTATTGTTGTAGTGGTATTCATGTAGTTCTTGATGTTAATATTGATTGTGGTTTTGTTCCTATTAGTTGATCTTATAGTTTGATTATAATGTTGATGCATATATGTGTTCTTGTTGCTTGTATACTTATTGTTGTTTCTTTGGCCTTTGTGTACTATTGTATTTATTTTTAATTTTGTAGGAATAGAACATAACCAACGCTGTTTAGTTCATCTAAAACGGCACCGATCAGTTGCAGAGGTTCCAAAAACCTTGACTAGTGGGAATAAACGGCTCCAACTATTTCCTTTTGACCAGTGCCCTTCAATACAATTAGCACCAGTGTTTTAGACAATGAGCTTCAAGGTACTCGAGGAATATTACTTTCCTTTCCTCTCTATTTTGTTATTTTGTATCATGTAAATGTATTTGAATCATATATTTTGGACAATGAGGATATTGTCCCATTTAAATGTGGGGGAAAGGTTGAGAAATTTTCTTTTACAAGATTTTATTGATTATTGTGGAATTTTTTTTTTTTTTAGTTTTGGGCTAAATTTTTTTCACATTTTTAGGCTAGGTTTTTAGACTTTGTAATATATGTGTTATTATGTGTTAGTTTGGTAAATTTATTATTTTATCTTTTTGCTTGAAATTCTACTTAAAACTTACATAGAAGAGTTAATTTTATGTATACTTATATATTGAGTATGACATAAGCTAAGTTATGAGAAGTAAATTAACTTTGTTTATACATTTGAAAAGGTTGTGAAACTCAATTCTTTGAGAATAGATGAGAACTTTTTGATGAAATATAGAGTGTGGATTGTTGACTTATCTCTAGTTTTGTAGCAATTCTTATTCATTCATTTATTTATTTATTTTACATGTTGTATTATACCAATTTTCAATTGTATATTTGTAATCCAATGAAAAGCAAATAGAAGTAAGAGGTAGATTGCTCAATGCATCTACCGAAGTGAGGAGACAAAAGGTTCTAGGAATACAAAGTGCATATCCTATGACGAAAAACAACATATGATGTTTAAAAAAAAGTGAGAAAAGAGAATAAAAACAAAAAGAAAGAAAAAAAAATGCAAATGATGCAAAAAGAGTATCAAAGTCAAAATAATTATAAATGCATTCGTTTGTAGAATAATAATGAAAAATAAGAGGCTCCTACTTTACTATTTCAAGTTGAAATGTATTGTTGTAATGTAATATAACAATTGTAAGGTTTATTCTTTCTGAAAGCTACGAGACTTGAGTGAGTGGATTAATCCTAATTTGCATCACTCACATTGTTCATATTCTTAACTCAAGAGGTAGAATGAATCATATTGATTTGGTATAAACTTATATAATTTAGTTTCAATATTCTTGGTTGTGTCTGGCCTAATGTACAGGCTTACATGGAATGAATTTAGATGGATAGGTGTTGGGATAAATTCTAAGGCGAAAGAAGGAATAATATTTCTACTATTTTGACTCTATTATAGATTACTGAATTGTTCTTGTTAATTCACATAGAATGCTTCTTGCTTGTAAATTTATTTATTTTTCCCGTAAACTATTTTGCTTAGTTGTGAATAATTCTGATTTACTTGAATACAAGCAAATGTTTAACTATAGGAGAGGGATGGGTATTTATTTTGTATATATTTTCTATGCCATTAGTGACATATTTATGAAGATTTTATACTTAAATTTGCCACTCACTCTTGCTTTTTATCTTCTTTTATGTAGACTCTTAAAATAAGGAGTTGATTGAAGAAAGAAGATAAAAAAGAAAAAAGAAAGAAAGAAAGAGAGATGTTGAGAGTAGACGGCACCATTTATATCAACTTAGACAACACCGTGCAAGTTCGCAAAACATAAACACGGATCTAATTTTAAGCAACTTTTAGGGCTTTCCAAGGCATATAAATAGGATGGAATGAGACTATTGTGAGCAGCTAACATTTGAGAAAAACACCCACTCACATAAAAGAAAAGATAGGAGAGATTTGGAGGTTGCTAAGTGAAAATTGAATATTGAAGATGAAGAACATAACTTGTCTATGAGCATTTCTTTGACCCTTTCTTTTATTTTCTATTGTTAACATATAGCTATTTGCTTTAATTGTTCTTGAAGGAAAACCTTAGTTTGTTCTTGTATTAAATCTACTCTTGATTTGTTGATTTTCAATTCCTAATGAATGATTACTTAATTTTATTATTTTAGATTTGTTATTTGAGTTGCTTTCTCCTAATGAATTTGAAAGATGAGGTTAGGAGTTGAATCCTAATTAATGGATTCAATGTGAGTTTTTCTTCGATTAATTAGAGAGAGAGAGAGAGAGAAGATAAAGGATTAGAACTTAGTAATCATTGAAAATTTGATATCGCCTAGAGATAAGGATATTGAATTCTTCCGAATAATTGAGAGGTTTGTGCTTAATGGTTCTTGTATTCAATTAGAAAGGTATAGATACACTTTAATTGGTTAATAATAGAAAATCCATAACTTGAGAGAGAGAGAGGGGGGGGTTTGCATTTGTGAATTCTATTGGTATTAGAATTAGAAGTTAGCTATCTTGAATTTGGTTTGGTACGTGACTAATTTTGAGGGATTCTTGACAATTACATGTCCTTAACTCTTTTTCTTATCCATAATTTTCTCATGGCCAATCTTGTGAGGTTGTGTTGATTCTCTAAGTTTGACTATTATAATTAATTTATTCTATTAATTTGTTAGGCTAAACAATAGAAGAAAACTTAGTAATAGTATCTCTATCCCTTCCTTGAGGATTTTTTATACTTGCCATTATATGCTATACTACACAATTGGTATACTTGTATTGCGTGGTTTAAGTGTTTTTGGTATTTTAAATTAAAACTTGATTTTTTGTGTGATTTCGTTGGTAATATTTTCTATGTTCAAAAACCACACAACAGATCGAATCCATCTTTGCACATGCCTTTGGATGTTATCCATATTGGCTTGTGAGGATCAGACGCTTTATAGAATGTCGAATAGTGTTGTTCAACTTTTATTCGATACTCTCCTGGCAACTTGAATATGAACAAAACCTAATCAATCCTACGTTTTAATAGTGTTACACAGCTTGATGCCCGGAATCGAGATTGTTTGTAGGGTTTGTACTTTGTTGGACTATGTAAGTGGTATTGCAACTATCGAAATGGTTTGATTCTAACTGGAAGTCTTCTGTCATGGACGACACCCAACCACATTAGGATCACACTACTATGTACCTTCTTAATCCCATTACTGCCAACAAGACTGGGAGCACTGAGAGTCGAATGATAATCCATAGCCAATAGCAATTAGTAATGGCATGTGGGTTGGTTCGGCCCGCCGTGCCGTGCCTGTAATACCCAGCCCAAAACCACCTTTGACTTTGGGAAAAAAGTCATGCATTGCATAGCATTTTACATTTTATGTGGTAGCTTAGAATTATTTTATTTGCAGGGATGCATGAGAATTTTTCCGTTACTCTTATATTTGAATTAATTGATGTGAAATAGTTGTGTTGTTAAATATTTGGATAAGGGAGGTTTGGTCGAAGATTTGGAAGGATGAGTATTGGGGGTGGTGAGAACTGATTGTAGAAAAAATTAGTATTGGAGTTGTTTTGGAATAGCGGGGAGGTTGGTGATTTTCTTTGGTGACCCGAGTTCAAATCCTACCTTTTGTGAAGTTAGTTTCTCTTCTTGGAAATTCCTTTCTCTTTAGAGTTTCCATGTCTTGGCCGAAAAAGATCTAGCAAACCTAGAGAAATTTTAGTGTCATTATTCCAAGGAAATAAGTCTCTATATTTATTTCCTAAATTTAAGGACCTTGATGGGAATAAAGCTCACTTTTAATTTTCAGCTTTTATTCCTTAGGATTTTCGAAAAAGGGAAAAAAAAACCCTAGCTAATAAATAAAATTCCAACTTGATTTTAGCTTAATGGATGTTACCATGGATAGTTGGAATTAAAGAGTCATTTTTCTAGTAGGAAACCTTGTTGATTTTAACCCTAGAATGTTAGCTAAAAATTTGGAAAAATTTCCAACAAGTGCCGCCACTTCTTGGAGGAACTTTAGCTCAACTCAAACTCTTCCAAAGCTAGGAAATCTTATCCTAAATCCCTTAGCAAATCAGACTTTTATTTCAATCCTAATTCACCTAGGATCTTCTTCCTTATCCTAGCAGAATTTCGGCAGCTTTGTGTCAACACAAGCTGTCCGAAATTCCAGCACTCCTTAAGTGCAATCCAACTCTCCAAACCCTAGTTCAAAACACCTAAATACTCCTCATCAATTCAGATTACCTTAGCTGCACAAAACCAGAATTTTATCCTTACAAAACTACAGAAATTCGGCCAGCTAGGAAACCAGAATTTTCGACAGCTTTGCACTCCAAAACCTACCAAAACTCCTTGTTGATTAAGCCAAATTCCAGTACCTAAAGACTACACTTTTCTCCTCTGGAATTTCGTCAAAAACAGCAGCCAAAACAGTCCAAAAATCCATCACTCTTGCACAGAATTTTTGCACAGCACTTGCACAGATTTCGGCCAGCCTTGTACTCCTATTCCAACCGAAATTCTGCACACAAACACACAGAAAAATCCCAGCTGATCAAGCTATTTTTCAGCGCCCAAAACCCTTTTCTTTTCTATGAAAATTACGGCAGAACCATAGCTACAACAGACCAGAATTTCTCCTCTTATTGTTCAGCAATTTCGTACAGCAAAACCACTGCACGCGCACAGAAATTTCAGCTTTTCAAACCTTCTCAAACTCTTCCTTGTTTGGCCCAAAATTCTGAACACAATCAGCCCTTCTCTTGACCAATATTTCGGCCAGCACAAGGGAGCAAATTTCAGATTATTTTCTCCCCTTAAACTCACCTAAATTCGGCAGCGAGAAGAGACATCACAAGCTGCAATTTTCGGCCTTGCTGTCCAAGAAGCCTAAAGCCATTAGGAGTCTTTCTAAACACCATCATCTAACCCTAAACCAATTTTTTCTAACTCTAAATCATAGCAACCGTCTCCTCTCCATTCTACACAAAAATTTCAGCAAATTCTCTTTGCAAATTTTTTAAATTTTTGAAAAACTCAAGAACTATTCTAAGCAAAAATCGAACACACCTTAAGGTAAGTAAAAATCCTCTCAACCTCTTGATGCTGTTTTCTCTAATGATTCTTTTCTCCTTCTTCTTCCCTTAAATCACGCCACATAGAGGCTGATTTCATCTTCTTCTTTAATTTTCGGTCAAGAGGAGCAAAGGAGGTAGCTTTTCTCTTCTTTTCAAGCGAACTCGGGACGATCACCATAGGAGCATCAAGACCTCATTACCTAGTTGTTGCAAGGTAAGGGAATACCCACCCTTGATGCCGAAAGTAAAGTTTAATGATTTCTATTAGTGGGATGAACATATGGTCATGGTATATGATCTTTAGGGATTGGATAGTTTACTTGGAATTAAATAGGGGATTGCGAATTGTTGTGAAAATAAATGAGATTAGAGCATGTTTGAATTAATTGAGACCCTGATCATGATATTATATAGTTTAGATAAGAAGGATAATTGAGGAAAACAAGCTGTGAATTTATCTCGTTTATCTGAGGCATATCAAGTAAGTCCTTGCATAAACTCTTTTGTTAAATGTTGTGATGGTAAGTCTTTGCATAAACTCTCTTGTTAAATGTTGTGATGGCAAGTCTATGTTGTGAAGCTTTGTAAAGCTATTGTTGAACTATGTTTGCTTGGGTTGTAAACGTGAATATTTATTCTTTAAACGGTTTTGTCAAACTAACGATTTTATCAAGAAAACTATTCTTTTCCTTAAACTTTTAGAAATCTCTTTTAAAGAAAATCACGTTTTACAAAGCCAAGGTTTGGAAATATTGTGAATCAGGAATTGAAGGATATGTTCGTTGAGTACTCAATAAGGGTAGGCTAACAATACTAGTCTTTGAGGGCTAGCGTAAGTCTTCTGGCAGGAGGCCACCTCCAGAAGATGAACTCTGCTTGAAAGGGCGACAGTGTTGGTTGGTCAGGCCAGTCCGAGCTAGCATGTGTACCTGGTATGGTATTATTTATATTCCCGACATGGACACCCGGATGGTTTTGTTGGGTGTAGAGATGGAGGAGTATCTCACTCGGTAAGCTGTACACTCACCTTGATCAGAACGCCCAACGTGTGGTAATCTGGTCCGGACAAGGTGCACAAAGTGTGGTGCTTTGGCCATTTTGTTCTCATGGAGCCCAACGTGTGGTGACATGATTGTTTATTCGAGTAGAGGATTTATTTTGTACAAAGTGTGACAATGAGAAAAATCCGCTCCTTGCGAAAAAAGATTGTTTATGACTTGCCAAATTATTTTTACAAATGTTTTGCACTTTGCATACACGTACTATTCAAAACACCATGTGCACACACATGACTTATTGAGATTTATTCTCACACTATTTTACATTATGTTTTCAGGAGATAGATTGTGCTGAGTCAGCAGGGCATTGATAGTTGAAGTTTTTCTAATTATTGTCATCTTTGCTTAGGGGAAATTTGTTGCTTAAGCTGTTGAACGCTTAATTGTTTTTATTTCGTTTTGCTCCACGTTGAGCCTGATGTAATAAGAATATTTCTTTATTTGTCTAAGTTGAATCTCTTGGAGGTTGCCTTTGTATTTTTATACCTCGTTTTAAAGACCCCTTGTCCTACGGGACGGGGCGACATCCCCGCCCTTTTAGGGTACGTAGTCGTGGGGTGTTACAAGTGGTATCAGATAGCAAGGTTTAGGCAATTACTTGAATTATGGGATTCTATTTTCTTAAGTATTTTGATCTGGTGCTAATTTTTATCTTTTGTTTATAGGATGGTCAAAAGAGTTGTATCGGCTGTCAGAGACTGGCCCGCTGGCTGCGGGAATCCACCTGCCCCACTACCCGTAGCTGATCCACCCGCGTCCGATTTAGAAAGAGAGCATGAGCCGTCAGTGCTAGACGACCCGGTGGTTGAGGAGGAGATAGAGGTCGAGGAGAGCTTAGGGGAAGATGAGGGAGATGAGGTGATGACGGAGTTGAGTGAGGGAGAGGTAGATGAGCTAGGGAATGAGGGAGACGATGAGAACGAGGGAGAGATGGCTGGGATAGAAGAGGAGGATGAGGAAGGAATAGAGGTTCCCCAGACCCCGCAGATAGGAGAAGTTGATAGGACCCTTGCTTGCTACGACCCTAAGGAGTCCGGTGGTGAGGAAGGTAGGTCAAAGGATGGAGTTGCCTTGGGAGAGAGGGAACTTGGGCCGTCAGTTCCAGGAGGGCTAGATAAGGGAAAGAGGAAGCTAGAAGAGAGTCCTAAGGGGTGTGGACTCCGATATGGACTGGGCATAGATGCCATGCTAAGAAGAGAGGGGTTGTTTGACCCGGTTGATTCAGGGAGTGAGAGGCATGCGCCTAAGGGTGCGGTTAGATTAGCATTGGATGAGCTCTATGAGACGGCCATAAGAGCCAAGAGAGGCCGAGAGAGTGATTCAGGGTAGCCAAGTGAGAGTGTTGGATTTGCGAGGAACTACATAGGGAGACCTGATAGTTCCGTGGGGTGGCTTGTGGAACCGGCCTCTGACGACTCCGATGCTTCTGTTGAAACTAGGGAGAGTCAAACATAGAAGACCAACAGCTTTTACTTTTCTTTCTTTGGGATTTGCATACCTTTGTTTGTTTATTTCTTTTAAGGGAGCATGTTGCTCATAGGGCTTATTTATCATTTTAAATAAAAAGGGTATCGTATGAGATAACCCTTTCTTTTCTGCAAAGAATGGTTTATATGACAAGCATGAGTTTCGTTTATTACTTGATTTACCCTTGCACGATATCATCACATCCTCTGGTAGGTAAGTACATTGCTATCAACTGATCATGCATCTAAGCATATTTTTTTCCCCTTGGTAACTAACTGACCCTGAGTGAATGTGATTAAGATGGCACCAAGATGCAGAACAGTTGTGCATGGTAGAACGGTGCAGGAGAGTGCATTCTCCATCCCGGAATTTGAGCAGATGCATCGTTCCACCCCCGACGTGGAAGACCACCTGCCACGTGAGCAGGAATTGGCTTCGGAGAGGTCACGAGATGTGACCATGGGTTAGGCTTTCGACAAGATGGCCTCGATCCTGCAGAACCTGACTGAAATGGTGGACAAGGTGGCCAGGAAACCACCGCGGGGAGAGGATGAGGCTCTGGAGCGTTTCCTGAAGTTCCAGCCTCCCACATTCCAGGGGGAGGTGGAACAGGATGAGAAAGCCGAGCAATGGATTGAGCAGATGGAGGACATCTTCACTACTTTGCAGTACTCGGAAGAGAGAATGGTGAAGTTTGCTGCTTTTCGACTAAGGGGACCATCTCGGGCATGGTGGCAGTGAGTACGGAGTGATTGGGACAAAGAGGAGTAGGAGTGGACCTGGGACGATTTTACGGAAGCTTTCCGAGCTCAGTACATTCCTCAATGGGTGGCTAAGAAGAGGGAGGATGAATTCCAGACCCTCAGGCAGGGAGGCATGACCGTGGCCCAATATGCAGCCCGATTCATGCAGTTGTCCAAGTACTGTAAGTGCTTGGTAGATACGGAGTAGAAGTGCACCCGGCAATTCGTGAAAGGGCTTAGGCCAGAGTTGAGGAAAGCATTGGCCCCATCGCCGCCAACGTCATACACTGCCACTGTGGACGCAGCTTCTTGGACAGAGAACGAAGATCGGCATCGACCGGTGAACCGACCCTTCCAACCGAGTCGTCCACTTATGAGGCCTTCAAGCAACAAGCGACCCGCGGCCTCTATGCCTTAGGGAAATCGGGGCAAGCAGCCTCGAGTGCCAGTAGCAGGACCGATGCAAGGCAGCCTCGATGCCACACCAAAAGAAACTGCTGGGGTAATGGGGGTGTGAGGAGGTGCTTCAATTGCGGAGACCCAGGACACCTGAGAAACGTCTGCCCCAAACCCTTAAGGATTGAGCAGACCGCGCCGGCCCAACCAATGGGAGGAAATAGAGGCGCCGCTGCTAGACCAGCCGGAGCGAGAGGCCAGAAGCCTCAGGTGAAGGCCAAAGTTTTTGCCCTGAACCGAGAGGAAGTTGGAGCGAACGCCGCCGTGATTGAAGGTAACCTTTCTATCCAAGGTTGTCTTGTTAATGTTCTGATAGATCCAGGATCCACACACTCTTATGTAAGTAAAGTATGTGCTTCACGTCTGGGTTGGGAAGGAAAGGAGTTACCTTATACCCTAGTAGTTAGTTCCCCCTTGGGAAAGGTGGTGGAAGCAGGCAGGAAAATGGGAAGTTGTGGAGTTGAGGTAGGGAAGGAGATTCTGGAGGCCGACCTTATAATCCTACCCATGGATGATTATGACTTGATCTTGGGCATGGACTGGTTGTCGAAACACGGAGCTCGTGTGGATTGCAAGATCAAGACGATGCAGTTTGTGAGACCTGGACGGGATGTAATTGAATTCAACGGCAAGCGAATGAAGGAACTGAAATTTCTTATTGCTGGAGCTAAAGCCCGAAAGTTATTCAAGAAAGGATGTACGGGATATCTGGCGTATCTCCTAAACAAACCGAAAGACCAGTGTACCTTGGAAAGTATGGAGGTAGTAAAAGACTTTTCGGATGTTTTCCCTACTGAGCTCACTTCCCTACCCCCTGAACGGGAAGTTGAGTTCACCGTGGATCTGATTCCCAGAGCAGAACCGGTATCAAGAATCCCCTACTGGATGGCACTGACAGAGTTGAAGGAGTTGAAGGAGCAATTGGAAGAATTGCTAAGGCAAGGCTACATTCGGCCGAGTACGTCACCGTGGGGAGCCCCGGTGTTGTTTGTCAAGAAGAAAGATGGTACCTTGAGGCTATGTATCGACTATCGGGGACTGAACAATCTAACGATCAAGAATAAATACCCTCTACCCTTGATCGATGAGTTGTTTGATCAACTGCAAGGCGCCGCTTGCTTTTCGAAGTTGGACCTACGGCAAGGATACTACCAGGTGAGGATCAAAGAAGAAGACATTCCTAAGACTGCATTCAACACGCGGTATGGCCACTACGAATTTGTAGTAATGCCGTTCGGTGTAACCAACGCACCGGCAGTATTCATGGATTTGATACATCTCATTTTCCAACCATACCTGGACAAGTTCGTGGTTATATTCATCGATGACATTTTAATCTACTCCAAAAATCCGGAGGACCACGCGGAGCACTTAAGATTGGTCCTAGAGAAGCTGAGGGAATTCAAGCTTTACGCCAAGTTCAGTAAGTGTGAGTTTTGGCTGAGCTCGGTGTCTTTCCTTGGTCACGTGATATCCAAAGTGGGGATCAAAGTGGACCCTGCTAAGGTGGAAGCTGTAGCTAATTGGAAACAACCGGAGAACATTACCGAGATACGAAGTTTCCTTGGGTTGGCCGGGTACTATCGGTGTTTCATTAAAAATTTCTCTACTTGGCTTCACCAATGACGCTACTGTTGAAGAAGGATGTCGCTTTTGCTTGGAGTGAGAAGTGTGAAAAGAGCTTCCAAGAACTTAAGAGGAGGTTGATTACAACACCCGTGCTAAGACTGCCTGAGGCTGATAAGCCCTATGCACTCTATACAGATGCATCCAAGGAAGGACTAGGAGCTGTGCTGATGCAGGAAGGGAAAGTCATAGCTTATGTATCTAGGAAGCTAAAGCCGCACGAAGCTAATTATCCTACGCATGACCTGGAGCTAGCAGCTATAGTGTTCGCCTTGAAGAAATGGCGACATTACTTGTATGGTGCACAATACGAAGTTTTCACTGACCATAAGAGTTTGAAGTACATCTTCACACAAAAGGACTTGAATCTCCAGCAGCGTAGGTGGATGGAGTTCCTGGAAGAGTATAAGTGCCCTATTAACTATCATCCGGGTAAAGCGAATGTGGTAGCAGACGCACTAAGTCGGAAGGTGAAAATGGCACACTTGAGAATACAGGAGGTGTCGGCAGTCCAGGATATCCTGGAGAAAGAGGCGCAAGTGCAAGAGAGGAAGATCTGCGTGAGCAACTTGACCCTGAAACCCAATCTAGACCAGGAAATTGTATCAGGTCAACAGGGCAGTACATAATTTCAAACTTTCAAGGAGAAAGAGATCGCGAGAGGAGGAAGCGATTTCCGAATCGATGAGAATGGGGTATTATACTTTCGGGACCGAATTTGTGTACCGGACATCCAAGACTTACGGAAGAGGATACTGGACGAAGCGCACAAGAGCAAATATTGTTGGATTGTATGCCCTCTTAGACTAGGTTTCTGATGTAAAATCGAATATTTTAATGAAAGAATTTATTTTCAGAAATTGTTTGTGAATTTATTTTTTGTTTGTGTACGATTTTCGTTTAGAACAGACTCATTGTGTTTAAATAAGTGATCCATGTGAATGGTGGTCTTTCACAGTAAGGTATGGATCACGAGTTATTTAACACATAAACATTTGTTCTTAACCTATTGATGAGACTGAGAACCTCATCATGTTTAGGTTATTATGTCATGAATTCCAAATGGGGAATGGCTTACCTTTAGCCAGTGGGTAGTCCACTCACTTCATGACATAAGCGTATTTCAAATACGTAGAACAGGACCTGTAGTAGTGGTTTCTCAAAGTACTATATGGTAGAAACCTAGACTACTACCGCTACAGCGTGGACTAGTACTCTACGACTTGAGTGTGAGTTGGTGGTCTGGCGAAGCTAGAAGCATATACTTTGATTTGCTGTAGTTGAGGTTCTATCGTAGGGCCAATATACTTGCATGTTGGGTATATGTGACTAGTTAGTTAAGACAGACTTATACAAGATAGTTTCTGCACTATATCGCCCCTTGTGGTTGTCTGAATGGTCTAAATTATCCAGGGCCCTGGGAAACATGACTTGGATGTTTGCTTTAGGGTAGCTCCCTTGGAAAGCGGAAACACTCCAGGAAGTCGTGGATCATTGGACTAGAAGCCTAAGGATGGTAGATATCATTTAGAGGGGTATTAGTACACTTCTTCCTCTCTAAATGTACGTCGATGTGTAGAGGGGTATTTTAGTCATTTCACCTGTAGGTCGGAGACTTTGCGAATGCAGCATTGTCCTTGGGGTCAATATTTCCTTATGGTGATATTAGGAAATATTTAAAATGCAAAATACAGCTATTTATATAGCAGAGGTATTTTGGTCATTTTAGCAGCCAAGGTGATGTGTCTTTTTGGTCCTCGGGATAGCCCGTAAGTCCTAACTACTTTTGGGTTGAGGAATTGGTCTCAGTTGAAGAGGATTTTATTTTATTTTATTCAGGAAGTCTAATTTATTATTGGATTGGAATAAAATAAATAAATAAATAAATAAATAATGAGTTGAGAGAAATTAATTATCTAGTTTAATTGGTTAATTAATTATTCAGGGCCTAGGTCCAGTATGAATAATTAAGAAATTAACCTGGGCTTAAACTATGGGAAATAAATAATGTTTAATTATTTATTGGGTTATTTATATAGGCCCAAGAAATAAATAATTAAAGGTTAATTATTATGGTTCATTTGGGCTCATTAATTATTTATTGGGTTACTTATATAAGCCCAGGAAATAAATAATTAATATTTATTATTTTGGGCCTTTTGGATTCAAGAAAAATAATAAATATTTTTGTGGCCCAATAGCTTGGACCTTAGGATTTTTTCCAGATACGGTTAAGAGGAGTTTAGGGTTAGGCCAAACTGATTCTCAGGATAACATCCGGGTGTTTTGAAATCCCGAGGATATGTTTATCAGATATTGAGAGACCTAGTTTTGGCGAACTGATAAAACAACTCTTTGAGAAAAGAAAACCCTAATTCCCTTTACACACAAGATGTTAGCCAAGTACAGCATGGACTCATGCAAGGGAGCTCTAATCCTTTGCAGACATGGGTTGTCATTTTCTTCGAATGACTGTCCTAAGTCTCAAGAAGAAAAGGACAGAATGAGTAGGATTCCCTACGCTTCGGCTGTGAGAAGTCTCATGTACGCCATGTTATGTACTAGGCCAGATATCTGCTTTGTCGTGGGCTTAGTTAGCAGATATCAGTCAAACCCAGGGGAGGTTCATTGGCAGGCTGTAAAGCATATTCTCAAGTACCTCAAGGGAACGAGAGATTATATCGTCGGTTTACGTGGTCGATGATTTGGTTCCTACAGGATACACAGACTCAGACTTCCAGGCGGATAAGAATGAGAGAAAATCCACTAGTGGATATGTCTTCACCTTGTCTGGAGGAACAATTTCATGGAGGAGTATTAAGCAGTCTTGTATTGTTGACTCAACCATGGAAGCTGAGTATGTGGCTGCTTCGGAGGCATCCAAGGAAGCAGTCTGGCTCCGGAAGTTTCTTTCAGAACTTGGAGTCGTACCACATATGAACAGGCCGGTTGTGATGTATTGCGACAACACTGGAGCAGCATCGCAATCTCAGGAGCCTCAGAACCACAAGAAGGGGAAACACATCAAGAGGAAGTACCACCTGATCCGAGATTTCATCCAGAGACGGGAAGTCGTGGTGGAGCATATTACCTCAGAAAACAATCTAGCAGACCCATTCACCAAACCTTTGGCTGAGAGAGTCTTCAAAAGACACTTAGACGCCATAGGGGTGGGCACCTATGGACTTACCTAGTCTTAGAGTGTAAGTGGGAGATTGTTGAATTGTATGCCCTCTTAGACTAGGTTTCTGATGTTAAATCGAATATTTTAATGAAAGAATTTATTTTCAGAAATTGTTTGTGAATTTATTTTTTGTTTGTGCACGATTTTCGTTTAGAACAGGCTCATTGTGTTTAAATAAGTGATCCATGTGAATGGTGGTCTTTCACAGTAAGGTATGGATCACGAGTTATTTAACACATAAACATTTGTTCTTAACCTATTGATGAGACTGGGAACCTCATCATGTTTAGGTTATTATGTCATGAATTCCAAATGGGGAATGGCTTACCTTTAGCCAGTGGGTAGTCCACTCACTTCATGACATAAGCGTATTTCAAATACGTAGAACAGGACTCGTAGTAGTGGTTTCTCAAAGTACTATATGGTAGAAACCTAGACTACTACCGCTACAGCGTGGACTAGTACTCTACGACTTGAGTGTGAGTTGGTGGTCTGGCGAAGCTGGAAGCATATACTTTGATTTGCTGTAGTTGAGGTTCTATCGTAGGGCCAATATACTTGCATGTTGGGTATATGTGACTAGTTAGTTAAGACAGACTTATACAAGATAGTTTCGCACTATATCGCCCCTTGTGGTTGTCCGAATGGTCTAAATTATCCAGGGCCCTGGGAAACATGACTTGGATGTTTGCTTTAGGGTAGCTCCCTTGGAAAGCGGAAACACTCCAGGAAGTCGTGGATCATTGGACTAGAAGCCTAAGGATGGTAGATATCATTTAGAGGGGTATTAGTACACTTCTTCCTCTCTAAATGTACGTCGATGTGTAGAGGGGTATTTTAGTCATTTCACCTGTAGGTCGGAGACTTTGCGAATGCAGCATTGTCCTTGGGGTCAATATTTCCTTATGGTGATATTAGGAAATATTTAAAATGTAAAATACAGCTATTTATATAGTATGGGTATTTTGGTCATTTTAGCAGCCAAGGCGATGTGTTTTTTTGGTCCTCGGGATAGCCCGTAAGTCCTAACTACTTTTGGGGTTGAGGAATTGGTCTCAGTTAAAGAGGATTTTATTTTATTTTATTTTATTTTATTTTATTTTATTTTATTTTATTCAGGAAATCTAATTTATTATTGGACTGAAATAAAATAAATAAATAAATAAATAATGAGTTGAGAGAAATTAATTATCTAGTTTAATTGGTTAATTAATTATTCAGGGCCTAGGTCCAGTATGAATAATTAAGAAATTAACCTGGGCTTAAATTAGGGGAAATAAATAATGTTTAATTATTTATTGGGTTATTTATATAGGCCCAAGAAATAAATAATTAAAGATTAATTATTATGGTTCATTTGGGCTCATTAATTATTTATTGGGTTACTTATGTAAGCCCAGGAAATAAATAATTAATATTTATTATTTTGGGCCTTTTGTGTCCAAGAAAAATAATAAATATTTTTCTAGTCCAATAGCTTGGACCTTAGGGTTTTTTCCAGATACGGTTAAGAGGACTTTAGGGTTAGGCCAAACTAATTCTCAGGATAACATCCGGGTGTTTTGAAATCCCAAGGATATGTTTATCAGATATTGAGAGACCTAGTTTTGGCGAACTGATAAAACAACTCTTTGAGAAAAGAAAACCCTAATTCCCTTTACACACAAGAGTGCCTCTCTCGCGTATCTCTCTCTGGTAGCTCTCTCACGTCTCCCTCTACCTTGTTTTCTTCTTGGTTTCTTCGCTAATCAATAGCGAGTGAACCAAGGAGTTTTGAGACCGTTCCTCTTCACCATAGTGTTCACCAACTAGAGGTTAGGCTAAGGAATATCCCGAGAGCTGGAGAGCTAAGCGTTAATGTAAACAAGGAGAAGTAGAAGTCTAGCGGGTGTTCAACCGGAAGCTCCTTCAAGTGTGCAAAGCGAGGCGATTCCATCCGTTCAATCTGTTCCTACGCAACCTAGGAGGGTTAAGGAAAGCAAAGGTATGATCTTCACGCTTCTGCATAGCCTTTAAGGTTCGCGTTTTATTTTTCTCCAATTTTTTTTTAACGTACAGAGCATGCCCCTATTTCTCATTTTCCATCAAATATACCATACACCCTGGGGAGATAAAGATGTACCAAGACTTGAAGAGGAAATATTGGTGGGTTGGAATGAAGAGGGATGTAGTTCAGCATGTGTCAACCTGCCTGACGTGCCAGAAGGTTAAGATGGAACATAAGAAGTCTGCAGGGTTACTGCAACTGTTGCCGATTCCCGAATGAAAATGGGAAGAGGTGACCATGGACTTTGTGACTGGCCTTCCAATGACTAAGTCACACAAAAATGCGATCTGGGTGGTAGTGGACCGATTGACCAAGACAGCGCACTTCATACCGGTCAACGTAAGGGACTCGATGGAAAAGTTGGCTCAGATCCGAGAAATTGTAAGGTTGCATGGTGTACCGTCGAGCATTGCGTCGGATAGGGACCCTAGATTCACTTCAAGGTTTTGGGGTAAGTTCCAGGAGTCCTTAGGCATGACTCTGAAATTCAGCACCTCTGCCCATCCGCAGACAGACGGTCAATCCGAAAGAGTCATTCAGATACTGGAAGACATGCTCCGAGCATGTATCTTGGACTTTGGAGATAAGTGGATTGAGTCTTTACCGCATGCGGAGTTAGCATATAACAACAGCTATCAGGCGTCGATCGGAATGGCGTCGTACGAGGCATTGTATGGGCGAAAATGCCAAGTACCGATATAGTGGGGATGGACAGAAGAAGGGGACGTTAAGAAGACTGGTGAAGTATGCATTTAGGAGATGACGGACAAGATCAAGTTAATTCGAGAAAGGCTAAGGGCAGCGCAAAGTAGACAGAAGAGTTATGCAGACTCTAGGAGAAGGGAACTGGAGTTCCAAGTAGGTGACCGTGCATTCTTGAAGTTAACTCCTAGTAGAAGAATCCTGAAACATCCGAGAGGAGGGAAGTTGAGTCCTAGGTATTTGGGGCCGTTCCCGATATTGGAGAAAATTGGACCGGTTGCCTACCGATTGGATCTACCTGATGGTCTAACCGGGATGCATGATGTATTCCATGTCTCTCAGTTAAAGAGGTACAACCCCGATCCGAGTCATGTACTCAATGAGGAACCGTTGGAGTTGCAATCCAATCTGAGTTATGTGGAGAGACCCGTCAAGATCTTGGAGCAGAGTATTAAGATGCTTCGAAACAAGCAGATACCCTTGGTGAAGATACTTTGGGATCATTATGGAGCACAAGATGCAACGTGGGAAACGGAGGAATGGTTAAGACGGAAGTATCCGGATATGCTCGAAGGGTATGAAATCTGAATTTCGGGACGAAATTCTCTTAAGGGGGAGGGGATGTAATACCCCGCCCAAAACCACCTTTGACTATGGGGAAAAGTCATGCATTGCATAGCATTTTGCATTTTATATGGTAGCTTAGAATTATTTTATTTGCATGGATGCATGAGAATTTTTCCATTGCTTTTGTATTTGAATTAATTGATGTGAAATAGTTGTGTTGTTAAAGATTTGGATAAGGGAGGTTTGGTCGAAGATTTGGAAGGATGAGTATTGGGGGGTGGTGAGAACTGATTGTAGAAAAAAATTAGTATTGGAGTTGTTTTGGAATAGCGGGGAAGTTGGTGATTTCCTTTGGTGACCCGAGTTCGAATCCTACCTTTTGTGAAGTTAGTTTCTCTTCTTGGAAATTCCTTTCTTTAGAGTTTCCATGTCTTGGCCGAAAAAGATCTAGCAAACCTAGAGAAATTTTAGTGTCATTATTCCAAGGAAATAAGTCTCTATATTGATTTCCTAAATTTAAGGACCTTGATGGGAATAAAGTTCACTTTTAATTTTTAGCTTTTATTCCTTAGGATTTTCGAAAAATGGAAAAAAAAAACCCTAGCTAATAAATAAAATTCTAGCTTGATTTTAACTTGATGGATGTTACCATGGATAGTTGGAATTAAAGAGTCATTTTTCTAGTAGAAAACCTTGTTGATTTTAACCCTAGAATGTTAGCTAAAAATCTGAAAAAATTTCCAGCAAGTGCCGCCACTTCTTAGAGGAACTTTAGCTCAACTCAAACTCTTCCAAAGCTAGGAAATCTTATCCTAAATCCCTTAGCAAATCAGACTTTTATTTCAATCCTAATTCAACTAGGATCTTCTTCCTTATCCTAGCAGAATTTCGGCAGCTTTGTGTCAACACAAGCTGTCCGAAATTCCAACACTCCTTAAGTGCAATCCAACTCTCTAAACCCTAGCTCAAAACACCTAAATACTCCTCATCAATTCAGATTACTTTAGCTGCACAAAACCAGAATTTTATCCTCACAAAACTACAGAAATTCGGCCAGCTAGGAAACCAGAATTTTCGACAGCTTTGCACTCCAAAACCTACCAAAACTCCTTGTTGATTAAGCCAAATTCCAGCACCTAAAGACCACACTTTTCTTCTCTGGAATTTCGTCAAAAACAGCAGCCAAAATAGTCCAAAAATCCGTCACTCTTCCACAGAATTTTCGCACAGCACTTGCACAGATTTCGGCCAGCCTTGTACTCCTATTCCAACCGAAATTCTGCACACAAACACACCGAAAAACCCCAGCTGATCAAGCTATTTTTCAGCGCCCAAAACCCTCATCTTTTCTCTGAAAATTACGGCAGAACCACAGCTACAACAGACCAGAATTTCTCCTCTTATTGTTCAGCAATTTCGTACAGCAAAACCACTGCACGCGCACAGAAATTTCAGCTCTTCAAACCTTCTCAAACTCTTCCTTGTTTGGCCCAAAATTCTGAACACAATCAACCCTTCTCTTGACCAATATTTCGGCCAGCACAAGGGAGCAAATTGCAGATTATTTTCTCCCCTTAAACTCACCTAAATTCGGTAGCGATGAGAGACATCACAAGCTGCAATTTTTGGCCTTGCTGTCCAAGAAGCCTAAAGCCATTAGGAGTCTTTCTAAACACCATCATCTAACCCTAAACCAATTTTCTCTAACTCTAAATCATAGCAGCCGTCTATCCTCTCCATTCTACACAAAAATTCCAGCAAATTCTCTTTGCAAATTTTCGAAAAACTCAAGAACTATTCTAAGCAAAAATCGAACACACCTTAAGGTAAGCAAAAATTCTCTCAACCTCTTGATGCCGTTTTCTCTAATGATTCTTTTCTCCTTCTTCTTCCCTTAAATCACGCCACATAGAGGCTAATTTCATCTTCTTCTTTAATTTTCGGTCAAGAGGAATAAAGGATGTAGCTTTTCTCTTCTTTTCAAGCGAATTCGGGACGATCACCATAGGAGCATCGAGACCTCATTACCCGGTTGTTGCAAGGTAAGGGAATACCCACCCTTGATGCCGAAAGTAAAGTTTAATGATGTCTATTAGTGGGATGAACATATGGTCATGGTATATGATCTTTGGGGATTGGATAGTTTACTTGGAATTAAATAGAGGATTGCGAATTGTTGTGAAAATAAATGAGATTAGAGCATGTTTGAATTAATTGAAACTCTGATCATGATATTATATGGTTTAGATCAGGAGGATAATTGAGGAAAACAAGCTGTGAATTTATCTCATTTATCTGAGGCATATCAAGTAAGTCCTTGCATAAACTCTTTTGTTAAATGTTATGATGGTAAGTCCTTGCATAAACTCTCTTGTTAAATGTTGTGATGGCAAGTCTATGTTGTGAAGCTTTGTAAAGCTATTGTTGAACTATGTTTGCTTGGGTTGTAAACGTGAATATTTATTCTTTAAACGGTTTTGTCAAACTAACAATTTTATCAAGAAAACTATTCTTTTCCTTAAACTTTTAGAAATCTCTTTTAAAGAAAACTACGTTTTACAAAGCCAAGGTTTGGAAATATTGTGAATCAGGAATTGACGGATATGTTCGTTGAGTACTCAATAAGGGTAGGCTAATAATACTAGTCTTTGAGGGCTAGCGTAAGTCTTCTGGCAGGAGGCCACCTCCAGAAGATGAACTCTGCTTGAAAAGGCGACAGTGTTGGTTGGTCAGGCCAGTCCGAGCTAGCATGTGTACCTGGTATGGTATTATTTATATTCCTGGCATGGACACCCGGATGGTTTTATTGGGTGTAGAGATGGAGGAGTATCTCACTCGGTAAGCTGTACACTCACCTTGATCAGAACGCCCAACGTGTGGTAATCTGGTCCGGACAAGGTGCACAAAGTGTGGTGCCTTGGCCATTTTGTTCTCATGGAGCCCAACGTGTGGTGACATGACTATTTATTCGAGTGGAGGATTTATTTTGTACAAAGTGAGACAATGAGAAAAACCCACTCCTTGCAAAAAGAGATTGTTTATGACTTGCCAAATTATTTCTACAAATGTTTTGCACTTTGCATACACGTACTATTCAAAACACCATGTGCACACACAGGACTTACTGAGATTTATTCTCACACTGTTTTACATCATGTTTTCAGGAGATAGACTGTGCTGAGTCAGCGGGGCATTGATAGTTGAAGTTTTTCTAATTATTGTCATCTTTGCTTAGGGGACATTTGTTGCTTAAGCTGTTGAACGCTTAATTGTTTTTATTTCATTTTGCTCCACGTTGAGCCTGATGTAATAAGAATATTTCTTTATTTGTCTAAGTTGAATCTCTTGGAGGTTGCCTTTGTATTTTTATACCTCGTTTTAAAGACCCCTTGTCCTACGGGACGGGGCGACATCCCCGCCCTTTTAGGGTACGTAGTCGTGGGGTGTTACAGTGCCGGTCCAGGATCGTGAGCCTAACCGGCTGCACTATAGCTGGCCGGTCCCTGGTCCGATCTTGGAGTTCATGTTGGTTCGGGCTAGGGATTGCCATGGGCCGACCCATCTAGCGAATTGTTACATAACGGCTCTCTAACTTTTTTTTTCATTTTGACCCCTCAATGATTAAAATATATATTTTTTACATTTTGACCCCTAAACGATCAAATGAACTTTTTTATTTGTATTTTGGACTCCCAACGACTATATTTTTCCCTAACTCCCAAAACTCTATAAGTACCCTACAATTCACCCCAAAACTCACTAAACACTCTCTAATTCTCTTCAACTCTCTTATTTTCATTCATTTGTCTCTCATAATTCTCAAATCTTTTCATTTTCTTTACAAAAAGTATTAGAATAGAAATTTTTTTTATATATATTTTTTCAATTCTTCAAGCAAAGTCTTCATATTTTGGAAAATTATTGAGTGTCAAAATATTAGTTCATGACTTGAAGAAGATAAGAAGTAAAGCCCCACAAAGTGTTATTGTTTCTTAGCCATCAACTAGTTAGTATTTCTTAATCTTACATTCTTATTTTTTCAGCTTTATTAATTACTTATTTATTTTAGTTATTTATTTAATTTTTAAGTTAATTTACAAGTTATTTATATTTTTCAATTCTCTTATTTCATTATTTGTTAATACTTTATTTCATTTTATTTGAACTTTTATATGAATTTTAATTGATTATTTTTGTTTAGAAATAATAGATCCAAATCAATATCATCAATTTTCTTCATCACAATCATCTACACATTTTGATTTCAATATAGATCCAGACTTGAATTTAATAAATAATGAAATACGTAATGAAAATAAAGGCCCTAATAAGCCTAGAGTTAATGTTTCATAATCACAACCAACTCCAACTATTAATCCTGATGAATCTAATATAGGTATACCTCAAGATGATGGCAAAACTTTGGAAGTTATAGCTAAAACAAGAACATTTATGATTTGATATCTTTTTGAAAAAAATAATGATAATAATAGGGTAATTTGTAAAATTTGTAAGGTCGTATATGCACATAAGAAGGGATGATGGACAAAATCACTATAAGAAATGCAGGAATTAGCGAGGAAAATTAACAAGAAATAAGTTCCTTGCTAACTCTGCGAGGACATAGGGAGATAGGTACATCCATTGACTTTCCCTCGCTAATCCCTAACTGATTAGCGACGAATCAGAGTTAAGAAAGGCCCTTTTTAATTAGCGAGGGAAAAGAAAATTCAAATTTAATTCGTTGCAAATTTGATACAAATTTGAGACAGAAATTTGATTTTTACTTAAATTTTATTGTAAAATTTTAGCTTCGGATTTGTGACTAATGGTAGGTGTCCCAAGCTAATCCCACGCTAATTTGCGAGGGAATAACGACGGAATTCTAAAAAAATCCCTTGCAAATTTTATGGGGATTAGGGCGGAAAAAGTAATTCTAGATTATAATAAAATAATAATCCCTAGCTAATCGCTCACAAGTTTGCGAGGGATTAGAATGGGATTATATACCTCACAATTCATTGGCTGATTTACGATGGATTTGAGTTGTATTGGCGAGGGATAATTAGTATCCCTCGCTAATCCGTCGCTGAAATTATCCGTTACAAATCCCTCGCTAATTACCATTTGTGAGGGATTCCCCATTTTGGGGATTCTTAATTTTTTTCTCATGATATTTTTGCGTGTGGAAAATTTTTTTATATAATATCCTTACAAATACTAAATTCTTTATTATTTGTTGATTTGTAACCAATGTACATTCACTTAATATATGTGTAATTATCATCGACAATTTACAAAGTATAAATTATAATTAAATGATATGCATATATTATACCTCTATACAAATTCATCATGTGTTGTATATAATACATTGGTCACTTTACACACACACACACACACACACACACACACACACACATATTTGATACATCATATGATCATCAATGCAATGCAAATATGAACTAGAATTACTATGAGAGTTATGTGTACAATCGAAGTTCTATATATTATGATGTATTATATTTGATTTGGGTAATAAATACAATTTTGTGATTTTGTAATATGAAAGCACGTCAATACTAATTAAACATCTCAAACTAGTAAGCCTAACAGAATCGATGTTAATTTAATCTAAACAAACACCATGATGATTATTTAGAATTTTTTACTGGCGAAATATTTCATACTATTTATCCATAGCTAATGAGAAAGTAGCTAAGTATTGATAGAAATAAATATGTTTTCTTAGCAAAGTATTGTAAAAATTGAGGAAAATGATATTTATCCATTGCTAATCCGTTGCTGAATTAACGGAATATATACAGCAAGGGATTAGAGAGGGATCCGCGAGGGATTCAAAATTTATAACTTAAAACTACGCGGACTTTTTGAGCAGAATCTGAAATTCAAAAAATCCCTCGCTAATCTCTTTCCAACACAATGCAATTAGCAAGGGATCAGAGAGGCAGTTAAAATCTCTGTTGACAATGACCTCGCTATTCCCTTGCTGATTTCTCGATTTTTTACGTCAATACTTAAAATAAGTATCTTTATATGTTCATTTTGGTCAATTTAGGAAATTTAAAAACGAGTTGTAGTTTCATGCGCCGAGTATAACAAACACTGAAGTTGATAGAAGATTAGAGTTGGAGTTTGTTGGATGGTTTAGGACTTATGTAAGTTAAACAAATAAAAAGTGGGTCTTACATATAACTTACATTGATAATCAAAGTGTATTAACACTTTGTTCTTTCTAGGTTCATGATCCACAAAATTAAGTGACTGATCAACATATAAAAAGCTTGGCCTAGGGACTTTCGAGACAAGTGAAATACTTCTATGGCTATTTCATAAATAATTTTAGGTTCCATACACATGATCAGTCATTTGGAAAAAAAATAATCAACAGTGAAGTTTGTTTTAAAGGTAACGAAAATAGTGGCAACGATTATTATGGAGTGTTGATAGAGATTGTCGAACTTCAATTCCCAGGGACTTCTTGTTTAAAAGTTATACTATTCGGGTGTGATTGGTTTGATCCGACGCTAAATCGGGGGGTTAAAATTCATCCTCACTTCAAACTTGTTGACATCAACTGCAAGAGAAATTACCCAAAATATAATCCATTTGTGTTAGCTTAACAAGCAACTCAAGTATATATTGTATCCTACCCGAGGAGCAAAAGACCAAAATTTGATTAGGTATTTGTGTTGTAAATCGAAAGCTCGGCATGTCATTGATGCACCTGTTATCGATAGACCATATTAGGAGAAAGTAGATCACACGATGACAATCAATCTATGTGTTGAGGATGACAACACTGGAAGGTTAGCAAATGAGTTTGGTATTAGGGAGACAGTCGATGTTATAGATTCGGGATTAATGATTGAGGAAGCACAACCGAACAATGAAAATGACAACAAAGAAGAAGAATTGGAAACAGGATCCTCTACAGACGATGATGTGGAAGACTACTCATCCGATGATGACAGAAGTCCATAGACTTGGATCAAGTTTAACTAATGTATAGAAACAATTATTAGTTCTGCTATCTTTACATTACCAATGTTTTACTTTGCTTTATGCTTATAACTATATTATTTTTCCTTCTTTCTATATCTAACCATACTTATATTTTTAAATAATTCCATTCATATATAGTTTTCAAAGCCTCACCCGGTAATCAGTCAGTGACTCGTGAGACGTCGAGGACGGATGAAATATCGTCCCCGAGTATAGCTCCACGTATACCTGCTCCTCAGCCGATACCCCCAGATGAGGACCGATCACAGTAGGTCCGTAGCCCGATCCCAGGTTCTTCGAGATCCACAGTTGGTGCTTCCCATACTGAGGATAAATGACTCTTGATTGAGCCAGTTGGTGATTCGTACGTCAAATGGATAATTGTTTATTATACGCTTATCTTACCTCGCAAATTTATAACTTTATCTTATATTACATATCTATTTTCTCAAAATAGATTCACACATTTGGTTCGATGTGTGAGGGAGATAATTGAGATTTTTAAGCGATAATACTACTGGAGCCTATACTACCTTCTCACAGGTTCCGATTGATGTTTAAAACATGTGGTTTGATCTGTGAAGTGTGAGTTCGATATGTTACTTATAATTTAACTTGTTATTATAATGATAAACAATTTATATTATTTTTAATATATCTTTCTACTTGTAATTACTTGTAACGGTTACTTTGATTTTGCAGTTTTACTTCTGTTGGCACTCTGAGCATGCCACACAAATCCGGGCTAATTGGGAGAAGAAATGTAAAGCTAAACTTTAAGACATTTTGTTGAAAGCTTGGAAGAAGCATGGGGTGAATTTTTTCAGACCATTGGGCTACTTTATTGAAGCATTAAGGGTCCGATAGGTGACAGCGTATCTCTTCTACTGGTAAGCGGAACAGATCCACTAGTGAGGCGTCACACACAAGAGGATCTATTTCATTTACTGAGTATGAGGAGCGGATGGTAAGTATAAGCATTTTTTACTATTCGATATACCTACTATCTTACATTTAGTCTATCATAAAAATTAACATTTAATCATTTTTAGTACAATGATAGCGGAGACAGTTAGGTCCCGACTTCAGTTACATCGAGCTCTTTAGACGCACCCACATATTTCAGGATAGGCTAAGGAGGGGACAATATGTCAGTGATCGATCACGTCATATGCTGGTAAGAATACACAATCTTATACATTTTTAAGTTTAATATTATTTATATTTTGATCGCTAATTTTAAATATTTTATGTGTATTTTCTTACCCCCAATTCGACAGGATAGTGTCACTATTATTATTGAGCGTTATATGCAGTCGGGTTCTCAGATAGATTCTACGAGTACAGTCGCTCTAAGTAGGGTGCCCGACGAGAAGAAACTATTTGTCAAGGTGGATGACAGAACGTGTAAGAAAAGACGAGTATATGGATTGGGCTTCGAGTCTTCGAGGGTGAGACGAAGGTTGCAGCAGCCCACTACATTTGAGTCATCGACTTCTTCTACCTCGTTTGATGTGAGCCAGTTACAGAGAGAGTTACACATGGAAAGGAAGAGGTGGGAAAGGATTAAGCATCATGTACAGATATATCGGAGTCATAGCCAAAGCTTGAATGAGTACCTGACGCTTATGTCTGCCAGCTGTTCAGGAAGACGATGCTGAGGTTGTGAGGATGAGAAGGACTTCGTCATCAATCCTCCGAATTCACATACTAATCATCAGTCAGGTCCTTCCGATCGACCCCCGGTCGGCTCCAGCATCCGCACCGATTGCTGCTTTATAGTTAGGACATTTGGATTATATTTTTATGTATTATTTATATTTATTTTAATCATATTTATTAATTATACTATTTGATGGGCTTTTTTTATTTAACTGATTATTGGCATTACTTTGGTAGATGAATTTTCTCCCAATACAAAACGTTTTTTAAAAATGTTTTAAAATTATAATTCATTAGCGAGGGATTAGAGATAAAAATTAAAAATCTATCGCTAATCCCTCGCTAACAACAAGGGATTGGAGGGGGATTAGAGATAGATATTCTGTATAATTAAAAATCTATTGCTAATAGCGAGTGATTAGCGCTGGATAGAAAACTAGAGTGAATCATTCCATAGCTAATACCACAGTAATTTACGAGGGATTAGAGACGAAAACTTTCCCTAGTTACGGATATTTTACATTTATTAAATGTTAAAACAAATCTGTCGCTAATCCTTGGCTATTTAGTGAGTGATCTGAGATGGATTTTAAAAATCCCTTGCAGATCCGTTTCAAAATTCTTGGCTGAAGTTCATTGACTGCTCAAAAATTTTCTTGCAAATCCGTCGCTAGTTACGACAAAATTTTTAATCCGTTGTCTAATATTTGCCTTTGCGAGGAAGAATTTAGTGAAGGAAAATCCGTCGCTAATTTTGATTAGCAATGGATTAGCAAGAGAATTGTCCCTCGCTAAATTGGACATTTCTTGTTATGAATGTTAGTTAAATATATGAAAATGTTACATAATAATTGGTTAGAAAATTTACTTAAACAACAAAAAATTCATACTATATGAGGTCAAATTATAGGTAATTTTCAATACAATCATAAAAAAAATAGAAATGTATTTGCTAAAATAATTGTTCAAACTAAATTACTTTTTAATTTTATAGAAAATTCACATTATAAACAATACATGTAATAAATTGCCAACCTGCATGGAAAAGAATTCTTAGAACAACATTAAAAAATGATATAATAAATATATATAAAGAAATGAAATAGTTTTTATTGCAATATTTGATTCTTATAATTGAAAATTTGCTCTTACTTGTGATGGTTGGACTGAAATTACTAATGAGTCTGGATAGATCATGATTGGTTAGTACAAAAAAGAAGTATTTGTTTTAAATTATTTAAATATTCTCATGTAGGTATTAGTATTACTAGAATAATTATTCAAACATGTCATGCATAGAAGATTTTAAATAAAATTATTTCTATTTCTTTATATAACGCTTCAAATAATGATTCTACCATAACAATTTTAAAAAGTACTATGAATCCTATGTTATATGGTATTTTATTTCATACTAGGTGTGCTTGTATATACTTAATTTGTGTGTTAATGAATTATATAAATATGTTGATGATATTGTTAATATAATTGAAATGTTGTTTTATTTATTAAAACTTCTCTAATTAGACAACAAAATTTTAATACTTTTTGCCCAGAACAATGTGTATCTTTTAAAAATTTTAGATTAGATTGTAAAACTAGATGGAACTCATTTTGGATATGTTTGAAAGTGTTATACATTTTCAAAATCAACTTATTGAATTTTGTAATAGTAACAATTTTCAACCTCAACTCATTGAAACTCATTTTGAAAATTGTATTGCATTTTCAATATTTTTATTTACTTTTAAAGAAGCAATTGAACTTTTATCGGGATCTTATTATTCCACTACTCATCATATTCTTCAAACACTTGCTAAGGTAGTACATATGTTTGGTGAGTTTATGCAGCATCTCTAATATAGTTATTTTATGAGAAGTATGTTTGAAAAATATAAAAAATATTATGAAGATATTCCTATTTTATATTGTATTTAGATCCTCAAGTAAAAACTATTGGATTTCATAGTATTATTGAATATCTTTACAAAACATTATATTTTGATGAATCTCCAACACTTACGCAATAAATGATAAAAGATATAAGATATAAAACAACTAAAGTTCTATTTGATATGTATAATTTATATGAGTTTGAATCTTCTTATTCTAGTTCTACTACTTTAAGTAGGTAAGGTTCATCATTATCATCATCTAGCAGTCAATTTCAATCACCATGAAGATCTACCTCTTTGATTTTATCAGCATTTAATCCATGGAGTATCATGAAACGTCAAAGAAGATCATCCACTACCTATAATGAGATGATAATTTATGGGATGCAACCTCTGATAGAAAATGATGATCAATATTTTGACATTTGTGATTGGTGGAAGGATCATGTAAATCAATATCTAATTTTATCCAAAATGACACGTAATCTTTTGACACGATATGTCTCCACAGTGCCATCAGAAAGCGTCTTTAGTAAGAATGTTCGAACAATTGATGAAAGAAGATCTTGATTGGCTCCTCATACTTTAGAGATGCTAATGTGTTTCATTAATTGGTTTGCAACCGAAGATGAGACGACCAATTCGTGGATTGTTGATGATAACTCAGATGAAAAATGGGGTGAACCAAATAGTTAGTTTAGTATTTGAATAAATAAGAATTTAGGATAAGTAATATTATGTAATTGTTTAATTCTATTTTTATGATGTTTATTCTATTTTAAATTTTGATCATTGTAACATTTTTAAGAGATTTAGGCATCAAGTCTCCTTTTTATGTAATCTTTATTTTATTAATTAATAAAACTGATAGGGTTCCAAGCCAAACCTCCTACTACTTCAATGTGACTTTTTTATGATTTTAAACAATTGTGTTATTTAAATAATAATAAAAAATTACAAAACAAGTACATATTAAAATTTTTAATTGAATTAAGCGAAAAAATAAAAAATGAGAGAGATGATAGACCTGGGACTGGCCCTCGAGCCTCATGGGCTTAGGACCTGGGCCGTGCCAAGCCCAGGGTTTCTGGCCTTGGGTTCAGCACGGCACTACCCGAAACTGTGCGGGCCGACCCACATACCAATGCTAGTAGCCATTTCTTGTAAAGTCCAACCCATTACGAACCACCAAAATCAAGAGAGGCAACATGGTTGAACACCCCTCGATAATGTTGTATTCAAACGCATAAATGATTTCGGGTAGGCTGTGATAGGAATCCTCCAAGGCATGAAAATAACTCCAAAGAAGGGGGAAGGAGGATAAGGAGATAATACATAGCTCCATGGGTAAGGCTCCTTTGGAAGAGGCTTTTAAGTGCATTTTAAGATTCCAAGCCAAGGTTCAAGAAGGTAGTAAAGCAATGGATGCCAAAAAGAAGACCAAGAAGACTAAAAGGAGCTCAAATTGAACCCCAATTCATATGGAGGGTCAAGGGCACTCATTGCAAATCGAAGGAGGTCAAGAAGATCAAGTTTGGAGTGCGGGAACAGGAGATGTATGGCTTGAATGCATAGGCATGCACCAAGCCGTGCATTTTGTAGAAATTGAAGTTCCCAACATCTTGGGTGCACGGTCAAGGACACAACCGTGCACCATGTCGTGTAGAGGCACGTCTATGGCCCTGGCCGTGTAAGGCCAATTTTGAGTAGCCTGTCTATGGCAAGATCATGCACCCCCAACAAATGGCCGTGCAATATCACTGAAGGTTGGATAATGTTTATATTGAATTTATTTTGGTTGTTTTATATTTGACTACTGTAATGTTTTAAAGGCTAAATTAACTTGTTTTAGGGTCTTTTTTTTATTAGGATTAGTATGTCTAATAGCTTAGGGCTTTACTTCTATATATATGCCATTTATATCTTGTAATAGTTAGTTTTTGGGTATTTGAGTATGTTGGTAGAAAAACCAAAGTCTCTCTAGAGGAGAGTGTGTAAGGGGTGATTCTCATTTCAAGACCAAATCAAAGGATTTAGTCCTACATTTGATTCAATATCTTTAAACTTCGAATGGATAATCTAAATCTTTTTCTCTATTCTTGGGTGCTAGATTTGTCTAGTGTTCTTGATAGGTTTGAGTTTAAGTGCCTTCAAATCCTATCATTTTTGTTCTAATCTTTTAATATATTAGGGTATTTAGGTATTTTGAAGAAGACTAGGTTCACCAAATCTCATTAAATTATTTGCATTTGCATTTAGTTCAATTGTGTGTATGAATTTGATAGAGAGTTGAGTGACCAACTCTAAGGTTCTTGTTTTTCAAAAATCAAGAGACTTCCACGTATCACATCATTGTATTTCATAAAGCATATGATTCTTACTTGGGATGACTGCTCTTTATCGATGTTTCTAGACTGCAGCCTTCGTATCCACTGTATCATACGGATATAATCCGATGGCTAGATCGACACCATTGCCATATTTTGCCACTCTTAATGCTTGACATTTTAATTCTCTCAACCATTCCAGTGGTGCCTTTAATTGTAAGTAATTGGCACTACAGTAGGGGTTAACGGCCACATCTACAACCCTAGTCTCCTATTCATATGAGGAGTCATTACTCATAAGAGGGGAGAGTTTGAAGCCAACTCTTTTCAAATAGAAAGTTAGTATTGTCAATCCAAACTACTTTTCATCTCAACAAAGTTATATTCTCATCTCAATTGCTGTCCATTCACAATAATAAACAAATAAAAAAATAAAAATTAAGCCTTTAACCTCAAAAAATTTAGAATCAATTATATGAATTAATATAAGATTACGTGTGATCATTCATATAAATCTTCCTTCTCTAAATCTTTCTCGTTGCTGTCCACTCACAATATCCTCACTTATTTGCTGGTTAGGCAAATTCTTTTTTGTAAAGGACATGTTTTTTTCTTTTTCCCATCTTTGTTTTTGTACATACAACGTTTGCCTTTGTCCATATAAATATTCTTATTTGTTGGTTAGGCAAGTTGTTATTATTATTATTATTATTTAGTAACAAAAGGAAGAGATTGACATCGAAGTTGATGAAAAACATTTCTAACTCTTCTTATTGCCTCGGCATGATGATGTTAACTTAGATGGAGACCATAAAGACAAATTTGAATTAGGACAAGTTGACCGTCTCCAAGGTCAAAAGTTTAGTGCACAGGGATAAAAGTACAAGCTGAATGTGTAGCACGTGAATGGGAAACTTGTCCAAAAGGTAAAGCTGACCTCAATTATTGTCAAAAACTATTGTATGGTGAAGAACATTACAAGAAAAATTGGTGCCTACTGCCTAGGAAAACAAAGTAAAGTTGGAACATATCTCCACTAAAAAGTTTCTTTGTAATCTATCATCTGCCACCTGAAATCCACAAAATTGGAGTTGAGATCTAATTCTATGTCTGTGGATGTTTTTTTCTAGATAATATAATTTATTAATTAAAAGATAGAATATATTACACAAATGAATTATTAAACCCATGATAATTAAAAAAATCTATACTTCATAAACTTTAAATAGATAAACTACTACACCATATAAAAACAAAATGAACACACTAAAATATTCATAGAAACTTTCTCATATTCTATGTCTTCAGATGCTTCTTTGAAAAGAAGGGTCAGAAATACTTCAATGAGGGCCGGATATATGCAAGGCTTCCATCTGATAAAATTAGACTACTTTATGCTTTGACTAGGAGTAAATGGAAGGACCAAAAACACTTTTCAGTCTAGAGCTTTTGGTCCTATTCTTTCTTTGTTCTTTGATCCTCTTCTTATAAACTATCAAAATTTACTATTCCAAGCTGATTTTTTTAAAAGAAAAATACATATTCCAAGTAGCATTAATTGACAAAAACTTTAAGGCAGGGCTATTTCAAGTGGGGATAAATATTGGGATAATACTATAGTATGTATCATGTATGGTTTGTGCATAACATCTTTCCTTAGTAAAGGTCTTTTGAGTTTTATATTGTATATGGCTTATGAGGCCAAAGGATCTTTAGAAGAGACTGAGACCAACTAAGGTTCTAACAGGCATAATATTTTTTTCTACATTTTTGGATGTAAATGTGTTGAGAGTTTGGTTGTTTGATGATTCTTTAGCTTAAGGATTCAACTTACCAGACAATTAACTAATTTGACGTCCAATTATTTTTTTTTAAAAAAATGCTGACATCTTAAGTATCCATTTTTATTTTTATTTTTCTGGGGTGCTGGCGCATGGGTCAATTTGCCATTGAAAACTATTCATATATAAAACATATATTTTGATAATAACTATCAAAATCTATGGTCTTGCAAGTGATGAATTAAATTGAGTTATTAACTTTATAAAAAAAGGCTATTCCTATTTTAGGCATTAATTTGCCATCTAAAGCAAGAAATATTCTTAGCTAATCTATGCATTATAGTACTTTTGAAACTTACCATACTTCATCACGCAAAAAAATATCTTGTCCTTTAGGTTAATTAACTCATCCTACACCATCTAAATTGATTTGAAGTTACAAAATTTGTGTAATCCAAAGTTATCACATAATTTGATGTACAAAGTATATATAAATATATATATATGTATGTATATATATATATGTGTGATATATAAATATATATTACAAAAAATTCGAGAAAAAAAATAAAATTTATACGGAATCCTAAGAGGACAAAATAGACCTCCAAATCAAATGAAATCTTGCCCACAAAATGAACACACAATTTGATACGCCCCTTCTCCCATCTTAATAATTTGCTCATTCCTTTCCCCACCTCACATGCTGCTCGCTTCAAGTTTGATGTCATGAGAACATGAACAATTCGCGAAAGAGCCCTGAGTCTACAGAACAAGTTATATAAAGAAATATTAAAAAGTAATATTATAATTTTAAAAAATTAAGAAAATGAAAGATAAATTTTAAAATAATGTTTTAAAAATTAGAAAATATAAAATGTTAAAATATTTTGGGGTGCTGTGGCTGGAGCCAAAATTGGTTTGTTGTAGGAGGGTTAGCAATGTTTTGCTTTGTCTGATCACATAATTTGTCAGTCCTTTATTGGTAAATTCGCTCAATTCACGTAATCAAAATCGAATTTCACTTTATCTGTTCTTCAACAATGGGTCTTACCACACAAAAATAGGACAACAACTTATGGAATATACTATTTGATTCAGGTTTTTATTTCTAAAAGAAAACTAAAGTGCAGACAGATCGATGGAAGTGTAGATTGGGGTGTGCATACATCTTTAGAGGAAAGGAAGAGAGAGGAGATATTGTTAGCCATGCGCTGTGAAGGAAAGAGAAAGAAGGAGTGTTTTCGTCATTTGGAATAAGGTTTAATATGAATCTAAGAAATTAATATTGAAGTATGTTTTAGGGGATCACGACCAAAGGAAATGCAGAAAACGTCTTCTGATGTAAAGTTTAATGATGTTTCTGTTACGATGATGAAAACATTTTTTAAATATTTTTTAGAAGGGGAGGGGGAGGGAAGCAGGAAGACAAGGAAGAGATAGGAAAAATGATATGACATAAATCGATATTGAATTTGAAACTTACGTTTTGAGTAACAATATTTTTAATATTAAGATAAGTTGTTATCGTATGATGATAAAAATATTTAAAATGATAGATAAAAAATTCATGGAATACTTTGAAGTAGTATCAATGATTTTAATTTATTCATTATCAGTCCATAAATAATATTTTATTGGCAAAATTATTACCGTTGATTACAATTTTTATATTTCTAAAAAAAAGTAATAAAAATTGGTCAATTAAGAAATTAAGATGTTTTGATTTTTAAAAAATCCATCTTATGTCATTGTGGAAGATGCCCACTAAGCAACAAAATTAATTCCTTAACACTTTTCAAGCATATAAGACAGGAAAATAACTTCTGATACTGTGAGGGTTTGGCAGACTAACAGTATGTTTGCATAACAAGTCCGAGGGAGAGAAGAGAAGAGGAAGTGGAAGGTTTAGGTCTTAGATATTCCGATTAATTTTCTAAATAGAAAAGAAAATGAATGAGAGGAGAATGAAGAAATTAAATTCGGTATAGAAGTTTTCATATCTTTTCTATTCAAAGGTGGGTGGAAAGGGGAAGAAAAGAAATTTCATTAAATGAATTTTTATTAAATAATTTAAAATATTAGAATAAATAAAAACTTTAATATCATTAATTCAAATTAGTGAAAAAATATAAATTCAAATCGTATTATTTTTTTTACCCATTCACTTCTTAAAAAATTATATTTAACATTTTATCTATTTTCCTTCAATACTAAACCAAGTTCACTATAATAATTATTAGCCTCCTCTCTTATTCATTGCTTTCCATCTTGCCCTACGCGGGTTTTTGACTTAAATGGATTCCTTTTGAAATCCCCACCCGCAACCGAATTCAAAATCATACCCTATCCCGTGGAAGGGATTCCTCGCGTTTCCGAGATGCGAGGTGTGCTGACACATCACGTTTGGAATACGCGAGGTTAGCGAACCTCGTGTGTGCCGGACGCGAGGAGACAACACCTCGCGTCTGCCAGTGAACCTCGCGTTTGGCATACGCGAGGCCTGGCTGCACCTGTTTGTCCCGACAATCTCCTCTTTTTCAGCAAAAACAGCTTTTGTTCTTCACGAGCTTTTTTCCTTTCGACCGACAGTCCCCTCTTTATTTCTTCTTCCCGGCCATTTCTTCTTCTCTGCAACTTCAGCACCCGCATTCTTCTTCTCTCTACTTCCGCTGGCAAAATTTCTTCTACTCTTCTTCTCTCTAACCTCTTCTCTTCTCATTGCCATCCTTCATATCTTGCTTGGATTTTTGACTAAAATGGATTCCTTTTGGAATCCCCACCCGCAACCGGGTTCAAAACCATACCCTACCCCGTGGAAGGGGTTCCTCACGTTTTCGAGACGCGAGGTGTGCTGACACATCGCGTCCGGAAGACACGAGGTGAATATTTCTTGAGCAACCGCCGTGCGCAGGTATCCTTGTATTTGCTAGACGCGAGGAGACAACACCTCGCGTCTGCCAGCGAACCTTGCGTCTGGCAGACGCGAGGCCCGGCTGTGCCTGTCAATCCCGACAGTCTCCTCTTTTTCAGCAAAAACAGCTTCTTGTTCTTCACGGGCTTCTTTCCTTTCCACTGATAGTCTCCTCTTTATTTCTTCTTCCCTGCCATTTCTTCTTCTCTGCAACTTCAGAACCCGTGTTCTTCTTCTCTCTGCTTCCACTGGCAAAATTTCTTCTGCTCTTGTTCTCTCTAACCTCTTCTCTTCTCATTGCCATCCTTCATATCTTGCTTACAACACATAATGCAATAGAAGTCCACTGTCTTACAGTGGAAAGGAAACCTAGGCAGCAACTAATGCAGTAGAAGTCCACTGCCATTCCTAATATCGATGGTAGAACTCCATTGTCTTCAGGTTTTTTTTTTTTTTAATGAAATTATGAAATTATCTGCTACCATGTAAGCAAGTAAAATTGCTAAAAAAAAAATTTCTCCATTTCACAGAATCAAAACCCTGTCTGCTAAGGTAAACAACTAAGGAGGAGGAAGAGCTTGAAGTTCCTCTTTGCACAGTTGCATCGAAGTCAAAAACAAAAACTGCATCGGGTATTTAATTGTCACATGATTTGTTCCATAAAATCTCTACTTAGGAAGAAGAAATTTAATAGCAATACATTTTCATTTCACCCTTGATCACAAGTTCCTACAATGAATAAAAAAATTTGTTATTATTTTATCATATTATATAAACTATTTGGATATATATTTTGTGAAAATATGAAATTTTTTAAAAGTTATTGTTGTTTATTTCGGTGAGTATTTGCTATAGTTTAATTTAGTTATTTTGGTAAGTATGAAATTATTAGAATTTACGAATTGCAAATTGAGTAAGATGTGGGAGCCCTCCATTTTTTTCAAGTGAAATTGAAAAAAAAAACATATAGTGAATTAGAATAAATTACAAATTATTTTCAGATAAAAAATTTAGAATAAAAAATTATAATAAATTTAGAATAAAAAATACTTGTATGAAATAAATCTAGGAATGATGTTGGACTGGAATTGTCTAATGATTTAGAATTTTCAATTTAATCCGTTTGGAATATATATTGAAGCACATAGATAAAAAATATATTTAATCCATTTTCAATTTTCAATTTTTTCAATGTAACAGATAAAAAAATATATCAAAAATTTTCAATTATAATAGATAAATAGGAACGGAATAATTACTTTATACTCTTTAATAACTTTAATTTAAGTAGAGTCTAATTCTTATGTGATTGTGCCTATTATTAGGGAATCACTTCAAGCACTGAGGTTGGCTCCATCTTATATATAACAATTATACATTATGTATGTTTGTAATAAAGTATTATTATTATTTTTTTTTGGAAAAAAAGGAAAGGAAAATAATTTATGTAGGTATTTCCTTTGTCTTTTTTTATTTGTCTATTTTAACTGATTAACAAGTTTTAAGAAAAATAAAAATTTTTAGTTAATTAATTAATATTTTTTATTTTACTTTAAAAGAATTTCTCTTTTTATTAAGGAGTAATCAAATTTTAAAGTTTTATGTGTTGCAAGTATATTTAATTTATTTTTATTTTTTATTACAAGTACATAATACTTATTATATTAAAAAGAAGTATTTGTGAAAAATAATAATTAATATAATCTTAATTTGTTAATAAAATAAATAAATAAAAATAAAATTTTTAATTAAAATAGATAGTTAAAAAGAGATTGAATGAGTAGCTTTTTCTTCCTCCACGTAAAAGGAGACAAGGCACTCAACTCAATAAGTTAGGTACGAAACGTTTTCTTCCATTCAAAGAGAGCGAGAACAATTTCTCCCAAACACTCATAATGTACAAAACCTTTGAGAAATCAAAGTCGCACTTCCAATTCAAAGATATTCACATTCCCCATAATGGTTGGATGACATTGGGCAATGCATTGCATTCTCTAGACAACAGGTCAATGGGATTCAAGCATTAATGTTACAGTCTTTTTGATTTTGAATACATGAAATGCGATCTATAGAGTTCCTATTTTATATATGTGGTATTATCTTTGCTAAAAACTTAAATGCAATTAAATTTTATTTAGACATTAACTGATATTTTTTTTAAAAAGTTAATTAAAAAAAATCTATAATCCCTATCTAAAAATGCACGATTCAAAGGACTTAGACACCAACTTATATAAATCAATACAAAAATCACGTTTTCCATTTTCTTTCTTTTTATTAACAAAATCTTTCTTCTTTTCATGAGTGGATTTCTAGCACCCATTTGAGGCAAGAAAGGGATGTCCTATGTATCCAAAGACTAGAGATGATTAGGGCAATGAAAATCCTATTTAGAATTGTTTTTCTTCTCCCATGTGATTGCACAAGCCTTTCTGGTTAGTCCACCATCAAGGTTGGGAAATGATTTGACAAGGGAGTTAACGTTTTTTACTTATACCGGAATTTTGGTTGGTGTTACTTGCAAGGCTGAGACTAGAACTGGCCTAAGTGGCTTGGTTCACGTGTTTTGCTCATGTCTGGATGGAAATATCTACCTTGTTCAAATGTACACGGTTACTTACGCTATATTCGATACGCGTTTCTTTTTAATTTAAATTAAAATTTAAAATAATATTAATTTAAATAATTTTTATTTTTTTTTTTACAATTATCATATATTCACAACATATCATACGTTATCTCTCTCATTAATAATTGAACCTTACGTTTATCTCATATTTAATAATATTTTATTAAATTTTAATAAACTCGTCTCAATATAATCTTTACTTAAGTACAATCTTATTAATTTATCTGTTTAAAATAAATTATTCATATTAATATATATAATTATGATTACTATATATAAATTGCATAGTTCAAATTTTATTTAAAATTAGAATATAATGGTACTAAAAAATTGCAAATTGCGCACTCACATCCCTGTGGATTATATATTATTCGAACTTTTAAAAGTTTAATAGTAATATGACAATAGTTTATTTTTCCCATAATAACTATATTTTTTAAAATATTTCCTCCCTTTTCTTTTATAATTAAGATTTTCATTCATAAAGAAAAAATAGATTACACATATGGATAGTAATATCTTGATAACAAAGAAACAATCTCACCCCGAAAAAACCAGTATAATACATAAAATAAAAATAAACACAAAAAAATTCATTATTAACTACTTTGCCAACATCTACGTACATCAACGACTTGAGTAAACTAAATTTACCTAGATCCGTGAATAGCAATGTAGAAGACTCTTAAAGTATTAGCAGTCTTGAAAATTGCCTAGAACTAAGTGAAAAGTGGGAGAATGGTCCAAATCAATTGTTAGGTAAAGAAAGAACAATAGACACAAGGAGAAAAACAAACACAAGTAGAAAAATAAAGAACACAGGCTAAAGAGAAATAGAGTTAGAAAAATAAAGTCAAAGAAGAAAATTTTTTAAGTTTGAGACCAAAAGAAGGGAGAAGTGAGTTAGTGAGAGATATTGGAGAAAGTGGAGAGGCTCTATTTCCTCGCTTATAACAAAGAAATATTTCCTCTACTCTGAGTCTTTAGATGCATCCTTTTTCCTCCTCGCAGAAAGGAAAAGAAGCACATAACTTATCTAAGAAAGAAGCCGAAGCAGAACTCTATCAGTTCGCTTGTTACTCTTTTATAGGGATCACTTTTGCAACTGTCCTTCCTTTGTCTTGTGTGATTTTCTTGAGACGTGAGCTCTAATTCTCCTATTGTATTTCCATTTTTATCCTTTTTCATTTAATGATTTATAATTAATTTTGATAAATTACCAATTATCTTAGTTTTATTAATATCAATATAGAAAAGTACGAAAAAAATTTATTTTTCATATTTTTGAAAATTAATTGATTAAAATTTGTTTGAATTTTTGTATAATTTAAATTGAATGAGACTATTTATATGTCTTGCTTTTTATCAAAAAAATTATTCATATTTTGGTATTTAATTGATCTATATGGTATGCATTAATTGGCTATAACAATATTAATCTAAATGTATATACTAAAAGTTAAGAAGGGATAGAAATGTCATAACATATTATTTAAATAATTTAATTTTTTCCCCTTCAAATATTTTAAAATCTAATGGTTTAAAATTTATACTTTTGTAATGAAGGAATAAGATTTTATCAAAAATATTTTATTACTCTTTGTATGGTTCAGATTGATTTGGTCATCATGATTAGTTTTGTCATTTTCTATAATATTTTTTTCCCCTTCCTTTTGAATTTAATTTTAACGATTTAGTCTGCCTCTTCTAATTTCTGAAAATTCCTACCCCATCCCCATCCCACCCCTGTGGCTCTCACCCTTCATCTTCCTAAGTTTTTCAACTCTCCTTCCCTTTTGCTCTGGCTTCGTTGTCCATCGGGACTTCCCATTCAACTGCATATTCCATGTTGCGAAACCCTGGCTTCCTCTTCGTCTTCGTTTTCGTCTTCGTCTTCGTCTTCACAACCTCTATTGACAACCGCTATTTATCTTTAGAATAAAACCCAAACAACTTAGGGTTTACTATTCCGCAGAATTTGTAAAGACGAATTGCCCAAGAATGCAGAAAACGACTCCATAACTTAGAGCCAGAAAATCATCCATTTCTCTTCATCATGTTCACTGAAGCTCAAATCGTCCAAAATTTCCTCCTGTCTTCATGGTTGAGTACGGTGCCGGAATGCTATGGTTGCTCTTTCTGCGGCGCCTCACAAGGGTCCTATTCTGGCTGTGGCCACCAATGGGGTCTATAAGACTAATCAAGCTGGGTTCCAGCTTGGCAGATCGGCACCGATTGGGAAGCTTGACGGAGGATGGATTGCCTTATAAAGAAAGCTTTATTGTTAGATGCTATGAAGTGGGAATAAACAAAACTACCGCTGTTAAGACCATAGCGAATCTCTTGCAGGTACTTTAATTTGTAATTTTTGTGGGTATTACTGCACTTATTTTGCTTCTATATTGATTTTCAGCTGTTGGTTTGTCAATGCATGCCAATTGTATGGCTATTGCTTCGTAGCCTCTGCTTTTGTTTAAAAATTGTATCTTTGGTGAGTACATTGTGATGTTAAATAATGAAATCAATTTTATTGAAAGGAAGCAATGGTTTGATTTTTGTCTGAGAATTTTAGTTGCATGCTTGATTATTTGATTTGAGTTTATTGTGGTTATTGGAGAAATAAGATGTCTTTCTCTTTGCTCTCTTGTATGCTTGGTTATTCTATTTTGAATTGTTACTGTAAGAGTACATGAAGAAGAATTTAGGCTTCTTAGTCACAGGTCAAGCTTTAAATGATGTAGTAAAAATTTCTCATCTTGTTTTAAGCTTGTGATTTATGAGGATCCTAAATTCTCCTTAATACCTGAAGATACCTTGTTATTGTGTTGATGTTGTTTAGTTTATACAATAGTTCAAAATGTGTTACTGATTTCTGCAAAAGGTATGTTTGTTGTTCCTATCCTTGGACTTCCTTTCATCTTTCTTTGGTAGATTTATTCTAGCTGTAGTTTGGGAGATTTTTCCACTCAAATTTACTGGGAATTTGTAGAGACAAATGCGTCCATCAGCAATCAAAGCCTGTGCATAGTTTACAGATGATTTATGTTTTTAAGTGCATAGTTTTTTCTTTGCTTTCGTGTAGGTGATCTATGTTTGCCTTTGTTCTGTCCCAGTAACAAAGCGTTCTAGGATTGTCTCTCAGACAAAGAAAGAGAGTGAGGGTATTGGTTCATCAAGCCACTTCACTTCTGCAAGCTTAAGGTCCTCTATCATTGTCCCTTTTCTTGTCTTCATCACTGGCACTATTAAGTCTATAACTTCTTGATGATATTGTGGTGGAAAAACACTATGCGTTTAACATAGATTGTAACTAGGATCATGGGTTGAGATTGTTGCCGCTTGCAAGATGAATGTGAAGAGTTTGCTAATCTAAATAGCTCAATCTTTAGGAATTGTATATGTCTCCGCTATATGTGGTATGCTCTAAATCAACATGTTTCTTATTATTTTTCCCTTAACTACTGTCAACTACTATTACTGATGATTATTTGATTTATAATGGGACATTTATTAGTTTGCCTATCCTAATCTGTAACAAAGAGCTCAATTTAATTCCTGAGTAGTTTTGCAATGTGATCTTTTCACACTAGGCAGAGTAGCAGTTTGACCTTCCACTCCTTAATGTGGTGTCAATTTAATTTTCTCACTCAAATATGTAATTTTGGCACATTATTTAATCTCTGCATGTTAGGATTTTATAATAAGGATAAAGTCGGGAATTCTTGGCTGTCCGTTATAGTGCTGTAATCTGTATTCGTGTTTGTCATTTATTAAGTTTGGATAACATGTTTGTTTCTAGCTGATTTTTTCTTAAATGGAGGTATAAAGTAGGACTTTATTCTAAGATACTCTCATGGAGAAGCACGAAAAGAAAATCTAAGGTGAAACAGCCAAAGTAGGCATATAAGCTGAAGCATGGTGTGCAGTAAACATATGGCTTGTTTCCAGCTTAATGAGGTAGATTGGAGTACTACACAATAGATATGTAACATAGAATACGATAATGAAATTAGAACAAAGAATGAAACATGCACTGATGTATACATGAGAAGAAATAACAAAAATAAACCAATGGCATATTAATTAATACAGTTATAATATAGTGAGCCACCAAAAGAGCAAAAAATCATTCAACATCCACCATATGGTTCCTGATATTTCAGGAAAATATTCGTATCAGTGCATGAGATTCAGTGTATATTGATGCTGATGTATCTGCATCAAGGATGAAACTATTTTTATATAGTGAAAGATATTTTTTTGAATCGTCTTGCATGTGTGATTTTATTCATTCTATGGTCATTGGTCATCAATCTTGTAATTTCCATGTTATACACTACAAGTGTTCCCTCTTTATGATAACTTGTGCCATATGGTTTCCTCATAATATTGTCGATTCTTTCATCCAGCTCATTGACTCTTGCTTATGTTGCAGCACAACAAAGCATAACCATAAAGAACCCCATAATCTCACCTGTGGGAAGACTCTTACTTTTGGAATTTCTATATTAGATAAGATTATGCAGTACAACAAAGCAAATGGGTTAGTTCATATAACACGCTTTCTTTTGTTATAGATGATCTGCTATTACTTCTAATTATTGTTAGTGGAAAGTATAATTCATTTTGTTTGTGGTTGCTTCTATGTGTGTGTGTGTGTGTGTGTGTGTGTGTTTTATTTATTTTAGATTTGGTCACAAGTACTTATGAGGATTACAATATCTGTTAGTTTTGAATCTCCCTCAATCACTTCACCAACATTAGCTGTGTTTTTTTGTTCCTTGGAGTATGATTTTCCAAAATTTTTGGGACTTGTCAAAGAAAATCTTTTTGAAATAGTTTTCTTATAGTTTTAAAAAATTTTATAGACTGTTTTCTTTAGGCTCTTTTCATTTGAATGTGACTTCTTTTGTTGCCTATGTTATGTCCTTCTGCAGTCATTGTACTGCTTTAATAATATTATTGCTCATAAAGCTGATGTACATTTCAAGTGGGTGTACGAAGGAGTGATTGATGACCCTTATGGTGAATTTTCCATTCCTGAGAATAAGTCTCTTCAGAAGGTATCACATTATCTGAAAGTGACTTGAGTTATTATTTGACCTGAAAAAGGGGAAAATTTTTGAATTGTGTTGAAATGTTTGTAATCTGAATAGGAGAGTCTCACTCAAGATTATGCTGAAATGTTTTTCAAGAAATGTTTTTTTTTTTTGTGTTGAATATGCAAATAATAATTAAGAGTTGACTTTACTTGCCTTAAAAGATATGGGAGATGACTTTTGATTTTAGAAATTTCCTCATTTGTTGCTTTAGTATTTATATTGTGAGTGAGAAATCAACACAACATTACTATTCAATATTTGATTTTTAAAAAAATTCTCAAATGGGTATATTTTTATTCATAGCCAAAAATGGGGGAAAAAAAGAAAGAAATCTTGCTTTTCTTTTGCAAGAGCATATTGGAAAAATGAATACTATATGCACAAGTATTGAAATGGGTGCTCCAGTGGAAGTGGAGCACACTATTTTTTGGGCGTCTGATTGTGTTCGATATGACATAGTATTAGTCAACTTTTGGTTTCTCCCATATGGTCCATCATTAGGTAAACCGTTTGTTTCTCTTTCCCATCTACACTATATGCATCAGTTGAAATCCGACATGAAGCATCTAAAATAGATGATTAATTTGTAAAATTATTAGTTTTGAATGATTCACATTAACTTGTAAATGAATTGAATTTCCTTCTAACTTTTGAGAGTTTAGATACGAGGATAATTAGTATTGAAGGTAAACATTCTGTTGATTGTATTTCTCTGTTACTTACGTGATAAAGTTTGCAACTTTTTAGTTTTGGGCTTCTTTTTGCTGATTTTGTTCTCCCTGAGAGTTTGCTTTTCATGTGCAATATTTGAATATTTGTAAAAGAAAAGACATTTTTGCAGAACTAAAATATTGGGCCATAGATTTTCAGAAGTTGTGCGACTTGATGAAATTTTTTGAGTGTAAAACTGTTTGACATTTGTATGTCTCTAGCTATTGTAGCTGTGTAGAATTTACTTCATCTAAGAAAGAAAAAGCTAAAATATTATTGATTATGACAGAAAGTTAACTTCTTGAGGATAGTAGTTTGTTGGTGCAATGATAACTGTTGATTTTCTAAATATCGGCTATTTGATATTTGTTTGACCGAGATGCATTCTTCAGCTAAGTACTAATTGCTCTTTAGGGCCAACAAATCTATATGCGTAGACAAAAAAGTGTTAGTTGTTAATTATGTTTCTTACAAAATATGAGTTTTGTAACAGAAAAGTGTTGAATGATTTGTACAAGAGCTTGGATGCAGTTTGTGAGGCTGAGATTTGGTGGGAGGTATATTTATCGCATATTCTATTTATTATGACATGTTTCTTTTGAATGGAGAATGCGGCTGTCAAAATTTCATTCTACCTTTGCTTTTTTCTATGTTTAGACATACGATATTTATATGCATATTGTGGCTTTGTGGTATTTGCTAGCTGGGGAATAGAAATCTACTATCAACATATTGATTTATCAATTTCTCATCATGGTACTATTGGACTACTTTACCTCTTCTGTGCTTTATTGAAGATAAATTTTGGATTCTAATATTCTTCCCCTCCTACTATCAGTCCACTGCTCCACCAATAGAACCTGAGAAAGTGTATTTTGTTGATAGTTACTAAGTTGAAAATATGTATAATGCACTGAAATATTGTGTTGGATATGCTATAAGCTTAGTGGATCTAATTGTGTGCTAAGTATATTGAGCGTCTATAAAAACATGATTGGGCAACGATTCGGTGTTTTGCGATTTTGGTTTACCATCATAAGCCCACGTATAATGTACAATGTCATGAAAATGTTAAACGTATTTGGACAGAATCTATAAGGGAAAAACATAAGAAAAGTGCTAAATGGATAAAAAAGAGTTTAAACCAAAAGCATATAGTGGATCTATTTATGTGCTAAGTATATTGGGCGTCTATATAAACATGCTTGGGCAACCATTCAGTATTTTGCGACGATAATTTACCATCAGAAACCCACGTATGATGCACAATGTCATAGAAAATTTGAATGTATTTGGACAGAATACATAGGCAAAAAGTATAAGGATGGTGCTAAATGAAAAAAAAAAAGACCGAAATCAGAATCATATCCATCTATTTTGTATCTCTTTTATAGAATGGAACCTTTTAGCTTATCATTTTCTAATTTCAATAGTTAGTAAGCTGAAAATATGTGCAATCATTGAAATATTGTGTTGGATATGCTGTACTCTTAGTGGATCTAATTATGTGGTAAGTATATTGGACGTTTATATAAACATGATTGGACAACCATTCGGTGTTTTGCGACGATGATTTACCATCAGAAGCCTACGTATGATGCACAATGTCATGAAAATGTAAACATATTTGGACAGAATCCATAGCGAAAAATCGTAAGGAATGTGCTAAATGAATAAAACAGACTGAAAGCAGAAGCATAGCAATCTATTTTGTATCTCTGTTAATGTGCAAATGTAAAATTGAGGGTAATACTTCATAAATCTTTCCAGAAAGTACTATTATCTCATAATTCAACATATTGGTGTGCGTATAATCTTTAGTATTTGAAAATTGTTATCCACCACCCCATTGGCAAAACTACTCTTTTTTTAGTTGAAAATCAGGTAACTGACCTAACTTGTCATTTCCTACTCTTACAAGACTGAAGGGGACAGGTGTCACTTTAGTGGTACACAACTATTCATAAGTACATTTATGCTGATGATAAAATATAAACAAAGTTTTTGTTCTTATAACGTTTTCTATTTTCGTAGTCGAGATAGGCTAATGGTAGTAGTTGGAATAGATTTGTTTGCTATGAATGATGAAAAGTTTATGGACATGTTTGTTGCACCTGGAGCAATTGATATTCTTAAGAATGAACGCCAGTCCTTTCAGAAATTTCTAAAAATTCTGAATTCAAGCATGATTGAATTTAAAACTGTGCCTAGATCTCTATGACAGAAACCAGGATATAATTCACTTGACATGAGTTGTGCATTCTGATCTTCTTGTAGTCCTAATTCTGATCTGCGGACTGGTTTTTTTCTTTCTTTGATTGGTGGGTTTTTAAATGTGGTAGTATTACACTATGAAAGCTTGATCACTCATTGGTTGATTTTGTACTTGACACTAACACATTTTTGCTTTGATACTGCATTTTCACTTGATATGGGGTTACTAGAAATCACTGCTGATAGATGCTATTTTCTTCTCATAATATATTTGTTGTTGGGTTTCTCCTTCAGGTTTTACCATGAGTTCCCATAAATTATTTCTTTTACAAGTTCATGAAGATAGTTCTAAAAATGGAGTCAACACAACAGTTAATCTTGACTAACTAAGAAGATCTTGAAACTATCGTTTAGAATTGATGTTTTCAGCGATTTTTTCCTACATATAATTTTACTTTTTCCTTCTCCCTTTTTGCATACTTTTCCTACATGTGCCTTTTTGTGTAGTGATTTATACAGGTTTGTTTTCTCTTCGTGATTCATAAATATGTCAAAATTTTATTCTATCTTTGCTTTTTTCTTTGTTTAGACATACGATGTTTATATACATATTGTGGCTTTGTGGTCATGGCTAGCTGGGGAATTGAAATCTACTATCAACATATTGATTTATCAATTTCTCATCATGGTACTACTAGACTAATTTACCTCTTCTGTGCCTTATTGAAGATAAATATAGGATTCTAATATTCTTCCCTTCTTGCTATCAGCCACTGCTCCAGCAATAGAACCTGAGAAAGTGTATTTTGTTGATAGTAACTAAGCTGAAAATATGTATAATGCACTGAAATATTTTGTTGGATATGCTATAAGCTTAGTGGATATGATTATGTGCTAAGTATATTGGGCGTCTATATAAACATGATTGGCAACAATTCGGTGTTCTGTGACGATGGTTTACCATTAGAAGCCTACGTATGATGCACAATGTTATGAAAATGTTAACGTATCTGGACGGAATCTATAAGGGAAAAACATAAGAAATGTGCTAAATGGATAAAAAAGAGTTTAAACCAAAAACATATAGTGGATCTACTTCTGTACTAAGTATATTGGGCGTCTATATAAACATATTTGGGCAATCATTCGGTGTTTTGCGATGATAGTTTACCTTCAGAAGCCAACGTATGATGCACAATCTCATGAAAATTTGAACATATTTGGACAGAATACATAGGGAAAAAGCATAAGGATGGTACTAAATGAATTAAAAACACCGAAATCAGAAGCATATCTATCTATTTTCTATTTCTGTTATAGAATAGAAACTTTTACCTTATCATTTTCTAATTTTCATAGTTAGTAAGCTGGAAATATGTACAATGTACTGAAATATTGTGTTGGATGTGCTATACACTTACTGGAGCTTATTATGTGCTAAATATATTGAGCGTCTATATAAACATGATTGGACAACCATTTGGTGTTTTGCGACGATGGTTTACCATCATAAGTTCGCGTATGATGCACAATATCATAAAAATGTAAATATATTTGGATAGAATCCATAGAAAAATATCCTAAGGAAGGTGCTAAATGAATAAAAAAGATTGAAACCAGAAGCATATCAATCTGTTTTGCATCTCTGTTATGCAATAGAAACTTTTAGCTTATCAATTTGTGCGTCATATTGTGGATTAAATGAAAAGTTTATTCTTCTCTTGCTTTTTATATTATATTTTTGAACTCTTTTGGCTATTGACTTTGGTGATGTTTAATCCCGTCATTGTGTAGTCTGTGATGTAAAAAGCATCGAGTCATGGATACCAAGCAGGGTTTGTGATGTAAATATTATTGATGGTAGTCGGATTCTGATACTCATGGATACTAAGAATGGTTGTGATTAGATCACCAGGCAACTGCGAATGGATGGTAGGCCTGCACTCTTGATTCATGGAGATAAAGAGTCAAGCAGAAAGAGATTGGGTCCTTCCAGAATTCAAAGTAGGCAATAGTCCTATAATGGCATCAATAGATGTTGCTGCTCACAGTCTAGGTAGGCCTGCATGGTCAAGCTAATTATTAGATAAGCTTTATCTACTATATGATTTAGCATATGACTTCTTTGTCTAATGATTTATGTTTTGTTATTTTTAGTCAATTCTAGACTTGTTTTCTTGTCTTTTACCCTTAGACCAATCATTTTTCCCTTACCTTTTAATATTCCCGTCAGCATAGTCATTTTATTATACTGCTTTGGAAGTAAAAATTGTCTTCAGGTACTTGAAGATGGCGTTGTTGATACAGAGACCACTATAGTTCATATATTCTAATCTCCAATGCACTACGCTAGAACTACTGATGTGAAATGCCATGCCAAAGCCAGTATTACTCCTGGTGCAAACTTCTACATTGTGGGTCAAGATCCTGCTGGCAAGAGGTATCCACTAAAGAAAAGAGCTTTGTATAACTCTGACCATGCGAGGAAGGTTCTCAGCATGCCTCCAGGAGTAGAACAGTTAAACATTCTGCCTTTCAAGGTACTAAATAATCCTGTCATGAATCAACTTTATGCCCTTGTTTTTTCTGCTTTAAATGCTTGAGTGTTTCATTTTTATGGCAATTTGTTGCACTCCTGGGGTGTGGTTCTTATGTGGTTACTTTATGTTCCTTCTTTTTCTTCTCTCTATAATGTCTATTACCTAATTTAATTTGCCCAATATAGCCCTCAAAGTTGAAAAATTATTGCATACGACTCTTCTGTATCTTTGTGCCAAGCTTAGACGGCCTGAAATTTGTGTCAGAACAATGATGGAAATTAAAATTGTGTTTTTTCCTTTAGGTTAAAAATGGCCTTTTATATAGTTGAAGCCTCAAGGCTGCCTCAACTCCATTTCTAAAAGCTTTTTTGGCTAAAAGAAAGTAGTAAATCATTCAATGATATCCATGAAGAGGTTAAGTTCTTTAGGGGGAGCATGCAGGAGCACCTAACTGAGGTAGGTTATCAGCGAGGGTAACGAGTGTTGTAGGGAGAAGACTGAAACTGCTATGTGCTTGAATCATTCATCTGCTATTTCTGATAGTTCCCTGTGAGTATTACCCTGTTAGTATTATATTTTTCATTATTAGTATTTTCATTACTCTTAGAAAAAAGGCAAAAATTATTGTATTATAACTATTAGTATTGTTATTATTATTATTATTATATATTATATATAATATACAAAATTACAATAATTTATGCTATTCAAACTATTAATAACTCATGGACAATAATACCAAAAAACAGCCATAATAAATAGTCATAACACCATATTAATCAAAAGCCTCTTAAAATTTCAATAACAGCTTTGTTATAAATTTCAGAAAAAACACTGATTATGGCACCAGTTTTTTGTTGTGATGATTCTTATTAAATCATAATAAATATGAATACAAATCATGTGAATGATACACTACAGTTTCAATAATAAAAAATGGCAGTTACCAAAATATGAATGCCAATAATTATTTTCATATGAATACTTATTTGTGGTAACATTCATATATATATAATTGCATTTGACAAAATACACAGACTGCATGGACATTGCATGATACCTGCTCCAAACAAATAGGTATCTTTCTTCGTTGATGTTATTGTTCCACTGAATGATTTCTCTACGTCTTGGTTGTTCTTGTTGTCTTGCATAATCTATTTACTTTTTCCTTGCCTCTCATTTCTTTTTCTGTTATGCTATGGTAGTAAGTTCAAAATTTCACATAAGAACTGCCTAACTTTTCCATGATGGATGCAGTGGACATTCATATGATTTCGTATTTCAGATTCCATAGAAGTATTAAAACCTAGAGTAGAACCGAGATTGCAACCAGCAGAGAATTACACTGACCATTAGTCTTCCGTTAGCAGTCCTATAAAAATAAAAAATTGATTTGGTCTTCCTACTACATAATCAATTAATTATAGATTTTTTGTTGTTTGTCTATTTATTCTCTTATGATTATTCATTTTTTCCTTTTTTTAAATGGGAAGAATTTCGTGGTCATCACCCTGGTCCTCTATTATCAACATCTTTTAAGACACTGGAAAGTAGAATAGCAATAAGAGTAGACAATTTGCATTACAGCATCTAGGATATTTAAGGTGCATTTCCATAACGAAGACAACTTTTGCATTTCCCTGTATCTCAAATCTTCTCAACCTACCTGCTGTTTTTCTTTTTTTTTTTTTTTTTTGGGTTCATGAAATGAGAAGAATGTTGTGTTGCAAAATACTGATTTCTGCTATGAATTGGAAAGAATGTTTGCAGATTCTTTTCCTTCTCTATTTTTCACCCCCAGACTATTTTCGTAGGTACTCATATCATTTCTGAGATGAATGATTACTACATATTCAACCATAAAGCAAAATATTAGTACAAGGATCAAGATTTTTGCAGCCTAATTCATATGTTAGGTTCCAATAAACTAAACTAGCATGGAATTTTCCTCTATATGAGTCTAAAATTCATAGTAATGAATTGTAGTGTGTGCTAGATCTTACTTCAAGTTCAGAATCTTTCTTATTTCTCGATAGGTTGATTGATGTTCTTTGTTCCTTTGTACTATGATCGTTTACTAACCCACGCTTCTTAATATGCATAGGGTGGTTAGAATGTACCCAACTACTCATAAGAAAGCAGTATGGCACCCACATATCCCAATACATCCAGCAAACATACCTTATTTAGAATCAAAACCTGAACCTGAACTACCAATGGATGAGAATAGTGATGATGAAGTATAGATTATAGAACCACCTCTTGCCCCACCTGTGGAAGTCATAAACTTAGTTTATGATAGTGACGATGATGTAAAAATCATACAACATGCTCCAAACCCACTTGTCCAAGACATTGACTTAGCTGCACATAGTGATGACCCAGGGGAATTAGATTATGAATCCCCACCAAGGCATTTTGAAGCTGGACAGGCTTCCAGGAGACCTGGGAAGGAACCTATGAATTGGGGATTTGTTGATGGAAAACGGATAGATTTCAGTAAGAACAATGGCAGGTGGATGTTTGAACTTGATTTTGAGGATTCCGATGAAGAATAGAGGCTTATAGCTTCTACGACACTTGGAGATCTTTGTTATAACTAACTAAATGCCTTGTTATTCATTTACTTGAACACATTGTCTTCTAAAATAAGGAAATCCATGCGATATTCCTCTCTTTTGTAAAAGCATTTCCCTTTAATGCATAAGTTATTTTTCTTTCATACAACTACTGTTCTAATGGCTTCCTTTATTTTGTTTGAATTTGATAAATCCAATGCACTAAAAAAAAAACCTTCAAAAATCAAACCAAAGAATAAAAATTAACAACCAAAAAAGATTTGGATTATGTAAATATTATTATACCTTCCTGTAATACATAAGAATGAGATTTTCTACCAAAAAAAAAAAAAATGCATAAGAGAACAATTCCAATTTATAATAAACAATGTCTATATCTCTTTTAAAAGTTTTTAAAGTGGGTCAAAATTAGGAGAAATCAGATATTTTAATGGTATATGTATATGTTCAATCTGTACATTTTGTAGGACTAATTTTCAATTCTACAAGATCAACGTACAAGGTTGCCGTCAAAGACAAGCGAGTATCTCGACACTGCCTAATTCACAAAAATGTCTTGCGGCCTCAAATAGGTACTATCAATGGCAATTTCTTCACTACTTATTTTCCATAAATGGTCTATTCTTTTTTAAATTATCTTGATACACATTCTATCATTACATTTTTTTTTAATGGTATGAACAACTATTCTTATACTTTCTCCTGCTGAATAGTTGTTACATTACTATGCTTACCAATAGTTATAATTGTTAAATCTCAAATCCAGAGTATATCGGATAAGGAAAACTCATTTAAAGCAAGTGAACCAAGTAACCCATTGCACTGATAGAGTCAATTTCCCAGTACAATGGATGAAAAGATAGTAAAACATTGGAATCTTTTTACATTTCTATGGAATACTATGCTTACTAATAGTTATGTTATGTTGTTACTTTATCCTAATGACAGTTGTTATTCTAATACTCTTTATTCTGCTGCATGCAAATAGTTACTATCTTTAAAACACTCTTTCTCATTAGAATGCACATAATTTATAGACATATAAGTTATCAAAATAGAGAACATATCATGAATGAGAATCAACCCAAATCCAAAGACAAAGAAGAAGATGAAAAGAGGAAAAAAGTGTTGCAACAAGATCTAAAGCTTATCGTAAGCACTCGCAACAAAAAAAAGAACATGATGTTGCTACAAAGACGTCATGGATAAGTTTGTTCTTATAACATTTTCTAATGGTAGCGGTTGGACTAGATTTGTTTGCTGTGAATGATGAAAAGTTTATGGACATGTTTGTTGCATCTGGAGCAATTGATATTCTTAAGAATGAACGCTAATCCTTTCAAAAATGTCTGAAAATTATTAATTTAAGCATGATTGAATTCAAAACTGTGGCTAGATCTCTATGACAAAAACTAGGATATAATTCACTTGACATGAGTTGTGCATTATGATCTTCTTGTAGTCCCAATTCTGATCCGCGGACTGGTTTTTTTCTTTCTTTTATTGGTGGGTTTTTAAATGTGGTAGTATTAAAATATGAAAGCTTGACCACTCATTGGTTGATTTTGTACTTGACACTAACACATTTTCCTGTTTTCATTCTTTGATACTGCATTTTCGCTTGATATGGGGTTACTAGAAATCACTACTTATAGATGTTGTTTCTTCTCCTAATATATTTGTCGTTGTGTTTCTCCTTCAGGTTTTACCATGAGCTCCCATAAGTTATTACTTTTACAAGTTCATCAAGATAGTTCTGAAAATGGAGTAAACACAACAGTTAATCTTGACTAACTGAGATGATCTTGAAACTATCGTTTAGAACTGATGTTTTCAGCGGCTTTTTCCCTACATATAATATTATTTTTTCCTTTTCCCTTTTTGCATACTTTTCCTACAAGTGCCTTTTTGGGTAGTGATTTATATCGGTTTGTTTGGTCTTCGCGATTCATAAATATGTCAAAATTTCATTCTATCTTTGCTTTTTTCTTTGTTTAGACATACGATATTTATATGCATATTGTGACTTTGTGGTCTTGGCTAGCTGGGGAATTGAAATCTACTATCAACATATTGATTTATCAATTTCTCATCATGGTACTACTGGACTACTTTACCTCTTTTGTGCTTTATTGAAGATAAATATAGGATTCTAATATTCTTCCCCTCCTGCTATCAGCCACTGCACCACCAATAGATCCTGAGAAAGTGTAGTTTGTTGATAGTTACTAAGTTGAAAATATGCATAATGCACTGAAATATTGTGTTTGATTTGCTATAATCTTAGTGGATCGAATTGTGTGCTAAGTATATTGGGTGTCTATATAAACATGATTGGTAACCATTCAGTGTTTTGTGACGATGGTTTACCATTAGAAGCCCACGTATAATGCACAATATCATGAAAATGTTAACGTATTTTTATAGAATCTATAAAGAAAAAACATAAGAAAGGTGCTAAATGGATAAAAAAGAGTTTAAACCAAAATCATATTGTGGATCTACTTCTATGCTAAGTATATTGGGTGTCTATATAAACATGCTTGGGCAACCATTCTGTAACACGCCACTATGTAGGCCTATCAAGGCCGGGGATGTCACGCCGTTCACATGATAAGGGGTCTTTATAACTAGATCACATAAAATAAAATAAAATAAATACTTCAAAATTAAACTTATTACAACCCAACAATACATGAACAAAATAAATAATAATAATTGTCTACTACAATCTCTCGAAAGCATTACATAATATAAATAATGGAGAGTCTTCAAATTCATAGGCAACAATCTAGCTAATGACCTTCACAACAGAATCGACCTGAAAACATGGTATAAATGGTGGTGAGATAAAAATCTCAGTAAGCCCGTATGTGCTTTGAGTGTTTCAGGTAAAACAGCTAAAGTATGTAAGTTGTAAAAATTTTATAAGAGAAAGTGCTGGCAAGCATTAAATAAATGTTAAAAATGAAGAGTGGTATTTTACTTTCCAAACATACATGTGCACAATAAATACAACCACCCAAAGAGGTAGCCATGGCACCACATGTTGGGCCCCATGACAATATAAGTCAATGCCACACGTTGAGAATGCTAACATAAGGTAGGTGTACGGCCAATCGGGTGAGATACTCCTCCATCTCTACACCCCAAACTTACCAGTTGTCCACTCTAAAAACACACAATCCTCTTGACTGAAACTTGCTAGTTAGGACCAGTATGACTTACCGGACTGGCATCCTATTCGGGAAGGACTTACCCCTCAAATGTGGGCACCTACTAAGAGACTTACCCTAACCATTCAAAGACTAGTCTTAGTAGTCTATCCTTATTGAGTACTCAACGTTGCTTGTCCCACTTGGGAGAAAATTAATCATCCAATGCTTTACTTAGAAATAGCAATTAAGGGTTTCTAAAATTCTTGTTAAAATTGAGTTTTAGAAAGAGTTTAGTATTTTGTGTAAAACTTCTTGTTTATTTTCAAATGGTTTGCTTGACTGAAATAAAAAGGAAAAACTATCCTTAATTACCTTTACGAAACGAATGTTCATACATATTGAATTTGGCTTGCCACAATAATTTTGATCTTCAAATGACTTCATACAGGAGCTTACCTGATCCTTTACTCTTCTTGAACTTAAAAATCCTCCAAAGTCAACCTAACCCCACTTGGGATAAACACAAGGCATAAGGTTACATTCAAATTATATCTGTCTTACATAAATAATTCCTAACTCAACTAGTTACAACCATGACTAACCATGACCTTAATGTCCTAAGCTTTAAGGTTAGATAATAAAGTATTTTAAAAAATAAGTCTAACTTGATAAGTTAAAATAACTAGGGGTTCTAAAATAATTACTAATAAGTTATAGTTTTAAATAATAAATTTTGAGTATTATGGCTAATAAATAAACTAGTGTTAAATATTGAATATTACTAAATCCCATATGTAATATTGGTAAATGGTAATTTTTTTAAATAGTATTATTACAAATAAATAAATAATAAATTACACTTAATTTTTAATTAATAATTAATAGATAATAAATAATTAATAATAAATAATAAAATTAATAATAAATGAATTATATTAAATTTTTAATTAATAAATAACAAATAAATTTTAATATAAATAATATTTAAGAATATAGGTAAAAGTTTTAACTAGGGTCTCCAAGGTCATTAATTAATTTTAATATTTTATTTATTATTATTATTTATATAAAATATTTATTTATTATTTTATATATATTATTTTTAATAAAAGATTTTATTTATTTGATTAATAAAATATTAATATTTTAATTAATATTTCAATCCAAATCTTCCTAGAGTTTCAAATTTTATAGAGAAAAATATAGTAGTAATTCTAATTAAAATAATAAAATTTGTTAATAAAAATAACTTAGAATTAACAAGAAAATAATCTTTCACCATGATTTTCCTATTGCTAGAAAAGATTCATGAACACATTCTCCAACATCAAATAATAAACTAATCTATTCATGAACATATGCTTGAATTATCACATACTATCACAAGGCTAATTTCCTTCTAGGCATAATCATCATTCATGGCTTCAATGGAAAATAAGAACATAAGAGCCTAATCACCTTTGGTGTCATAATATCTAACATGCTTCAAACATCCATAAATTTCATTAAACATGATGAACATACATTGATTCCAAAGAAAATCCATATAACTTAGTCATATACAACAATCCTCATGTCCTAACCCCATCACCTTCATCCACATACATATACTCAATTCCCCATTCATATCCATTCTTTCTTTCAACATCTAAGAGACATGAATTCAGAAATAAAAAAGGAGGATTTAAGAAAAAATACTTGATAGTCGATTACTTGATAAAGGCTAAAGAAGGTCCACGCGATTGAGAGCCTTTAGTTGTCCAAGGAAAAAAAACAGACATGGTTGATGGTTGATCAACCATTTCGGCTGAGAGAGAGAGAGAGGGAGAGAGAGAGAGCATTAGAATGGTATATTAAAAATTGAATGGAAGAGGATGAACAAGAAGGTTGTTCTTGATTTACCTTGATGATGTTCTGGAGACCTTTAAGAAAAAAACTGATTTTGATTTGATTGAAAATTTTAGTTTATGTGATCTTGTGTTATAAATGCCAGAAATGAAGTCTAGGGATTAAGTAGAAGTGATCTGGAGTATTTGAGAGTGATTGGAGGTGTTTAGGGTAGGTTTAGGCTTGAAGAGGTGTAGTGTGTGTTCTTGGTGTGTTTGAGAGAATTTGAGAGAAAAAGCTTGCATGATTTTCTGGAATGATATTGGCTGAATGTCTAGAGCAATTAGGAGTTTCGGTCTTTAGCAAGATGGAGAGTGAGTGATCAGATTTTTTAAAAATTCAAATGGAGGAAATTAAGGAGTTGTTTGAGGTAGAAGATTAGCTAATGGTGATTAATCAAGGAAGGTTTCTTTACTCTTCAATGGTGCCGGCTGGATTGATCAGGTTTAAGGCAAAGAATGAAGGCTGTTCAGGCTTTATTACTGGCCGAAATTTAGTCTACAATGGCAGAGAAAATTCTAGTTTGTTAGCTAGATACAAGAGTGCAAGAATTCTGGAATTTTTTTTGAAGTTCAAAAGAGTTTGAATAGAGTAATCTTAGGGGCTTTTTGAGGTGTGTTTATGGAGTCCAAATACTCAAGGTAAGTGTGGAGGTCAATGGTGTTTAGTCCATGGCTGAACAAGGTCCAATTTGCAGAGGTTTGAAGGTGTTTTTCAGCCTAGGCATAGAGAGACAAAACTGGAAATTTTTCTGGTTTTAACTTGTTCAAGGTTTCGAAGGTTGGTGGCTTTTGGTGCAGAATTTTCTACATTTCTTCAGCCCGATTTGCAGCTGGTTTTTTAGGGGGTTTGAAGGTCTTTCAAGGGTGATTTTCCAGCATTCTTTCTGGAGAAAAACAGAGGGTGGTCTTGTTGAATTGATGACAAAAAGACAGCTTCAATTCCAACTTAGAATGCAGCGAATTGTGCAGAAAATTTTTCTGGTTTTGTACAGTCCGAAAATTTGCACAGAATTTTCAGCCTTCAAGCTACATAAAATGACCATTTTTCTAGCAGCAAATGAGTAGGATTACTGGCTGAATTTTTCGAAAGCTGTTCTGCAAAATTTCTGGAAATTTTCTAGATTTTCCTTCATTAAAACTATGAACAACATGAAGGTAGGATTGAAGGTTTAATCATGGTGATTTATTTCTCTTGGAAACCCATCCTAATTTCTCTCCTATTTTTGGCCAATCCCCTATCCCTCAAGATTGATTTTTGAAATTCAAGGCCAAAGAATTATCACAGAATTTGTGGAATTTAAAAGAAGAGATTTAATGGATTTTGGATTATTTAAATTATGAGGATGTTAGGACAAAGTTAGAAGTAATGAAAGAACAAGAATTCCTCTAGAATTCTTTTTAAGACTTGATTATATGGTCAAGATATTATCTTCATGTCTCCCCTAAGACAACATTCCTATCTTTGAGGAATGTAAGGAAAACAAAAATTCAAGGCCAAAGAATTATCACAGAATTTGTGGAATTTAAAAGAAGAGATTTAATGGATTTTGGATTATTTAAATTATGAGGATGTTAGGACAAAGTTAGAGTTAATGAAATGATAAGAATTCCTCTAGAATTCTTTTTAAGACTTGATCATATGGTTAAGATATTATCTTCATGTCTCCCCTAAAACAACATTCCTATCTTTGAGGAATGTAAGGAAAACAAAAATTCAAACATAGCTAAGATAATCATGAATAAAGCTTAAGTGATGGGATTTGAACTCATGACCTTAGAGATTAATACACAAAACTCTAACTATTTAACTACACTAACTCTTGTGCTTATTTTCTCACATAAATATTCTTCTTATCTAAACCTCAAGCTATCTTCCTATTTCGACCTCAAGCAAAAATACCTTTTTACCCTTCTTATTCAATAAGCATAGATAAGCCATCTAACCTATAAATCATAATTCTAATGCACATAAAATTATTCAAAAAGTATATTTTTATACAGAATAATATGATATGCATCACAACCCCCTGACTCTAAGGTTGGCTTTAGGTGGGGTTTCATACATTCGGTGTTTTGCGACGATAGTTTACCATCAGAAACCCATATATGATGTACAATCTCATGAAAATTTAAACGTATTTAGAAAGAATACATAGGCAAAAAGCATAAGGATGGTGCTAAATAAAAAAAAGACCAAAATCAGAATCATATCCATCTATTTTGTATCTTTGTTATAGAATAGAACGTTTTATCTTATCATTTTCTAATATCAATTATTAGTAAGCTGAAAATATGTACAATGCATTGAAATATTGTTTTGGATATGCTATACGCTTAGTGGATCTGATTATGTGCGAAGTATATTGGGCGTCTATATTAATATAATTAGACAATCATTCGGTATTTTGTGACGATGGTTTACCATCAGAAGCCTACGTATGATGTACAATGTCATGAAAATGTAAACATATTTGGACAGAATCCATAGGGAAAAATCCTAAGCAAGGTGCTAAATGAATAAAAAAGACTAAAAGCAGAAGCATTTCAATCTGTTTTTTATCTCTATTAATATGCATATGTAAATTTGAGGGCAATACTTCATAAATCTTTCCATAAAATATTATTATCTTCTAATTCAACATATTTGTTTGCGTATAATCTTTAGTATCTGAAAATTTTTATCCACCTCCCCATTGGCAAAACTGCTCTTTTTTTAGTTAAAAATCAAGTAACTGTCCTAACTTGTGATTTCCCGCTCTTACTAGACTAAAGCGTAATGGTGTCACTTTAGTGCTACACAACTATTCATAAGTATATTTATGCTGATGATAAAATGTAAACAAAGTTTTGGTTCTTATAACGTTTTCTATTTTTGTAGTCGAAACAGGCTAATGGTAGTAGTTGGCCTAGATATGTTTGCTGTGAATGATGAAAAGTTTATGGACATGTTTGTTGCACCTAGAGCAATTGATATTCTTAAGAATGAACGCCAATCCCTTCAGAAATGTCTGAAAATTTCGAATTTAAGCATGATTGAATTCAAAACTGTGACTTCTAATACAGGAATTGCCTGGTTTTTTTCTTTCTTTTATTGTTGGGTTTTTAAATGTGGTAGTATTAAAATGTGAAAGCTTGATCACTCATTGGTTGATTTTATACTTGACACTAACATATTTTCCTGCTTTCATTCTTTGATACTGCATTTTAGCTTGATATGGGGTTACTAGAAACCACTACCAATAGATGTTGTTTTCTTCTCCTAATATATTTGTCATTGTATTTCTCCTTCAATTTTTACCATTAGCTCTCATAAGTTTTTTCTTTTACAAGTTTATGAAGATAGTTCTGAAAATGGAGTCAACACAACAGTTAATCTTGACTAACTGAGAAGATCTTGAAATTGTCGTTTAGAACTGATGTTTTCAACGGTTTTTTCCCTACATATAATATTATTTTTTCCATCTCCCTTTTGCATACTTTTCCTACAAGTGCCATTTTGTGTAGTGATTTATACAGGTTTGTTTTCTCTTCGTGATTCATAAATATGTCAAAATTTCATTCTATCTTTACTTTTTGCTTTGTTTAGACATACGATGTTTATACTACATTCCGTGACAAATTTATCCCTTACAAGACCTATTACATATCGAATGTTGTAGTTCATCAAGTTCCTGAAAGATATCGGATTGATAATATTCAAATGCAGTGGATTATCTCGGGAAGAACCATTGTAGAAGATGCAGCAGATAATATGCCACAGACATTTGATGAAGCATTTGAATACACAAAATTTTAAGAATTTCCACTTTATGCCGATTAGAATGAAGGAGTGGGTAATTTCCTCTATCCTTACTTTCTTTGTTCCAGATAATTATTCCTATTCTTCTCAAAATATCAATCTTATAAATATGTGTAGATGTCTTGGGAGTGGTCATACATGTCTACCATTTGAAAGAATCTAAATCTGAAGACAGTGTGCGAAGAGATATTATTATCATCAATGAGAAGTAAGTTATAAAAGAATTATTACTACAAAAAAACATAACGAATGAACTGTACAAATAAACTGATCTAACTTCATTCAATGTATCAGGTTGAATCCAATACGAATGACATTATAGGACAAATATGCTGAAGAAGGAGACACATTAAACCAGATGCAAGGATCACTGCCAGTAATATCTTGTCGAAGAATATGAGTTAGCACATTCAACGGTACCAAATTATTAAAAAACAACTCACATTCACAAAACATATAACTTAAATTTGAATGGTTTGATCTTAGGACTAAATTTGAAGACTCGATGCAGTTCAGCAATCACTATAAATCCACCAACTCAACAAGTGAGACAGCTTCAAATCTGGTACTAAGCATTACACCTTCCAAAAATTAGCTCTTTACTTTGTATTTTTATTGGGAGAAGGAAAAATTAAAGTTCTAACACAAAATTTTCCCTACTTTTGAGTTCAGACTAAAGTTTGGATTAAATAATTAGACAAGCATGATTCTAATGATTTCATTAATGCTTCAATTTCTACAACAATTAAATTACTACTTGTGTATTCCATCATTCAAAATCTACAATTAATATGCATCTTTGTCTCTACACTATTGTGTACACAATGTGCGTATACTGAATCTAATGTTTATTAATAATACAGGGATACAAAGAATGAAGAAACTATTGCTGAAAAGTGGTGAATGCAACATATACTGATTTAAACCCAGCATCTTTATTCCACCCTAAAGATAAGATAACCCCAATAGCAGAAATTCAACCAACAGAAAAGGTAAAAAGCCATCATTCACAATGTAATATTATGAATATTACATTTCTTGCTTCCCTTAATTTAACATTGTTTAAACATATACATCTAGGTTATTTGGATAAAGGGATCTATAATGATACATAATCTACAACAAAAGTTCTGGTATATGGTTTGCAAAAACTGCTATTCAAGCACTTTAGCAAGAATTGGAGAATCTTTTCCATGCATTAACTGTAGAGAAGATGTAGTTGTAGAACCAAGGTAGCATATTCAGTATTATAAAATAAAATTATTAGCTCCAAAATGAATTATTCTCATTTCCTAATTCATTGTTATTGTATAGATGTGCTTTTGAAATAGAAATGCTAGATGATTCAGGACTATTGCCTATCACTGCACTTGGTAAAGCCGCAGATAATATCTTATTAATAAGCGCTATGGAAGCAATGAAACTTTCTGAGCAGGTAAATAATATTTAAAACCCAAACTTCAATAAACTAGAGGGAAAAAAATGATAACCTACACAATTCATGTGCAGGATATTCCTCTTCCTTTGGATGAAGCAATTTCAAAGACAAAGGGGAAAATTTACATAGCACAGATTCGTCCAGCAAGATCTCGACCAGAAACTTCAGAAGTATAATATCCACTGCTTGGTTGAGGAAGATGGAAGCAATCAGAATTCATTAATGCTGCTCAATGAAAAAAACAAAAGAAATTTCACTACAGGTAACTATTCAACAACTATTTTCCAACCAAAAAAACATTTCTACAACCAAATAATTACAAACTTTATGTATCAAACAAAATCCAAAATAGATGGAGAAGCATTAATAACAAAAAGATCACATAAAGAGAAGTTTGACGAGACACCAGAGGAAGAAATTGACAAAGACAATGCGTCAAGTTATGCAAGTCAGGCAAAAAAGTCCAAAATAGAGTAATCAAGAAGAAGTCCATCTCAAGAAATCCTTAGTCATATTTGCAGCAAAAATTTCATCAAAACTCAATTTCGTTTTATATTTTGTTTATGGATTTCTCTAACCAAATGACTATGACTTTAATTTACTCTTTATTTCATTAGTCAATGAAAGATATTGGAACTCTGACATCTTGTTTGTTCTTTACCAATTCTCTGAAATGCTACTCTGGACAGTACTCCTGCAATCTGTTCTCCTATTTCTCCCTAATTTCTACAGCTTCATTGTTTATTCAAGTTTTTATTACAGATTCTATTTCTTTCAGGCCTCTCCGTTATGCTGAGAATTTTGTAGCTATTTCTTTATTTCATTTTCTAGTAAAAATCTATGAGGCTTACTAGAAAGCAAACCACTATGATTTCCCTAATGTTAAATGTTCCTACAGTATCACTTTTAGATGGAAGATGGTGTTGTTCAAGTCTATGCAAATAAAAGACTGTAAGATACTAGATTGCCTTGCTGTTTCTTAGCCTCAGTAATTTGATGCGTACATTCTGGTTAATAATTAGTGCTATTTCACATTTTCTTTCTCCAACGAACGAGAAACTTTCTCCCGTTGCGGATGCAACAACATATTTCATTGATCTGAATTACATCCTCAAAGTTACTGCTATTGTGAACATACGAACATTATGTTAGTGTTGTGTCCTAGAGGCAATCACTTGTATATTGTATATGGCACATTTTATTTTAATAAAAGGTATTATTTATCTTATAGTTTCTTTTATTTACTTTAAGTAATATAATTGTTCGATAAAGTCTCTAGTACAACACTGTGTTAAGGAAATCATGATAGAGATCATAATATGAGATTCCTACTACACTGGATGATGTTAGTATTTAAATAGTCCTTAGTCATAGTATTAATGAGACGGGACATCATTAATGCGTCAAGAGTAGCATGTGTTAGACTTCTTGATTTGATCAGGCGGTGGTTCTCATAACTGTGAGTATTAAGATACTCAAAGTTAACACATGGATGCTTGTTAATGGAACAAGTTCATTAGATGACCTAGCTTTGAGATAATCACATAGATAACTATTTAGTGCCAGTGATACAATCTCAATATAGCAAACGTGCAAGTATCCTTAGACTTGAGATCTTCAAGGTACTTTATTTGCTAAGTTTTGTACTTTGATTCCAATCTCCGGAGCTCGATCGAGGGCTGCCTATGGGATGGATATTGGGTACATTGTGAGGTAAACGACAGTAGTTGAAAGGGTCAATAAAAGATTCACCACTCCTAATAGTAGGGGCGAATATCTCACGGTCACTTATAGAAATTACTACTCGAGAAGTCCTTGACCAAGGCAATTGTATATTGAAAATAGTTTCAATTGATACACATCTAGAGTAGTGGTTCCTGGTACAAGTACTATTGTATTTGAGCCATAATTATTTTTGGATGGAGTTGGCACTAATTTCGTACTCCAAATCGAATGAGATATTGTATGGTGAAAGGAGTTAATTGCACTAAAATTTGTTATTGAAGGGTTCATGTTAAGCCACTTGACTTCCTGGACTCTTGAGTGGTCATGATATGTTGCTAGATACCACTCATGATCTGGGAATATGGGTATATTAATTGATGAATTAATAAACCAATCCTAATTAGAGTTAATAGGATTAATTCTAATTAATTATAGATTATTAATCTCAAAGACATTTGAATTAATTCATGTTTTCTACCAATTGACTGGGAAACCTAATAGGTCACACACAATAGAGGATTATATACTCAAGATGTTATTTGATAACATAGTGGGTTGATTGAGAGAAAGAGAAGTTGTTGTGGACAAATTATAATTAGTTATAATTTGTGGTCCAAGTTGTAATTTTGAGAACTTGATATTTCCAATTACAATTAGGGAATTCTAATAGGATTAGAATTATCAGTTTTGGGAGAAAAATTTCGTGTAATATATAGTATATGTAACACACGAAAAACCCTAGCTGAAAACATACACAAAAAACCAAAAGCCACAAAACAACAACCACGAACTTTCCTCTCTTCTCTCTCTCGATTTGATCTTGATCAAAGAACCCTAGCCGCCATTTTTTTCTACTAGCACATGAAATTTGGTACTTAAGTGTATCCTTTGTGTGGATCACTGTTAGAGATAATCACACACTGTAATTATAGTGGTTAGACGTTCAACTCACGTGGAGGTTGATCACAATGATTGCTAGATCGCGCCCCGACTTGAAGAAGAAATTTTATTCTTCGAACGATCACCCAAAGGTAAAATTTGTTACCTTTACTCTCTTTATATCTTGTTTTCCACACATAGACGGGTCCTGGGAGGGTATCTCGTTTCTTCTTCCACTGCGCTATATAGGATACGAGCCTGAGATACCCAACAGTAGTATCAGAGCCATGCTATGTGTGGTCTACGGACATTGTTTTGGCATGAAAAACTATTTTCGTGTTTGTCTTTGTTTACTGTGAAAATCATTTTCACTCGAGTCAAAATTGTTTCGATCATTATGGATTAGGTCCATAGCACAATATGATTGTGTAAAAGTCACAGCGTATTTCAAAAAGATACTTTCTTTGGTATTGAAAATTTTTGTAGGAAAAACGTTTTCTTGCAACATGGATGTTGCCCTCCGTTTCATCTTAATTTTCAGTTTTGATTTTGTTTAAACTAACAAATTGGTTGTTTTTTAGAGCTTTAAAACAGAAAATACTGTCGAGAATTGTTCTCACTGAAAATTTATAAAAGAAGAAAGCACCAGAAATTGTTTCTAGAATTTTTTGAAAAATCGCCGCCATTGTTTCATAACACAGGCGGCACCGGCTCCGGCCTCCAAGTTGGCGCCAGTTCCATTCTGTTCACGATATCCAAAAATCGATTTTGGAAAGGAATTTTTTTTTTTAAAACCAGAACAGAGCCGGCCGGCTTCCAAACCGGCACTGGTTCTATTCTGTTTGCGACTTCCAGGTATTTAAAAAAAAATCTGGAACAAAATTTTGAAAGGGAAAAATCTCATTTGATGAGAAACGGGACCCAAAAGCATTTTCTCAAAATTAGTTTTGAGACAAACAATTTTGTTTTTCAAAATAATGATTTTGAAAATCTAAAATTAGTCTATCTTTCTAAAATAGTGATTTTAGAATTTGTTTTGTCTTTCCAAAATAGTAATTTTGGAATAATAAAAGTATATGTTTATTTTGGTTAAGTATAGTCAATAGCATGGTGAATGGTTATGGACTAAAATCAATTATATCTGTTCATACATTTTACAGTTTTGATTTTTTATGAAATACGGCCTGCGTGTCCTACCTTCTCTTAAATTCTTGTGTAATTCTCTTCTCATCTAACTCCTCTCGAATGTAACTCAAGATTTTCTCTCTTTAAGAAATTATGTAATTAGTTTACATAGGTTAGATAGGAGTAGAATTATTCTATTCTGGAGATAGCGACCAAAACAAAGCGAGAAGGTAAGACGTTCTACTTAAATTATGCATGAACACATAGGGTTAATTATATTAATTTCTTTTATGATTCAAAGAAATTAATTTAGGAAAAATCAATAATCATACCACGTAATCGCTTTATTACCATGATTATCAAGTATGTGATATATTAATTTTTATGCATGTCATTCAACGAAATCACTAAAAGGAATAAATCCCTCAATTAATATTAAACCTAATTCCTTCCGTTAATATAGTAAGAACAAGAGTCCTTTTTCGAGACCAGGTTGTTGGGCAAACCCAAGCCTACTTGACATCGGGTATATTCAAGCTATGGAATTAAATTCCTTTGGAATTAAATTCCTGATTAATAGGTCAGGTTTAACTAAATTCTTTATCTCAGTTGGGCAAACTCAAGCATAAAGAAATTTAGAGGAAAAGTTAGAGTAGCCCAAAAGGCTTTAAGATTAAAAGCTGTTAATCACCCCTAATGATCTAGTAGTTACATATGATGTAATTGGTATTGGATACCTACCAATGAACTCAAGGGTGGCTTGTTGGGCAAACCCAATGTTATTCTTGAGAAATTTGGATACCAGTCTACTAGGAAAGCTTCCAATGGGCTTTTTCGAATCAGTAGTGGGGGCTATTGGTTTGAGTAAAATAATGGAGTAAAAATGCGCTTAATTAAAGTCCTAATTATTTGCATATCATGTGCATATACAAGTAACTAATGCACTCTATCTTTATATCTAGGTCACTTGCATCATGTCAACAAATCTAAACTTATGTAGCATCTTGGAAATCAACAAGTTAACCAAATCAAACTATCTCAACTGGTATAAAAATTTGAAAATCGTTCTCAAATCGGAAAAGTTGTTCTACGTGCTAGATGCTCCTATTCTGCCACCACCAGCTCAACATGCTCATACTGATGAGCATGTTGTCCATAGAAGGCATAAGGAGGATAGTGATACATCATCATGTATTATGCTAGCATCCATGACTCTCGAGTTGCAAAAACAGCACGAGCATATGGATGCTCAATCGATTATACTATATCTTCGAGAGCTGTTTGATGCCCAAACCAGAACTGAGAGATACGAGATCTCAAAGCAACTATTTCGTTGTAAAATGGCAAAGGGTTCTTCTGTGACCACTCATGGGCTGAAGATGCTGGGCTTAATAGAGAAGCTTGAATCTCTCGAGTTTGTAATGGATCATAACTTAAGTGTTGACTTAATTCTACAGTCTTTACCTAATAGTTTCTCACAATTTGTGATTAACTATCAGATGAACAAGATTGAGTCCACCATTCCCGAGTTGATCAATCTTCTCAAAATTGCGGAGTCCTCCATGAAGAAGGATTCCAATGTAGTTTTAATGGTAGAATCTTCCTCTTCTAAGAAGAAAGTTCAAAAGAATAAGAAGAAGGCTTCTATGAAACTCAAATGTGGTGTGAACAAGAAGGACGCAGCTACCAAGGGCCCATGCCATCATTGTGGGAAGATGGGCCACTAGAGACGCAACTGCAAAGCCTACTTAGGGACCATTAAGGACAAGAAGCAGAAGGAGAAGCTTACAAGCATTTCTACTTCTTCTCCAGATATGTTTATAATTGAGATAAATACTACCTTTAGAAATGAGATATGGGTATTAGATACCGGATGTGGATCTCATTTGTGCAATAACTTACAGGGGCTAAAGAGTAGAAGGCTAGAGAAAGGCGATGTAGACCTACATATTGCAAATGGGGCAAAGGTTGTTGCACTTGTTATGGGGACATACGAGCTGAACTCATCTTTAGGATTAATTCTAGAACTACAAAATTGTTATTCTGTATTAGTTTTAATGAAAAACATTATCTCAGTTGCGTGTTTAGACTTACGTGGATTTCATTTACTATTTAAAAATAAATCTTGTTCTTTTTCTTTGAATGATATTCACTATGGTTCAGCAACTTTGGTTAATGGATTATATGTTCTAGGCTTGGATAATCCAATTCTCAATATAAATAATAAGAAACCTAAAATAGATAACTCTAACACCTCTTACTTATGGCATTATCGTTTGGGTCATGTAAACGAAAATCGTGTTTTTAAGTTACACATGCTTGGTGACTTAAGGTCATTTGATTATGAATCATATGACACATGCGAGTCTTATTTACTAGGTAAAATAACTAAAAATTCCTTTTTCAGGAAAAAAAGAATGGGCCAAGGAGTTATTAGAACTCATACATTCTGATGTATGTGACATAATGCCAATACAAGTAAGAGGAGGTTATAACTATTTCATAACCTTTATCGATGATTTTTTCACTATACGAGTATATTTGTATTTAATGAAATACAAATCTGGGGCCTTTGAAAGGTTCAAAGACTTCAAGAATGAAATAGAGAAACAATTTGGCAAAAGTATAAAGACTCTAAGATCATATCGAGGAGGAGAATACTTGAGTCAAGAGTTTTTGAGTTATCTTAGAGATAATGGGACATTATCTCAATGGATTCCACCATATACACTTTAACATAACGGTGTATCTGAGAGAATGAATTAAACCCTTCTAGACATGGTACAGACCATGATGGCTTTTGCAGACCTACCAAAATCATTTTGGGGCATGCACTAGAAACTTCTGTTTATATATTAAACAAAGTTTTGACAAAATCGGTTGATACTACCCCATTTGAGATGTTTTTTGGTAAGAGATCAAAGTTATCTCACTTTGCGAGTATGGGGTTGTCCTACCTTTGTTAAAAGACCACAGTTAGACAAACTTGATAGTAAGTCTGACAAGTATTTGTTTGTGGGATATCCGAAAGAATCTTTCGAATATTACTTCTATTTACCCTCCAAAAACAAATTGTTTGTTTCGAAACATATCGTCTTCTTAGAGAAGGAGTACATACTCAAAAGGGACAGTGGGAGTAAGATTAAACTTAGTCAAGTTCATGAAGACCAAACAAACGAGGATCAACCGTCTAATCCCACGTCTATTGAGAGAATAGATGTACCTTCTAATACACAAGAACTTCGTAGATCTAATAGGATACGTATGGCACCTGAAAGATATGGATTTCTCATTAGTGACCACAATGACGTATTGCTCATAGATGAAGATGAGTCTACTACCTACAAGGATATTCTGAATAGTTCAAATCTAGCAAATGGCTTGAGGCCATAAAGTCAAAGATGGATTCCATGTACGACAACCAAGTATAGACTTTGGTTGATCCACTCAAATGAATTAAACCTATTGGGTGCAAGTAGGTTTTCAAAAAGAAAACGGACAAGGATGGTAACTTAATTACCTATAAAGCACGACTAGTGGCGAAGGGTTATTGTCAACAACATGGTATTGACTATGATGAAACCTTCTCGCCAGTAGCCATGTTGAAATCCATTAGGATACTCCTAACCATTAATGCTCATCATGATTATGAGATTTGACAAATGGATGTGAAAATAGCTTTCCTAATTGAAAATCTGATTGAGAAAATGTATATGACATAACCTGAGGGTTTCACATCCAATGATAGCACAAAGGTGTGCAAGCTGCAAAGGTCCATTTATAGACTTAAGCAGGCTTCTAGGAGTTGGAATATCCGTTTTGATGAAACAATCAAAGAGTTTGGTTTCATTCAAAATATGGATGAGCCTTGTGTATACAAGAAGGTTAGTGGGAGTAAAATCGTTTTCTTATTACTTTATGTAGATGACATATTGCTAATAGGAAACGATATACCTGTCTTGCAAACGGTTAAAATTTGGTTGTCCAAACAATTCTCCATGAAAGACCTTGGAGAAGCAACCTATATTCTCGGAATAAGGATCTATAGAGATAGATCCAAAAGGTTGCTTGGTCTTTCATAGTCTACATACATAGATAAAGTGCTAAAGAGGTTTAGCATGGATCAATCTAAAAAGGGATTCTTACTCATTTCACATGGTGTGAGCCTTTCAAAGTCGATGTCTCCCAAAACACAAGTTGAAAGGGATCACATGAGTAAGATTCTATATACCTCGACAGTTGGATCTATCATGTATACTATGATATGTACTAGACCCGATGTATCTTGTGCTCTTAATTTGACGAGTAGATACCAATCCGACCCTGGTGAGGGTCATTGGACGGTTGTAAAGAACATCTTTAAGTACTTACGAAGGATTAAGGATATGTTCTTAGTATATGGAGAAGGTGATTTGAAAATAAACGGATATACTAATGCCAGTTTTCAATCTGACAAAGATGATTTCAAATCACAATCCAGCTACATGTTTGCATTGTGCGGAAGGGCAATAAGTTGGAAAAGTTCCAAACAAGAGACTATTGCCAACTCTACGACAAAAGTTGAGTACATAGTCGCTTCTGAAGCAGTTAAGAAAATAAAGATAGAGAGAGTTCCCACAGATGAGAACATAGCTGACCCGCTTACGAAAGTATTATCCCAAAAGAAACATGATTGTCATGTTGAGTCATTCGGTATTAGATACATGAATAATTGGCTCTACTATAAGTGGGAGTTTGTTAGTGTTGTGCCGTAGAGGCAATTACTTATACATTGTATATGACACATTTTATTTTAATAAAAGGCATTATTTATCTTACAGCTTCTTTTATTTACTTTAAGTAATATAGCTGTTCGATAAAGTCCCTAGTACAACACTGTGTTAAGGAAATCATGATAGAGATCATGATATGAGATTCCTACTACACTGGATGGTGTTAGTACTTAAATAGTCTCTAATCATAGTATTAATAAGACAGGACATCATTAATGCGTTAAGACTAGCATGTGTTAGACTTCCGATTTAATCAAGCGGTGGTTCTCATAACCATAAGTTTTGAGATACTCAAAATTAACACATGGATGCTTGTTAATAGAACAAGTTCATTGGATGACCTAACTTTGAGATAATCACATGGATAACTATTTAGTGCCAGTGATACAATCTCAATATAGCAAACGTGCAATTATCCTTAGACTTGAGATCTCCAAGGTATTTTGTTTGCTAAGTTTTGTACTTTGATTCCAATCTCCGGAGCTCAATCGAGGGTCGCCTATGGGATGAATTTTGGGTACATTGTGAGGTAAACGAAAGTAGTTGAAATGATCAATAAAGGATTCACCACTCCTAATAGTAGGGGCGAATATCTCACGGCCATTGAGAAATCCTTGGCTAAGGCAATTGTCTATTGGAAATAGTTCCAATTGATACACATCTAGAGTAGTGGGTTCCTAGTACAAGTACTATTGTATTTGAGCCAGAATTATTTCTGGATGGAGTTGGCACTAATTTCGTACTCCAAACCGAATGAGATATTGTATGGTGAAAAGAGTTAATTGCACTGAAATTTGTTATTGAATAGTTCATGTCAAGCCACTTGACTTCTTGGACTCTTGGGTGGTCATGATATGTTGCTAGATACCGCTCATGATTTGAGAATATGGGTTTATTAATTGATGAATTAATAAACCAATCCTGATTAGAATTAATAGGATTAATTCTAATTCATTATAGATTATTAATCTCAAAGACGTTTGAATTAATTCATGTTTTCTACCAATTAACTGGGAAACCTAATAGGTCATACACAATAGAGGATTATATACTCAATATATTATTTGATAACATAGTGAGGTTGATTGAGAGAAAGAGAAGTTGTTGTGAACAAATTATAATTAGTTATAATTTGTGGTCCAAGTTGTAATTGTGAGAACTTGATATTTCCAATTACAATTAGGGAATTTTAATAGGATTAGAATTCTCAGTTTTTGGAGGAAAATTTCGTGTAATATATAGTATATGTAACACACGAAAAATCCTAACTAAAAACACATACGAAAAACCAAAAGCCACAAAACAACAGCCACGAACTTTCCTCTCTTCTCTCTCTCGATTTGATCTTGATCTAAGAATCCTAGCCCCCATTTTTTTCTACTAGCACGTGAAATTTTGGTGCTTGAGTGTATCCTCGTGTGGATCACTGTTAGAGATAATCACACACTGTGATTATAGTGGTTAGACGTTCAACTCACGCGGAGGTTGATCACGAGGATTGCTGGATCGTGCTCCGACTTGAAAAAGAAATTTTGCTCTTCGGACGATCACCCAAAGGTAAAAGTATGTTACCTTTACTCTCTTTATGTCTTGTTTTCCACACATAGATGGGTCTTGGGAGGGTATTTCGTTTCTTCTTCCACTGCAGCCGTATAGGATACGAGCCTGAGATGCCCAACATATTATGCCATCATCGCCTTGTTCTTATGCATAAGTTAATGATATGATTCTTTACTCTTTGTTTGTTTATTTGTTTGTAGTTAATGCATCAGATTCTAAGTTTTAACCATCCCAGATTTTTCTTTCCCTCATTATTCATGTGCAATCTTATCTTTCCCAGATTGATCACAAGTAAAGCAATGAAGATCAACTGAGAAAAGGTTTTATTTTCTCCAGAATTAACCATTACTCTCTTTTCAACTCTAAATTTTGTGTCTGCCAACTACTCTTACTTTTTACCTCTTCATAAGGAGGCCAAATTCTTAGAACTGCAGAAAAGGTTGAGGATGCAAACTTAATTGGCATTTTAGTTGAGGCTAAAGAATCTCTTACTTCTCAGTTAAGTAGTGTGAATATTGTAAAAAGAATGATGCTGGACTTGCAAAAGGGATAGACAACATGAGCTTGGTTAGTTCTCAGTTAAGTGGTTGCGTATTTACTTAGTTTCTCACTTGAGCTTGGTTGTATGCTATGGCATATTTTATTAATTCAGTCTACCATATGCTTGTTACATCTGTGTAGTACTTTATTTCTGAATAGAAAGTTTGTCCTTGTACAAATGGCTGAAAATGAAATTCGTTGTAAAAGAACAAATAAGGTATGAAATTCACTGAAGGTATGAAGTTTGTGTAGAAGTTTGTTACCGTATGCTTGTTAAAAGAAGTTGAATGATGAATAGGTCAAAGTACCAAGATTAAAAGGTGGAAGGATGGGAACAAGGTCTCCACATCGACCATGCCCTATTGACCTTACAGTTGCAAAGGTATAGTTGTATTCCATTGCTAGTACCTTTCAACAGTCAAAATATGACTGGAAATATGTGCTTGTAAATGGACAATGAAATTTTCTATACTTTCTTCAGTGCTTTGTGAATCATCTCCTTGCCTCTTAGCTGATGCGAGAACGCCTTATATGACTTCAGTGTTTCCTGCACGCCATTACTCCAATCACTGCTGCACCAACATTAAAAAGCTGGGGGGTAATTATCATGCACCCCAATATATCTGCCGATACATGGACAATACTTTATCTGATACTCATTTGGGTTGGTGCTAGTGGTATTTTGCATACAACTGTTCTGGATCCAACAATACACTTCCGCTGCCTAAAACTTTTGCAATGCCATATGCTATGTAGGAACAGTTCTTCCAGCACTCTGCTTTGCCTTCCTTCAGTATCAAACTTCTGTTCATCGAGTACACCAATTGATCTGGTAATTTGATATCTTTTACTTCAATGAAACATTATCCTTTTGAGTAATTTAATGGTTGTTTCGTAATGCATCCACCTGACCCCACTTGTATTTCCAAATTTTGAGGTGCTTGAGGCTTGTATCTAGTTAAACAGCTGCAAATAAGCGGGTCACTTATAGTGCAAATACTATTAGCAACACATTCACCATAACGATCACAAGGATCAGTAGTAGTATAGATGACAAGCCATTCTTTGCTGCTATTGTTCCAGACATATTGGTGGAGTTCACAAAAAACAATTAAAGTCGACCTTGTAATAGTAGGTATGCTACAAGGAACATATTATCAACTTGACTAGGCTATATATTGTCAACTTCTCTTCATCATCATCATCAAAGTCACTCAAATTTTTATATGTAAATTCTATAGGTCAATTGCAAATTATGCAATTTTATTTTGTTATTATAAAAAACAATGCTATGCAAATTAAATTTGTAAATTATATTTAAAGATGGTTTAATTTCACTATAATCTCTTTTTTACCTTAAACTCTCTAAAAGGGATTGTCTGCAACAATCAAAGCCCTTGTTTGAACATGTTTGTTTTCCTAAACAAACACCTTTTCAATTAAAGAAAAATCAATAACAACCAATATATAAATATTTTTGGTAAAAACACAAACATTAAAATACACACACACACACACATATTAAAACTTTTTTTAAACACGACGGGTAAAAACTCCACACGTTGCATGGACACGTCAACTAGTAATACACTAAAGCTGATTAAAGGAAACATAATTTTATGAAATTTAAATCTTAAAAAAGTGAACTTAATTCTAAATAAATTACATTTGAATGTTTAAAAATATTGAAGAAAAGTAATATAATGTATTTTTTAGTATTTAAAATAAAACATTACTCATACAAAAAAATAAAATTATTTTTAAAAAAAAAATCTCTCATACTATTGTACAATTTCATTTTTAAATGATTATAGTAAATGAAAATTACATAAATAATTCTCTCATTTTTAAATATAATTTTATTTAATTTTATTCTATATTCTAATATTAATTTTAAAAAATTACATTTGATTACTATCAAATTAAAGTTTTTATAAAAAATTCAATAATTTTTTTTCTAATTTATTTATATAATCATGATATGAATTTTAAATTAAAAGTTTATAATTTTTTTAAATAAAATTTTCTGTCTTGTGATTTTTTTTTTAAATAGGATAGTTGAGAATATGAAATGTTTTGGTATGTATTACTTAGTGGGGGTATAAGGGGGGAAAAGAATAAGTGGGGAGAAACATGTGGGGTAAGGCATGAGCTGTAGAAAGAATGTGGGGTCCTCCTTCCTGACGTCTTTGCCTTCTGGTATCCCCATCATGTGTTCGTGAAGTCCTCTATTTATCTGATTTGGTCCTCGTCATTTTCTTTTGTAAGCTAAGTAGCCCTTCTCTTATTCATTATTCAATAACTGATGAATTACTCAGAAAAGAACCCAAAAAACTACTGAATGAATTTTTTAATTTTTTACAAATGAAGCTTAAAAATAATTGTGTAAAAAAATAATAAACCACAACAAAATATAGATAGTTAAAATATTCTTCAAAAGAATTATATCTAAAACAATGTATTTCTGCTTTGCTTCTTTACTAATTATCCAACATACAAAAAACCAATATTGTAAAGTACACCAATCGAACATATCTTCCGCATCACATAGGCAGAACAACTATTAGGAATGGCAAATGATGGTTGGCAGGTCGATGATTAGAAATTCTACCTCCACCCCCGATTCTTTTATTTTTTCTTGTCTCTAACATAGGAAAAAATAAGAATTCCTACCCCGCTTGTCAAGAGTAAAATAATCTTCAATTTCGACTCAGCAGGAAAATAGAGACTCAACAAGTCAATTGAGTCTAGAATTCTTTAATCTGGCTTAAAGTTAAAATAATAAATCAGAAAATTTATTTTAAAAAAAGTGAGTTCAATATATTCATCATTAAAATTTCAATACAATGACAATTTCAACACAATTTATTTATAAGATGATAATAAAGTATTAAAATAAACTCCAAATAACTAAATTATAGACAATAATAAATTCTACAATTTACTCATAAAGTGATAATAAAATCCCAAAATAAGTTTATATACTACTTATTGTTATGAATTATTAGAATCTCCATTAATTAGTGGAGGCTCCACTAATTATGGATTTATGTGAATTATTAGAAGATTTTTATGGATGTCCACCATTTAGTGGAGACACCATTAATTGAAGATGATGTATGCCATGATGTATTTCACTAATTAGAGCTCTATAAATAGAGCTATTCTCTAAGCTTGTAATACACCATCATTTGTGAAAGAAATATTAGTGAAAGAAAGATTGGAGAAAGAATTGTGAGAGAAAGAAAGAGAGAAGTTTGAAGAGAAATTCTTGTGCAAAGAATAGTTAGAATTTTCTTAGTGTGTAGTGTGTAGATTTTATTCTAACACTACCCTAATTTTATAACACGTTATCAGCACGAGTCTCTGCCGTTATTAAAGCCAGAAGACAGGTACGCATTTATTGATCTCGCTAAATTCGAATTTGTAGCCCTTGATATTTCTGAAAAAAAATTTATGTTATACAAAAATGCATCTAAATGCTAAAAAAAGGAGATCCATATGTCATGTGGATAAAAAAAAAAAAAGATTTGACCACCTGAAGATGGTCGTACTACCCACTGCACGGTATGAATGGTTGCACCTGAAGTTGCAAGATTGTAAAACCGTGAACTCCGTGATGTATAAAACTACATCTTAGTTAAAAATTTTACGGAGAAAAAGTTACTGATGAAGTTATATTGGAGAAGACATTCTCCATTTTTCATGTTCTACAGTAACAATATCGATAAAAAGGGTATCCAAAATTGACAGCTTTAACATGAGTTATTATTGAGAAATCATGAAGCCAGATGAACTGACTCAACAGCACTCCCAGAAGTGAATGCTGTTGGCTCCAGCAGAAGCCATCGTTATAGTCGTAGTTGTGGCAGTGGCCGTGGTTATGGTCATGGACACACTCGATATTTCCCTTATCACAGAGAAATACTGGCCACCTGAAGTGGAACAGAAAAGATAATAAGGGAAAAAGATATTTCCATTAATAATAAGCATCACATCTTTTATTCATATCAATAGTGTTCATATGAACTTGATGATACATGCTTATAGTTGCTCTTTTGTAATTGAGCTGACAAATGTAATATGAAGGTTTGTAATTGTTCTTTTTCAATATTTACATTAGAGGACGATAAACAATTAGTAATTATGGACTTCAGCTCCTCTTTTTCAACATCCTCCTCCTTTTCTTTCCCCTTTGAGCCAGCATCGAGACTAGTAGCGAATTAGCTAGTAAAATTACTTGCGACATGAGTCTTGAGATTTTATGATCTCCTTAAGTTTATTATATTTCTTATTATATTTGGCCTTGAAGCATGCTTGTCTCAATTTCTGTGTTTGGTCCTCTAACTGCGTATTAGGACTTTCTTCCACCAACTGTTTTTCACATTCCAGTATCGCAATGGCTTCTTTCAACTTCTTCTCAGCCATATGTCCTCCTTCTTCTTTATTTTGCATCTCCTGTAAATCGAAGTGATATCATCGGTTATTTATTTATAAATCTTTCATAGTTTCATACTTGCAAATTATAAGTATGTATGAGAGAGAACCTGAACATTCTTAATTATAGTCTCCAAGCTCACCAACTTCCTGTGAGGCCATCGACGAATTCCTAACTCCCTACATCTTTTCTTGAGACAGGTTATGCCAATATTCAATTCTTTGGCTGCGCTCTTGATTGGTAGGTAAAAGTATTGCGAAATTGTTTCTCTTGATAGTGTCTGGGAGTTATTGCCCTTCTTCTCTCTCTGCCTCTTAATCATCTTCTTCTCCCCAGGAATTTTGTCTGCAATAATAACTTGAACTTCGATATTATGCATTTCATGAGTACTTACTCCGACTTCGCTGCCAAGACCACTCATTATTTCTCCTAGAAAAAGAAAATAATATCAATAAAGGTAATACCATTCAAAATCCATGTTTAAATGGATAATAACCTGGAATCATATTCTGACTTTGTTCAAAATCCATTAGAGAATAGAATGGATCATGCACAAGCATATCCTCATTCAAAGGAATAGCATCAAGAGGAACAGTATCAAAAGCAGTCTCTTGTAGGGGTAGATCAACTTGGTCCAAAGCAGTATGTTCAAAACTTCCACTGATTTACATCAAAAACAAATCAAAAGAGAGTTTAATTTCATTATCAAGCACACTAAAAACAAATGAAAGCCCTCAAAGGTATCTCACCTGAAATTAGGAGGAAGCGGTTGGTTTGGAAAGGAAAACATATCAAAATCTTCTGCGTTCGAATTAGGCAGAAGCAGTTGGTTTGGAAAGAAAAATACATCAACATCTGCTGCAGAAACCGAGTCAAAATTTGACCATGTCTCAAATGAATTACGAGTCTCCATATCTGCTTTGTGATTTTTGTTTTTGATGTTTACTAATGACTGATAACTGAGATATATATCGATACATATATATATACATATATATATATATATCTGTATGAAGAAGAAGAAGACGTAGATGGTAGGTAGAGGGTCGGAGGAGAAGAAAAGACAAGAGAGGAAGATGAAAAGTCGGTACCGGGAAGAGTGAAAAAAAATATATATATTTTTCTTGACATTTCCTGCTTGTCATCATTTTCTTATATTTATTTTCTTATTCTCTTATGAAATCATTATTCCCTAAATTAAGGGGAGAACAGAAACAGTACAAGAAAGATCGTGATTGGACAACATCATTAAATTATCTTGATCCGCATACAAGTACATGTGAACTTGAAGTTCAAAAGATAATTCATTTGTAAAGCATTGCAAATCAAATGCCAGACGCTTTTGTTGACTCTAGAAGAGTAACAAAATCGCATATGCCGACTATAAATGCTCCTATTCGAATTGAAGTTCCAGTAGAACAAAATATTATACATATAGTCTGTGAGCCAAAAGCATGCCGAAGCATGGCCGACCTCTTGGTTCTAAAGATAAAAATCCTCGAAAGAAAAGAGGATTAAATGATCCAGAAGATCATATTGAAGAAAAGAATGATAAAGACCAAGAGAGAGCCGATGACAAAGAACCAGAAGTTGATGAAAGTAACACTGAAATTTCTATCAATTATACCACTTCTGGTAGAAGTTGGAATCGGATAGAAACTGTTATTGATGATATATTTGCATACAATATATCTCTTGATGTTACACAGGATAATGATGATCCCGAACCAATATCGATTGATGAATGTCGGCATAGAAAAGATTGGTTGCAATGGAAAGATGCGATTCAATCGGAGTTAAATGCAGCGGCAAAACGTGAAGTCTTCGGACTGCAGATCCGAACACCGAAAGGTATAAAACCTGTTGGCTACAAATGGATATTTGTGCGAAAGCGCAATGAAAAGAGTGAAATCGTTCGATATAAAGCGCGATTAGTAGCCCGAGGTTTTTCACAAAGACCAGGTATTGATTATGATGAAACTTATTCTCCTTTTGTTGATGCTATTACACTCAGATATCTTATCGGTTTGGCGAGTACATGAAAAGATAGATATGCGCCTATTAGATGTTGTCACTTGCTTACTTGTATGGAAATTTAGAAAATGATGTTTACATGAAAATCCCGAAGGATTTCATATGCACGAAGCATATAAACATTATCCTCGTGAAAATTACTCCATCAAGTTGCGAAATCATTATATGGCACTGAAGCAATACAGGCGCATGTGGTTCACACGTCTTAGTGAATATTTATTGAAAGCGGGATTTAAAAATGACCAGGTATGTCCATGCGTTTTTATTAAGAAATCTGGTTCTAAATTTGTGATATTAGCTATATATGTTGATGATATTAATCTTATTGGAACTCCTGAAGAGCTCCAAGAAACAATTGATTATTTAAAAAGAGAATTCAAAATCAAGGATTTTGGTAAAACCAAATTTTGCCTTGGTTTACAAATTGAACATTTGGAGAGTGGAACATTTATTCATCAATCAACATATACGACAAAAGTGCTAAAAGATTTTACATGGACAAAGCACATCCATTGAGTATTCCAATGATCGTCCGATCATTAAATGTGGATAAAGATCCTTTCCGACCTCAAGAAAATGATGAAGAACTCCTTGGTCTCGAAGTACCATATCTCGAGTGCAATTGGTGCATTGATGTATCTTGCTAATAACACACGGCTCGATATTGCTTTCATTGTCAATTTATTAGCAAGATTTAGTTCTTCACCAACACGACGACATTGGAATGGAATTAAACAAGTCCTTCGATATCTCCAAGGTACAATTGATCTCGGATTATTTTATTCAAATAAAACCAGTCCAACATTGATAGGTTATGCGAGATCGTTGGTTATTTATCCGATCCACATAAAGCACGTTCTCAAACGGGCTATCTATTTACATGTGGAAATACTTGCTATATCATGGCGTTCTACGAAACAATCTATAGCGACTACTTCTTCAAATCATCTTGAAATTATAGTCATTCATGAAGCAAGTCGAGAATGTGTATGGCTAAGATCCATGATTCATTATATCCGAGAAAGTTGTGGATTATCATCAATCAAAGGTATTCCAACTCCTCTTTATGAAGACAATGCGACTTGCATAGCTCAATTACGAGGAGGATATATTAAAGGAGATCGGACAAAATATATTTCACCAAAATTCTTCTTTACTCATGAACTCCAGAAGAAATGTGAAATTGATGTGCTACAAATTCGGTCATGTGATAACCTCGCAGATATTTTCACGAAGACTTTACCGATCGCAACATTTGAAAAGTTGAGATATAAAATCGGTATGCGTCGGTTTAAAGATTTAAAGGAATCATCTCATCGGGGGAGTAATAAATGGACATATAGAATAGTGTACTCTTTTTCCTTCACTAGATTTTTTCCCACTGGGTTTTTATCTAGTAAGGTTTTAACGAGGCATATTCTTTATGTATGGATGGACATCCAAGGGGGAGTGTTATGAATTATTGGAATCTCCATTAATTAGTGGAGGCTCCACTAATTATGGATTTATGTGAATTATTAGAAGATTTTTATGGATGTCCACCATTTAGTGGAGACACCATTAATTGAAGATGATGTATGCCATGATGTATTTCACTAATTAGAGCTCTATAAATAGAGCTATTCTCTAAGCTTGTAATACACCATCATTTGTGAAAGAAATATTAGTGAAAGAAAGATTGGAGAAAGAATTGTGAGAGAAAGAAAGAGAGAAGTTTGAAGAGAAATTCTTGTGCAAAGAATAGTTAGAATTTTCTTAGTGTGTAGTGTGTAGATTTTATTCTAACACTACCCTAATTTTATAACACTTATATATTTTCTCTTACATACTATTTATACGCACACACGCGCGCGCACACACACACACACACACACACACACACATATATATATATATATATATATATATATGCATATTTACCTACTTACAAACTAATATATAATACACACACTTATACTTTGTGTGTGTGCGTGTGTACATATATACATATATATATATATATATATATATATATATATATGTGTGTGTGTGTGTGTAATTTTTAATACACACACATACATACATACATACATACATACATACATACATACATACATACATACATACATACATACATACATACATACATGTGTGTGTGTTATGATGCGAGTCGGGTCAACAATTATATAAGTTCTGTCCCAAGTTAGCGGTTCAAGAGATGAAATTCGATCTTATCCTCGTCTCCATTTAAATCAAAGAATCCCCAACCTTATCGACTAGGCATTAAGTTTAAATGGAGAAATTACCATTCCTAACAACTATCTAGAACTATTATATTTCTTGAATTTTGGCTACAACTATACTAGATCAGTAGAAGAGTTGAATTGAGATAATTTCATTGACCATAAGTGTTTAATATGTACTATAACTTGCAACTAGATTCCTGGTATATTGAGAGTATAGTGGAGTGTTACAAAGCATCCCCAACAGGAACAGAATCAGAAATTTAGGATTAGTGAAAATTATATGAAAGGAAATATTAGAAGATAATTTTTTATTTTTTTCTTTTTGGAGTAGGAGGCGAAATGTAAAGTGTAAATGGATTTTTTTTTAAATTTTTAATTTTGTTAAAGACAAAATTTTTAAAAGTTGTAGGGCCTGCCTGCCTCCTAGATCCGTCCGTGACTTTAGATAAAAGATGTCTAGAAAGATTTAAAGACAGTGGGGTGACATTTACTCTCTCAAATTTTTAAAAACTACTTATTTTCTTTTAAAGAATTAAAATTTCTATTAAACAATTTATATAAATCTTACCTTCCACATTTCAATTTTTTTTCAAACTTTACAGCATTGTCTTCTACGTTTCATTTTTCTATAACTTTGCCCCCTCAAACCTAATACTTGGTTGAGGGGAGGGGGGAGAGAAGGGGGATACATTTATTTTCATTAAGGGAAATAAATTATATTTATTTCTATTATATTTAGTTGGGACAAAAGAAGAGTGAATAAAAGATTATCCATTTTATTTAATTTATTATTATACTCGTTATATTTATTATTTTAACCATAAAAAATGTAAAGAAAATAATAAATTTGTCATTTTAACTTCATCTACTTACTCTCCTTCCAAATTACTTGCTTTTTACATTTATCTCTAACTAGATATGAAAATTTTCTTATTTATTTCTATATTTACTTTAAATTTCACTTGCTACAAATACGACATGTTTAGGTTTTTTTTTTTTTTTAACCATAGAAAAGGAATATCTTAGATCTGGATCACCAATGGGTCCCTCTATCACAATCAGCACGGGCGTTCTGCATGTAAGGTTCATTTCACAATGAAAATTTTGTGAGACAAGATCCGTTGCTCCTTGTCTTCGGTGAAACTATCCCTTGTCAAAAGTTGCGTTCGTTCTCTCCCCAGTCTCCGCACCCGCAAACCACCCCCGCCCCCCTCCCCCGCTCCCCACACGCCCCCCAAAAAAGTATATATATATCTAGAGACAGAGAGAGAGACACACACACCAATAATTTGGTTTCTTGCATATTTTATAGTTACATTTGAAATCAAAGATTTTCACAATTAACTCCTGTGGCCTTGGCCCCTGGGAAGACAGGTGTATCATAGATTTAAGTAAGTTTATACTGTCATTCATGCCAAGTCTTCCTTGCATTATATTAAGATACTTGTGGGGGGGAAAGAATAACCAAATTATGAGCCACCCCACTTAGCCAAAGATGACATGCAAAAAGCACCCAAGAGTAGTGCCAAATTGGCTCCAAGTTGGAGTTTGAAATTGCATTGCAGTTTTGGATTCATGAAATCAGCAGCAAGAAGATCAACCAAAGCCATGTAAATCAAGATTCCTGCTGATGCTGAATTTAGAGAACCTTGAACAATTAGGGCTGTTGGGCTAAATTTACTGTAGCTTTTGGATATTGCAATGCCAATGGCTATCCCAGTTGGTGTTGTCAAAGAGAAAAACAGAACCATAATTATGATTGCTCTAGTCTTGAATTTTGCCTGCACTGAACATTTTAGTTATTTAAAAAAAAATCAATAAAACTATTTGTTTCCATAATGAAAACACCAGTTTGATAATCCTAGTAAATTTGGTGTGGAAGGAAGAAATTTAGCATTAGTATTATAATTAACTTAGCCGCCAAATGCCAATTTTTTGCAGTACAAGATGCTAGAAAATATTTAGATAAATTTAATCTTTATAGATCACTACGTTAAAAACTTATAAAATATGCATTGTATGTTATACTTGCTAAAAAGTGTAATTATCCATGCATGTGATATATAAAGATCGTATCTATATGTAAGTATTTTCCCAAAATTTAGACATTTCCTTTCCCAATAATATCGTAGGTAAAATCATTTTTTTATGAGGATGATTATGTGAAATTTCAATTTTACATTTAGTTAGACAGGGACTTTTACCAAATATCTTGGATGTTGTCTTAATTAACTTAGTAAATAACATTCTTTCATCTTAGCTCTCTCTCCTTTCTCATTTTTCGTTTTGTGTTTGATTCTTTGGGCATATTTGGTGTCAATTAAAAATGCATACATAAACATCCATATATAACAAGAAATAACTCATACATATAAGCCTATACTTATAAAGTTTTTTCTAACGTAATTTGGACAAGTTGAGATATATATAGTAATTAATCCATGTATCATCATATTTATACACTTTTTATAAAATCTAATTTAGATAGAATAATTATTGCATATTCTCATTAAAATTTACTTAAGATACTCAAATAAATTTAAAAATCAATTCAAATTAAAACAAATACGATTAGGATATTTATCAAGATTATTGTAAAAAAACTGATTAGCGTGGATTTCATCCACTCAAATAATACTAATAATAATATTATTATTATTATTATTAAATAAAAAATAACTATATAAGGTTAAGATATTTATTTTTTCTCTTTTTTTAAATTATGTATCAATATAGTTAGCGTTGAAATTCGATTTAGGTGCATAAGTTTTTAGTTTTCTTTTAATTAGGATTTAACTTTGTTAAAGTATTTCAATATTAATTTTTTTCAGCATAAAGTTACCAAAACCTAATGTTTTAATTGAGAAGAAAGAGAATAAAAAAATTGAAATTATATACTAGTATTATGCTAATTATATTTTAGTTGATTCATGACTTTTGATTTGTTAATTTATGCAATAACCTGAAATTAATTTAATTAAAAGGTGCAATAATTATTCTATCTAAATTATTTTTTTTTTGGAGATTGCATTATCATTATATATATATATATATATATATATATATATATATATATATATATAACGTGTGAGTCCTGCTACATATATTAGAAAATCCCTACATATAATTACAAATGAGAATACGGTTAATTAAAATTTTATTTTGCCTAAATCAAATACCTTTATGTATGTTAATAATTCCTTGTGATAGAGCAAGTTAAAAATCGCAACTTGCCAATAATAATATTTACTTCCTTGTACGGATTTGATCTCTTGGTAGAAAAATTTATAAGAGTATATAATTATAGATAAGTTATTACTTTACTTTTATTAATTAAAGAGATTAATAGTAAGATTTTAAGTTAATGAAGTTTATTTCTTTCACATTAAAAAAGTTAATTATAAAAATTTAGAAATAAAATATACTTATTTAAAAGGAGTGAACAATTCTTTTTAAATAATTTAAAATAAAAATATGGATATCCAGATTCGAATGAAATAACTAACTTAGTAAGTTTGCATATGGAAAACTGAATAGCATAGTGCAGATACGATTTACCTGAGAAATACATCCTCCAAGTCCTATGCCCTCAAAGAACTGATGAAAGCTTATAGCTGCCATCAAAGGTTTTATAAGCTTAGGGCTTTGGGTTGTACCCAATGATATCCCAATAATCACCGAATGAACAACAATTCCCAATTCTAGAACCTGAAAAATTTACCCTATTTTCAGCCCACAATAACCTTATAACCATTTTTTAATTCAGACTTCAAATACTACTACCAAATATCTAGCAGCCACCAAACGTCTGTGTCTTTTTCTTTAGGCAATCAATTAATATACTTTCTTATCAACATTGTTTTCCACTCATATGAGAATAAAGTTAGCAATTACTCGAAATTTAACTTTTTGCTTTTATATTCTTTAAAAATCAAATCTAAATACTTTGCCAAATAAAAGTTAAGTTATTTTTAAACAACTTCTATCAAATTTTTTGAGCATAATGAAAACCATCCAAAATATACTTATTGCAAGAGAACAAAAGAAAAACTTCACTTTGGATGGAGACATAGTCAAGTAGAAGAAGAAAGAAAACATATAGTTGATGTGCACCATAGCAACATCAGCTGAATAGTTAGCCAGATCAATAGTGGACCTAGTCATTGTGATGATGACTTTGGAGAAGGACAATATATGGATGGCCCCCCTAAAACATGCATCATTTATAAATTGATGCTGCAAAGTCATCAAGAATCTGCAAAAAACCTGAGAATATGGAACAAAATCAGCATTAAGTAGAATGTCAATTACCTGAGATATTATACGATTTCGAATGCGATTTGAAGAATTTGATCTTTCTAGCAAAATAGCTGACCCTGGACCATGAACATGTCCGGTACTAGCAATGCTATCCTCCTCAATATCACCATCTAGAGGCTGAGGTTTTTGCAGCTCAGACCTTCTATGATAGCCAGTGGCAAGTGCTTCCATCATCAGAGTGAAGATGGCAGCCATCATCGCAATAAAACCAGTAAAGGGAAAGTTTCTCCATGGATTTTCACCAAGACAGGGACTAGTTAAGCTTTCAAAAGCATCAGGAAGAATGTGAATGAAACCCGTTGCTAAAATAACACCGGCAGCAAAAGCCTTGATTAGGAAATGAATGGCTGTCTCGGGTTGGAAAGCTCTGACATCTCTCAGCAACAAAGGCATGCATACTCCAATTGCACCAGCAACAAGAATTGAAGCTATGCCAGCAAGTTTGTACTCCAAAGCTCCATTTTTGTGTTGATTCTTGGCTTGTGAATCACATGTGCAGTTCCCATAGACAAAGATCGGTTGACCTACAAGGAGAAGAACAACAAGAATTGTGATATTCAACCGATAGTTTTGAATCATTTGATGAGCTTTCGATGAAAATTTTGGAGGGTGTCTGAGTTTGCGAGAGATGAGACGTGATGATACAACTTGGCAAGTGGTTGTGTGCACAAACACTAAGTGAAGACACAGACAAGTCCCAACTATCTGCAACTGTTTTTTTATACGTTCACTACATAACGGAGAATGAAAGATTTCATAGTACATAATATAAGAAGAGCTTTCAAAAATTAAACTTAGCAGGAGCAATAATATATTATTGAGACGGCCCCAAAAAAAAATCATGAATAAAGCGTGACATGACTAAATTGATTCACCAATCAATATCGTATGATTTAATAGTTCAAATTATATAATAAATTATAAATAAATTTATAATTTTATATGTAATCGGCACAATTTTATGTACAAAAATTTTATATAATAAAAAAATGTTAAATCATCAAATCTCTTGTATTTTTAATTTAAACCGTCAATTTGCCTGCCAATCTTCCATTGATGCACTAATCATAGTGACTAGTAAAGGTTGATTAAGCTTGTTTAGGTCCTTCTTAGTATAGATATTATAGAATATGCATCTTTATAAATTACAAGGAGAAAATGAGGTTTTAGGGGAGAAGATGGAAAAATGATGTTCCCAAAGACTAAAGTCGAAAACTTGTTAATGGGTTTTTATGAAGATATGTATTTAGAGACCACTCAGTATTTCTTTGCTGACATTAGCGTCGGCACAAATACAAACAAGAAAAGGACATGGCACATGGATCAACTATGGATCTCGAGAGTCAACAGCTGAGCTAGAGATTGTCTCTAGAAGTTTAATATTTTAAGTTATTTACAATGAATAATAAATTTATATTAAATTTATTTTTCATCAAGATAAGAAAAAAATAGTATTCTTTTAAAAAGAGTATCAATCCAATTGCATCCCAATTACGTGTGTGTTTGAGTTTTGTATAAACATTAATCTCTTTATTAGTAAGTAGAGAATTCACATATATTAGATAAGTTGTAATATCTATAGATTTTTTTTTTAAAAAAATGAATGAATTATCTTTATTAAAAATTATAAAACTAATCTAAAAATTAAAAATTAATTAATATTATAATTCTGTAGAGTAATAAATTATAAAGATACAATTTAAAAAAATACTAAATAAATTTTTTATTTTACAAAATAAGTTAAAAATAAATAGTTGTTTGAGAATGAAAAAATAAAATGGTAAATATTACATAAAATAATAAATGTGGATGACATAGAATACACATAATTTTAATTAGATTCATTCAACTATCATGTATCTCCCTTATATTGTAAATATATAAAAGATATTAAGTGGCAAATAATAATTCAACAAGCATATGAATAGAAAAGCATCTTTTCACTCTATAATGCACTTGAGGACATGCTCCTTTTTTTTTTTTTTTAAATCATGACATTGATAAATTTAAACATCTAGTCTAATAAACAAAAAATACTGTAAAACAAGATTTAACGATCAGTATGAAACAGCTTACAAGACAGAAAAGAACATCATTGCTTAATATTAAATTTTCATCACCTTTTGTTGAATTATCTCACATTAATTTGTTAGTGTGGTAGATTATTTCTTATAAATCTAGGCAATCCTTTGCCTACATGTATATGTTAGAGTAGAGTTAGAGTTGCATATTTGTTAATATAATAATAAAATTAAAGTTCGTTTAATATTGAGTTACATGCTTTAGTGTTACAAATTTTAGATTCTACGTATTCAATTTTAGACGTGATAAGATATATTAAATTATCTATATCAATTAATTATCTTGATAGATTATTTCTTATAACTTTAAAATAATCTTTTCCTTACAAAATATCTTTTTATATGAAATTAATCTTGTATATTTTTCAACCATTACTCCTGCTATGCGCATTACTATTACTACAGGACTCGAGGTGATGCCTATCTTATCAGCGGACGTGGAAGCCAATACGTCATGGGGCAAGAAATTGTTGTATTCTCTTCATAAGATATAAAAGGAAATCTTGCCCTACCTTGTGGTTGTGGACGAGGAGACAAAGACAGGGGATGACGGGGGAAAAGCATTACCACCAGTCTACTCAACCTCCCATTATTTGGAAAAAGTAATGCTTCAATTCCCATATCCAACCCCTACCCCCAGCATGCCCCCACCCCCAATCCTCCCTCCTTCCAAAATTAGAAAAATTATTATATAAATTAGGTTCACGTGAACTAAACACATTAGAATATTATATTTTTAAAAAATATATATATAACTTTCATTATTTATAATACAATACTTAAAATCATAAGCAATCAGTGCGTACAAAATTTCCGCCATTGTTTTTTCTCTTCAGTGCATTGCTTTGGAGCTGAGTTGGGTATGTTTTTTTATCTATGTCATTCTTAAAGACGTATGACATGAGATCGTGCACATGGATGGGTGTATCATACACAAGAAATCCAATCCATTGGTTTAAAGTTTAAACCCAACGCAGTGTTGGACCATTTAAAACGATTGAAAATTTGGCCCAAGTTTGAAGAGCAGATTTTTTAAACGAGCCATGGTTCGCCCCATAATCCCAGCCCACCCACACATTATCACCCTTTGTTTTTTTTTTTTCTTTTTCAGTTGAAGTAAAAAATTTAACTTTTTATGTGAGAGAGATAATTAATGTAAACCTTGATAATGGGGATGTACTCAAATCAATTTTTTACACAAATATTTAAGTTTGAATTTGAGTTCAACACTATTTTAAGCTTGATTATACTATTGAGCTAATCTTGCAAAATCTCCGCAATAGATTCGATTAATTTGAAGTTTAAAAAAGTTATATGAATAAATATTATATTTATATATATATATATATATATATAAAAGAATTACTAAGGGGATCTTTCATGTTTTTTGGAATTAAAGAAAAATAATAAAAAAGCTATTGAAGTTAGGTTAATATGTTGTAGTGTGTATGCACTCAAATAAGATCTCGTTGATGTGGACTTTTGTTTTTTTTTTGAATATTAACTCAAACTCAAATTTAAATTTGTGAACTTGATTAAGAAATTAAATCATGAATTATATTCGAATATAAGTTTTAGGCTCGAATTAAAAAAGAACTCCAAGTTAAGCTTGAAAAAAAACACACACACACACATGAATTATGGGGCATTGATCCAAATATACTGTACCCTTTCATGATATTGAAACAACCTTTGGGTGCGAAATGAAGAAAATGGGAATTCAACATAGGACCCTAAGAAGAGTTAGGCCGAACCCATCCAACGAAGTCCAATCCTCACAAGTAGCAATGTCTCCTTTGGATTTATTGCAATTTTGCTTGATTTTTAAAGTCAAAGAATAGGGCATGTTTGGATTGAGGAACATAGAGGAGAGAAAAGAAGAGGATAAGGGGGAAAAGGAAAGAGAAGTAGAGAAGATAAGATTATTAATTATTTATACCATTTAGTTAGATATAGAGGAGAAAAAATAAAAAGTTAAATATAATATTTGAAGAAGGAAAGAAAAGAAAAAAAATAAAATAATATTATTTAAATTTATACTTTTATATACTAATTTAGTGTATAATATTAAATTATATATTTATTAACTATATTTTAAATCATTTAATAAAATTCATTAAATGAGATTTTATTTACTTTCTGTTCACTTTTAAATAAAAAAAGGGTTAAAATTTTTATACTAAAAATAATCTATCCATTCCTCTTTCATTCTCTTTCTTTCATTTATAAAAAATTAATCTAAACATTTAAAATTTAGACCCTCTGTTTCTTTTCCTCTCTTTTTCCTCTATTTCTTTAATCTAAACAGGCTGTTAATCTTCTTTTCAATAGCCGCGTAATATTCTTTAATTTAAATGTTTGTTTATTAGTTGTCAAAAAAGATATTTGAACGAGGCTACTTCAAAACAGAAACATTTTCTGGGGGGGGGGGTGGAGGGGAGGGAAAATAATAAAAAAAACCATAACAGTAATTCTATATACCGGGGTGACCGTTGAAGGAGACAAGATTAATGCTATTAGCTAGTCTCAAATCTTGATCGTTCTCCTTCCTTAGAAGTGATTTTTGTAAACTCAAAAAGGTTTTTCAATTGCCGTTTCTGATTAGATATTTTTCGGTTTTTTAGGATTGTCGCATACAGGGGTTGCTTGAAGGATTAGTGAAAGGTTTTGTAGGTGTTTTGTGGGATTCAAGGCAGCACTTAAAGGCTTTTTGACCAAAATAGGCTCCTTTTGAGATTTATGCCCCGTTACGGGTTCAAAACCACACCCAATCTCTTGTGGGAGGTTTCTCGCGTCTGGCGAACGCGATGTTACTTTTTCACTCTTATATGCCTCCGTCTGGCAGGAGGTAGGAAACCAGGAGTACTTTTCTTGATTGGTGCAAACGGTGGGATTGTAAATGAGTCTAACATAAATTCCCGAGGACATTTTACTACACGACATTCTCGTCTACTTCAATATAATTTGCTACAGGACATTTTGGTTATATCCTGAGAAGAGTTGGATTCATTTAGAATAAAAATAAATATAAATATAATTTATTGAAAGAATAAAAATAATTATAATTTCTAAATAAATTTAAAAATATTAAAATTTAGAATTTATTGATACTATAAATATTTACAAAATATTAATTATTTAAATTTTATAAACTCTATTATTAGAAAATTATGTTCAAATTTAAATTTCAATTATGTAAATTCATAATTCTCTTATATTTTAATTCGAATAATCTATTATTTAATAAACTCTATTATGTAAATCTCAATTATGTAAATTTATAATCCTCTTATGTCAATTATCTAAATTTTATAAACTCTATTATTGAATAATCTAGTTTTTATCAAAATTTAATATGTAAAAAATTAAAGAAAATATGCGAATACTAAATTTTATTTTTAGCGAATAATAGTTTGAATTATAATTGAATATTTTCTTGAATATTTTAGTGAAAAATAAGTTGTGAATCTTTTATGAATATTTATTAAATAATACTCGAGTGATTGAATTACTATTTAATATTTCGTGACCGCGCTTTTTTTGTCAGAATATTTTCATCGCAATAATTATAATTTTTAAATTTTAATTATTCATACAAATTTAATTTTATGTATTATTTGTCTAAATTTTATTTTTATTTACATTAATTAAATATTTATTATTAATTTTTTTGATAGATTCACAATTAATTTTGTATTTTTGAAATTTGCCAATTTTTTTTTTATAAATATGGATAAAAATAATTATAATTCGTAAATAAATTTAGAAATATTATCATTAAATTATTAAAATTTAACTGTAACACACGTTTTGAATTTAATTGTTAGCTAGAGTTTAAGGTTAATATTTATTTATTGATACTATAAATATCAATTATTTGCAAAAAGTATAAATATTTCAAATATCAATTATCTAAATTTTATAAACTCCATTATTTAAAAATTATGTTCAAATTTAAATCTCAATTATGTAAATTTATAATCCCCTTATATTTTAATTCGAATAATCTAATTTTTACCAAAATTTAATAATATGTGAAAAATTAAAAAAAAATATGCGAAGACTAAATTTTATTTTTAGTGAATAATAGTTTGAATTATAATTGAATATTTTCTTAAATATTTTAGTGAAAAGTAAGTCGTGAATCTTTCGAGAATATTTATTAAATAATACTCGAGTGATTGAATTACTATTTAATATTTCGTGAATGTTTTCGATAATTATAATTGAATACTTTAGTAAAAATAAGTCGATCTACCAAATAACTTATTACATATGAATTCGTCAAAAAAATGGATGAAAGCTAGTCCCACGATGAAATCCTCGACGGTTTCTTGGAGGTTGAACTCGTCTTTGAGGTTGTTCTTGAGGTTGTGGTTCAGGTTGTACCTCATTATGTTCTTCTGTAGCGTATGAGGGACCTGCAATTTCTTCAGACTGTGTATGCCATCTACGAGACCACTCAGTAGATGGACCAATATCATATTCACCGACAGAAGAATGGCGTCTAGTATCGAAAACTAGATGCTGTGGAGTGACGAATTCATCAATAGCTGTAGGATCACCTACCACATAATCACCTTCATCTACTGGCACAGGTGAGTAGTGATCCTACTGAGGGACTTCATCAGCCGCAGCACGACGACGTGCCCGCCTACTGCCTCTCCGAATCGATGGTACTTCTCGAGGGACTTGTTGTGGAATCGGCGGTATCGGATCGGAAGTATAAGATCATCTTGATGGCTCGTACGATATGCGCTGTATACGATTTGCTTCACCAATAGCAGTCAACGTACGCCTGGCAATATCTGATATCCTCCCAACTGATTGTGCCAGCAATGGTTCAGCACGTTAAGTTGGTGCAGTGTCACTTAGATGCAAAATTCGGTGGAGCGCATCGGTCTACACATGCATTTTAAGAAATTGTTAATAAAAATATACAAAATTAGAACTTCTCATGCATATGTACACATGAGAAAAAATTTTACTTACACATAATTCAGCTATTGTGCTACTAGATTGATAGCCCACGGGTTCGGTTGCTGTATGGTCGGATTGCCAATCAATCATCGTGTGCGCCTCCAATACCACTCAGCATATCCATCCGAGACCACACTTTCACCAAAAGTGGGCTGTCCTATCAAAACATATGCCTGACGGTTTATCCAGTTAGCGAGGTGCAGCGCATCAACATCGTCCCACCCACCACCAGTCGTCCGCATGTCATGATGATGCAAATCTACCCCCGTGTCAACGGCATCAGGAATTGGCTGCACCAATCTAAACTACCGCTGGACTCGATCAGGGCGATGCAACTCTATCATCTCCCAACACAATAGAGAAATAACAGATATCCAGATGTTTCTCTTGTATGTGTAGTACGGGGGTAGGGATGCCAACATGTACTCGTCATAAGGACACCATATAAACTGTGAAATGAGATATATAGCAATAAATAGTAAATCAATGCATATTTATCATAATTGATTGCAAATTCATAATATTTATACTTACATGATTATATCGCATCCGATCCAACTGATCTCTATACGCAAGTAGAACGTGTGTTGGGGTACGGGAAAGCTCAAGTGGACCCTGCCATGCTGAACCTCTAGGCGCGTCGGGAGGTTTATCCTCTATCAGCCGTACTCTATCCGGTCTAATGGTTGGAATGCGCTCCCAAGCCCATAACTATCACAATATAAGTAGAATTTTAGTTTTAGCCACAGATCCCACAATCATTTTTTGAATAAAAGCTGAAAAAAATAGTTAACTTAAATTTGATTTTATTTCAAACCTGAATCAACAAAAGTGGGTCACTTATTTGATGCGCCGTATAGTTTGTTGCATTGCACATACATCGATATAAATGAGCCAGTGCCGCACTACCTCAACTAATTGTGCCAGACAGCTGTAGATCGCGTATATATCGTAGGAAGCGTAAATGAACCCGATTCCCAGATTTGTCTGAGAATAGAAACCCACCAATAAGTTGCATGATGCGACATCGTGCATGCTATGCAACCATATCCGGTGTCGCATATGGCTGGAGCGGCTGAGTAAGGGCTCTCTCGATAGAGCTCAACTTCAAACGAGACCCGTCTAGGTCTGTGCCCGTGGGTCGAAAACCAAGCAGTGTTTCGCACATGTTTAACAATTCTGCTTGCGGATAAGTTGATTCACAACCAATAACTGGCTTACCGTCCACACGTAAGCCGAAGAGGACCTCTACGTCTTGTAGGGTAATTGTGGCCTCTCCGACTGGTAAGTGGAAGGTGTGCGTCTCCTGACGCCATCTCTCCACCAACGCTATAATAAGTGGATGATCAATCTTCGTGTACGGTAAACGAATGACTCCACCGAATCTGGCCAACTCCATAAGTTACTGGACACGGGGATCGAGTGGCCGAGCAACCCAAAAGGCACTGTCATTGCGCCTTACACTAAGGACAGTATCTGGTAACTGTCCTGCCCAAATATGTGTAGATCTATGTCTATGTTGTATGGTTAACACGTCTGGTATAATTGGGCCGGGGTCAACTCCATCAGGCATAGGCTCGTACATAATGTCCTGAAACGAAGACAGTAAAAAATTTGTCATTTTATTAATGGCTATAAAATGCATAAAAAATGTTATAAATGGAAATAAGTAAAAGCATGAAATGAATTTGTAGAACAAAGTAAACGAATCGAATAAAGTAAAGACAAATTAAAATAGAGTACTTAATACATCAATTTAAGGTTAACACTTCCCCCAAATATCATTTTATGCACAAGTTATATAACAATACATAAGGTGTACATAATACAACATTGAAACTTGATACATCAATACATAAATTAAAGATAATACAGGGAACTACGGAAAACATATCAACCCCGTTAAATGGCACTTTGGGGCAATTTCTCCTGTTGTGTCCAGTCTGGTGACAGTTCCTACAACGTGGCGGCGAATCAGGGTTGCGCTCGTCCATCTCATTTCTAATCCTCGATGTCCTCATACGACCCCGACGACGGTTCTTGAACCGGAACGAATTCAATGCCAACGTAAAAGGGGGAGTGTGCTAATAATCCTCATGAGGAATAGGTCTAAACTGTCCTGTGTATGTCATTTTGTAGTACGGTGTCGTGTTCAAGGGTGACACGAGATCCCCAGGATTCAACCCTACCTGCTGACAAGCTGTAAATGCGTGCGAACAAGGTATTCCATATATTTCCCACTTGGCGCAACTGCATGTTCTCGAACCAAGATCAACTTGATATGTATTATTTCCCTTACCATGCTCGCGATATCCTGACACAACACAAAAAATGCCCCGACCTTGGTCATAAGCCTGCACACGATGGCTTCTCCCCTTTGTCTCATTCTGTATAAATTTGGACCATATCTTAGAAGGAAAGTGATATCGACCGTGATTGGCCTCCTGTCTATGGTCATTAAAGTACTTGACTGTTTTCTTGAATGAAGACTCGACGATCACCTTGATGGGTAGAGCACGTATGCCTTTGACAACACTGTTGAATGATTCCGCCAAATTCGTTGTCATATTCCCGTATCGATACCCACCATCGTAAGCAAGAGTCCACTGCTCCAATGGAATCGCATCAAGCCATGCCTTTGCAAGAGGACTTAATATATTTATTTCATCCATAATCCTCAAAAATTTACGTTTCTTACTCTGCGTACCAGCCGTATACATCAATTTCTTCAGTTGGTGGTTCCTGAACTTCGCATTGAAGTTACTCCGAATATGTCTGAGACAGAATCTATGCACTGCTAATGGCTCTTGCCAGAGAGGCTGTCGATGTACCGCGTTCACTATCCCCTTGTGCCGATCTGATATCAAACATACCCTACGATCCCCTAGAACATGTGCCCTCAGTAACCACAAAAACCATCCCCAACTCTCATTGGTTTCTTCATCCACAACTGCAAATGCAAGGGGCAATATATGATTGTTTGCATCTTGACCAATTGCCGTCAAAAGCTTTCCCTTGTATATACCCCTAAGGAATGTCCCATCAATGCTGATTACTGGCTTCATGTGAACGAAAGCATCAATACATGGTTTGAAAGACCAAAAAACAGATCCAAAAGTCTTGACACTGTTGTTGTCAAATGGTAAATGTTGCCACTCAATTACCGTCCCTGGATTCGAATCCTGCAGTGCAAGCATGAATCGTGGCAACTGCTCGAATGAAGAAGGCCAATCCCCATAAACCATCTCAATAGCCATCCTCCTGGCATTCCATCCTTTTTTGTAAGATGAGCTGAAATGCAATACATTCTGAATATGACTATTAATCTCGCGCACTGTAATTTCAGGCCTATCGTGTATCATAGTCATAATGTGTTTTGCCATAAAATTGGCGCTCATATTGCGGTGGTTTCCATCGACTGTCCGAGCTAAACAAATATGCTCTCTGTGCCAGTGAGTAATTTGCCATAAATTGTACTTTGCTTTCTTCCGCGCATGGATCCGCTAATAACATCGATGTTTGTTAGTAGAATTTTTGCACTCAGCAATCCAAAGTGTAGACTTACTTTCTAGGACCGTAAACTATCGACCCATTCACACGGACCATGACCTAACAGCCCACAGTAGCTCATCCTTGTCCTTGAACCACATTCCGACACACAAATCATTATTTGATTCTGACCAGAAATTCATTCCAAAACCATCTGTTGAGATTCCATCGTTATCATGTTCTCTATCTGGAAAATTATTCAACATATCAAGGTACTCAGAGTACGGTGGATTGTATAAGCGCTCCGGTACGTTGACCCCATAAGCAGGTTGAGGTATTACAGAATGACCAGGGAATGCAAAAGTATTGGGCATCGTAGAAGAACTAGGGAATGCAGAAGTACCTGGCATCGCAGAAGGACCAAGGAATGCAGAAGTACCCGGTATCGCAGAAGGACTGACCATTTCAGCTCCAACATCATCATCTCCATCATCCTCGTCAGGACTCTCATCAGCAACAGGTCCATCCACATCCGATGTAGGTCCTAAACCATCTACAGTCGCCTCAAGAGTACTAACCCAAACAGGCTCTTGAGTAACCCAATCATCAACTAGAGTGATGTACTGCGGAACACCCAAATTAGCACCTGGAAACAATGGCAAAACTGCCTCGGTATGGGATGGTTGAATGTGCTCGCGATATTTTTGTATCGAAGGTGCTTTGGGTTGGTTGAATCTCATTGGGGAGTTATAATGCGACTGAAACACATCATGATACATAGGCAGAGAATTACTTGGTAACGGTGGTATTTGTAGATACGGAGCTGGCGTAGGATTGGCTTGAACTTCAACACTTGGAGCAATTGTAGGGGTCCGCAACATCTCATACTTTACATACAAATCAACTGATTGTCCCCCCACAATGAATGCATAGTACCACAAATTCTTCATATCCTCATCGTCAGTAATATTTTCTGTAGTAGACCTCCCGACATTACCAACGGAAGCGTCTTCTCGCATCGTGATTTGCAACTTTACAATAGATACGTCCAAGCCTCGAATCGCACATATTTTATTGACTAAGGCAGCATAATTTACTCGATTTCTAACAAGCAATGTCTTGCGATAGGGACCGTCAAAAAAATCACCATTTGTGGTGCGAATAATCTTGCAATTTCAATAGAACCGTAATCTTACAGGTTGTTCCAATAACATTGTACCTAAATAAATTCGATTTTTTTTTTCTATTAAATAATTAAATTCTAACAAATGTTATAAATATTATACCGTACCAACCAATATCAAATAAATCAATTAACTAGAATAGGCTCAAAATCTATGCTTTCTATTAAATAATTAAATTCTAACAAAATCCATGCTTTTTTTTTTTATGACAACAATTACAAAAAAAATCTGCATGAACTAATTCAAACTAATTCAACATGAACTAAGTGTCTTCTTAATGTTCCCGTGTCAAAATTAACTCTTATTCAAGATGTATATAAAATGTTAATTTTGGTTTTAATTTAAAGAAATTGAAATTAATTGGATAATTTTTATTTGATACAAATAATGACTATTTCAAAATATTCAAATTCTCAAATATTTGAAAATTTGAAAATATTAATATTCTATATTTAATTAGTTTTTTTTTATTTTATACTTTCACTCTAACTTTTTTTTTTTTTTGGGTTTTACTTGAAAAAATCTGAAAGACTCTAACATCCAACTGTATTTCCATGTAAAATTCAAATGTTAATATTCTTATTTGTTTAAGGTAAATAAAAATAAAAAATGTTTAACAAAAATAATTTAATTATATTAACTAATTTTTTATTAAAATAAAAAATAATCGAATTTCATAACATCCATATAAATCTCAAATCTTCCTCGCATCTCAATTAAAAATTCTAACAAAAGTTTTATTTTTATTTATTGACAACAATTACAAAGAAATATAATATGAACTAATTAAGATAATTAACAGCTATAATAATAAAAAAATTAATATACAAATTTGATATTTTCTACTTAATTTTCACATAAAATATTAATATTAAATATTTGAAAAGGATAAAAATATTATTTTTTTCTTTAACTTCATATGCTTATTGTCCATAAATTAATTTTATATTATTTTTTAATTATTGAAATTAATTTTATTTCAATACCATCTTTTAATTTTAATTTCAAAAATTAAAATCTTAGATAATTTCATAAATTTTATTTTAATATTTCAATTTTAATTTTTATATAAAAATGAAAGGAATTTTTTTTAAAAAAAAATATTTCACTCAATATTAATTTTTTTTCATTTTATTTATGCCTAAATACTTGAATGGAGAAATTAATTTGTTTCTTAGTCAGACATTACAAATTTACAAATTTAATGTTGTAAATTGCATGAAAAAATTTATTAATCTTCATTTTAATTTATTTAGAGAAATATTCTTGTTTAATTTTTACTTCATAAAATATATATCTAAAAAATTTTGAAAAAGAAATTTAAGTCTCTTCTTAATATTCAACATTCAAAATTAAATATTCTTCAAATTGTATATAAAATATTTTTTTGTTTTAATTTAAAGAAATTAAAATTAATTAAAATTTTAATATTTATTTAATTCAAACGACTATTTCAAAATATTCAAATTCTCAAATATTTGAATTTTTAATATTAATTTTAATATATTAATATTTTAAATTTAATTGTATCTAAAAAAAATAAGGATAGATCTTTTAATTGTAACCAAATTTAATGTTTGAAAAATTCTAAAAGGATGGATAAAACTATATCTATCTATGTGCTTCAATATATATTCCAAACGGATTAAATTGAAAGTTCCAAACCAATAGACAATTCCAGTCCAACATCATTCCTAGATTTATTTCATACAAGTATTTTTTATTCTAAACTTATTATAATTTTTTATTCTAAATTTTTCTATCTGAAAATAATTTGTAATTTATTCTAATTCACTATATGTTTTTTTTTTTTCAATTTCACTTGAAAAAAATGGAGGGCTCCCGCATCTCACTCAATTTGCAGTCCGTAAATTCTAATAATTTCATACTTCCCAAAATAACCAAATTAAACTATAACAAATACTCACCGAAATAAACCACAATAACTTATAATAAAAAATTCATATTTTCACAAAATATATATCCAAACAGTTTATATAATATGATAAAATAATAACAAATTTTTTTATTAATTGTAGGAACTTGTGATCAAGGGTGGAATGAAAATGTACTGCTATTAAATTTCTTCTTCCTAAATAGAGATTTTATGGAATAGATCATGTGACAGTGCAATACCCGGTGCAGTTTTTGCTTTTGACTTTGATGCAACCGTGCAAAGAGGAACCTCAAGCTCTTCCTCCTCCTTAATTGTTTACCTTAGCAGACAGGTTTTTGATTATGTGAAATGGAGAAAAGGTTTTTTTTTAACAATTTTACTTGCTTACTTAGTAGCAAATAATTTCATAAAATTATCAATCTATGATAAAAAAAAAAAAAAAAAAACCTGAAGAGAGTGGACTTCTACCATTGATATAAAAGATGGCAGTGGACTTCTACTGCATTAGTTGCCGTCTAGGTTCCCTTATTATCACTGTCAAACGGGCTAGATTTCTACTGCATTATGTGTTGTCCGGGAAGAGAAGAAGAAGAGAAGGATGGCAATGAGAAAAGAAGAAGAGCAGAAGAAATTGGCCGCGGAAGTAGAGAGAAGAAGAAATATGGCCGGGAAGAAATAAATAGAAGAAATTGTCGGTGGAGAGAAAGTAATGCAGCCCGTGAACAAAAGTTGTTTTTCTGAAAAAGATGACTGTCGGGATTGATAGCCGGGCAGCCAGGCCTCGCGTCTGCCAGACGCAAGGTGGGCTGACCTCACGTCTGGCAGACGCGAGGATACCTGCCCACGGCCAATCGTCAGGGATTAATTCACCTCGCGTTTTTCGGACGCGATGTGTCAGCACACCTCGCGTCTCGGAAACGCGAGGGGACCCCTTCCACGGGGTAGGGTGTAGTTTTGAACTCGGTTGCAGGTGGAGATCTCAAAAGGAGCCTATTTTGGTCAAAAAGCCAACACTTAAATGTACCTGGTGGGATGGTGCTAATTCACCGTCTCTTTCTAAGTAACTAAGTTGATGTCCTTACGTTGTACGAAAGAACGTGAAATAAAATATTTTAAAAAATAATTTTTAATTATAATTTTTTAAAAATTTATTAAGTATAATTTTATAATTTTTTAAAAATTTACTATATATTTATTTATTAGATAATTTAAATTTGAATCAATGATTTTTTATATATTTTTTAAAAATAATTATTTAAATTTAACGTATCAATATTAATAAAAGACACGATCATATCTCACAATAAAAATCTTTCATAATTCTTATTATATATATATATATATATATATATATATGTATATATACACACGCGGAGTGATTTGGATAGAACCGTCCTTGTCTCCTCGTTTAAGGCCACCAAGAATACATGGGCATAATAAATTTGAAGGTTGGAATACTGCAGGTGAGCTCCTGTGCACCACCCTTTTGTTTAATTTTTACAAAATTCCTTTATAATATCTTCCACAATCCCTCACCAAGATTCTTTCTAACTGTTATCACAAAGATCATCCAATTTGCTTATCCATGACTGACATTATAACTCTGCAACCACCAGATATAAGCGTTTTCTTTCGTATAAATCTAAGCCAATTCCAACTTGAGATTGTTATTAAATTGATGAATATTCCCCGGGGTTGACACCTTCAAAATCTAGAAAATCAATCTTGGTAGTTTAGGTCCCAAGTGGAAGTGGTTGTTTCTACAAGAATTCCTTTGACCATCGTTTTTATATTATGACGGGAGAAGTTCACAATTGTTATTTTTGAAATGTACATTAAGTAAAATGTACTTTATAACTTTATTTAATAAAGAATCACGAATTCAAATTTCACATAAGAATCTATTTATCGGCCTTTTCGATTATCCTAATTAATTAAGACTTGCTTAAACCTCTACACAAGTAATCCCTTAAGTACTATTCCTAGACCCTTCACCATGACTTGCGTCTCCTATAACCCCCTTTTATTACATCCCATTTAATTTCCCACATATGGAATCTAATTTAACTTCATTAACTTCATCGAATAGCTGGTTTGTATGGATTCATTTTTCGGCTAAGAAGTATGAGAGCGTGCTATAGCTAAAGTGGCTTGGTCACTTGGTGTTCATCATGTTCAGTACAGAGTTTTTTAATTCCCCTTATCTTATTTCTTCTTACTATTTTCCCTTGAATCTCTATGGAATTATAGATCTCCATTATCTCTATATTTGGCTCTGAGGCCTGTGATTCTGCTTGTGATTGCATCATCACTATTTAGTTTGGCTGAGAATCAAAATTTTAATACTGTTATGAATTATTGGAATCTCCATTAATTAGTGGAGGCTCCACTAATTATGGATTTATGTGAATTATTAGAAGATTTTTATGGATGTCCACCATTTAGTGGAGACACCATTAATTGAGATTAGTTGAAGATGATGTATGCCATGATGTATTTCACTAATTAGAGCTCTATAAATAGAGCTATTCTCTAAGCTTGTAATACACAATCATTTTGTGAAAGAAAGATTAGTGAAAGAAAGATTAGAGAAAGAATTGTGAGAGAAAGAAAGAGAGAAGTTTGAAGAGAAATTCTTGTGCAAAGAATAGTTAGAATTTTCTTAGTGTGTAGTGTGTAGATTTTATTCTAACACTACCCTAATTTTATAACACGTTATCAGCACGAGTCTCTACCGTTATTAAAGCCAGAAGACAGGTACGCATTTATTGATCTCGCTAAATTCGAATTTGTAGCCCTTAATATTTCTGAAAACAAAATTTTATATGTCATACAAAAATGCATCTAAATGCTAAAAAAAAGGAGATCCATATGTCATGTGGATAAAAAGAAAGATTTGACCACCTGAAGATGGTCGTACTACCCACTGTACGGTATGAATGGTTGCACCTGAAGTTGCAAGATTGTAAAACCGTGAACTCCGTGATGTATAAAACTACATCTTAGTTAAAAATTTTGCGGAGAAAAAGTTATTGATGAAGTTATATTGGAGAAGACATTCTCCACTTTTCATACCTCGAATATTGTCCTGCAGTAACAATATCGAGAAAAATGGTATCCCAAATTGACAAATTTAACATGAGTTATTATTGAGAAATCATGAAGCTAGATGAACTGGCTCAACAGCACTCCCAGAAGTGAATGCTGTTGGCTCCAGCAGAAGCCATCGTTATAGTCGTAGTTATGGCAGTGGCCGTGGTTATGGTCATGGACACACTCGATATTTCCCTTATCACAGAGAAATACTGGCCACCTGAAGTGGAACAGAAAAGATAATAAAGAAAAAAAAATATTTCCATTAATAAGAAGCATAACATATTTTATTCATATCACTAGTGTTCATATGAACTTGAGGATACATGCTTATAGTTGCTCTTTTGTAATTGAGCTGACAAATTTAAGATGAAGGTTTGTAATTGTTCTTTTTCAATGTTTACATTAGAGGAAGACAAACAATTAGTAATTATGGACTTCAACTCCTCTTTTTCGGCATCCTCCTCCTTTTCTTTTCCCTTTGAGCCAGCATCGAGACTAGCAGCAGAATTAGCCGTAAAATTACTGCGAAATGAGTCTTGAAATTTTATGATCTCCTTAAGTTTATTATAATTAAATTTCTTATTATAATTGGCCTTGAAGCATGCTTGTCTCAATTTCTGTGTTTGGTCCTCTAACTGCGTATTAGGACTTTCTTCCACCAACTGTTTTTCACATTCCAGTATCGCAATGGCTTCTTTCAACTTTTTCTCAGCGATATGTCCTCCTTCTTCTTTATTTTGCATCTCCTGTAAATCGAAGTGATATCATCAGTTATTTACTTATAAATCTTTCATAGTTTCATACTTGCAAATTATAAGTATGTATGAGAGAGAACCTGAACATTCTTGATTATGGTCTCCAAGCTCACCAATTTCCTGTGAGGCCATCGACGAATTCCTAACTTCCTACATCTTTTCTTGAGACGGGTTATACCAATATTTAGTTCTTTGGCTGCGCTCTTGATTGGTAGGTAAAAGTACTGCGAAATTGTTTCTCTTGATAGTGTCTGAGAGTTATTACCCTTCTTCTCTCTCTGCCTCTTAATCATCTTCTTCTCCCCAGGAATTTTGTCTGCAATAATATCTTGAACTTCGATATTATGCATTTCATGAGTACTTACTCCGACTTCGTTGCCAAGACCACTCATTATTTCTCCTAAAAAAAAGAAAATAATATCAGTAAAGGTAATACCATTCAAAATCCATGTTTAAATGTATAATAACCTGGAAACATATTCTGGCTTTGTTCAAAATCCATTAGAGAGTATAATGGATCATGCACAAGCATATCCTCATTCAAAGGAATAGCATCAAGAGGAACAGTATCAAAAGCAGTCTCTTGTAGGGACAGATCAACTTGGTCAAAAGCAGTATGTTCAAAACTTCCACTGATTTACATAAAAAACAAACCAAAAGAGAGTTTAATTTCATTATCAAGCACACTAAAAACAAATGGAAGCCCTCAAAGGTATCTCACTTGAAATTAGGAGGAAGTGGTTGGTTTGAAAAGGAAAACATATCAAAATCTTCTGCGTTCGAATTAGGCAGAAGCGGTTGGTTTGGAAAGGAAAACATATCAAAATCTTCTGTGTTCGAATTAGGCAGAAGCGGTTGGTTTGGAAAGGAAAATACATCAACATCTGCTGCAGAAACTGAGTCAAAATTTGACCATGTCTCAAATGAATTACGAGTCTCCATATCTGCTTTGTGATTTTTGTTTTTTATGTTTACTAATGACTGATAACTGAGATATATATCGATACATATATATATATATATATATATATATCTGTATGAGGAAGAAGAAGAGGTAGATGGTAGGTAGAGGGTCGGAGGAGAAGAAAAGACAAGAGAGGAAGAGGAAAAGTCAGTACCGAGAAGAGTGAAAAAAAAAGAGATATTTTTCTTGGCATTTTCTGCTTGTTATCATTTTCTTATATTTCTTTTCTTATTCTCTTGTGAAATCATTATTCCCTAAATTAGAGGGAGAACAGAAACAGTACAAGAAAGATCGTGATTGGACAACATTATTAAATTATCTTGATCCGCATACAAGCGCGTGTGAACTTGAAGTTCAAAAGATAATTCATTTGCAAAGCATTGCAAATTAAATGCCAGACGCTTTTGTTGACTCCAGAAGAATTACAAAATCGCATATTCCAGCTATAAATGCTCCTATTCGAATTGAAGTTCCAGCAGAACAAAATATTATACCTATAGCTGCTGAGTCAAAAACACGCCAGAAGCGTGGCCGACCTCTTGGTTCTAAAGATAAAAATCCTCGAAAGAAAAGAGGATGATCCAGAAGATCATATTGAAGAAAAGAATGATAAAGACCAAGAGAGAACTGATGACAAAGAACCAGAAGTTGATGAAAGTAACACTGAAATTTCTATCAATTATACCACTTCCGGTAGAAGTTGGAATCGGATAGAAACTGTTATTGATAATATATTTGCATACAATATATCTCTTGATGTTACACAGGATAATGAAGATCCTAAACCAATATCAGTTGATGAATGTCGGCATAGAAAAGATTGGCTGCAATGGAAAGATGCGATTCAATCGGAGTTAAATGCACTAACAAAACGTGAAGTCTTCGGACCTGCAGTCCGAACACCAGAAGGTGTAAAAGCTGTTGGCTACAAATGGATATTTGTGCGAAAGCGCAATGAAAAGAGTGAAATCGTTCGATATAAAGCGCGATTAGTAGCCCAAGGTTTTTCACAAAGACCAGGTATTGACTATGATGAAACTTATTCTCCTGTTGTTGATGCTATTACACTCCGATATCTTATCGATTTGGCGAGTACATGAAAAGATAGATATGCGCATATTAGATGTTGTCACTTGCTTACTTGTATGGATATTTAGAAAATGATATTTACATGAAAATCCCCGAAGGATTTCATATGCACGAAGCATATAAACATTATCCTCGTGAAAATTACTCCATCAAGTTGCGTAAATCATTATATGGCCTGAAGCAATCCGGGCACATGTGGTTCACACGTCTTAGTGAATATTTATTGAAAGCGGGATTTAAAAATGACCAGGTATGTCCATGTGTTTTTATTAATAAATCTGGTTCTAAATTTGTGATATTAGCTATATATGTTGATGATATTAATCTTATTGGAACTCCTGAAGAGCTCCAAGAAACAATTGATTATTTAAAAAGAGAATTTGAAATCAAGGATTTTGGTAAAACCAAAATTTGCCTTGGTTTACAAATTGAAGATCTGGAGAGTGGAACATTTATTCATCAATCAACATATACAGCAAAAGTGCTAAAAAGATTTTACATGGACAAAGCACATCCATTGAGTATTCCAATGATCGTCCGATCATTAAATGTGGATAAAGATCATTTCCGACCTCAAGAAAATGATGAAGAACTCCTTGGTCCTGAAGTACCATATCTCAGTGCAATTGGTACATTGATGTATCTTGCTAATAATACAAGACCTGATATTGCTTTTGCTGTCAATTTATTAGCAAAATTTAGTTCTTCACCAACACGACGACATTGGAATGGAATTAAACAAGTCATTCGATATCTCCAAGGTATAATTGATCTCGGATTATTTTATTCAAATAAAACCAGTCCAATATTGATAGGTTATGCAGACGCTGGTTATTTATCTGATCCACATAAAGCACGTTCTCAAACGGGCTATCTATTTACATGTGGAAATACTGCTATATCATGGCGTTCTACGAAACAATCTATAGCAGCTACTTCTTCAAATCATGCTGAAATTATAGCCATTCATAAAGCAAGTCGAGAATGTGTATGGCTAAGATCCATGATTCATTATATCCGAGAAAGTTGTGGATTATCATCAATCAAAGATATTCCAACTCCTCTTTATAAAGACCATGCAGCTTGCATAGCTCAATTACGAGGAGGATATATTAAAGGATATCGGACAAAACATATTTCACCAAAATTCTTCTTTACTCATGAACTCCAGAAGAAATGTGAAATTGATGTGCTACAAATTCGGTCATGTGATAACCTCGCAGATATTTTTCACGAAGACTTTACCGACTGCAACATTTGAGAAATTGAGATATAAAATCGGTATGCGTCGGTTTAAAGATTTAAAGGAATCATCTCATCAGGGGGAGTAATAAACAAACATATAGAATAGTGTACTCTTTTTCCTTCACTAGATTTTTTTTCCCACTGGGTTTTTATCTAATAAGGTTTTAACGAGGCATATTCTTTATGTAATGGATGGACATCCAAGGGGGAGTGTTATGAATTATTGGAATCTCCATTAATTAGTGGAGGCTCCACTAATTATGGATTTATGTGAATTATTAGAAGATTTTTATGGATGTCCACAATTTAGTGGAGACACCATTAATTGAGATTAGTTGAAGATGATGTATGCCATGATGTATTTCACTTATTAGAGCTCTATAAATAGAGTTATTCTCTAAGCTTGTAATACACCATCATTTTGTGAAAGAAAGATTAGTGAAAGAAAGATTAGAGAAAGAATTGTGAGAGAAAGAAAGAGAGAAGTTTGAAGAGAAATTCTTGTGCAAAGAATAGTTAGAATTTTCTTAGTGTGTAGTGTGTAGATTTTATTCTAACACTACCCTAATTTTATAACAAATACCAATTTGTTATGAATTTTGCCTATAAACAATTTCTAAAACAAATTGATAAGCAACGAATAAGGAAATTTTATTAACAGAAAGTGATATTACAATAGAAAGAGTTGAAGATGATCAGAACTTGAGGGAAAGTACAAGAAAAGTTGGAAATCTCTAGACTCAATGTCATAGCAGAAACATGAAAAAAAAAAAATCAAATCTAGACCGTTTATTGTAGCCTAGCTTATATTATCTTCCCAATATATTAAAATAATTTATTACGAAATTATAGTTGCAACCTCTTAGTTTTAAATTGAAATTTAATTACTTTTAATACATCAAAATTAATAGAATTGAAATGAGTGCATTTCGACTGGATTTTGCAATCGAACTTTGAATGCTGATGCCTTCATCAATCCCTTCCCTTTCCACAATACGTACTTTTCAATCCATATTTATATGTTATAATTAATTATTTTATATAATTTTAAAAAATAATTAATTTTTTAAATTTATATAATTTTATTTATATATTTTAAAAATATTTTTGAATTTAATATTTTTTATAATTATTTTCTTATTTTATTTATTTAATTCTCTCTTTAAAATTATTACACTTTTATTTTTAAAATTATTTAATATAAGGGTATAATAGTAAAATTAATATTAATGATACCTAAATTTTTTCAATGTAATAGATAAAAAAAGATATCAAAACTTTTCAATTGTGACAAATAAATAAGGTTGGAGGGAGCAGTAGTCATGTTATTGTCCTAGGAAAAGAAGAAGGACCAGATTGAATTTTTTTTTAACTTTTGGGATTCAAAATAAAGAATAAATAGAAATTGGGGTTAAAAAAAATGGGATAAAAGACCAGCAAAGAACAAAGCAATAACTACTCTGTCAGAAGACTGGAAGCCATTGAAAGTCTACAAAGCACTTATGACCTAACTACCGCTACCAAGAAAGTTTTCCATTTTGATTTATTTTATTATGGAGAAGACTGAAACCCTACTCTCATTTTCATTCTCCTCATTAAATTCTACATATACACAGCACGACCGGCAGCAAATGTTGCTGAGCAATTCAATGAGTCCGTACCTTGAGTTTTCCTTCTTTGGAGCTTGATTTTTCATATTTTTGGCTGAATTTTATTGAATTTCTGAGGCTTTGGAAAGCCCAATGATGGAACTGAAGTTTCTGGTGATTTATCTGCAATTTTCTCTGTTTTGGCTTCTGCTTCAGCTTGGCGCTTCCAATTCAGTGAGTGAATTGATGGAAATTAATCTGTTGAAAGCCTACAAGAAGTTTAATCTGACTGCTGATGTTATTGATTTGTTTTAATGGAATTTTGTGTGATATTTACTCAGGTTTTCAATAATTCGCTCGGTGTAAATTCAGTTCCATCCCCCAAGAACCATACACAAGGTCAGTAATTTTTTTTTTTTTTTTGGTGGCTTTTATTTTTGTTTTTTCATACACAAGGTCCGTTGTGGATTTGCAATACCATATTGCTACTTATTTAAGAAACACTAGGGTGCAAATCGTGTTGGGCATCTCTAGGACATAAATGCTGCCCTCTTGTTGGTGCAAAGACCACTTTAGACCATCTTTAGAAGTGCTGTGGCCTGTGATGCAAGACTAATGCCACCAGGTAGTATAAATTTTAAGGAAGAGAAAACTAACTATATTATAAGATAAATAAGAATAAAGAAGTAGAAGAACTTAAAATCAAGTAAGAAGCTGCAGATAGATAGATCATAGAGTATCAGAACATCTGAGTGAATGTTGTTTACTGTTGACAATGAAACAATGGGCCAAGCAATGTTTCTGAAGACCTAAAATTTCCCATATATCTTTATTTGAGAGGTTGGTCTATAACCGGTCAAGTTCATTTTAATAAATTCCTAACATAGTTTCAGTTTCCTGCCAGAATTATTTTTCATTGTTTACTCCTTGGTTCTATCTAAGTTGATTGATCTCTTCTAAAATGTAGATTTATTTAAGTTTGCAATGAAGATCTTCAGCACAGTCTCCATATATGTCATCAAATTTGGTGTATTCTTTCCCTAATGAAATTGAATGCATGATACTCGAGAACATGCTATGAAATCTGGCTTAGCTCAGCTGATTTGTCATGCTGATACTTTGCTACTGTATTATCTATGATCTGATAAGTGCTGTGGAATATCTACTGTGAGGTTTGACAGTCAATTAAAAATTGCAAAACTGGCACCATCTTATCAGTAGTACTTTATGTAGCTTTACCCTATACAGAGAACTTCTATTCTATGTGTGGTCTGATGAGTATTTCTGGTCGGTACTAATGTATATCTTAATGTGCTGAAGTTGTTTGATTTTGTGTGCAATCAGCATTCTGTCCTCCAGGTTGGATTAGCTACCCAAGTAAGCAGAAGTGCATCAAAGTTATTGCAAATTCTCAATCATGGGATGAGGCAGAGACCCATTGCGAAAGTTTTAATGGACACCTAGCTGCAGTGACATCATTCCAAGATTTATCCTTCACTCAAAAGTTGTGCAGTGAAAATTCTAGTGGCTGCTGGGTTGGTGCGAGAGGGACAAATGCCACAGCTGCTGTGGGTTGGAAATGGTCGGATAATTCATCTTACTGGAATGAAACTATTGGTCCTAGGCTTTCTCGTAATTCAAGTTGTTCTAGTATATCATGCTACAATCTCTATTTGATGGACCTATGTACATTGGTGACCAATGAAACATCTCTAGTTGCTCAGAAATGCAGCATGTCCTATGCCTCTTTATGCATGCTTGATGCGGGTAGGTGATATGAGTGAGAATCTATTTGAAGTTACTCTTATCTTAATAACAAATCTGTTGTGATAATTTGGTTTCACAAATTCTGACCTTTTAAATTCTTGCACTTTATTTATGAAATTTGTTGTTGACCAGTCTGGTTCTTGTAAACCCTTGGTTGGATTGATTTTTTTATCTGTTTGTAATTTCAGATAACGCATGCCACCATATGCGCTGCCACCGGGAGTACCTTATTATTCTTGCTGTTGTGAGTGGGTTGATTCTATTTACCACTTTGTTGGTTGTGATATGGCTTCTCATATATCGACGAAGTAAGAAACGCCGGAAATCCCGTAGACTATCCAACCCTGCATCATTGGCATTGGTTCCCCCATCGTGGAAAGTGTTTACCCGTGATGAACTGAAGTCAATTACAAAAAATTTCAGTGAAGGACGTCTGCTTGGGGATGCCAAAACTGGGGGAACCTATGGTGGAGTTTTGCCTGATGGATCAAAGGTGGTGGTCAAAAAGTTGAAAAGGTCCAGCTTCCAACGGAAGAAGGAGTTCTACTCTGAGATTGGAAGGGTTGCAAGACTTCATCATCCAAATTTGGTGGCTATTAAAGGATGTTGCTATGATCATGGTGATCGCTATATTGTATACGAGTTTATTTCAAATGGACCATTGGATAGGTGGCTGCACCATGTTCCAAGAGGGGGTAGGAGTTTGGACTGGGCCATGAGAATGAAAGTTGCTACAACTCTTGCTCAAGGAATTGCGTAAGTAAAATTCTGAAATCCTTCATTTAATGGAAGTATACACGGCAATACTTTATCATAGCATGTTGCTTAGTGATTTTTCAAGAAAAATTCTTACCACAACTTTTTAATAGAAAGAGATTTGGTTCTCTTACCTTTTGCTTTATTTCAATCCTCGAATTCATTTTAGCTTCCATCATTTTGATCTGTATGGTCTATCCTGAGCATTGATGATGCTTCACATTATGATTTTAACTGACATCTTTTTAGGTTGCAACAAATGGATAATGCACTTTATTTCACGTTATAAAATGTTTTTTCACGTCATATCGTGGATTCTTTTGATTTGCAATATTGATGTTGCTCTTAGTCTCCCGGATTTACTGTGATTTTCCTTCCGAACAGATCTATACATAATTGCATGCAGCAAATGTTGATATTTTACTAATTGATTTGAGGGAAACAAAATGTTGTGGTTAGTGAACGTATGGGTAATTTGGGATCAACCCAAGGAGTTTTATGTAGATTTCTCTAGATTTTTAACATATAATCTTTTATTTCCCTGTTAGTGTTTTTGGGTTGTTGATTTAGATTTGGGATTTCATCCATTTGTAGGCTCAGGGGAGAGGGCATGTATGTGCTGCAGTGTGTTTTTTGTTCAGCTTGATGATCTTGAATCATACACTTATGTGCCTGACTAGGATTTACAGAGGAAATGGGAGAAAATGCACCACATAATTGTGGATGCATTGATTGTTCAAGAGTGGAAAGTATCTGAATCTAAGCATCTCGCACAAGTAATTTGGGCAACTGTTTTACAAGATGAATGTGAGGTGCTAGAGTTTACTATGACACCAAGCAAATCTTGAAATTACTTTAAGAACTCCCAAGTGTCTCTTTAAAATAGAAACTCTAAATACACTCGGTGAGATTGATTATTCAGTAATCATAAGGTTTTGGTTCAAAGTAGGTTTCCAACTTTCATCCAAATTATGATCCATGCCATAAAGGAATCCCACCACTAAAAAGCGGCTGCTCCTCGGTTCCCAAACTTCAATTTTCTGTTGTGTACTACCATATTAGACTGCAAACTTATATGTAAATCAGCATCATAACCTAGATTTCTGAGCCAATACTCTCTTTTTAGTACACTGTACTTCCCCTTGAAAAACCTGTAGCTTTGAAGCCCCAGCCTCTAATTCCATTTCAAAAAACTGTTTAGGGAAAAAAAAAAAATCTTTTTTGATTAAAGTTATAGCAGAAACCAAATATTATTATCTTCCTTGGTAAACATCTATGATCTAATGTGATTAGAAGCATTTATAATATATTCATCTATTTTATATGTTTTTTCTTGTTTGGAAGCTGAAATGAGAATCGTAAGATGCTAACTATCCTACTAGCCAGAGCTAATGAAGAGAATTTGTGAGTGCAAAAGAATTTCCTTATCTTTCAGAACATTACAGTTGATAGAGCAAAATCTAGAAAAAGAAAAAAAAAAAGTGCCATTTCAAATGCAGTTGACTGAAGATACTGTGGTTAGCTCTTTGCTGCTTATGTTCCTGCTATCTGACTCCTTTTATCAATTGTGACAGATTCCTCCATGACAAGGTAAAGCCACAAGTTGTGCATCGGGATATCCGTGCAAATAATGTTCTCCTTGACGAAGAATTTGGTGCTCATTTAATGGGCGTTGGTCTGTCAAAATTCATACCATGGGAAGTGATGATGCAGGAAAGGAGGGTAATGGCTGGTGGAACTCATGGATACCTTGCTCCAGAATTTGTCTACAGAAACGAGCTTACAACAAAAAGTGACGTTTACAGCTTTGGAGTCCTTTTGCTTGAAATTGTTACTGGACGCAGACCTCAGGCTGTTGATTCAGTGGGCTGGCAAAGTATATTTGAGTGGGCAACCCCTCTGGTACAGGCTCATCGGTATCTAGAGCTTTTGGATCCTCTCATATCATCATCTTCTTCCTCTCAGATTCCTGAAGCAGGAGTTATCCAGAAAGTAGTAGACCTTGTATACTCTTGCACGCAGAACGTCCCGTCAATGCGCCCCAGAATGTCGCATGTTGTCCACCAGCTGCAACAATTAGCCCCTACTGTAAAGTAAGGTCAACACAATTCTATGTTTAGATCAGTCAATTAATTGTAAAATTAACCGTCTGCTATAGAATCTTTAAGGAAAAAAAATATAGATTTCAGATGTGTACGCTAGGTGTTTCAGGGGTATTTGTACTGGTCATTTCTTATTGAGGTGAAAAGGCCTCTCTCTGTACACTTACTCCTTGGAACTTTGTCATCGGTGTAGCCTTGGGTTTTACATGAAATTAAAGTATTTGGAAACTTGTGTTTCCTTTGACGGATGAAGGTGTAAACGAGCCGAGTCTACTTTCAATCGTATTGACCAGAGTTTCATTTGAATTTTGTTGGAGCTCGAGTTAATCTTGAAAATTTTTTCGAGCCTGTTTGAATTATAAGTAAAAGAAGCTTGAAGTTATTTGGCCTTATATGACTCGAGTCTATTTGAGCCGAGTCAAATAAACGCTTGATTTAGTTAATTTATTTGAGAACCTGACTTAAAAAGAAACAACTATCCAATATGGTCACTAATGATCGAGTTGATGCTCAGAAAACACTATCCATGTAACCTTACTTTGGCATAGGCCAAGCCATTAATGATCCAGTTGATGCTAAAAAAAACGCTATCCATGATACGGCAAGGATGGAGCTGACAGTGGACTGGGAAATGACAGCACAAAACGGGCAACGACTCAGCGTTCGATGAACCGGATACACGGGCAAAGAATAACGTGAGTCGAGATGAGACATGATCTTAAAGATTTTAACTAATTAATATTCAAGAAATTTATAAAATATTCTTAAAACTTCTAAGAGGCTCTTGTATATGATTGAGAGACATGCATTTGTATAGAATTCTCTAAAAATTATAGAATCTTATAAACCTTATATAAGATTATATAAAAAATTCTAAAGATTAAAGTGTTCTAAAGGAGTTTAAAGAATTCTTTACAACGCAAGCTTTCCTTATAAATAAGTCAAACCATTTCATTTATAACTATAAAATTGTGAATATAAACTTCTAACTTCTCTCAAAGCTCTTGTTCACTGCTTTCTTTACCTTCCAATATTTAATCGAATATCACCACATCTATGAGCTGTATGGGCTAATTGGTTGGTAACAAAATAGCCCTCCTATGTAACCTAGGCATACAATAAAGAGTTTTTTTTTCTCTTCCTTGAGGAAATCTATCAATTTCGTATGCATAATTATAAAGTTAGATGGTAACTATAATATTACAAATTTATACATGATAATAACAAATAAATCATGCTACACGTCAAAGTTGTTCTTTCCAAATCACATTAAGGAAAGGATATGTTATATAAAAAGATGTATTGAGAATAATGTTATAATTTTAAAAAAAAAATTTAAAATTTTAAAGAAAATTTAATTTTTTAAGCAAAAATACAAAATTTTAAAAATTTGAGGGTAAATGTCACTCTCTCCCTAATCCGATATGAAAATAATATTATATTTTTATTAGAGCATGAGCTTAGAGGTGGTAACTGTGATATGATTTGATATGAAAATAATATTATCTTCTTACTCTAGAATAATATTATCTTTTTGCCACTTTTAGTATTATCTTTTTGCCACTTTTAGAGCAGGGGCTTAGAGGTGGCAATTGGGATAGTAAAGGTGGTGCGGGAGATGAGAAATTGTAGAACTTCAAATAGAACATCTAGAATTAGTAGTATGTTGTCATGGTTATTGCTGTCGTGTTACTGCTACTCTTGCAAACATTTCATCTCTAGTCCCTAAAGTGCCTATTTTCTTTTAAAGTCCTCTTAGAACAGCTTAAGTTTCTTGCCATAGTTGATGTAGCTACTTCAGTAATGTTGTCACTGTGACAATATGTTGGTTGGTGCATTCAGTGATGAGGAAGCAATCAAGTTTCAGATGAGGAAGTAGTCAGGTTTTAGTCTAACCTTCCTAGTGTCACAGGTTGGCTATTTTAACCGAGATAGCCAGTGCGGCTCTAGCTACTTCTTAAGACTAACTTAGGAAAGGTTAGCTAGATCAACCTAAAGGGAATGAAAGATAGAAAAAAAGATGGAAATAAGGTGTTTAAGTGTTTAAACGGAAGCTAAGTGGAAAAATGGTGAGATGGTTAAGAGATAGCAAGAGAGTTCTTGAGAGAACTTTGCATGTATTCTCCAAACTTGGATGTTTACAAATGGGAGGGCTTGACCCTATTTATAGGTAACCCTTGGGGTCTAGAATCTTCTTGCAAGTTGGCAAATTGCATAAATATCTAGATATTCTATAATATTTTAGATATTCTAGAGAATTCTATAGGATTCTAGGTTTCTCTACACTATACAAGAGTTCCCTAAAATATTCTAGAAGCTTCTAGAAACCTCCACAAAGTTTGACTGGTTAAAATAGCCCAACGGTCCGAAACGACCCGTCAGACCGTTTCAGTCCCGTATCGGTCTCATGCCATCCCGCACGCACGTTCTATTCTCGGCTTACTTTGCTCGTGTGTGGGCCTGGGCACCCAGCGCGCATCAGCCCATCGTGTGCCTATCAGTCCCGTTTCATACCGTTTTCGTCCCGTTCAACTGTCGGCTCCATGCTGGTCATGTCATTCTCCCCCATTTGAGTTAGGTATCATCCCCGATTCCTTAGATTCCTCGTAGTCCCGAAATAATTTAGTGAATTGCCATAATTTCTCCACTGGCTCCCAACTTGTCTCGGACATTGGCAAGCCTTTCTATTTCACTAAGTACTCTTTCGATAGTACCCGATTCTTGTGGCGGATGATATGATCCAATAGTATCTCTTCGGCTACTTTGTCGTACTCGTCCTGTATTCTTACTGGTGCGCGGGTTGAAACATTCCTTGAAGGATCATCGGGGTCTTTGTGATACGGTTTGAGTAGGCTGACTTGAAAAACGGGATGAAGTTAGGATAGCCTCTCGAGTAACTCCACTTTGTAAGCCACGATCTCAACTTTCTTAAGTATGGTGAACGGCCCCTCGTACCGTCTCATTAGTCCTTTGTGAACTCTTTGAACCCTTTCGTATTGGTATAGCTTAACTAATACCTGGTCCCTCTTCTTGAACTCACGGAATGTCCGTTTCTTGTCGGCCCATTCCTTGGCACGTCGTACAACCTTCTCTAAGTATACTACGTCAACTAATTCTTGCCAGTCCTTGGCAAAACGGTAGGCTAGATGACTTGACCCTTTATAGCCGACAACAATATCTTTTGGGATCATTGGCTGAAACCCCAAAATTATCTCGAACGGACTCTTGCCGATACTCTCGTTGCGTTGTAAGTTATAGGAAAATTCGGCTACGTCCAACAACCGTGCCTAATCCTTTTGATTGGCGGTCACGTAATGTCTTAGATATACCTCTAAGATATTGTTAACATGTTCCGTTTGTCCGTCGGTCTCTGGGTGCATCGTTGTAGACATGTTAAGTATTGTCACTAATAGACGAAAGAGTTCCATCCAAAACTATCCTATAAACCGTGAGTCCTTGTCGCTCATGATCGATGTTGGTAGTCCCCAATATTTAACGACTTGTTTCATGAACAATTTGGCCGTTACTTCTGCTGTGCATTCCTTTGGGGCAGGAATGAACTCAAGCATATTTAGACAAATGGTCGACGATCACCAATATACTCGTGTAGCCATCCGACTTTGGTAGTCCGATGATGAAGTCCTTCGAGACACTATCCTATACCTTCTTAGGAATTTGTAAGGGCTACAATAGGCTAGTGGGCGGTTGGTTTTCCATCTTGTTTTGTTGACACATAAGCAAGTGCGAACATAAGCTTCCACGTTGTCTCTTAGTTTAGGCCAGTAGAATCGTTCTTGAACTAACGACAACGTGTAGTTAGTCTCTGGGTGGCCAGCGTATTGACTATCATGACATTCCTTAAGGATATTTCATCTCAAGTTGTCCCACACCGGTATATAAATACGTTGGCCTTTGGTGTAGAGGATCTCGTCCTCGACCCAAAACCTCGTCATTTTCTACTCTTCGGCTAACTCCTTGAACGTTTGAGCTTGACAGTCGTGCTCTAGTCCTTCATTGATCTGTTCTATGAGTCGTCCCTCTGGTGCGCTTGTTATTGAGGCTAGGACATTCTTTCGGATTAGTGTATCGGCCACTGTGTTGGTCTTGCCCAAACTATATTCAAGCTCGTACTTGAATTTCACTAAATAGTCCAACCATCAAGCTTGCTTACTAAAAAGCTTTTTCTGGGTTTAATGATATCTTACCGCTCGATTGTCCGTTTTGATCTTAAACGGAGTAGCGGCTTTGAGATAGTGTTCCCAAACTCTTAGACAGTGAACAACGGCAAGCATCTCCTTCTCGTGGGTTGGCCAATGTCGTTATGTGTCGTTCAACTTTCTGCTCTCATAGGCTACCAAATGGCCTTCTTGAAGGTTTAAAATGGCAAAAATCATTAAAACGAAAGTATGCAAGTAAAACAAAAAATTTATCTATGTGATTGAATAGTCCTCTTCACACTGATGTAGATGTCTGTATAAGGATATTTGAATGCTATTGGATCACACTCTTCTAAACGTCTATTGCGTCTCATTCACGCGAAACATTTGATCTTCTAAAATAGTGCTCGTAACACAGCCGGTGAAAACTTAAAGATTGAGTTTTGATAAACTTTTGGTGAAAGCCTCACCGAAGCTCTCTGTGAATAGGTTTTTTTTTTTTTTTTTTTTTTTTTGTGAAAGGAAATAAACCTGTTTTTTGTGTTAGGAAAATGAACCACCAAGTGCTAGTTTTAGAACCCAGTCTTCAATTCATTTTCTATTCATTTCAACAGATCCCCCGAGAGAGAATCCATCTGCATAAAAATAGAAAGCATCCCGTGTTATTTTTATTTTATTTTATTTTATCATTGGTCTTATTCATTGGGTCAGATAAAATTATTTATTCTTGGGCTTAAACACTCATAAATAATAAATCTCAATTATTTATTTTCTCGGCTTCCTTAAACAGCCTCAATAAATAATTAACAAGCCCAAATAGACCAATATAAAATTTCATACATTTTATCTAGTTTATATCCAAATTAATTTTCTAATTATTCAATCTGAGACCCTGAATAATTAATTAACCAATTAAATTAGATAAAATAAATACTCTCTCTTGGACCTTCTATTTTATTTTAGTCTAATAATAAATTAGACTAAAATAAAACCCATAATTATCATGACTTAAGGGCCATTTTAGGGACCAAAAGATATATCGCATTGGCTACTTAAATGACCAAAATACCCATACCATATAAATAGCTATATTTTGTATTTTAAATATTTTCTAATATCACCATAAGAAAATATTGACTCCAAGGACAATGTTGCATTAACAAAGTCTTCGACCTACAGGTGTAATGACTAAAATACTCCTTTACGCATCGCCGTGTAATTAGAGAGGAAAAGTGTACTAACACCTCTTTAATAGACGTCTACCATCCTTAGACCTCTAGTCCAATGATTCATGACTCCTAGAATGTTTTCACTTTTTAAGGGAACTACCCTAAAGTAAACATCCAAATCATGCTCCACAGGGGCCTGAATAATTAGATCATTTGAACAGTCACAATAGGCGATATAGTATAGAAGCTATCTTATCCAAGTCTGTCTTAACTAACTAATCACATATACCCAACATACAAGTATATTAGCTTTACGAAAGAACCTCAACTATAATATATTAAAGTATATACTTCTAATTTCGTCATTCTACAAACTCATACTCAAGCGGTAGAGTCTTAGTTCACGTTGTAGCAGTAATAGTCTGGGTTTCTTTTAAATAGTACTTTTAGAAACTACAATTACATGTCATGTTTTACGTATTCGAAATACACTTATACTATGAAGTGAGTGGACTACTCACTGGTTAAAGGTAAGCCATTCCCTATTTAGAATTCACAACACAATAACTTATATATAATGCAATTTCCATTCTCATTAATCAGTTAAGAACAAATATTTATGTGTGTTAAGTAACCGTTATCCATACCTTACTGTGAAAGACCACCATTCACATGGATCACTTACTTAAACACAATGGATCCTTTCCAATAAAAAATTATGTACAAATAAAATGTAAATTCACAAATAAATTTTAAGAATAAATTCTTTTATTAATAAATCGATAATTATATCAAATAAATTAGTCTAGAGGGCATGTATTCTCAATACTTCTTGCATGAGAACACCCCTAATAATAAAGTCGGATGCATCGGTGCATACCTCGAATGGTTTCATGAAGTCCGGAAGAACCAAAACCGGTTCCTTAGTGACAACGTCTTTTAAAGCCTTGAAAGCGTGCTGGCACTTAGGAATCCAATTCCATGCACGTCCTTTCTTTAACAAGTCGGTTAACGGTGCAGCTATAGCTGAATGCTCCTCGATAAATCAACGGTAGTAATTAACAAGCCTTAGAAACGAACATAGCTCGGTTGCTTTTATCGGAGCTTCCCACTCCACAATGGCCTTCATTTTCTGGGGGTCCATACGGATCTTTCTATCCCCAATGATATGCCCCAAGAACGAGACTTCCCTAGCCCGAACGAGTATTTCTCTTTCTTCACATAAAGGCTATTTTCCCGTAGCACCTTGAAAACAAGACGGAGGTGTTGTGCATGCTCCTTCAACGAATTGTTATAAACAACTATGTCATCGAGGTAAACCACGATGAACTTGTCGATGAATTCGGCAAGCACCCGTTGCATAAGAGTACAAAACATAGCCGATGCATTCGTGAGTCCAAATGGTATTACAAAAAACTTAAACGATCCATACCTTGTAACAATTACCATTTTCGGTTCGTCTCCTTCTTTAATGCGAACTTGATAGTAGCCCTTGCAAAGATCGAGCTCCAAAAACACTGTTGACTTTTTGCAAACAATCGAACAAATCGACTTTTAGCGGGTTCGGATACTTGTTCTTCACCGTTTGCTTATTGAGGGCTCGATAGTCGTTGCACATATACAGGGTTCTTTCCTTTTTCTTCTGGAAGAGAATGAATGCCCCATATGGACTTTTGGACGGCTTGATGAAATTAGCCTCCAAAAGTTCCTTAAGTTGTCTTCTAAGTTCTTCAAGCTCTTCGGGAGACATACGGTATGGTGGTTGGGAGACCGGTTTAGCACTATTCACAAGCTCAATTGCGTGGTCCACCTCCCGTCTTGGTGGAAATCGTTTTGGGAGGTCCTCGGACATGATGTCCTCAAACTCCTTGAGGACTTTAACGACTTCGGGCGGAACGGGTAGCTCCACATTTTCCTCGAATGTCGGGGGATCCTCTTCTATAATAATAGCAGCAAATGTCGGCTTGCCCCTATTACATCCCTTTCTTGAGTTACTTCGGGCATAGCTCGTTTTCATGTCACTACTTAGATTTACCATGCACAGTGTCTTTCTTTTCATAATGAGCATGGTGTCCTTACTTGGCACCATGATAGGCTCCAAATAATCCAAGAAGTCCATGCCAAGAACGACGTTATAATTATCGAGTGGAGTAATAGAGAAGTTGGCCTACCTTACCATTGGCCTAATCAAACGGTCACATTTTTTGTTGCCCCCGACTAAACGCGTCCACGTGCCATTTACGCCTTTAAAATGATCCATTTTCGGTGTCATAACTAGGCCCAACATCTTTGCCATTTCGGGATTCATGTAGTTGGTGTTAGCCCCAGTGTCAACCAAGGCTGTTAAATCGTGTCTCGCGATGAAAACGGTCACGTACAGTCGGCCCCTCCATCGGTTCGGAACCGTCTCAAGTCGCTTCATGCACGTGACCTTCCATTGTTCCTCTATTTGGCAAAGTCCTTGGGCTAAGGCTGCAATCTTCCCTCGGATTGGGCAATTTCGTGCGAAATGCAGCCCTTGACATAGGAAACACTCCATTGTTCATTTTGGTTGGTCGTTCTTGACATTCTTAGGCGGGTTACCCCTGTTCCCACCATAACTCATCGTTTTGGGGAACGATTTAGGCTTGTCTCCCCTGCCTTTCCCATGAGCGGGTTTCTTCCCCTTGTCCTTATCGATGTCTTTCTTTTGGAACTCGAACAAAGACTTAGCAACGGCCATTACTTGGGTGATGTCTTGAACACCCCGTCGTTGAAGCTCGAGTTTGGCCCAACGGTTTAGGCCATCTATGAATGTGAACAAGGCCTCTTTAGGGGCTATGTCAGGTATCTCAAGTATAAACTCAGAGAATTCCCGTACATATTCCCTAATATGGCAGTCCTTGTGTTGTAAACAAAGAAGCTTGGCTTGGGCTTCGTCTTCGGCATCCGTGTGTTGGAATTGTTTCCTTACCTCGGCTTTAAATCCTTCTTACATCGTGATGGCATCGGCTCTCCTACGAATGTTATCACATCTTCGTCTCCACCACATGAGAGCGGTGTCCTTAAGGTAGAGCGAAGTGGTGAGCAACTTCATGGCATCATCGAACACGCCAAGCGTGTCAAAGTATCGTTCAACCCCATAGAAGAAGTTCTCAATATCTCGTGCCTTCCTCGCTCCACCGTAAGCCTCCGGCTTCGATACTTCAAGCCTTGGTGCGGCCACAACAGCACCCGTTGCTGTTTGAGACTTATGAGCATTAAACTCGGCCCTTAAACGGTAGATCTCGTCTTGGACGTATGATGGCTCCCGGTTTGCACGGTAGCTTCCTGAGCTAGTTGTTCTTTGCATTCCTCAAGCTCACCCTTGAGCTTGTTAGCTTCATTTTGAAGAGTCTCGATCATCAAACTTATAGTATCGTCTCCCTTGAGAAGTTCATCCATGACTTCGTTTAGTGCATCTTGCATGCCTTCTTGCAACTCATCCCCGTCGAGTTGTGACATGCGTTAGTCCATATCCTCTAAATGATCATTGTGGTCGGCCATGGTAAGCTCCACCCGAGCAAGCCTCTTCTCGAATAACACCAACGGCTCTTGGGCTGCCAACCTATCCTTGTGGGTCTATCCTCGTGGATTCCGCTCAGCCTCACGCCCAACATGCTCTTCTTCGAACTCGACCAATTTGGAAACGGAAGCCATCGTCTCTCACTTCATAACCTTGGCTTAGCTCTGATATCACTTGTCACAGGTTGACTATTTTAACCGAGATAGCTCGTGCAGCTCTACCTACTTCTTAAAACTAACTTAGGAAATGCTAACTAGATTAGCCTAATGGGAACGAAAGATAGAAAAAAAGATGAAAATAAGGTGGTTAGGTGTTTAAACGGAATCTAAGTGGGAAAACAATGAGATAGCTAAGAAATAGCAAGAGAGCTCTTAAGAGAACTTTGCTTGTATTCGCCAAATTTGGATGTTTACAAATGGGAAGGCTTGGTCCTATTTATAGGTAAGTTTTGGGATCTAGAATCTTCTTGCAAGTTGCACATGCAAGTTGGCAACTTGCATAAATATCTAGATATTTTAGAGAATTCTATAGTATTTTAGGTTTCTTTACACTATACAAGAGTTCCCTAAAGTGCCATAAAATATTCTAGAAGTTTCTACAAACCTCCACAAAGTTTGACTGGTCAAAATAGCCCAACGGTCCAAAACAACCCATCGGTCCGTTTCGGTCCCACGTCGGTCTCGTGTTGTTCTGCGCGCACGTCCCGTTCTCGGCTCGGTTTGCCTGTCGGATCTGGGGTCCCAACACACATCGGCTCGTCGTGCACCTGACGGTCCCGAAGTGCCATTTTCGTCTCGTTCGACCGTCGGCTCTGTGTCGGTCATGTCACTAGGAAGTCCAGTTGTTGTTAGCATATTACCAGTCTGCCCATTACATATAAATAATATGAGGTGATGTTGGTTATCTTGCATTTGTTATTGAATTAGGATAATATATTTAGATTAAAATATAATTATGTATTTAAAAAGTTACAATTGATTATGTTATATATGTAAGAAGTAAGAAGTTATATTTTACTCCAAACCAGTTATGAGTCAAGAATTTTTATAACTTAATACGTATATATATAGAGAGACTAGGGGTGCTTGTGATTTAGTTCAAGTCGGGATAGATATTCCGATCTCAATTCGGGACTAGATCAAGACGGAGATTCGGGTTCAATTCGAGTCTCAAACAAATACGTTTAATTCAGAAAACCAATAAACTTTACTCTCAATGCTTCCTTTTCAAGGGAAAAAAAAAACTTGCATACGACATGGTAAGTATCATCCAAATAAACAAGACCCAACAAGTATTGGAACAAACCCAACTGCTCTTTGATGATCAAGTGAACTGAATTTACATATGTATACCTGAAGAGGAAGAGGGTTGGATGGGGTGGAGTGAGTCTTTAACCTTCCTTTTCTTCTTTGACATAGATTGTCCAGAACATGGAAACCAACCCATTAAAATTTGATTCTTTTTCTCTGCCTTTCCCTTACAACAACAGAAGTACCATAGTTTATACAAAAACTAAGGGACTCAAATATCGAGAAATGAAGAAATGAAGATGAGAAAGGAAGGCAAAAGGAAAAGAAAGAATTTATAGCAAGAGGAAGGAGAGACCGAAAAGCCCATGAAGGAAAAGAAAGGAAGAAAGGAAAAGCCCAAGAAGGAGAGACTACAAAGCGCAAGTTATAATTGGTTTAATAAAAAGAGGTTGAAATTATTTTTGATTTTTTTGCTTTGCCTTTTTTAGAAGATCAATAATTACGTTTTCTACTACTACTATGACCTTGATTTTTGTGTTGACGTGGTCAAACCTAAATGATCAGTCTTCCGATTTTGTCCTCACCAATAAGATTCTTCTTTTGTAATACACACACACACACACACACACACACACACACACACACATACTAGGAGCAACAGTCTTGCGCAAGGCGCAAGCTCGAGTACCTACGAAAATAAAATATTGATACAAAATACAACATATTATAATAAAATATAGAAATAACACTTTTATATATTAATATATGAGTTCAAATATTTACAACACTTTTCATATTAAGTTTTGAAAATCTTTCATCCACAAAATTTCACATGGTTTCATCAAATATTTATGTCAAAATAGTTGCACCTTCTACTGCTGCAATGGAGAGGCATATTGTTTCTAAGCTGTGCTTGCCACCATCCATATAGTTACCCAAAAATAGATAATTAGCTTTTGGAGAAAAAATCGGCTACTTGAGAATAAATGACATACCCAAATAAGGATACCAAAATTTTTAGTTATAAAATATTTCCAAAATCAATACACAAATTATGGTGATACACACAGAGGCCAATGTCCAAGTAAAATAGTGAAATGTCATGTTTTTCCGTTTTCCTTTCAAAGTTTTTGAGGGGGATTGTAGGAAAAATAGTGAAATGTATACATTCAAATTCAGAAGAAGATTCACCAACAAGAATGTAGAAGCAATGGTAAAAGTTTGTGATGAAAAAAATAATAAAACATATTTAGAGGAATGAAATACATGCCCAAATATAGTATTCAAAATCTAATTGCAGCTAAAAACACTGAAATTAAATTTTTTATTGGTGTGGCATAAGTGTTAAGTATAGGAGTGATCCGAAAAACCAAAAAAGAATTTAGGAGAATTAGAAAGGAGTTATCAAACAGACAAGAATTTTTTCTCACACATATGAAGAGTTTTGAGTATCAATAAAAAAGATACATAAAATGTAGCCAGTCTCACCATTCTTTTTACATCCACGTTGCCCTTGCTTTTACCAGCTTCTATGTTACTGAATACCACAAAGCAGAGCTTCTATGTTACTGAATATCAGTATGAGATCTTCTGAGTCAAATCTCTGGTGTGAAACAACCCACAAAGGCCTATCTCACCTAAGTATTAAAAGAATGAGACGCTCAAAAAATCCTATCAGACTTGGTTATTCTCTATTCAACTAAAATATCTCCTCAATTCAGCTGATACAATAATCATAACAAGTTGGCATCCTTAGCATAGAATGTAAACAAAATAGAAGTTATCTTTCATTGACATTTGACATTTGCCTTTAGAGTATGAGGGGAAACATATGCGCAAAATTTAATCCCTTTCCAAAAAAAAGAAAAGAAAAAGAAAAGGCCTACATCCACTATGTCACATGGTATCATAGGATGAAAACCATCATGTTAAGGTAGGAAGAGGGCAGTCTTGCAAGTTTTGACATACCCATGATGTAGATAAAAGATAAGAATCATGCTTATTGAGTCAACAATGCAGAAGAACAAAACAAACCATCCAAAAGTAGCGCCAACTCAAATAGATAGGACAAAATTCTAAACTTGAAGAAACTAACCTAGGTGCAAGACATTCAATAGCTTGTGAGTGCTTGTGTTTGTGCAGGAAATAAGAATTAAAAATTTATACAAAGAAAGAGAGGTAGGTCATATAAATTGAGAGTCAATGCAGAACTGAATAAAACAGAGAAGTAAAATTATCCTATCATTGTTCCTTGCTATTTTACATAGCTTCCGAAAAAAAATAGAGCCACTTTTCTAGATTGCATTACTACCTTGCTATCTAGTGACTTCTCCTACACATCCAATCCACTTGAGAGACAGCTCAAAACTACAAAAACAGCAGAATCACTCACTTAGGTATCATAAACTGTAGTTTTTTGACATAGTAAAATCCAACATGGATAGGATTTTTTGTACAGAAGACCTGATACATTTTATAAGTCCTTTATCAGACACATGATGTGAAGGAACTAACCATATGTATACTATTGACAATCATATTAAGAATGCGCATTCTGTATATGTGCTTGGCAAGAATAAAATTCTATTGAAGAGCTAAACTATAGAAGGGACAGTTTCCAATTCTGGTTAGATGAGCACTGAATGAAATCTAATATCAGAAGAGATTCTAGAATTGAATATTACTTAGAGCTTCAGCCGCGGAAAGTCTTTCCTTAGGATCTACCCGGAGCATCTTCAAATGTCAACCAAAAATGACAGAAATGAAAATCCCTGTATTTGAGAAGTTTCATCGACAACCCATTAGTATAATCTCACAAAACAAAGTAATATGAATGCAAGAAATAAACCATAAGAAAACACTAAAAAATTAGATAAAGAGATTAGATGAAACATACCAGATCAAGCTTAAATCTACATTTAATCTAAGGAATGAGCGAGCATACCCTATAATATTCGTTTATCATCTAATGCACTTAGTAATTTGCCATATCCCAATCAGCGCTTACTGAAGCTAAACATAAGAAGAAGTCCACTTTCAAATATCAAACATTTGTCAAATAAATCATTCCCCAGATTTATAGTTCCAAACAAAATAAAGGAGAAAAGAAAAATACTTCTTTAGTCTTAATGCTGATAGGCATTGAGGCAAAACAAATAAATGATCAGAGAAACCTGGTCCACAGAAATAGTGGCTTGGTTACCCAAATACTTAATGGAATTCCAGAAATGTTTGCAATCTTACTTTCTCCAATCCAACGGAGCATTTTCGATTTTTCCTAACTCCAATGTAAAGAGATGTATATTGAACGCGCTCCCCAATCTGTAATAAAATAATTTTTAAAGAAGCCATATGCATTGAAATCAAAGACAAAAAATCAAGAAAGAGCAGATGTCAGTCAGAGCTCAAGAGTACTACTTGTCCATATCCAGAAACTTTATTCTGCATGTTATCATACCTTAAATTATGCCACTTAATCAATTAGTTTGTGACTATGAAGTAATCAATCAATTATGGAAACAAAAAATGAAAACACATGAAATAAGAACAAGTAGCAGTACATTTCGTTTCACAAATTAGCCATGGTTCTACTGAGCGGTTCCAGGTTAGCCCTCAAATTCTAAAATCTTAATTGATAGCTCAAGTATACAATTGAGGCTAGCTCTGCTGACAGCAGTGTTGCTTAAAAACCATTGCCAGACTAAACAATGGTTTCAGGAGAACCAAAGAATTTGCTTTTCCTTCAAAGAGCATAAGAAGGGGTTTAGAAGTTTGTTATGTGAATGTATTGAGGAAATATTTAACTTTCCTATGGCTGAAATACAGCAATTCATTTGCTTCTAAGAAGTCAGAAGTTAAGATCATTATGAGGCAGGTTGAATTGTATTTAACCCAAAGACATCAAGGGTATCTCAATTAGGTTCCAAGAGAGAGAGAGAGAGAGAGAGAAGGCAAGATACCTCATTGTAGATATTATCTAAAATAGTCTGACCATCGAGATTCTTATTTACTCATTGTCTTCTTGCGGTGCAATGCTCCTTATATTTCTATTTTACAGAAGCTGCCTTATAATTCATAAAGGAAAGAAATGAACATAAACTTTGATTTTTACCTGAGAATACAACATCCTCTTCTCAGATTAAGAATCACAACACACAAACTGAAGCCTCAGCTATTCTTTTCCAATCACATGCAGCCTCAAATATTAACACTCAGAAATTGACAAAGCTCCAATACTTGTATATTTCTCGCAAATAAAAAGAAATTCAGAGAACAGGAAAAAAGAAAGAATTTGAAGAAGATTTAGAACCATTAAGTATAAGACCCTCTCAAGAACAATAAAAGGTCTAAAAATCTCATCATGTGAAATCCCCCAAAACACTAACTTCCGAACAAGTCCTGCACCAAAAAACCAAACACAAAAAGACTTAGAAACAAATAAAAATAGAACAAAATTAATACAAAATCAACACAAATCAGCCACTCGAACCACCAAAAAAAGGTAAAATTTTACAAAAATGACATGCACAAGCTTATGTGATTCACATGTAAAACCTCTAGGGTATCAAGTGAAGGAGAAGGTTAGTTTTTGAGCCTAAAACACATCGAAGACATGTAAAGGAACGTCTTGATCTTCACCAGTTCAAAATCCATTCCATATATATAGCTAAAAATGGCATGCAATTAGAAAGCAGAAAATAAAAATCATGTGAATTCCTTCCCTTTTTCATATAAGGAAGATTTGGGCCTCCAAAAGCAATATCTTTAGATGCTCCAGATCCATTAGCTTCCCCAGCTTCCGTCGCCGCCACTTGGTTGGCCGTGTGGTGCCCTACCTTCATCACCGCTGCTACCGTTGCCGCATTGAATAGAAAGGCGGTATATTATATTGGGAAAGGAGGGAGGAAGCTTGGAATTGATGATGGTGAGGGAGAGGGAGAGGAGAGGGATAGCGAATAGAAGCACAGAGGAGAGTGGAAACCAAAGGAAGAGAGTGAGGGTGGAGGAAAGAGAAGGCGATTGTGTCATCGGGTTCGTGGGGAACCCATCCCGAAAACCACGCAAGGCAGTGGAATCCCGCATGAAGAATTCTTGCCAAGTGTACACAAATTTTGACACGTCTTGGCATAAAATATTTTGTATAGGTTGAGCACTAAAACATCAGTGAAAAGGCACAAACACCCTCATTGACGAAAAATGAATAGTGCCTCCCAACTCCTTTTTCTCTATAAAGAAGATATATAATTATAAGATAAGTTTTTTTTTTTTTTGAAAATTCCTTAATTTTTTGAGATAAAAATAGAGAAGAAGCAAAAAATAGACTTAAGTTATCTAATATATATATATATATATATATGTGTGTGTGTGTGTGTGTGTGTGTGGGACTATGCATTACAATATATTAAGATAATGAATTTGATTTTGTTCAACAAAATAGTAATTTAAAATTTTAATTTTCTATATGCAAATAGTATAAAAATATTTTGTAAACATGATTTTGCATCATTCATTCTTTCTTTTACAGTTATACTTTATAATTTTGAATCATAATTATTTATCATATTTTAAACTAAAAATATATATAGAATTATGGAAGATATAATCTATATATATATATATATATATATATATATTAAAACTTGAAACATAACTAGATAAAAAATTATATTATTAAAATAAATTCACAATAATTTTGAAAAAAATAAAACATAAGATAATTAATTTTAATAATAATAGCCATAAATCTTAATTTATTTATCATTAAAGAAAAATTATAATTGATTCTATTATTTCTAATATTTTACTCATTAGTAAAAACTTATAATCTCTTATATTTATTTTTAAATATGCATCTATCTATATATATATATATATATATATATATATATATATATATGTCTACATGATTATATATCAATTCTAATTTTAAATTTTCAACTTCGTACAATTCGGAATAGTTTTTATATGATTCGAAATGATTTTTGGTGCGGATATTACATAAAAAGTTTCGGGACGATTTGGTTTAGAAAAAGTCAAAAGTCAACGATTTTTTCAGTTTCGGTTCTTTTCAATCCGATTATTCAGATTAGTTCGATTATTCTCCAATCCCATGAGCAACCCTAAATAGAGTTACAAATTCTTGAGAATATTTTGGTTTATTGTGATAAATCTAGTATTATGGATTGTAAAATTGTAAATCAAATGAGTGTATGAGATAGGGCTATTCAATAAAATTTAAAATTGAATTAAACCGACCAAACCAACTCAATCCAAACTGAATTTTGATTTTTTGGGTTGGGTTGGGTTAAAAAAATTATAAACTGATAATTTAGTTTGGCTATTAATGATCAAGTCGATGCTAAAAAAAACGCTATCCATGATCCAACAAGCATGTAGCCGACAGTTGACTTAGAAATGACAGCAAAAAAAGGATAATGACTGAGCGACTGATGAGCCAGATACACAGGCACAGGATAGCGTGAGTCGAGACAGAACATGACCTTGAAGATTTTGACCGGTTAATATTCAGAGGTTCTTGTATATGATAGAGATACCTGCATTTGTATAGAATTCTCTAAAAATCATAAAATCTTATAAACCTTATGTAGAGTTATATTTAATTCTAAAGATTAGAGTGTTCTAAAGGAGTTTGGAGAATTTTTTACAACACGTAGAGTTCAAGGCTTTGCCTATAAATAAGTTAAAACTTGCATTTATAACTATCAAATTGGGAATATAAACTTCTAACTTTTCTTTCAAAGCTCTTGCTCACCACCACACTTATGAGCTGCATGGCCTAATTGGTTGGCATCAAACTAGCCGTACTATGACACATGTAACCTAGGCATACTACAAAGGTTTTTTTTTTTTTTTTCTTCATTGAGTAAATCTAACAATTTCGCATGTATACTTATAAAGTTAGATTGTAACTATAATGTTACAAATTTATACATGATAATAACAAATAAATCATGTTAAATTCTATGTCAAAGTCTTTACTTTTTAAATCACATTAATAGAGACATAGATTATATGAAAAGATGTATTAAAGATAATGTTATAATTTTAAAAAAAATTAAAGGGATGAAAAATAGAATTTTAAAAATCATTTTAAAGAAAATTTAATTTTTTAATAAAAAATGCAAAATTTTAAAAAAAATTGAGGGTAAATGCCACCCAAAATTTAATTTTTTAAAGAAAAAAAGCAAAATTTTAAAAAATTGAGAGTAAATGTCACCCCCCCTAATCTGATATGAGAATAATATTATCTTTTTATTGGAGTAGGAGCTTAAAGGTCGCAACTGTGATAATAATACCCCTAGTTATTTATGAGAATAATATTTCTCCCTCGTCCCAAATTATTAGTTCACTTTCTAGCTTAATTTTTGTCCCAAATTATTTGTCTCTTTAGGAAATCAATATTTAATATTCTAAATTTACAATTATTTAATAGTATTTTATTTCTCAAATATATTAAAATATAGTCAAAAACTCATTTTATAAATTATGATATTCATATTCATCTCGTTAATTTCTAAGAAATATCAATAGCAACTTAGAGAGAGAATTAAATATTCATTAATATTTTGACCCATTTTCTAGCAAGAATTAAATATTTAGGAGAAAGAAGTAATTTGAAGTTTTATTAAAGTTTTGGAATTTGTTTACTTCTTAATATAAAGAGAAATACTTATCATTGAATTTTAAGGGTAAAAATAGAAGAGAATGTTTAATTAACTAAAAAGCTTATTTTTCTTAATTTTTGTTTAATCGGTTAAAGTGCATAGATAATTTCGGATGGAGAGAGTATCTTTTTGCCACCTCTAGAGTAACAGGTTAGGGGTGGCAACTGGGATAGTAATGTGGTGGTGCAGGAGACGAGAAACTGTAAAACTTCAAATAGAACATATAGAATTACTAGTCTTGTCAGGATTACTGCTACTCTTGCAAACATTTCATCTCTAATCCCTAAAGTGCATGTTTTCTTTTAAAGTGCTCCTAGAACAGCTTAAGTTTCTTACATAGTTGATTTAGCTACTTCAACAATGTTGCTAATGTGACAATGTGCTGGTTGTTGCATTAAGTGATGTGGAAGCAGTCAGGTTTCAGCCTACCTTTTTAGGAAGTCCAGTTGTCGCTAGTATATTATCAATCTGCACATTACATATAAATAATATGAGGTGGTGTTGGTTGTCTTGCATTCGTTATCGGATTAGGATAATATATTTAGATTAAAATATATTTATATATTTAAAAAGTTATGATTATGTTATATACGTAAAGAGTAAGAAGTTATATTTTACTTAATCTTATACTAGTTATGAGTCAAGAGTTTTTATAATTTAATACTTATATATAGGTGGAGTTATAAATTCTTGAGAATATTATGGTTTGTTGTGATAAATCTAGTATTATGGAGTGTAAGATTGTAAATTAAATGAGTGTATGAGTAATATAAGATAAAAACGTAGCAATTATTATTTTGTAAATTTCTTGATAAAAATACTAAAGATAATCTAGTATAAATTTGTTGGTAATAGTATTAAAATGTTTTGTGATGTTTGATGGGATGTATAACTTGCTTTTATTTTTCATCTTATTTTATTTTTATATTATTTTTTCTATTTTTAACTATTTAAACTTAAATTTTCCATTAAAGTCATATCGAGTTACATGTTTTGAATATAGAGTTTTGGAATTTTTAAGATGATAAAATTTGATTAAAGAATAATTTAGACAGTGAAAGATAGAGAAATATGAATTTCTCCAAGAAAAACATATAGTTTAATTTATTTTTATTAGAAAGTTATATTTGACGAAAAGTTGTAAAATATCAGTAAAATTATTTATATATTTATACACTCTATGTCGACATAATAAGTTATGGATCAAAAGTAAAAATCGACAAAAATGTCTGTATCCTCCTTTCATTTGTGAAACAAAGATTAAAAAAATAAAGATAAATTAGTGGTGATACTAAGATAGACATTGGCACAAGCTAAGATGTTTTCACACTTCAAATATATTGATACTTCTGGTGTGATTTCGTATGTTAGTTTGAAGGCTTTAAGGATTGGAGTGGTAGAAATGAAAACATTTTAAAAGAGTTAACATCTTTCAGACTAAGGGTAAGGGCTAAAGAGTAAAGACCAATCCTACCAGGATTAGGGTTACATTAATTTCCGGAGGATAGAACATACAAACCTAACCAGGACTATCGTTATCAATTCCCACACCGGAAAGTGTCACACTATACCACTATTAGAGAAGACGCGACACTCTTCCCCTTGTTGAGTATTTCTCAAGTAACATCTTCCTTTGATTGTTGTGTCAATGGCGTCGTTCAAATTGTTCTTCAAGTTCCAGAGTGCGGAGTCGTTCAGTTCCATCACTGTATGTGAGAATTATATATCGATTGGAGAACTGAAAGATATAATTTGACATTGAGGAACGCAATTAATCGATTCTAGTACCAGTGTAGTAGATAATAATGATGCTACTGCTAAAATTCCGTATGTGGCCGAGGTTCCATCTCCTGGGCAATCTGTGGCTTCAAACGGCGAAGCCAAGAATCCATCTCCTATGCAATCTGTGCCCTCAGACAAAGAAGAGGCTGCCGTGGCTTCAACAACGAAAAAAGATGTTCCTGTTGCGGTTCATGAAGAATCTCGGTCAGCAAAGAATGAAGAAGGCGAGGGAGCAAAGAAGAAGAGAGAGAAATGGTCACGTGCCCTCAGATGCGGTGGATTGCTGCTCAAAATCTTGCAGGCCAGAGTTATATGATGTCTATGGCCTTGCCTGCTTACTATTAGGGCTGTTAATTTCCCGCTTAAATTCGGGATTTGGTCCTATCCGATTGGGTCGGAGATTTCTCTATTTAAACAAAAACGGGTTTTATTTCTCGATCCGTTGATCGAAGACAGGTCGGGAATAAAAATTGTATGATCCCCATCCCTGACCCGATTCGTACAATCTGCTTCATATATATTTTATATTATATATTATATATATATATATAAAAATAGATTATATAAATATCTATATACACATATATAGAGGTAGATTATATATATATATATGATAATATATGTATATATAGGTAGGTTATATATGTATATAAAATAAAATTAAAAAGAGAAGGAGAGGAAAAAAGAAACAAGAAAAGAAAAAATTATAAATTATTAATTTTATTCTTAATAATTTAGTGATATGATAAATACGTAAACCATTGAAAATCACCGCAAAAGTTTTCTAAATGATTAAAAATATATTAGAAGCAAAAAAAAATTCTAAAAAAAATCATTATAAATATTTTTGGATCCAAATGGACCCCGCTTCCCCACTAAATTTCGGCATCACTTCCCCCGCTAAGCCGGAATCAGGAATTATTTTGTTCCTAACAAGTCAGAGACGAGAATTCTCACATTTTTCCGTGACGAGGACGAGCCAGGAATAGGGATATGGGGCATAAGTTGGGGTAGGGCCAAAATTTCTAGTTCCAATCCAGTCCGCTCCATTGCCATCTCTACTTACAATTCATATTGGAGTGCGGGCCGACCCGGAATGAAATCCTTCATGACTTCTGGACTTAGCCCTAGCACTTATGCCCTGATGTACGATGCATCTGGGGCTGCGCAAGTTATGTATGGTAATTTGCGTGGCCATTTCACAGTCCAGATCGAATGTTGTGAATATCTAACGTTCGAAAATGTAATTGTGTGTAAAAAATTTTTTAATAGAATGACGTCGTTTTGACCATTTAAAACGATATCATTTTAATGTTCATGTAATTGTGTGAAATGTTCATATGCTCGTGTCAAATGTTCATATAAACTTAAAACCGTACAACAACTTGCACGGCCCTAAATCCATGTACGATGGGACTAATGTTAGGACTCTCTCTGAAACTTCACAGAAATTTTTGTAATATCTTGTGAAAAAATGAATTTACTGGATTTGCTTTAAAACGTAGAAAACAACTGTTACTTACCATGCTTATTAGTTTAGTGAAGGTTTTTTTTTTTTTTTTTTGGGTCATTTGTATTAATGTCATATTTTACCATATCTTGTCAATGATAAAGTTCACAATATTCTTTCTATTTATTTGTTATTATAATGTGTAAATTTGTAATCTCTTCAATGATAAAGTTCACAATATTCTTTCTATTTATTTGTTATTATCACGTGTAAATTTGTAATATGATGGTTAATATCTAACTTTATATCTATACATAACAAATTGATTCCCTTCATCTAGAAATTGTATTTAAAAATTGAAAATTTTCTTTAAGGAAAGGGGAAAAAAAAAGTTACATGGATAATATTTTTTAAGCATCAATAACTCTTGACAAAATTAACCTTTGCTAAAGTTGTTACCTTTTAAATTGAGTGTTTGTTTGATTCAATTTAAATACTTGAGTCATAGACATTTATAATTTTTAAAAATTTAGAAAATCTCTAATTAGGTCAGACTTCATAACACGTCTGAATAACATGCCTCTTTTAAGAAAAATTCTTAGATGCATCCAGTGCTCGTGCATCAATATGATTGTACTATATATAAATAAAATTATACATACAACTTTCAATGCACATGATACAATTATTTAAAGTACTTGATACATGTGCATCGAGTGCACCTAAGAATTTCCTGCCACTTTATACCTTAGTGCCTTCTTGAAGGAATCAACCATTTGTGGTAACCTATGTACCATTTTCTAGTGCTTATTTACATTTTTAATTGCCGCAATGAAAACCAACTCAATTCGGTTTCAAGATGGACTAATGCATTGCAAATTTAAGGCTGATTTCGTATGATAGAAATCAATGGATAATTTACATATGGGTGCACCAAGAATGAGAGTAGTATTAGAAACTACATGGGAGACTCCAGAAAGGCAAGAACAGCCATTCCAGCAGCCCACACATCATCATCCAATACGTGTTCTGCTGGGGAATGACTGATGCCTCCACGACAGCGAACAAATAACATTCCTACCTGTGAGTCATAGCAAAACTTCAATAACACAGGAAAATTTGCATATCACCTTTGATAGGCCACAAGAATGTACCTTAGTTAGATGAGCCATTGCCATTGCATCATGTCCAGCACCACTCATTAGTATTGGCACATCATCTGGATCCTCACCTGTAATTCTTTTCATAGCAGCATAGGCTGCAGATTTTAGCTGTGAACTCAATACTTTGTCGGAAACCACTGCATTGGCATCATGCTGAAAATGATGAAAAGTGTGTGTCATGGACTGCATCTATAGAGGAAGTACCACAAAGTTAGAAGGAAATTTTGTACCTTACGATCAATGATACAAAATACAGAACGCCGATCACATATTTGATGAATTCGTTTAGATAATTCATAGAGGACAGCTTCTCTTCCCATATCATCAATTGCACGTACATCTACAGTAAATGTTACCTGCACTAGGAAAAATCAAAAGAAGAGCAGATATTGTAACTTCATAGGCATCGTGCATATAACAATCCAGCCAATTCTTAACAAAGTTTACACGTATCAGTTGAGATGATTTGTGCCATTTATATCAAGAACTCAAGGGCCACGGTGGAACTCCTAGCTGTTTTTCGATTTCAAATATTTCTCAACATGAGGGAGGAAATAAGCATCGCTTGTCCTTATTTAAGCATTCAATATGAGATGTCATTGTGTGGTGAAATTTACGAAAGTAATCATCAGTGATTTTGAGGACCTAATAACAATTTGGTTCTGTAATATGCAGTTAAAAAGTCTAGAATTTACTGAAACTCTTAATAGTCTCTCCTTAAAATCTGTTTTGGCGGATGGCAATTCAACTCAGATATAGGAAAGTGAATAATTGATGTTTTGCAACTAGGCATTATTGGATAAATTTTGACGCTACAACTGCTATACATGGTTAAGTAATTTTGAAGAGGAGGGCATGAAATGCTAAGGATTCACATGCATGTATACAACCTCTGAAGTTTCCTAAATTGAAAAGGGGAAATTTAGCAAAGCTGTGAAGTCTTTGAAGATATGTGGATTTGTTATTGTTCCTTCAATTCCAAATAAATATCCTCATTTTCTTTGGAGGATGTCCAAAATATAGCACCTCCTTCAAATAATCTATTTCCCAATTTGAAGGGTTCCTGATTTATTTTAAAGTGAGGGACAACTTCCATTGCAAGTTGAGCAGAAGGGAGTCCAAACATATGCATATAAATTTGCACCACTACTCTCACTTTAAAAATCAAAGCATCTCAAACTCTTATCATAATGGGGAACATAGAGAGTGTACTAACACCTCTCTAAATAACATCTACCATCCTTAGGCATCTAGTCCAATGATCTACGACTTCCTAGATTATTTTCACTTTCCAAGGGAGCTACCCTAAAACAAACATCCAAGTCATGTTCCCCAGAGCTCTGAATATTTAGATTATTCAGACAACCACAAGGGGCAATACAGTATAGAAACTATCTTGTACAAGTCTATCTTAACTAATTAGTCACACATACCCAACATGCAAGTATATTAGCCCTACGATAGAACCTCAACTATAGTATATCAAAGTATATGCTTCTAACTTCGTCAGACTACCAACTCATACTCAAGTCGTAGAGTATTAGTCCACACTATAGCGCTAAAAGTCTAGGTTTCTACCATATAATACTTTAAGAAACCACTACTACAGGTCCTGTTCTACATATTCGAAATACGCTTATGTCATGAAGTGAGTGGACTACTCACTAGCTAAAGGTAAGCCATTCCCTATTTAGGATTCACAACATAATAACCTAGACATGATGAGATTTCCATTCTCATTAATCAGTTAAGAACGAATGTTTATATGTTAAGTAACCCATAATCCATACCTTACTGTGAAAGACCTCCATTCACATAGACCACTTACTTAAACACAATAGGTCTTTTCCAAAGTAGAAATATACTGGCTAGACAAAAGTCTAAATTTTTATGCCAAGCAATGGACATTTTTTTTTTTTGAAGAAAGGATGCATTTTAAAACAACTTTAAGAAGACTTCATAGCATGAAGTGAAAGAGCTAAAGGATGATATTAAGATTGTTTTCATTTGTTTCTGATATTTCAGGAAAAACCAAACAGAAACATATTTATGCTTCTTCCCGCCTTCCTTGTTGGCAAATAAGAAGAATAAGACAGAATACACTTGCATAGCATAAAAAGGGTTCTTCCTCTTTCCTTTGACTGTCATTTTAGTCAGGCATACCTTATATACCTTGTTTCATTTCTTGTTTGACCTATTTCAGATTTTTGTTTTTATTTTTTATTGTTGACAACAAAGTAACTTGTACATTTAATAGCAAAAAGCACCATGACTTCTGTTCATATTTATTTGCCACAAGTCTCCCTTACCCCTCCACTTCCACATAACAGCTCACTTCAACTAGTGCTTTACCTGCCACAATCTCCCTTTCTCTCTCCACTTGGACTCCCCACCAAAATATTTTAACCCAAAATTACAAGCAAGCTCATAGGAAAGAGTAGGTCAGTCACAATCTCCAATACACTAAAGTTATCCAGAATATCATGTTTGATATGCTGTTAGAAGAGGAGGGAAAATTTTACAGTTGATTGGATTTGCAGTTTGAGATATAAGATACTTGCCTCTCCAGGAATCACATTACTTGCACTTGGCCAGCTTGATATTTCTCCAACAGTACAAACAAGAGATCCTGCAAGAGATTTCACCTCAGAAGCTTTACAGTGACTGTCATAAGATAGATAATCATCAGGCTGTTTACAAAGACTCTCCAACAAGACGATTAATTCAGCAGCAGCAGGCATAGGGTCACGGCGCATGGCCATGGGGACAGTTCCTGCATGCCCTTGTGAACCTCTTACAGTCACCTGGTAATAATATGAACTTAGAAGGAAAGGAATGCAATCTAGCTACAAGTTCAATAAGAAACAAGGAATATATGATAGTTATTGATGCAAGGGAAACGGAAGAACACAGCATGGAGATCAAATATATATTAAGAGCAATAAAAATGAAAAGAGAAAATCATAAACTATAGAGGTTGAAAAATGACAAGAAAAGCAAGTATTCAAACTATAGTTTCACAAGAAATCTAACCAAAATCAATGGTTATTTGGTGGCCAAGTCACAAGTCAGCCTCACTGGTTTTTACATGTCATTCATTACTTTTTCATTTCTCCTATGGAACTTCATCCATGCTAATAAGGAAATGAACCGTCGAGTCATTCTACATGAGAAAAACGTGTTCATTTTACATTGTTTAAGGAGAAGTTAAAACATGTAGGCACAAAATTATAGCACTAAAACAAAGGCAAGTCAAAACTATCTGCATTGAATACAAATCATCACGTCTAAATTATTCTATTTGACTCCCTAAGAATTTAAAATTCTATTAGGAAGAACCACAAAATACTGTCAGCATGTCCTACAAATTTTGACAGCACCAATATTTCAAATTACCAGAGTTATTGGCTTGAGAGTTTGCTAACTGTATGCAGAACATTCAATTCTACAGCTTATATTTCTCTACTTTGGTATAATTTTTCTTTTTGAATACCGTATGGCTAAATATGTATAATCCCCGATTCTAATTAGCATGGTTCTTACCATAAGACCTCAAAATCGACAGCATAAGATCTCCCAAGGTTCACACAAATGTAGAGTTAAAGAACATGGCAATCTACGGGTGCAAGCCTGAGAAATACTAATTAACAGAAGAAAGTTTCTAACATTTGAGCACCAGTTGTAAGCAATCTTTAAATGGCTCAGGGATCTTAATACATTCAGCACAATAAGATGCGAAAAGCACAGAGAATTATAGGTAGAGAAGACTGCATCAAAGATGTAGAAAATGCATTTCCAAATATACAGTAAAAATAGCATTTGGAACAGATGGTCTTGAGATCCAGCTGAGTAGAATCTGAATGTTAGCAACCATGTATTATATGCGCTAAAGACTTTTGCAAAACCCTGAGCCATTGCAGAACAATGTGCAAATTAATAGTTTATCAACTTTCTGGTTGCAGAATATGTTGTTTATTAGACAAGTTTAGCAAAATTTGGAGCATCGCCTACAGAAAGGAAGACAAGACAAGCTGACATCAACTAGGCCAGGAGCCAGAAATATCAGAATCCAACAACCTTGGATTGAAAGGTAAAGATGTAAAGATAAAAAGCTGTTATTACACCTTCACAATGTTTAGGATGAATCAAAGGGAATATTGGAACTAAATTGACACTGAAAAACTCAGATATTAAAGAGGCATCTCCCTAAACTAAAATCCATTGATGAAGAAAGGGATCAAATGAGTCCCTGACACCATATTTCCACCTTTTTGTCATCCCTTCAGAAAATTTAAGCGTAATTAACCTTAAATATCATATGGTTAAAGGTGAAAAGATTTCTAATCCAGGAACAAAAAACCAAACTGGAATGAATGCAAACACTCAAAAATAAAAATAACAAGTATAAAATTGTAGAATAAAGCTGTGTACCTTTAGCCGTGTCTGCCCAGCAATGCCTTTCACCAATCCAAGAGGAAGGCCCATGGTCTCCAGCACAGGTCCCTGTTCGATGTGAACCTGAGATATCATCAAAGAAAACCAAAATGAGTGTATGAAATACAGGAGTGTAAAATGAATTTCCCTTGATACTCAATTGCTCAGAGGTTAATTAATGTCATGTACCTCAACATAGCCCCAAACAGATTCTGGATCATATTTTAGCTGTAAAAGGTTTTCCTCTGTAGTTTCTATAGAGTTTTCCTTTAAAGCTGCTTGTACTGTCACACCACTAAATAACATTTTGATATCAATTCAGTGAGTGAATATTTAGAAGTTTAGATTGTACTTAAATAACTCATGCACACCTCTTATCATTTATATGTAATGTGGAGACTGGTAATATACCAGCAATAGCTGCACTTCCTAGAAAGGTAGATTGGAACCTGACTCCTTCCTCATCACTGAATGCAATGACCTGAACATTGTCACAGTGGCAACATTACAGCTGTAGGCTGAAGTGGCTAAATCAACTTGAGAAATTTAACCTGCTCTAAAAGTACTTTCAAAGAAAACATGCACTTTAGGAACTAGAGATGAAATGTTTGGAGCAGCAGCAGCAACCACATAAAAAGACGAGTCATTCTGTAGGTTCTACTGTTTCTCATCTCCTCCACTACCCCAGTTGCCACACCCAAGCTCTTGCTCCAGCAGAAAGATAATATAATTTACAATTTTTTTTAATTACTTTTCAATTCCTTACAAGATTCTTACAACAAATCATATAGAACACTGCTGTTTTTTACCTGGTATTTAGCTGTGCTCTCAAAGGATGACCAAAAAGTTGCAATCCTCTTGTTAATATTTAGAATTTATTTACATTTATTGCACTAGATCAGACAATGGCTTTCATACTTGAATCTTTTTCCCAGCAATAAATCTATCATTTTATTTAGAGACATTTAGAGGAAAGGAAAATGGAGCGATCTGGCAAATATGAGGAGACTATGGGGCGGGCAGTAGATAGAGGATCTAGAGGATCATGTATTTTGGACATGACACAATTGTCTTATCATATAATTGTGTTGACAACATTTGTATCTAAGTTATATATATCTCTTACCAATTCTTTAAGTTTTAAGGTAGGATCTTATTATACTACTTCTAATAAAACACTGGATAATCCATATGATATTTTCCTTGAAAACATTGATATATCTATCCCGCGATATCCTTGATAGCTGAATTTTCTTTCTCTCTTAATTCTGTGGATTTTAAATGTTTAACGCCTAATGTTGCTAGACTAGGCTCCCCTTGCAACAGGATTAAATATCAAAGCAGTTGAACCAGATGATGCATGAGGACAATTAATGGTGCTAACAAACTAAAAAAGGTGTAAAAGTAAATTTGTCAAGGATTTTGTTTTGCATCAAGTGAAAAGAGTTCTGCTGTCATTTGGCTTTTGCCAGATGGTTTCCCTGTTTCATAAATGTTGGCAAAATGCCAAACAGGAGTAACAAGCGCATCATATCCTTTATTATTATAATAATAATAATAATAATAATAATAATAATAATAATAATAATAATAATAATAATAATAAAAGAGCATCATATCCTAATTTTCCTGGTTTAGGTGTTTTTCCGGGAAACTGTTAATTTTGACTTTCCGTACTTTGAATTCACAGAGTCACTGAAGCTTATGTTCCATGGTTTGGGGTTATAATGTTATGCATAATTGATCACGAACCTGTTGCCTTTCATGCTTATTAGTCATTAAATCTACTATTCTGATCTATCTGATAAATCCTATAGCTTGCTGCAGAAGGTAGCCCTAACAAAACACATCCTAGTCCGAAATATATCTACTCAAATTAAATTCATCAAGGTAGATATTCGTTTCTGAAAAACTATGATTGGACATCTTAATCTCCACTGATATGGATGCAAAACAAAAAAGAAAAAGAGAAGAAGAGGAGAAAAGGAGAAAATAAAAGCTAAGCTGTAAAAGAGGAGAAAGGTGTAGAAGATGAAGAGAATTATGCCATGTTTAGTCTCTTCAGATACAGAAAAACCTTAATTGACGTTCAATATCCAAATGGACGAAGATTACTAACCCGTGTTATCAAATTATACTATTCTCATTTTGGATTTTTTTTTTTTTTTTAGTATTATTATTATCTATCTGATTGCATATATTTTCATCAGATCCCTCATTGGTCTTATTCAACAGTAATCCACTCTCTTAATCAAGACCCTCGTATCTATAGTTACACATTAGAGACATTTTGTTCTCATAAGATCACTACTTATCTAACCTAACATACCACATCTACAACGCTGCAAGCTATGTTACAGGCACCCTCCTGCAACAACTTACATGTAACATGTCCCAGAGTCAAGTATATAACCAAGCCTCACCAAGTACATGTATCTCTTGTACTCAAGCCCATGGAAAATGAGGTAATGACGCGGGAGTCTAATTGGGTTTTAAAATCTGAATACCTTAAGGCATTTCAAGTAGATGGTTTATTCTAGCATTTAATCCTCCACTATACTTTTTAGAAGTGTTATGTCTTAATGAGGAAAAGTTTATTGTTAGTGCCATTCAACCAGAATAAAATTCAACACTTGATAATGATGCAGTTGATGTGCAGTGAATTTTCTCATTTAAGTAGCACACAAAAGAAATGAGCTCAATCATAATATCTCGATCTGTTTTAATAGAGCTATTATCAAGATGACTGCCAGTAACTTACCTCAACTGGCCGTCTGAGGTTTCCCAGCCCATTAGTCCTATTCAACACTTTCAATGCAGATAATGCACAAATTATACCTAGCGATCCATCAAATTTCCCAGCATCAATAACAGTATCCTGTCAAAGAAAACAGAGTCAGCAACCATCTGTTCCTGTAAAATACTCTGACCAACTGGTCAGAGAAACATAAATAATAAAATAAAGGTTGTATTGAAAGAAATTCTTGCTTCACCAAATGAGAGCCAATCAGCAGAGCCTTTTCACTTGGAATTATTCCTTCAACTCGACCATGAACATTGCCCATGAGGTCTACCCAGCTGGTGTAAGAGGAAGCCTTAAATGAGTTATTGAAAGACTATGGGGAATGATACAAAGTCAATATCTCACGTTTTCAAACCAGCATCCTCCATCCATTGACGAAGAAGGTTTCCTGCGCGAATAGAAGCTGGGCTCTGGAAAGTCCTCTGAAGATATTCATCTGCATCACTTACCTGCATGGTTTGGCAAAAATGATATAATTTGCAATACCTAAATTTAGCACTATATATTCAGATAAGAGATGTAATATGTTTGAAGCATAACTAAGAGAGAAAGCATATGCATAGAGCATAACTAAGAAGGAGATAATGCATGCATGAAGCATAACTTAGAAGAAAATAACGTTAATATCAGACTGAACAATTTTCCATGTCTTAAAAGATTTAGTGGCCAGCGTCTCCTCACATGTGTAATTGGATGATTATTGTTTGATTGAGTTAACTTAAGCCCTTCTCCTGGATTGACACTCAAAGATTCCTGGAATTAGTACAATTTAAGCCAATTGAAAGAAATCTAGACAACTCATGCTGTAAAGAAAAATGAAAGGCAAGAAATGGACATATTCTCTGATGAAAATTAAGGAACACAGAGAATCCTCCATTGATACTTAAAAGTATCCACAAATTCATATTTCATGCAGCATGCTGACAAAAGGCTGAAGCATGGCAGGATGAAACCCATTCAGGAAACTACAAAGAAGAGATGTGAAAGACTCATATTTCGCTAAGAAATCAATAAAAGCTATCACAGGAAAAATAAGTCTCAGCTGAAGCCAAAGTAGCTGTTGTTGTATGATTATATCTGCAATTCTTTTTTTTTTTCCCTCCAAACACAAGGCAAAGATTAACAAAAAGACACAATATATGGTACAGTTCTCTCTTATGTAGGATTTGAAAGACAGTTCACGGAGGCAGAGGTAGATTAACAATATCCATTTTCTTCTTCTTCTTCTTTACTGCTCTTCCTAAATTCTGTCAGAAGCAGTAACAAAGAATAGCACATTTTCTGGGTATTTTTTTTCCCCAACTTTTCTTTTTGCAAGGAGGTGTTAGGAATTAGGTCCGCTATAGATGTTAGGAATACATCCAAGGAAATATTTTTGCATGAAAGAAGATATGGCAGAAGGAGATGAGAAAAAAGGGGCTGCGCTGTCTTCAGAGATATGCAAACTTAATTTGCAAAGGGTGGGACAGGCAAGAAACCTGAGTGAAATATTTCTGGGTATTTTTTTTCCCCAACTTTTCTTTTTGCAAGGAGGTGTTAGGAATTAGGTCCGCTATAGATGTTAGGAATACATCCAAGGAAATATTTTTGCATGAAAGAAGATATGGCAGAAGGAGATGAGAAAAAAGGGGTTGCGCTGTCTTCAGAGATATGCAAACTTAATTTGCAAAGGGTGGGACAGGCAAGAAACCTGAGTGAATATGTGGCAGACAACGTAAAATTCGAAGGTTGAGGAAATCGTCTATTCTGTAGCATAATAATGTCAAGTTCTGTTAATGTCTCAAGTTATCGTAAAGCATGTAAGATGGGAACAATGAACAGCATGTGGCAATTTACATTTTAAGCTTCCATTCAAGTTTTCACCAAACATTACACAGTATTTTCTTGTAATGCAGCCAATTTCATGGAATTATTATATAAAGTTGGGCAGTCGTTATACATGGCTGCGTGTGAGACATGTCTGACTAGCAACAACTTGTTTTTCAGAAGCATTTCATGTCTAATAGGCACATCATGAGAACTCCATTTTAACAAATTGTAAAATATCCTTCAGTCCTTGACTACAGGACTAATAAAAGTGAAGCAACAAATTGCCTATAGACAAAGTGGAGTTGATCTCTATATATTCTAATCAATTATTTGATGTTATTTAGTGATCCCTCACTTCCTCACTTTTCTGGGATAAGTAGCCAGATGATCACAAGGTGAATCTAACTTAGAGCATTAACAAGTCACAGATTATTGTCCATCAAGAGATATTTTCTGACTTTGAGACTCCATAAAGTGACAAGTTATTATTGTTTTGCAGGAATGAAACTCAGCAAAGGTTGGAACAGCAAGCTGACAAAACCTATCAAATTAAGTGCTATCATGAAAGGTTTCTTTGGTTTGTGTACAAATGTATATGACTGGCTAATACAAGTGTAACATCCTTAAGTTATTTTCATGGGCACTTTTCATACATGAAGAAATTTCTGGGTGTCCTCTTTTACCGGGACGGGCTGGCCATTGCACATGAAAGAGACATTTTGTAACCTATCTATTGTGAAGTTGAAGCTATTAATAGCCAACTAGAAGGGCGTTGACCCATAAGGTAAGGCAATATGGCATATCTGGAATTTCAAAGTGTCTATACTCTTCTTTCTTTCCCTTCACTTCTTACTTTATCTTCAATCTGCATCGTCATTTCCCAAAATCTTCTTTATACTATTTCTGGGAAGTTCCAGATAATAACAAATTTGTCTAATAACATTTTCATATAAAAATGGGAATAATCCCATATACTTATCCAAAAAATATAATATATATTTGACAACCTATAAGGTGATAAAATACATAAAATATAAAAGTAAAACATACTAAAAAACAATGGGAAGAAAAGCACTAGTCCCTGGTTCACCATAAGAAGATCGTCTACATACCATACCATGATCAGGATCTTATTTTCAGCTATTTATTCATCAGAGAGAAGATCCAGATTTTACCTTTCCGAGCTCATTGAGTCTTGCCACGGCCTCCTCCTTTAGAATCTGTTGAAATAAATTGTATGTTGTGCTTTTTGTCTCTTCAATGCCTAATAAGTTCCAAAAAGCTATTACCATCACATCTTTGAAATCGTGAAAGATAAATTTTGAATAAAGCCATACAGGTCTTTGACGACAAGATGGGAGCCTCTTGTATATGAGATGGAAAGAAAATCTTATTTTCTCTCAATTTAATTGAAAAGCTTTCCCACCATATCATTTAGGGCAGATCAAATGTACATTAGGAGAGAAATATGGTTCTTTCTTGTAATTAAGCTGGTAACGTTTAGAGACAAAGGTTAAAAAACACACAGCGTTACCAAAGTTCAATAGAGAAAAAATATAACAATATTTCCTTAATGCATTTCAGGGAGTAAATAAATCATAAATACGAAAAACAACAGTTCAGATTAATGATTGAATATGTGAAGGTTGGTCATCAATTACAGTAGCATGGGAATTGACAAACAAGGATCAAAATCCTGAGGATAACAACAGCACATTAAAGGTGAGTGCCAGTAAAACAGGAAGGTTTGACAAAATTAGCAAAAGTTGGAGTCTTGAACATATTTCCATTTTTTTCCTGATGAATCTTTTGCATCCACAAAACATATTTCCATTTTTTTTCTTCTGCCTATCTTATCTAACTCCCCATTTCACCGCCCACCAAGAGAAAAGTAAATGAATGTAGCAGGGGAAGCAACACTAACAACATATAACAATCACCCAAAATAATAATAATAATGAGATAGAGAAAGACAGCAAGTACTAGACCAGTCACAGGAATATTAAAATAGTGAAATTGGCAAAGAGTGTGAACGTTTCGACATCATGAGTTGAACTAGCCATTGAGATAAATTCCGTCGAAACCCCAAAGAAGTTAGTATCCTTTCTAAAAAGGGTCTCCATGTGTACTATCTGAAACCCAAAGTTAAAGAAAATAATAACATTCAGATGAAGCCCAAAGATTATCACCTGTTCCTCAGCTGGACAATGAAATAAACAATCTAACCCAAAGAAAAGCATGAATATGATAGATAACAAACTCAGAATAAACAGCATCATATATGACATTGCTAGCCATAGCTATTCACCATAGGATAAAATTATTGAGCAGCATCAACTGCCCAGTAAGTAAAAAGCAAGAAAGAACATGAACTTTCCTTAAAAGGAAAAGAAAAACATCGAAAAGGGTCTGGAATTCACATAACCATAGCATTTCAATTGCAAAAATAGAACAAACAGAAGGACAATTAGAATTACCATCGTTTGTGCTACTGGAAGCAATTATTAGTGACAGAAAAACCACCACCAACAAAGACAAATTAAAAGAGCATTGAAGAAACGCCATGGCTGCCACTGCAAAGCTTCAAGAAAATTCCAGAAAGTAAATAAACTGGAAGCAAAGCAGCCACAGCTCGTAACTCTGATGGCTGAAGGTGGCGAAATCAGTGACCACCTCCTAATCATTGGCATGCCTATGAGTCATTGCCCACAGTCACAGACGATCCATACGGTTCGTGACATGGATTCTTGTGAGGCGGGCCCCACTAAAATGCCCCAGATTCTCGTGGGCCTTTCAGAATTTTTTGTTATTTTTTTCCCTATTTTATTTTAGGCAGTTGGAAATAATTTTTAAAATTAATTTTTTATTTGAAATTATTAATTACAAAAATACAAAAAACTTTGAGCGTGTTATGAATTATTGGAATCTCCATTAATTAGTGGAGGCTCCACTAATTATGGATTTATGTGAATTATTAGAAGATTTTTATGGATGTCCACCATTTAGTGGAGACACCATTAATTGAGATTAGTTGAAGATGATGTATGCCATGATATATTCCACTAATTAGAGCTCTATAAATAGAGCTATTCTCTAAGCTTGTAATACACTATTATTTTGTGAAAGAAAGATTAGTGAAAGAAATATTAGAGAAAGAATTGTGAGAGAAAGAAAGAGAGAAGTTTGAAGAGAAATTCTTGTGCAAAGAATAGTTAGAATTTTCTTAGTGTGTAGTGTGTAGATTTTATTCTAACACTGCCCTAATTTTATAACACGTTATCAGCACGAGTCTCTGCCGTTATTAAAGTCAGAAGACAGGTACGCATTTATTGATCTCGCTAAATTCGAATTTGTAGCCCTTGATATTTTTGAAAAAAAAAATTATATGTCATACAGAAATGTATCTAAATGCTAAAAAAAATGAGATCCATATGTCATGTGGATAAAAAGAAAGATTTGACCACCTGAAGATGGTCGTACTACCCACTGCACGGTATGAATGGTTGCACCTGAAGTTGCAATATTGTAAAACCGTGAACTCCGTGATGTATAAAACTACATCTTAGTTAAAAAATTTGCGGAGAAAAAGTTATCGATGAAGTTATATTGGAGAAGACATTCTCCACTTTTCATACCTCGAATATTGTCCTGCGATAACAATATCGAGAAAAGGGTATCCAAAATTGACAGCTTTAACATGAGTTATTATTGAGAAATCATGAAGCCAGATGAACTGGCTCAACAGCACTCCCAGAAGTGAATGTTGTTGGCTCCAGCAGAAGCCATCGTTATAGTCGTAGTTGTGGCAGTGGCCGTGGTTATGGTCATGGACACACTCGATATTTCCCTTATCACGAGAAATATCGGCCACCGAAGTGGAACGAGAAAAGATAATAAGGGAAAAAGATATTTCTATTAATAATAAGCATCACATCTTTTATTCATATCACTAGTGTTCATATGAACTTGATGATACATGCTTATAGTTGCTCTTTTGTAATTGAGCTGACAAATGTAAGATGAAGGTTTGTAATTGTTCTTTTTCAATATTTACATTAGAGGACGACAAACAATTAGTAATTATGGACTTCAGCTCTTCTTTTTCAACATCCTCCTCCTTTTCTTTCCCCTTTGAGCCAGCATCGAGACTAGCAGCAGAATTAGCCGTAAAATTACTGCGAAATGAGTCTTGAGATTTTATGATCTCCTTAAGTTTATTATATTTCTTATTATATTTGGCCTTGAAGCATGCTTGTCTCAATTTCTGTGTTTGGTCCTCTAACTGCGTATTAGGACTTTCTTCCACCAACTGTTTTTCACATTCCGATGATCGCAATGGCTTCTTTCAACTTCTTCTCGACCATATGTCCTCCTTCTTCTTTATTTTGCATCTCCTGTAAATCGAAGTGATATCATTGGTTATTTATTTATAAATCTTTCATAGTTTCATACTTGCAAATTATAAGTATGTATGAGAGAGAACCTGAACATTCTTAATTATGGTCTCCAAACTCACCAACTTCATGTGAGGCCATCGACGAATTCTTAACTCCCTACATCTTTTCTTGAGACAGGTTATGCCAATATTCAATTCTTTGGCTGCGCTCTTGATTGGTAGGTAAAAGTATTGCGAAATTGTTTCTCTTGATAGTGTCTGGGAGTTATTGCCCTTCTTTTCTCTCTGCCTCTTAATCATCTTCTTCTCCCCAAGAATTTTGTCTGCAATAATATCTTGAACTTCGATATTATGCATTTCATGAGTACTTACTCCGACTTCGTTGTCAAGACCACTCATTATTTCTCCTAGAAAAATAAAATAATATCAGTAAAGGTAATACCATTCAAAATCCATGTTTAAATGTATAATAACCTGGAAACATATTCTGGCTTTGTTCAAAATCCATTAGAGAATAGAATGGATCATGCACAAGCATATCCTCATTCAAAGGAATAGCATCAAGAGGAACAGTATCAAAAGCGAGTCTCTTGTAGGGGTAGATCAACTTGGTCCAAAGCGAGTATGTTCAAAACTTCCATCGATTTACATCAAAAACAAACCAAAAGAGAGTTTAATTTCATTATCAAGCACACTAAAAATAAATGGAAGCCATCAAAGGTATCTCACCTGAAATTAGGAGGAAGTGGTTGGTTTGGAAAGGAAAACATATCAAAATCTTCTGCGTTCGAATTAGGCAGAAGCGGTTGGTTTGGAAATGAAAATACATCAACATCTGCTGTAGAAACTAAGTCAAAATTTGACCATGTCTCAAATGAATTACGAGTCTCCATATCTCGCTTTGTGATTTTTGTTTTTGATGTTTACTAATGATCGATAACCGATATATATATCGATATATACATATATATATATATATATATCTGTATGAGGAAGAAGAAGAGGTAGATGGTAGGTAGAGGGTCGGAGGAGAAGAAAAGACAAGAGAGGAAGAGGAAAAGTCGGTAACGGGAAGAGTGAAAAAAAAAAAAGGAGATATTTTTCTTGGCATTTCCTACTTGTCATCATTTTCTTATATTTCTTTTCTTATTCTCTTGTGAAATCATTATTCCCTAAATTAGGGGAGAATAGAAACGAGTACAAGAAAGATCGTGATTGGACAACATCATTAAATTATCTTGATCCACATACAAGCGCGTGTGAACTTGAAGTTCAAAAGATAATTCATTTGCAAAGCATTGCAAATCAAATGCCAGACGCTTTTGTTGACTCCGGAAGAGTTACAAAATCGCATATTCCGACTATAAATGCTCCTATTCGAATTGAAGTTCCAGTGAGAACAAAATATTATACCTATAGTTGCTTGAGTCAAAAACACGCCGGAAGCGTGGCCGACCTCTTGGTTCTAAAGATAAAAATCCTCGAAAGAAAAGAGGATTAAGCTGATCCGGAAGATCATATTGAAGAAAAGAATGATAAAGACCAAGAGAGAACGATGACAAAGAACCGGAAGTTGATGAAAGTAACACTGAAATTTCTATCAATTATACCACTTCAGGTAGAAGTTGGAATCGGATAGAAACTGTTATTGATAATATATTTGCATACAATATATCTCTTGATGTTACACAGGATAATGATGATCTTGAACCAATATCGAGTTGATGAATGTCGGCATAGAAAAGATTGGTTGCAATGGAAAGATGCGATTCAATCGGAGTTAAATGCAACGACAAAACGTGAAGTCTTCGGACTGCGAGTCCGAACACCGGAAGGTGTAAAACCTGTTGGCTACAAATGGATATTTGTGCGAAAGCGCAATGAAAAGAGTAAAATCGTTCGATATAAAGCGCGATTAGTAGCCAAAGGTTTTTCACAAAGACCAGGTATTGATTATGATGAAACTTATTCTCCTATTGTTGATGCTATTACACTCAGATATCTTATCGGTTTGGCGAGTACATGAAAAGATAGATATGCGCCTATTAGATGTTATCATCTGCTTACTTGTATGGAAATTTAGAAAATGATGTTTACATGAAAATCCCGAAGGATTTCATATGCACGAAGCATATAAACATTATCCTCGTGAAAATTACTCCATCAAGTTGCGAAATCATTATATGGCTTCGAAGAAATGCGGCGCATGTGGTTCACACGTCTTAGTGAATATTTATTGAAAGCGGGATTTAAAAATGACCAGCAAGATTTAGTTCTTCACCAACATGACGAGATTGGAATGGAATTAAACAAGTCATTCGATATCTCCAAGCAGCTACTTCTTCAAATTATGTTGAAATTACAGCCATTCATGAAGCAAGTAGAGAATGATTCATTATATTCGAGAAAGTTGTGGATTATCATCAATCAAAGATATTCCAACTCCTCTTTATGAAGACAATGCAGCTTGCATAGCTCAATTACGAGGAGGATATATTAAAGGAGATCGGACAAAACATATTTCACCAAAATTCTTCTTTACTCATGAACTCCAGAAGAAATGTGAAATTGATGTGCTACAAATTCGGTCATGTGATAACCTCGCAGATATTTTTACGAAGACTTTACCGACTGCAACATTTAAGAAGTTGAGATATAAAATCGGTATGCGTCGGTTTAAAGATTTAAAGGAATCATCTCATCAGGGGAAGTAATAAATAGACATATAGAATAGTGTACTCTTTTTCCTTCACTAGATTTTTTTTCCCACTGAGTTTTTATCTAGTAAGGTTTTAACGAGGCATATTCTTTATGTATGGATGGACATCCAAGGGGGAGTATTATGAATTATTGGAATCTCCATTAATTAGTGGAGGCTCCACTAATTATGGATTTATGTGAATTATTAGAAGATTTTTATGGATGTCCACCATTTAGTGGAGACACCATTAATTGAGATTAGTTGAAGATGATGTATGCCATGATGTATTCCACTAATTAGAGCTCTATAAATAGAGCTATTCTCTAAGCTTGTAATACACCATTATTTTGTGAAAGAAAGATTAGTGAAAGAAATATTAGAGAAAGAATTGTGAGAGAAAGAAAGAGAGAAGTTTGAAGAGAAATTCTTGTGCAAAGAATAGTTAGAATTTTCTTAGTGTGTAGTGTGTAGATTTTATTCTAACACTACCCTAATTTTATAACAGAGCGAAAGGCTAAAACTTCAATATACCTTTTATACATTTGAGTATCCCGATTAACCCCATCCCTTCTCCTCCATCTCAATCATTGTTGCCTTCTCCTCTCCCTCACCAGCTACCTTCCTCCCTTCTATCCCACTATGTTCCACCTCCTCATCTTGGATTCGAGGCCGCGCAATTTCAGTAAGGAAATCGTGCGGCTCTTTCGCGACCAAGATCGACTCTTTGAAGATTGTGCAGTCAGGGAGAGGTCACGTCTCCCTGTCAAAAAATAGGGCAAAACGATATCGTTTTTCCCAATCTGTCTTTGGCTCAGCTACGGCTAAAGCCAAGTTGGGTTTAGGCCTCCTCACATCCACACTGCGGAGGAGACATTTTGGCAGGTGAGTTGATATTTTTTCAATTGCCGAGACCAACTTTCCCTGCTTCACCTCTCTCAACAAAAAACCACCGCCTGGCTCAAATTTTTTTGTTGCTTCGTTCATCTTTTGAAAAACCACCGCCTCAAAAACCATCCTACCGAAGTCCATATTCCGTCTTCCTCTCACCACCGTAAATACCACATTCCCTTTCCCCTCGGAGTTGCCCATTCATTTCCTAATTGTCAACCTCGTTTCCTGGAACTCTCTCTTCAAAATTGTTCTCAGTCGGTGTCGTTAGCCATTTTTTGCCTCTGTCATCTCACCATGCGGCATTGTTTCCGGGCTGGAGGCTACTCTACATATGACATTCTACTACTGTAAATGTGACTTCTTTGAAAGGTGACTTCTTTTAACTAAAAAATAAATTCTTTTACTACAAATTTTCTTTGTTTCTTTATTTATGCTTGGGTTATGTTTCTCTATTTCCAGGTAATTGCATTTTTATATCTTTCTTCTGATTTTTTAGAGTTCTATCATTTTCTATGAAAGAATTGATATTGTGGTTGTAATGAAAAAAAAATGGTTTGAATACTGTTTAGAAGTTTGTCAGAATTATTATCTTCACATGGTAAAAAAAAAAATCCGGTAAACAGTGCTTTGTTTCTTTGGCTTCTCTGTTTTGGCCTTTTGTATTTCTTCTTTCAAAGCTCTGCGTGTATTCTTGCATGACCAATTTTGATGTAAGAAAGAAAAAATATGTAGTTGTTAAAAGTTAATCACAACTGATCTTTTATAGAGAAACACATGAACATAGCATAGAAATACATTAACACATAGCAGGAGCATATTTACATTTTCATTAATCAAGCAGCATTACAGCACAAACACATTAGCTTGAAGTATACAAATACATAAATAAAGCACAGAAACACTTGAACACACAATAATGAAATATTAACATAGATTCACTCTCAAAATATTACTAACATATTTTTTTCATTATAAAAAATTTTCCTTATCTTTTTTATTCCTTATTCCCTTGTATCTTTGTATTTGGTTTTTATTTCTGGAGAGGTTAGGCCTTATTCTTTTCTTGACCCTCATCTTTTTTGCTTAAAATCTGCAATGAATATCTTATTGTGTGTTCTTGAATTAGCTTGATTCGTAGAATCAAATCTCATCAATGTCTTTAATGGAAGTAGGATAGGAATTTTATCTGTGCTAATTCAAGCTGTTTTTACTGTTTTCTTTCTATTTCTAACAGTATATATTCTACACATCATGTGAAGGCACTCATACGTATAAAGTTAGAATTTTGATTTTTTTTTTATATACCTGTTATTTAGAAAGAAATCTTTAATCACTTAAGAAAAGTAATCAATTAGTAATCTTAATTTTAGTGTATGCCTCTGAACATATTAAGTATGCTTAGTAAAAGATATCAATTACTGACTAATTACAATTTCCATATATAGCCAACCAAACTAATAAGGTACCTTTGGCTAAAGAGATAGAATTTCAAAATTCAACAAGGTCTACTTTCCCCGAAAAAATCAACCAACAATCAGTAAAACACTTTGCAAAAGTTTATTTGCGCATTTATTATTATTTTTTTCTTTTTTCAAAACCACATGTTTATTCTTTCATAGCCATAAATAATTTCTCAACAAACTTTGAAACTAGTGTATTTAGTCACCTTTGTGCAAACCTTGCAAAAATAGATAATTAGATAATTAGGCGCTAGCATATGGTGATTTAAAATCACAACTATCAAACTTATGAGTTATTCATAAATTTTATTCTCCAAATATAGCACATGCCATAGTTTAAACATAAATTTCTCACAAAGTATACAATTTCTCAAATGCTAACATGATAAATAAGCCATGATGGCCTCATACTATACATACTCTAGTTACATTGTGTGTTGCTTGAAGATGGAAACATTCTCCTTATTGCTAGAACTTAATTATCTTGCTACACCATGAAGAACCGAGTCAAGTATGAATATGCCATATAGTATGATGCCATAGCTTTGAACTATATATTATTTTCCCTTCAAATATTAAATTGGATAGCCTTGAACTATATATTTAGTTCCCTAAATATTCATTAACCATTCATGCAAAGAATTTGTGGTACTCAATTTGCATTCCAGTGTTCCTAGATTTATGATTTATAACAAATGATGCAACTTGATGACTGACTACCTGAAATTTACTTCCATCTTGTTTTTAACTAGTACAAATATAGAATGTATTTGAAGCTTTAGGACAATGTATAAAGAAAAAAGAAGAGATGTGGAATAAGAAAATGAAGGCTTAGATGAATACTATTGTTGCCTAACAAAGAAAGATACACCTGTTTTGAATTTCATGGAAGTGTTCATATTTCCACTATGAACACTTGAAAAAAAAAATAGAAGAATAGGGTTTTGCTCATCTTTTTTATTCCTTATTCCTTTGTACCCAAGCATAATTTGATTGTGGCAAGATTAGAATTCTAGAAAGGGATGTTGAGCTTAGTTTTTATTTTTAAAGAAAGTTCATTTGGCTCTTTTTTGCCTATTGGGTAATTATGTATTTAATAGCTAAGAGTAGCATTTATGGAAAATTCATTGAATTTTTAACCGGTGATTGAGTTAATGAGCCCTTAATTTGCATATTTTACGTTATTATTTCTACTTCTTATGTAATTATGTCTTCAGCTTTCACTCTTTCAATAATTAAAGTTGCTGCTTTCGATGGATATTATCTTATATTTCTATTTTTTAGTGCTACAATACCCTTTTAAATATGATTACCGGCTACAGTATTTTGCATAGTTTTACAATATATGCTTATGTTCTGTAAATTTGTTCTATTTCTATTTCTCTTATCTTAAATGTTAAGCTATTGTTTAGTTGCCCAAGGTTTGCCTGCATAGAACATTGCACTACTTATGTAATAGAGGTTTTCCTCATATATGTTCACTTCTAAAAGCATCTCTAATTGAAGAACATCCAATTGATTCTAGTTTCATTAGTTGACAAGATAAATGATATTTTAAGGTGTTAGAATTACTATGCGGCATGATTATGCCACTCTTGAGGAACAAGGCTATTTGCTATAAATAAATTGGATTCCATTTGTACTTCTCTAACTGAAGATGTGGGTGGGGAGGTGATGATAGCTTGACAAAAAGTACGAGGGATTCATGATATGAATCAAAAGATATCTTGATTAAATCTCTGACATTTCCTCACAGTAATTATATTATAATTTTACCAAAAAATATGTAGATGCATTTCTGCTTACCAATTACTTGATTGTTCAATATTTTCTTAGAGTACATTATAATTTTTAAGAGAAATAAAAATTACCTAATTTTGAAATATTCATAAGCAATTAGTTTATCTAATCATTGTTAAAAAAATGTATTCCATGTTTCTGTTGTAGGGAGGCACCCAACAGGGGGGCAAAGCCTCTCGCTCACAGGTAATATTTTGGTTATAACATCATGTTTGTGCTTAGCGTTAGTTGACATTATGTATTTATGTGGGATTTTCATGAATTGATGATATTACTTAAAATATTCTAATGTGCTTCGACAGGCCCGCGAGCAAGCGAGAGTCACTTGAAAAGCTATGCCTGTCGTTGAGACGCAGCAATGGGAGAATTGGTAGAAAGCTACATTCCAGCAGTACAAGGAAGCTTCATCAGGCGTTAGTACTTCTGCAAGAACTAGCAGTCATGTGGGGCATTGATGAGAGCTGCTACAAATGAAGAGCACAAACGCTTATGCCATAACCTGTTTACCTAGGCCTACCAACCACTGAAGACCTCCCCTGACCTATCCGTACTGCATAGATTTTCCTTGCCCTCTACTTCTCCCAAACTGATTTGTTAGATTATATTGGATGTTGCTGTGGGATGTATATTGGACATTAACTGAGGATGAAGTCATTCTATTTATCTAAGGATTTATGGATTGTTGTTGACAGATTATTTTTATTCATGTTTAGAAATCTAGGACTAGTATAAGGGCTTATAACTGTTTGTATTGTTGTTGGTTGTTTGGTAGATATTGACTGAGGATGAATGGTTATTGGTTGTGAAGGATTTGTTGTTTGTATTGTTGTTGATGTGCAGGAGAAATAGTGATAGATTATTATCTAACTTTATTTATGTCTCTCCATATGGTGTTAATCGAATTTGTGTTGTCAGTTCATGTGTTTGTTTATAGTGTTAATGTGGTTGTGTATAGTGTTCATATGTTTATGTGGCATGTTTATGTAGTAACTAGTGCAGGTTGCTTAGGGATTGTGTTCATGTGATTGTGCAAGGTATTCATGTATTTGTGTTAAATGTTCAAATGTTTGTGCGGTGTGTTCATGTAGTAACTAGTGCAGGTTGATCACATGCTTAGGGACTGTGTTCGTGTGATTGTGTAAGGCGTTCATGTATTTGTGTTAGGTGTTCATGTATTTGTATGGCATGTTCATGGTGTAACTAGTGTAGGTTTAGAGGATGCTTAAGGACTGTGTTCATGTGGTTGTATAATGTATTTGTGCTAGGTTTTTATGTGTTTGTGTGGCTTGTTCATATAGTGACTAATGCAGGTTGACCATATGCTTGGAGACTATGTTCATGTAACTATGTAAGGTGTTCATATGTTTGTGCCAAATATTCATGTGTTTGTATGATATGTTCATATAGTAACTAGTGCAGGTTGACCATATACTTAGGGACTGTATTCATGTGGTTGTGTAAGGTGTTCATGTATTTGTGTTAGGTATTCAAATGTTTGTGTGGTGTGTTCATATAGTAACTAGTGCAGGTTTATCATATGCTTAGGGACTGTGTTCATGTGATTGTGTAAGTTGTTCATATATTTGTGTTAGGTGTTCATATGTTTATATGGCATGTTCATGGAATAACTAGTGTAGGTTTAGAGTATGCTTGGGGACTGTATTCATATGGTTCTGTAATGTATTTGTATTTGGTGTTTATGTGTTCGTATGCTTGGAGATTATGTTCATGTATTTATTTCAGGTGTTTATGTGTTTGTGTGGTATGTTCATGTAGTGCCTAGTGCATGACTGTGTTCATGTCGTTGTGTAATATGTTCATGTATTTGTGTTTCTTGTTCATGTAGGTTTTTTGGGTAGGTTGTTTCTGTCTAAAAATATATTTTTGTTTTTATAAATCTTAATACCTGAGGATTAGCATCAATGATGAACTCCAAAATTTGTTATCTTTTGCACTATGATTTGCTTTTCTTATTGTTGGTGCTTTCTAATTTCTAGTTTGTAGCTTTATTAGCACTACAACTTTCGAATCTTTTGGACCTCTGGTCCTGTTCATTTCATTGACTGTGTAATGCAGTTTTCTAGATTAGGTTCCATACATTTAGGCTTGAAAGTTATTATAACTTTCATGAAATATTGGTGGATTTGTGCCAGTAGGATACGTTTTGCACCAGTAGTAACTCAGCTTATTACTTTTATTAAAGGGAATTACATGATATCTTCATTCTTGAACAGTCACATGGAACATTAAAACAGTCATACCAATAAAACTTTGAATTATATAGTTCTTCGGTTCTTTCTCCTTTGCATACATTTTTAAGAGGATCATTGGCTGATGTGGAAAAAGATAAGAGTTTATCTAATTCAATTCACTTTTCTGAATTGGTCCCTTTCTAAAGTCATGGCACAATAAAAATTTTACTACTATATGAAACATTACCAATCAAATTTTAAATTCTGACAAGATGTCCTCAGAATTGTACATGCTTGAATGAAACATTACCAATCAAATTTTACTACTATATTTTTTTGTCAGATTGCATCTTCCATATGTTCAAATATTGTGTCAATTTGTGACATAGATTGGGAGGAACCTATAGGTAACAATGTTAGAGAACAATCATATTCACTAAGTGCATATTCAAATATTAAAGGAGTTGCCATATAACATCCAAGAAAAGAAAGATGATTTAAATGCACCAACTGCTTAAATTTAACTGCTATATTTTCTGTAAGGCCCTCTCATTTGAGCATTCGAACCATGTCAACATCTTTGGCTAGTGGCCAAGCAAGTACTAAGTGCAAAGCAAAGCCACTTGTAGCATCTTGCCTACATCAATTTGGTCATAGTTTTTTCCCACCTCTCTATCCATCAAAAGTTCAAATTTCTTCTCTTACATTACTTTCTTAACCTGAAATCAAGTGCCAACTTATTAGTAGCATCACTTAAACTTATTATGGCACAAAATATTTTATTGTCTTAATAGTAATTTTAATAAGAGAGGGAATATAACTTTGTGAACTGACAAAATGGTAAGCTATTAGCAAATATGTTTTGATTGTAAGCAAAGATGCATTTTAGTTTTGAAGTAATTTAAAAGCCATATTCATGCAAATACAGACAGAGTATATTCATTTAGTAGGGCCAGAAAAACATACCTACTCAAACATGACTCAATTTTTATATGTAGTTTTTCAAAATTCAAGAGCTTTAATTCTAATTATATACCAAGAGAATACCAAAATCAAATACATCGGTTTTCTCCGATAATTGATCAGTGAAAAGGTACTCTAGTGCAATGTGGCCAACAGTGCCATGAATAGCTCTTGCAACAGGAGAATCAACATGATCAAGGAGTTTTGCAGTACCAAAGTCACCAAGAACAGGCTCATAGTAATCATCCAGGAGAACATTGGCAACATTTATATCTCAGTGAATTATTTTTTGGATCACATTGTTCATGGAGGTAGAGAAGACCCCTTGCAGCTCCAATTACAGTTCTCTTTCTAATATTCCAATCTAGAGTAGGTCTTCCTGAAATTATCAAGATAAGAAATTTTGTACTCAGGACATTCTTCACATTAGAAGCTTGATGCTAATCTTATTAATAATGGCTTATTACTAGATCAACAATTTTCCATTTACATTCAGCATATACATAATACTTCTGGCAAATCTTCAAAACAATATCTACGCTCTATAAAAATAATTCTATCTGACAACAGAGGGAATAATAACTAAGGATACAATTGTACAACCATTCCCTAACTTGAGACAATACTTTTAATTCTTTTCAACTAACTTACAAGTGACTAAAAGTATTTTTATTTTCAAGTATAAATTTTGGCTACCATTGATTGCCCATTTGTGCATTCCTTCTTCCCAATTAATATCACATCCTCAAAATATTTCAAAGAATATTAAACTGAAACCTAACTTAGTTCAACTTAAAAATGTGAAAATTCTCCACTTTTAAACTTTAGCAAAATTTCTCCACTCCTCTTCATCCCTAGTGTCAAAGTTCATCTGATGTCCCTAGTTGGGAACTATTAGTTGACACAACAAGCTTATGTTATCTATTAAATAATTTAGCCATAGTATTGGGTTCGGAATTTTTAAGCTACTTTACCATACAAGAATGAAAAAAAGAGTCACATTAAGAAAATATTTACCAATAAAGGAAAATTAGGTGGCTTTATGTTCCCAATTACCCCAAAATTCCATCAATTCTTTCAGCTACTAAGAAGTTGAGAGTTCATTACCAAAAAAAGAACAATTCAAAAGACTGAACTCAGCACAGAGAACACATGAATAGAGAACGGGTGGTTAGCAAATAAACAGAGAACACATGAACTTAGTACATATATACTACATAAACTAGTGATATAAACACATAAACAATCAACAAAAAGACATGAACACAATCAAATGGGTGGTTAACAAATTATCAGAGAATACATGAACTCAACACACATACACATAAACTAGCTACACAAACACATGAACAATCCACACAAAGACGTCATACAGTCAAACGGGTGGTTAACAAGTGATTAAAGAATGCATGAACTTTGCACACATACACATCAACTAGTGACACAAACATATGAACAATTCCCACAAACATATGAATACAATCAAACAAGTGGTTAATAAATAAACAGAGAACACATGACTCAGCACACATACACATGAACTAGAAACACAAACACATGAACAATCCATACAAAAACATGAACATAGCCAGTCACACCATAATCATACTATCAGCTACACAACACTAACATCTAACACGGAAACGAATATCAACTTAAAAATCCAAATTACATTAGAAGCATCTTCAGATAAACATACTTAATTGCTACTCAAGAAATTGACAGAAAAATTTTAAAGAATTTTTTTTTTACTGCAGCTCTTCAAGGAGAAAAATACCGTTAGTGTTGAATACCGATAACCTCATATGTCTGCATCAGGAAAGCTTCCATTTTTCAGTGCTTATGATGCTTTGTCCTCCTCTCCCTTTCTTAGATTTGTTGACCCATTTTGCAACAACAAGCCGATGACCTTCTTCAGATTTCAAGGGATTTCACCCATTTCTGTTGTTGTAAGAAAAAGATTTCTTGTTTGAAGAAACGAGAGAGAAACAAGGTGGAAGTATACGCATATCAGGAAAGCATTTGTTTTTGTTTGCCCTGCTTAAATTAGTCTTGTAGGAAAATTTTGGCGGGATCTGAAAATTTGAGAAAGTCAAGCAAAAGTACAAGCTATTAGGCGTTGTGTCAGAGCTGGCTAAAGTAAAGCCGTTTGCTTGGCTCAACTTTTGCCAAAATGACATCGTTTTGACCTTTTTTTGGATACATGAGGTGACTTCTCTTGTATCACATGATTCAGACACCAATACATCTTAACCGCGAAAGGACCGTTCAATTTCCAAGCCCAAATAAATATTATACATAAATAAATATGTAAAAAAAATAAATTATACATAAATATTATTTTATAAATATATGATTTAACAGTATAAAAGAATAAGGGGCCAAAAAAAAGTATGGTATAAAAGAATTACATAACATATCTCAAAATATAGAAAATGAAGTGATGCTTGAATCTTTTGGAACTTATTGGAAAAACTAATTAAATAACATATCAAGAGAGAGGGTTTGTTAAGCTGCAGCTCCGCTGCAAAAGCAGAAGGCAGCCGCCAGTTATGATGAGTAAAATTGCTCATCTCAGTCACCACACTTAGATTAAATTAATTAACGTAATTTGTCCTAATCCTTTTTGATGTTAAGAAGGAAGGAGAGATGCTATCCATGTAAATTCTACGTGCTCTGGCAGTTTCTTTTCATGAAATCTTCATTTTGAACCACAACTATTGTCAAAAAGATAATTGTGTTATAAAATTAGGGTAGTGTTAGAATAAAATCTACACACTACACACTAAGAAAATTCTAACTATTCTTTGCACAAGAATTTCTCTTCAAACTTCTCTCTTTCTTTCTCTCACAATTCTTTCTCTAATCTTTCTTTCACTAATCTTTCTTTCACAAAATGATGGTGTATTACAAGCTTAGAGAATAGCTCTATTTATAGAGCTCTAATTAGTGAAATACATCATGGCATACATCATTTACTAATCTCAATTAATGGTGTCTCCACTAAATGGTGGACATCCATAAAAATCTTCTAATAATTCACATAAATCCATAATTAGTGGAGCCTCCACTAATTAATGGAGATTCCAATAATTCATAACACTCCCCCTTGGATGTCCATCCATACATAAAGAATATGCCTCGTTAAAACCTTACTAGATAAAAATCCAGTGGGAAAAAAATCTAGTGAAGGAAAAAGAGTACACTATTCTATATGTATGTTTATTACTCCCCCTGATGAGATGATTCCTTTAAATCTTTAAACCGACGCATACCGATTTTATATCTCAACTTTTCAAATGTTGCCGTCGGTAAAGTCTTCGTGAAAATATCTGCGAGGTTGTCACATGACCGAATTTGTAGCACATCAATTTCACATTTCTTCTGGAGTTCATGAGTAAAGAAGAATTTTGGTGAAATATGTTTTGTCCGATCTCCTTTAATATATCCTCCTCGTAATTGAGCTATGCAAGCTGCATTGTCTTCATAAAGAGGAGTTGGAATACCTTTGATTGATGATAATCCACAACTTTCTCGGATATAATGAATCATGGATCTTAGCCATACACATTCTCGACTTGCTTCATGAATGGCTATAATTTCAGCATGATTTGAAGAAGTAGCTGCTATAGATTGTTTCGTAGAACGCCATGATATAGCAATATTTCCACATGTAAATAGATAGCCCGTTTGAGAACGTGCTTTATGTGGATCAGATAAATAACCAGCATCTGCATAACCTATCAATGTTGGACTGGTTTTATTTGAATAAAATAATCCGAGATCAATTGTACCTTGGAGATATCGAAGGACTTGTTTAATTCCATTCCAATGTCGTCGTGTTGGTGAAGAACTAAATCTTGCTAATAAATTGACAGCAAAAGCAATATCAGGCCGTGTGTTATTAGCAAGATACATCAATGCACCAATTGCACTGAGATATGGTACTGCAGGACCAAGGAGTTCTTCATCATTTTCTTGAGGTCGGAAAGGATCTTTATCCACATTTAATGATCGCACGATCATTGGAATACTCAATGGATGTACTTTGTCCATGTAAAATCTTTTTAGCACTTTTGCTGTATATGTTGATTGATGAATAAATGTTCCACTCTCCAAATGTTCAATTTGTAAACCAAGGCAAAATTTGGTTTTACCAAAATCCTTGATTTCGAATTCTCTTTTTAAATAATCAATTGTTTCTTGGAGCTCTTCAGGAGTTCCAATAAGATTAATATCATCAACATATATAGCTAATATCACAAATTTAGAACCAGATTTCTTAATAAAAACGCATGGACATACCTGGTCATTTTTAAATCCCGCTTTCAATAAATATTCACTAAGACGTGTGAACCACATGCGCCCGATTGCTTCGAGCCATATAATGATTTCCGCAACTTGATGGAGTAATTTTCACGAGGATAATGTTTATATGCTTCAGGCATATGAAATCCTTCGGGGATTTTCATGTAAACATCATTTTCTAAATTTCCATACAAGTAAGCAAGTGACAACATCTAATAGGCGCATATCTATCTTTTCATGTACTCGCCAAACCGATAAGATATCTGAGTGTAATAGCATCAACAATAGGAGAATAAGTTTCATCATAATCAATACCTGGTCTTTGTGAAAAACCTTGGGCTACTAATCGAGCTTTATATCGAACGATTTCACTCTTTTCATTGCGCTTTCGCACAAATATCCATTTGTAGCCAACAGGTTTTACACCTTTTGGTGTTCGGACTGCAGGTCCGAAGACTTCACGTTTTGCCAGTGCATTTAACTCCGATTGAATCGCATCTTTCCATTGCAGCCAATCTTTTCTATGCCGACATTCATCAACTGATATTGGTTCAGGATCATCATTATCCTGTGTAACATCAAGAGATATATTGTATGCAAATATATTATCAATAACAGTTTCTATCCGATTCCAACTTCTACCGGAAGTGGTATAATTGATAGAAATTTCAGTGTTACTTTCATCAACTTCTGGTTCTTTGTCATCAGTTCTCTCTTGGTCTTTATCATTCTTTGCTTTAATATGATCATCTGGACCATTAATCCTCTCTTCTTTCGAGGATTTTTATCTTTAGAATCAAGAGGTCGGCCATGCTTCTGGCATGCTTTTGGCTCAGCAGCTATAGGTATAATATTTTGTTCTGCTGGAACTTCAATTCGAATAGGAGCATTTATAGCTGGCATATGCGATTTTGTTACTCTTCTAGAGTCAACAAAAGCGTCTGGCATTTGATTTGCAATGCTTTACAAATGAATTATCTTTTGAACTTCAAGTTCACATGCGCTTGTATGCGGATCAAGATAATTTAATGATGTTGTCCAATCACGATCTTTCTTGTACTGTTTCGGTTCTCCCCTTAATTTAGGGAATAATGATTTCATAAGAGAATAAGAAAAGAAATATAAGAAAATGATGACAAGCAGGAAATGCCAAGAAAAATATCTATTTTTTTTTCACTCTTCCCGGTACCGACTTTTCATCTTCCTCTCTTGTCTTTTCTTCTCCTCCGACCCTCTACCTACCATCGACCTCTTCTTCTTCCTCATACGATATATATATATATATATATATATATATGTATCGATATATATCTCAGTTATCAGTCATTAGTAAACATCAAAAACAAAAATCACAAAGCAGATATGGAGACTCGTAATTCATTTGAGACATGGTCAAATTTTGACTCGGTTTCTGCAGCAGATGTTGATGTATTTTTCTTTCCAAACCAACCGCTTCTGCCTAATTCGAACGCAGAAGATTTTGATATGTTTTCCTTTCCAAACCAACCGCTTCCTCCTAATTTCAGGTGAGATACCTTTGAGGGCTTCCATTTGTTTTTAGTATGCTTGATAATGAAATTAAACTCTCTTTTGGTTTGTTTTTTATGTAAATCAGTGGAAGTTTTGAACATACTGCTTTGGACCAAGTTGATCTGCCTCTACAAGAGACTGCTTTTGATACTGTTCCTCTTGATGCTATTCCTTTGAATGAGGATATGCTTGTGCATGATCCTTTCTACTCTCTAATGGATTTTGAACAAAGCCATAATATGTTTCCAAGTTATTATACATTTAAACATGAATTTTGAATGGTATTACCTTTACTGATATTATTTTCTTTTTCTAGGAGAAATAATGAGTGGTCTTGGCAACGAAGTCGGAGTAAGTACTCATGAAATGCATAATATCGAAGTTCAAGATATTATTGCAGACAAAATTCCTGGGGAGAAGAAGATGATTAAGAGGCAGAGAGAGAAGAAGGGCAATAACTCCCAGACACTATCAAGAGAAACAATTTCGCAATACTTTTACCTACCAATCAAGAGCGCAGCCAAAGAATTGAATATTGGCATAACCCGTCTCAAGAAAAGATGTAGGGAGTTAGGAATTCGTCGATGGCCTCACAGGAAGTTGGTGAGCTTGGAGACCATAATTAAGAATGTTCAGGTTCTCTCTCATACATACTTATAATTTGCAAGTATGAAACTATGAAAGATTTATAAATAAATAACCGATGATATCACTTCGATTTACAGGAGATGCAAAATAAAGAAGAAGGAGGACATATGGCTGAGAAGAAGTTGAAAGAAGCCATTGCGATATTGGAATGTGAAAAACAGTTGGTGGAAGAAAGTCCTAATACGCAGTTAGAGGACCAAACACAGAAATTGAGACAAGCATGCTTCAAGGCCAAATATAATAAGAAATATAATAAACTTAAGGAGATCATAAAATCTCAAGACTCATTTCGCAGTAATTTTACGGCTAATTCTGCTGCTAGTCTCGATGCTGGCTCAAAGGGGAAAGAAAAGGAGGAGGATGTTGAAAAAGAGGAGCTGAAGTCCATAATTACTAATTGTTTGTCGTCCTCTAATGTAAATATTGAAAAAGAACAATTACAAACCTTCATCTTACATTTGTCAGTTCAATTACAAAAGAGCAACTATAAGCATGTATCATCAAGTTCATATGAACACTAGTGATATGAATAAAAGATGTGATGCTTATTATTAATGGAAATATCTTTTTCCCTTATTATCTTTTTTGTTCCACTTCGGTGGCCGATGTTCTCTCGTGATAAGGGAAATATCGAGTGTGTCCATGACCATAACCACGGCCACTGCCACAACTACGACTATAACGATGGCTTCTACTGGAGCCAACAGCATTCACTTCTGGGAGTGCTGTTGAGCCAGTTCATTTGGCTTCATGATTTCTCAATAATAACTCATGTTAAAGCTGTCAATTTTGGATACCATTTTTCTCGATATTGTTACTGCAAGACAATATTCGAGGTATGAAAAGTGGAGAATGTCTTCTCCAATATAACTTCATCAGTAACTTTTTCTCCGCAAATTTTTTAACTAAGATGTAGTTTTATACATCACGGAGTTTACGGTTTTACAATCTTGCAACTTCATGTGCAACCATTCATACTGTGCAAGTGGGTAGTACGACCATCTTCAGGTGGTCAAATCTTTCTTTTTATCCACATGACATATGGATCTCCTTTTTTTTAGCATTTAGATACATTTCTGTATGACATATAATTATTTTTTTCAGAAATATCAAGGGCTATAAATTCGAATTTAGCGAGATCAATAAATGCGTACCTGTCTTCTGGCTTTAATAACGGTAGAGACTCGTGCTGATAACGTGTTATAAAATTAGGGTAGTGTTAGAATAAAATCTACACACTACACACTAAGAAAATTCTAACTATTCTTTGCACAAGAATTTCTCTTCAAACTTCTCTCTTTCTTTCTCTCACAATTCTTTCTCTAATCTTTCTTTCACTAATCTTTCTTTCACAAAATGATGGTGTATTACAAGCTTAGAGAATAGCTCTATTTATAGAGCTCTAATTAGTGAAATACATCATGGCATACATCATCTTCAACTAATCTCAATTAATGGTGTCTCCACTAAATGGTGGACATCCATAAAAATCTTCTAATAATTCACATAAATCCATAATTAGTGGAGCCTCCACTAATTAATGGAGATTCCAATAATTCATAACAAATTGATAATCTTACATAGATATTAAAAACTTATAAAAGTTAATTGTTTCGTATAAAAAAGATAAATCGTAATTTTATAAATATTAAAAATCATTTATACAAATAATTGATTCATGAATTATTATTGCAAACAAAATTAAATTTGGGACTTACTAAATTAATAGCTTTCAAGAGTCTTTGCTTATAGTACGATATAAAATTATTTTGTAAATAATAATAATAATAATAATAATAATAATAATAATAATAATAATAATAATAATTCTTTCTATTTAGGAATAAAAGTTTTAGAAGCTGTTTGGTTAGAGGATTTTTTGATAGGGAATAGAAATAAATTAGAATTGTACTCATTGTTTATTCTTAGTTGGGGTTTATGTATTTTAAAGTAAAGGAACAAAACCATAGTTTCTTTTTTTATTTATTTATTTTTAAACAACTACTTAAGGAATGAATTCCTTCATTTTGTTATAATTCTCATTGCTAAATACAATCCCAAAAGGCTTGTTAATCTTGAAGATTTGACTTAATGGATGATTACATATTTAAGGTTTATCACATTTATGGGATAAAAACATATAACATATTTATGTTTCTTCATTAAAAAAAAAGAAAAAAGAAAAAAGAAAGTATATGTATGTTTTTAAATGTTCCAATTCTTGTCTCGGACAAGAGGGAAGAAACAAGCTGACAATATATATTTTTATTTACTCATTCAAATTGAAGGCTTAGCCCGGCCCGATATGCCTTCAGCACCTCCAATTTAAACAGGGATAAGGACAAATGCAGGGCCTCATCCCTTAGAGGCTGGGATTGCTTCATTTCGGTCCACTCTTAGCCCTCTCAATAATATATATATATATATATATATATATATATATATATATATATATATATAGCATTTGTATTTATAAATAAATATATAAAATTAATATCTAAATAGATTAGTGTATTATGTATATACACAAAATATGAATATATATTATTTGTATGTGACTTTGTTTAATCAATAAATCGCATAAAAAAAAAAACAAAAATACTTGGTTGTCTTCCTAATGAAAAACAATCATTATGAGACAAGACAAGAGATGGCGGATTGTTTTAAAATTTTCTCAATTGTTCTTTACGAAAAGATGTTTTGAAAATTTTTAATATGCTTTAAGGATTGAATCTACTTAAATTATCTTAATCATTGTATTATTATCTCAATGATTCTATAATGTTTATTTAGGTTGAATTTCGTTTTGGAAAGGATTAATCTTGTCATTTACATATTCTACCACTACAAATATTTCTTAATACAAACACACTACACTGTTTATTTCTTTTTCTTTTTTTTTTTGTGTGCGTGAAAATACTTCAATCTAATCGTATAAAAATAAAAATTTCCCAGTGAATTACTAAAGATAAAGAGAGAATAAAATTCTCTGATTAAATTATTTATCACAAATTAATGAAATATGAAAGACCTAGTAAAAATCTTGATGGATTTTCTACAATTTTTGCTCTTAGAAAGATTGTTAATCTTTTGACTTCCCTGCAATAAGATTTCATTATTTGAGCAAATTTTGTTCCTCTTTTCAAGAGTATGCTTAGATAATTATGGTATAGGTTTCAAGAGATGTGACGATACCAATTATTTATTTTCTACTTCTATTTTTGTTTTTTCAAAAAAAAATATATAATTTACTTTCATCCTGATAATAATGCAAAAAAGATTTGGGAAAGTTCTCTCCAGAGGAAGTTTTGTGAATGTAAAATAAAAAATAAAGACACACTTGAATTGGTTTTAAAAAAATAGTATTATAAAAATATGTAAGTGTGATTTTAAATTTATAATAAATTTTGTGGGCTAAGAATTCATATTATCATGTATTAAGAGTGAATAACAAATTGCTAACATTTTATAAATAAAATTTATTCGTATTAAATATATTTTATTTTTAAAAATAAGCACTATAAGTTCTTTTCCCCCTAAAATATACCAAGCTGTCTAGTTGCCTAAGAAGCCTGGTCTTGACAAAAGAAGCATATAACAAACAATTTTCCATTTTTCATTTTTTATAATAAAACAATTTCAGAGAAAATTATATAAAACTTTAAATTCAATCAGACCTACATAAAGGAAAAGAAACTTAGCTACCAATACCATCATGAATTTAATCCAATGTTAGGAATTGTATTTATTTAAAGATAGGTCTTATGAAGTGTAAGTCTACTTGTGCAGGTTTTTTTCTTAAATATAAATGATTGGAATCAATTAACTAACTATGCATAGCGCATAGTTATATAACCATGATAATAACAAATAAATTGAAAGAATATTGTGAAATATCTCATTGAAAGAATATGGTAAAATATACATTAATACAAATGACAAAAAAAAAAGTAAGTAACAGCTGTTTTCTACATTTAAAAGCAAATCTAGTAAATTCTTTTTACAAGATATTACAAAAATTTCCAAAGTCTCAGTGGGAGGGAGGCCTAAAAACATACTCCATGGTAGATTGGATTCGGAGCACAAGGGCCAGGGCCAGGAGTCATGAATGATTCCGTTCCAGGTTGGACGCCCCCAGTCCAATATGGATTGTTAGCAGCAAAGGCCATGGACATCATATAATTCTGGCCTGCAAGATTTTGGGCAGCAATCCACTCGATCTCACCATCATCTGAGGGCACGTGAGCTTTCTTCCCCTTCTTCTTTGCACCCTCGCCTTCTTCATTCTTTCTCCTTTTCTTTGCTCCCTCACCTTCTTCATTCTTTGCTGACTCAGATTCTTCATGAACCGCAACAGGAACATATTCTTTCGTTGGAGCCACAGTAGCCTCTTCTTTGTTTGAGGCCACAGATTGCATTGGAGATGGCCCCCTGGCTGATTGCCCAGCAGATGGAACCGCTGCCATATAGGGGATTTGCACTGTGGTGGAATCATTATTATCTACTACTACACTAGTACTAGCACTGTTTTTAGATTCCAGAAATCGATTAATTGTGTTCCTCAATGTCAAGTTAGGCAAAAGATGATCAGCAAGTATATTTGTAGCCCCACATACACACATGAAATTGTTGGAAATTATATAATTTCTTATGCATTGATCACAGAAACTATCAAAACAACACTTACTAGTGATTACAGCACATTCCATAACCTTTTTACAAATTTTACAATAAAGTTCTGGCGGAAGATCACCAACAGAGCGTTGAATGGTGGGCAGCCCTTCAACTTATTTCTCAAAAGCAGCCTCATCGGGCCTCAAGATTGCAGCTTTAACCTTCTTAATGTCGTAATCAGGGTCTCCATTGGTTGGACAGTGCTGGATGTAGTGCCCTGCAACTTTACACCTATGACAGACATAGCCCTCCGGTGGTATATTTCGCCCCCACATTCTCCTGCCTATACCACCGCCGCCGGTTTCTTGTTGCCCTTCTAGGGCTGGTGCATCGACCAGAGCTTTGATCTTGCTATCCTCATCATCAACAGTACTCAGAGTAGAACTATCACTCAGAGAATTGCTGCCAAAAAACTCATCCCACTCCTCCGAATCACAAATAAAAACCGCAGGCTTGAGAGTAGACTTCTGTTCCTCTTTCAACTCAGGCTCCTCGCCCTCCACAGGAGCAGGGGCAAGAACGATGGGCTTCCGAGGCCATCCAGGAATCCGACGAATCAAGACGGAAGAATTTGCCCGAATCAAGGTAGATTCATCGACGTGTTCTTCGTTGGTCTGTGCATTAGTGATCACGAGATCAAAATCTCTCCCTCTACCAATCTTCGTTTCAAAAATTATATCTTTCAGTTCTCCAATCGATATATAATTCTCACATATAGTGATGGAACTGAACGATTTCGCACTCTTGAATTTGAAGAACAATTGGGACGACGACATTGACGCAGCAATCAAAGGAAGAAACTTCTTGAGAAAATTGAATTGAGGGAGGGGAGCGCGAAGGAGAAGGTTCACAGGAGAAAAGGGTCGGGTCTTCATTTAAAGGGTCTGGACTCTGGGGTGACCTTTTCCAATCAGGAAATTGGCAACCCTAATCCTGGTTAGATTGGGTTTAGCCATAATTATTATTCAGTACATTACAATGTAGCATTTTTTTTACCCTCCAATTTGCTGTGTAAACAATTTTCTCTTTTTTCCCAATATTTTTCTTATTATTCTATTTTCACGCAATATTGTTTCTTGTTGGTTAGGGATGTAAATGGTTCTAATTTTTTTTTTTTTTACTATACGTATTTAACTATTATTCTTTCATTAATTTGATAAATTATTTCCAAATTATTTTACACCTTTTTCTTTTTTTTTGAAGGTAAGTATATATAAGACGTCTAAAATTTTTAGTTCCCTTTCTGTCTCATTATTTGGCAAAGATATAATAGAACAATATTACCATTATTCCCATTTCCATTGAGTTTGGTCAAAAAAGCTTAAAATATGTTTTTAAAAAGAAGGGTTAAATGCATTTTGCTTCCTCAAACGTCACTCCATTAGCAGACTACTCCCTTAAACTTTTAATTGATTCAATAACTTCCTTGAATTCTTGTTTGATTCAAAACCATGCTAATTTAAATTGTAAAGAAATTTTTAATTTGATTAGAAATTAAAATATTTTCCTTCTCCTATTTCTTCTTTTCCTCTTTTATTTGATTTCTGCTATGGGTGTTCGTTCAGTTTTTTGGGTTTAAAATTCGGTTTTCAGTATGATTTTATGAAATTTAGATAAAATCGAATCGAAATTTAACCCATCAAAACTGAAATAACCAAATTGAATCGAATATTTAAAAAAAATCAGTATATATATAAATAAATGATTAATTAATTAATAATATTTTAATATTAATTATATATTTTTAAGAAAAAAATTTACTTTATCATTCTAAGCATAGTCAAAATTCTCCATTACTATCTGAACTTTATTTTGAATTTAATTACTATCTGAATTATAATTTTTTTTTTCTCAAATTGCCATCCAAGAACCTCTGATCGTTAAATTAAATTAGTCAATACGGTAAATTAAACAAAAAGTAGTATAAATTTCTCATTTAACCAATTCAACAAATAAAAAGAGTAAATTGTTTATAAATCTAAACTTGGAAAAATAAAAAAACACTATATAATTGAACTAACTTTCTTAATTTAACCTAACAAAATTAGTTTTTTTGTACTTTGAGTTGATTAGATAAGAGATTTACATTACTTTCTATTTAATTTATTATATTTGTTAACTTAATTTAATGGTCAGATGTGCTTGAATGGTAATTTGAGAAAGAAAATCATAAATCAAATGACAATTAGATTTAAAATGAAGTTCAGATAGTAATGTAGGATTTTAACTATACTTGTAATGACAAAGTGAATTTTTCTTATTTTTAATTTAAAAAATATATTTTCAATTTTTCAATTTTTTATTTTGAAAAATTAAGAACCAAACCAAATTTTTATATAAATTTTAAAACTGAACCGAATTGAACTAAATTTTATTAAAATTGAACTGAAATGAACAATTCGATTCAATTCGATTTAAAAATTCAGTTTAAACTCATAGTGCATAACCCTAATTGCCACTACTAAACAACTCTTGGCAACCAACAAAGTAGCAATGCTTGCACCATTAAGGGGTTTTGATAATACCTCTAATTTTTATTCTAATAAGCCTTTAATATTATAAAAATACTTGTGACAAAAATGGCCGTAGGGACATTTTGAGATTAAAAAAATAATAATAATAATAATGGATGAAGATATATATATAATAAGTTTAAAGAAAAAAATTGTGCTAGTATTTTATAAAAAAGTTTGAAAATCAGCCTTTATAGTAATTTTTTACTCGTGAAAATTGAATAAAATATTATTTCCCAAAAAAAAGAACAAATTGATAAATTTAGTCTCTAAACTTTTTTACTTTGACATAATTAGTTCCTATTATTTTTTTAAAACCTTATAGGTCTTCTATCTTTTATAATTTGGTATATTAGGTCTTCTATCTTTTTTTAATTTGATATATTATGTCCCTGTTCTTTTTTTTTTACTTTATAAGTCCTCTTTCTTTTTTAATTTGGTATATTAGGTCCTCTATCTTTTTTAATTTGATATATTAAGTCCTCAAATCCAAACAATACTACCCCTGACTTGGCCCCGTATGGAAGCGGAGTTATCTCTTGTACGGATTGTCTGGTATCGGAAATCAACTTTTATTACTACAATAGCTAAGTTACTAGGCTATAACATTTATGACATCAATTTATCGAAAGTATCGGACGATTGCAATCTGAAATTGCTTCTGTTGCAAACTATGAGCAAATTTCTGATCGGTATCAAAGATCGAGATCGTTATTTAGTGGAAAGACAAACCACTGTAAGGTCCTTCGGGATTTTGAATTTCATGGACTTGATAATCTCTTGCCGTGGGGATAAGCGCGTGATATTTATGTAAAAATTATTTAAATTTAAAATTTGAATATATTAAATATTTATATAATTAATTTAAATTATAATAACATATATAATACAAAAATAAAATTATAATTAATTTAAAATTTAGTCTTTAATTTTTAAATTTTAAAAATATCACGCGCTCATCCCTACAGTAAGAGATTATCCCGTCTATGAAATTCAAAATCCCGGAGGATCTCACGGTGGTTTGTTTCTCGATCAAATGACGATCTAGATCTTCGATCGCAATTAAAGATTTGCTCATAGTTTGCAACAGAAGCAATTTCAGATCGCAATTGTCCGATACTTTCGATAAATCGAGGTCATAGATGTTATAGCTTAGTGACTTGGCCGTTATAGCAATGAAAGTTAATTTTCTAGTACTAGACGGTTCGTATAGGAGATAACTCCGCTTCCATACAGGGTCAAGTCGGTGGTAGTATTGTTTGGACTTGAGGACCTAATATATCAAATTAAAAAAGATAGATGCCATAATATACCAAATTGAAAAAGATAGAGAATCTATAAAGTTAAAAAAAAAAGAATAGGGACCTCATATATTAAATTAAAAAAGATAGAAAACCTAATATACCAAATTAAAAAAGATAGGTAGCCTATAAAATTCAAGAAAAGAATAAAGACCAATCATGTCAAAGTAAAAAAGTTCAGAGGCTAAATTTACCAATTTGTCAAAAAAAAAAAAGGATTGAAATTTATTGGAAGTATCCATTTGAAAATGGTACGAACAAAACGTGGAGGGAAAAGGGTTGAGACTTTGAATTTCTTTAAAGCTTCCTGCCCCTTCCCTCCAAGAGGACCAAAACCTTTCCAGTCTTCAATTCTTCGCCCTTTATCCTCTCCAACGGATGCTGTGAAGTTCCCATTTCGGAATCAGGGGAAAATTCTAAGCATATTACGGGGAAAATGAAATCTTTGAGCTCCAAGTCCTTCAAACTCCATTTCCTCCCCCTGAATTTTCACCGGTAAAATCCCTTTGATCGGTTAGGCGCTTTTGCATGCCTTTGATCGTCTAATTTGCAAAATCATTATCGTATCAAGTCATATCCAAATTATCTTCTCATCGAAAACCTCCAGTCTCATGGTTTGTTTCCTTCTGGATTGCTCAGCAGATTTTGGTCGAGCGCTTCAATTTCAATCTGGCCTTATGTTTGCTGTGCAGACCAAGGTAAGATCCTCTTTGATACAGAAATTTCAAGGGTTTCAAGTAGAATTTGGTGGTATTATCACTTACTAGTATGGTATTGCGTCTTAATTCTGAATTTGCAGTTCCGATTCAAGTATAGTTTTATTCTATGTTGTGTATACAAAACTACCTTCATAACAGGCCCTAATATTGGGATAGAGCTTTCCAGAAAGTATGATGAATCATTTTTCTTTTTCATTTTTGTTGGAATTCACAAATCCGAGCTATTATAGTCAAGCTGGCGCAGGGGTTGTTCGGATGTGGAGAAGGAAGTATCGATTCTGGGGGTTTGGGCTCATTGGTAAAAAGAATATGGTGCAGTAACTGACCAATGGTTTTCTGAATAGCTTCTGCTGAGTGTGACATGACGGATTTTAGAATTTTCAATGCACATATGTTCAAAACAAAAGCTAAAGACATTATTACTCTTACTGAGCTCACTAGCAGAGAATCCAACAGAGAGTAGAGGTTAGTTTTGGCTTCGTCACAGAATGTGGTTCAACAAATAGTCCAATGGATCCTCCATTCCTACAATGTTTCGGCTTCCACATGTAGTACCAACAAATTCCATGACTATGTTAAATATTAAACAATTTTTAGGTATCAGCAGGCTACTTCACCCGTATAAACACTGATAGTCCTGAAAATTTTGATTTTCTAATTGCTAAGTTTGAGGAATGATTGTATGAAAATTTGTGAATGGGAGACATTTAGCAATTCTAGCCATTCATTCTTAAGGATTATCAAGAAGTCTGAGATTAATGCATTATTGAATTTTCATAGCCAAAAAAGGAGCTCAGGAATAAAAATAGCAGTATTTCCTGTAAGGACAGAGGATTGAATTGGAATTTACGTTCCCAAATCCACATTTGTAGTGCTTCCATCCTTTGCCAATCTTTTTGACATAACCTCAGCTTCTTTTCTCTGTTATGATACATGATACAAGAGGCGATAGTTTATGTACCTTGCTGGTCCAAATTTTGTTTTCTTGTTCACCAAATAAGACGACAAATACATTATTCAGTCTAGGCTGTTGAAATTATCACTTGTTGTCTAGCCAGTGCAAAGGGCTCTTTATGGTAAAGTATTTTGTGAGTTAGTGTTGTTTTTCTTCTGAATCTGAACTGAAGAATTGAACGCTAATTCTGAACTAGGTTGTCTGGAAGCTTTCTTTGATATCTCTACTTACAGCATTTTCCGAGAAACTTTAGATCTTTTATTCTTCACTTTTATTAGTCCTTTCTTTGCTGATAAAAAGGTAAGAACGAATCTTCGAGATGTATTTTTGTAGTCTTAGATTAATCAGAGAAGCTGTTTCATTTTTTTTTCCTGCAGATTGTATAACTTTTTGTGCTAATTTATAATAATTTGATTGCTGTGTTTGTGTGGAGAAGCTTTCTTTTGATTTCTGGATAATGGATCCCCGAATTTGCCATAAACTTTCTCAACCGCTTAAAAATAGATTATGAAATGGAAGATTTCTTATAAGCTGTGGGACCTCTAAATTTAGAGTTTTTCAGTTGTAAACATAGGAGGAACCTAGGGCGAGAGTTACAGGTTTGCAGGACACTTAAGATAGACAGCCCTTTAAGTGTAAATTGTGGTTGACAGTACAGAACAAATTCGTTGAAACTAATCAAATCAATTAACCTAGTGAAACAAAAACTGATTAAGTGTTACAAATAGAAATTCTAATCTTGGAATCCCATGAATTCCCTGCATCTAGCATTGTTAACATTACAATCAAAGTCAAAGTTTAATCTAATAAAACTTACGAAGATCAGGAGAAGAAATAATAGAATATACAGTTGCAACCTTCATCTCCACAGCTTCTGGTAAACCCACAATCTTATTTCTCTTCTTGATTGCCCTGCCCTCTATTGATGAGCGCAAAGCACAACTCATCACCCCTTCGAAATGACCATAGCTGCACTGTCATTCCCTCAGCCAGATTGTTATCCTTCACAACCTTATTCCAAGTAGTCACCAAAAGATAATTTTCACTGACTTTACCACTGCTTTTACCTCCCATATCCCATTTCCTCAAGTTTATCTTGCATTTGTCAAGAGAAGGCTGAATGAACAATGCCTCTATGGAACCCTTTCCAGAAATTTCATCACCTGTTTTCAGTGTTTCCTTCTCCTTCTCCGTCAAAAAGTTGTTCCTTACTTGCTTGAGGGGTATCAGAAAACGGTTTTGTCCTGGATTTACATCAGTCCTGTACAGGGTCTTCTCATAAACAAACACCATTCCCACTTCGGCAGAACCAGTGAGGTCCCGAATTAGAATCTTGAAATTCGTAGGCAAATCCAGACTTGGATTTTGCAGAGTAGGGTTCAAGCTTCTCTTCAGCCTCTTCACTGCCCTCATCTTTGCTTCTATGAAGTTTTTATCCCAGCGGCGTTTCCCTTGTTTCCTAGGCCAAGTCTTGGGTTCTGCAGTAGGTTTCCTGAAGGGTTCTTCTTGCAATGATAATTCCTGAGTGACATTATGAGGGAATGCACTGACAAGATCTTCTTCTTTCTAGGAAAATTGTGGTTTGAAACTGCCTGCTCGGAGGGCAAGAAGAGTAAATGCGGCAGAGACTTCTTCGCTTGTTGATGGACCATCAAGATATGAAGTATCAAATCTTTGGTTCCACTTCTTCTTGAAGGTTCTTCTAGGGTTTCGAAGAACACTACACTTCTCCATACAGAAGACATGTGATTCTAGCAACTTCAGATGATCCCCAAGAACTCCTTTCAATTTCTTGAGGAATTCAGTGGAATATCCATGATCGTGTACAATAACTGGATGCACAGATGATGATGGGCTCCTCTTCTCCATGTCTCAGAACAAGAAAGCTTTGGTGCTAGAAAATCGCTTCTTTCTTCTCTGAATTTGTGAAGTGGAAGAAACAAGAAGATAGAGGAAAGAGGGAATTCTGGGTGATCTTTGTAGAATCAGATCACGAGAGGAGAGTTTCCTAAAGAGAAACTAATTGTTGTATTTGTATATGTAGTGCATGTAGATTCGATTACTTCTGCAACAAGGCGGCAGTATCTTTGTTGGGGAGGGGTTCTTATAATTGAAATACTAAAACCCTGGTGCTGACCAGTCAAAAATGACCGTTGCTGCCGTTGGCCTGAGATACAACAGTTGTCGACATTAATTTATGTGATTTTCATAGATACGATTCTCCGATTTTATTGCCGCAGTACTAATTTTAGGCGGGTTTTGCTAAAACTAGTAAAAAAAAAAAAAAAGCCGTAACTTTTTTGTTTTAAAAATTAGAGTATATGTTTTGTATATTAGAATTATGGGATAATTTTGCAATGAAATCATAAAATTTTTGTCGCTCTAGAATAGGACTTTTAAATGATATATATATATAGAGAGAGAGAGCTAGTCCAAATAAGTTTATCAATATTCATCTACATCGTAATAAAAGGGGGAAAAACATTTGTTGATAGGAACCATGGTAAAATATTAAGGAGGAGAAGTATTACATTATAGAAAGTGTGGTGATGTAGACATAATAGAGTCACATATCCAAAAAATATTGAGGAACAAAGATAACGACAGAATGCAGAGCAGATTGAAGTAGAAAATGGTAGGAGCAAAATAAAACTAGAGGTGAAAATATATGGGGAGATGACATAGAAATGAATTAAGTTGACCAACAAGAGAATCAAGAAAATGAAGCTGCTAATGTGGAGAGAACTAGGAGAAGAAAAAGAAAGGTAACACTGGTCGCAAATTCATCATTATGTTTGATTGAACATTTATTAATTTGATAGTTTTTTCCTCACAACAAGGTGTAATTGCACAAGGACCAAGTAGAAGAAGTAAAAGGTAGGCTAGTAAGAGGAAGAGATCAAATATTGCAGTAGATACTAGATCAAGTGTAGATTTTAAAGGGCAAAAATCAGATAATGAACAAAATAACTCAAGGACTGGTTCTAGTAATCCCTTTAGCTAGCAAGAAATGACAATGGAAGTGGACAGGGTAACCAAAAGCTAATTTGGACATATAGACAATATAATATTTTCATTAATAGATTGTTTGTGTATTTTGATGGTGGTTGTGTATTATAACAAGATAGGACTGCACAAGGGCCAAGCAAGAGAAGTGATGGACAACCAGAAAGTAAAGAGAATGGGGCCAAAAAAAATCCAAGAATTAGCCTTGTGAAATGAAAGAGGGGCATAATGTCCGAAAGTTCTCTTAGATTAGTGAGTCAATTTGTCAAACATGATTAGGAGACACAAATCCAAGGAACATATGTTCTTATAATAGAGATGTTGACAATACAAGTGCTAGTGATATGCATGAATATGTAATTTGCTAGGAATAGACCAAATAGTGTAATGATTCAAGTGGTAGGGATAAAAATTGGCAAGGATTAAAGTGTATATATTTTGGAATATTGTTCTTGACACAGGATGAAAGTGAATATTTTGGAGTAATTTTGTAAAGGATGTATTAGTTGTCTTAAATTATTGTAGTAGTCCAAATTAATAACCCGGCTCAAAATTGTAGGAGCACAACTTAAAAAGGAGAATTTTTTGAGTCTATGGTGGTAGTGGTATGGTGATGTGTATTTTCTTATAAATATGTAATTTGAAAGGTTGCCATATTAACCCTCTTTGTAATAATTTTTCAAAAAGAAATAATAAATCTCTCTCCCTACCTATGGATGTAGGTCACATTGATCAAATCATATAAATTCTGTATATCCTTTAATTTTTCTTACTTTTAATTTCTTCAGTTATTGCTATTTTCTAGGGTATTGTTGTTGGAGATGAACTAATATTTTTTGTTGGGGTGAAATGATGTTCTTTTTGTAAGGTGTGAAAGTATCTTTGAATGTTTGAAGTTGATCCTTTGACATGGATTTGCATTCCTATTCTATTTATTTGCTATCTTTGATTGCTTATTGAGTTTAATTTGAAGCAGCATAATATGCAAGGAAAAAAAAAAAGTAATCCATAAATGAAGGAATTTTGATACAATTGATGCTAAAATACACATTGAAGTACAAACGGTACAAAAATAGATAAGATTGTTAAATCTAAGATTGGAAACTAAATATTACTTGTCCAACTTAACAATCAAGCTAGATGTTTTATGTCCAAAAACCCAGCATATATAACCTTGAAATCTAGAAATCAACATCTAAATTCTTTTGCCATTCAATGTAAGAACGTCTTTGCTGTACTCTTTATCTGTTGTAGAGGATAGCATTTGTAGACTACATAAGATCCATGAAAATAAAAGGAGACTCACATGTAGAGGTTTTTGAACCTCACTCTCATCACTTCAAAACTTAATTCTCTTGATTTCTATTTCAATTTTGACACTTATGCTCAAGATTTTTCAAATTAGTGGCAGAAATGTCAAGGTCATCTTCTATACTTCAAATTCTTTTCAAAAGACCAGGAATCACAATCACTTTTACATATATATTGCATATTTCCGAGTCGACCTATTTGAAAAAAAATCACATCTTTGAGCTTTCAAGAAACTAACAATATTAGTAATTGGAAAGAGAATGACAGTAGGAACAAAGGTTCTTAATAAAATAATACCTGCTACTTTGAACAAGTCATGAATCTTCTTACTGGATTTTTATTTGTTCAAGATGTTTTCAAGCTATTGAATCATCCACAATAGCAATTGGGTAGGACTTCTAGACATTTTCTTTGGGATAACCAAATTAAGCACTTAAAATTAATTAATTAAGTATATTTAATAACGGATAATATTAAATATTTAATTAATTAAGTACGTTTGATAATAGATTTTTATTATCACTTAATTGATTAAGACGAATTGAAATCCTTTTATTAATTTTAAATGAAATAAAATTTATTTAAGTGTGAAGTCTGATTATGCTAAATACTTATATAATTATTAATATTATTTTATATTTAATAAAAATTATAATAAAATATAGTATAAAAATAAATTATAATTAATTCAAACTTTAGATTTAGACTTTAGACATCAAATTTTAAATTCCAGACTTTAAATTTTAGTTTTCAATACGTAAACATTCAGATTTTGATTTTTTCAAACGAGCCCTTCCAAAACAAAAAGAAGGTCAACAATAACTATTCCTTTTATAGTATCAAAAGAAGCCATATTGGAGGGAAGCATTTGGGGCCCAATCACCAACCAGAATGATAATTTTATCCTTAATTTTTGGCAATTGGGAGGGTTGACCATTGGTCAACTAAGGCAAGGACTAAAGCTTGACATTTTAAAAGTTTGAGGGGGCATTTGGCTCTTTTTTAAGTTAGAAGGTAAAATTTGTATATTGAAATAGTTTGAAGATTATTAAGATTGTTTGCCCTAAAAAATTATTTATCATTTTTTTGTTCTATAGGTTTTTTTAATAAAGAATGGGGACAAGAAATTTCTAATAACTTAATTTTTTTTTTTGAAAAGATAATTTTTCTTATCAATTCTTATTAAAAATAGAGAGGAGCCTTGTTTAAATATCAAAAGTGCAATTTTTAGTGAGTAAGTGAGTTTTTAATTACTATTGGGATTTTATTTTGTATTTTTTTTGGGACTTTAAATATGTTAAAAATTTCTACCTTTGGGTATTCTTTTATTGTGCTTTGGTTAGAAATCCATCTCAACTCAATCACATTAAATTCTCATTCCTTATTTATTTAAATTCACATACCCCACATGTTAAGTTATTTATTTGTTATCAAAATTTTTATTAATTTGCAAACAAGTAATATCAGAACCAAGTGGTACTAGAGCCAACAATTGCTATCAGAGTTCGGTTTATCAAGGCTAGAGTCACCAAAGTAAGGTCTCCTAAAGCAAGCTTTAGAGCTTCGAAATCATTTAAGTTGGATATTTGGTAATTATGCTGCCGACAAAATTTAAATTTGAGAAGTGTGTGCTGATTCGAGTTGAAGAGGACAAACTTCCTAGATAATGCCAATAAGCCTACACTACAAAGAACAATGTTGTTAGCGATCACAACATCGGTTACTGAATTATAAGTGGCGACCAAAGTGCAAAAGTCGTTATCTAAGTGGTCATTAAAATCTTAGCGACCACATAATGAATTCGGTTTGTTGCTAAGCTGTTGAAAATATAAATAAAAAATAATTATATTTAGAAAATTGTGCGACTACGTTGGTCACTAATTATTGTTTTGGTCAATTTACATTGGGTTGGAAAATCAGTAATTGATTAGCAATCGATGATATCAGTTGCTAATTAGAGACCAATTATTTCGGTTGCTATCTATAAGTAATTAGCGACCGAATGTTGTTGGTCTCTAACTTGGGAGGAATTAGTGACTAACTACTCTTGGTTGCTAATAATTCTATTTTTTTTTAAAAAAAAACTTTTTTGGCAATGAATTTGACCTATTATCATATTTTTTTATGCATTCACAACCAAAATCATCTGAATTAAACAATTAAGAAGAATATTTGTATTCAAAAAATCATTAAATACACAGACAACTTCAAAGATTTATAATTAAACAAAATTATATAAATAACATATGAAGTATGATGTTTGGAGATTACAATATAATTTGAACGTATATATAAAAAAGTATACAATAATAAGCGTTATGGCTAAGAAGGCTACATGCATCATCACTAGTAATATTAGGAGTGTCATAATTATCATTTGAGTTTGGAAAGGAGTTGCTCAAATATGGTGGTGGTGGTGGAAGTACTTGTTACTCTAAATGCTGATAGAGATCTTGCATTTACTCTTCTAGTTAGACAATATACTAATCTTTCTTTTGCATTTTCTTTTTCACTTTTTGTATCATCTTGTACCCTTGCACTTGGGTTGGTGCATTTGAAGGCTCACTGTGGTGATATCCACTTCAAGTATACTTTGATATAAGACGAGAAGACTCAACACTCAACTCATCTTAGCCCTTTTTGAAACCTCTAGTAGCCTGTACAAGTAAAGGCATCTCATCCTTTACCACACCCACTAGTAGAACTCTACTATGAAGCTTGTGATATTAATTCGTTAAATTGCACTTGAAATTTTGTTTTATATATTTGATAAAAAAAAAACTCTATGAAAAAGATTGATATTAATAAATTACATTAATATTTTAAATGTACCCAAGTGTATTGGCTTTATAGTCTACGAATTAGTCTTGCTTAGGCCCAGGTTACTCGTGCTCATGATATTGCTTCTAAACTTTTGAATGAGTAAATGTGTCCCCCAACTCTTAGCGTCTGTACGTAATTGAATAGTACGATATAAATTATTTAGAGAAAAAATAGTTTATCTAGTAAGGTATATATATGAATTGAAAAGTTAGTTACCATCTTTGCCTCTTTCTCCGAAAATGAGATTGATCCTCTATTGAGGTGTAATTGGCCCAAGTCATCACAAAAATTGTCCAAATTTTTCATAACTTTTCTAGATCGTTCTATAAAACCTTTAGACCTTTAATGTTAAACAAGTTGGTGAAGGCATAGAAAACGGAAAACACAGAGCACGCAGCGGAAGCAAAGATAAAAAACTGGAAAAACAAAGAACAGGGGAACTCCAGGGCAGAGCCGGCGCCGGCTCCGGCAGTCCTAGTCGACACCGGTTAGGCTCGTATAGGTTCCGAGGTTTTAAAAATTTTTACCTCTTTTTCTCGTTCTAATAATTGACTAGATTGGAATGTGTGCCGCTGGGTAGGTACGCTGGTAGAAGTTTTTGGTGCAATTTCTGCAAGCCTCCTACTCCGTCTTTGCATATAGGTGAACGCCAATCTCTCGATCTTCCAGTATATGGTCTGCCTAAATCCATTTGGTGAACAACTATAGACTAATGAACCTTTTTTTCTGGAGAGAGAGAGAGACATCTAGCTTTTCACAGAGAAGAAGCTGTCTCAAAGAGTGTATGTTCTTCCAACAACGTTGTTTCCAATCCTCTTGTTTAACCTAAATAAAACCCTAGGTTAAATTGGATTGGGCTATTGGACTCTTAATTTAACATTTTGGACTTAATTAATTATTCTAATTAGAACCAACCAAATGGCCCAATTAATAATTAATTTTTCAGCCCAAATAAATTAGTCCAATTAATAAGCCTATATTAGTTTAGTCCCAAGTTAATCTTTAATTATTCAAATTGGGCCAAAGCCCTGAATAATTAATTAACCCACTAAACTAATTTTATTAATTCTCTCTCCATAGACCTTTATTTAATTCTAACCTAATAATTAAATCAGGCTACTTAAATAAAATAAATTTCATTTAATTTAAAATCAATTTCTTAGCCTGTATTTAATTAGGACTCACGGTCTATATTCGGGACCAAAAGACACACCGCGTGGCTACTAAAATGACTAAAAATACCCTTATCATATAAATAGCTGTATTTTACATTTTAAATATTTTCTAATATCACCATAAGAAAATATTGACCCCAAGGACAGTGCTGCGTTAGCAAAGTCTTCGACCTACAGGTGTAATGACTAAAATATCCCTCTATACATCGCTGTACATTTAGAGAGGAAGAAGTGTACTAACACCTCTCTAAATGTCATCTACTATCCTTAGGCCTCTAGTCCAATAATCCACGACTTCCTGGATTGTTTCCGCTTTCCAAGGGAGTTACCTTAAAGCAAACATCCAAGTCATGTTTCCCAGGACCCTGAAAATTTAGATCATTTAGACAACCACAAGGGGCAATATAGTATAGAAATTATCTTGTACAAGTCTGTCTTAACTAACTAGTCACACATACCTAACATGCAAGTATATTGGTCCTACGATAGAACCTCAACTATAGCATATCAAAGTATATGCTTCTAGTTTCGTCAGACCACCAACTCATACTCAAGTCGTAGAGTACTAGTCCACGTTGTAGCGATAGTAATCTAGGTTTCTACCATATAATACTTTTAGAAACCACTACTACAGCTCTTGTTCTACGTATTCAAAATACGCTTATGCCATGAAGTGAGTGGACTACTCACTAGCTAAAGGTAAGCCATTCCCCATTTAGAATTCACAACATAATAACCTAGACATGATGAAATTTTCATTCTCATCAATTGGTTAAGAACGAATGTTTATGTGTTAAGTAACCCGTGATCCATACCTTACTGTGAAAGACATCCATTCACACGGACCACTTACTTAAACACAATGGGTCTTTTCCAAACGTAATTGTGCATAAATAAAATTGTAAATTCACAAACAATTTCTGAAAATAAATTCTTTTATTAAAACATTCAATTTTTACATTAGAAACCTAGTCTAAGAGGGCATACATCCCAACAGTTGGTCATAGACTATCTTGGATATTTAGGCTGGCCTTTTCTCCCTTTTTTTTTTTTTTAATATTGAACAAAGTGTTTGTCATACCTAAACTCCCATGCCCTCCGGATGATGCCATCGTATTGTGAATCCCACCTAAAGTGTTTCTATGATTTTTAACATAAAAAATTAATCAAGGTTATAGCATATATATATATATATATATATATATATATATATATATATATATAACATATGAATGATTTGAAAGTTAAAACAAATATAACTAATACTTTATACTCAATTACTTACACTAAACTCTACAAACCATATGTCAATACCTTAAGTGAGACTCGAATAGAGTGGTATGAACCACAAAATCGGCCCCCAAAAATACTAGCAATGACACAGGCATAGGTTGACTGATGTGTGAAGTTATATCATAGAATTAGACATTACCAAAATATGTAACACATATATATTTGAATTTAATTTAAGTTATCTTATTTGAGGAGCATTTACATATGTATAATCTATTGTCCAATGCATCATCATGGGCAGTAGAAACAGATGATAATGGTATAGAAGGTGGGGGTATATAAGGAAGGGTACAGATATTGTGAGTGATATTGTAGATGATCGTGGTGCTATAGACATATATAGTTGACCACTGCTAGAAGCTTCACTGTCACTCCCTCTATGCCTAGAACGTGATGCCCAATTATGCTTCTTTTATCCCATATATGAGATATCATATGTTGATATAGTTAGAAAATAATTAACAATAATAGTTAACACATAATAAAAATCAACTCATGTAAAGAACATATTGAAAATTTGTAACAAAACATATACACAACACAAAGGATTTTTTTTTTTTTTTTAAGGTTTGGTAATTTGTGCATGATGCATAAAAGGTTTGGTCACTTACAATATCATTCCCATGTGTAGACAATGCATGATGCTAGAAGGCAAAATAGTCTATATGAAAAGACAATCACCTAAAGTTGATTTTTTTTTTTTTTTTTTGTCTTAGATTTGTTTGTAAAATGGCTTTGTAAAACTCATTTTGTTTTGTCTTGAGATTAAATCTTCCCATTTTGTCACCCTCTATGCCTTGAGAAAAAGATGAAATAGTACATATCTTGCAATGGGAAGGTAAAGGAAATTTTCAACCTAGATTCTTTTTGGAATAATAAATTCCAATATTTTAAACTATTTGATCAAATGTTAAAATTCTATCATGAATGAAGAATCCATTGAAACAAAAAAGAAAGGGATCTGATATAATCTGTTAACACTACAACAAAATAGGCTATTTCCTACTAAAAGTTTCCTACCAAAGCTAAATGGTAGCAAATCAGCTACACATTTCCAACCAAAGAAGTAGTTGGTAGGAAGTTCCCAAACACACTAAATTTGGTAGGAAATGGAGCTGGAAATTTCCATCCACCATACATGTTGGTAGGAAAATATAGGTACATTTTCGTCCAATTTCTAACAACATACATTTTCATAGGAAAATTAGCTACATTTCTGTCCAAAGTACATGTTGGTAGGAAAATATAGTTATAGTTTCCTTCCATCTTACTTGTTGGTTGGAAAACATAGCTATATTTCCATCCAAAAGTTTATGGGTAGGAATAGTAGTAGAACATTTCTTACCAAATTGAGATTTGGTAGGAAAATAATAAATTATTTCTAACCAATGCTATTTTGGTAGGAAAATATAGCTACATTTCCATCCAACTTCTATGTTGGTAGGAAAACATAGTTACATTTTCATCCAAATGTTTATGGATAGGAATAGTTATAAAAACGTTCCTACCAAATTGAGATTTGGTAGGAACTTAATAAATTGTTTCCAACCAATGTTGTTTTGGTAGGAAAATATTGTTACATTTCCGTCCAACTTATATGTTGGTAGGAAAATATAGCTATATTTCCATCCAAATTTTTATGGGTAGGAATAGTAGTAAAAACTTTCCTACCAAATTGAGATTTGGTAGGAAACTAATAAATTGTTTCCAACCAATATTATTTGGGTAGGAAAACATAGCTACATTTCCATCTACACATTTATGGGTAGGAACAATAATAAAAACTTTCTTACCAAATCTTAATGTGGTAGGAAAATAATAAATTATTTCCTATCAATACAATTTTGGTAAGAAATTATAGCTACATTTCCATACAACTTACATTTTGGTAGGAAAATATAGATACATTTCCATCCAAAAATTCATGGGTAGGAATAATAGTAAAAACTTTCCTACCAAATTGAGATGTGGTAGGAAAATAATAAATTATTTCCAATCAATGCTATTTTTGGTAGGAAAGTAAAAAATTCATTTCCGATTACATAATTATATTGGTAGTAAATGAAAATTTTAGATTATTCATTTTGTTTCTTCACAAAAATATTTGTTTCCAACCAAAATTAATATTGGTAGGAGTTTAAAATATATTTTCCAACCATTTAGAAATTTGGTAGGAAATTTGAATTAATTCTCTAAAAAATTATTTTATTTCTTGAAGGTGGAAATTAAATTTATGATTTAAATACTTTTGTGCTTGAAGAAAAATGTAATTTTCGACAAAAAGTAATTTTGGTAGGAGTTTAAATTCCGTTTTTCCAGTCATTTTGAAATTTGCTAGGAAATATGATTTAGTTCTCCAAAAAAATTATTTTGTTTCTCAGAGATGAAAATTAATTAAATTTATAATTTTAATTTTTTCTACTTGAAAAAAATGTAATTTCCAACCAAATGTAATTTTTGGTAGGAAATGGATAGTTATTTTCTGGCCACTTTAATTTGATGTTGGATATTTAATTAATTTTTCAATTTTTGGTTGAAAATATAATTTAATATTTATTTTACTTCAAGCATATGTTCTAACCAATTTGTATTTGGGAGGAAACTGAAAAAAAAAAAAAAAGTTTCTGACCGCATTAGTGTAGGTATGAAATTAATTTTTCAAAATTCATCCTAATTTTTAATTCAATTGAAAAAGATAGTTAAAATATAAATATAGTAAAATAATTTTTGAAGAATTTTCCTAAGACATTAACATGTTGCTAGAAAGTAATTAGTGTTATTAGATAAAGTAAATGTAGTATTTTTGTCATTTTGGGTTTGGTTACAAAAAGAATTTCATCAAATGTTCTAATAAAAAAGTAGTTGATGTATTTCTAGACTTTATACTTTTTAATAAATAAATAAAATATAAAAAGAAGTATCATTTTGGTTTTAAAAAATTGAAATAGGTGCATCCTCCATTCCAGTTTGAATATTCACTTTTGACTTGATAAAAAAAAAATAATTTATCCTTATTATAGTTGTGATTAATTAGTTGCGGGACCATATGAATTAGTGAGATGTAATTCCTTTAAATTAAGAAGATTGTTAGTAGAAATTTGGCTGAAAAATATATGTATTATAAGGGGGTGAACATTCAATTGTAGACATCCCAAATTAAAAATGTGGATATGCAATTTTGGATGGAGGGAGTATTACTTTTTTTTTTTTGAGTTAAATGATTCATATATTCATTTATTCATTCCGTCAAAATATTGAAGTAAGCCTAACATTGATCCATCTTATATTGAAGTAAGCCTAAAATTATATAATGTGATTAATGAATTTTAGTCACAAATGGTTATTTGATTAGACTATTAATTTATTTTAATAATTATTATTTTTAAAGTATATGTAATATCATACTTATTTATGTCAAAGGCTCATAGCTATAGTATAATATATATATATATATATATATATATATATATAATAAGAACGTTTTCACTTTTAACTGTATAAATTTTTTGCTATAAAAAATTAATATTTTAAATTTTATTAAATTAAAAAAGAATAAAAAAATTTATTAAGTTAAAATGATATCATTGTAGTAAAATAAAAATTATAGAATTTTATATGTTTTATATTTTTATTACATTATTAAAAAATTATTTGTATTTTCTATTTATAAATAGGTTGTGTAAATTATGGATATCTATAAATAATTATTTTTAAAAAATTTTATATATTTAAATTATTTTTAAAAATTTTGTGTATACCAAAATTATCATATTTTAAAAAACTTTTTTTTTTTTTGGAAATCATCCCCAATTCCCTCCTTGTTTTGGCGCTTTAATTTTTTTTGCCTCTTCTTCCCGGTTTTGCCTCTTCCTCCCATGACTCCCATGAGTTCATTGTCTTCGTCTATGTCCTCATTCCCAGAACGTCGGTTCTTTTCTTTGTTTACGCTTCAATTTTTGCATTCGTCTTTGGATTTGGTAGTGGTAGGCCAAACATTAGGGCTTTATTCAGGCGATAATAATTTTAATTTTGGTGTGTGTTGTTGTTTTGCAAAGCAGGTGGGAAGATAGTTAACAGAGCACGAAGAAGACGACAAGGGGACCGAAATACCTTGTTACTGTTAAGAGGATACAAGGGGTAAGCTTTCTTGTGTTTTCCCTTGTATTTTCTGAATCTTTATCTTGCTGTGGATATGTACTAGGATTTTGATTTGAATATAATGCAGAAAAAGTGATTTATTTGGCAGAAATATTTGAATTTTATTTATATTGTTGTTTGGGTTTAATGTTAATGGTCTCTATTTGTAATGTTTTGGTGCTGTTGATCATATGGTTGAATGTGGGGTGTGTTAGGAGTTGGGTGGGGGAAAAAGGTTTTGAGCAGTTTGTATCTGAGTAAGCATTTTTGGAATACAATGAATTGAACTATATCCAAGTTTTCATAGTTTGCTACACATTTTCAGTTTCCTGATAGAAAATGGAAGAGTAAGAAATAAGAGTTGTTGTTAATGTGAGATCACATATGAAGATATATGGGAATCACAAACATTTGGCTGATTTTGTTAATTAAAGAAGGGGAAAACAGGAAAATTACAGCTTGACTGTCTTAACAAAGAACGGAAGAGGCTACAAGAATTAAAGTTTTTTTGTACTTGAAAGAGTTTTTTCTTTTTAGGAGACAATTTAATTATGGATGAATTTCTGCTATAGAACTAGTGAATTTCGAAAAACTCCTTCACATAATTGGAATATACAAGCAAGGAAAGAGATCTTCCTTTCAACCCTCAGACTGTTGAAATAAAATCAGAAAGTTCAAATGAACCTCCATTTCACTTAAAGATATTGTGACTATAGATTTGGCATTTTTATTCAGTATTCCTTTAGCCTTCTTCTATTTCTATTTTGTTAATTGCTAGCCTTGGGAGTAATCTGATTCTATTTTTGTTTTGTTCAGTATTCTTTTGTTTCTGTTTCTATTTTGTTGACTGCCTTCTTCTGTTTTTTCTGTTCAGTATTCTTCCTTTCTTCTGTTTATGTTTCTGTTTCTATTTGATCTTGCAGCAGTAAGTTGGAAAAACCAAAATCTAGATTATATGAGGATTTACTATGATCAAAGATCTAATGCATTAATTACTAGCAATGAAACAATCTAAAATGGAATAAGGATTTGATCAAGTATGGGAGTTCAATGCACCTTTCTTAGGGTAGAAACCTAGCAAAAAGAATATATGGGAGTTTAATTTTTTGCATTAACTTGGACATGGTTCCTTTGATACACTTTGGTTGACATATAGTTGTTTTCTTGGAATGTTACATGCTGATTCTGGATGGTTTCATATATCTTCATATTTAAAAAGAGAAGATCCTATATAACTTGTGCTTAATCTTTACCGATGGACATACAAAGCAGCAAAATTCCACCATCGCTGTGGAAATTGCAATCCTTAAACTACTAAAACAGGAGGAAGCATGATAAATATTCTTAGAAATGCAAGTACATACAAGCCTGGAGTCTCTGATAACCAACAAATTCCTCTTTAAAGTTATTAAAACCTTACAAAGTATAAGTACTTGCAACTTTAGAATCTGATAACCAAGATTCATTTATTTAGCTTGCAATCTATTAGTGAAGTTAACTAAAGAATAGACTGTCATTGTCCACCAATAAATTAGCAAATACATTCCTAGATAAAATCCAATATATATGTCATACAAAATCTAAGGAAACACAAATAAACTGTAAATGCCTAAAAAAAATTAGCATCAAAAGATATTACAGTAAGAAAATTTCAGCTAAACCTGCGTGCATTGGCACCACATGAATCCTATCGGCACTCCCAAATCTCTTAACTACACCTCGGCCCTTCTCAATAAGGGAGGCGTAATCATATATGAGAAAAAAAAAATTGTTGTAAGTATTTGCTGAAAGTTGACATTCTCATTTTGTATTTTTTGAAATATTCTCTAATATGAGACAAAGCTATAACATGGAATGAGCAGATCATGCATTGATGAATTTAACTTATAAAACTTTTCAAGATATATATATCGAGTATGTTTATGATCTTTTATTTGGTAGCCTAATATATCTCGGACAATCATCCGAATTACAAATTACTATTGAACTAGTAGATAAGATAATTTTAATAATATTTAAAAAGATGAAAATACTATAAATATTAGTAACTCTAATATTTAAATATTAACAATATTTAAAAAGCTAAAAATATTAAAAATATTAGTAATTCTAATATTAGTGAAGAAAATGAGATAATTTACATAAATAAAGGTTAAAAAATTTATTGGACAAGAATGTTGAAAATAATAGTGTTACCTATTAGCATAGAGAATATTCCATAAGATTCTATTTTACCGAATTCTGGTCATCCCAAATAAAAATCTGAAGATAGCATTCCTAATAACATCTGATCCCAACTCCCAACTTGTGAATAGAAAACTCAAAAAGTGTGTGGCCATGAAAGAGCTATCCTTATTAGCAATTAGATCACAAGTTGGAAACAACAGCCAGTTCAATTTCTACATTTTCTCAATTTCTATCTGTTTTGTGTTTAAACTTTCAATCTATTTGTGCTATATATTCCTCAATGCATTCTTTTTTCAACTTCTGCATGTAAATAAACTAATAATTTTTATACACCACAATGAAAATGTTAGTGAACTCAATGGAGATAGTTTTCTTTCTTTCTTTTTTCTAGATTATTAATTAAACATGAGAGAGGATCGTAGTTGGATGTATGACAGACTTAACCCAGGTCGTAAAGGTATAGTGCGAAGGTTTCATGAGGGGCTACAAACATTCCGTGCTTTTGCTTGCTAGCAGGATACATTCAAACGGGAGGGGGGGGGACAATTAGATGTCCTTATTGCAAATGTAGAAATTTGTGATATGCCATAGCTGATGAAATTGAACTTCATCTTCTTCAGCAAGGTTTCGTGCCTGATTATTATGTTTGGACATTACACGGTGAAAATTTAAACACACAGTCAGAAGGAGTAGGTGTAAATGATTCAATATTCATGGCAAGTAATGATGGGGAACTAAGAAACTAATATAGAGAAATGGTGTGGGATGCTATTGGCCCTTCCATAATGCCACACTCTAAAGAATCACAATTAATTAGAATTATTGAAGAACCACCAAATCCTACGGTAAAACAGTTCTTTGATATGCTTGATGCTGCAGATAAGTCGTTGTGGCCTGGTTGTACTAAACAATCAGTATTATCAACGGTTGGGAGATTGCTGAGCATTATGGCTGACTATAATATGTTTGATGGATGCTTTGATGCAGTAGCTTCTTTCATAAATGAATGCTTGCCAGTGGGGAATATTATGCTTATGGACTTCTATAGCACAAAGAAGATGGTCAAAAGTTTGGGTTTGCCTATGAAATAATTTCATTGTTGTGTAAATGGATGTATATTATATTGGAAAGAAGATGTGAATTTGATGCAATATCGATTTTGTAGAAGTCCTAGGTACAAACTAAAACATGCCAAAAAACATTATGATGTTCCATATGCCAAGATGCATTATCTTCCTCTAACTCCAAGACTTTAAAGATTGTATGCATCTATGGCAACTGAGAAGCACATAAGGTGGCACAATGAACATGTGCAATTAGAACTTGGAAAAATCATTCATCCATCTGATGGAGAAGTTTGAGGCACTTCAAATAAGTTTATCCACCATTTGCTAATGAACCAAGAAATGTAAGAATAGGTTTTGGTACTGATGGCTTTACACCTTATGGACAATCTGAAAAGCAATATTCAAGTTGGCCAGTTATTATCACTCTATACAACTTACCACCTTGGATGTGTATGAAGATCCCTTATATGTTCTTGACTTGTTTGATACTAGGTCCTTACAATCCTAAAAAGAAAATTTATGTTTATTTGCTACCATTAATAGAGGAATTGCAACATCTTTGGGAAACTGGTATGCAGACTTATGATGTGTCAATGAAGCAGAATTTTACATTAAAGACAGCTTTGATGTGGACCATTAATGATTTTCTAGCTTATGGTATGTTGTTAGGATAGAACACAACTGGAAAATTATCTTGCCCTTATTGTTTGGAGAAAACTAAGTTATTTACACTGAAGTATGGGAGAAAAACTTCTTTCTTTGATTGTCATCGTCAATTCCTTCCAAGTGATCATTTATTTAGGAGAAATAAAAATGTCTTTTTTAAAAATCGTATTGAGAATTCACCTCCACCTCCACCCCTACAGTTGACTGGTGAGGAAATATGGGAACGGGTTAAAGTAATGTCAAAAGTTGTGCGAACTGGGGGTACATAAACTGGAGAGGGTTTTGGGCATACACACAATTGGACAAAGCAGAGTATTTTTTAGGAATTACCTTATTGGAGAACACTACTAATAAGGTATAATTTAGATGTTACGCACATAATAAAAAATTATTTTGATAAGATGTTCAACACGATGATAGATGTTAAGGGAAAAATAAAAGATAATGTGAATGCAAGGAAAGATTTGAATGAATATTGCAAGCGTAAAGAATTGGAGTTGAAAGATGGAAATTCCAAGAAGCCATTTGCGTCTTACACATTAGACAAGAATAGTAAGCAAATTGTGCTAGATTTGATTAAAAACTTGAAGTTTCTAGATGGCTATGCATCCAATTTGTCTAGATGTGTTGATATGAAGGAAAGTAAGCTTCATGGAATGAAAATTCATGTTTTTATGCAAAGATTACTTCCAATTACATTTCGAGAATTATTACTTGAAAACGTGTAGAAGGCTCTAACTGAGTTATCTTTGTGCTTCAAAGAAATTACATCTTTGACATTACAAGAGGCATATGTTGCGTATTTGAAAAAAAACATTCCAGTTATTCTTTGTATACTTGAGCGGATATTTCCACTGGATTTTTTTGATTTAATGGAGCATCTTCCAATTCACATACCTTATGAAGCAAGAGTAGGTGGTCCAGTACAATATCGGTGGGTGTATCCTTTTGAGAGGTATACTCGTTGTGTCTTAATTTGTTTTAATTTATGCGTGAGAGTACTAATTTTTACCATTATGGTTAGATTCTTACACCATTTAAAGAAAAAGGTCAAGAATAAGGTAAGAGTAGAAGGCTCTATTATCAATGCATATCTGGTGGAAGAGGTTTCCAATTTTTGCTCATATTATTTTGAGTCTCATATTCAAACAAGAAGTAGAAGAATTGGGAGAAACGATGATGGTGGTGAATTGCTAATAAATTCTCCCAAATTTTCAATTTTCACATATCCAGGATGGCCTAGTGGAGAAAAAAACGAACATGGATTGAAGATAAAGATTTTGATATCATCCATAGATATATGATAATGAATTGTGATGAGCTATTACCTTATAGAGAGTAAGTAACTGTTTACTGTATTCTGGTCCATGAAATTTGACTATATGAATATTTTATAACCTTTATTGTGTCTTTATATTTTACAATAGGATCTTCGAAAAAGAGTTGAGATCTAAGCATCCTCAAATTCAAAGACACATAATAGATTTGAGATTTGAAAAAGATTTCTAAAATTGGTTCAAAAATTATGTAAGCATAATGTTTTTTTTATTTCAATTATTTAATATTAAGTTTAATGTTTAGCTAAGTAAAAGTAAATTGATAAAATGGTTTTATGCTTAAATTAGGTTGAAGACCCATTGAACAATGTCGAAGACAATAATATCAAGGATATAGAAAGAGGTCCTAAGTGTGCAATTATTACGTATCCTATGTGCTTTGAAAATGGATACAACTTTCACACGGCGGATCATGGAAGGGGAAAATCAACCATGAATAGTGGAGTGTGCGTGAAAGGGCCCACTGATAGTGATGATGATTACTATTACGGCATGCTCAGAAAAATTGTTCAACTTGAATATATAGGAGTACCGGATAAATTTGTGGTCCTATTCAAGTGTGATTGATATGATTCTCGTGGTACTCAAAGCATGAAAGTGCATCATGAATACCGACTTGTGGACATTAATTCAAAAAGAAAATGGCCTAAATATGATCCATTCGTACTAGCACAATAGGCTCATCAAGTTGACTGTATCTCTTATCCTAGCAAAAGAGAAGGATAAGGATGTGTGGAGGGTTGTATGTCAAATTAAGGCACGAAAAATTATAGATAATTTTGCAGTCGAACCTACTTACCAGGAGGATCAAATGCATGCCATTGAAGTTGTTATGCCACAAAATGAGGCTTGCCCTCTTGTTGCAGAAGCTGCTATGGATGAGATTATGCAAGTAAATAGTGATTTTTGAGTTGAATATGAGGAGAATGGATTGCTTTTGGACAAAGATGATACCACTAACAGTAGTGTCTCATTTGAAGAGAGTTTATTTGAGTGTAGTGATGAAGATTAGCTACGAAAAAGATACATACAAAGAAATTTCTTGCATTTTTTAAATTTGTAAATGAAATTTCTTTTGAGAAATATTTAATTTATTACTGGTTTTTTTTCCTTTTTGGGTGGTTGCATATTTTTTTCCTAGTACTATCTTTATGCATTGGCAATTCTTCTTGCATTTATGCGATGACTGCTCTGAATTTCTTCTTGAATTTCCTGATTCTGGTTTCAAGCTTGTGAAAAATCCTCGTATTAGTCTGGTTTCAAGCTTCAATAACATAACCAGTAGTGCCCAAATATGAACTTAAGAAGAAATTGGTTTCAAGCAGAACCCAAAATTCCTCATATTAATCTGGTTTCAAGCTTGTGCAAAAGATTTTTTTTTTTTGGTTTAATATGAATTTAAGAAGTTTACTATTTGAGGCTGATTTTTATTAGTATTTATGATGCTGAAATCAATGTATCTGATTAATCAAGTTCTTGCCCAAACATATGCTATTTGAGGCAAATAGAATGTTCTGGTTTGGTTGCTGTTTTTTTATATGTGCAATTGTCTTCAACATAGATTCCGTTGGAGATTTTAGTCGTTTCTGCTAGAGATTTTCAAATTTCATTTAGATTCTGTCCATGAATATTTGTAATCACAAGATTCTTTATTTGGGAAGAAGCAAAGATGACATATTTTGACATGCTGTACTAAATTTTGAAATTATAGTTTATTCCATGGAAGTTTGAATGAATCTAATAAATTGTGATACCACCTGCAGTTGAAGAATCACAGCTACCCAAAGTCCTTGATTGTTTGCCTCAAAGGATTGACCATGAGAGCTTTTTGCTTGCACTTTAATTTGCTAAAGAAGCTGTATATCAATTATTTAGAGTTGGCTACAACAGTATGGGTGCCTTTGCCACCATCAATCACCTTCATTTCTAGATGACCTTTTTGTATGGAAGTATCTGTGATTCTGTTGTTGATAGCTCTGTAGAAGGGTTTTTAGTTTGAATGAATAAAATTCCATGGAAGCTTGTGAAAAATCCTCATATTAATCTAGTTAATCACTGTCTCTGCTTAATCTGGTTTTTTGCCCAAGAATATTCTATTTGAGGCTAATAGAATGTTCTGGTTTGCTGCAGTAACGTCTTAATATTTTGCTTTTCCAGTAAGCTTTTGTTGTGCCTATCTTTAGTAGTTCCCAATTTGTTTATGATTGGTTGATGCAATGCCTAAAAAAAAACTAATGTATGATATTGTTAAGTGATGTAGTTTGATCTCTTACCACATGTATGTTCTTGTAATTAGAAAATATTAGGTTGATGCTTTGGTACAAAACTAGAGTTTGATTGTCTAAATTAAATAGTCTTTTTAGACCTTTCGATTGGGTCTTCAACACATTTTCAATCCATTATGTTTCTTAAGAATCTGGATTTGATTGCTTAAAAGTTTATGTTGTACTAGTTTATTTACTTTCTAGACAACATTTTGTCATCTGCACTTACAACATTTTCCTTTTTTTGTGTTATTATCTGCATCACTAAACAAGTCTTACGGTTTATTTGCACTAGTTAAAAACTTTGTTAAACCTTTTTGTATGAATTTTTCTTCACTAGTGGTTTCCTCTTACATTTAGGAAAGACTTAATGTGCTATGCTATTGACTGCCAGTTGAAAATTGAGAAGTTGACAATAATTGTTCTCTTTTAATTAGTTCTCATCCATGAACTTTTCAATCTGGATTTTCTTTATACATTTTGGCTAATTTGTCCTGTATTGGCCAATGTCACAACAAGAAAATAGGATATAGTCATGAAAATAACTTTTTATTGACTCAAAAGTTTCTCTAAGGGTTTGTTATTCCTTAAGCGGTCCAAGATATATGCAGTTTGCAGAAATTTGACATATCTGACTAGACCATAGACCGTTTTTGAATGGGTCACTCATTCTTGTTCTATATCCATAAACCTGTGAGCGAAGATGGCTCTCTTGATAAATAAATAAGGTAATGGCATTTGATTCACCTTCAGAAATTTGCTCCTATGACCAAGCACTTCTTTTTCCTTCTTTTCTCAAACATATATGTCAACCCTTAAAGGTCTTACTTCCCTAAATGTTCATTTCAATTCATTTGAAGCTTAATTTTTAGTTTTGATGTTTAATATTCAATGCCCTTCCCCATCTCTCTTTAAACTTCATGATGACTTGGTATTGAAGTATAAAGACAAATGTTTTATTCTTTTTTTAATTTGTAATTTTAATTCTGCACTGAATCTTTTCATTCAAGTTGATGTATTCTAAATGACTTTGTCATGTAGTGTAGTTAAAAGATCGGTTGGAAAATTTGAGGCTGATAGGATGTTCTGGTTTGCTTGCTGTTTTAATATGTGCAATTGTCTTCAGTTTTGACAATTAACTTAGGAGGCCTGTGTAGTTTAATTTCCAATTGTCTTCAGTTTTTATGTCCAAATGTTCTGGTTTTTAATTTCCATTGTTAATATGTCATCAAATTTTACTTTGGATAAAATTTGGCACTACTTTTCTGTTGATTGTTTCAAAAATAGTGCAAGATGGTGAGAAGTTGGGATATGGGACAGAGGCTTTTGCAGTTTATGATGTTATGAAGTAAGTAATATCACTAATTGGCAAAAGATGATGAATAGGCATTCGTATCCCATTTGCACTTAGCTTTCACGAAGAGTGTTTTTTTTTTTTTTGGCCAACTTATCTGCAAACTATTTTCTGGGGCCTGTGTTTTTTGCTTTACACTTAGGGCTGTTACAAAATGCACAATAGTTTAGGCCTGTATTGAGGTAGTTATGGCCAAAATAGTGAAGGGTGCACATGTGCTCTTCACTGAACTAGGTTTGTGCTTTTCTCAAATATTGGAGGGTTTCTTTATTGTCATTTTCAAGTAACTGCTAGGAAATCAGTGCCTGCTTATTTTTCTACACCAACTTTGATTCTTATCATTGTCTCTGCTTAATTTAGTTTTTTGGACACTTTCTTGAGCTCTTCACTGAACTGAGCTCTTTAGTAAAGTTGTTCATTCAGAAATCATTAGAGCAGCTCCAATCTTTGACCATTGATTTCTTTGGAATTAAAGCATATTTTTGTTAAAGTTTAATAGACCTTTTATAGTTTAAGTGTTTTACAATTTAAGTTTGATTTCTTTGCCAAGCTATCTGCACACTACTTTTTTGCTGATTGTGATGAACTGTTGATATGTTCAATAGTTGATTGTGATGAAACATTATATGGAACTTTTGATGATGGAATTTCTTTGGTTGATGAATTGCATGGTGATTGTGAAAAGTAGCAGTGAGAACTAAACAGTGTTAACTATCAACATCAACATCCATTTGTATAATTTCAATATCCATTTGGATGAAAGAAGCTTTATCTAAGGTTATATAGAACTTTAAGTACAAGGTTCCCCGGATCTTTCCCAACTTGATATTTTCCTATCCTCTTGACCATTTCCCACAAGAATATTGCAAACTTAAGGGGGAAGGATGAAGATAGAACCTAAACTAATGCCACCTACAGAAGACATTGGGGGCAGTATTAATGAAATTGAGAGGGCGCATGGGGAAGGGGTACTAGTCGGATAGCAAAGTTAAACTTTCTTTAAGGGAAAAACACTAAGGAAATAGTATTGTCTCAAAATAAACTTGTTACAACGTAGTAGTCAAAACCACATATTATTAATTCCTTAGTAGCAAAGCATGTAAAGCTATAATAGCTGTAGTTTTCTCAGACAGGGCATGCCATGAGAAGCGCGGTAATTTTATATGGATAAAACCCCAGTTTTAGTCTTGGGGAGCATAGCTTAAGTATCTAGTTGGAGTAGAATATTGCTAAATAGTTTTCATTTCCTACTATATCCAGTTCTAGCTTCTAGAACTTGGATAACATTAGAGCCGGATAATAAGTGGAATATATTTAGAAGGCATAGCAATAAGAAACACTGGCAGGTATGACTTCAAAAAAATATCAGGAATTAAGGAGTTCTGAAATCATTCAAGTCAAGAGAAAAAAGAGTATAGCTGTATCAAAAAAAAAAAAAAAAAAGAAAAAAAGAAAAAAAAGAAAACTTCAAAATTTTAGCATAATCAGCATCCACTATGCATTTCAAGAATCACTCAGGAGATCAAATTTGTTCCATTGTATACTGCTAGTCTTAGGTCAGCAAATAATTGGTCTGAAAGTTTTATGATACCTAATGGTGAAATATGTATTCCCATTTATTGAGATTCCAAAAAGACTAGGTAATTAAGCACAGATAAATGACACAATAGATCTTTGTCATAGTGTATTGTAATGCTTATCACAGTTCAACCTACTAGTAAGTCACTTTCTCTAAGAAAAAATGACAAATAATATTCTGAAAATAAGCACTAGTTGAAGCATATCATTCCAGAATTGGAACAAATGGATAGATAGCATAATTTATGAAAACAGCAGAATGGCTCTGGCACTGTTCCTTACTTGCCCATACACACTACAAAGCCAACAAAGCCCCACATATTTCCTAATCTAATGAAGCACTAATCATCTAATGTATGAGAAGCTAGAAAAATCACTATTGATTATTAGATGAAGAGAAAAACAAACCCAAAACATTCTTCATGTCAGTAAATGTTCCCATTTTGCTTATATTTATTTTCTCTTAGGAGCAAATAGATTGAGCTATCTTATTATCTAGATTGGGAAACAGGGAAAAAGAAGATGTATTCAAAAGACTTGGCCCATTGAATAATTCAAAATTCCGAAACAGGAGAACATGAAATTACTATTTACCAAAATATTCTAAATTGGACATGGGGAAGTTGACAAATGCTAGGGAGAAAACCCCAAATTGAATCATTAACTAGACCAAACCTACCTGAAGAAATAAAACTTTCATCTAGTATTAAAATTAATCTTTTTTAACTTGGTTTTAACCATAAGCATAACCATCAACTGAGAAGCAGGTGTGGAGCAAATGCAGAAAGGCTGAAACAACAAATATGTCAAAATTTCCCTTCCTAGTTTGTTCTCACTTCATTCCCAATCTCTGCATACTTTTGGGGTTCAAAATAACTAAACCAATAAATAAAAAAGCTACATAGAAACAATATCTATAATCATGAAAATAACTCTAAATTTTATTTCTTGATGAATATCATAAAGATTCTTCCTTTCGAAATAATTCAGAGTGCTAATGATAGTATCAAGCATGGCAGTAATGATATTACTTCTTATCCTCCTCAGTACAGGCTTTATCAACTTGTATTGTACCCCTCGTCTCCCTATTGATCTAGACTGGTAGGACAATAATGGATTCTTTCAAGTAATTAGGATTTACCTATAATTTCAAGAAAGAATTCACGCAATGGCCATGTCTTAATACTTCAAGAAGTTACTGTATATATCTCAAGTTAATTATTTTCCTTCTTCTAGATTCTACTAAGTTTTTTTTAGCATTACAACTATGCACACATAAACCTACCTCCATGCAATGAACTTTTGATATGTGTTTCCCATTAATAAGCAAGTAGCCTCATGTTTATTCTATGGTTTTCTTTCCTTAATTTATCTACAATTGCAGGATAAAACAGATCAAATCAGCATTCTATTCACTTACCAAGACTGTATTTTGCAAGTATCTTTTGTGTGCAGTCTGGTTACTGAATAAAATATACAAAATGGCCTTTAATTATGGAACCTAATGCAATGGACTTTATAGATAAGTGTTATAGGAACATTTTGGGAAAATTTGACTTGATTTAGATCAGTGGATGGAAAGCTATAGAGTAAACAATGAAGGCTGCCATTATGCAGTTGCCGAAAATGCTGATTTCAAGTTAAGTAGGCAAGCTGTTTTAGCTCATTGTAGATCTTAGATGGTTAGGAACCCTAAAAAACTAAACCTACTTCAAGCTGGTGTTAAGAGCTGAAAATACATGCTCTCTACTAAATTGTCCTTATAATAAAACCTATCTATATGCTTGACATTTTTCTTATGGAACTAAATCTAACAAGGATTCTTATCTGTTGACCTTGGCTTTTATAAAGGAGGTGATGAATGGTGGTTTATCAGTATGATAGGTTCTCATTGATTGTCTCAAAATGAAATCTTATTTTGTCTTCTACCTCTATTTGAGGTTATGATATGCGGTTAATTTTGAAAATTGAATACATTGTAGAATGAGAGTGGCAAAATAAAGTGGAAGCTTTTGTAATGGCATGGTCCTTATTTCAGTCTATGTGGTCGTATCTTATATGGCAGTGCAGATGTAGTTTTAAATATAGTCCTTCAGCTCCAAGATAGCACAATTACCTAGCAACTAAACTAAAGAAGATAGAAGTAAATGGGTGGTAAAGAGAAAATGCTGATTCATAATTTTTGGAACATGAAGTCACTTTGCCCCCATTTCCAAAAGAAAATGAAGATTTAACAAGGTTATTGAGGAATCAGTTTCTAGTTACCATTTTTTTCCCTAGGATGTGCATTAAACACCTTTGGGGTATTTCGTTTTCTGCATAATTTTTTTCTTGTTTTGGAAGCTTTAAACAGTTGAAATGTTAAATGGATTCTTCTTACTATGGGCCCATGTCTAACTAAAAGGAAAACATATTTCTAGATGGCACTTTCTATGCTACTTTTCTTTAACAGAAATAACTGACCATAGCCTATATGCATTCCACTGCACCAAAATCGTGGTGATTTAATACTTGTTTTTTTTCCTTTTGATTTTTCATAACTAACCTCATATATTTAAGATATACAAATTTTATTACCATATAATTCTCACTTTAAGTATGATGCAGACATGGAATAGAGTCATCTTAGATTCTCGAAAACTTGTAGTCTTTCTCTTAGATTCTCAAAAACAGTTTTGCTTATCGAAGATGTTAAGATGGAGATATTAGTGATTTTTTTTTAATAGCATTTCTATGTAGTCACTTTTTCAACTGCTTGGAAGGAACTTAAAGTATAGAATTACACTCTTCTGGTACTTCCCTATTGTGATGGCATGTATGCTAATGTAAATACGTTTCCTGTGTCATTTGCCAGTAAGAAGTGCTTGTGCTTAAATAACCTAAAAAAACCTGTTATTATAAAAACTATATACACATGATCTTTTGACATTGTCTACAATTAAAAACCTATTTATGTATAAAAATACAGATTAAATAATTATTGATATGGTAAAAGCAAATCATTAGGTGTGCTGGGTACATGTATGTGATGTTTAAAAGTGAAATGCAGTTGTCCCAAAATGTATAGATTTTTTCTCTGTATTCAAGACTTTTGAAGAAGTAAACAAAGTATAACTAGGGTCTAGGCAATAGATGCTGAAATAGTTTGGAATTGGAGATGTAAAATTATTAAAGACATTTTTCGTTATGATTATGTTATTATTTCTTGTTCTCCTTTCCCATGCAAAATTTTTCTGCTCTCTCCCATAATCATAACCATAGTGTCCATTATTTTCAGCTCCTTTCCCATGTAAAATCATAGGTTCATCTACTAGCAGTTCAACATAATTTGTAATCTGGAAGAGACAAATGTGTAACTTTATGAATTGGTAATTCTAGTAACTTTATGCATAGGTTCTTCTCCTTTTAACTCTCCTATTTTTAGCAGTAGCTGCTATTTTTTTTTTTTTTGAGTGGTTGCATATTTTGTTTTCTAGTACTAACTTTATGCATTAGCAATTCTTCTTGAATTCTACAATGACTGCTCTAAATTTCATTTATTACTAGCTCGAAATAGTTTGTAATCCGGAAGAGACAAATGTGTAACCTTCTCCTTTAAACTCTCATATTTTTAGTAACTTATGATTTATTACTGTCATCAGGTAGGAATGATAGGAAGAAAGAAGAGAACAGCAAAATGTGTCCAATAAGCGCCTCCACTACAACCTCCTCATGTTGTAGATAATGATGCAGCATCACTTTTTGTAAATCATGATTCGAGCTCTGGTTCAGACACAATTGCACCCTCTGTAGGATTTGAGTAACAGGAACAGTCGGAACCTCGACCAAATCAAAAGTTACATGTTAATGTTCTCCACCTTAGAAAGAGTGAGAATATTTTATTTAGATTAATACGGAGAATATATTATTATATAATTAAATAATTATAATTTCACATATTTATTGTATAATTTCTCACATAAAAGCTTACTATATGCTTATCATATTTGTTTTGATAATCATAGATTTGATTGCATTGATAGTGATAAAGTGGTGAGGAAATTAGCTATTTTTTTCAAATGTAAGTTTGAAAATGCATATCCAACTTGGAAACAAGTGCCATAGAATGTGAGGGATTTGTGATTTGAGGAGTTTAAGGTATTATTTAATGAGTTAAATATATTTATGGTAAAATTTTTATGAGTATATTTTAGTGACTTACATTAATGAAATGCAGAAATATTGTACTTGGGATCCTGAAATGAAGCCTTATGTGAAGTTGACATTTGAAAGAAAAGGAAAAAAGAGACTGAATGACACACTGTATAAGGCATGAACAACAGGAAGACTACCATGGATGTCAGAGGAAGTTTATAACAAGTATACACAGTATTGGGAATCAGAAGAATTTAAAAAAATCTCGGCAAAAACTAAATCAAACAAGAATATGGATCGAGATGGACTTGGTCCTTCAAAGCATACAAGTGGCTCGATTTCATTTTCTTTGACAAAAAAGTGGCTGGTAGGAATTGATTTTCATGTAAATAGTTTTATATAATATACTATCAATTATGACCCCCCCCCCCCATATATATTTTTTTAGGAGAATAAGCTAAACAGGGAAATCACTCATTTGGAATTACATGATTATGCTCATTCGTCAAAAAATGCTCGTATTGAACCAAGTATTCCATCAGCTATTGGTGATAAAGGGAGGAGAATAGAACAGATAGGCCAAATATTACTGTTCAGACGTTTGTGGATAAGAGGGCTTGAATTATTTCTATAAGTGCATCCATGTATAAATAATGGTGCTCGAATTGGTTAAAAAAAATAAATTATCTTGTTGCTGTGTGTACTTAAGTTTGACCATGGGTTTGAGAAATGTTTAAAAAGCAAAAAGAAAAATTTGAGTAAGTTGTGGATAATCTTAAACTTCGAAATTGACCTCCTTTGTTGCCTAAATGATGTTAGTTTAACGTCTTGGGTATGCAAACCATTAGAGAAGTGTGATGACAGATAGATAGTTTCAAGTTTGGAGAGCATTTGAATGTTGAAAATATCAACTGCAAAAAGACTGAATGCCATGCATGCATTTCTCTCTATGATTGACTGTAAAATTTTGTTTTGTACTTTTGAGTTCTTTAACATTATCTTCATAACTACTTTGGTTAGTCTTGTAACCAATTGAAAATCTAGCTAGGAATGGATTTCTGGGCTACAGAGAATCTGAGAAATGGCAAAGCCTTTTAACCCTTCCAATTGAATTTAGAAATTAGGGTCTATAAAGAATTCATATTTTTAGGAGCTTGGAGCTACACCTTTGTAGAGTCTAGCACTTTCTACGTTCAACACCTTGAACTTGGAGAAATAAAAAGATTTCCTTTTTGCATATATATAGTTGAACTTTTTGAGGAGCTTGCATTTATGAGTTTTTACAAAAGCAGATCTCCCTATATGTTATCAAGAACAAAATGTCGTGTTTTGAGAATACTTTTCATCTCTAATACTTAGTTATTATGTATTGTTCATTATGGAATTTGATATCATAGAGTGCTTTATATTTTCTTATGTTCCTATTGAGCTTCATGGCATGGTCAATTTTTCATAGGAGGGAGGTCATGAGTTATATGATAAAGCTTATAATGAGACAGTGGCAAATATAGAAGACAGTGACTTGAGTAGGCTTCTCACAATTAATCATACATCAATATGGTTAGCAACTATTTGTGGCATAAGACATGGACATGTTTACGGTATTGGTTCGATTGGACATACACTCACCCAAGCATATTCTTCACGATCATTTAAAGCACGGAGTGATAGTCAAAACCATTCCTCTCACTACATGGAGATGATTGAGCAGCTTAAAACTCAAGTTACAACTTTAACGAAGCAACTCCAAAAAGCAAGTGAGGATAAAGAGGAGCTCATGACTGCATTTAACAAATCCAACCAAGATAAGGAGGAGCTAATAAATGCATTCAAATGATCAAATCAAGACAAGAAAGAGTTAATAGTTGCATTTAACAAATCAAACCAGGAAAAATAGGAGTTAATGGCTGCAGTAAAGGAGTTTATGCAACTTAATTTAGGTATACGTGGGAGTTCTGGCTCTTCATGTTCAAGATTTAGTTGACAATTACTTATATGGTTTAAAGTTGTTGAAAATTTAAGTTGACAATTTACAATCATGTTTGGTTGAGTATAATTTGGATTCAGGATATATACTTTTTTAGAATATATTAGTATTATTTTTTTTATATTCACATTATTTTCTAGGAAATTTTGGTAGGAAAAATAATGATTCGTGTAGTGTAAGTTTGTAAAACTAAAGTAGTCAATTCAACATATAAAATTACTCTTCTAGAAAAGATCCTTCCAAAAATTGAAAGCAAATTACGAGAGATGCACCACCTATCTTTCACTGTGGATAAAGTACTACCACTTCTGTCCACGTCTAAGACTCTAATTCCCAATTTCCAAATGCTAATGGTGTATTAGAATATAACAATGCATCCCTCATCATCAATAACATAATTTGCTCAAAATAGCTTTTTAACATGTAAAGATATACAGGCCAATTGCTTCCCTATTCAAATAAGCAGATAGTTTAAGGTAAAAAACCAGATTAATAGTGTGCCTTCATGGCTTCGCTACTAGAGAACTGTTGGCCCAAACAGTCCAACCCATGTTGGTTGGACAAAACCCGCTAAAACACAAAGCCAATAAACAAAATCCAACAAACCTAATAAAAAAAAAAACAAACAAACAAACAAAGAAGAAGTTAATTAAGGAATTTGATTTTGAGGAAGAGCATGTGAGAAGGTGAAAAAGACGCAACGGAAGAATAGTGAAGTGCAAGCCATCCTTGTTTTGTTCCAAATTTTTTAGCCTTGATTGGATGGTGATTAGAAATCCGATTGAGATGAAATTTGGTACCATGTGAGCCTCTCCATAAGAAGTTCTCATTTACTGATTTTGATGTCTATTTTGATCTCTATTTGATAGCATGTTTCCTAATCGACTTGTTATTTGGTCATCATTTTACGAATTGATATTAGTGTTTTATTTGGTGTACCTCTAGTTTTATCTATAGAAGACTTTGTACTACTCATTATTGTTGTTGATAGTAGACTAGGTTTCGTGGTTTTTCCCATTCTCGGTTTTCCATGTTAAAAATCCTAGTGTCAAATATTGTTCCTTTTTGTGCTTACCTTACTTGTTGTTGTGATATTATTTAGTATTTTTGATTTATTCCTATTTTTGTTAACATTTGGGAAATAGTTTTGATTTTGGGATAAACTATGAATTGTGTTAAGCTTGGTTTTTGCTCTCTGGCATTATATTTCCCAATAGTGGTATCAGAGCCTTCGTTAATCAATTGGCTAGTATGTGCTAATTAAAAATGGATGATTTGGATAATGGGCACGTGATAAAATTGAATACATCAAGCTATTTAGATTAGAAGCCTTGAGTGGAATACTATTTGTATTGTAGAAATTTGTTTGAACCTGTTCTAGGGGATAAAATTAAACTATCTGATATAAGTGATAAAAATAGGTTAGTATATATAGAAAGCTAGTGGGTAATATTAGAAAGTAGATTGATAACAATATATTTTGACACTTTACTAAGGAGGTCAGAGCTGATATGTTATAGGAAAAGCTCGAATGTATGTTTGAAAGGAATATTGGTATGAATAAATATTCTTGTTTAAGAAATATTACTCAATTGAGCTACAAAGATGGTGCAGATATGAGTGAGTATTTGAATACCTTTTAGGGATTGATGAACTAAGAAGCTTCATTGAAACTGAACTTGGATGATCAGGTACAAATTTTACTTTGTTTTAGTTCACTACTAGATAGTTGGAAAATAATGGTGGTATCGCTAGCAATTTGACTTTGAATAGTGTCTTAACCATGGCTATGATAAAAGAGGCAGTGTTGGATAAGGAGATTAGGAGAAAAGAACAAAAAACTATCAATGAGTCACATGCCTTGATAATGAAAAAAAAAGGGGGGGGGAGAAGTAAAGGCAGAGGTCCTCACAATAGGAATGACAAATTCAAGAGTAGACATGAGTCACTAAAAAATATTGAGTGCTATCACCGTAAAAAGAAAGGACACAACATGAAGCCCTACAGAGTCCTGAAACGGGAACTTGTCAAAAAGAATAATGGTGATGTGAGAGATAAAGATGAAGAAAAGATTGTATTAGCTGTGGTAGCTGATCCTAATTTGTTGGTGTTATGTGATAATAGTCATATTAATATTACCAATCAAGATAGTAATTAGATAATTAATTCAGGTACATCATATTATGTTACTCCACACAAATATTTTTTCTCAACCTACATTAAATAAGACTTTAGCTACCTTAGGATGGGAAATGAAGTTTCTTGTAAATTTACTGGCAAGGGTGATATATGATTGGATACAGATACTGAGTGCCAACCATTCTTAAGGAATGCCAAACATATTCTTGATATTCATCTTAATCTTGTTTTCATTGGAAAACTTGATGATAAAGGCTGTTGCAATTCTCAAAATAGAGGTAAATGGAAACTCAACAAAGGCATGATTGTTGCTAGAGGAAAGAAGCAGAATACTCTCTACCTGATGTAAGCAAAGCTAGGAAAATGAGAGGTAAATGTAATTTAAGATTCCTCCATTGATCTTTAGCATAAGCGACTTAGACACATAAGTGAGAAATAAATTTAGACACTTGTTTGCAAGCAGCTCCTCCCTAATATAACAAGTAATTCTCTAAAATCTTGTGTTGATTGTATTTATAGAAAATATCATATAGTTACTTTTCAAAGTCTTTCTTCATTTAGAAAGCTGAATCCATTAGAGTTAGTGCACACTGATGTTTGTTACATAAAAGATAGGTCTTTTGGTGGTACAATTTACTTTGTCACTTTTATTTATGATTTCTCTAGAAAAATCTAGTGCACTACTTTAAAATCTAAAGACCGGCTCTTGGATGTGTTCAAAGAATTTCATAGTAAAGTTGAAAGGGAGACAAATAAACAATTGAATTGTGTTTGGGTTGACAATGGTAGTAAGTATAGAGGACTATTTGAAAGCTAATATAAGTCTCATGGGATTATACTAGAGAAGACAGTGCAAAAAACACGTCAGGCAAATGGAATAGTAGAAAGAATGAATAGAACCATCGGTGTGTAAATCAGACATATGCTCTCTAATTCCAAGATGCCAAAATCCTTTTGGGGTGAAGCAATGAGGACTACAGTCGACGTAACTATTTTTTCTCCTTCAATCTCTTTGGATGGTGGTATTCCAGAAAGAATATAAGTAGGAAAAGATGTATCATTCAACAACTTGAGAGCTTTTAATTGTCATGTATTTGTTCATATTTCCAAAGATAAAAGAGTAAAGCTTGATGTAAAATCTAAGCAACGTATTTTCCTAGGTTAGCACATGCAGAGTTTGTCTACAAATTGTATGATCTAGTTGAAAAGAAACAAATAAAAAACAAATATGTTTTTTTTTCTTTCTAAAAACCAAACCATTGAAGACATGGACAAACATGATGAGCCAAAGCCAAGATTTTTTTATGACATTCATTCTAGTTCAATTTCAGTTCTTGTACCAACTAACTTTGATGAGCCAGTTTCAAAAATAGATGAATCAAATTAAGAGGGAGCTGATATAGAGTACGGATAAAATATTGATCATAATAATGATTTTGGTGAGATTAAGTAAGAAGAACCACCACCATCACCGCCATAAGATGAACCTTGGATATCTATCAGAGAAAGAAGATTTTCTACTAAGTATAATCCCAAAGAATATGTATTATTTGTTGATGGAGGAGAGCCAAAGTCTTACAGTAAGGCTTTAGAGTATAAAAAAAAAATAAAGAATAGCTGCAAGCTATGCAAGAGAAGATAATATTCTTGCAACAAAATCACATTTATGACTCAATGAAATTGCCTAAAGGCGAGAGAATATTGAAGAACAAGTGGGTTTATAGGATAAAGACTCAAGAGAATAGCTTACAACCAAAATATAAGGTAAGAATGGCTGTGGTGGTGTTTAGTCAAAAGAAAGATGTAGATTTTGAAGAAAATTTCTCTCAAGTAGTAAAGATGACATCAATTCAGGCTGATCCTAGAATTGCTGCTAGATTAAATCTTGAGATTGAGCAATTTGATATGAATATAGTTTTTTTTATGGCAATTTGGAAGAGGAAATCTATATGGAGTAGCTAGAGGAATTTGGTATGCCGTCTTAGAAAAAGTGTATATGGATTGAAATAGGCACTGAGACAATGATACAAGAAGTTTAACTCCTTCATGCATATCAGAGATACCACAAGATCATATAGATCATTGTGTTATGTGAAGAATTTTTCAAATGAAGAATTTACTATCCTCTTGTTGTATATGGATGCTATGTTAATTGTTGGCCATGACGCTGTAAAGAACAACAGATTGAAAAAGGAGTTAAGCAAATCCTTTGAAATAAAATATTTAAGTCCGACTAAACAAATTCTGAAGATGAAAATCACTCGAGATAGGTAAAATGAAAAGCTTTGGCTATCTTAAGAAAAGTATATTAAGAAAGTATTGAAAAGTATGCCTTTAAAGACTATGTATTTTGTATAAATATATTGCAATAAAATATTTATTCATTTAATTTAGTTTGTTTCCTATATTGTTATACATTTAAGGTCTATGTATGACAAGTAATGGTCTATGTGTTGGGTTGTTCTTCACATTAAGGTATAGACTATATGCCATTGTCATACAAGTAAAATTGAATTCTTAGTTGTTTGATAGAATTGTGTATTTCATCAAGGTAAAACTATTATGCCGTGAGTTCCAATGAAGAATGGTTTACTTTGAATCTGTGAGTAGTTCACTCACATCATTTGTATAAACATATTTTAAATACGTAGAACTGGACCTATAGTAGTTGTCTCTTATAAAGTACTATGATTATAGAGACTAGATTATTACTGCTACAGCGTGGACGGATACCTTTATATTTGAGTATGAGTTGGTGGTCTGGCGAAGTTGGGGCTTTATACTTTGATAGATGTTAGGTGAGATTTCTTTGTGAAATCAATATCCTTGTATATTGGGTGTATTACTCTAGTTAGTTAAGACGGACTCATGCAATAGAATTTCTATGCTTCACTTAGTGAAATTAAATTACCCACTTGTGATTGTCCAGGATAATCTAATAATCCAAGGTTCTGGGAATGTGACTCTAGAATGTGTACTTTTGGATAGCTTCCAATGATAAGCAAGTACATTTAAGTGAGTCATGGATTATCGGACTAAAGATCTAAGGATGGTAGATATCTTTGAGATGGTTGTTAGTATATTTATCCTGTCTCATTGATGGGTGTTACATAGAGGGGTATTTTCGTCATTTCACCAGTAGATCGGAGACATTGCTTTAGCAATATTATTCTTTGGGTCAATATTTTCATATGATGATAAATGAAAATATTTAAAATGGTAAAATGTAGCTATTTAATAGTAAGGGTATTTTGGTCATTTTAGTAGCCATGAATAATATGTCTCTTAGTACCCGAAGTAGCTCAAGTTACCTTGGTGTTGCTTAGACATAATTTGAGATTGATGGATAATTATTTGGAAGAGAAATAAAATTTATTCTAAGAGTCCAATTAGAATTGATTAATTAGTCTTGGGTTTTAATAAGGCCCAAAAAAGATAATTAATTAATTCAGAAGATTGAGTTGGAAAAATTAATTAATTAGGTTGATATATGTTGACATATATTAAGAGTCAAATTAGAATTAATTAATTAGTCTTGGGTATTTAATGAAGTCCAAAAAAGATAATTAATTAATTGAGAGGATTGGGCCTGTTTTAGACTGATTTATGAGCATAGCACCAAGTCCATTAGGGCTTGATGATTTCAGCCATTAGGGCTTGAGAAAGCCCTGAGGCTGTCCGAAAAATAGGAGGAAAAAAAAGTCGACATTTTTTTTCTTCATTTTTTGGTGTGTCGTCTCTTCCTTTCTCTCTGTTCCACGTTCTTCTCTACTTTCTCTCTTGGAAAGTATCTTGATTATCCAAAGAAGGAGTTTTTATCAAGCTAACCCAAGAGTAAGGTAGAGTCATACTTCGGAAGACGAAGAGAGGAAGTTTGGAGACGCTTTATATGTAGGAGTAGAAGATTGGCGATAATACTAGTCGAACCGCAGGTGCCTCCTTCTCCCCTTCCAATGCAAGCTCCAGTGCAACCCGACACCTTGTTGGTTAATCCGTGACCAATAAAGAAATATAAGTACTCTTTCTTAGATATGGCTTAGAAAATTGAAAAATTTTTCGCTGCGTTTTCTTTGATATTTTCCATTTTGATCCTTTAAGTGGTATTAGAGCCACGATTTTTATCTAGGAGCATACACACACACACACACCATAAACGTACCAAATAAATATATAAATATACAAATATATATGTATAAATATATATATGTCTATATATATATTTTTGGTATGTATTTAGTGTGTGTATATATATTAATATTTGTTAAGATGCTATATATTTATATATATATATATTAATTATTAATATATATATATGTATGTATGTATATATATATATATATTAATATTCTATTTTAATATGTATATGAGTAAATATTATACATATGTGTGTTTATATATATATGTAGTAACATATTAAAATAGTATATATATATATATATATATATATATTAGTATGCTATATTAATATAAATATATATTAAAGTATATATTAATTATTTATATATGTATATATATATATATATATATATTACTATAGTATATTAAAAATATATATATTCTTATGTATATATATACATACACATATATATATATATATACACACACATATACTATATCTACACAGAATGCATATATATATATATATATATATGTGTGTGTGTGTGAGTGTGTGTGTATGCATCCGTATGTGTGTGTGTGCGTGCGTGTATATATATATATATATATATATATATATATATATATATCTATATATATATATATATATTTGAATATATATGTATCTATGAATATTTGAGTATATGTATATATGTATATATAAGATATTTATGTATGTGTTGTATGTATATGAATATGTGTGTATGTGTATATATATTATGTGATTATTATATTGTATTATAAATAATATTATTGTAAAAAATTTTCAAAAAGAATGTTTAGAATAGTTTAAATAAATAAAAGAATAGGATATGACCAAAAAATTAGCTTGGACCAGTGCCTAAGCTTTACCTCATATATTTGTGAGGTCACTAGTTTGAAACTTGGTTGAGGATTCTTCTTAAAGTTTTAGTGGTCCAGAAAATTAAATCATTTTTATTTAAAAATTTATAGTATTGGCAAGGAAGTATTTTTTTTCACCATTGAAACCTTTTTGGCGACGGAATTAGTTGCATCGTGAGGAAATTTTTTTTTTCATGAAAGGTAAAATTTTTTTTTCCTCAGCGTAGTATTTAATTTCTTGAATAAAATTATATTTTTCATGATGAAACTTTAACGACGAAACGTTTTGTCATTAAAAGTCATCATCAGCGATAAAATTAAAACTTTTGGTGACAAAATTCTTTAACTTTAGTTAGGAAATTTTTCCTAGCAAACAGTGAAGTCTTTAGTGAGGAAATTTTTTGTCGCCATTGACCACCTTTTGGCGAGAAAATTTTTTATCGTGGAAGGTAATAATTCATATTAAAAACTATCATCAACAAAATCAAATATTTTGGCTACAAAATGTTTATAGTAGGGGAAAGTGAAGGCTTTAGCTAGGAAAAAATTTCCTAACTAAAGGGGCACTCTTTGGTGACAAAAATGAAGAATTTTGTTGCCAAGAACCTTTGGTGATGGCACTGGCATCGGTGAGGAAGTGGCGAGGAAGCTAATTTTGTCGCCATTGACCTTTAGTTAGGAAATTTTTTTGGTCACAGAAGACTATTTCTTTTTTTTTTTTTTTTGTAGTGCAACAAGAACCTTTCTAATGCCATGGCTTCTGTCAGAGCATTTTCTTCTCCTATTAAGCATGACTAATAATAACTAACTAAATCCATTTTCCAGTACAGAATGTTTCCTAGTATAATGTTTGAGGAATAAAAACAACATTTGTTATTAATAAAAGTAGCTCCAAGCTCCTGTTCTCATAAAACCAGAAAGCCTATTATGATACTTGGTGAGAAACTCTTTATTTGCACATAGAACATAGGGTCAACACAGGAAATACTTTATTACTCGTAGAAAACCTAACTTTATTACCATAGAACACCGAATGCTATTAATTTATTCAAACCAAAAGATCATTCGAATGCAATCTAACATCTCATTTCTCCTCCAAAATACAATATGCAAGTCACTTCCATTACAGAATTACAATAGGTAGACAATAAAATTGGTCCAAAATGCAATTAAACCCAAATTAATTACTATGAGCTAATGGAGATCAGATATGGCAAAACTTACATACATCTTAAAGCGATTCAACTAGGGTTCTGCTTCAGATTGCCGTACTGCTTTATATTGGCACCGTGATTCAAATTGTTCCCGTGGTTCAAATTGGCACCAATAAATCAGGGTTTGAGTATGACAGAGAGAATGATGTAGAGAGCTTTGCGATTTGGGAATGATGATTTTATAATTTTTCCAAAATTTTTAAAATCAGTCGTTAATTAGAGTGTGTTTAGTGACTGACCATAGGAAAGATGGTAAAGCAATATTTTATAAACACGGCCGCTAATTGGCCGTTATTTAGCATATGGATAGCAATTGAAATAAAGAAAAATAGAAAAATCAATTTTAAATAAAATAGTATCGACTGAAACATTATCAGTTGCTATTTAATGATGGAATTGTGATTAAAAAAAAAATTATTATCTAAAAAATTAAAAGTAAAATTATATATAAATGTATATGATCGCTAATTCATCGCTGTTCAATCACTATTATTTGTTCAAAAATTATCATCAAAGTTAGTATCTACTTTGCGACCAATTAGAGTCAGCAATGCGAATCGGTCGCTAATAGTGATTGAGAAAATTACGATCACTAAATTGGTCACAGAATACACTATTTTTTGCAGTGCTATGACAACTAATATATATGAGAAATTCGAGGAATCTATTTGAAAGCTGAAACAATATTTCGTATAAGGAATGAGGTTGTATGGTAAATAATTATCGAAAATTTGGATACTTTTTGCCTGACAAGGACCAACTTTATTTGAAATAAAGCATTCGTTAACTTCGTAATTGAAGGTACTTTTGTTATTTCTTTCCTATCTTAATTTGATTGTATATCTATGAATTTAGAAAAATTATATATCATTAATAATGATGAAAATTGTTGATAAAGATATATTTTTCTATTAATTCCATTATTTCTTACATAGTTTTTAATATAAAATTATCTATTTAATATATTGATAGTGCGAATTATTATATTTATTATTATAGGTTTTGAGTTAAGTTATAATTTGCTAGTTAGATAATCTAGCCTCATGAGAATGATCTATACTCACTCTATATTATTTGTGTGATACTTATTATTTACAAATTCCATACTTAGAAGTTGTCTTACTTTTTTTAATGATATAGACCTTTTAAATTACTACATAGTCTTTAAATGGTTAACCTTAATGAGAAGACTAGTATGGTTGAGATGATAACCGTTCTCCTGTTTGTTTTGAGCCTCTTCTTGATGACAAATCCAATTCTACTTGGACTTGCGGGGAATTTAATTTTTCTTTTGTAACTTGCATATAGATGATGAAGCAAACTTTGTCCTTACATATTTATTTGAGGTGTTAGATGCAAATTAGTATGGAGATTTGAAGAAGTTTTTTTTTTTTTTTTTTTTGTATTCTTATTTTATTTAGGTTACGAATACTAGTTTATTTGTTAGCTTCTTATACTTCATTTTTAGCTTATTTGTTTTATAGAGCCAACATATACTTCTCTTGGTATTTTTGGAACTTTACTATACTACTACAAAATTTATACTACTACTGATTCCCCATAAACTTTGACTTATTTTGAATTTTACCCTCCTTATTTCAAAAGTTTGGCCTTAACACTCTAATTTTAAAAATAACTTAATCCTTGTTCTTCCATCCATTTTGATCATTAAGCGTGCTAAAGGCACCACATGTTGTTCACGTGACAAATATGAAGGACATTTTTTTAAATCATAAAGGAATAATTTTTAAAAATAAAATAAAAACTTATTTTTTCTTTTTACTTTCCTTTTTTATATGTTTTTCTTTTCTTTCTTTATTCCCTTTTCATTTTTCTTCATTGGCACTGGAACAATTTGCCTCCTTCTTCCAAGTCCCTATTCCTCCTCTTCCTCTCCTTTCTTTTTCCCCTTCCTCTTCCTCCTTTCCTCTCCTACTCCTTCACCCTCACTATCGGATTTTCATCCTCCTTTCTTTCTACAAATCGAGGAAGAGCATTATTGGAGTTGTCAAAGCCTCCAAAAAAAGATATGGCATGGTGTTCTTTCTTTCTTTTTTTTTTTTTTCTCAAATGGTAATGGCAATGTGATAGGGGCGAAATATACACATATTTTGAGGGTTATGTGTGTTATATTTGTTATGATTTTGTGTTCAAATGACTATTGATTCCCACTATTTTACCATCTTTTGAGTAGAATTTGTGGAATGAAAAGATACAAGAAAAGATGGTAAAAAGTTAAAAAGGTGAAAATAGTGCAAAATAAAGGCCACTGGTGTTGGTTGATGCATGGAAAATAGCTTCGGGCAATTTCTACTCAAAGACGGGACAAAACAGAGCACTTTTGGAGCCCGGGCAGATTTAAGTTGGCCTTGACTACTAGGTTGAGTCGGCATTGGCTCAATTCTTCCCAAATGCACAAAAATAAAGTACAACTAGCGCCACCAGCTGATTTCACGAATTTGACATGGAAAAGGAGTTTTTGAGCAATTTTAGCAACCAAAACTCCTGTATAAACAAGGGAACATTAAACCCTTATTCAGTTAGTCTTGGGGGCTTGAAAAACCCTTAGAGAACTCAAGGAAACATCAAGCGGAGAAAGATTAAAGGTATTCTTGGAGAAGAAGAGGAGGTTGCTCAAGAAGATTTTAATGGAGAAGATTGAAGCTTTCTTATTTATGAGTTGTTTCTTTTTCCCTTTCTCGTAATTTATTGACAATTTGAATTTATATATTTTAACTATATTTGAGGATATTTTTTAACTCTATGATTCTAGAATGAATTTCTATTTTGATCTATTGAATTTCAATTCTAAATATTTGATTCCTTGAGCATATTGTTATTGTGAATTTATTAGTTCTTTTCTAATAAATTTGAGAGAGAGGTTAGGAGAGGGGTACCGACTAATTAATTCACTATTTGTTAATTTTTAGCTAACTCGAGAAAGAGGTCAAAAAGTTAGAACTTAATAATAAAAAAGAAATTAATATCACCTAGAGATATGGATATTTATTTCTTTTATAAGAAAAACTTTATTGTTGCATAGAGATAGGGACATTAATTATTAATTTAAGAGTTAAGAATATTGCCTAGAGATAGGGACATTTTTGCTTTTATAATTTGAGTTGTTCTTAAAACTTCTTAGATTTAATTAGGGAGGTAGAGTGTAACACTCCATATTTCCATGGCGTAGTGGACTGTACTCTTTGCGATGTCGCCCCGTCTAATTGCTCAGACAAGGGGTCTTTATAATGAATTTCATCCAATAGGCAGCGAAAATTTTTCCAAAATGTCTTCACTGAACACAAGATGAAACATAGAGTCTGGCATATGATACATACACTCAAGGGTATGTTGGATCCAAGGTATAACATGAGCCTCTGGGAGTCCACATAACACCCCGTATTTCCATGGCATAGTGGACTGTACTTTTTGGGATGTCGCCTCGTCTGATTGCTCAGACAAGGGGTCTTTATAACGAACTTCATCTAATAGGCAGCGGAAATTTTTCCAAAATGTCTTCACTGAACAAAAGATGACACATAGAGTCTAACATATGATACATACATTCAAGGGTATAATGGATCCAAGGTATAGTATGAGCCTCTGGGAGTCCACCACGCTTAAGCTGTACCTCTGATCCCTAAAATATTTCAAAAGGAATAATACACGTGTGAGTGAAAATCACTTAGTGAGTCCTGTGTGCGCTAGTGATTTATAAAATTGACAGATAACATATCAATTATCGCTTCATAAAATTATTATGTGAAAGCATTGTATCTGTTCACTGAAAATAGTTTCACAACTTATTATTGGAGTATTTATCCAAAATCCAGTCATATTTAGAAAACTAAATGTTACATAACATTACTGCCCTATATTTTTAGAAAGACAGGCACCCATCTCAATAGAAGGTCGGCCTGCGGGTAAAGTTCACAAGGTTTCGCCTTTGGATTCATGATCTTATTGTGCTAGGGACCTCACCTTACAACACTCAACTGTGCATTGCCGAAAAGGTAGAGTTGTCGTCACAATCTACCTCAAGTCATATCAATTCTTTTTACTTGCGGTAGTTCGAGTCCCTACTTCATACTCCCCTCACCATGAGGTTGACAAGGGTTGATCACAAATTGGGTGTCCCACCTAGGACCAACCAAATAATATCTTAAGCATTGGGACAATGCTAGCTAGGGAACTCGGTTAATTCCAATGTCCAGTTACTTCATTTGGAGTAAGATGATTCCCGACCTTGGCCTGGTAACTTGAGACCATCTATCTCTAACAAGAGTTAGTACAAAGGTTATAACCTCTACTGAGTACTCAGAGTTTCTACTGGTTCACAAGACCAGTATAATTCTATTGGTTCACAAGGCTTGATAAATATCCATTCCCGAAGGAATACCAATAAAATATTTTCTGGGCCCAAATATCGTTTTCCAAAAGATAATCTCATACCGAGAGATTTATTCCCAAATCTGTAGTGAAAAAGGATAAAAAGTCCTTCTCGTATGATAAAATAAGTTTCCAAGGGTATTTTCATCATTTGAAGAATACCCGATTTCAAAAGAAGTCTTATCCAAAAAATCTTGAACTCTAATTTTAAAAGAAGAATTAAATTCAAGGAATCTTAATTATGATTCACAAAATCCATAAGTCACATTTTTGCAAAATCTTATCCGTAAAAAAGAATATTTATGCTTTCCCAAAATAAAACGTTATTTGACTCATAAATAAATGAGAAGAAAGCCTTTCAAATATAAATTTATTTCTAAGAAATATTCATAACTCTAGTGAACTAAATTCCTTACAGAAACACCATTTTCTAAAGTCTTCAATAATTTTCCATTCAGAGAAACCATATTTCCTCAGAAAAGCACAAGGTCCACTAACCTTGTTATAAAAAGACTTTAGGCAAATTATTCACTGATCATGAGTAGTTCCATTTTATGAAAAGTTCATATTTTTCATTCAAGCCTTGCATGGCATAATACTAGTTCTTCCTCAGAAAAATCAAAAGATTGTTCAGAGAAATCAAAAAGATTCATAGAACATTTCTTTAATAAAACATAATTTCACTAGCATAAAAATGGAGTTTATAAAATAAGTGGGACTCACCTCGTGTCCTAACTCGATGTGATGACGTATTAACACTCTTAGTTCTTTACGAAGCTTTGAAGATAAGCGACCTATATCGAGGGTCATTCCAAACCTCACTCATTATTTTAAGGTTCAACTAACACAAAACTAATATGAGAATAAAAAATATTCTATTTTCTTCTTTCTCACTTCTTCCTACCAAAATGAGATAAATACTTGCAATGATCAAAAGCTCATTCCTTCATTTCCCATGTCTTTGTTCGACAAGTATCCAAGGGTTTCCCATGTTCTTGTGATCTCTTCTTCATGCATTAATACCAATAAAACAATACTTGGTTTTAGTTCTTGCCAAATAAAATTCTGCATTTCTTCATTCTTGTCACACTTGTTTGTTTACATCATAACTTTTGATTCATAAGTCCAATTGATGTCAAACTTGTTCCAAGTTTTCCTCAAGACATCCCTTTACGATTTCCAATTCATGAACCACTGATTTTCCTTCTTATTTCACTCAATTTTGTGTATAACGTCTTAGATTCTCAATCTCGTTACTGTTTTGGCAGCTTGTGATATTTTCATCATAACTTTTTACTCATAACTCCAAATTATGTAAAATTGATCCCAAAATAATCCTAAGTCATTTAGCCACAAGTTTCAGTCATGAGGTTCCAAATGAACAAGCCAATTTGTACAGTTTATTTGTTCTTCAAGGCAGCTCAGGATTTCTTCAAAACAAAATTTCTATTTTTGCTTCTTTTCTTCACACCATCTATTTTACTTTAATCCTAACAACTATATAACACTTAAACCATCTTAAGTTCCATCATAATAGCATTCGATTCTTTGATTTTCAGAGATACTTAGTGATGCGTGTTTTTTAGTGTAGAAAATATTACCAGCAAATTACACAATCAATCAAGCTTTAATTAAAATGCAAACTACTAAAACCATACATACGGGCAAGTATACCCATCGTATAATATAGGGACTAGAAAGTATCGCATCCACGAGAACTTAGGCTCCTATCTTACTTTATCCAAATCTTTATTGTTTAGCCTATAAAATAAGAAGAGACTAAAAAGGAAAATAAATAAAGATAAAAATAGATATAACTTAAAGATGCAAATTCATGTAACTATACAATTATCTTGAAAATATAATATTAAATCACTTAGCGTTCATCACAATTAATTGTCATATTGGCATCATGAAGGAATATAAAGATAAATTCCACTTCGTTTATCAATTCATGAAATCCCTATATTTTGATTCATATTAATAGATTTGTTAATCAAGCTAATATAACCAAAACATGCATTAAGCTCATCATTATATTTTGATTCAATTAGCAGATTTGTCAATTAAGCCATCCTAACCAAAATATGCATGAATCTTAGTTCTTTAAAAATATGAAATTAGCTAATGACCATTTGTCAAGGTGAAATCAACTTAATGTTTGATCACTTAGTCCTATAATATTAACTTTGTCGTTCCAATCCATTAACATTAGACAAAGACGAAATCAATGTAATGAAACTCCTAACATCGTTTTATTGAGTCAATTAGATGAACTCGCATCAATAACCAATGATAACAAGTAATCAAACACCAAAGATAACAATAGATTGATCAACAATTCCAATTAACTCAAAATTATAATCTCCAAAATAATATCCAATTACAATCAAAATATTAAGTACATCATTGTTAAAGAAAAATAAACCAAGAATAAAAGATAAAATTCATAGACAAACATTTCTCCTTCTCTTGAAAACCTTATTTGAACAATGCTCTTTTGAATAGTGATTGAGTTGTTAGCTTAGATCCTTCAAATCACACCTTTCTCTTACACACACACACACACACACACACACACACACACACACACACACACACACACACACACATTGTATTTATAAGTCACCTTGATACCAAAATTTGTTGAGAAGTCTAGTCCGAGTAAAATTCACACACACACACACACACACATATTGTATTTATAAGTCACCTTGATACCAAAATTTGTTGAGAAGTCTAGTCCGAGTAAAATTCAGAAAAAACTAAAATCTTTTGAAAAATACCAAATTCCGTACATAGAATATTCACCTTGCAGAGTGTACCTAGCGCCGAGTATCTTCGATTTAACTGGTGTCAGGTACACTCTATTCTTCCTCTAGAGTTTTGTTCCGTTCTCATCAGCGGACAAAATGGACCCGGCGCCAAGTACATTTGCTAGACCTGGCGCCAGGTTTGTTCTTGTTTTCCTTTGAACGTTGGCTCAATTTTTGCTGCTAGACCAAAATGGACCCGGTGCCTGGTCCCTTGGCTGGCCGGTGCCAGGTTTGTTCTAGAATTGTTTACTTTTCACTCAATTTTTACTTAAATCTGCACAAATTTGTCAAAAACACTTTTTACAAGTAAAAAGTCAAATATGAAGGAATATGCATAGTTTCTACAACAAATGTATCACAAAATAATCTCAAATAATTAGAAAAATAATGATGATTTTAGCCTCTATCACTTAGCCAAGCAAAATTATATTTTCCACCATCAAGTTCAACAAGAGCAAATAACAACATTAACAATTCATTTTCTTCAACAATTAATTCCATCTTTCTTTTCCATTTCTTACACCTTCTTGTGCAGTCATGAACTCTAAATTAAACCACCATTAAAACACTTCATCTATCATATAAAACATAGTATATAGCTTCTCTAATCAGCTGGTATACAACACACATAAAACAACCCCAAAATATTGCAATTGTCCAAGTAATTCTCATAAGTCTCATGAATTTTCCAATAAATTAATACAAAAATAATCCTCACAATTTAATCTACAACTTTAATTCAAGGAGTATGATGTTTTACCTTGTGTATAAGATTCTCCAAGCTTGAATTGCTCCAAGAACATCAAGAACGCACACACTTCTTTCTTTCTCTCTCATTTTTCTTTCTCTCCCTATTTTTCTCTAGCTTTTCTTTCATTTTCTTTCTCTCTTCTTTCTCTATTCTTTTCTTCCTTATAGCTGCAAGAAACCTAGCTATTTTCACAACATTTCCACAGCCACTTGCTGGTCAAATTTGTGACCAAATTGGTCACACATTGTGGCTAACTTTACACATGTTATTTTCTCAAATTTCCACCATTTTCCTTATTATTTCTTAAGCTTATTTAATAAGCTTTTCCAATTATATAATCCCATAAACATTTTACTCCTCTAATGGTGTTTGGATACTTGTTTTCATTCACAATCATGTTACACCGCTTATCTCAATTTTGACTGCATTTTAAAATTTCCTTAGAAAATACCTGTAATTTCGGTCTGTATCGAAAAAATATTTTATTCCACCAATAGAATCTATAAATTTCACTGAATTCAATGGTAGAAATCAAAACTCTTAATTCCTTCTCAATTCTTGCCAATTTGTGATCAAAATCCGAATCACGGTTAAAATTACGAAAATGCCCCTGATACCTCCGATAGCTTAATTTATACCAGAATATTCGTCTCATTACACTGATCAATTTTTGTTCTGAATATACCCCTAAACTCTCATTCGATTAAAAGTAGTCGCAATCTGAAGATTTAGAGTACGAGTAAAACAAATCTAAAAATTTCATCTTGGTCCCTACAATTTCAAAATTCTAATAATACTCCTAAATATTTTATCGCACAAAAAAATTTATCTCATTATATTGGTCATTTCTTGTTCTGGCCATTGATACAAATTCTTATTTTATATAGAGTAGTAGTTAGTTAAAGTACAAAAAAGGGTAGGGATATTGCATAGAGATACTATTTGATTAATTTAAGAATATGAATTTTATAACTCGAGAGGGAGTGAATTCACTATTTAAACTCATTTTGGTATTTAACTTGGGAATCAATTGATTGAAAGATATTTTCTTGACTTGTCATAGAATTGAGATATTTCTTCATTAAATGTCTTTTTTCTTTATTCTCACTCCTTGATTATTCTTGTGACTTTTCTTATGTGACTTGATTTTCTTTAGTATAGGTAGTTTATTTACTTTATTTCTTTATTTTATTGGCTAAATAATAAAGATTAGAGTAAAGTAAGGCGGGAGCCTAAATTCCTATGAATTCGGTACTTACTATTCCCTATATTATATGACGGGTATACTTACCCATATGTGTATATTTAGTAGTTAGATTTTATTTAAAACTTGATTGATTATGGCCCTTGTTGACAATATTTTCAACACTAAAAAAACCACACACAAAGTTTTTTTCACTGTTGCTAGAGATTGACACTATCGGAAAGATTCGAGTCTTATTGATTTAGCTATTTTTGTATTTGTAAATACCAGTAACTTTTCTTTGTCTCTGTATGTTCCTTCTTAATTTTTGTATTTTTGTGTCTCTTCGATATTTCTTGTTACTAACTTTTCTTTTATTTTGCAAGTTTTGAAAAAAATAAAATCTAATCATCATGGCAGGTTCTTCAAGGGAAAATATGAGGCCATGGGGACAAAATCAATGGAGTTACATTGAAGATAAATTGACCAAGGCACAAGCTTTTGTTGATACTTCTAGTGAGATGTCACTTGAAGTATTAGGAAATGCTTTTGTTGCCAATACAAATACTTCTATTGAGTGGTATGAAAAATCATCCTAACAAATGAGCCATAACAGAACACAATTTCCAAAGTTAGTGGAGGAGATTCGAAAGAAACCTTCATCAAGCATCCAAAAAATCATGGAAAGTTGGAAACACATTACAGGAATGAGCTAGCACTGGCTGAAGTGATGGAACTAGAGTAGGTTGATTCAACAAGCTATGCCAAAACAGAACAAATGCGACATGTAGTGATAAAGAAGGAAGGTTTTGAGCCACCCCTGGAGATATTTGGAGGAAAATTGTGCCCTTTAAGTAAAAAGTCCATGATAGCCCATATAATTGACCAAGAAGAGAGAGGCCATGAGGGACAATTGCACAATATGATGGGAGAAAATTTTTATTTTACTCTATGTGCTAATAATTTTTTTATCACATGATTTTGTAGGTACTATCAATTCTTAGACAACAATGGTTCAAATGATGATGTGTGGAATTTAATATACCTCTAGGAGTTGGATCTTTCAATACTACATTATACAAAGTTTTTGGAGGATGTTAATAAGTTTTACCGTTCACCTCAACACATGGGAGGTAACTTCGTAGTTGTAGTCAATTCATTGAAAAGTAAGAATTTTTTTATCCCATATTTAAAATCTATACTGTTAGGTCCAGAGGAAAGTTTTCATGGTGACAATTCTTTTGAATGGATATATGGTGATTTCAATGTTGCAGCATTCTTTAGATTTAATTTACATTCATATGTTCAAAAATTAATTTATCCATCTAAAGAGATCCAAGAGAAGGGAGTTCATACATATACTTCCATTCAACTAATATTTTCTGTGAACCTTGTTTCCTTCTTTTTACTATCATGCTTACCTTCTCCATTGAGCATTAATATTTTCTACGAAGGGATGATAAGAAACTATGATGAGTGGAAAGAGTTTGTATCATTATTTTGGTTTTGTTTTGTTCTTGGTGTTTTTTAGGGTTTTAGGTCATTGTCATTGTAGTGTTTGGTTTGGTTTGCTTTTGGCTTACTTCAGTCTTTGTGTCGAGTTTTGTTTAGTTTGATTTTTCTAGCTATGTGATTTCCCCCAATAATGAGAATATTTTCCATCTTAAACGTGGAGGTGTGAGTCATGGTTTTTATTTGTTTTCTTAGGTTTTTTAGTAGTCTCTTGTTCTATTATGCTTTCTTTTGTTTTGGTGTGTTTTATTTTGTTATTATTATTTTTTTACACTTTTATGCACGTTTTGTTTTGTAGGTTGGAATAAATTCTTCTTGGACAAGCTCTTATCTCTATTCCAAGTTTCATATTTTTTTAGGAGCGAAAATATACTTGGGGAGTATTCCTTAGCTTTTTACCCCTTTTATTATTTTTGGTTTCATTAGACATGCTTTATTGTGTTAATTTTTGCCAATAAGAACATTATCTCGTTTAAGTGTGGCGGAGTGGTTTAGTAATATTCTTTGTCCAAGTTTTTATCAAATTCCTTGGTGCTTCTTGAAATTTTGAGTTGATTTAAAAAAAAAAAAAAATTGAACGTTGAAAACCTTGCATTTTTGGGTAAATAATTGAAATTTTTGGGAAGATAATGAGCTAAAATTTTAAATTTGGACTATTATAGTATTATTATTGTTTTTCTTTTAGCATAAAAATTTAGCTTAAGACTTATTTGATTAAGTTTGGTTTTGTGAAAACTTATATATGAGGTGTAATATAGACTAAGTCTTGAGAATTTGGATTAAACTTATTTATATTTTAGTAGATGTTGTGATATTTTGTTTCTTAAGGATTGATACTGATTTTGTGATGAAGTATAGGTAAAGAATTTTTATTGATTTTTGTTCTATGATTTTCTGAATCAGTCATTATTCTGAATTTAAGTAAATATACAGGGTGAGAGGTGAGGTATGAGAGGAACAAAAATGTGTTGAGAAAAAATAAAAGAAAAAAAGCAGAAGGGATGTATGTATCCATTCTGGCAAAAGAGAAGCGTAGAAGAAAGAAAAAAAAGTTGAAAAAAAAAGAGAATATGAGGATGTGAGAAAATAAGAGTGTGAATGAAAAAAAAAAAGAAAAAGAAAAAGAGGTTTGAAAAATTTAGGGGGCCAATACGGAGAGAAGTAGCAGGTATTGTTCGGTGCACTCTCTCTTAAGGCTATTAATCCCATATGAAAAGAAAAATGGAAAGAATATCCTTACCTTGATACTCAGATTGTAGTAGTTTGGAAATTGTAGAACTGAAATTGATTCATTATTCCTAACTTGTATGAATAACAATGTTTGTATTCTTGACTTGATGGATAGGGTGAAATATATTAAATGGACATGAACTTGTTTAACTCAACTTCGATGGCCTTGGGGATATCTATCTTAATATATGAGTTTAAATAAAATTAGCATGATTAAATAGTTGTTGGATTTTAAGTTGAAAGAAAGATAATGTCTTTACTATATTTGCCATGTTCACAAAAATCATTTTGATTAACTCGCTATTTGCTTGGTTTGTTTAATTCTTGTTTGCTTAAGGACAAGTAAAGCTTAAGTATGGGGAAATATGATAGGAGTCAAATGTACACAAATTTTGAGGGTCATTTGTGTATATTTGTTATGATTTTGTGTTTAAATAACTATTAATTCCCACCATTTTATCATTTTTTGTGTAGGAGTTGTAGAATGAAAAGATACCAAAAAAGATGGTGAAAAGTTGTTGAAAGGTGAAAAGAGAGCAAAACAAAAGGCTATTGGCGTTGGTTGGTGCATGAGAAATAGCATCGGCAAATTTTTGCTCCAAAAAGGGCTAAAACAGAGCACTTTTGGAGCCTAGGTAGATTTGAGCCAGCCCTAGCTACTAGGTTGAGCTAGTGCTAGCTCAATTCTGCCCAAACACACAAAAACAGAATATAGCCAGTGCTGGTTGCTTCGAAGTAGCTAAGGCTAGTTGATTTCACTAATTTGACATAACAAAGGAGTTTTTCAGCAATTTTAGCAACCAAAACTCCTATATAAATAAGAGAACATTAAACCATTATTCAGTTAGTCTTGGGGGCTTGCAAAAACCTTAGAGAACTCCTAAAGAACTCAAGGAAACATCAAGAGAAGGAAGAGCAAATGGATTCTTGGAGAAGAAGATGAGGTTACTCAAGAAGATTTTAAGGGAGAAGATGAGGTTAAATATCCATGTCTATGAATGTTTTCTTTTTCTCTTCCTTGTAATTTATGAAAGTTTTGGTTTATATTTTTTAATTGTATTTGATGATATTAATTTCTTAACTCTATGATTCTAGATTGAATTGCTATTTTGATCTATTGAATTTCAATTCTAAATATTTGATTTCTTGAACATATTGTTATTGTGATTTTATTGGTTCTTTTCTAATTAACTCGAGAGAGAGGTTAGGAGAGGGGTACCAACTAATTAATTCATTACTTGTTAACTTTTAGCTAGCTCGTGAGAGAGGTTAAAAAGTTAGAAATTAGTAATAAAAAAAAAGATTAGTATCACCTAAAGATATGGATATTTATTCTTCCATAAGAAAGACTTTATTATTGCCTAGAAATAGGGACATTAATTGTTAATTTGTGAGTTAGGAATATTACTTAGAGATAGGGATATGTTTTCTTTCATAATTTGAGTTATTCTTAATGCTTCTTAAATTTAATTAGGAAGGTAGAGATATCCTTTGATTAATCTAAAAATAGAATTTAATAACTCGAGATAAAGTGAATTCACCATTTGAACTCATTTTGGTATTTGAATTGGGAATTAATTGGTTGAAAGATATTTCTTTGAGTTGTCATAGAATTGAGATATTTCTTTATTATATGCATTTTCTTTTTATTCTCACTCATTGATTATCCTTGTAACTTTTCTTGTGTAACTTGATTTTTCTAGTATAGGTAGTTTATTTACTTTGTTCTTTATTTTATTGGATAAACAATAAAGATTAAGATAAAGTAAGGCGGGAGCCTAAGTTCTTGTGGATTCGATACTTGCTATTCCCTATACTATATGATGAGTATACTTACCCATCTATGTGACTTAGTAGTTAGCATTTTATTTAAAAATTGATTGATTGTGAACTTTGTTGATAATATTTCCAATACAAAAAAAAAAAAAAAAAAAGGCATCTTTAGAATTAATATTGATGCTAGTGATGACTTTGCAAGAATACTTTAGAGTTTTAAATTTGGTTTTATATGATTGTTGCATTTGATAATAGTTGTGAACTAGAGGTGCTTAGTTGGAGGACCTTTGTATTTTTCTATAATTTATTTTTAATTATTATCCAAACTTAAATGGATTATATAGATGTCAAATTCGAGTGGATAGTAAATGGGGGAGAAATGGAGTAAGGCTATTGTGAATACATTTGACAAGTCATTAAGAGTAATTGTATTCAACATAGCTAATGGAGGTGGGTAGCTACTATCGGGGAGTAAGAGATAAAGGAAGAAGGAAAAATTATGTTGGTTCTCTTGCATTCCTAATTAGATTGGAATAAGGTAGTTTGGTTAAAAATGTATTTCTAATACATTTAAAATTACGAAATTACCATTGTTTTATATATATTAGAATTAAGATGTTACACTTACTATATTTTATGTTGATTAAGAGTCTTATAATTTAGTACCTATATATTGGTAGAGTCATGAACTTTTCAATGTGTCTTGATTTGTTCTATTGTTCTATTATTATGAAGTGTGTGGATATAACTTAGGCTAGTGCATGAGTAGTGCAAGATAGTATGTGTATAAAGAGTTTAGGTAAAATACAAAAAATACCCTTATGTAAATCTTTTGGTATCTATTAATAAAGTATTTTGTAATTTTTATCATGGACGTAGGCTTAGTTAAATAATTCCAACTACATAAATCTTTTGTACCTTATTTTATTTTTTATGTTCGTTTTTCTATTCTTATTAACTATCCCAATTTAGATTCTCCAACAAGTAGAATAAGAACCTAGATTTCTAGGATTTAGGGATTTTGATATAGTGAAATTTGATGAAAAGAATAGTTAAGATAGTAGAAAAATAGAAAAATACTACCCTCTTGAGATGGGCACGTAAGTCAATAATTTTTTATAGATAGCATTATGTCTAAGTTAAGAAGGGTTATTAGACTTTAGTAAAATTACTCACATAATTATACACTCTACATGAATGGAACAAGTTATGGACCAAAAGTATCTTATAGTAGATTTTAGGTAGGAAAATCTAAATTGAAGGTTATAATTGCCATCGATGGCCTTGTACTCATTTGAAAAAGAAAGATGAGGGTTAGTTAGTAATATGATGATGTTGACATACGCAAAGATGCCCTGACAATCATCATGCATATGGATGCTTTTCTAAGATATATTTTAGATTTTAGATATCGACTTTAAGACTAATTAGCTTTGACTTGAAAGCAAGTATTTTTTTTGTTGGAATGTATGCCCACTAAGACTATATTTTTTTATGTAATTTTGATTAAATTAATAAAATATTTATTCTTATAAATTATTTGTGTTTTTGCATTTTATTTTATGCACAATTTCGCTAAAAAAGACCTATTGTGTTTAAGTAAGTGATCCATGTGAATGGAGGTCTTTCACAGTAACATATGGATAATGGGTTACTTAACACATAAATTATTATTCTTAACCAGATGATGAGAATGCGAATCTCATCATAATAAGGTTATTATGTTATGAATTCCAAGTGAAGAATGTCTTACCTTTAGCTAGTGAATAGTCATTTCACTTCATAATATAAGCGTATTTCGAATACGTATAATTAGACTTGTAGTAGTGGTTTCTAAAAGTACTATATGGTGAAAACCCAGACTATAATTGTTACAACGTGAACTTATACTCTACGACTTAAGTATGAGTTGGTGGTTTGACGAAATTGAAAGTGTATACTTTGATATACCATAGTTAAAATTCTATCGTAGGACTAATATGCTTGTATGTTGGGTATATGTGACTAGTTGGTTAAGACAGATTTATACAAAATTGCTTCTACGCTATATTGCCTCTTGAGACTATTCGAATGATCTAATAATCCAGAGCTCTGGGGAACATGACTTGGATGCTTGCTTCATGGTAGCTCCCTTGGAAAGCAAAAATATTCTAGGAAATCATATATCATTGGACTAGAGGTCAATGGATGATAGATGTCATTTAGAGAGGTATTAGTACACTCTTCCTCTCTGAATATACAACATTACATAGAGGGGTATATTTGTCATAACATATGTATGCCGGAGACACTGCTAACGTAGTATTGTCTTTGGGATCAATATTTTCATATGATGATATTAGAAAATATTTAAAATATATAATACAACTGTTTCTATAACAAGGGTATTTTGGTCATTTTAATAGCTAAGGCGATGTGTCTTTTAGTCCTTGGAATAACCCATAAGTCCTGATGGATTTGGGGTAGAGAAATTGGTCTTGAAATAAAATGAATTTTATTTTATTTAAGTAATTTGATTTATTTATTTGGTTAAAATAAAATAAAATGTCCAAAGAGAGAATTAATTAATTAGTTTAGTGGGTTAATTAATTGTTCAGGGCTTGAGCCCAGATTGAATAATTGAAATTAACCTGAGCCTAAACTATAGTAGGCTACAAGTATTGGGCTGGTTTATCTAGGTTGTATAATTAATTATTTATTTGGCCAATTATTGGTCCTGGTTTAAATAATTAATTTGGCTTAATAGCCTAGACCTAGGGTCCAGTAGGCTAGGTCCGAGCTTGTTTAGCTTAGGGCTAACCGGTTTAGTAGATGGTTGAGGAATACAAGTGTAGTTTAATTGTTGAACTCCCGGATGATAGCTAGAGATAGAATTTGGATTAATAAAAAACTCTTTAAGGCTATCGGGGTTCGAAGATATGGTTGAATGAACTATGATTCCTTGAACACAATGGGAAAAGTTTTTTTCCGAGGTCTATTTTTCTCTCTTAGAGTTCTTTCTCTGTGTATCATTTTTTTCCCAGAAAAAGATACAGAGACAGAAACATTTCTCGTGATACTGCTCACGAGCAAATTGTCAAGAGAATATTCAAGGACAATTTTCTTCTCTCACTTGGCTTTCACCGGGCCTTCAGGCAGTGGTTATATTCCAAAAATTGAGAGTCTAGCATGAATCAGAAAAAGTTGACGGCTCGCGGGACAATAACCTGAGGAGATGAATTATAGAACAAGAAGCTTCAAGCAATTTGCCAGAAGCAGATCAAACTGCTTCATCGGTTTTGCCATCAAAACCAAACCAAATGAATATTACAGGTAGAGGTATAAATTTTTAAAAGGCTTCCGCTGTTACTTTTTGTGTTTTTGTTGTTGTTCCTGTATGCTTTCACGACCGTGATCCACCTTCATTTTTATCCTTTACTATAGTTTTACTTATGGGTTTTCAAGTGTTGAAGTAGTGGAAAAATTTTAAAAAGGAGTTTTTGGAGTGAGATGAACTTAGGATAGTGTGACAGATGTTCTAAAATTGCACAAAACCTAATTTTCTTAAACTAGTAGGATTCCAATAATTGTGAGTTGTCTACTTGATGTGGAGTCCTAAAATCACATATAACTAGATATCCCAGTGTAACAAAAAAACTATGGGATTTTTCATCTGCAAGGAAAGAAGTATCTCGATGACCTGAAAGGGAAGTGTTGAAGGAATTGAACATAGACAGAGCATGCTCATGGGATAGTAAAAATGGAAGAACAAACATTAAACAGAATATTGGAGCATCATGGAGACATGAAAAACACATACCTCTTGGAGCCTTAAAACGTAAAGATTGAAGAAGAATTGATTGAAGCACAGAAACAGCTTTCTTCTTCACCGTGGATGAAGCTCTAGTGCACTGTTTTTCTTTTCTTTTTCACCTCCAGTGTAATTAATGCCAAGCTTCTCAGTTCACAGAATATGACCCAACTTAATCTCAGTTGGTGAGCACAGAAAATGGGAAGAAGAAAACCATCTCAGTTTTTTCTCTCATCCACTCCCCTGGTTGGCTTCTTTTGGTTTCTTATGTTAAGAAAACAAAAACCAAAAGCCACGAGAGACAGAAAGCCAAGAGACTGAGAAAATTATTTTATTTTAATTTTATTTTATTTTTCTACACAGAAAGCCAAGAGTCATGAAACCAAAATAATTATTTTGATAAAAATAATATTCTCGGGTTTTAATATCCGAATATTATTAACAAAATAAATTTTGGCTTCACCCTAAACTCTTCTGAACTGTGTCCAGAAAAATCCTATGGTCCAGGCTATTAGGTCAAAATAATATTTATTATTTTTCTTGGATCCGAAAAGACCAAAATAATAAACATTAATTATTTTTCTTGGGATTAAATAAATAACCCAATAAATAATTAATGAACCCAAATGAACCAGAAATAATTAAAATTTAATTATTTATTTCTTGTGATTAAATAAATAACCTAATAAATAATTAAGTATTAATTATTTTTCTCTAATTCAAGTCCCGGTTAATTTTCTAATTATTCAAGCTGGACCTAGGCCCTGAATAATTAATTAACCAATTAAACTAGATAATAAATTTCTCTCAATTTATTTTATTCTAGTCTAATAATAAATTAGACTTCCTGAATAACATAAAACCCTCTCAACTGAGATCAATTTCTCAACCTAAAAATTAATTAGGACTTATGAGCTATTTCGAGGACCAAAAAGACACATCGTCTTAGCTACTAAAATGACCAAAATACCCCTACTATATAAATAGATGTATTTTGCATTTTAAATATTTTATAATATAACCATAATGAAGTATTGACCACAACGATAATGTTGCATTAGCAAAGTCTTTGACCTATAGGTGAAATGACTAAAATACCCCTCTACACATCGCCGTACATTTAAAGAGGAAGAAGTGTACTAACACCTCTCTAAATGACATCTACCATCCTTAGGCTTCTAGTCCAGTGATCCACGACTTCCTGGAGTGTCCCCGCTTTCCAAGGGAGCTACCCTAAAGAAAACATCCAAATCATGTTTCTTAAGGCCTTGGATATTTAGATCATTTAGACAACCACAAGGGGCAATATAGTGTAGACACTATCTTGTACAAGTCTATCTTAACTAACTAGTTACACATACCCAACATGCAAGTATATTGGCCCTACGATAGAACCTCAACTATAGCATATCAAAGTATATGCTTCCAGCTTCGCCAGGCCACCAACTCATACTCAAGTCATGGAGTACTAGTCCATGTTGTAGCGGTAGTAGTCTAGGTTTCTACCATATAGTACTTTTAAGAAACCACTACTACAGGTCCAATTCTACGTATTCAAAATACGCTTATGTCATGAAGTGAATGGCCTACTCACTGGCTAAAGGTAAGCCATTCCCCATTTGGAATTCATAACATAATAACTTAAACATGGTTAGATTTTTATTCTCATCAATCGGTTAAGAACAAAAGTTTATGTGTTTAAATAACCCATGATTCATACCTTACTGTGAAAGACCTCCATTCACATGGATCACTTATTTAAATATAATGGGTCGGTTCCAAACGAAATTGTGCACAAATAAAGAAAATAAATTCACAAACCATTTCTAAAAATAAATTCTTTTATTAAAATATTCGATATTTATATCAGAAATATAGTCTAAGATGGCATACATTCCAACAATCTCCCACTTGCACTCTAAGATTAGGTAAGTCCATAGGTGCCCACCCCAATGGCGTCTAAGTATCTCTTAAAGACCCTCTCAGCCAAAGTCTTGGTGAATGGATCTACTAGATTGTTCTCAGAGACAATCTGTACCACCATGACTTCTCGTCTCTGGATAAAATCTTGGATTAGGTGGTACTACCTCTCCATATGCTTCCCCTCCTTGTGGTTCCAAAGTTCCTTTGAGGTATTTAAGAATATGCTTTACAACTTGCCAATGAACCTCCCCAGGGTTTAACTGATATCTGCTAACTAAGCTTATGGCATAGCAGATATCTGACCTAGTATACAACATGACGTACATGAGACTTCCCACAGCCGAAGCGTAAGGAATCCTACTCATCCTGTCATTCTTTCCTTGAGACTTAGGAAAGTCCCTTGAAGAAAGTGACAACCCATGTCTGCAAGGGATCAGAGTTCCCTTGCATGAGTCCATGCTGTATCTGGCCAACATCTTGTCAATGTATGTGACTTGAGATAATTTTAACATTCTCTGCTTCCTATTTCTAAGAAGTTTAATCGCAAGAATGTAGCTGGCTTCTCCCAAGTCCTTCATACTAAATTGACTAGATTGCCAAACCTTTGTAGATGACAATGACCCTACATCATTTCCAATGAGTAGAATGTTATATAAGACAAGAAAAATCACATTAAACCCCTCAAGATTCTTGTACACTTATGGTTCATCCTCGTTTTGAATAAAACCATAAGACTTTACAGTCTCATCAAAACGAATGTTCCACGCTCTTAATGCTTGATTAAGTTCATAAATGGACTTCTTAAAATTGCAAACCATATGTTCCTGGACTTCAGCAATATAACCTTTCGGCTGGGACATATAGATGTCTTCGCTAAGATGGCCATTTAAAAATGCCGTCTGGACATCCATTTGCTATATCTCGTAGGCATAGTGACATGCGATGGCAAGGAGGATACAGATGGATTTAAGTATGGCCACAGGGGAAAAAGGTTTCCTCATAATTGATCACTTCTTTCTGAGTATGCCCTTTTGCCACAAGCCTAACTTTGAAGGTTTCCACCTTGCCATCCGCTCTCCTCTTCTTCTTGTACACTCACTTACACCCAATGGTTTTTATCCCTTCAGGTAAAACTACAAGATCCCAAACCTGATCGAAGTACATAGACTCAATCTTGGCTTTCATTGCTTCATGCCATAGATTTGCATCGGCATCAACAATTGCCTCCTCGTATCTAGTGGGGTTATATTCCTGATGGTCAGAGACTAGCTCAAAAGCTTCTTCATACCATCTCTCTGGAACCCTAGACACTCTCCCACTACGATGAGGCACCATTTGTACAAGCTATTGAGACTGTGCCTCTTCTTGTTCCACAATCGGGTCAGAAGAAGTTGCTTCCGAAGATAACTTCTCCTCGAGTTCCAACCTAATTGAACCTTTCATGGAAATACTTCGATCATCCTCTAAGTATCTAGCATTGGTACTAACGAGTACTTTCTGCTCCTTAGGATGATAAAAGTAACTACCCTTTGTTCCTTTTGGATACCCAACAAAATGGCATAATTCTGATTTTGGTTCCAACTTGTTTCCCTTGATCAGTACATAAGTTGGACAACCCCATATCCTGAGATGATTCAGACTTGGCTTACGTCCAGTCCACATCTCATAGGGAGTCCTAAGTACTGACTTGGAAGGCACCAAATTCAGAATATATGCCGCTGTTTCCAGGGCATATCCCCTAAAAGATATTGGAAGAGTAGCATGGGACATCATGCTTCTAGCCATTTCCATCAAAGTTCTGTTCCTTCTCTCAGCTACTCCGTTTTGCTGGGGTGTCACCGGCGCAGAGAGTTGGGATACTATCCCATGATGTACCATGTAGTCCTTGAATTCACCTAGGAGGTACTCTCCACCACGATTCGATCGTAAGGTCTTGATTAATTTACTTGTCTAACGCTCCACTTCAGTCTTAAACTCCTTGAAACTCCTTGAACTTATCAAAAGAGTCAGACTTGTGCCTTATTAGGTAAATATAACTAAACCTTGTATAATCATCTGTGAAAGTGATGAAATACTCAAAACCTCTTTTAGCTGGTGTAGACAAGGGACCACACACATCAGTGTGAACAAGACTCAATACCTCATTGGCTCTATCTGCCTTTGGGATAAAAGACATTTTGGTCATCTTTTTCATCAGACAGGATTCACACTGAGGCCAATTTTTCAATCTCAATGAGCCCAAAGGCCCATCGTGGATTAGCCTCTGAATCTTGATTGAGTTGATGTGACCCAACCACAGATGCCAAAAATATGAGTCATTGATATTGGTCTTTCTCTTCTTAGTTAAAGGTTCAGATTGAGCATTATTTGATTGATTGTTAATCGGGTTTAAATAGAATCAATTTCCATACATGTGCCCAGTACATAATATTTCTTCATCTCTACTGATAGAAATATCAGAATGGAAAGATACATAATATCCTTGATTTATAAGTTTTGCAACTAAAATCAAATTCTGACGAAAACCAGGTACATATAAAATATTAAAACCACTTTATTATTGTAATAAAAAATAAGATCCAGCTCTCTCACTGTAAGGACCCAGACTTGTGCTCCATTTCCCACGCGTAATCCATATTCGCCCTTCTTGAGTCATCTTATCTTCCTAAACCCCTACAAGGATTACAAATATGATTAGTGGCTCTTGAATCAAAAATCCAAGTAGAAGTTGATCCAACCATTGATATAGACTCTAGATAGAAAATATTACATGTGGGGTTTTTCTTGGCTTGAAGATCTGGACACTCCTTTTTTCAGTGTCTCTTCTTTCCACATTTGAAGCATTTGCCCTTTGGTTTGTCTTTGGACTGGGTCTTGGACTGGGCTACTGCGTTTCCTTTCTTCCTTTTGAACTTTCTGGGTTTGGACCCAATTCTTGAGGAAGAAGCCTTAGCAATCATGGCCATTGATTGTAGCTTCATGACCTTCTCTGCCATATGGAGTTCCTTCATTAACTCAGTCAAACTCATGTTTAACTTGTTCATATTGTAATTTAGTTTGAATTGAGTAAAGGAACCCAATAGAGATTCGAGAACCATATCCACTTGGCTCTCAGGGTCAATGATAGCTCCTAAGATTTCTGCCTCCTCGAAAGTAGCAATCATCTTAAACATATGCTCTCTGATTAATGTTCCCTCAGCCATCTTAGTATTTATTATAGTTCGAAGAGCCTCCTGCCTTGCGGGTCGGCTTTTATCCGCGAACATAGTGGCTAATGAATGACTAATGTCATACGCAGAAGCCATGTGCTCATGTTTAAACTGGATCACACTAGACATGGAGGCTAACATATAGTCATGTGCCATTTCATTAGCCTTCTTCCACGCCTTCTCAGCCTCTCGCTCTTCGTTGGTGGAACCTTCCCCGATCACAGGGCAGGTTTCGTAAAGGAAATACTTATACTCTTTGGCTGTGAGTATTATGTCCAGGTTCCTCTTCCAGTCCACATAGTTTGGTCCCGTTAACTTATTCTCACGGATAATAACGGCCAAAGGACTAAAAGAATCTCCCACCATTTCTGAAAAAATGAAAAATAAAAGAAAGGATTTAGTTTGTAAAAATAAATTTGTGCATTTAAATTAATTTGGCTCTTAGGAAAACTGACATAGCTTCTTTGGAAGATTAACAGTTCCCTAAGCTAAGTGTATTAACTACTATAAATTAATTTCCCTTCTAGGTAATGATCTAGAGGATAACTCCATCGTGGGATGGCCGTTTCCTCTCATTTTCTATGGACATTTCTCACACTATAACCTCCAACGTGGGCTGGCCAATTATAGTACGTGTCTCGGGTTATTAATTACATCCTTTTATTAGTTCTAGATCCTTGTGGTATTCCCATCCTATACGGGTTTACTCTTAGGGTGACGCGAGGGGACCCATGATCTCTAATGAGGATCATGATAGAAGCCGTGGGGCCGTTGGAACCCTTCTCCCACTTAGTCTTTTAAAATAAAGTTTTATGGAAAAATATCCTTTTGAAATTTTCATTAAGTTTTTCCATAACTTAAAAATAAAATATCCAAGTCCATTAAAATCTCTATGTCAAGAATTATATCCTTTGAGAGATTTTTCCATTGACTAAATTTATTTAAGTTAAAACTTAATGATTTAAAAAAAAATTCAATTAAAACTTTCCCAAGACTTTGGTCTCAATTTTATTTAACAAAACAAATTTTCTTATACAAAATAAAATAGAATGGCTTTCTATTTTAACTTATAAAAATATCTAAATCTAACATATTTTCAATGTCAAGGATTAAATCCTTTAAGAAAATATCTAATGATTAATTTTTGTTCAAGTTAAAATAATCATTTAATTTTTTTTAAAGAAAAATATTTTCCTTATATAAATATTCCTAAAGATTTTGGTCTTTGAGAAAACGTGCACATAGGTACACAAAATAAATAGCATGCCAGAAAACAGTAAACGTTTTCATGCTTTTCTATTTTTAAATCTATGTGCCCAAATAATAGAATTAAACACATTAATTAATTAATTATCTTGTTTAATCCTAAAATCCCATACTAATATTTTTCATGCAAATATATTCCAAGAATATAAATTATTGAAAAAATATTAACTTCGCCTAATATGGGACCCAAATTAAAAATAAAAAAAAATTGACTGGCGGTTCACTACACCGGCCGCACCGGATCCGGGCCCATTTGACCTAAATTCTACTGTGGCCGCAGTGCACCAGCCACACCGGATCACCAGCGCCTCAACCCGCCAAGCTAACCGCCCGCCTGAGAACCCACGCCCGAGCCGACTGGTTGCCCCACGCACGCGCCACACACGTGAGCTTGGCTGGATTCGCGTATGGATCTGTGGAGCGCGCCCACGCTGCAACCCGCTCCCAGATCGCCTCTGCTGCTGACTCGCATCTCGGCCTGGATTGCCGCTCCATGACCCGTGCGCCAATTGCAATTCAATTGCAAAATCTCAATTGAAATTCGGCTTCAATTCCAAATTGGCTCGGCTTCTCGGCTCGAAGGACGCAGCTCCTCTCACAGAAATTGTGGCGCGGCGCGGCGCGGCTCGGCTTATGAATAGTATCATCTTCTCCAGAGAGTGTTCTGTGTGCTATTTCTGCGTAATTCTTCTGGATTTGATCCCTTTGGCTTCTTTGGATATTTTTCATTGCAAAAACTCATCCAAACCAAAATATCAACCGCCTTTACCTATTTAAATTGGGTTTACACGATCCAAACTCATCAAAGCCAAAAATTACATAGAGTTCATGCTTCCACTGTGAAGCTTACAGAACTCACAATCTCATACCAAAATAGCGAAGGATCATATGTTTAAGCTCTAAACAATGTTCTTCTCCATTTTTATTAACTAACATGCTCCCTAAGTCAATCAAATTCATGCTCTGATACCACTTGAAGGAATTGAACATAGACAGAGCATGCTCACGGGACAGTAAAAATGGAAGAACAAACATTAAACAGAGTATTGGAGCATCATGGAGGCATGAAAAACACATACCTCTTGGAGCCTTAAAACGTGAAGATTGAAGAAGAATTTATTGAAGCACAGGAACAACTTTCTTCTTCACCGTGGATGAAGCTCTAGTGCACTGTCTTTCTTTTCTTTTTCACCTCCAGTGTAATGAATGCCAAACTTCTCAGTTCATAGAATATGACCCAACCTAATCTCAGTTGGTGAGCACAGAAAATGGGAAGAAGAAAACCATCTTAGTTTTTTCTCTTATCCACTCCCTCGGTTGGCTTCCTTTGGTTTCTTATGTTAAGAAAACAAAAACCAAAAGCCAGTAGGAGAAAACCAAAAGCCACGAGAGACAAAAAGCCAAGAGACTGAAAATATTATTTTATTTTTCCACACAAAAAGCCTAGTGTCATGAAACCAAAATAATTATTTTGATAAAAATAATATTCATGGGTTTTAATATCGGAATATTATTAATAAAATAAATTTTGGCTTCACCCTAAACTCTTCTGAACTGTGTTTGAAAAAATCCTATGGTCCAAGTTATTGGGCCAAAATAATATTTATTATTATTTTGGACCCGAAAAGACCAAAATAATAAACATTAATTATTTTCTTTGGGATTAAATAAATAACCCAATAAATAATTAATGAACCCAAATGAACTAAAAATAATTAAACTTTAATTATGTATTTCTTGGGATTAAATAAATAACCTAATAAATAATTAAGTATTAATTATTTTCCTCTAGTTCAAATCCCAGTTAATTTTCTAATTATTCAAGCTGGACTTAGGCCCTGAATAATTAATTAACCAATTAAATCAGATAATAAATTTCTCTCAATTTATTTTATTCCAGTCTAATAATAAATTAGACTTCCTGAATAATATAAAACCCTCTCAATTGAGATCAATTTCTCAACCCAAAAATTAATTAGGACTTATGGGCTATTTCGAGGACCAAAAAGACACATCGCCTTGGCTACTAAAATGACCAAAATACCCCTACTATATAAATAGATGTATTTTGCATTTTAAATATTTTCTAATATAACCATAATGAAGTATTGACCCCAACGATAATGTTGCATTAGCAAAGTTTTCGACCTATAGGTGAAATAACTAAAATACCCCTCTACACATCGCCGTACATTTAGAGAGGAAGAAGTGTACTAACACCTCTCTAAATGACATCTACCATCCTTAGGCTTCTAATCCAGTGATCCACGACTTCCTGGAGTGTCCTCGCTTTCCAAGGGAGCTACCCTAAAGAAAACATCCAAGTCATGTTTCCCAGGGTCCTAGATATTTAGATCATTCAAACAACCACAAGGGGCGATATAGTGTAGAAATTATCTTGTACAAGTTTGTCTTAATTAACTAGTTACACATACCCAATATGCAAGTATATTGGTTCTACGATAGAACCTCAACTATAGCATATCAAAGAATATACTTGCAACTTCGCCAGACCACCAACTCATACTCAAGTCATAGAGTACTCGTCCACGTTGTAGCGGTAGTAGTCTAGGTTTCTACCATATAGTACTTTTAAGAAACTACTACTACAGGTCCAGTTCTACGTATTCAAAATACGCTTATGTCATAAAGTGAGTGGCTTACTCACTGGCTAAAGATATGCCATTCCCCATTTGGAATTCATAACATAATAACCTAAATATGATGAGATTCCCATTCTCATCAATCGGTTAAGAACAAAAGTTTATGTGTTTAAATAACCCATGATCCATACCTTACTATGAAAGACCTTCATTCACATGGATCACTTATTTAAACATAATGGGTCGGTTCCAAACGAAATTGTGCACAAATAAAGTAAATAAATTTACAAATGATTTCTGAAAATAAATTCTTTTATTAAAATATTCGATATTTATATTAGAAACCTAGTCTAAGAGGGCATACATTCCAACAAGTGTGTATGACTTTCAAGGGACAGATGATGATGTGAAAGAGAAATTCTACAAAAGTTATAAAAGATATAGACATTCTTGTACAAGTTAGCGAATCATGTTAGATTCGAGGGTAGACCAAATTGAATTAGGAAAGTTTAGACTTTGCAAATTTAGGTATATAGTTGGGCATATCAATATATTGATTAGTCATTGTAGAGGTCAATAGCATCAATAGAATTGTGGCTTTAGGTTTGAAAATTTTTAAAAATAAAAAAAATAGAGGTCTTGATTGGTATAATGAAATAAAGAGGGTTCAAGTTTCTTAAGCGAAGGTCAAATAGAGTTTAAATAATATTTAATGATTGTTGCAAAGATTTTAGAGGATGTAGATATTAAAGATTGGAATACCAGTCAAAATGGAGATTTGTTGGTTGTCTTACATTCCTAATCATATTAAGAAATGGTAATTTAATTAAAAAGATATTTCTAATATTTTTAAAATTAGGAAGTTACAATTGTCACACACACACTAGAATTGGAAACTTGCACTTACTACATCCCATATGTCGATTAGAAGTTTTAGGACTTGGTACCTATATATAAATAGAGTCATAAGATTTTCAAAGTATCTTAGTTCATTCTGACATTCTAGTATTATGTGTGTAATTTCGGTGAGTGTGTGAATGGTAAGAGATAGGGTGTGTATAAAGAATATAGATAAACTACCAAAAATAGTCTTATGTAAATCTTCTAATGATTGTTAATAAAATATTTTATGATTTTGTCATGGATATAAGATTAATTAAATAAATCCTACATAAATTTTTTGTACCTTATTTTATTTTTTCATTTTTCTATTTTCAGTAACTATCCCAATTTAAATTCTCTAGCAATATAAAACAAAAATAAATAAAAATTATGTGATTTGGCAAAACATTAGTTTTTCAAAACTCCTTGATTTAGAGTTATGTCCACATGGCAAGGAGAAACAATCCCTAACAAACTTGGACAAGGCTCTTCATTGGGTTGGTTTCCATAGAAAATAAGAACATTACTCGATGGTGATGCTTGATATGCATCTTGAAGTGTTTGGAGAAATACCTCTGTGGGATAGTTGTGCAGTTTTGGAAAAATGGGTTAAGACTGGTACTTGGGTGTATGAGGGAATACATTATATTATTGTAAAGGGCAAACTATTTTAGTGACCCTCCAATTATTGGTTTGTCCAGCTTTTTGCCATTTAATTAAAAAAAGCATACAACGGTTCTTCGAACTTTCTAATTGTCCAAATCTTGCCATTTCATCAGTTGACCAATAGTTTATCCTCAAATATGTTAAAAAATGAACGGTAAAATTGTCTTTTTACTGTTCATCATCTTTTTCCTAGACTCAACAATAGTTAAAAGGAAAAATCAATTTCGAGAACTGCAGAATTGCAGCCATTCATCTCAGCTTTAGTACCTAAAAATTTAAAGGCAACGTCTCTCAATTGGAGAAGCCAAGTGCAACAAACTCAATTGGTTTCACAAATCTCCAGTGTCCTATTTGAAAGGCAACTTAAATGCTGGGTGCCACTCTTCCAACCCCTGTTAAAATCTCCAACCTTTCCCCATCTCTATTCCTTCAAATCCTCCACAAGACCCAAGCTTTCCCTCAAATATCCTTTAACTTCTTCAATTGGGCTAAAGACAAATCTTGGCCTTCAGCCTGATCTCAAAAGCTAGTGCAGATTGGTGAATGTACTGTGCAAGTTTAGATTGTCAATTTTTATTTTTTGGATAAAAAATTCAAATCCGAATAAGAATTTAAGTAAATTTATAGAAATCAACCACTTTTGAGAGCCTCCAAACGAGAGAAAAAGTAACGACCCTCTGATCGAACATGAGATTTGTTAAAAATTGAAAATAGAGACTAGAAAGGAAATTAGTCAGGCCCATTATCAACATTAACTAAAAAAAGAAACAGAAGAAATTGAGAGGCCCAAAAAAGACGAAAACTCGTATTAGATTTACATGGCTTGAAGTTCATTTGCAAGATGAGTGCAATTTGATTAAGGCTATGCAAACTTGTGGTTCCTTTCCAATCTGATTGATCATTGTGATTGTTGCAATTGGAATCAAAGAATCTTAACCTTAAGAAATTAAAAAACAAAACTTGGAGAATCTCTAGCAAAGAATGGACATGCTTCTTCCAATTGCAGTGCTGTCGGTGATTATAGGAAACTTGATTGCATTTTTAGCTTTTTGCAACTATTTCTGGAAAAAAAAAACCGGAAGTTCAATCAATCGGTAGCATGAAAATCGTGTTGCGGAACCATCATAGCCCATCTAAGTGGCATAGGCATGCTCATGGGAACCATGCCGACAGTCATGGACGAGGATGATGGAGAAAAGAGAGAAAGGGTTGTTGCAAAAGTGGAAGACAACAAAGAGGAAGATTTGAATCTAGCAGTAATGGAAATGAAACTCGAAATGGGATCAGCAAATAATGGGTTTTTTGATGGATTAATTGTGGATGGATTTGGTTTCACTAACAGTGTAAACTGAAGGGCAAATAGAAAGGGATTCATTCTAGGAATAAGAACTTTAGTAAAACTATGATTTTACCCTTTATTTTTTTACAGATTAGAGGGTTGATTATTATTTAGAGAGTCACCAGAATAATTTACCCTATTATAAATAATAGTTATGATAGGTGTTTTGTGTGGATAATGAAAGAGTATGGTATAGCTAAATCTTGGACTAAACAATTTATTGTGGCCCTTCATGATGGTGGTATTAGATTCCGAAGGTCGTTGGGGTTCAAAAACACTGGTGTGAGTTAACATTCAAGAGGGATAATGGATATATGATCTCCTATGATTTTAAATAGGTTTTATTGCAATTTACCCTCGTTAAGTCAGAAGATAGTTGTATTTTGTTATCACAAGTTGTAAAAAGACTTTAGAGGTTCGTTGACAGTACGTCAATATTTTGACTAACAAAAGTTGCTTTTACAATAAATGTCTATTGTGCCAATAACTTTTGAGATCAATATACCTATTTAATTATTAGATGCCTAACATAACCCTTCAATATAGGGTACTTGGCATAGAATTTGGCGTCCATCCAAGAAAGAAAAGATCACAACATCTATGGTTGAAAGAATAACTTAACACAGACTGATTTGCTATTGATTAGACTAGGGAAATATGATAATTTTATTGTTGGCTTTGCTATACTTACCAAAATAATAATGACTTAACAGATTGGCTTGTTGTTGAATAGATTAGGAAAAGATGATAATTTTTGTTGGTGGTTTTGCTTTTTTTTTTATTTTGTGAGGAAAATATTAGAACAATTTAGTAATTTTATTTTTGGCCTATTAAACTTGAATTTACATCGATATCATGTTTAGAGTATTGACAAAGTTGTATATGATATGTCTAATTTCAGGATATTAATTGAAACTTTAGCTTATGTGTTTATTGCATTTTATCCTATTAACTTATGATAGTGACAGTTTAATACAAAAAATTAAAAAAAGTATTGTAGGTCTACGAATATTTTACGTGCCAAGTTCCCTTCATTAAAGGATTATTTTGAGTATCTTTTAATTAGTATGGACAAAATATACATTTTTTTGCAAAAGTAACTACTGTTAATCAATACCATCATTGACTAATGACTAACGAACTTCTAATACATTTTTTACAACTAGTGGTATTAAAGTTTCACCACTTCCAATTTAATGGGAGTAAATTACAATAAACTTTTTTAAATAATTGAAGTTTAGAAATTGTGAAGGTAAAGGAGGAAGGGAGGAAAAGGGAAAGAGGAAGGGTAAAAAGAAAGAAAGAGAAGGACTAGGAACAAAAGGGCGCGGGAGGGCGAGGTAGAGGGCACCAGTGTTGTTGAAGAAGAATAAAAATGAAAAAGAGAAGGAAAAGAAAAAAAGAGGAGAAATAAGGGAAAAATAAAAAAAAAAAAAGATTTTATTTTTATTTTTTTCCTTTATAATTTCAAAAATATCCTTCATATTTGTCATGTGAACGGCACATATAGTACCGTAAGTACCACTTTATGGCCAAAATGGATAGAAGAGTGAGAATTAGTTCATTTTAGAAATTGGAAGAAGAGGACTAAACTTTTGAAATAAGAAGACAAAACACAAAATTTACAAAAGTTCAAAAGGAATCCGGACTTTTTACTCTAAATTAAATATAAACATTTAATTAAGAACTGTTGCAACATTAAAAATTGGATAAAAAGTACCTATTTCTCTTAATATTGGTTGATTTTAGATTTTACCCTCCTCACTTCAAAAATTTGATCTTTACTCTCCAACTTCTAAAATGACCTAATCCTTATCCTTTAGTCCATTTTAATCATTAAGTAGTGAAAACGCCAGTACATGTGCCATTTACGTAGGGCTATTCAAATGGTTAACGGTTCGGTTTTCGATTTTTTAAATCGGTTTTATTCGATTTTTAATTTTTTTGTTGTCAAACCGAACCGAACTGTTTTTGGTTCAGTTCGGTTCGGTTCGGTCTATAACCGAAAATTAAAAATCCTAGCCCATTAAAAAAAAAGCCCAACAGACATTACTAAAATCCAAGTCCAATATAAAGTCCAAAATATTAAAAATGGCCCAATACACATTATTCAATCCAACCATTATAACTAATGAGTCCAATACCATTACATATACATTACATAGGCATAAAAAAAAATATTACACAACATCACAATTCACATGATTCACAGCAGCCCCTAACCCTCCAATTTTCCTCAATTGATCATATTGCTCGAGGAGCCAAAGAACAAGTTGAAGCCAAAAGAAAGTCTGAAGAATCTGTCCTGAAAGAAAGAGCAAAGAAACTCAGATCAGCTGGAAAAGACTCTTCTATTTTATCAGAGGCAATGCTGTATATGAAGCACAATAATTCTGCAAAAATTTGTTTCCAATTGTGGCAAATATTCAAACCTTTACACATGCATCTGCCCTTTGAAGGCATCTTGAAGTGTAAAATTCATGGCTAAGACTCCAATTCCAAACAAACAAGACAAGCCTTAAATTAGTACATATGTTCTAGTGGTCAATGGAATAGATGCATGCCATTTTATGACTTCATTTAATGGATTTTATTTACATTTGTGATTTGTTTTCAAGAAAAAAACATGAACTACGAGAGGGGCTGATTGATTTGTCACTTGTCAATAAGATCGGAGTGATCACCAAGTCATGAAATCAATGGTTATCTACTCTAGTCCTCTTTGCTTCATACTTACGCTGCTAACACATACTCACCAACCCTTGGCCCCTTTCAATATCAGGCAAATTGCATACTAGTGATTCAACCAAATACAACCATTACAATTACACGTGATGCACCAAATGTCTTTGATAAATCTGAGCTATTATATTTGCCAACAAGGGAACATACCTGCTTCTTCTCATTGTTCTCAACCTTGCAGAAGACAAGTACACAAGACAGCTTTTATCTCTGCAGAAAATTGATGCTACAATAAATGATTTGATAAGGTAGGCCTCCAAGACTTACATTCTGAAAAAAAAAACAGGAAAATAATCTTTAAGGAAATATTAACCATGAAACAGTAATCTCTGCCTGGACTTAAAGTGCTCAGCATTAAAAGATTCAAGATTTAGCTTTCTAATTGAACTAATGATAGAACTCAAGGGCTCAAAATTCCAATCATAGTAAAATGTGGGCTTCCATGATTGAACTTCTCGAACCAAACATCATGAAATTCTCTCAATATTATCAGCAAGGTTTTTATGTTTGATGTGGGCTTTCAACATTGATCCCCACAAACAACAGTCACATGCAAGAAATGGAAAACAACAACTACCATCAACACCTTGACAAAATATGATGAAACCCCCCATCCAAGAACTACTATCAACCAATGACCCCACAAACATCCATATATTTCTCAATGACTCCAAACATCCAAACATGACCAAACATCCAAACATACTAAAAGAAGACTGCAAATATAAGTGACCAAACATCCAAACATATTTCTCAATGACTCCAAATATCTAAACATCTACATATTTCTCAATGACCCCACAAACATCCACATATTTCTCAATGACTCCAAACATCCAAACATCCACATATTTCTCAATGACCCCACAAACATCCACATATTTCTCAATGACTCCAAACATCCAAACATCCACATATTTCTCAATAACTCCACAAACATCAAAACATCATCCAAACATTTAGAAATGAGACTATTCATCCAAACATCATCCATTATCTTCATCCAAACATCTAGAAATGAGACCATTCAAATTGCATCATATAAGTGTCAAAGGAAAAGTAAATCATTGAGAAGTAAGACAAATAATTATGTTATCCATTTCTGCCTTGGACAGTGGACATCAATTTATTTTCTTTACTTGGTTCATCCCATTCAAAGCGAAGTCCCCCTGAAAAATGCTCAAGTGTGAATTGAAGTTCTCAAGAGACAAATTTAACTAAAAATATGATACTTAGGCATGAATTTAAAGAAAAATAGCTTACTTGAATTCTCAATCGCTTCAATTCTCTTCAAAGATCAAGAATGGTTGATTCATGACCACATTTTGCAAATTCTACAAAAAGGAAATTAAATGAAAAGTTAGAAAACAAATTAAGACATAAATAAATATCTACAAGTATTAAAAAGCTAAAATAGAACATGAAATAGATTACCATGATCCATTTTTTCAAGAATGTCAATGTCTTCTTCAATATTAACTGATTTTGCTTCATTACGCAACCAATCTTTGGCACACATAAGACATTGCACCATTCTTGGAGTCAAAGAGCTTCTAAACAGGTCAAGAACATGACCTCCCATGCTAAAAGCTGACTCGGAAGCAACCGTAGAAACTGGAGCAGCCAATATGTCACGAGCCATTTGAGCAACAATAGGAAATCTTGGAGCATTAAGCTTCCACCACTTTAGAATATCAAAATCATCTTCATCTTTTTCCCTTTCTTCACTAAGAAACTTATCCAATTCACTTTTTGTATCAACTCCCCCACCCTCATTAAGAAACATATCATACTCACGCCTAGTGTCCACTTCTAAATTTCGCCTTTTTAATGATGGCTTCAATGAATATTGTGAATGCTGACTTGAAATTGAACTAGAAGATGCACTTGATGATGGCAGTGGCAAGCAATGATCAACTTGAGAAACATTCATCGTCTTATATTCCTCAAAAAGCTCGTGAATACCTTCTTTCACCTTATCTCCAAGAGTAATATTATCTGGATACATCTTTTGAATCACCCACCCAACATAATGCAATTTAAATCGGGGATCAAGAATAACTGCATAAAACATGATGAAATTCATTTTCTCATGATTCTCCCAATACTTATTGTATTTATTTCTCATTCTCTTTGCCATTTGACTCAACTCTGCATCATCACTACATTCCCGTGTATTCAACAATTTAACCACATCACTAAGTTCATGAAGCACTTGATTTGAAGTCACATATAATGAACCGTAAATCCGCAATGTAAGTTCATAGAAGTGACCCAAAAACTTTACAAAACGAGAAATATTATCCCAATCTTCCTCACTAGGTAGCCCACCATGATCAACCAGTAGATCAAATTTAAAATGTGGATCTAAATCTTCAAATCTTTCAAAGGCTTTTGCAAGACTCAAAGCTGTATCTAACATCAAATAAGTCGAGTTCCATCTAGTGGGTACATCCAAACATAATAACCTCTTGCTTTCTATCTTTTCCATTTCAACACACTCCTTAAACATTTTCAACCTACTCGGAGATTGCCTTATATATCTAATAGCTGCTCGAACACGAGTAATGGAAGGACAAATCTCTTTTAAACCATCAGACACAACAAGATTTATTATGTGTGCTATACACCTCACATGAAGATACTTTCCCCCAGGCAAATTAGTACTCCAATTAGAAAATCTTTTCTTCAAATAACTAACAGCAACATCATTAGAACTCGCATTATCAACAGTAATTGCAAACACATTTTCAATCCCCCAGTCAAGTAAGCATTTTTCCACCCCTTTTCCCATCGCCTTACCTTTATGACTGTCTATTGGACAAAAATTTAGAATGCTTTTATGCAATACCCAATCATCATCTATAAAATGAGCAGTGAGACACATATAATTAATTTGCTGTTCAGAAGTCCATGAATCAGTGGTAAGACAAATTCTCTTAGATGAATGTCTCAAAAAACCCTTCAATTTTGTCTTTTCTTCCAAATAGATATCATAACAATCCCTTGTAATGGTAGTTCTAGATGGAATTTGGAAAGATGGGCAAGCAACGGACATGAAATGCCTAAATCCTTCTTTTTCAACAAATGAAAATGGTTGCTCATCCACAATAATCATATATGCACATGTCTTTCTAGTATCAGTTTGATTAAACCTCCAAGTAACAACTGAACCGACCTTACCACCATGTGCAAGTGAGTGTGGTTGTTGTTTTAGTTGGGTTGCATGAGCCTCATTATTGTATGGATTTTTCAAACAGCCTTTCATGTGATTTTTCAGTGAAGTAGTACCATTTATGCTAGGATCAGCTACATAAGAAAGACTGCAATAATTGCACCTTGCTTTTTTTTCTCCATCTTCAGTTGTATATTTAGTAAAATGTGACCGCACAATTGATCGTGGTGCTATTTCCCTTTTCTTCTTAGAACTCCGTTGGTTGCTTGAAGTATTAGACCCTTCATGACTTGCTGGATTATCTTGTGAATTACTCCTATGGCTATGGATATTATCTGCTTGATCTGACATTCTACAATTAAAAATGTAAATAAACTTAGAAGCTGTAAGTAAAAAATGTAAATGATAATCACTAGGCAAATTCTTCAAAGGATCAAGTTCAGAAGACAACAAGAGATGGGATGCTAAGATAAATAATGATTAACCAATCCTAACTCAAATAATTCAAGGGGATTTGAAATTCTAGGACTTCATCCCACCAATCTCAAGAGTTATGATATGAAAATCTAATACAAATGAAAGATGCAAGCTAAGAACTCGCATAATTAGCCAGCTGAAGAGCATTTTAATTTAACCCAGCACTTAATGGTTTAGGCATAATGCAACTCAGCTCCGTAAAATATTTCTCTTGAGTTGATATCAAGTCATAAAAAAAGGACATGTCAAATCTTAAAGCTGCCTAGAAAAGGAGATAAGAACAGTTTATAAACTCAAGATATCAGCTTAATTAGAAGGTACGTAACACTTGTTTTAAACTTGTAGAAATTGACTTAAAACCAAGAAAAGGAGTAGCACTAAATACTAATATATAATAAGATGAATGGAATGTTTAAGAAGTTTGTTAGAGAAAAAAGACTTGTTTAGTATCAATATATTTATCCTTGTGTTTGATTAGGCTTAATCAATTAAGTAGCGTAGTAATATCTATAGAGAATTATATACTAATTTAACGACTTGTGAGAATGATGATAAGGTTAATACAAAAATCTACATCCCAACTAACTATAATGTGTTAAATTTACCCAAATAAGCATAATAACATCCGGATTTTCCCTCAAAAAGAAGCTGGATTAATCAACATGGTTTTTTCCAACTAGGTGCTAATTAGTTGAGGTAATTAATGAAAATATGAGAATAACAAGAAAGTGGATTCTCTCAGTAAACGAGACCAAATCATTTGTGAAAAGACTAAAACAAATACGTTTTGCTGGTGGGCCATTTAGATATGGGATGTGAATCTCAGAGTTTATGCAGTGATCACTTTCATAGAAGCAATGATGCTGTCCTTGTTCCTTTTATATGCTAAGAAGAAACCACCATAGATGAGAAATTCATGCTTGGAGATCTAATTTCTACAAACAAAAGAAATAAAAGATGTTGATTTGGAAGAAAATCTTCTTCACTCCACATCAAATTCTTAATATCATTCTTCTTTGGGGATTTAGCCCTTCATAGCAATCAATAGCTACCAACAAAAGTGATTGATAATACCTAAAGCTACTGATGAAACCACATTGTGGAAATACTAAAATCACATTGCAAGGTGACAGCAAACCCTTAAAATTTCACTGAAATATCCTTATCTTTTGTTTCTTTGTAGCTAGTTCATACTTCATACTCTGCTATTAACATAATTCTATCCAAAAAACTATCTCAAATTATAAAAATTCTAACCTTCATGTCTGTCCACTTCATCCAAACACAACAAAAAAAAAAAAACCAGCCAAAGTATATTTTTTGTGGGGAAAAAAAAAGGTAAACTGATTTCCTCACTACTCCTTAGAATCTTCACAGAGTAAGTAAACTCGCAAGCAAACAGAAATTCACACATGCCTCCCACAAGGGCCACAACCACAATTACACGTTACATTTATATACATATAGCAAGAATAGATAGAAGAGCAGCTACAGAGCTCACCTGATGATCAATCAAAGAGTAGAAACATCAGAGTCACATTGTGGCCGTGGCGTTGTACACAAGGAATTGAAGTAATCACCAACATATTAAAGTAAAAGGGGGAAAAAAAATCAATATCCATTGATAACAACAGCTAAGAGTAGAACTTGAACAAACCATAGAATTTGCAAAAATGGTAAACAATTATTGAGAATCCACAAAATAAAATAAAAACAGAGCAAAAATCTTGTGGTGCTGCAAACTGTTGAAGAGCAGAGACGAGAAGAGTGGCTTACCCCACTGATTCACTGAACACCAGTCTGGCAGGCGGCACCGGCACCGCGGCAGTCGTTACACTGAAAGGGATGGAGTGGAGGACCGGAGGTGAAAGGGATATCAAGGAGAGTGAAATGGAGTCGATGGAGGTTGGATTGGACAGTGAAATGGAGTTAATGGAGGTTGTTGGACAGTGAAAGAGGGAAGCGAAGCTCCGAAAGGGAAGGGAGTCGGGAGGAGAGGAGGAGTTGGCGCTTGGCGGGTGGCGGCACAGACGCACGTCGCATAGAGATAGAATCGGGACGGCTCGGGAGACGGGAGTGAAATGAAAGAGAGGTGTTTTAGGGTTTCCATTTTTTAGTTTTAATTTATTAAAAAAAATATTTTTTTAAATTCATATTTCGGTTTTTCGGTTCAGTTGAATTAAAATTCAACTGAACTGAAATAAAAACCTTTCTCCGCAACCAAATCGAACCGAATCGAACCGTTTTCCTCAAAAACCGAACTGAAATCATATATTCGGTTCGGTTCGGTCCAGAAAATCGGTTTGGACCGTATTTTGAACAGCCCTACATTTACGTGATAAATGTGAAGGACATTTTTAGAATCATAAAAGAACAATTTTAAAAAATTAAAAATATCCTCTGTTTTTTTCCTCCCCTCCCTCTTCTCTCTTTCCTCCACTCATTTGCCTTTGCCACTAGATCTTTCTCCCTTCCTCCACTACGCCCATGATTCAGAGGGGGAAGAGGTCAAAAATAGGGAAATTTGTTAAATTGTCTACCTCTGGAGTTGATAGCAATTGGGTTTTTGATAGATTGAGGCTTCCTCTTCTGGTAACTGTACTGTAGACAAAAGCGATGCAAATGCCCAATAGGTAGCCTTCACATATGATACATCGTAACAAAATGGAAGAGTTATGAGTGTGATAGAGCAGCTTGATGACCACCAGACTGATCCCAAAGATTCTTTGAAATTTTTGGAGAATTAGGAAATAGAAGTAGGTGTTTTGGACATGGGCGCGTATTGAGAAGATAATGTTCAACCAGAAATTGCATTGGACACTGTTGAGTACATTGATAGCAGCCACAAATCTCAACAAAATAATTTCGAGTCAACCAATAAGGAAGGAGAAGAAGAAGGACGTAGAGGAAAAGGGGAAGAGGAAGGGGAGAAAGAAAGCAGGAGGAAAAAGCCTTGGGAGGGGGAGACAGACTGGCAGAGGGCACAGGTATTGATGAAGAACAATAAAAAGGGAAAAGAGTGAAGGAAAAAAATGGAGGAAGAAGGGAAAAAAGAAAAAGAAAAAGAAAAATAAAGGTTTTTATTTTTATTTTTATAAAAATTATTCCTTTATGATTTCAAAAAATTATCTTTACATTTGTCTTGTGAATGGTTGCATCACTTAACGGTCAAAATGGACAAAAACATAAAGATTAAGCTACTTTAAGAATTTGAGGACATCAACCAATCTTTTGAAATAAGAATGTCAAAACTCAAAATCTGTAAAAGTTAAGGGGAATTTGAACTTTTTATCGCTTCACACAAAATAGTCAGGAGAATATTTAATAATGTTTTATATATCACCTTATCCTAACTAATTAATTAATAAGATCAATAATGAGTACTCCTTCTGTAACCCCTCTCATAAATATCATATCGGAAGTGCATAATAAAGCTAGGTGTCACCCCATCTATAATATCAGACCAGGGGTCTTTATAACATACTAAGCCAAAATGTAAAACAAATAGACAACAAATACATTAGATTTGTCCAAACTTGAGTCGTAGCATACCTCAAACATAGAAAACCATCTTCAGAATCGTTGTCTTTCAGTTATGAATCCTAGAAACATAGGATATAAGTAGGTGTGAGTGATTTACACTTAGTGAGTCCCATGAATACTAGTGATTTTCTCAGAAAAATGTAAAAAGAGTTTCCTCGAACATTTCCTTGTTAAAAATAGATTACATGAGCTAATCGTGTTTGTCCACCGAAAACAACTCTACAACTCAATAGAACGATTTGTTCAAGAGCCAGTTCGAAATTTCAAGCACATTTGTAATAAGCAATATTTATTGAAAGCACTGCTTAATAGTCCAGGTACAATTGGAAAACCCAACTTTTATGCAAATCAATGCCCCACACCCTCGGCATATTTGGAAAATTAGATTTTATCAATATCATTGGCCCATGTTTTTAGAAATGGAGGCTTCCCTATCAATATAAGGTCGACTTGTGTACAAAGCACATGAGGTTTCACCTTCGACATTATAGTCTTATTGTACTAAGCAACGTGCCTACAGTACTCAACTATGCATTGTTGTGGTAAGATTGTTATCACAATCTACCTCAATTTATATCAACTTATACCAATTCTTTTTACTTGCAGCGGTACAGTTTCCCCTACTCCGTACTCCCCTGGCCTCAAGGTTGGCAAATGTTGACCATAGATTGGGTGTCCTACCTAGGATCAACCATTCAATGGTTGCTTATGCATTAGGATAGTGCTAGTTGGGGAACTAGCTAATTCTAGTGTCTTGACGCCCCATTTGGAGTAAGACAATCTTCAGAACTGGAACTGGGTTATTTGGGGTCGTCTATCTCTAACGTGAGTTAGTATAAAGATCATAACCCTTGCTAAGTACTCAGAGTTTCTAGTGATTGACAAGACCGGTCCAATACCTCTGGTTCATAAGACTAGTCAAATATCCATTCCCGATAGAATACCAATAAAATATTTTCCGAGGCCAAAATATCGTTTTCCAAAAATTATTTCCACATCAAGGGATTTTTCTTCAAAATAATAGCATAGAAGGATAAGAAGTCCTTCTTGTGTCATAAAATCATTCTTCAAGGGTATTTACGTAAATTATGCAAATTTAGAATACCCGAGTCCAAAAGGAATTATCAATTCAGAATTTTAAATCTCAAAATGGAAATAAAATAAAGGATTTCATAATTGTATTGTGCCTGAGTGCTTTGGAATAAACCATGGATCAAGAAAGTAAGAATTCATAATTCTGTACTTTTATCATAAAATATGGAATAAAATATACTTGTGCGAGTAAAGCATTCATATACTGCACATGTTCCATTCAATCATTTACTAAATTTTTATGATCATAAAATATTTGTCGTACAAGGAATTTAATATCCTTAGTAAAAATATTCCATTTTCAGAAAATCAGTCACTTTATGCTCAGAAAACCCCAAACTTTGGTCAAAAAACCTAAAAGGTTTATCATTCACATTTTCATGCTCCAGGGAAAATTCTTACTATTAAATGGTATTTGATGCGTAAATTTTGGATATATAAAATCATCAATTTTAAACACATCCCTTAATCAAGTTTTAATTAAAACATTAACCCCAAAATACACATGTGAGTAAGTATACTCATCACTAGTATAAGGAAATTATAAGTATCGATTCTCAAAGGAACATGTACATACTAATCACTTTTCTATTATTGTTTAACTGACCCAAATAAAGTGAGAAAAGAATAAAAAGAAAAAAAAAGAAATATATACAACTTAAGGATGTAGGTCTATGCAATTTAGACAAGTATTCTAGAAAACATAACAATGAACCAATTAGCAACTCTCTCAATTAATTATCATCTTGGCATCATGAAGGAACGCACTGTAAAATTCAATCGTTTGTCAAGTTATGAATTTGCTTAGGTAAATTCCACTTTATTTGTCAATCCATGGAATCCTATATTTTGATTCATATTAACAGATTTGTCAATCAAACTAACATAACCAAAACATGTATTAAGCTCATCATTCATATCTTGTTTCAATTAGCAGATTTGTCAATCAAGCCATCCTAACCAAAACATGCACGAATCTCAATTTTTAAAAACATAAAATTAGCTAATAACCTTATGTCAAGGCGAAATTAACTTAACCTTTGATCACTTAGTTCTCAAATCCTAACTTCATCGTTCAAATCCATCAAGATTTAACAAATACGAAATCAATGTAATGAAACTCTTAATATCGTTGTATCAAAGTCAATTAGAACAACTCGCATCAATAACTAATGAAATCAAGTAATCAAACACCAAAGATGACAAAGAATTGATCAAATCCAAAAATAATATTAAGTTACAATAAAAATATTAAATACATCATTGCTAAAGGAAAAGAAGACAAAGAGAAAAAAAACACGCATAGACAAACCTCTTTCTTCTTCCTTGAAGACTCACTTTTGTTGGAATGTATGTCCTCTTAGACTAGATTTCTGATGTAAATATTGAATATGTTAATAAAAGAATTTATTTTCAAAAATCGTTTGTGAATTTATTTGCTTTATTTGTGCACATTTTCGTTTGGAAAAGACCCATTGTGTTTAAATAAGTGATCCATGTGAATGGAGGTCTTTCACAAAGGTATGGATAATGGGTTATTTAAACACATAAACATTTGTTCTTAACCGATTGATGAGAATGATAATTTCATCATGTTTAGGTTATTATGTTATGAATTCCAAATGGGGAATAGTTTACCTTTAGCCAGTGAGTAGTCCACTCACTTCATGACATAAACGTATTTCGAATACGTAGAATATGACCTGTAGTAGTGGTTTCTAAAAGTATTATATGGTAGAAATCTAGACTACTACCGCTACAGCGTGTATTAGTACTCTATGACTTGAGTATGAATTGGTAGTCTGGCGAAGCTGGAAGCATATACTTTGATATGCTATAGTTGAGGTTCTATCGTAGGGCCAATATACTTGCATGTTGGGTATGTGTAACTAGTTAGTTAAGACAGACTTATACAAGATAGTTTTTACACTATATCGCCCCTTGTGGTTGTTCGAATGATCTAAATATCCAGGGCCCTGGGAAACATGACTTGGATGTGTGTTTTAGGGTAGCTCTCTTAGAAAGTAGAAACACTCCAGGAAGTCGTAAATCATTAGACTAAAAGCCTAAGGATGATCGATGTCATTTAGAAAGGTGTTAGTACACTTATTCCTCTCTAAATGTAGGGCGATGTGTAGAGGAGTATTTTAGTCATTTTACCTGTAGGTTGAAACTTTGCTAATGCAGCATTGTCCTTGGGGTCAATATTTCCTTATGGTGATATTAGAAAATATTTAAAATGCAAAATATAGCTATTTATATAGTAGGGGTATTTTGGTCATTTTAGTAGCTAAGGCGATGTGTCTTTTTGCTCCTTGGAATAGCCCGTAAGTCATAATTAATTTTTGGGTTGAAGAATTGGTCTCAATTGAGAGGGTTTTATTTTATTCAGGAAGTCTAATTTATTATTAGGTTGGAATAAAATAAATGGAGAGAAATTTATTATCTGGTTTAATTGGTTAATTAATTATTCAGGGCCTAGGTCCAGTTTAAATAATTAAGAAATTAACCGGGACTTAAACTAGAAGAAAATAATTAATACTTAATTATTTATTGGGTTATTTATTTATTTAATTTCAAGAAATAAATAGTTAAAGTTTAATTATTTTTTGGTTTATTTGGGTTCATCAATTATTTATTGGGTTATTTATTTAATCCCAAGAAAAATAATTAATGTTTATTATTTTGGGCTTTTCGGATTCAAGAAAAATAGTAAATATTATTTTGGCCCAATAGTCTGGACCATAGGATTTTTCCGAACACAGTTCAAAAGAGTTTAGGGAGAAGCTAAAATTTATTTTATTAATAATATTTAGATATTAAATATCGAAAATATTATTTTTATCAAAATAATTATTTTTTATTTCATGACTCTTGGCTTTCTGAATGGAAAAATAAACTAAAATAAAAGAGAAAAAAATAAAAGTCCCCGAGACTCTTGGCTCTCTCTCTCTCCGGCTGTCTCCTATCTTCACTGGTTTTTGGTTTTTTAATGCCATAAGAAGCCATAAAAGCTAACAATGATAAGTGAGTCTATGGCTTTTCTCATCCAAATTGTGTTCACCAACAAGAGTTAGGTAGGGTATATTTTGTGAACTGAAAGGTTAAGCATTGCACCGGAGGAGAAGTGAAAGAGCCGGACATTTTTTTACACTGAAGCTTCAACCCACGGGAGAAGAAAGAAGCTGTTCTTAAGCTTCAATTCATTCAACCATATTCTTCAAGGTTTAAGGCTTCAAGAGGTATGTTTTCCATGCCTCCATGCTGCTGTCATGCTCTGTTTATACTGTTTTTTTCTTCCTTTTGTGTTCACCATATGCCATGCTCTCTGTTTTTCAAATTCCTTCTAGTGGTATCAGAGTATTGAATTTGATTGGCTTAGGGAGCATGTTAGTTAATAAAAATGGAGAAGAATATTATTTGTGTGCTTAAACCTGTGATCCTTCACTGTTTTGGTATGGGATAGGATGAATGTGAGCTTCACAGTGGAAGCATAGGAATTCTCTGTAAATTTGGTTTTGTAATTTTGATCGTGTAAACCCAATTTAAATGGATATAGACGGTTGTGTTTTGGTTTGGATGAGTTTTTGTAATGAAAAATGTCCTAAGAAGCCAAGGGAAATGAAAGAAGAGAAAAATCGCAGACAGAATACAGAGAAAAACATTCGCGGAGAAGATGACACTGTTGCTAAGCTGCCGAGCCGGAGTTGAGCCGATGCCTGATTATGCCTGGAGCCGTCCGGCTTTCTGACTGCGAGCCGAGATGATTGCGGTTGAATTTGAGCTGATGCAATTGCAAATCTTCAATTTGCGCGGGTCATGCAGTTGGGTCGGGTGGCGAAAACGGATAGTCGCGCGGGTCGATCGCAGAGAGGAAGCGGGCGGTGCGGGCGCGAGTTCTTGGGCGTGCCGGGCAGCATCCGCGGGTTGAAGTTGTGGCAATCCGGTGCGACTGGTGCACTGCGGTCCCAGTGGATCGCAGGCCAAATGGGCGCGGATCCGGTGCGGTGAGTGCACTTGGACCGCCATTCAATTTTTGCAATTTTTTTTCTTTTTCGTTTTGGGTCCCATACCAGGCGAAGTTAATATTTTTGCAATAGTTTATATTCTTAGAATATATTTGCATGAAAAATATTAGTAAGGGATTTTATGGATAAACAAGATAATTAATTAATTAATTAATGTGTTTAATTTTATTATTTGGGCACTCAGGTTTAAAAATAGAAAAGCATGAAAACATTTACTATTTTCTGGCATGCTATTTATTTTGTGTACCTATGTGCGTGGTTTCTCAAAGACCAAAGTCTTTGGGAATATTTATACAAGGAAAACATTTTTCTTTAAAAAATTAAATGGTTATTTTAACTTGAACAAAAATTAATCCTTTGATATTTTCTCAAAGGATATAATCCTTGACATAGAAAATATATTAGATTTAGATATTTTTGTAAGTTAAAATAGAAAGGCATCTTATTTTGTTTTGCATAAGAAAAATTATTTTGCTAAATAAACATGAGACCAAAGTCTCTAGAAGGTTTTAATTGGAATTTTTTTTTGAAATCATGAAGTTTTAACTGAAATAAAATTAGTCCATGAAAAAATCTCTCAAAGGATATAATCCTTGACATAGAGATTTTAATGGATTTAGATATTTTATTTTTGATTTAAGGAAAAACTTAATGGAAATTTCAAAAGGATATTTTTCAAGAAAACTTTATTTTAAAAGACTAAGTAGGAGAGGAGTTCCAATGACCCTACGGCTTCCATCACGATCCTCTTTAGAGATCATGGGTCCCCTCGCGTCACTCTGGGAGTGAACCCGTATAGGATGGAGATACCACAAGGATCTAAATCTAATGGAAGGATGTAATTAATAATCCGGGACACGTTCTATAATCGACCAGCCCACGTTGGAGGTTATAGTGCGAGGAATATCTATAGGAAATGAGAGGAAATGGCCATCCTACGATGGTGTTATCCTCTAGATCATTACCTAGAAGGGAAATTAATTTGTGGTGGTTAATACACTTAGCTTAGGAAACTGTTAATCTTCCAAAGAAGCTATGTCAGTTTTTCCTAAGAGCCAAATTAATTTCAGTGCACAAATTTATTTTCACAAACTAAATCATTTCTTTTATTTTTTCGATTTTTCAGAAATTGTGGGAGGTTCTTTTAGTCATTTGGCCGTTATTCTCCGCGAGAATAAGTTAACGGGACCAAACTATGTGGACTGGAAGAGGAACTTGGATAAAATACTCACAGCCGAGAAGTATAAGTATGTCCTTTACGACACCTACCCTATGATTGGGGAAGGTTCCACCTCCAAAGAGCGAGAGGCTGAGAAAGCATGGAAGAAGGCTAATGAAATAGCACGTTGTTATATGATAGCCTCCATGTCTAATGTACTCCAGTCTAAACACGAGCACATGGCTTTTGTATATGACATTAGTCATTCATTGGCCACTATGTTCGCGGATAAGAGCTGGCCCGTAAGGCAGGAGGCTTTTCGAACTATAATAAACGCTAAGATGGCTGAGGGAGCATATGCTCAAGATGATTGCTGCTTTTAAGGAGGCAGAAATCTTAGGGTCTATCATTAACCCCGAGAGCCAAGTGGACATGGTTCTCTAGTCTCTATCGGGTTCTTTTACTCAGTTCAAATTAAATTACAATATGAACAAGTTAAATATGAGTTTGACTAAGTTGATGAAGGAACTCCAGATGGCAGAGAAGGTCATGAAGCCACAATCAAAGGCCATGATTGCTAAGGCTTCTTCCTCAAGAACTGGGTCCAAGCCCAGAAAGTTCAAAAGGAAGAAGGAGTACGCCGCAGCCCAGCCCAAAGACAAACCAAAGGGCAAGTACTTCAAATGTGGGAAGAAGAGACACTGGAAAAAGGAGTGTCCAAATCTTCAAGCCAAGAAAAACCTCACAGGTAATATTTTCTATCTAGAGTCTATTTCAATGGTTGGATCAACTTCCACTTGACTTGTTGATTCAGGACCACTGATCATATCTGTAACTCCTTGCAGAGGTTTAGAAAGATAAGAAGACTCAATAAGGGCGAACATGGATTACGCGTGGGAAATGGAGCACAAGTCTGGGCCCTTGCAGTGGGAGAGTTGGATCTTGTTTTTATTGTAATAAAAAAGTGGTTTTAATAGATATTTTATATGTACCTGATTTTCGTCAAAATTTGATTTTAGTTGCAAAACTAATAAGTCAAGGATATTCTGTATCTTTCCATTCTGGTATTTCTATCAGTAAAGATGGAGAAATTTTATGTACTGGGCACATGTATGGAAATTTATTTTATTTAAACCCTATTAACAATTAATCAAATAACGCTCAATCTGAACCTTGAACTAAGAAGAGAAAGACCAATGTTAATGACTCATATCTTTGGCATCTGAGGTTGGGTCACATAAATTCAATCAAGATTTAGAGGCTAATTCATGATGGGCCTTTGGGCTCATTGAGATTAGAAAATTGGTCTCAGTGTAAATCCTGCCTAATGAGAAAAATGACCAAAAGGTCTTTTATTCCAAAGGCGGATAAGGCCAAGGAGCTACTAGGTCTTGTTCACACTGATGTGTGTGGTCATTTGTCTACACTAGCTAGAGGAGGTTTTGAGTACTTCATTACTTTCACAGATGATTGTACAAGGTTTGGTTATATTTACCTGATGAGGCGTAAGTCTGACTCTTTTGATAAATTCAAGGAGTTTAAGGCTGAAGTGGAGAGTCAGACAGGTAAATTAATCAAGACCTTATGATCGGATCATGGTGGAGTGTACCTCCCAGGTGAATTCAGGGACTACATGGTACATCATGGGATAATATCCCAACTCTTTGCGCCGGGGATACCCCAGCAGAATGGAATAGCTGAGAGAAGGAATAGGACATTGATGGAAATGGTCAGAGGCATGATGTCTCATGTCTCATGCTACTCTTCTAGTATCTTTTTGGGGATATGCCCTGGAAACAGCGGCATACATTCTGAACTTGGTGCCTTTCAAATTAGTATCTAGGACTCCCTATGAGATGTGGACTGGGCGTAAGCCAAGTTTAAATCATCTCAGGATATGGGGTTGTCCAACTTATGTACTGATCAAGGGAGACAAGTTGGAACTAAGGTAAGAATTCTGCTATTTTGTTGGGTATCCAAAAGGAACAAAGGGTAGTTACTTTTATCATCCTAAGGAGCAAAAAGTACTGGTTAGTACTAATGTTAGATACTTAGAGGATGATCAAAGTACTTCCACGAAAGGTTCAACTAGGTTGGAACTCGAGGAGAAGTTATCTTCGGAAGCAACTTCAAACCTGATTGTGGAACAAGAAGAGGCACAGCCTCAAGAGCCTGTACAAATGGTGCCTCGTCATAGTGAGAGAGTGTCTAGGGTTCCGGATAGATGGCATAGAGAAGCTTTTGAGTTGGTCTCTGATCATCAGGAACAAGACCCCACTAGATATGAGGAGACAATTGCTGATGCCGATGCAAATTTATGGCATGAAGCAATGAAAGCCGAGATTGAGTCTATATACTTCAATAAGGTTTGGGATCTTATAGCTTCACTTGAAGGAATAAAACCCATTGGGTGTAAGTGGGTGTACAAGAGAAAGAGGGAAGTGGATGGGAAGGTGGAAACCTTCAAAGCTAAGCTTGTGGCAAAATGGTATACTCAAAAAGAAGGGATCGATTATGAGGAAACCTTTTCCCCTGTAGCCATACTTAAATCCATCCGTATCCTCCTTGCCATTGCATGTCACTATGACTACGAGATATGGCAAATGGATGTCAAGACGGCATTTTTAAATGGCTATCTTAGTGAAGACATTTATATGTCCCAACCGGAAGGTTTTATTACTGAAGGCCAAGAACATATGGTTTGCAAGTTTAAGAAGTCCATTTATGGACTTAAGCAAGCATCAAGAGTATGGAACATTCGTTTTGATGAGACTATGAAGTCTTACGGTTTTATTTAAAACGAGGATGAACCATGCGTGTACAAGAAACTTGAGGGGTTTAATGTGATTTTTCTTGTCTTATAGGTGGATGACATTCTACTAATTAGAAATGATGTAGGGTCATTGTCATCTACAAAGGTTTAGCTGTCTAATCAATTCAGTATGAAAGATTTGGGAGAAGCCAGCTACATTCTCGGGATTAGACTTTTTAGAAATAGGAAGTATAGAATGTTAGGATTATCTCAAGTCACATACATTGATATGATGCTGGTCAAGTACAGCATGGACTCATGCAAGGGAGCTCTAATCCTTCGCAAACATGGGTTGTCACTTTCTTCAAGGGACTGTCCAAAGTCTCAAGAAGAAAAGGACAGAATGAGGAGGATTCCTTACGCTTCGGTTGTGGAAAGTCTCATGTACACCATGCTGTGTACTAGGCCAGATATCGACTTTGCCGTAGGCTTAGTTAGCAGATATCAGTCAAACTCTGGGGAGGTTCATTGGCAAGCTGTAAAATATATTCTCAAGTACCTCAAAGGAACGAGAGATTATATACTGGTTTATAAGGCTGATGATTTGGTTCCTATCGGATACACATACTCAGATTTTCAGGTAGATAAGGATGAGAGAAAATCTACTAGTGGATATGTTTTCACCTTGTCTGGAGGAGCAATTTCATAGAGGAGTGTCACGCAATCTTGCATTGCTGACTCAACCATGGAAGTTGAATATGTGGCAGCTTCAGAGGCATCTAAGGAAGCAGCCTGGCTCCAGAAGTTCCTTTCAGAACTTGGAGTCGTGCCACATATGGATAGATCAATTGTGATATATTGTCACAACACTGGCGCAGTATCGCAATCCAAGGAACCTCAGAACCACATGAAGGGGAAGCACATCGAGAGGAAGTACCACCTGATCCGGGATTTCATCCAGAGACGGGAATCATGGTGGAACCGATTACTTTAGATAACAATCTAGCAGATCCATTCACCAAACCTTTAGCTGAGATGGTCTTCAAGAGACACTTAGACGCCATTGGGGTGGGCACCTACGGACTTACCTAATCTTGGAGTGCAAGTAGGAGATTTTTGGAATTTTGTCCTCTTAGACTAGATTTCTGATGTAAATATCGAATATGTTAATAAAAGAATTTATTTTCAAAAATCGTTTGTGAATTTATTTGCTTTATTTGTGCACATTTTCGTTTGGAAAAGACCCATTGTGTTTAAATAAGTGATCCATGTGAATGAAGGTCTTTCACAGTAATGTATGGATTATGGGTTATTTAAACACATAAATATTTGTTCTTAACCAATTGATGAGAATGGAAATTTCATCATATTTAGGTTATTATGTTATGAATTCCAAATGAGGAATGGTTTACCTTTAGCCAGTGAGTAGTCCACTCACTTCATGACATAAGTGTATTTCGAATACGTAGAACAGAACCTGTAGTAGTGGTTTCTAAAAGTATTATATAGTAGAAACCTAGACTACTACCACTACAGCGTGGACTAGTACTCTATGACTTGAGTATGAGTTGGTAATCTGGCGAAGCTGGAAGCATATACTTTGATATGCTATAGTTGAGGTTTTATCGTAGGGCCAATATACTTACATGTTGGGTATGTGTAACTAGTTAGTTAAGATAGACTTGTACAAGATAGTTTTTACACTATATCGCCCCTTATGGATATCCGAATGATCTAAATATCCGGGTCGTAGGAAACATGATTTGGATGTGTGCTTTAGAGTAGCTCCATTGGAAAGCGAAAACACTCTAGGAAGTCGTAGATCATTGGACTAGAAGCCTAAGGATGGTAGATGTCATTTAGAGAGGTATTAGTATACTTCTTCCTTTCTAAATGTAGGGCAATGTGTGGAGGAGTATTTTAATCATTTTACCTGTAGGTCGAAGACTTTGCTAATGCAGCATTGTCCTTTGGGTCAATATTTCCTTATGGTGATATTAGGAAATATTTAAAATGCAAAATACAACTATTTATATAGTAGGTGTATTTTGGTCATTTTAGTAGCTAAGGCGATGTGTTTTTTGGTCCTTGGAATAGCCCGTAAGTCCTAATTAATTTTTGGGTTAAAGAATTAGTCTCAGTTGAGAGGGTTTTATTTTATTCAGGAAGTCTAATTTATTATTAGACTGGAATAAAATAAATGGAGAGAAATTTATTATTTGGTTTAATTGGTTAATTAATTATTCAGGGTTTAGGTCCAGTTTGAATAATTAAGAAATTAACCGGGACTTAAACTAGAAGAAAATAATTAATACTTAATTATTTATTGTGTTATTTATTTATTTAATTCCAAGAAATAAATAATTAAAGTTTAATTATTTTTTAGTTCATTTGGGTCCATTAATTATTTATTAGGTTATTTATTTAATCCCAAGAAAAATAATTAATGTTTATTATTTTGGGCTTTTCGAGTCCAAAGAAAATAATTATTATTTATTATTTTGGGCTTTTCGGGTCAATAGCCTGGACCATAGAATTTTTTCGGACACAATTCAGAAGAGTTTAGGGAGAAGCCAAAATTTATTTTGTTAATAATATTCGGATATTAAATCCTGGGAATATTATTTTTATCAAAATAATTATTTTTGATTTTATGACTCTTGGCTTTCTGTGTGGAAGAATAAACTAAAAGAAAAGAGAAAAAAAAATAAAAGTCCTCGAGACTCTTGGCTCTCTCTCTCTATCTCGGGCTGTCTCCTCTCTTCACTGGCTTTTGGTTTTTTGATGCCATAAGAAGCCATAAAAGCCAACGATGGTAAGTGAGTCTGTGGTTTTTCTCATCCCAATTGTGTTCACCAACAAGAGTTAGGTAAGGTATATTCTGTAAACTGAAAGGTTAAGCATTGCACCGGAGGAGAAGTGAATGAGTCGGACATTTTTTTGCACTGAAGCTTCAACCCACGGGAGAAGAAAGAAGCTGTTCTTGAGCTTCAATTCATTCAACCATATTCTTCATGGTTTAAGGCTTCAAGAGGTATGTTTTTCATGCCTCCATGCTGCTGCCATGCTCTATTTATATTGTTTTTTTTCTTCCATTTTTGTCCATCGTATGCCACACTCTTTGCTTTTCAAATTCCTTCACCTTTGACAATCCTTCTTGACTTGGCTGAACACCTCATTCAATGAGAGAATCTTTATTTCTGCCCTTTAATTCACCTCTCTAAGTTGTATATCAAACCTTTGTGTTCTCTTGTACTTTTATAGGCCTTTTGGATGCTAATTTTGTGACTGAGAAAGTTTTGGCCGAATAGGAATAGCAAAATACAAAAATCATTGGATATGCTTTAATTTCGCGTATAGAATTTTTACCTCCAGGGCAAACCTGGCACCGGGTACTTTCGAACCCCCTGGTGCAGGGGCACTCTATTCTTCTTTTGTTTTTGCTCTGAAATGGACCCGGTGCCAAGTACAGGTACACTTGCCAGACCTGGTGCTAGGTATGTTCTGAAATTTCCCCTGAAGCTTGTTCAAACTCTACTGTTAGAGTAGAATGGACCCGACGCCTGGTCCACTGGCTGGGCCTAGCCCCAGGTACTTTATGTTTCTGTGCACTTTCTACTCGATTTTAGCTTAAATCTGCCCATATTTTCCAAAAACACCTTTTACAAGCAAAATGTCAAATATGAAAGAATATGCCTAGTTATTACAACAAATGTATCTTAAAACACCCTCAAATAATTAGGAAAAGAATGATGATTTTAACCCCTTTTAGTATTCAAAACCATGAGATTCCATTTTCCCGATTAGGTTATAGCATGAAATAGAATTGCATTTGTTCTGAAAAACCACAAGTTTGATTAGGGAAACCAAAGTTGGTTCAAAAAAGCATTAAGGTGCATCCACCTCTTCTTTTAGGTTTCGAAAACTAACCATTAAGGTTAAATATTTCCAAATAAGAAAATCCATTTCTTACAAATATTAGTATGGAATAGGTCATTTCCATATCAGAAAAACCATATTTTCCTCAAAAAAATCTAATGGATTTTCATGTCATTTGTTAATAAAATAAAGAGTTCACTAGCATTCACATATAAAACACTTTAACAGAGAACTCACCGAGACTAATGCTACTTATTTGCAATTTGTCATTCTCAACACTTCACAAAGTCCTCATAGTATTTGCGTCTACATCACAAGAGTGATTCACTTTTTCTTAATATTTCAATCTTTCAAATTAAACCATCACCAACAAATGCATTAACAGGGTATCATCAATTTCTTATATTCGCATCCTCACGCAAAAGCACGACCTTAGTAAAGTAATTAAAGGAATAATATTTCCTATACATAATCCTTCTTCATTCTTGCATTCCATGAAATCATAAGATATTCACTTAGCTTTTTGATCTCATTTACTTCATTGAATTCAATAAAAAACATAATATATTAGCTCAACAATTTCTGCAAATTTTCCAACTTTGACACATGAACTTGTTTTGTTCATAACTTTCAATCCGCATATCCAAATGATGTCAAACTAGTTTCAAAATCTCCCTAGGACATTTTGTTATGATTTCCAGTTTATGGAGTACGTTTTCCTTTCTCCATTTCATTCAGTTTTCATGACAAGTTCTCAGTACTTTTAATCCGTCACAATTTTGGCACTCTTTGGTTCTATCTACAAATCTAAATGACTTCAAACTTGTGCCAAAACGTTCCTAGAATCATTAACTTTAATGTCATGAGCTTGTTCTGCACAAATCCAGAAACATGACAGAACTACTGGGAGCAAAACAGTCCAGTATTTTTATCATTTCATCCATTTCCTTGCTAAAACATATTATATCTTTATTCTCCCTTCATCATAGTATATAAACATCACTTAATCCAATCCAATCTCCCTTTTTACACCCTTAAAATCACTGATTTTCAGTCATATCTAAACCAGAAAATTCACCATATCACAACAAAAAAACTGACAGCTTGCATAATCATATAAATCTTCAATTTATTCTCTATAATTATATGATTTCCAACTTTATTTCTTCTTCCTTTCTTTCCTTTACATAATCAGCCATGCTTACCTTAATTTAACACCTTCAAATCACTTCTAAACCTCATATAATCACAGTAAAAACACAACTATATCCACCACCTCATAGCTTTCCACAAAACAGCCTCAACATGAAATGTTTACCAACTAAATTTCATAATTCATGCATAACTTGTAATATTTGTACAAAAATAATCTTTATGAATCAAATAACAACTTTGATTCCACTAAGGCAGACTTTTACCTTCTATTTACTGATTTTTAAAGGCTAAATAGCCCTAGCTTCTCTTGTTTCTCCTTTTTCTCTCTTCCTTCCTATTTGTTTCGGATTTTCTCTCTCTCTCTCTCTCTCTCTCTCTCTCTATTTTTCTTTTTCTTTTCTCTTCTCCTTTTCCCTTGTTTGCTGGCTGTTTTTCCGGCTGCTTAAGGCTTCTCCAATAGGTTCTTCATGGCCTTCTATGGCTACTTATAGTTAGTTTTGGTCACCAAGTCAAATAATGCACTAAATGGTAGCATGAACTTGGAGGCTCCCTATTGGTCCATTTGTATACTTAGGTGTCCACCTAGCTTTTTCAAGAATTTCACGAAAACTTGTAGAACTCCTTGCATGATTGTTCATGCAACCAATCAGAACTCACCACTTGTCCCTTCCACCAATCACATAGCAACACATGTATGCTTTTAATTCATTTTTCTTTATTTCTTCAGAAATAATTATATGTCCTCAGAAATATACTTAATTCAACACGTTATGAATCCCAATTAGGAATAACTTTTATTTTATCACTAGAATCCCAACAAAATTGATTCCTTTTCGTGTCTCTCGAAATTCTTACATACTTGCTCAGTTTTCCACAAATTCGCTTTTAGAATTCCGTCAATACCCCTGAAAGATTTTATTACACCAAAACATTCGTTTCATTACACTGATAAACTTTTGTTCTGGACTCATACCCGAATTCTCATTCTATACGAAGTAGTCATTCATTGAAGTGCAAAAGTACAGATAAAACAATCTCAAAATTCTAATTGTGTCTCTGAATATTTTTATCATATCAAAACGTTCATTTCATTAAATTGATCATTTCTTATTTTGAGCATACATACAAATACTTAGTTTATAAAAAGTAGTCATCAGTCAAAGTATAAAAAATATAGGATGTTACACATTCTGTTTTAAAATAGATGTCCATAAAGTTATTTTATTTTATTTTATTTCAAAATAGATGTCATATTTATATTTTTAGGTACAATAATTACTTTATTCCCATTTTACCTTTATTTATTCTAAATCAACTATACAACTCATCAAAGCTATTTTTCTTCTCGCTTCATGAGAATATATATTTTAGTTGTCATGTGTTTAATAGGTGTAAAATAGAAACTTTATCTAAATCTAAGTATTATTTTGATGACTCTTAATTTGTGTGTAAATGGTTTTATGAATATCTATTTTAAAACGAATGGAGTATTATATATGTATTAATAGAATCATATCCCGTGATGAAAGTTCAGATTAAATGCTTATTATTAAGAAGTGAATATTCATTTTGGGTTAACTTGAAATAGAAATGTGAATATTAAATTTGGAATGGAGTATTAGTTCACAAAACATAAAAATATATATAGCTGCACTGACTTCTATGAAATGCAAGAATTATAAGTAATTTATCGGCTATGCATAGCTGATATTAACCTCCTTAATTCCTGAAACTTATTATGGAATTCTGGACTTCCTCTAATACAGTATACCCTAACAGCTAAGGTTGTTACCAGGGTCAACACCAAGCTTATTACAATAATTTGTGTAGTAACCAACGCGAGCACTAACAAGGTCAGGGCGTTTACCATCACATTCTATACTATTAATGGCACGAATGGTGGCTCCAAATCCTTGACCAGAACTGATGAGAGAATGGCAATTGTTCATCCAAAACCATAGTGCAGCCTTGAACGAAACAACGTTCTTTGTAGCTACGATTTCAGGATTGTTCAGACCGTCGAAGTTATTGGCTTGTCCTGCTGCTATATAGTTGTAGTTCCAAGTTAGCTGTAAGGGACCTCTGCCATAGTATGCCTTGTTGGGTGCACATGGATTCTTCCCATCACAGTAGGTTTGGGAAGGGTTTGACTCTTCTGTATAGCAGAAACCTGCACACAAGAACGTATAATTGTCGTCACCCGTACTGGAATCCAAGTGTACTGAAAAGATTTTCTCGTTTACAAATCCATTCTCTATTGTGCAATACATTTGTGATGCCCTAAAATTGCTTATATCCAAAAGGGTCTCTCTAGCCTCTGGGAAGGGAGAGGAGCATGCGTGGAAAGTTGGGAATTGGGATGAAACCCATTCTCATGGATACAAGGGATACCCTTATATAGTTTTGTTGCACCATGTTCACGGTACTTTTGTACGAGGGTAAGTGTAGGCGTCGACATGGTAGAAGGCTCCAAATAACGTTTTCAGGGTATTGTTTTTTTCTTTTAAACGACAAAGACCCAATAATTACGTCATAAAAAGTGGAAAAAATAAAAAGAAAACTTAATTCAAACGCTTAAAATTATTTTTATTAGTGAAAAGAAAGAAAGAAATTTTGCATCAATTGAAGTATATAATACGGCAAGCATTGATCCGATTGAGGGTGTAGAAAACGTCACAGCTGAGGAGCCTACATATGGACTTCAATGAACATGAGTATGATGATGAAGCATTTATAGAAGTCAGGGTGTATTAGATGAAGAAAAGAAAACAAATACTTCTCGCAGAAAAACTCTCGTAAAAAAAAAAAAGTAGATATTTTAATTGTTTGTAATCTTGATTCCTTCTGTATGTAAAAGATTTGTTTTCATGTCAGATCTTTTAGGCCTCTCCACATGAAGGTGATTTATTTTTAATTTAAAGAAAAAACATAAGAGAGAATATATATCAAAATTGACCAAGCAAGAACCACAATGGAAAGCTTACTTCCAGTCTCATGTGTGGCATGTGCAAAGAAAGCAGCGATCTCACGCTTTAAAACATCACTAGAGCCTGTTCCAAACTGAGAATAAAAATTCAGGGCTTCAAGAAAAGCCTCCCGAGTATAGAATCCCTTCCCAGCACAATTTGACCCAGCCTGACCAGCAATGTCATTAAAGAATGCATCGGTCACAATATCGGCAACTGAAGAAGCACCATTAGCACTTGGTTGAGCACTGCAAGGACCACTCCGGCAACCCTCCCCACAGTATTGGTCGCCCGTTCCACAGTAGCCGTATTTGCTGCAGCATAGATCTGGTGCACAGCCACAGTTCTGGCTTAAGATCAGCTCGGGAAAGGTTCCACCAAGAAGAACCACAGCCAAAATGAGTAGAGTTGAAAATTTGTTCCCAACACCGAAAACTGCCATATTTTTTAGCTCAAGATCGAAAGGGTGCTAGGACAATTTTTTGGTGAAAATCCAGTTTCAGTAGGTAGATATTTATAATGTTGAGGATAGGCCGAAATTGCATGGAATCGTCACTTGATTTGTTAATTTGAAATACGGAGTCATTTTAATGGTTAAAGTTAAAAAATAATACGGCTGTATAAAGTATTTTATAGATATTGATAAAAATTTTAATAGAATTATATTATTTTAACCAATCAATATCTTTTATATATTTTTATGATTGTAATGCATAATTTTACCAAAATTACACATGAATTACTACACAATTTGCGTGGCACAAATCCAATGGGTAGAATGAGATAGGGATTGTAAGTGCGGAGAAGACTGGTCAAGTGGACCTCTAAGTTAGAAAAGGTGCGGTTTGGGGTTGACTGAGTTTAAGTTTGGCATGAATTGGACTGTTTTCCCAGCCGCCACGTGCCCCCCTCCCCCGCCCCCCCCCAGCCCAGTCCTCAGCCCCTTCTTTACCCAGCCGCGTGCCCCTCCTTTTCCACAGACTTGATGCGTGCGAAATAAGCCAAAAATATTGGAAGAAATGTACTTCTTCTTAGAACTGGACAAATATATACTTACTACTATTTCCTTTTTTTTTTTTTTAAAAATTGTCTATGAATTGGTTGGCAAATCAAATTCAAGTAAGGTGGAAAATGGATTGAAGACCTGTATTTTTTTTCTTTTTTTTTTTTGCAGTCCAAAAATTATTTCATTATAAATAATTTTGTTTTTGGAACAAACGAAAGCCAATTTTCATTAGGCACAAACCCTAATCAATATTACTTATAAGAGAAAGTTTAGCCAACAAATGGGGCTTTGGTACATTATGTGAACATTGCACGTATGTGATTGAACTGTTAACACATACGCACAAATAAAGGACTTAACAAATATCATAAAAACATTCACACATGCACTATTTTTAGCAAGAGATATAAAGCAAAATTTTTTATCTCAACATGCATGTTCTCGTTACACTATAGGAAAAATCGCGATTTGCGACGGCCAAAAACTGTCGCAAAACCGCCGCTGACCGTTTTTGCGATGGTTTTAGCCATCGCAAAAAATGACGTCGTAATTTGAGACGGCCAAGGGAAACCGTCGCTATTTGTGAGGGTTTTGCGAGGGTAAAAAAAATTCGTTGCTATTTGCGAGGGTTTTGCGACAAATATTTTTGGTCAAACTTCGCCAAAGGAGCAAATTTGCGACGAAAAACATTGACCCTTGCAAAATCCTCGCAAATTGCGACGGTTTTGCGAGGGTCGACTTTGTGCCCTCGCAAAACCTTCGCAAATTGCGACGGTTTTGCGAGGGGAGAATTAACCCCCAAGCTGGGCCCTCGCAAAACCCTCGCAAATTGCGACGGTTTTGCGAGGGCACAAGCAAACCCAAGTAATGGCCCTCGCAAAACCCTCGCAATTTGCTTACCCCAAATTGTTGAAACCATAAGTCTCGCACGGTTATCGGGACATGCGTGTATGTCGGATACGAACCAGTGAAGTACTGCTGTATTATATTTGAAATTTCTCGGACACATTTGTCCGAGCCGGCGAACCTATTTTTGGTGCAATGACAATGTACAATATAGTTATGTTAATCTCAATAATAATAATAATAATAATAATTGAACTAATAATCAACATCTTACAAAGTATAAATATGTTACTTACCCGTTTCCCCGTGGAACAATCCAAGGTCGGGAGTCCGTAACTTGCAACCCAACAGAATGCGAAGCTGAAGCAGCGGATGATTGAAAAGCCGGGGATGGTACTCCCTCATCTCCAATAGAGCCATGTAATGAACGAGGCACTGAAAGTTGAGGTAGCTGAGTAGGGGATAGAGTATAAGGCTCCTGACCCTCTTGACTCCCCTCCATCAATGATCCTTCATTAGAACACATTGCTAAAGGAGATGAAAAAAGAAAAATAAGTAACCAATAAAGACGAAGCCCACTTCAAAAGAATGATGTAAATAACCGTGAATAAAAATGATAAAATAATAATAACATTGAAACGTTATATCTATTCGCTAGTTTAAAGTAATACAATAATATGTATGATAATGATGGATATGTCAAAATAACCATTGTACTTGTAAATTGAATTTAAAAAAAAAAATTTGACAGAGTCTCCCCTATAATTGGATATTTCCCAGGCACAAGGCCACCTCAAGATTTGACAATCAAAACGCTGTTACAAACAACAAAGACAGATCTTTCAAATATAGAAAAATTCAAAAGATAACTAGGGGTAATCACCCATTACCCAAGAGGAATGATCACCCATCACTCACGGGGTTCCAATTAAAATGTTAGATATAGTTAAAATCAAGCTAAAAATTATAAATGCCTCTGTCACTGTGAATTGTCTGTCAATACAGCAACAATACAATATATAAATTACCTTGTTGTTTACACCAGAAAAGAATATAATAAGGAATAATAAAAATCCTCCGGGCTATACAAGTCTAAACGAAACATTCCTGCAAAAAAAAGAAGGAGATGAGATTCCCGACAATTAGACAAAATTGTGAAACAAAATTGTATGTGATGGAATTTAAAATAATAAAAATTAAAAGATTCAAGGCATGTAGATTCAAGTAACAAATAAATTGTAAATTAAAATTTGACATGGGATAGTAATGATGCAATAGATTTTAGGATTCCCTCACCATTAACTATATTATTTGTAAATGAATTGAAATCAGACCTATTCATTAGAATCATTCTCCGATACAGACTCATCATCATCTACTGAGGTATCGCTATTCGTTTCCCATTCATCTTCATCTTCTTCCTCTTTATTTATAGGAGAATTTTCCCTTGCTATTATAGCCTCATCTTGAACATCCAACATTTCATTCATACCATTCTCATGCGTCGAATACCAAGATCAACAAATAACGATATGCTGACTTCGTTAGTAGCATCTACTTCTTCCTGATAAGCTCTGTCAACCACAGGTGCATCTATTATATGTCGAGCTTTAGTTTTGCAAACTGCCAACCAATCAGATCCTGGCCTCTTACTCCTTGGATATGATGCATAATACACTTGGCTAGCTTGTTGAGCTAGAACAAATGGATCATAGTTAGCATAGCTCCTTTTGTGGTTAATTTCTACAAGATTATACTGCGGATGTACCTTGGTACCACGATTCAATGTTTGATCAAACCAGTGACGTTTAAAAAGAACAACGCTTTGCTGTGGATTACCAGGAAATTGCACTTCAATAATCTCATTTAACACTCCATAGTAATCAGGTCTTGATGCGTCATTTCCAATCCCTTTCACGCAAACACCACTATTAACTGTTTTCTTTCCCTCCACATAATCATTAGTGTGAAATCGGTAACCATTAATTATGTACCCACTATATGATTTCACTAGCCTTGACGGACCCCAAGCAAAGTTCCTCAAGCATTCATTTGTAACCATATTTTCTGAATCTTGTACCTAAAAAATATTAGACAAGTTAATTTTTTAATTATGAAAGTTATAGCATTACGAAACTCCATTGAATCCCCAATGGAGTTCCAAATGCAAGTTATTAACTTATGTAACTTACATATCCACTAAACCATTCTGCAAATTCAAGGCTGATTCTTCTATGGATTTCTATCTCTGATATAGTCGGAGCCAGACTTCGTAAGTGTGCCGTGAATGCCCTGTAATGCATTAGAATTAGATTGAATGAGTCAAAATCATTACGAGGCATCGTTTATCGTATAAAATGTATAAAGTAGTAGCTCGTACTCAATGTATGGCTGCACTTCACCACAATTAAGCAACATATAAATTCTTGCTGCAACAAATTCTTCAGAAGTAAGGAATCGAGTTTGAATTCGTCCTATCACCCTTCCTTGAATATTGCAGATTGACAGCCCAGGTTCTTGCACCCTCTCTAATCGTTCTCCCTCTTCATTACGCGCCGGAATTGTACGTTTTGTTTGTACATGTGGCTCAAAATAATAAGAGAAGAAAGTGGATACTTCCTCAACTAGATAAGCATTGCAGATTGACCCTTCAACTCTAGCCTTATTTTTCACCTTGATTTTCAATTGATGCAAATACCTGTCATTTAAAAAAAATTTCAACTTCAGTCACACACGCTTATATCGTACCTGCTATGAAAAGAATTAGATTGAATGATTCGATTACCGTTCAAACGGGTACATCCACCTATATTGAACAGGGCCACAAACTCTTGCTTCGTAAGACAAATGAATTAATAGGTGTTCCATTACATCAAAGAATGCAGGTGGAAATATCTTCTCCAACTTACATAACAATAAAGGAATGTCGGGCTCCAATTTGGCCATATGAGCTACATTCAACTTAGGAGAGCATAGATCATGATAAAAAAGACTCAACTCCGTCAAAACACCCCATACATTAGAAGGAAGAAATTCCTTCAATGCAATTGGAAGTAGTCTCTCCATGAATACGTGACAGTCATGTGATTTCATACCGGATAACTTCAACTCATTCAAATCAGCACATCTTCCAATGTTTGAAGCGTATCCATCTGGGAGTTGCAATCCCCTCAACCATTGAAGAAAAAGTTTCTTTTGTTCTGATGTCAACGAGTAAACAGCTTTAGGTATAGCCACTTTTCCTCCTCCCACATTCAAGGCATGTAGCTCGGGCCTATGGCAATAAATTTCTGAGTCACGTCTAGCTTTTAAATTGTCTTTTGATTTACCCTTTACCTCAAGAACTGTATTCATGACATTGTCAAATACATTCTTCTCATTGTGCATTACATCAATATTATGTCGGACCAAATTAGTACGCCAATACGGCAAATCCCAAAAAATACTCCTTTTTGCCCAATTATGAGATATTCCCCTGCCATTACTCCTTCCAATTTCTTTGCATGTTTCTGTAATTTTTTCATAGTTAGACAAACTATCCCAGATTTCTTCACCAGTAGGGTATTGCACAGGCTGTGATGTCTCAGAACCTCTATCATTCCTAAAAGATCTCGTATCCCTCCTGTAAGGATGATCCGATAGTAAGAAACGACGGTGACAGTCAAACCATGATTGTTTCCCACCATTTTGTAGATAAAAAGACTTTGTATTGCCCATACAATATGGACAAGCCAGTCTCCCAGTAGTGCTCCAGCCACTTAACATACCATATGCAGGAAAATCATTAATAGTCCACAAAAGTGTCGCCCATAGTTGGAAGTTTTGTTTCTTCGATATGTCATAAGTGGTGACACCTTCAAACCACAATTTGGTTAATTCGTCTATCAAGGGTTGTAAATAAACATCCACCTGGTGCTTTGGATTCTTGGGGCCCGGGATAATGATTGTTAAAAACATGACTGGATCCTTCATACACATCCACGGGGGGAGATTATACGGTGTGAGAATGACCGGCCAGGATGAATATTGCTTACCCGACATCCCAAATGGTGAGAATCCATCTGTACATAAACTAAGTTTGACATTCCGTACTTCTTTTGCAAATTCAGGATGCATTCGATCAAAGTGTTGCCATGCTTCAGTATCACGAGGGTGACTCATGGTGCCTTTCTCCGATCTGCTCTCTCCATGCCATCTCATGTGTTCAGCTGTTGTTTTGGAAGTGTACAATCTTTGTAGCCTCGGTGTTATCGGGAAGTAATACATCTTCTTGAATGAAATTTCCTTTCTACTTGTGTTCTTCCCAACCTTTTTCTGTGCATATCGAGGATGGCCACAAAATTTACACTCTCTACAATTCATGTCATTTTTCTAGTAAAGCATGCATCCATTATTGCATACATCTATTTTTTGTACCGGCAAACCTAACCCAGCCACTAATTTTTTCATCTGATAGAAATCATCAGGAATTGTATTACTGCTAGGCACAACCTCTTTCATCAATTGCACAACACCGTTAAAGGATTTACGCGAGAGGTTATTTTCAGACTTAATATTTAATAACCTTGGAGCCAGTGAAAGCTGCGAATGTTGTGTGCATCCATCCCATATAGGAATCTCTGCCGCCTTTAACATATCGTAAAACCTTTGTGCTTCCACATTAGGTGGTTCTTCAAAATGGTCTGCTGATAGAGCTTCAGGGGGAAAGTCAGGTCCTGCTACGTCTAAGACCATTTCGTGAGACAGATTTTCTTGATGTGAATCAAATTCTGGGATTGAGGTAGACACACTTGAGGGACACTCGAATGGCTCACCATGACATGTCCACCGGTAATACCTAGGCACAAATCCAGACTTCCACAGGTGGAGCTTAACTTGTGTTGGATCTAGATACTTTTTATTCTTACATTTTGCACACGGGCATCTAATTACGCTTGATATTGCATTTGATAAGGAAAATGTCAAAAAAGCCTTAACCCCTTCCTCAAATTCAATAGTGATCCCTTTTACACCTGAAGCGTGCCTTCTATACATCCAACTACGATCCTCCATGATGTCTAAATGAGAGAAAAGAACAATCAACTCAATAATTAAAATCACCCCTTAAACAAAAGGAAGAGAAATGTAATTACATTTTCCTTTCTATTATCTAACAAAAAGAGGTCCAAAACATAGAATTTACAATTGCTATCTTTAGATTCAGTTACACCTTCAATATCTACGTTTTAACCAAATTCTACATTTAATTGAGGTGAAAAGTACAATTATTTGAAGAGTGAAAATAAATGTGGAAATAAATGAGAAAATTTTATATTTGATTAAGATAAATAATATTAAAGCTAATTATATTCTTATTTTACACATTCCAATGGTTAAAATAATAACATTTTATTTATTTTCATTCCAATTTTTATATTTGTTTAAACTCTCTCTATAACGTATATTATTCCTGCTATTATTAACATTCATATTATATATGATATTATTATTATTATTACTCATTTCATTAGTCCTATTCTTATTGTTATTAGTAATATTATTTTTAATAATAATGCTATTATGGGATATATACTCATGTTCAATTGAATAATACACTCCAAGATAAGGGTAGTTATTCTACTCCACAGTAAATAGCGGCAGATTTTGAAATTTTTTTTGACAGAGTCTCCCATGTAATTGGACATTTTCCAGGTGCAGGGCCACCTCAAAATTATACAATCAAAATGCAATTGCAAACAACAAAGACAGATCATTCATTTATACAAAAAAAAAATTAAAATAAAAGGATAACTAGGGGTAATCACCCATTACCCAGGAGGAGTAATCACCCATTACTCACGGGGAATCCAACATTTGAATTCAACACAAAGGCAATTTATATGAACAACACGCACCTCTTACATCTTCATAATCTAAGGAAACGAATTTCTCACATAAAAGAGCCTTCAAAGCATTCCACTAGAGTTAAATCTTCCACTAGAGACACTAATATATTATTATAATCAAGTAATAAGATTACTAAACTAATCAGATATCAACCTTCCTATTATGGCATCATAACCAATCAAATTAATTTATAAGGGTTTATATAGCTAAAACATAGTTTCCATATAATTTGATCAAAGTAGTAATTTTTTGATAACAGGGTAAAAGAGAGTGCACTTTGTACAAAGTATATCACATATAAGTACAGATCAAAACACCATGAATGTTTAAAAAGGACAACAATTCCAACTAACAATTCAGCAATTCCAGTTTACAATTCCAAATTTAAATCAATAATCTCACATCAAACCACCATCATGTCACTCCCAATCTCCTTAAATTCAACCCCAACATCAATACAACTTTTATACATCAATTCCAACTCTGCTCATTCACAAATAATCACCCAAATTTCAAAGCTTCAGGGGAAATGCAAATCTGCCCAACATGGACTTAGTTTATAAGACAATGAAGTAGCTCAAGAGATGAATTCTAACTGTTTACCCAAATGAATCAGCTTCAGCAATAGCACAGCAGTAGCACAGGAATGGCAGTGGAGGCGCTCGTTGAGGGGGCGGGCGAGCGGGGGCGAGGGAGACTCTGCGAGGAGGGGGCGGGCCGAGGGGGGATCTGCAGGAAGGGGGTGCGGGGGACCTGCGGGGGGGGGGTCGACACAGCTAGGGGGCGCGGGGAGGGGGGACCTGCGGGGGTGGGAGGGCACGGGGAGGGGGGCTGCGGGGGAGGAGCGCCGGGGAGTGGGGGCTTGGGGGGGGGAGCTGCGGGATGGGGGGTGCGGCATGGGGGGAGTTGAGGGAAGGGGGCGCTGCGGGATAGGGGGGAGTTGAGGGAGGGGGCGCGGGGATGGGGAGCTGTGGGGAGGTCGCCGGCGGGGAGAGGGGGGAGAGATGGGGAGCGGGGCGCCGAGCTTGGGAAGGGGAGGGTGTGGTGGGTCGTGTGGAAGGGAAGAAGGATGTGGGAAGAAGGAGGGAAAAAAAAAGGAGGGAGTGAAAAATTTTGGAAAATTTTAGTTTTTTTTTAAAAATTTCTAGCTATTTCGTCGCAATTTGTGACGAAAAAATAAAACCCTCTCTAATTTCTCATAAATTAATACAAATAACATTATAAATCGATCTATACATTATAATTTTTATTATTTTTTAGTGATTTTAATAATAATATTATTATGTAAATTATTTTTCTTTATATATTTTAATTTATACACCACTTAATCAAATAAATAGATCAAAAAATTAGATATATGTATATATATAACTATATAGTATAATATATATATATATATATATATTAATATGTAGGAGATGAATAACATTACAAATCGATCTCTACATTATAATTTTCACTATTTTTTTTAGTGATCTCAACAATAATAACAGTATTTGAATTATTTTTTTCTTTATATATTTTACTTTATACACCGCTTAACCAAATAGATATATTAAAAAATTGGACATATGTATATACATAGCTATATAGTATAATATATATTAACATGTAGGAGACGAAGAACATTACAAATTGATCTCTACATTATAAATTTCACCATTTTTTTAGTGATATCAACAATAATAACAGTATTTGAATTATTTTTCTTTATATATTTTACTTTATACACTACTTAATCAAAGTGATAGATTAAAAAATTAGACATATGTATATATATACCTACATGTTATAATATATATATATATATGTATATATATATATACATATATATATATATATATTAAACTAAACAGATACTTATATACATTATATACATATACTTATATATTAGAATAAGTATATAACATAACATAATTAACTATATACATTTACTTATGCAATACATTAGGTGTATAACATGACATAATTACATATACAAAATTATAATAAAATGCACTAATTGAGACATGTTATTAAAAATATTTCAGTAAATTTGTCAAAATACACCATCACATAAACACATAAAGAAAAATTTAAAAATAAAAAAAAGATTAAAACCCTATTTTGTTATAAAACCCTCGCAAATTCGTCGTAATTAGTGACGGATTTGCGACGAATTAGGGTTTTGAGATTTTCTATAAATTTTTTCATTTATTTATTTTTTAATTAAAAATATTGACCGTCGCAAAACCCTCACAAATTGCGAGGGCTTTGCGATGGACGTTCAAAAATTTTAAAAATATTTTTTAAAAAAACAATCGATTGTCGCAAAACCCTCGTAAATTGCGAGGGTTATTTGCCGTCGCAAAATCCTCACAAATTGCGAGGGTTTTGCGATGGACGTTCAAAAATTTTTTTAAAAAATAAATTACCGTCGCAAAACCCTCGCAAATTGCGAGGACTTTGCGATGGACGTTCAAAAATTTTAAAAATATTTTTTTAAAAAATAATTTGTCGTCGCAAAACTCTCGCAAATTGCGAGGGTTTTGCGATGGACGTTCAAAAATTTTTTTAAAAATATTTTTTAAAAATAAATAGCCGTCGCAAAACCCTCACAATTTGCGAGGGCATAAATACCGTCGCAAAACCCTCGCAAATAGCGACGATTTTGCTACGAATTGCGACGGGTATTTTGGCCGTAGCAAAACCGTCGCAAACATTTTGCGACGGTTTTGGTCAACCCGCGACTTATTTGAAAATCGTCGCAAATTGGTCGCTATTAGCGACGGTATTGAAGCCGTCGCAAATTGCAATTTTTCCTGTAGTGTTACATGCATGGTTTACTCAATGTGACATTATTACAACTACAACAAACTAAATCTTAATTTCAAGAAATTTAAGATCGACTACATGAACCAATACCAGATTATATGTGGTCATCTACATGAATTTTCTCTCCCTACTTCCTTCTATTAACAGTCATACTTTCATCCAAATCTAACAAAGACGTATCTCTCCTAATCATCTCCATCCATATCATTTTAAACCTATCTCTACCTCTGTCTAACCTATCTTACCTCTTTCCCTCAATCCTCCTAATAGATGCCTCCCTCGATCTTCTTTGTACATATCCAAACCAATGCAAGTGGCTTTCTCTCATCTTTTCCTTAATAGATGCCACCCCTACCTTTTCCCTAATGGTCGTATTTCTGATTCTATCATTTCTAGTATCCATATATCCACCGTAACATACGCATCTCGGCTACTTTCATTTGTAAATATAATACCTTTACATTGCCCAACATTCCGTACTATATACCAAGGTAGGACTTACGGTTGTTCTATAGAATTTTCCATTTAGGCTCAATAGTATATTATGATCACATAGAATACCAATCGGGCTCTTCCATTTTAACCAACCCGCTATAAATCGTTGTGCAACGTCGCCATCGAGCTAAGTAATGCGACATTATTCCGCCACGACATGTCCTTATTTAGTGGTATTCTTCCTTTAGATTCCCCAAGCAATTCTTTAGCTATTGTCCTTGTTGGAATATATGCCCTCTAGACTAGATTATTTGATGTAATTATCGAATTTATTAATAAAAGAATTATTCTCAAAATTTGTTTGTGAATTTATATTTTATTTGTGCACGATTTTTTGTTTGGTAAGGACCCATTGTGTTTAAGTAAGTGATCCATGTGAATGGTGGTCTTTCACAGTAAGGTATGGATCACGAGTTACTTAATATATAAATGTTTATTCTTAACCGATTGATGAGAATGAAAATCTCATCATGTATATGTTATTGTCTTATGAATTCCAAATGAGGAATGGCTTACCTTTAACCAGTGAGTAGTCTACTCACTTCATAGCATGAGCAAATTTTGAATATGTAGAACAGGACCTGTAATAGTGGTTTCTAAAAGTACTATTTAAAAGAAACTCAAACTATTATTACTACAACGTGGACTAATAGTCTACCGTTTGGGTATGAGTTGATAGTCTGACAACGGTAGAAACATATACTTTAATATACTGTAGTTGATATTCTTTCGTAGAACCAATATACTTGTATGTTGGGTATATGTGACTAGTTAGTTAAGATAAACTTATACAAAATAGCTTCTACGCTATATCGCCCATTGTGATTGTTCAAATGATCTAATTATCCAAGGCCTTGGGGAACATGACTTGGATGTTTACTTTAGGGTAGCTTCTTTGAAAAGTGGAAACATTCCAGGAGTCGTGGATCATTAGATTAGAGGTCTAAAGATGGTATATATCTATTAGAGAGGTATTAGTACATTATTTCTCTCTAATTGCACAACAATGTATAGAGGGGTATTTTAGTCATTACACCTATAGGTCGAAGACTTTACTAACGCAACATTGTCCTTGTGGTCAATAATTTCTTATGACGATATTAGAAAATATTTAAAATGCAAAACATAGCTATTTATATAGTAGGGGTATTTTGATCATTTTAGTAGTCAAGACGATGTGTCTTTTAGTCCCCGAAATAATCCTTAAGTCATGAAGAATTTGGGTTAAGGAATTGGTCTTAATATTTATGAGTTTTTATTTTATTAATCTAATTTATTATTGGACTAGAATAAAATAAAAGGTTCGAGAAAGAGTATTTATTTTATCTAGTTTAAATGGTTAATTAATTATTCAGGGCCTAAGGCCCAGATTGAATAATTAAAAAATTAATCTGGAACTAGATAAAAAGTATGAAATTTTCTTTAGTCTATTTGGGCTTGTTATTATTTATTGGGTTATTTAATAAAGTTCAAAAAATAAATAATTGAGATTTATTATTTATGAGTGTTGAAGACCAAGAATAAATAATTTATCTGACCCAATGAATAAGATTAAGGTAAAATAAAATTTATAAAAAAATATTAAATTAATTAATTAATTAAAAAATGACAACACATGATGGATCCCGTGTTGTTCTGTGTGAAGGATAATGGAAAGCATGTGTGCTTTCTATTTTCACGTAAAGAAATTATTCTCTCTCAGGGTGTGTAAATGCAATATGAATTGCAGTGGAGCAGTGTGCTTAGGTTTATTGATTGAGCTTTCAATTCACAGAAGCAAGGAAAGAAAACAGCTCTGCGTATTTCATTTTACATTCACAGAAGCCAAACCCATTTTTCGAACATTTGAAAAAAGTTGATGAAAATCCAAATTTCAAGCCTTCACCGGCTGTGCTACGGGCACCATTTTAGAAGATTGAAAGCTTCGCGTGGATGAGACGCAGTAGACGTTTGCAATGCCGTGAGTCATTAGCTTCGAATATCCTTATATAGATATCTACATCAGTCCGAAGAGTGCCATTCAATCACAGAGGTAAAATTTTCCTTTTTCCTAATATGCTTTCGTTTTGATTATTTTTACTATTTTAAGCCTTCAGTCCTAATACATTGAGCATCTTTCTCCATATAATATTTGGATTCGAATCCACATCAGAAGACCAGTCATTCGCTTGAACTACCTTATCGACAAAGGCTATTCTTGCATCCTCTTGTAGCTTCTACCACTTGATTCTAGGGTCAACCTGATGATTCTGCTACTTATACTTTTTCCTAAACTTAAAATTGAGGACCAACAGCCTGTGTTGCGTAATTACATTCTTGCCTGAAATAAATTTATAATCTGTATAGCCACTACGAAACCTATGCCTCATAATAAAGAAGTCAATCTGACTGACATTTAACCCGCTTCTAAAAGTCACTAAGCGAGAATCTCTCTTCTTAAATTAGGTGTTTGCTATAGTTAAATCAAAGGCTAAAGTAAAGTCAAGAATAGTAGTTCCTACTTTATTTCTAACTTCAAAATCCTGACCTCCATGGACAGTCTCAAACTTGCTCTGATCAGTACTCACATGCCTGTTTAGATCACTACCAATGAAAAGCTTTTCTGCACACGGTATATTTTGTACAATCTTATCTAAATCATTCCAAACTATTGCCTAACCGAATCATCAAGTCCCACTTCTGGCACACACGTACTAATAGCAGCAGTAATTTCTCTGTCAATCATGATCTTGATACTCAAAATCCTATCATTCTTCCTCTGTACTTCAACCACGTCATCAATAAATTTATGGTCAATAATAATCCGGGCTCCATTTCTATTCCTAACTCTGCCTGAATACCAAAGTTTATAATCCCAAGGCGCTACTATTCTTGCCTTCTCACCTACCCATTTGGTTTTCTGAAGACACAAAATGCTAACCTTTCTCTGCATAACCTCAACTAATTCTGTCAATCTACCGGTCAAAAATTTTATATTCCATGAAGCTAAATGAATCCTATCATTATGGACTGTCTTTTTTATCCTACGCTCTTACATATTTGACACCGTATCCGGAGACCGACACGGCGCGTTGCTTCCGGGCAACAACTTAACAACACTCACATATTTATTACTACACTCGGGTGTACGAAGTGCAGCGCTTCGCTGAGTAGGAATGATGTTTTACTACTAGCTAGGAATGATGTTTTTGATATGTAGCATGGCTTTAGTCAATGAGACATTATTGCTTGCTTTTATTAATAAGGCCCAGTTTTTCTTCTTTTCATTCAAGGAGTATGCCAATATATATATATATATATATATATATTTATTTATTTATTTATTTGATGGAGTGTGCCAAGCTTGTTATCATGATTACCACAATATTGAATTTTACTACTAAATTTTTTTGAATTTGATATTAACCAAACTTATATCATAAAATGTAAATTTCAAGAAGAGAATTACAAATTGTACCGAAATTCACCATGAAATAATTTTTGCTGCCGATGCCCTTCAAGTGATGAAGGTGTTGAAAATCAGAATTGAAATTCAGTTGATTTAAGCTCTCCTACAGCCTATTCACAATTCTTAGGCAATAATTCATTAGTTAGCTAAAACCAAGCTTGAAAGAGCTGCATTCGACTGTCCTTGATCCACCATGGCAAAAACAGTTGCCTGAACGGGCACATCCGATTCTATCAAGAGTTTATTATTCCATACTTTTCGAAGAGCATGCTTAGGGAGAGAGCTGTCCCTTGTGCTCAATGTGTATTCTATATACTTAACAAAGTTAGGAAATAGAAGAATTGGATTGAAATCCAAAATCCAAGAGCTTCCATTTCCCCGAGTTGTCCCTCTTGCAACTGTGGCCTTAGCAGTCATGCCATTTGCGCTGTTTCTATCGATCACAACCTGGTCGATTTGCTTGAAAGGACCATTAGTCTGATCCAACTGAACAATGTCAATCCCCCTGTTACTTCCAGAAAACATGTTATCAACAATGTTGACTCCTTTTAGGACTCCGTTTATCGATTTGAGAAGAACATAGCCATCACCAAGGAAGTAGCAGCTAGAGATGACGAGCTGCACGGGATCTTCAGCAACAATGCCAGTGTAATCGAAGTAAGAATGCACAATACGGGTTTGTGTCAAACCTGGCAACTTCAAATAAATTCCTGTGCCACCAAAACCAGTGGCCTTATTGTAGCAATGCACCCCAGCAATTATGTTGGCCTCACCTGAAATTATAATTCCAGTTTGAGCTGAAAAGATCACCACATCCGTGACAGCATTATCATTCCCCATCAGGGTTATTGCAGTTGCAGAAAAGTATTTTTCCCTAGGATCCCCACCAGCAGTGATATGTTGGCCCAGAAACGCGTTCCGTATGTAGGTTTCATGACCACCTTGGACGAAAATAGCACTTGTGGTGAAATGTGTAATGTAGCAGTTGTCAATAGTAGTTCTAAGTGCATTGACAACTAGAATTCCTCCACCCCTGAAATTAGAATCCAGCAAGAGGTCTCTCAAGGTGACAAACTCAGTGTTGTATGAGCCACTTTTGGTGGTACTATCTGATAAGTCAAGCAAATATCCTTCAGTTGGGAAATTGTCTGATGCCTTCAATGTTCCACCATGTATCTATTTCAAAAAAAAATTGAAAGTTAAAAAATTTACCCTTTTTTTTCCAGGCAATAAAATTTTTTACTTTCTAGGAATTCAATCTCTGACAAAGCATCAAGAGTAGTTCAAAATTAGAAGGGAGTAAGTGAAGAGAACTATTTGATTGAGTTCTTTCTTAATTTGAAGCTGGCTGGCTGGCCTTCTCAATCGTAAAACGACCGCCTTAAACTCTTCGCAAAAAATAAAAACGAAAAATCCATTTTGAGCCTTGAAGTACTATTGCATTTTCTCACTTAACATTTTAACTGTGCATCCATCAAATTGTGTTTCTCGAACATTGACAGTGCATAAAAAATTCAACCATGCATATTCCAAGTAAGAGTTGCTGGGGCTTCTTATTAGTGCCACACTGGTGATTGCTTAGGCTTTTTCAGCATTCCATTTATTTTTCTTTTGAGGGCCATTATTCGTCCTTTTCTCTTTTCTCTCTCCCCCCTCGAGGATAAGGCATGTTGTATAGATATTGTTGGTTGATTTGAGGTGCGGAATCCAAATAGTTCCCCAGAAACCTAGCTATCCATTAGCTATAATTTGGACTAATTTAGGCATTGCTAATAGGTTTATAACAATCCAATGAATGTTTAGAAATTATTTATAAGCTACATATATAAGACGGAATTAGAAACTTATTGTTGAGGGACAAATTGTATGAAAAGATATGTTAGAGAATAATATTATTATAATTTAAAAAAAATTTGAAGAAAGGTAAAATTCATATAGACTTTTTTGTAAAAATTGAATTTTACTAAGGAAAAAACATATGGTTCTTGTTAATACGGAATAGGATTTGGAATTTTTGGACCCTTCAAAATAGTTTTCAGAGTAGTCAACTTGGGGGAAAAACGTTGAAGGAAGACTAATCTTAAAAAATTTAAAGAACATTGGAAACTTACATACCATAAGGTTGCCTCGGCCTGGCAACAGCTTTAATGGACGGCTGATCATGTAATATCCACCTTCAAGATGAATTTGAACTCCACCAAGATTCAAAATTCCATCAATCAAGAACCCATTACCGGGATTTTTCAGTGCATCTAATATTGCTTTTTCAATGGCGTCTGTGCTGTCTGTTTTCCCAGTTGGATCTGCACCATAAGCTGTAACCTTATATATATGCGGATTAGTAGAAACCTGCAGCAGATAATTCAAAGGTAAAATAATTTGCATTAGACAGAAATATAGAAGTGAAGAAAAACTAAGCCAAAGAATCAAAATAACACCCGTTACCGGTGCAGGAATTGATGGTAGAAAAGATAAAGAGTTACGTTGCAAAAGGGATGCTTTAAAAGCAAGCATTTTTTGCATTTCACGGCGACTACTCGAAGAAAACCGAGTGTCTGGCAAAGATGAAGAAGAAGAACTCTCAAGCACACGATGAATGATGAGCAAACTAGCCAAGTCCACCAATAAGATAAAGGCTAAGAGTCCTCTTGTGTCCATATAATCTCTATGCTAACCAGCCAAGAAAGAATCAATAAATTATTAATCTATGGGTTGTTGTGGGGAAGGAGGAAGAGAAAGAATGGCCAAACTGAGATACCAAAGAAATGAATTGTGCTGAAAATTTTATACTATCGAGTAGTTGAGGATGTATAGTGCATGTGGTTTGTAGCTATGACAAACAATTTCTCATTACATGTAAGTTTTGTCGCCCACGAAAGTGCATGTGGATTGTAGCTCATACTTTTTTCTCATTTCTTGTCTATTTGCAAAGAAAAGGAAACGGGTTGGACGAAATTTCTATTTGATTTTATTAGAAGTATTTTAATAAAATTAATATTTACTAATTATCTAATTATTTGTGGAAGTTACAAAATATATTTTATATTAATTATGATGGGAGTTACAAATATTTTGGAATAAGTGGGAGTTCACACGGGAATGTATACTAGTGAATAGTGACTTTTATCTATACATAGTATTGGGTAAAAGAAAATGTATGTACAAGTAAAAGTTTTAATTCTCCGAATAGTGCAGGTTAACTAGTGAGAATTTTAGCGTTGGAAGCTGAACTATTGTATCCTGATGGTGATTCGACCGAAGACTGTTATACCAGTTGAATCATTTTGCAATGGCGTAAATCACCTTAAATAAAGTGATATATCCGTACCTCAATCTTCCTCCGCACTATGATATTTGAGTGTCATTATAATATCTATCTTATATAAAAAACTATATATTTTTTCTATAATTATTTAATATCATCTCATTATATTTTTAGTTCCTAAATTTTTAGTAGGAACAATTTGAATTCTTGCTTTGATTTGTTCTTTTAGGTAACTTAGAATAAGGCTAATACGAGACCATATTGGATCCACCATAACAAGCTATGTTATGGTGCAGCTGCTTATTTCCCTAGGGTGCAGCAGCTTTTTAGCTAGAGAATGAATCGTTCAAGAGGTGTTAAGGTGTTTTGTGGAATTATTTGTGGACTGTGCTTGTTCTTTAATTTTTTTTATTTTTAGTAAATAGCGGGTTTGGTGGGAATCCTCTTAAATTTTCTAGTTGATGCCACAATGAAGAATGATCAACCTCTTTTCTATTACCTTTTCAATATATACTATCATAATTTTAGATTTCACAAAAAAATATTGTGTCACAAGTCAAAATATTTCTACATAAGATGTGATAATAGAATAGTAATTAATATTCATTACAAAAAAGAGCAAAGAATAAATTCAATATTTTATTCCTTTCTTCTCCAAATCTATCAAAAGAAAATAACTTCCTCCTCTCCCTCCCTTCTACTCTAATCATTCTTTCTTCTCCTTTTCTCGCCTGGAACGAGGCCTGGCTATTGTAGTAATTCATGTTTTCCTTTCTGTTTAATTATTTTTTTTAAATTTTATTCAGAGATCAAACTTGATTATCTTAAACTATGAACTTGAATGTTAGGTTACAAATATTCCTTTGGCAACTTGATTAAAGACATGTATTTGTAGGTTTATATCTCCATACGTTTTTATCATTGTCGTGTGATCTTTGGGACCAGATCTTATTAAACATGCTAAAGAATAGCACAGAAGATGAGTTTAAAAGACTTGAAATCTATGAAGACAATTAGTAATAACGTACAATATATGTCAAACGATTCACAACCTGCATATCTTTGAGCCATCTAACTAGAAAGAAACAAAAGTGAATTAACCAAATTCTTGTCACTAGAAAGAACCATCTTACTATGAAGATAATTAGTAAAAATGTATAATACAAGTCAGATTTGCCTTGCATAAATTTCAGTTACAAAATTAGTTATGATTTTATTTTCACTTACAATTAATTTGCTTTGTTAGTGTATATAGAGCGAAAAGATTAATCCATTATAGTATGATCATAAAAAAATAAAAGAAAATACAGAGAGGAAAAGAGAGAATATTATTCTTGTTCAATTTAATATCAATGTTCAAAAGGCTTCTCAAGCTCTTAGCCAAACCTCGCTTTAGAGAAGGAGAAAAAAAAAAAAAAAAAGCTACTAGCCAAACCTATGTTAATCTTATTAAAATAGGATTAATAGGATAAAGGACTTAAAAATAGATTGGCGATCAATATGTGAGCACATATCTAGATTTCACATAATTCACCCCTCAACCCTACATATACAATCTTATTTGGAAATTACTCTATTCTCTTAGACACCTAATGTTGTGGTGAGCTTGTGATGTAATGATGTAAAGCAATTAATGCTATACATGCATGATGTGTGAAGAATTATACTCAATGCTCACTCAAGTTTTAAAATAAAGTACTAATTTGACTCAAATATACACACACAATTGAGCAAGTATACCCATCTTATAGTATAGAGTTTAGTTGACAAATATAAAAAAATTCAAGAAAAGGACGTCAACTACCACTACTCTTTACCAAGTTTCATTATCTAATTAATCAAAATAGAGAATTAAAAACAACTAATTACTACTAACCAAGTGGTCAAAGGTATAACAAGAAGACATATACCCAATTTTCAAGATAAAGCCAAGAGATCACTAAGGTAAAATTAATGTAGGGAAAAGGGGATTGGCCATGTAATTAAAGATAAATCCCCATTTACACCTAAGTATCAACCATTACTCAACCAATCAAAATCAAAGTCAGGTATTGGCAAGATTTCAAAATAAAATGAAAGTTACTCTTTCTCAAATAATGAATCTCCTATCCTTGAGCTCAACCTGTAAATATCTCCATCATATAAATTAGACCTAAAGATACATAAAATTGAGGAAGGATCTACTCCAGCATTTAAAAATTGGTTAATTGGTAAAGATACATGTACTTGATGTCTTGCCCAACAGAGAGATCCAAGTCCTAGTAACCCCACCAAGATTTCGTGATTTTCTACCGAACTTATTCAAATTTGACCAAAACCTAAAGCCAAAAAGCTATAGAATCCCTATTTCTAGGTGACCCATAACCCCATCTATAACTAAGTTCTAAATTCTCCAAATTCTTTATTAAGTTCATTAAGGAAAAACAAATCTATTGCATCAATATAAAAGGGAACCCATCTTATACATTATTTCTCAAATTCAATATAGGAGCATTATCCAAATGTTTAATCTAATCAATCAAGACTCAAGTGAAAGGTTACTCAAAATAGATAATAATAGATCAAATAATAATCAAATACAAGAGTAATATAGGGTACGACCCTTTAATTCCAACTCAAATAGAATAGATCTAGCAACCACAAAGTCAAATTATAAAGAATTAAAAGGGAGAACTCATAGACAATGGTCCTTCTTCTTCATTGCAATCTTCTTTTGGATGCCCCTTTTTCCTTTTCAAATCACCTTAGATTTTCCCTTCTTAGCCTCTTGTTGTGTTTCTAAGGGATTTTCTTAGGGTTTTCTTGTGTTTTCTCTCCCCTCACCTATAAAAAGAACCTAAATAAAGAGTATTTATAGGTTTCTTTCTCAAAACCCTCAATTTCTACAGAACAGGTTATCTTCAGCGATGTTGCACGACACCATGAAGGATAGCCTGCATGTTGCCATGCAAGCTTTGATGCTTTAGATCCAAGTTGGAACAACATCATGGTCTTGAATTCTTTATGTGCTGGAAACCTGCACAACGCCATTGGGTGTGAACTGCACAACACCATTGAGCTTTAGGATCTCCATTGTTTTTTTACTTCTGGATATGCACAATGCCGTGCATAATGGAAGGTATGGCATTGTGGGTGTCCAGATCTTTGGCTTCTATAGTTCAAACTCTACATGTAGTCATGCATTATGATGGCGACGATGCTGTTGGTCTTTTTTTCAATCATTTTCAACCTTTTTCTCCTTGAATTCACTTTTAATTTCCAATATCTTCATCTTACATCAAACAAGGAGAAAATGGTGGATTATGTAGTAATTTTTTTTCTGAGTTTTCGAGAATTTAAAGCACAAATGACAAGTAAAATATGCATTTAATGAGCAAATATCACTCCCCTACACTTAAACTTTTGCTTGTCCTCAAGTAAATTTGTCAAAATCAATAGCACTCCAAACAAAAAGCATGTTTAAATTTTGATTAGATTTTTGGCAAAAATGACTGTTATGGAAAAGATATTCAATTTCTATTGAGATGAAAATTCAATCCAAGATCATTCAACTAGGCCAACTTGTGTAAACACACATATTTGATTAGATAAATCCAAAGGCGTCAAAGTTGGATTATCTATTTAACAAATTTCACTTTATCTCCTAGTTCAAAAATATGAATCAAGTGATTCATATAAATTGGGAATAAGGACTACTTAAATTCTCTGACTTCCAAAAGCTACTGCAACCTAAGTAGTAAAGAGAAGATTGGTACATAAGCTTATTTATTTGTAGGGTAATATAATTGCCTAGTAGATATGAAATAAAGATCTTTCAATTTTTATATCACCCTCATTAGGGTAAAGTAATACAAATGCCTACTAAAAATATGTGAATAATGATTTTTCAACTTTTGCATTACTTTACTTGTTTTTTTCTTACCCCAATCCACATTTATTTAAACCCAAAATTAGGACTAGTTAGAAGATTATATAATATAAACAGGCCAAAATTCCTTACTTATGCTTCATTACAAATTTCTCATCAATTCTCAAGAAACCTAGTGTCATTATAAAAAAATGCCGTAACTAAAGTTTTATCGTTAAAAGTACCATTTAGCGAGGAAAATTTTTCATTGATTAAGACATTTAGCCGCAAAATTTTTATTTCCTAGATAAAGTGATGGCTTAGCTAGGAAATAAGTGCATTAACGAGGAAAATTTAAATTTCCTCACTCATGATGCATTATCAACGACGAAAATTCATTCCCTAATTAAAATTTTCTCGTTAATAATGCATCATTAGCGACGAATATTCATTTTCTAACTAAAATTTTAACTTTTATTACTATTAATTATACTTTAAGCGACAAAATTCATATTTTCTAGCTAATACCTATCTTTAAATTTTTAACTATTTACAACATGTCTCCAAAAAATTTGTGAATTGGTCTTTAAATTTTTTATAATTACAAAATGACCTCAAAAATTTGTAAATTGATCCCTAAATTTTAAAATATTTATAATATGACTGAAAAAAATTTTATAAATTGGTCCCTAAATTTTTAAATATATGAAATATGACCTTAAATTTTACAAATCTCTCCGTAAATTTTGTAAAATTATAAAATGATAACCAAAAATTTATAAATTGGTAATTAAATTTTAGAATTTTTAAAATATAATCCCCAAATTTTTAAAATTAATCCCTAAATTTTTAAATATTTATAAATACATTATATTTTGGGCTGATTTATAGAAATTAAGCTAGATTATGTAGCAAAACATGTTTGATTATATTCAAATTTGGTCATAATATATATATATATATATATATATGTATGTGTGTGTGTGTGTGTGTGTGTGTGTATTAGCAAATTCAATAAATCTAACGGTTAGATCGTTAATTTAATATGTCCATCCTTGTACATGCATTAGGTTTTTAGAATTATAATAATTATGCAAGATTAGGAGGTAAAATATACCATTACCTTCAAATTTGGTTATAATATGTTTTTTTAGTAATTTTAACAAGTCTAACGGGTGGATCGTTAATTTGATATGCCTATCTTTGCAAATAGATAAGGTTTCAAGAATTTTTATATAGATTATGTAAGATTAAGTGGCAAAACATATCAAATTACCTTTAAATTTTGTTCTAATATTTTTTTAAATTTAATTGAATCTAACGGTTGGATTGTTAATTTAATATGCATGACTTTTTAAATGTGTTAGGTTTTCTATATTTTTATAGAGATTATGCTAGTTATATGCCAAAACATATTCGATCGCCTTAAATTTTGGTTTTAAAACTTTTTTTTAGTGATTTTATGAAATCTAACGGTTAGATCGTTAATCTGATATGCCTATCTTTGCAAAAGATGGTAAAAAGTTAAAAAGGTGAAAAGAGAAAAAAACAAATGGCTACTAGCGTTGGTTGGTGCATGGGAAATAGCGTCGGCCAATTTTTGCTAAAAAAAAGGGACAAAACGGAGCATTTTCGGAGCCCAGGCAGATTTAAGCTGGCCCTGGCTACTAGGTTGAGTCGGCACTGGCTCAATTATTCACAAACACACCTAAACAAAGTATAGATGGTACCACTATCAGATTTCATGAATTTGACATGGAAAAGGAGTTTTTGAGTGATTTTGGCAACCAAAACTCCTATATAAACAAGGGAACGTTAAACCCTTATTCAGTTAGTGTTGGGGGCTTGAAAAACCCTTAAAGAACTCCTAAAAAACTCAAGGAAACATCAAGAGGAGGATGATTAAAGGTATTTTTGGAGAAGAAGGGGAAGTTGCTCAAGAAGATTTCAGCAGAAAAGACTGAAGCTTTCTTATTTATGAGTGGTTTCTTTTTTTTTCCTTATAATTTATTGACAATTTGAGTTTATATGTTTTAATTGTATTTGAGGATTTTTTTTAACTCTATAATTCTAGAGTCAATCGCTATTTTGATCTATTGAATTTCAATTTTAAATATTTGATTACTTGAGTATATTGTTATTGTGAATTTAATGGTTCTTTTCTAATCAACTCGAGAGAGAGGTTAGCAGAAGGGTACCAACAAATTAATTCATTATTTGTTAACTTTTAGCTAACTTGAGAGAGAGGTCAAAAATTTAGAACTTAATAATAAAAAAGAAATTAATATCACCTAGAGATAGGGATATTTGTTTTTTTTCGTTAGAAAAACTTTATGGTTGCATAAAGATAGGGACATTAATTATTAATTTGAGAGTTAAGAATATTGCCTACATATAGGGATATTTTATTTTTTTCATAATTTGAGTTGTTCTTAATACTTCTATATGAGTTGTTCTTAATTTGTACTTACTATTTTCTATACTATATGATGGATATACTGCCCATATGTGTGGTTTTAGTAGTTAGATTTTATTTAAAACTTGATTGATTGCGATCCTTGTTGATAATATTTCCAACACTAATAAAATACACATCAAATCATCATGGTAGGTTCTTCAAGGGAAAATATGAGGCCATGTGGACAAAATCGATAGAGTTACATTGAAGATAAATTGACCAAGGCGTAAGCTTGTAGTGATACTTTTAGTGAGATGTCACTTGAAGCATTAGTAAATTCTTTTGCTGCTAATACATACTTCTATTAAGTGGTATGAAACATCTTCCCAACGAATGAGCCATAACAAAACACAATTGATAAAGTTGGTTAAGGAGATTCGAATGAAACCTTCATCCAGCATCCAAAAAATCATAGAAAAGTCAAAAACACATTATAGGAATGAGCCAATGCCGGCTGAAGTGATGGAATTGGAGCAGGTTAACTTAACAAGCCATGCCAAAATGGAACAAACGCAAGATGGAGTGATAAAGAAGGAAAATTTTGAGCCATCCTTAGAGATTTTGGAGGAAAACTATGTCCTTTAAGCAAAGAGTCCATGATATCCCATAAAATTGACCAAGAAGAGAGTGGCCATAAGGAACAATTGCACAATATGATGGGAGAAAATTTTGATTTTACTCTATGTGCTAATAATTCTAATTTCTCTTTGTCACATAATTTTGTAGGTTCTCTCAATTCTTGGAGAACAATGGTCTAAATGATGACGTGTAGAGTTTAACATACCTCAAGGAGTCAGATTTTTCAGTGCTATATCATACGAAGTTCTTGGAGGGTGTTAATAAATTTTACCCATAATTTTGTAGGTTCTCTCAGTTCTTGGAAAACAATGATCCAAATGATGATGTGTGGAGTTTAACATACCTCAAGGAGTTGGATATTTCAATGCTACATCGTATGAAGTTCTTGGAGGATATTAATAAATTTTACCCTTCACCTTAACACATAGGAGGTAACTTTTTAGTTGTAGTTAATCCATTAAAAAGTAAGGATTTTTTAATCCTATCTTTAAAATCTACACTATTAGGTTCAAATGAAAGTTTTCATGGTTACGATTCTTTAGAAGGGATAAATGGTAATTTCAATGTTGAAGCATTCTTTAGATTTAATTTGCATTTATGTGTTCAAAAATTAATTTATCTATCTAAAAAGATCCAAGAGAAGGAGGTTCATACATTTACATCCATTCAACTAATATTCTCCGTGAACCTTGTTTCCTACAAAAACCTCCTTCTTTTAACCATCATGCCTACCTTCTCCATTGAGTATTAATATTTTCTACAAATGGATGATAAGAAAATATGATGAGTGGAAAGAGTTTGTATCATTATTTTGGTTTTGTTTTGTTCCTGGTGTTTTTTACGATTTTAGGTCATTGTCATTGTAGTATTTGGTTTGCTTTGCTTTTGGCTTACTTAAGTCTTTGTGTCAAGTATTATTTATTTTGATTTTTCTAGCTGTGTGATTTCTCACAATAAGGAGAATATTTTCCATCTTAAGTGTGAATGAGTGAGTCTTGGTTTTTATTTTTTTCTTAGGCCTTTTAGTAGTCTCTTGTTCTACTATGCTTTCTTTTGTTTTGGTGTGTTTTATTTTGTTATTATTATTTTTTTGTGCTTTTATGCTTGCTTTTTTTTTTTCAAGTTGGAATAAATTCTTCTTGGGCAAGCTTTTCTCTCTATTCCAATTTTCATATTTTTAGGAGCAAAAAATATACTTCGGGAGTGTTGCTTATCTTTTTACCCTTTTTATTGTTTTTGGTTTCTTTAGATATGTTTTATTGTGTTAATTTTTTGCCAACAACAACATTATCCCGTTTAAGTGTAGGGTAATGGTTTAGTGATATTCTTTGTCCAAGTTTTTATCAAATTCCTTGGTATTTCTTGAAATTTTGAGTTGATTTAAAAAAAAAAAATGAACTTTGAAAATTTTGCCTTTTTGGCTAAATAATTGAAATTTTTGGGAAAATAGTGAGCTAAATTTTTGAATTTTGACTATTATAGTATTGTTATTAATTTTCTTTTAGCATAAAATTTTGGTTTAAGACTTATTTGATTGAGTTTGATTTTGTGTAAACTTATATATTATGTGTGATATTGACTAAATCTTGAGAATTTGGATTAAACTTGTTTAAATTTTAGTAGATGTTGTGACATTTTGTTTCTTAAGGATTGGTGCTGATTTTGTGATGAAGCATAGGTAAGGAATTTTTATTCTATGATTTTTTGAACTAGTCCTTATTCTGAGTTTAAGTAAATAGGGTGAGAGGTGAGGTTTGAGAGGAAAAAAATGTCTTGAGAAAAAAAAGAACAAAGTAGAAGGGATGTATGTACCCATTCTGGCAAAAGTGAAACACAAACGAAAGAAAAAAAGTTGAAAAAAAAAGAGAAAATGTGAGGATGTAAGAAAATAAGAGTGTGAGTGAAAAAAAAAAGGAGGTTTAAAAATTTTAGGGGGGCCAATATGGAAAGAAGTAGCAGGTATTGTTTGGTGCACTCTCTTAAGGCTATTAATCCCATATAAAAAGAAAAATTGTAAGAATATCCCTACTTTGATACTCAGATTATGGTAGTTTGGAAATTGTAGAATTAAAGTTGATTTATTATTTCTAACTTATATGAATCACAATGTTTTCATTCTTGACTTGAAGGATAGGGTGAAACATTTTAAATGGACATGAACTTGTTTAATCCAACTTTGATGGCTTTGGGGATATCTATCTCAATATATGAGTTTAAGTAAAATTAGCATGATTAAATAGTTGTTGGATTTTAAGTTGAAAGAAAGATAATATCTTTACTATATTATCCATTGATGCGTAAATTTTGGATATATAAAAATCATCAAATTTAAATCCATCCCTTAGTCAAGTTTTAACTAAAACATTAATCCCAAAATACACATATGAGCAAGTATACTCATCGCAAGTATAGCATAGGGAATTAACGTGTATCGATCATCTAAAGAACAAGTACACATTAATCACTTTTCATTCATTATTTAACCGACTCAATAAAGTAATAAGATAATAAAAAGAAAAATAAAGAAATATATACAACTCAAGGATGTAGAAATATGCAATTTTAGACAACTATCCTAGAATATATGATAATGAATCATTTAGTAATTATCTCAAGTAATTATCATCTTGGAATTATAAAGGAATATAAAGTAAAATTCCCAAGTCATGATTTCACTTAAATAGACTCCACTTCTTTCCCAATTCATGGAATCACTATCCTTTGATTAAATTAGTAGATTTTCCAATCAAACCAACATAACCAAAACATGTATTAAACTCATTTCCTCATAAACATGAAATTAGCTATTGACCCTTTGCTCGAGGTGAAATCAACTAATCTTTGATCACTTTAGTCCTTTAATCTTAATTTTATTTCCTAAGTCCATTAAGATTTGACAAATACGAAATCAACGCAATGAATTCCTGACATCGTTTCCCAAGTAATTAGAAGAACCCGGCATCAATAACCAATGAAATAAGTAATCAAATACCAAAGGTGATAGAAAATTGATCAAATAACTAAATTAACACAAAATTATGAATCTCAAAATAATGTTAAATTACAAATAAAAAATTGAATACATCATTTTTTAAGAATAAGACAACAAAGGTAAAAAAAAAACACTCATAAATAAGCCTCCTTCTTCTCATTTGAAGAATCTCCTGAACAACCCTTCTTGAATAGTAATCTCTAATCTTTTAAGTGATTGGAATTTGTGATCTTGGATTCACCATTTTTCTCTTGTATTTTCTTTTGATTTTATAGGTTTTTTTGATGCCAAATTTGTTGCTTGAGAAGTCTTGGCCGATTAGGATTCGAAAAATACCAAAATCTTTAAAAAATTACTAAATTCGTGTACAGAATTTCGCTTCTCTAGAGCGGACTTGGCACCAGGTCTAGTTGACCCACCTGGTGCCAGGTGTATTCTGTTTTTGCCCTTCAATTCTACTCTGTTTTTCTTTGGCCAGACCAAAATAGACCTGGCACTTGGTCCACTTGCTAGACCTGGCGCCAGGTGTAGTCTGAAAATTCTCTAGTATTACTCGAAATTAACTCAAATCTGTACAAATTTTGTTAAAAACACTTTTTATAAGTAAAATGTCAAATAGGAAGGAATATGCCTAGTTATTACATCAAAAGTATCTCAATTTAACCTCAAATAACTAGGAATATAGTGATGATTTTAGCCTCTATCAGCCATGTTCACAAAAATCATTTTGATTAACTCGCAATTTGCTTGGTTTGTTTAATTCTTGTTTGCTGAAGGACAAGTAAAGCTTAAATGTAGGGAAATATGATAGGGGCTAAATGTATACATATTTTGAGGGTCATTTGAGTATATTTGTTATGAATTTATGTTCAAATAATTATTGATTCCCACCATTTTATCATCTTTTGTGTAGGATTTGGGAAATGAAAAGATACAAAAAAAGATGGTGAAAAGTTGTTAAAAAGGTGAAAAGTGGGCAAAACAAAAGGCTATTGGCATTGGTTGATGCATGAGAAACAGCGTCAGCCAATTTATGCTGGAAAAAGGGCTAAAACGGAGCACCTTCAAAGCTCGGGAAGATTTGAGCCTGCCTTGGCTGAAAGGTTAAGCCGGTGCTGGCTCAATTCTGCTCAAATGCACAAAAACAGAGTATAGCCAATGCTAGGTGCTTCGGAGCAGCTAGAGCCAGTTGATTTCATGAATTTGACATGAAAAAGGAGTTTTTGAGCAATTTTAGCAACCAAAACTCCTATATAAATAAGAGAACATTAAACCCTTATTTAGTTAGTCTTGGGGGCTTAAAAATCCCTTAGAGAACTCCTAGAGAACTTAAAGAAACATTATGAGGAGGAAGATCAAAGGGATTCTTGGAGAACAAGAGGAGGTTGCTCAAGTAGTTTTCAAGGAGAAGATTGAAGCTTTCTTGTCTATGAATGTTTTCTTTTTCTCTTCCTTGTAATTTATTGAAAATTTTAGTTTATATGTTTTAATTGTATTTGATGATATTAATTTCTTAATTCTATGATTCTAGGTTGAATTGCTATTTTGATCTATTGCATTTAAATTCTAAATATTTGATTACTTGAGCATATTGTTAATGTAATTTTATTGGTTCTTTTGTAAGTAACTCGAGAGAGAAGTTAGGAGAGAGGCACCAACTAATTAATTCATTATTTGTTAACTTTTAGCTAACTCGTGAGAGAGGTTAAAAAATTAGAACTTGGTAATAAAAAAAAGATTAGTATCACCTAGAGAAATCGATATTTATTTCTTGCATAGGAAAGACTTTATTATTGCCTAGAGATAGGGACATTAATTGTTAATTTGAGAGTTAGGAATATTTCTTAGAGATAGGGATAGTTTTGCTTTCATAATTTGAGTTATTCTTAATGCTTATTAGATTTAATTAGGGAGGTAAAGATATCCTTCTATTAATCTAAAAATAGGAATTTAATAACTCGAGATAGAGTGAATTCACCATTTAAACTCACTTTGTTATTTAAATTGTGAATCAATTGGTTGAAAGATATTTCCTTGACTTGTCATAGAATTGAGGTATTTCTTCATTACATGCCTTTTCTCTTTGTTTTCACTCATTGATTATCCTTGTAACTTTTTTTGTGTAACTTGATTTTCTCTAGTATAGGTAGTTTATTTAAGTTATTTTATTGGCTAAATAATAAAGATTTGGATAAAGGAATGTGGGAGCCTAATCCTTATACTATATGATGGGTATACTTGCCCATATATTTGGTTTTAGTGGTTAGCATTTTATTTAAAACTTGATTAATTGTGACCTTTGTTGATAATATTTCCAATACTAAAAAAACACGCATCACAATACTTAGAATTGATATTGATGGTAGTGATGACTTTGCAGGAATACTTTGCAATTTTAAATTTCTTTTTATTTGACTGTTGCAATTGATAATAGTGGTGAACTAGAGGTGCTTAGTTGGAGGACCTTTGTATTTTTCTATAATATATTTTTAATTATTATCCAAACTTAAATGGAATGTATAGATGTCAAATTCGAGTGGATAGTAAAGGTGGGAGAAATGAAGTAGGCTATTGTGAGTACATTTGACAAGTTATTAAGAGTAATTGAATTCAACATAGCTAATGGAGGTGGGTAGCTACTATCGGGAAGTAAGAGATAAAGGAAGAAGGAAAAATTATGTTGGTTCTCTTGCATTCCTAATTAGATTGGAATAAGATAGCTGGTTAAAAAGGTATTTCTAATGCATTTAAAATTAAGAATTTACCATTTTTTATATATATTAGAATTAAGAAGTTACACTTACTATATTTTATGTTGATTAAGAGTCATATAATTTAGTACTTATATATTGGTAGAGTCATGAAGTTTTCAATGCATCTTGATTTGTTCTATTGTTCTAGTATTACGAAGCGTGTGGATATAACTTAGGCTAGTGCATGAGTAGTGCGAGATAGTATGTGTATAACGAGTTTAGGTAAAATACAAAAAATACCCTTATGTAAATCTTTTGGTAGCTATTAATAAAGTATGTTGTAATTTTCATCACGGACATAGTCTTAGTTAAATAATTCCAACAATGTAAATCTTTTGTACCTTATTTTATTTTTTATATTTGTTTTTTTATTCTCATTAACTATCCCAATTTAGATTCTCCAACAAGCAGAATAAGAACCTAGATTTCTAGGGTTTATGAATTTTGATATAGTGAAATTTGTTGAAAAGAATAGTTAAGATAGTAGAAAAATAGAAAAGTACTACCCTATTGAGATGGGCATGTAAGTCAATAATTTTTTATAGATAGTGTTATGTATAAATTAAGAAGGGTTATTAGACTTTAGTAAAATTACTCACATAATTATACACTCTACATAAATTGATCAAGTTATGGACCAAAAATATCTTATAGTAGATCTATGGTAGGAAAATCTAAATTAACAGTTATAGTTGCCATCAATGGCCATGTACTTATTGAAAAAAGAAAGATGAGAGTTAGTTAGTAATATGATGATGGTGACATATACAAAGATGCCCTAACAGTCATCATGCATATGGATTCTTTTTCTAAGATAGATTTTAGATTTCGGATATCGACTTTAAGACTAATTAGCTTTGACTTGAAAGAAAGTATTTTTTGTTGGAATGTATGTTCACTAAAACTATATTTCTGATGTAATTTTGATTAAATTAATAAAAGATTTATTCTCATAAATTGTTTGTGTTTTCACATTTTATTTTATGCACATTATTGTTAGAAAATATCCATTGTGGTTAAGTATGTGATGAAGATCTTTCACAGTATGGTATGGGTCTTGGGTAACTTAATATATAAACTATTGTTCTTAATCGAATGATGAGAATAGGAATCTCATCATAATGAGGTTATTATGTTGTGAATTTTAGGTCTGGAATAGCTTACCTTTAGTTAGTGAGTAGTCTTCTCACTTCATAACATAAGTGTATTTTAAATACGTAGAATTAGACCTGTAATAGTCGTTTTTAAAAGTATATGGTAAAACAAAGACTACTACTGCTATAACATGGACTTATACCCTACGACTTGATTATGGGTTGGTGGTTTGGCAAACCTAGGAATATATATTTTGATATAATATAGTTGAGGTTCTATCGTAAGACCAATATACTTGTATGTTGGGTATATGTAATTAGTTAGTTAAGACAAACTTGTACAAGATAGTTTATATGCTATATCGGCCCCTGAGACTGTTCGAATGATCTAATAATCTGAGGTCCTTGGAAATATGACTTGGATGTTTGCTTTAGGGTACTTTTCTTGGAAAGCAGAAACATTTTAGGAAATCGTAGATAATTGGATTAGAGGTCAAATGATGGTAGTTATCATTTAGAGAGGTGTTAGTATACTCATCATTTTCTGAATGTACTGTAACACCCCATGACTATGTACCCTAAAAGGGCGGGGATGTCGCCCCGTCCCGTAGGACAAGGGGTCTTTAGAACGAGGTATAAAGTATCAAGGCAATCTCCAAAAGGATCAACTTAGATAAATAAAGAAATATTCTTATTACATCAGGCTCAACTTGGAGCAAAACGGAATAAAACAAAATATTGTTTAGAAGCATAAGCAATAAATGTCTCCTAGAACAGATAGAGAAAATAGCAAAAGCTTCAACTATTACATGCCCTGCTGACTCAACACAGTCTATCCCCTGAAAACATGATGTAAAATAGTGTGAGAATAAATCTCAGTAAGTCCTGTGTGTGCACATGATGTTTTGAATAGTACATGCATGCAAAGTGTACAACATTTGTAAAAATAATTTGGCAAGTCATAAACAATCTCTTTTCGCAAGGAGTGGGTTTTTCTCATTATCACACTTTGTACAAAATAAATCCTCCACTCGGATAAAAGTCATGTCACCACACGTTGGGCTCCATGAGAACAAATTGGCCAAGGCACCACACTTTGTGCACCTTGTCCGGACCAGATTACCACACGTTGGGCGTTCTAATCAAGGTGAGTGTACAGCCCACCGGGTGAGATACTCCTCCATCTCTACACCCAACAAAACCATCCGGGTGTCCATGCCGGGAATATAAATAATACCTTTCAGGCATAATGCTAGCTCGGACTGGCCTGACCAACCAACACTGTCGCCTTTTCAAGCAGAGTTCATCTTCTGGAGGTGGCCTCCTACCAGAAGACATACGCTAGCCCTCCAAGACTAGTATTGTTAGCCTACCCTTATTGAGTACTCAACGAACATATCCGTCAATTCCTGATTCAAAATATTTCCAAACATTGGCTTTGTAAAACGTGGTTTTCTTTAAAAGAGATTTCTAAAAATTTAAGGAAAAGAATAGTTTTCTTGATAAAACAGTTAGTTTGACAAAACCGTTTAAAGAGTAAATATCCACGTTTACAACCCAAGCAAACATAGTTTAACAATAGCTTTACAAAGCTTCACAACATGGACTTGCCATCACAACATTTAACAAAACAGTTTATAAAAGGACTTACCATCACAACGTTTAATAAAAGAGTTTATGCAAAGACTTACTTGATATGTCTCAGATAAATGCGATAAATTCACAGATGGCTTTCCTCAATTATCCTCCTGATCTAAACCATATACTATCATGATCAGGGTCTCAATTAATTCAAACATGCTCTAATCCCATTTATTTTCACAACAATTCGCAATCCCCTATTTAATTTCAAATAAACTATTCAATCCCCAAAGATCAAATACTACGACCACATGTTTATCTCGCTAATAAACACCATTACACTTTACTTTCGACATCAAGGGAGGGTATTCCCATACCTTGCAACTACCGGGTAATGAGGTCTCGATGCTCCTATGGTGATCGTCCCGAGTTCGCTTGAGAAGAAGAGATAAGCTATCTCCTTTGCTTCAGTTGACCGAAAATTTAAGAAGAAGAGGAAATCAGCCTCTTTAGGGCGTGATTTAAGGGTAGAAGAAAGAGAAAAGAATCATTAGAGAAAACAGCATCAAGAGGTTGAAAGGATTTGTGCTTACCTTAAGGTGTGTTCGATTTTTGCTTGGAATAACTCTTGTGTTTTCGAAAATTTGTAGAGAGAAGTTGCTCCGTTTCCTCCGTGGCATCCTGTGCTCCATGATGATCCCAAAGTATCTTCACCATAGGTATCTGCTTGTTTCGGAGCGTCTTGATACTCCGCTCCAAGATCTTAACGGGTCTCTCCACATAACTCAGATTGGGTTGCAACTCCAATGGTTCCTCATTGAGTACATGACTCGGATCGGGATTGTACCTTTTCAACTGAGAGATATGGAATACGTCATGCATCCCGGTTAGGCCATCAGGTAGATACAATCGGTAGGCAACCAGTCCAATTTTCTCCAATATCGGGAATGGTCCCAAATACCTAGGACTCAACTTCCCTTCCCTCGGATGTTTCAGGATTCCTCTACTTGGAGTCAACTTCAAGAATGCACGGTCACCAACTTGGAACTCGAATTCCCTCCTCCTAGTGTCTGCATAACTTTTCTGTCTGCTTTGTGCTGCCCTTAGCCTTTCCCGAATTAACTTAATCTTGTCGGTCATCTCCTGAATGCATACTTCACCAGTCTTTTTAACGTTCCCTTCTTCTTTCCATCTCCAGTATATCGGTACCTAGCATTTTCGCCCATACAGTGCTTCGTACGGCGCCATTCCGATTGACGCCTGATAGCTGTTGTTATATGCTAACTCCGCATGCGATAAAGACTCAATCCACTTGTCTCCAAAGTCCAAGATACATGCTCGGAGCATGTTTTCCAGTATCTGAATGACTCTTTCGGATTGACCGTCTGTTTGCGGATGAGCAGAGGTGCTGAATTTCAGGGTTGTGCCCAAGGACTCCTGGAACTTACCCCAGAACCTTGAAGTGAATCTAGGGTCCCTATCCGACACGATGCTCGATGGTACACCATGCAACCTTAAAATTTCTCGGGTATATGTCTGAGCCAACTTTTCCATTGAGTCCCTTACGTTTACCGGTATGAAATGCGCTGTCTTGGTCAATCGGTCCACTACCACCCAGATCGCATCTTTGTGTGACTTGGTCATCGAAAGGCCAGTCACGAAGTCCATGGTCACCTCTTCCCATTTCCATTCGGGAATCGGTAACGGTTGCAGTAAACCTGCAGACTTCTTATGCTCCATCTTAACCTTCTGCTATGTCAGGCAGGTTGACACATGCCGAACTACATCCCTCTTCATTCCAGCCCACCAATATTTCTTCTTCAAGTCTTGGTACATCTTTACCTCCCCAGGGTGTATGGTGTATTTACTCTTGTGCGCTTCGTCCAGTATCCTCTTCCTTAAGTCTTGGATGTCCGGTACATAAATCCGGTCCCGAAAGTACAATACCCCTTTCTCATCGGTTCGAAAATCGCCTCCTCCTCTCGCGATCTCTTTCTCCCTGAAAGTTTGAAATTCTATACTGCCCTGTTGACCTGATACAATTTCCTGGTCCAGATCGGGTTTCAGGGTCAGGTTGCTCACGCAGATCTTCCCCTTTTGCACTTGTGCCTATTTCTCCAAGATATCCTGGACTGCCAACACCTCCTGTATTCTCAAGTGTGCCATTTTCACCTTTCGACTTAGAGCGTCTGCTACCGCATTTGCTTTACCCGAATGATAGTTAATGGGGCACTTATATTCTTCCAGGAACTCCATCCACCTACGTTGCCGGAAATTCAAGTCCTTTTGCGTAAAGATATATTTCAAACTCTTATGGTCCGTGAAAACCTCGTATTGTGCACCATACAAGTAATGTCGCCATTTCTTCAAGGCGAACACTATAGCTGCTAGCTCTAGGTCATGCGTGGGATAATTAACTTCGTGCGGCTTTAGCTTTCTAGATGCATAGGCTATGATTTTCCCTTCCTGCATCAGCACAGCTCCTAGTCCTTCCTTGGATGCATCTGTATAGAGTGCATAGGGCTTATCAGCCTCAGGCAGACTCAGCACGGGTGCGGTAATCAACCTCCTCTTAAGTTTTTGGAAGCTCTCCTCGCACTTCTCACTCCAAGCAAAAACGACATCTTTCTTCAACAGTCGTGTCATCGGTGAAGCTAAAGTGGAGAAGTTTTTAATGAAACGCCGATAGTACCCGGCCAACCCAAGGAAACTTCGTATCTCGGTAATGTTCTCCGGTTGTTTCCAATTAGCTACGGCTTCTACCTTAGCGGGGTCCACTTTGATCCCCTCCTTAGATATCACGTGACCAAGGAAAGATACTGAGCTCAGCCAAAACTCACACTTACTGAACTTAGCGTATAGCTTGAATTCCCTCAGCTTCTCTAGGACTAACCTTAAGTGCTCCGTGTGGTCCTCCGGCTTTTTGGAGTAGATTAAAATGTCATCAATGAATATAACCACGAACTTGTCCAAGTAGGGTTGGAAAATGCGATGCATCAAATCCATGAATACTGCCGATGCGTTGGTTACACCGAACGGCATTACTACAAATTCGTAATGGCCATACCGCGTGTTGAATGCAGTCTTAGGAATGTCTTCTTCTTTGATCCTCACCTGATAGTATCCTTGCCGTAGGTCCAATTTCGAGAAATAAGTAGCGCCTTGCAGTTGATCAAACAACTCATCGATTAAGGGTAGAGGGTATTTATTCTTGATCGTTAGATTGTTCAGTCCCCGATAATCGATACATAGCCTCAAGGTACCATCTTTCTTCTTGACAAACAACACCGGGGCTCCCCACGGTGATGTACTCGGCCGAATGTAGCCTTGCCTTAGCAGTTCTTCCAGTTGCTCCTTCAACTCCTTCAACTCTGTCGGTGCCATCCGGTAGGGGGTTTTGGATACCGATTCTGCTCCGGGAATCAGATCCACGGTGAACTCAACTTCCCGTTCAGGGGGTAGGGAAGTGAGCTCCGTAGGGAACACATCTAAAAAGTCTTTCACCACCTCCGTACTTTCCAAGGTACACTGGTCCTTTGGTTTGTTTAGGAGATACGCCAAGTATCCCGCACATCCTTTCTTGAGCAACTTCTGGGCTTTAGCTCCAGCAATAAGAAATTTTAGTTCCTTCGTTCGCTTGCCACTGAATTCAATTACATCCCGTCCAGGTCTCACAAACTGCACCGTCTTAATCTTGCAGTCCACACGAGCTCCGTGCTTCGACAACCAGTCCATGCCCAAGATCAAGTCATAACCGTCCATGGCCAGGATTATAAGGTCGGCCTCCAGAATCTCCTTCCCAACCTCAACTCCACAACTTCCCATTTTCTTGCCTGCTTCCACCATCTTTCCCAAGGGGAACTAACTACTAGGGTATAAGGTAGCTCATTTCCTTCCCAGCCCAGACGTGAAACACATACTTTACTTATATAAGAGTGTGTAGATCCTGGATTTATCAGAACATTAACAAGACAACCTTGGATAGAAAGGTTACCTTCGATTACGGCGGCATCCGTTCCGACCTCCTCTCGGCTCAGGGCAAAAACTTTGGCCTTCACCTGGGGCTTCAGGCCTCCCGCTCCGGCTGGTCCAGTAGCGGCACCTCTGTTGCCTCCCATTGGTTAGGTCGGCGTGGTCTGCTCAGTCTTTAAGGGTTTGGGGCAGACGTTCCTCAGATGTCCTGGGTCTCCGCAGTTGAAACACCTTCTCACACCCCCGCTACCCCAGCAATTTCTCTCGGTGTGGCCTCACTTCCCACATAGTCGGCAGTTCAGGCTGCCTTGCATCGATCCGGCTACAGGCACTTTGGGCTGCTTACCCCGATTTTCCCACGGCATAGAACCCGCAGGTCGTTTATTGCCTGAAGGCCTCATAGGTGGACGACTTGGTTGAAAAGGTCGGTTCACCGATCGGTGCCGATCTTCGTTCTCCGTCCGAGAAGCTACGTCCACAGCGGCAGTGTACGACGTTGGCGGTGATGGAGCCAACGCCCTCCTCAAATCTGGCCCTAGCCATTTCACGAATTGCCGGGTGCGCTTCTGCTCCGTATCTACCAAGCACTTGCAGTACTTGGACAACTGCATGAAACGGGCTGCATATTGGGCCACAGTCATGCCTCCCTGCCTGAGGGTATGGAATTCATCCTCCCTCTTCTCAGCCACCCATCGAGGAATGTACTCGGCTCGGAAAGCCTCCGTAAAATCGTCCCAGGTCCACTCCTGCTCCTCCTTATCCCAATCACCCTGTACTCACTGCCACCATGCCCGAGACGGTCTCCTTAGCCGAAAAGTAGCAAACTTCACCATCCTCTCTTCCGAGTACTGCAGAGTAGCGAAAATGTCCTCCATCTGCTCAATCCATTGCTCGGCTTTCTCATCCTGTTCCACCTTCCCTTGGAATGTGGGAGGCTGGAACTTCAGGAAACGCTCCAGGGCCTCATCTTCTCCCCGCGGTGGTTTCCTAGCCACCTTATCCACCCTTTCAGTCAGGTTCTGTAGGATCGAGGCCATCTTGTGGAAGGCCTGACCCATGGTCACATCCTGTGACCTCTCCGAAGCTATCTCCTGCTCTCCTGGTAGGTGCTCTTCCACATCGGGGTTGGAACGACGCATCTGTTCAAACTCCGGGGTGGAGGATGCACTCTCCTGCATCGTTCTGCTATGCACAACTGTTCGGCGTCTTGGTGCCATCTTAATCCCATTCACTCAGGGTCAGTTAGTTATCAAGGGGAAAAGAATATGCTTAGATGCATGGTCAGTTGATAGCAATGTACTCATCTAAGAGAGAATGTAATGATAACGTGTAGAGGTAAATCAAGTAATAAACAAAACTCATGCTTGTCATATAAACCATTCTTTGCAGAAAAGAAAGGGTCATTTCATACGATACCCTTTTTATTTAAAATGATAGATAGGCCCTATGAGCCACATGCTCCCTTAAGAAAAAGATAAACAAACAAAAGTATGCAAATTCCAAAGAAAGAAAGAGTAAAAGCTGCTGGTCTTCTATGTTCGACTCTCCCTAGTTTCAACAGAGGTATCCGAGTTGTCAGAGGCCGGTTCCACCAGCCACCCCACGGAACTATCGGGTCTCCCTATGATGGAATTTGAACCCAAGACCTCAAGAACTAACTCTAAGGCTCTAACCACTACACCACAACAACTCTATTAACCATCCTATAAATAAAAGATAAAAAAAAATTAGCACCAGATCAGAATATTTAAGAAAATAGAACCCCATAAGTCAAGTAATTGCCTAAACCATGTCTATGATACCACTTTTAACACCCCACGACTACATACCCTAAAAGGGCGGGGATGTTGCCCAGTCCCGTAGGACAATGGATCTTTAGAACGAGGTATAAAGTATAAAGGCAATCTCCAAAAGGATCAACTTAGATAAATAAAGAAATATTCTTATTACATCAGGCTCAACTTGGAGCAAAACGGAATAAAACAAAATATTGTTTAGAAGCATAAGCAATAAATGTCTCCTAGAACGGATAGAGAAAATAGCAAAAGCTTCAACTATTACATGCCCTGCTGACTCAGCACAGTCTATCCCCTGAAAACATGATGTAAAACAGTGTGAGAATAAATCTCAGTATGTCCTGTGTGTGCACATGGTGTTTTGAATAGTACGTGCATGCAAAGTGTACAATATTTGTAAAAATAATTTGGCAAGTCATAAACAATCTCTTTTCGCAAGGAGTGAGTTTTTCTCATTATCACACTTTGTACAAAATAAATCCTCCACTCGGATAGAAGTCATGTCACCACACGTTGAGCTCCATGAGAACAAATTGGCCAAGGCACCACACTTTGTGTACCTTGTCCGGACCAGATTACCACACGTTGGGCGTTCTGATCAAGGTGAGTGTACAGCCCACCGGGTGAGATACTCCTCCATCTCTACACCCAACAAAACCATCCGGGTGTCCATGCCGGGAATATAAATAATACCTTTCAGGCATAATGCTAGCTCGGACTGGCCTGACCAACCAACACTGTCGCCTTTTCAAGCAGAGTTCATCTTCTGGAGGTGGCCTCCTGCCAGAAGACATACGCTAGCCCTCCAAGACTAGTATTGTTAGCCTACCCTTATTGAGTACTCAACGAACATATCCGTCAATTCCTGATTCAAAATATTTCCAAACCTTGGCTTTGTAAAACGTGATTTTCTTTAAAAGAGATTTCTAAAAATTTAAGGAAAAGAATAGTTTTCTTGATAAAACAGTTAGTTTGACAAAACCGTTTAAAGAGTAAATATCCACGTTTACAACCCAAGCAAACATAGTTTAACAATAGCTTTACAAAGCTTCACAACATGGACTTGCCATCACAACATTTAACAAAACAATTTATAAAAGGACTTACCATCACAACGTTTAATAAAAGAGTTTATGCAAAGACTTGCTTGATATGCCTCAGATAAATGCGATAAATTCACAGCTGGCTTTCCTCAATTATCCTCCTGATCTAAACCATATAATATCATGATCAGGGTCTCAATTAATTCAAACATGCTCTAATCCCATTTATTTTCACAACAATTCGCAATCCCCTATTTAATTTCAAATAAACTATTCAATCCCCAAAGATCAAATACTACGACCACATGTTTATCTCGCTAATAAACACCATTACACTTTACTTTCGACATCAAGGGAGGGTATTCCCTTACCTTGCAACTACCGGGTAATGAGATCTCGATGCTCTTATAGTAATCGTTCCGAATTTGCTTGAGAAGAAGAGAGAAGCTATCTCCTTTGCTTCAGTTGACCGAAAATTTAAGAAGAAGAGGAAATCAGCCTCTTTAGGGCGTGATTTAAGGGTAGAAGAAAGAGAAAAGAATCATTAGAGAAAACGGAGGTTGAAAGGATTTGTGCTTACCTTAAGGTGTGTTCGATTTTTGCTTGGAATAACTCTTGTATTTTCTAAAATTTGCAGAGAGAGGTTGCTGAAATTTCCGTGTAGAATGGAGAGGGTAGACGGTTGTTATAGTTTAAAATTGGAGAAGATTGGTTTAGGGTTAGATGGTGATGTTTAGATAGACTCCTAATGGCTTTAGTTTTCTTGGACAGCAAAGGCGAAATTTCAGCTTGCGCGCGTCTCCTTTCTGCCGATTTTAGGGGAGTTTTATGGAGGAAAAGATTCTGGAATTTGCTCCTCTATACTGGCCGAACTACTGCTCAAAGGAAGGGATGAATGTGTTCAGAATTTTGGGCCAAACAAGGAAGAGTTTGAGTGAGTTTTGATGACTGAAAAATCCTGTGCAAGTGCTGTGAAAATTCTGTGCAAGTGTAGCAAGTTTTGGACTGGTTTGGCTGCTATAATTCTACCGAAATTTCCAGAGGAAAATTGAGGGTTTTGGGCGCTGAAAATAGCTTGTTCAGCTGGGTTTTTTAGTGAATGATGTGTGCAGAATTTCGGTTGAAGTAGGAACACAAAGCTGGCCGAAAATCCTGCACCAAGCTGTCCGAATTTTTCTGTGTATATGCTGGACGAATTTCAGTGTTTTTGTGTGAATAAAATTCTGGTTTTGTGCAGCTAAGGTAGTTGAATTGTTAAGGAGTGTTCTAGGTGTTTGGAGCTAGGATTTTCAGAGTTGGATTGTAGCTAAAGATGGCTGGAATTTCGGACAGCTTATGTAGATTCAAAGCTGCCGAAATTCAGCTAGGAAAAGGAAGAAATCCTAGTTGAATTTGGATTGAAATAAAATCTGATTTTATCAAGGATTTGGATAATTTTTTCTCTAGTCCTAGAAGAGTTTGGATTGAGCTAAAGGTGCTCCAAGATGGCGGCCAAAATCTGGAAAAATTTCCAGAATATTTCCAGCTTATGGTTTCCGAAAATTCAAGGGAACAAAAGCTGAAAATAAAACAAATTTCATCATTAGCTAAAATCCTTGAACTTAGGAGTTAAATATAGAGTCTTACTCCTATGGAAGTGGCGTTTAAACCCAAAGAAAATATCCAAGACTTTAGTTAAAATATTTCTCTAAAACAATTAAATAAATAAAAGGATTATGGCTAGAATTCTTGAAGAGGTGAAATAAGATTTTTTCCCCAATATATTCCCTAACTCTAATATTCATCAAGAAGAGTTTTATACCACTTGATATTCTTCAAAGTGGCTCCTAGCTAGGGGTTTTTTCGAAAATCCTAAGGAACACAAGCTGAAAATTAAGGGTGAACTTTATTCACATCAAAGTCCTTGAATTTAGGAAATAAATATAGAGAGTTATTTCCTTGGAGTAAAAATACTAAAATTTCTCTAGGATAGCTAGATTCTTTTTCGGCCAAGATAAGAAACGGTCTAAAGAAAAGAATTTCAAGAAGAGAAACTTACTTCACAAAAGGTAGGATTCGAACTCGGGTCACCAAAGGAAATCACCAACCTCCCCGCTATTCCAAAACAACTCCAATACTAATTTTTCTACAAGAAGTTCTTACCACCCCAATACTCATCCTTCCAAATCTTCAACCAAACCTCCCTTAACTAAATCTTTAACAACACAACTATTTCACATCAATTAATTCAAATGCAAGGGTAACGGAAAAATTCACATGCATCCATGCAAATAAAATTATTTTAGCTACCACATAAAATGCAAGATGCTATGCAATGCATGACTTTTTCCCATAGTCAAAGGTGGTTTTGGGCGGGGTATTACATGTACAGTGTTACGTAAAGGGGTATATTTGTTAAAATACCTGTAGGTCAGAGACATTGCTAATTTAGTATTATCCTTGGGATCAATATTTTCCTATGGTGATATTATGAAATATTTAAAATACAAAATACAGTTATTTCTAGAGTAAGGGTGTTTTGGCTATCTTAGTAGCCAAGACGATGTGTCTTTTGGTCCTTGGAATAGCCCATAAGTCTTGATGGATTTGGGTAGAAAAATTGGTCTTGAAATAAAATAAAATTTATTTTACTTAAGTAACCTGATTTATTTTTTGGGTTAAAATAAAATGAAAGGTCCAAAGTGAGAATTAATTAATTATTTTATTGGGCTAATTAATTATTTAGGGTTTGAGCCCAAATTGAATAATTGAAATTAACTTGGGTCTAAAGTATAATAGACTACAAGTATTGGACTGGTTTATTTGGGTTGTATAATTAATTATTTAATAGGCTTATTATTGGTCCAAGTTTAAATAATTAATTTGGCCCAATAAATTAGACTTAAGATCTAGTAAGCTAGGGCCAAACTTGTTTAGCTTAGGGCTAACCAGTTTAGCTGATGGTTGAGAAATACAAGTGTGGTTCAAATTTTAAACTCCCGAATGATAACTAGAGATAGAGTTTGGATTAATAAAAAACTCATTAAGGCTTCAAGGCTATCAGGGTTCAAAGATATGGTTGAACGAACTATGATTCCTTGAACACATTGGAAAAAGTTTTTTCCCGATGCCCGTTTTTCTCTATTAGAGTTCTTTCTCTGTGTATCATTTTTTTTCCAGAAAAATATACAGAGACAGAGAAACACTTCTATTGGTACTGCTCATTAGTCGATTGTCAAGAGAATATTCAAGGCCAATTTTCTTTCTCTCAATTGGCTTTCACTGGGTCTTCAAACAGGTGGTTATATTTCGAAAATCGAGAATCCGAGTGTGCGATGGTGGAGCCGAAATTTAACTCGAGTGGGGTTAAATCTTAGTGTAAAAAATTATAACATAGAGATTATCATACATGATACATGTAATATTATCACAAAAATACATATTTATATAAAACTTTATTTACAATTGTCTACAACAAATTTTTATATTTTGAAACCGTTGTACAATAGCTTCATTATCAATACTACACCTCTTTTAATATATGTAATCAAACAATTATTCATCATGCTATCTCCCATTCAATTACTCAATTGGTTCTTCACAATTTTCAATGCCAAAAATGATCTTTCCACACTCATAGTTGCCACGGGCAAAATCAAAGCTAATTTCACTAGCAAAAAACTAATGGGTAAATAATATTTTTCTTGTCTGAACCAATTTCTCAGCAAGTTGACCAACATCTTTGATATTCAAAAATGCAGTATTAGAGCACATATCAATGATATAAGTTTTAAGATGATTGTCCAATTCATTAAGATCAACCACAGAAAATTCAAAGGAATAAAACTGAGCAAATCGAATCAATCTTCTCTTATCAAAAGCTGAAAATGAATTACTTAGGTTCAAGCATGCCGCACAAAGAAGTAACTCTGTGTTGATCTTATTGAATTGGTTGTTGAGCTCTTGAAGTTGCCTATCTATAACAACATAGAATAAGTCAACTTGATAATGATGCAAGTTAGAGACATTAGTAGATTTACAACATGATCTTCCTTGGAAGTACATAAATCCCATTCATGCAAGGAGTCAAGATACTTTATTTTTCATAAAATGAAGTCACTTCACCTAGTAAATCATTCCATCCATCATCTCTCATCATTTGTAACTGTTGCTTAGAATTTTTACCAATTCCATAGCATTAACCATGTCTTGGTTCTTTCTTTGCAAAGCCTTTGACAACTCATTTGTACTCCAGCACATTTCTCATCAAATGAAGGCTATAAATAAAATTAAAAGACTAAATCGATTGCAACAACACTTGGGCTTCAACTCTTTGCTCAGAATTCAAACCTTCCTCAATAATATTTTCAAGTTCATCAATAGTAGATGAGAACAAGATTATTATGTCAATAACATGCCATAATGTGAATCCCATCTAGTATCACCAGCACGTTTAAGACTAACTTCTTGATTTAAGCCTTTTCCATTTGTAAGTTCACCATTATTCAATCCCTCAAAATATCCTGATAGCTTGTCTTTCTCTAAGATTATCATGTCTTTTTTATGAAACTCCAACAACATTGATGAAAAAATCATCATTATAAAATAGTTAAGCAACAGGATTTTCATTTTTTGCAACTGTTACAAGAGTTATTTGAAATTGATGAGCAAAGCAATGAATATAGAAAGAAAATTATTTTCCTTCAAAATCAAGCTTTTCAGACCATTAAATTTGCCATACATGTTGCTAGCTCCATCATAGCCTTATCCTCATAATCTTGATAGACTTAATCCACGCTTGGAAAATAATGACTCAAATGCTTCTTTAAGTGACAAAGCCGTTATCTCAAAGACATGCACAATACCTAAAAGATGCTCAACTACACAACCTCTTTTATTCACACAGACACAAGATAACAACCATTTATTCCTTATTTGATATATCACGAGATTTATCAACTAATACAGCAAATAAGTTATCACTCAACTCATTAATCATAGCATTTGCTATCTCACTTGTTGCAGCAATTATAATTTTAGTATGAATATCAAGAGCTATTAGCTTTAGATTGCTATGAGCATTCTTTAAAACAACATTTTTAATTACTTGATTGTGATCAGCAAGAAAATGCAAGAGTTCAGGAAAATTTCCTTAGCTACTTGATTCCTCTGATTCATTATGTCCACAAAAAGCTATTCCTTGACATAAAAGAAATCAAAGACAATCTACTGAAGCAGTCATCCTTGGTCTATATTCATTTCGGTCTTGGTTTGATTGCTTAACTAAAACATATTGGATATGCAGATTTTGATTCATCAATTCCTCGCATTTCTTATAAGCTTGATTGTGAGCACTATGTGGACCATGTACATGAATTCTCAATCTATCTTTCTTATTCCAATTTGAAAAACCTTCAAGAATAAATGAATCTCCGCTTCCTTATTTTCCAGTATGATCAAGTCTAAAAAGAAAATAGTATAAGCAAAAGATAACATCATTTGATATGCTATATTCGATCCAACCATTCTCATCAAACCAATTGGGATCAAATTGACACAACACATTTCTAATACTTGTTTTTGGAAAATTATGATTATGTGGTTGACAAGGTCCTTTTTGCAAGTGAAACCTTCTTACCTTACCTTTGTCATTAGGATGACATTCTGATATTCTTGTACGAAGATTTGGATCTAAAGACAGACTTTCTAAATTAATTTCAATATAAGCTTGCTTTGAAGATTGTTGTTTATCTTCTTGATGACTACTTATATGACTTAAATTTGACTGCTCTAATGTTGATTTTTGTTTAAGTATCTTTCTTTTTTCTGAAATTTTAAGAAAACAACTATTATAATTAAAAGTAATTTAAAATAATAATTGGAATATATTTAAATTATTAAAAAGTAAAAATAATAATGCATATTTTCTTCACGGTCATCTTCCCTAAATATGAGAAATAAGAATTAGTAAGAATCAATAAAATGGTGCCAAAATAATGCAACTTTGTGGCTGTGACCACATAACATAGGGGATATCTATTTTCTGAGTTAGTTGCTTTCTCAATGAAAATTCAGATATGATTCTAAACTTAAGTCCTCAACTAATTTTTTTTTTACATCTAGCAGACTAGCATTCTTTTAAAAATTAAATAACAAATAAACTATTTTAGTATTATTTTATAGAAATTAATTTTGCACTGCATTTAATTTCAAATAATCAATCATCACTCGAATATTTAGTTTATAATTCAAAAAAAACGCTCAACATTTCATATTTTCATATCAATCATATCATAAAGAATAATCAATAATATAAATCTAATACAACCTAAATTAAATAATAACATTAACAATACTATATATGAATCTATTATAACCTCACAACCGTTAATTTATTAATTTAAATAAAAGATTTATTAAAATACATTAACTCCGCATTGTTCTCAAGAATCTTCTGTAAATGTTTTCTTAAGTGTGTTCCCTTTCCACTACTAACCTTCAACTCTTGTCTCTTGAAATATCACATGAAAAAGATAAAAACTTTTAATGAATAATGAAAAAAAAAACAAAATTGATAGTTTGAATTTCTACTCAAAAGATTTCAAAACTTCTTTTTGTCTTTTCTCTTTCCCAACCTCTCTCCACACTAATGGAGTTACGTAGTCAGAGATGGAAACGCTGGTTGAAGCCAAAAAAATAAAAAAAACAAAGACACAGAGGGCCAGTCCAGAGGTTGATTCGTGAAGTTGAAGGTTGAAGAAGCAGTTGTCTTTTTGCTTTTTATTTGCTGCTTCTCATACTCCAAGAAGCTTTTGACTTTGGTAGGTAGGCCTTAATCAATTTATCAAAAGTAAGAATTTAAAAAAAACAAAAGGGCTTTTCACTATTCTAAAAAAAAAAGTTCCATATTTTCTATTACTTATTTAATATTTTCATTTTACATTGACCCCATTTTTTTTAGTGGTGTCAATTTATATATATTTAATTTTTAATATATTATTATTAAGAATTTTAAAATTTTCAATGGGGTCAGCTACATCCACCACTACTAGCGTGAATGAGAAGAAGTTGACGGCTCGCGAGACAATAACCTAAGGAGCAGATTGTAGAACCGAAGCTTTAAGAAATTTGCAAGAAGTAGATCAAAGCTGCTCCATCGATTTTGCCATCAAAACCAAATCAAATGAACATTAGATGCAGAGGTATAAAATTTTAAAAGGCTTCCGTTGTTACTGTCTGCATTTTTGTTGTTGTTTCCTGTATGCTTTCATGGCAGCGATCCACCTTCAGTTTTATCCTTTACTATAGTTTTACTTATGGTTTTTCAAGTGTTGAAGTAGTGGAAAAATTTTAAAAAAGAGTTTTGGGAGTAGGATACACTTTGGATAGTGTGACAGATGTCTTAAAATTGCACAAAAACTAATTTTCTTAAACTAGTAGGATTTCAAAACTAATTTTCTTAAACTAGTAGGATTCCAATAATTATGAGTTGTCTACTTGATGTGGAGTCATAAAATCACATATAACAAGATATCCTAGTGTAACAAAAGAACTATGGGATTTTCCATCCGCAAGGAAAGAAGTATCCCGATGACCTGAAAGGGAAGTGTGCATGACTTTCAAGGTACATATGATGGTATGAAGAAAAATCCTAAAAAATTGATAAAAGATCGAGACATTCTCATTCAAGTTAGTGAATCATGTTAGATTCAAGTGTAGAACAAGTTAAATTAGGAAAATTTAGACTTTGCAAAACCAAGTATATAGTTGGGCATATCAATATATTAATTAGTGATTGTAGAGGTCAATAGAGTCAATAGAATTGTAACTTGAGGGTTGAAATTTTTTTTTTAAAAAAAATAGAGGTCTTGCTTGGTATAATGAAGTAAAGTGGGTTCAAGTTTCTTAAATGGAGGTCAAATAGAGTTTAAATAATATTTAATGATTGTTGCAAAAATCCTAGAGGATGTAAAGATTAAAGATGGAATGCTAGTCAAAGTGAAGATTTGTTGGTTGTCTTGTATTCTTAATCATATTAAGCTATGGTAGTTTAATAAAAAAGATATTTCTAATGTTTTTAAAATTAGGAAGTTCCCATTGTCTTAAACACACACACACACACATTAGAATTAGAAAGTTGCACTTACTACATCCTATATGTCGATTAGGAGTTTTATGACTCGGTAGTTGTATATAAATAGAGTCATAAGATTTTCAAAGTATCTTAGTTTATTCTGATATTCTAGCATTATGCATGTAATTTAGGCAAGTATATGAGTGGTAAGAGATAGGATGTGTATAAGGAATATGGATAAACTACTAAAAATAGTCTTATGTAAATCTTCTGGTGGCTGTTAATAAAATATTTTATGATTTTTGTCATGGATATAGAATTAATTAAATAAATCCTACATAAATCTTTTGTACCTTATTTTATTTTTTATATTTATTTTTCTATTCTTAGTAACTATCCCAATTTAGATTAATTCTCCAGCAATATAAAACAAAAATAAATAAAAATTACTTGATTTGGCAAAACATTATTCTTTCAGAACTCCTTGATTTGGAGTTATGTCCAGGAGATACCATCCCTAACAAACTTGAACAAGGCTCTTTATTTGGTTGGTTTCCATAGAAAGCAAAGTACATTACTCGATGGTGATGCTTGATATGCATCTTGAAGTGTTTGGAGAAATACCTCTCTGGGATAGTTTTGTAGTTTTGGAAAAATGGGTTGAGACTGGTACTTGGGTGTATGAGGGAATACATTATGTTATTGAAAAAAGCAAAATATTTAGTGACTCTCTAATTATTGATTTGTTCAACTTTTGTCCTTCAATTAAAAAAATATATAAAATAATTTTTTGAACTTTCTAATTGTCCAGATCTTATCCTTTCATCAGTTAACTAATAGTTAATCCTCAAACCTATTAAAAAATGAAAAGTAAAATTATCTTTTTACTGTTCATCATCTTTTTCCTAGACTCAACAGTAGTTAAAAGGAAAAATCGATTCCGAGAACTGCAGAACTGCAGCCCTTCATCTCAACTTCAATACCTAAAAATTTAAAGGCAACGTCTCTCAATTGGAGAAGCCAAGTGCAACAAACTCAATTGGTTTCACAAATCTCCAGTGTCCTCTTTGAAAGGCAACTTAAATGCTGGGTGCCACTCCTCCAACCATTGTCAAAATATTAAACCTTTCCCCAGCTCTATTCCTTCAAATCCTCCAAAAGACCTAAGTTTTCCCTCAAATATCCTTTAACTTCTTTAATTGGGCTAAAGCAAATCCAGGCTTTTAGCCTGATCTCAAGCGCTAGTGCAGATTGGTGAATGCACTGTACAACTTTGGATTGTCAATTTTTATTTTTTGGATAAAAAATTCAAATCCGAATAAGAATTTAAGCAAATGTATAGAAATCAGCCACTTTTGAGAGCCTCCAAATGAGAGAAAAAATAAAGACCCTCTGATTGAACATGAGATTTGTCAAAAATTGAAAGAAGAGATTGGAGAGGAAACTAATCATGCCTATTATCAAATTAACTAAAAAAGAAACTGAAGAAATTGAGAGGCCCAAAAAAGAAAAAAACTCGTATTAGATTTACATGGCCTGATGTCCATTCGAAAGATGAGTGCAATTTGATTGGGGCTATGCAAACTTGTGGCTCCTTTCCAATTTGATTGATCATTGTGATCATTGCAACTGGAATCAAAGAATCTTGAGCTTAAGAAATTAAAAAATAAAACCCGGAGAATCTCGAGCAAAGAATGGACGCGCTTCTTCCAATTGCGTGTTGTCGGTTATTATAGGAAATTTGATTGCATTTTTAGCTTTTAGCAACTATTTTTGGAAATAAAAAGCGGAAGTCCAATCGATCGGTAGCACGAAAATCATGTCGGGAACCATCTTAGACTATCTGAGTGGCATATGCATGCTCATGGGAACCATGCCGGCAGTCATGGATGAGGATGATGGAGGAGAGGGAGAAAGGGTTGTTGCAAAAGTGGAAGACGATAAAGAAGAGGACTTGAATCCAGCAGTAATGGAAATGAAACTCAAAATGGGATCAACAAATAATAGGGTTTTTGATGGGTGGATGGATTTGGTTTCATTAACAGCGTAAACTGAAAGGCAAATAGATAGGGATTGACTCTAGGAAGAAGAAGTTGAGTAGTAAAACTACGATTTTACCCTTTAATTTTTTTATGGATTGGAGGGTTGATTATTGGTTAACTGACGGAATGACAAGATTTGGATAATTAAAAAATTTGAGGAACTTTTTTATGCTTTTTTTAATTGGAAGGTAAAAATTGGACAAATCAATAATTAAAGGGTTATCAAAATAGTTTGTCTTATTGTAAATAATAGTCAAGATAGGTGTTCTGTGTGGATAATGAAAGAGTATGGCATAGTTAAATCTTGGACTAAACAATTTATTGTGGCCCTTCATGATGGTGGTATTAGATTCGCACTACAGGACAAATCGCGATTTGCGACGAATTTTTTGCGACGGCTTCAATACCGTCGCTAATAGCGACCAATTTGCGACGATTTTCAAACAAGTAGCGAGTTGACCAAAACCGTCGCAAAACCGTCGCAATTTGCGACGGTTTTGCGACGGTTTTGGTCAACTCGCTACTTGCGACGGTTTTGCGACGGCCAAAATACCCGTCGCAATTCGTAGCAAAATCATCGCTATTTGCGACGGTTTTGCGACGGTATTTATGCCCTCGCAAATTGCGAGGGTTTTGCGACGGCGAGTTATTTTAAAAAAAATATTTTTAAATAAATTTTCAGATACGTCCGTCGCAAAACCCTCGCAATTTGCGAGATTTTGCGACGGCTAATAAACCCTCGCAAATTGCGAGGGTTTTGCGACGGCGAGTTATTTTAAAAAAAATATTTTTAAATAAATTTTCATACGTCCGTCGCAAAACCCTCGCAAATTGCGAGGATTTTGCGACGAGCTAATAAACCCTCGCAAATTGCGAGGGTTTTGCGACGGCAAGTTATTTTTTAAAATAATATTTTTAAAAATTTTTTTGAACGACCATCGCAAAACCCTCGCAAATTGCGAGGGTTTTGCGACGGCAAATAACACTCGCAATTTGCGAGGGTTTTACGACGATAAATTATTTTTTAAAAAAATATTTTTAAAATTTTTGAACGTACATCGCAAAACCCTCGCAATTTATGAGGGTTTTGCGACGGATATTTAATTTTAAAAAATATTTTTTAAAAAAATTTGAACGTCCATCGCAAAACCCTCGCAATTTGCGACGGCCAATAAACCCTCTCAATTTGCGAGGGTTTTGCGACGTGCAATTTATTTTTTAAAAAAATATTTTTAAATTTTTTTTTGAACTTCCATCGCCAAAACCCTTGCAAATTGCGAGGGTTTTGCGACGGTAAATAACCCTCGCAATTTGCGATGGGTTTGCGACGACAAATTATTTTTTAAAAAAATATTTTTAAAATTTTTGAACGTCCATCGCAAAGTCCTCGCAATTTGCGAGGGTTTTGTGACGGTAGTTAGCCCTCGCAATTTGCGAGGGTTTTGCGACGGGAAATTTATTTTTAAAAAAATTGAACGTCCATCGCAAACCCTCGCAAATTGCGAGGATTTTGCGACGGCAATAACCCTCGCAATTTGCGAGGGCTTTGCGACGATCGATTATTTTTTTAAAAAATATTTTAAAAATTTTTGAACATCCGTCGCAAAGTTCTCGCAATTTGCGAGGGTTTTGAGACGAATTTTCGGCTCTCGCAATTTGCGAGGGTTTTGCGACGGTCAATATTTTTAATTAAAAAATAAATAAATGGCAAAATGTATAGAAAATCTCAAAACCCCAATTCGTCGCAAATTCGTCGCTAATACGTCACTAATTGCGACGAATTTGCGAGGGTTTTACAACAAAATAGGGTTTTAATCTTTTTTTTTAAATTTCTTTATGTGTTTATGTGATGGTGTATTTTGACAAATTTACTGAAATATTTTTAATAACATGTCTCAATTAGTGCATTTTATTATAATTTTGTATATGTAATTATGTCATGTTATACACCTAATGTATTGCATAAGTAAATGTATATAGTTAATTATGTTATGTTATATACTTATTCTAATATATAAGTATATGTATATAATGTATATAAGTATCTGTTTAGTTTAATATATATATATATATATATATATATATATATACTATAACATGTAGGTATATATATACATATGTCTAATTTTTTAATCTATCACTTTGATTAAGTAGTGTATAAAGAAAAATAATTCAAATACTGTTATTATTGTTGATATCACTAAAAAAATTATGAAATTTATAATGTAGAGATCAATTTGTAATGTTCTTCGTCTCCTACATGTTAATATATATTATACTAATTTAGCTATGTATATACATATGTCCAATTTTTTAATATATCTATTTTGTTAAGTAGTGTATAAAATAAAATATGTAAAGAAAAACAATTCAAATACTGTTATTATTGTTGAGATTACTAAAAAAAATATTGAAAATTATAATGTAGAGATCGATTTGTAATGTTATTCATCTCGAACATATTAATATATATTATACTATATAGTTATATATATACATATTCTAATTTTTTTATCTATTTATTTGATTAAGTGGTGTATAAATTAAAATATATAAAGAAAAATAATTTACATAATAATATTATTATTAGAATCACTAAAAAATAATAAAAATTATAATGTATAGATCGATTTATAATATTATTCGTATTAATTTATGAGAAATTAGCGAGGATTTTATTTTTTCGTCACAAATTGCGACGAAATAGCTAGAAATTTAAAAAAAAAATTAAAAATTTCCAAAATTTTTCACTCCCTCTTTTTTTTTTTCCCTCCTTCTTCCCCCTTCCTTCTTCCTCCTCAACTCCCCTCCCTCACCTCCCTCAAGGCACCCCCCCATCCGGCGCCCCCTCCCGCTCCCCCTCCCTCATCCGCGCCCCCTCCCCGCTCCCCCTCCCTTATCCCACGGCCCCCTCCCTCAACTCCCCCCATCCCGCAGCCCCCCCTCAACTCCCCTCCCTCAACTCCCCCACACCCCCGCGGCCCCCTCTCCACGCCCCCTCCCTCGCCCCCTCCCCGCGCCCCCTCCCTCGCGCCCATCCCGCAGCCCCCCCCACCCCCGCGCCCCCACCCTCAACTCCCCCCATCTCGCAGCGCCCCCCCTCAACTCCCCCCGCTCTTCCTACCCCTTCAGCCCGACCCCTCGCTAGCGCTCGCCATTCTTGTGCTACCGTCGTGTCCGTTGTCGAAGCCGATTCGTTTGGGTAAGTAGTTAGAATTTATCTCTTGAGCTACTTCATTATCTTATAAACTTTGGGCAGATTTGCATTTCCCCTGAAGCTTTGAAATTTGGGTGATTATTTGTGAATGAGCAGAGTTTGAATTGATGTATAAAAGTTGTATTGATGTTGGGGTTGAGTTTGAGGAGATTGTGAGTGACATGATGGTGGTTTGATGTGAGATTATTGATTTAAATTTGGAATTGTGAACTGGAATTGCTAAATTGTTAGTTGGAATTGTTGTCCTTTTTTAACATTCAATGTGTTTTGATCTATACTTATAGTGCACTCTTTTTTACCCTGTTATAAAAAAATTACTACTTTGATCAAATTATATGGGAACTATGTTTTAGCTATATAAACCCTTATAAATTAATTTGATTGGTTATGATGCCATAATAGGAAGGTTGATTTCTAATTAGTTTAGTAATCTTATTACTTGATTATAATAATATATTAGTCTCTCTAGTGGAAGATTTAACTCTAGTAGAATGCTTTGAAGGCTCTTTTATGTGAGAAATCCGTTTCCTTAGATTATGAAGATGTAGGAGGTGCGTGTTGTTCATATAAATTGCCTTTTTGTTGAATTCAAATGTTGGATTCCCCGTGAGTAATGGGTGATTACTCCTCCCGGGTAATGGGTGATTACCCCTAGTTATCCTTTTATTTATTTATTTATTTTTTTGTATAAATGAATGATCTGTCTTTGTTGTTTGCAATTGCATTTTGATTGTATAATTTTGAGGTGGCCTTGTGCCTGGAAAATGTCCAATTACAGGGGAGACTCGTCAAAATTTTTTTCAAAATCTGCCGCTACTTAATGTGGAATAGAATAACTACCCTTATCTTGGAGTGTATTATTCGATTGAGCATGAGTATATATCCCATAATAGCATTATTATTAAAAATAATATTGCTAATAAGAATAAGAATAGGAGTAATGAAATGAGTAATAATAATAATTTCATATATAGGTCGATGTTAATAATAGCAGGAATAATATACGTTATAGAGAGAGTTTAAACAAATATAAACATTGGAATGAAAATAAATAAAATGTTATTATTTAACCATTGGAATGTGTAAAATAAGAATATAATTAGCTTTAATAGTATTTAATCTTAATCAAATTCCTCAATTAAGATTAAATACTTGGTTAAAACGTATATATTGAAGGTGTAACCGTATCCAACGATAGCAATTGTAAATTCTATGTTTTGGACCTCTTTTTGTTAGATAATAGAAAGGAAAATGTAATTATACTTCTCTTCCTTTTGTTTAAGGGGTGATTTTAATTATTGAGTTGATTGTTCTTTTCTCTCATTTAGACGTCATGGAGGATCGTAGTTGGATGTATAGAAGGCACGCTTCGTGTGTAAAAGGGATCACTATTGAATTTGAGGAAGGGGTTAAGGCTTTTTTGACATTTGCCTTATCAAATGCAATGTCAAGCGTAATTAGATGCCCGTGTGCAAAATGTAAGAATAAAAAGTACCTGGATCCAAAGACAAGTTAAGCTCCACCTGTGGAAGTCCGGATTTGTGCCTAGGTATTACCGGTGGACATGTCATGGTGAGCCATTCGAGTGTCCCTCAAGTGTGTCTACCTCAATCCCGTAATCCGATTCACATCAAGAAAATCGGTCTCGCGAAATGGTCTTAGACGTAGCAGACCCGACTTTCCCCCGAAGCTCCATCAGCAGCTCATTTTGAAGAGCCACCTAATGTGGAGGCACAAAGGTTTTACGATATGTTAAAGGCGGCAGAGACTCCTATATGGGATGGATGCACACAACATTCGCAGCTTTTCACCGGCTTCAAGGTTATTAAACATTAAGTCCGAAAATAACCTCTCGCGTAAAGCCTTTAACGATGTTGTGCAATTGATGAAAGAGGTTGTGCCTAGCAAGAATACGATTCCCGATGATTTCTATCGATGAAAAAATTAGTGGCCGGGTTGGGTTTGCCGGTACAAAAAATAGATGTATGCAATAATGGATGCATGCTTTACCGGAAAGATGACATGAATCGTAGAGAGTGTAAATTTTGTGGCCATCCTCGATATGCACAGTAAAAAGGTTGGGAAGAACACAAGTAGAAGGGAAATTTCATTCAAGAAGATGTATTACTTCCCGATAACACCGAGGCTACAAAGATTGTACACTTCCAAAACAACAACTGAACACATGAGATGGCATGGAGAGAGCAGATCGGAGAAAGGCACAATGAGTCACCCTCGTGATACTGAAGCATGGCAACACTTTGATCGAATATATCCTGAGTTTGCAAAAGAAGTACGGAATGTCAAACTTGGTTTATGTACAGATGGATTCTCACCATTTGGGATGTCGGGTAAGCAATATTCATCCCGGCTCGGTCATTCTCACACCGTATAATCTCCCCCGTGGATGTGTATGAAGGATCCAACTATGTTTTTAACAATCATTATCCCGGGCCCCAAGAATCCAAAGCACCAGGTGGATGTTTATTTACAACCCTTGATAGACGAATTAACCAAATTGTGGTTTGAAGGTGTCACCACTTATGACATATCGAAGAAACAAAACTTCCAACTACGGCGGCACTTTTGTGGACTATTAATGATTTTCCCGCATATGGTATGTTGAGTGGCCGGAGCACTCGCTGGGAGATCGGCTTGTCCATATTGTATGGGCAATACAAAGTCTTTTCATCTACAAAATGGTGGGAAACAATCATGGTTTGACTGTCACCGTCGTTTACCATCGGATCATCCTTACAGGAGGGATACGAGATCTTTTAGGAATGATAGAGGTTCTCGAGACATCACAACTCGTGCAATACCCTACCGGTGAAGAAATCTGGGATAGTTTGTCTAATTATGAAAAAATTACAGAAACATGCAAAGAAATTGGAAGGAGTAATGGCAGGGGAATATCTCATAATTGGGCAAAAAGGAGTATTTTTTGGGATTTGCCGTATTGGCGTACTAATTTGGTCCGACATAATATTGATGTAATGCACAATGAGAAGAATGTATTTGACAATGTCATGAATACAGCTTCTTGAGGTAAAGGGTAAATCAAAAGACAATTTAAAGGCTAGACGTGACTTAGAAATTTATTGCCATAGGCCCGAGCTACATGCCTTGAATGTGGGAGGAGGAAAAGTGGCTATACCTAAAGTCGTTTACTCGTTGACATCGTAACAAAAGAAACTTTTGCTAGAATGGTTGAGGGGATTGCAACTCCCGCATGGATACGCTTCAAACATTGGAAGATGTGCTGATTTGAATGAGTTGAAGTTATCCGGTATGAAATCACATGACTCGTCACGTATTCATGGAGAGACTACTTCCAATTGCATTGAAGGAATTTCTTCCTTCTAATGTATGGGGTGTTTTGACGGAGTTGAGTCTTTTTTATCGTGATCTATGCTCTCCTAAGTTGAATGTAGCTCATATGGCCAAATTGGAGTCCGACATTCCTTTATTGTTATGTAAGTTGGAGAAGATATTTCCACCTGCATTCTTTGATGTAATGGAACACCTATTAATTCATTTGCCTTACGAAGCAAGAGTTTGTGGCCCTGTTCAATATAGGTGGATGTACCCGTTTGAACGGTAATCGAATCATTCAATCTAATTCTTTTCATAGCAGGTTCGATATAAGTGTGTGTGACTGAAGTCGTATTTTTTTTAAATGACAGGTATTTGCATCAATTGAAAATCAAGGTGAAAAATAAGGCTAGAGTTGAAGGGTCAATCTGCAATGCTTATCTAGTTGAGGAAGCATCCACTTTCTTCTCTTATTATTTTGAGCCACATGTACAAACAAAACGTACAATTCCAGCGCGTAATGAAGAAGGAGAACGATTAGAGAGGGTGCAAGAACCCGGGTCGTCAATCCGCAATGTTCAAGGACGGGTGATAGGACGAATTCGAACTCGGTTCCTTACTTCAAGAATTCGTTGCAGCAAGAATTTATATGTTGCTTAATTGTGGTGAAGTGCAGCCATACATTGAGTACGAGCTACTACTTCATACATTTTATACGATAAACGATACCTCATAATGATTTTGACTCATTCCATCTAATTCTAATGCATTACAGGGCATTCACGGCACACTTACGAAGTCTGGCTCCGACTATATCAGAGATAGAAATCAATAGAAGTATCAGCCTTGAATTTGCGTAATGGTTTAGTGGATATGTAAGTCTCATAAGATAATAACTTGCATTTGGAACTCCATTGGGGATTCAATGGAGTTTCATAATGCTATAACTTTCATAATTACGAGGTTAACTTGTCTAATGTTTTTTAGGTACAAGATTCGTAAAATATGGTTACAAATGAATGCTTGAGGAACTTTGCTTGGGGTCCGTCAAGACTAGTGAAATCATATAGTGGGTACATAATTAATGGTTACCGATTTCACACTCATGATTATGCGGAGGGAAAGAAAACAGTTAATAGTGGTGTTTGCGTGAAAGGGATTGGAAATGACGCATCAGGACCTGATTACTATGGAGTGTTAAATGAGATTATTGAAGTGCAATTTCCTGGTAATCCACAGCAAAGCATTGTTCTTTTTAAATGTCACTGGTTTGATCAAACATTAAATCGTGGTACTAGGGTACATCCGCAGTATAATCTTGTAGAAATTAACCACAAAAGGAGCTATGCTAACTATGATCCATTTGTTCTAGCTCAACAAGCTATCCAAGTGTATTATGCATCATATCCAGGGAGTAAGAGGCCAAGATCTGATTGGTTGGCAGTTTGCAAAACCAAAGCTCGACATATAATAGATGCACCCGTGGTTGATAGAGCTTATCAGGAAGAAGTAGATGCTACTGACGAAGTCAGCATATCGTTATTTGTTGATCTTGGTATTCTGACGCATGAGAATGGTATGAGTGAAATGTTGGATGTTCATGATGAGGCTATAACAGCAAGGGATAGTTCTCCTATAAATGAAGAGGAAGAAGATGAATGGGAAACGAGTAGCGATACCTCAGTAGATGATGATGAGTCTGTATCGGAGAATGATTCTAGTGAATAGGCCTGATTTCAATTCATTTACAAATAATATAGTTAATGGTGAGGGAATCCTGAAATCTATTGCATCATTACTATCCCATGTCAAATTTTAACTTACAATTTATTTGTTACTTGAATCTACATGCCTTGAATCTTTTAATTTTTATTATTTTAAATTCCATCACATACAATTTTGTTTCACAATTTTGTCTAATTGTCGGGAATCTCATCTCCTTCTTTTTTTGGCAGAATCTTTCGTTTAGACTTGTACAGCCCGGAGGATTTTTGTTATTCCTTATTATATTCTTTTGTGGTGTAAACAACAAGGTAGTTTATATATTGTATTGTTGCTGTATTGACAGACAATTCACAAGGACAGAGGCATTTATAATTTTTAGCTTGATTTTAACTATATCTAACATTTTAATTGGAACCCCGTGAGTGATGGGTGATCATTCCCCGTGAGTGATGGGTGATCATTCCTCTTGGGTAATGGGTGATTACCCCTAGTTATCTTTTGAATTTTTCTATATTTAAAAGATCTGTCTTTGTTGTTTGTAACAGCTGCTTTGGTTGTCAAATCTTGAGGTGGCCTTGTGCCCGGGAAATGTCCAATTATAGGGGAGACTCGTCAAATTTTTTTTAAAATTCAATTTACAAGTACAATGTTTATTTTGACATATCCATCATCAGCAAAGCATTATTATTGTATTACTTTAAACTAGCGAATAGATATAACGTTTCAATGTTATTATTCTTTTATCATTTTTATTCACTGGTTATTTACATCCTTCTTTTGGAGTGGGCTTCGTCTTTATTGGTTACTTATTTTTCTTTTTTCATCTCCTTTAGCAATGTCTTCTAATGAAGGATCATTGAGGGAGGGGAGTCGAGAGGGTCGAGAGCCTTATACTCCATCCCCTACTCAGCCTACAAAGGCTTTCAGTGCCTCATTCATTACATGGCTCTATTGGAGATGAGGGAGTACCATCCCCGGCTTTTCAATCATCCGTCGCTTCAGCTTCGCATTCTGTTGGGTTGCAAGTTACGGACTCCCGACCTTGGATTGTTCCACGGGGAAACGGGTAAGTAACATATTCATACTTTGTAAGATGTTGATTATTAGTTCAATTATTATTATTATTTTTGAGATTAACATAACTATATTGTACATTGTCATTGCACCAAAAATAGGTTCACCGGCTCGGACAAATGTGTCCGAGAAATTTCAAATATAATACAGCAGTACTTCACTGGTTCGTATCCGACATACACGCACGTCCCGATAACCGTGCGAGACTTATGGTTTCAAGAATTTGGGGTAAGCAATTTTTGAGTATTTTTTATCGTTTAAGTACTATGTTATATGTTAATCGTAAATCTTAATCATGATCATGCGTAAATATTTTCGGTGGAGGGAAGAGTATGCTTCGCTAATTCGATCAACTTGGGAAAAGAAGTGTCGGACGCGATTTTCGGACATAATGTCTAGGCCGAGGAAGAGGGATGATTGGGTATGTCCTCATTGGATAGAGGCACAAGTATTGGAATGACATTTGCGAGTACCGGAGATCGTAGAAGTATCGAAGCTCTCATCCACCAACAAAAAGAATCGTGGGAGTAGCCGCACCTATACTCGGAGGGTCTATTTCGTTCACGTAACACGAGGACCGTTTGGTAATTCACCTACATGCCTTAATTAATTATTAATCTAAATTGTTTTATTACAAATTTATGTAAGATTGTAATGATTACATTGTGTTAACATAAATGTAGCGGGCCAAGGAGGGGAGTTCTTTTAGCTACACAGTACATGTTTGAGACATTACATGTCTTTCGTAGCGGGCCACAAAAGGGTCGGCTTTGTCGCTGAGCGATCTCGCCGTACATTGGTACTATATAGATTAAATATGTTGAAATTCTTTATACCGTGTGGAATTTGTATTTTATTTTGATAATTACTATTGACAATTCTTTTTTTTTTTTTTTAGGATGAGGTGCGAAATCTCATACGTAGCACTCCTCGATCCGAGTCTAGTGACTCGTAAACTCGTTGTTCCTCTTGATGAAAAAGCCATGTTTGTAAAGGCACAAGGCGGGTTCAAAAGGGGACGAGTTTTTGGGTTAGGCTCGGAGGCGACACATGTTCGAACTAGACTGTCTCAAAGTGGATCGCATGCATATTCTCCTACACAAGTTGATATTGGACATCTAGTAGAGCAAAGGGTTCAACAGGATGAGCGGAGATTCAATCGACAAATAGACTTGTACCGGGACTTCATGAGGCAACAGACAGCCTACATTTGGTGGTTGGATGGCAGCTATGTCGGACAAAATGGGTATTCCCGCACCATCTATGCCATCCATAGAGGAGATAGAAGCGCGCATTGCGGCTGCTAATGTCGAAGATGAAGATCCAAATGTTGACGATGGATTTGATCCAGCTGATGAGCACCCGGGCCCACGTAGTGGCTCTCGTTCCCCTCCTCCACCTCCTTCTGCAGCTGCTCCTTCATTGCTTACATAGACTTGTTATATTTATTTTTATACTCTTTATACACTATTACTTATTTTTGTGAATTATTTTACTTTTTTAGATACTTATTATGTATTTTATATTACATTTTAATATTTAATTATATTTATTTGGGTTTATTTTTAATTTTTTATAGTATTTTTTTGGATTATGAACATACTGTTGATATTTATTTGTATAATATTTCAGGGTTGATTTATAGGGTAATAATTTAAAATAAATATAATAATAAAAAAAATTTATTGCAAAACCCTCGCAATTTGCGAGGGTATTGCGACGATTTTGCGAGGGTCACTACTTGGGGTTAATTCTCCCCTCGCAAAACCCTCGCAAATTGCGACGGTTTTGCGAGGGTCACAACTTGGGGTTAATTGTCCCCTCGCAAAACCGTCGCAATTTGCGAGGGTTTTGCGAGGGCCAAGGTTAATTGTCCCTCGCAAAACCGTCGCAATTTGCGACGGTTTTGCGAGGGGACAATTAACCTTGGCCCTCGCAAAACCCTCGCAAATTGCGACGGTTTTGCGAGGGTCACGACTTGGGGTTAATTCTCCCTCGCAAACCGTCGCAATTTGCGAGGGTTTTGCGAGGGCCAACCTTGTGCCCTCGCAAAACCCTCGCAAATTGCGACGGTTTTGCGAGGGTCACGACTTGGGGTTAATTGTCCCCTCGCAAAACCGTCGCAATTTGCGAGGGTTTTGCGAGGGCACAAGGTTGGCCCTCGCAAAACCCTCGCAAATTGCAACGGTTTTGCGATGGTCCAAACCATAGCCCTCGCAAAACCCTCGCAAATTTGCGACGGTTTTGCGAGGGTCACTTTTTTTCGTCGCAAAATCGTCGCAAAAATTGTTCCTCTGGTGAAGTTTGACCAAAAAATATTCGTCGCAAAATCCTCGCAAAACCGTCGTAAATAGCAACGAATTTTTTTTGCCCTCGCAAAACCGTCACAATTTGCGACGGTTTCCCATGGCCGTCGCAAATTGCGACGTCGTTTTTTGCGACGGCTAAAACCGTCGCAAAAACGGTCAGCGACGGTTTTGCGACGGTTTTTGGCCGTCGCAAATGGCGATTTTTCCTGTTGTGTCGGAAGGTCATTGGGGTTCAGAAACACTGGTGTGAGTTAACATTCAAGAGGGATAATGGATATATGATCTCCTATGATTTTAAATAGGTTTTATTGTGATTTAACCTCATTAAATTAGAAGATAGTAATACTATAATACCACGAGTTGTAAAAAAGACTTCAGAGATTCATTGACAGTAAGTCCATAATAATTTTGTCTAACGGAAGTTACTTTTACAGTAAATGTCTATTGTGCACATAACTTTTGAGATCAAGCTATCAATATACCTATTTAATTATTAGATGCTTATAGGGAACTTGGCATAGAATTTGGTGTTTGTCCAAGAGAGAAAAGATTAGAACATCTATGGTTGAAAGAATAACTTAATAGACTGGTTTGCTATTGGTTAGGCTAGGGAAATATGATAATTTTATTGTTGTCTTTGCTATACTTACCAAAATAATAATGACTTAATAAATTGACTTGTTGTTGAATAGATTAGGAAAAGATGATAATTGTTGTTGGTGGTTTTGTTCTTCTTCTTCTTTTTTTTTTTTTTTTTGAGGAAAATATTGGTACAATTTAGTGATTTTATTTTGGACTTGTTACGCTTGAATTTACATCGTGTTTAGGATATTGACAAAGCTGTATATGATACGTCTAATTTCAGAATATTAATTGAAACTTCAGTATATGTGTTTATTATATTTTATCCTATTAAGTTAGGATAATAACACTTTAATACAAAATATTTTTAAAAAATATTATAGGTCCACATATACTTCACGTGCTAAGTTCCCTTCACTAAAGGATTATTTTGGGCATGTTATAATTAGTATAGACAAAATATACATTTTATTGTAAAAGTAACTACCGTTAATTAATACCGTCATTGACTAATGACCAACGGACTTCTAATGCATTTTTTACAACTAGTGGTATTAAAGTTTGACCACTTCCAATTTAATGGTAGTAAATTGCAATAAATCTTTTTAAATGGTTGAAGTGAAGACAAAGGAGAAGGGGAGGAATGGGGAAAGAGGAAGGGCTGAAAGAAAGAAAGAGAAGGAAGAGGAACAAAAGGGCATGGGAGGGGGAGGCAGAGGGCACCAGTGTTGATGAAGAAGAATAAAAATGAAAAAGAGAAAGAAAAGAAAAAAAGGAGAAAGAAGAGGGAAATAAAAAAAAGATTTTATTTTTATTTTTTTCCTTTATATATAATTTCAAAAATATCCTTCATATTTGTCGTGTGAATGGAAAATATAGTACTGTTAATACCACTTGATGGCCAAAATGGATAGAAGAGTGAGAATTAGTTCATTTTAGAATTTGGAAGATGAGGACTAAACTTCTGAAATAAGAAGACAAAACATAAAATTTACAAAAGTTCAAAAGGAATAAGAACTTATTACCCCAAATTAAATACAAACATTTATTTAAGAACAGATCTAACATTAAAAATTGAATAAAACGCATCTATATCTCTTAACCTTAGTTGATTTTAGATTTTACCCTTTTTACATCAAAAGTTTGATCTTTATTCTCCAACTTCTAAAATGACTTAATCCTAATCCTTCAGTCCATTTTAATCACTAAGTAGTGTAAACGCCACCACATATGCAATTTACGTGATAAATGTGAAGGACATTTTTAGAATCATAAAAGAATAATTTTAAAATATTAAAAATATCCTCTTTTTTTCCCCCTCCCCTCCGTCTTCTCTCTTTCCTCCACTCTGTCTTTGCCTTCGCCACTAGATCTTTCTACCTTCCTCCACTACGCCCATGATTCAGAGGGGCAGAGGTCAAAAATAGGGAATTTGTTAAATTGTTTGCCTCTGGAGTTGATAGCAGTTGGGTTTTTGATAGATTGAGGCTACTTCTTCTGGTAACTGTACTGTAGACAAATGCGATGCAAATGCCCAATATAGGTAGCCTTCACCTGTGATGCAGCATAACAGAATGGAAGAGTTATGAGTATGATAGAGCAGCCTGACAACCACCAGATTGATCCCGAAGATTCTTTGAAATTTTCAGAGAATCAAGAAACAAAAGTAGGTGTTTTGGACACGTCGCGTATTGAGAAGATAATGTTCAACCGGAAATTGCATTGGACACTGTTGAGTCCATTGATAGCAGCCACAAATCTCAACAATATAATTTCGAGTCAACCTATAAGATGTTGGGAAAATCGGGAAAATTTTCCCTCTAATTAGTGAAATGAACCGATTTAATAGTTCTTAAAAAAAAAAAACTGGAGGAGACACTGTCTCTCTTAAATTATAGTCTCTTATTAGAACTTACATGCATGGTGTATTATCACAACTTACACCCGTGTATACATAAATAGTACATACACGTGAATAGTAAAATATACCCAAATGAACCATACAAAACACTAATAATAAACCTGACAAATAATATTAAATACTCTATTATAACTGAAAGAAACTACAATAATAATAATACTAAAAAATAAATATGGAAATAAAGAACGAATACATCTGGAATTGATAACGGAGTTCGGCCAGTTCAGCCAAATTTGCCTAGTCTTTAAGCACCACTTTAAGTAGCCTGCTTTTATTTATATGTGGCAGAAGAGATTGCTGATGTTGGTGTACATTTACAAAGTCAACCAAGGCTTTATATTTATAAGGCACAAGGTTGGTGAGATTTTTACCAAAAAACGAAGTGGGATAGAAAGAAAGTCAAAAAGTCAACAAATCTCCACATTGGCTTAATTTCTAATCTCATCAAATACAAATCTTCTCAATCAAATTAAAAATAAAAAATAGTCCTCGCGATACTTCCAATTGACCAAGTCTAAACAATGTTCAAACTTGGCACTTGTAACCACCTTGGTCAGTATATCTACAAGATTCTCCGTAGTCCAAATCTTTTTTTGGAGAAGTATCTTTTCTTCCTCGAGAATTTCCCGCACAAAGTGATAGCGAACGTCAATGTGCTTCATTCTTGCATGAAAGACTTGATTCTTTGCTAAGTGTATAGCACTCTGACTGTTAGAATATATCTCAAGATGTTTTTGACCAACTCCCAAGTCTTTAAGTAATCCTTGAAGCCAAATTACCTCCTTTATAACTTCTGTAATCGCCATATACTCTGCCTCCATTGTAGATAAAGCCACTGCTGATTGCAAAATAGACTTTCAACTAACTGGGACTTCCAATTAACTGGTACCTTGGCGAAAGTGAACAAATAGCTAGTTATAGACCATTGCTTATCTAAGTTACCTGCATAATCAGAATCACAATATCCAACTATGCGTTGACTAAGTGATTCAACCCACTCAAACTCTAAATCAACATCTACAGTATCTTGAATATACCGTAGAATTCATTTTACAACTTGCCAATGACATTTGCCCGGATCATGCATGTACCTGCTCACAACACTAACAGCTTATGAAATATCGGGTTTCGTACACACCATTGCATATATCAAGCTTCCAATTGCATTTGCATACGGGACTTTCACCATGTACTCTCGTTCTTCATTTGTCTTTGGAGATAACTAGCTACTGAGGTTTAAATGAGGAGCAAGCGGTGTGAAACCCCACCTAAAGCCAACTTTAGAATAAGGGGGTTGGGATGCATATCATGTCATTCTACAGAAAAATATTTTTTTTTGAATGATTTTGTGTGATTTAGAATTATGGTTTATAGGTTAAATGACTTATTTATGTTTATTGGGTAGGAAGGGTAAAAAGGTAATTTTACTTGAGGTCAAAATAGGAAGATGACTTGAGGTTTAGATAAGAAGAATATTTGGGTGAGAAAATAAGAACAAGAGTTAGTATGGTTAAGGGATTAGAGCTTTGTGAATTAATCTCTAAGGTCTTGAGTTCAAATCCTATCATTTAAGTTTTATTCATGATTATTTTAACTATGTTTAAATTTTTGATTTTCTTACATTCCTTAAAGATAGGAATGTTATCTTGAGGGAGACATGAAGAGAATATCTTGATCATGTAATCATATCCTAAAAAGAATTCTTGTTCCTTTAATTTCTCTAGCTTTGTCCTAATATCTTCATAATTTAAATTATCCATAATCCATTAATCTCTTCTTTTAATTCCAAAAAAATTCCGTGATAATTCCTTAGCCTTGAAATTTGAAAATAAGCTCTGAGGGATAGGGGATTACCGAAAATAGGTAGAAGAATTAGGACGGGTTCCCAAGAGAAATAAATCACCATAGTTATACCTTTAATGCTATCTTCATCTTATTCATGGTTTGGTAAAGGAAAATCTGGAAAATTTTCTAGAATTTCTGCAAGGTTATTTTCGAAAGTTCAACCAACATTCTTACCCCATTTGCTGTAAAAAAAATGGTCATTTCATGTGAGGTTGAAGGCTGAAAATTTTGGGCATTTTCGAACTGCACAAACCAGAAATTTTCCTGCAACAATTCACTGCTTTTGAAACTGGAAATAAAGTCATCTTTTGGTCATCAAATCAGCTGGAACTTCCTCTGTTTTTCTTTTGGGAAAAGGCTGGAAAATCACCATTAAAAGACCTTCAAACACCCCAGAAAAACAGATGCAAATCGGGCCAAAAAATGCAAAAAATTCTACACCAAATACCATCATCATTCGAAGCACTCTTGAGCATTGAAAACTAGAAAATTTTCAACTTGGGTTCTCAAGGCCAAGGCTGAAAAACACCATTCAAACCTCTGAAAATTAGACCTTGTTCAGCCATGGACTGAACACCATTGACCTCCCTATTAACCTTGAGTGCTTGGACACCATGATCACACCTCAAAAGGCTCCTAAGATCACTCTATCCAAAACTCATTTGAACTTCAAAATAATTCCAGATTTTTTTTTTTTTTGCTCCATTAAAACACTCTTGTAATAAGTGATTAACCAGCAATTTCTCTGCCATCATAGACCATTTTTGGCTAGCATTATAATCTGAACAACTCTCCATTCTTGGCATTAAACCTAGCTTGTTCAGCCTACACCATTGAAGAGTAAAGAGACCTCCCATGATCAATCACCATTAACTAATCTTCTACCTCAAACAAGTCCTCATTTTCCTCCATTTGAATTTCAAAAAAGCTGAACACTCTCTCTCCTTCTTGCTAAGATCGAAACTCCTAGTTACACAAGGCCATTCAGCCAACAACAAATTCCAAAAATTCGTGAGCCATTTCCTCTCAAACTCTCTCAAAATACCAAGAATATCAATAATACACACTACACCTCTTCAAGCCTAAACCTATCCTAAACATCTTCAATCACTCTCAAATACTCTAGATCACTCATACTTAATCCATAGTCTTCATTTCTGGCCTTTATAACACAGAATCACACAAATTAGAATTTTCGAACGGATCAAAATCAATTTTTTTTCTTGAAGGTCCCAAGAACATCAAAAGGTAAAACAATAACAACCTTCTTGTTCTTCCCCTTCTTTTCAATTTTTAATGCTCCATTCTAATGCTCTCTCTCTCTCTCTCTCTCTCTCTTGGCCGAAATAGGATGATCAACCATGGTTGTTTGTTTTTGGACAACTAAAGGCTCTCAAACGCGTGGACCTTCACTAATCAAGAAATCTTCACCAAGTGATCGTCTATCAAATATTTTTTCTTAAATCCTCATTTTAATTTCTGAATTCATGTCTCTTAGATGTTGATAGGAAGATTGAATATAAATGGGGGTTGAGTATATGTATGAAGTGGATGGAGTTAGGACATGAGAGTGGAAATGTATGATTAGGTCTTACAGATTTTTCTTTTGAATCAATATATGTTCATCATGTTTAAGGAGATTTATAGATGTTTTGATGCATGATAGATGTTATGACACCAATGGTGATTAGGCTTTTATGTTCTTATTTTTCATTGAGGTCATGGATGATGATTATGCCTAATAGGAGATTGACCATATAATAGTATGTGTTAATTCAAATGTATATTCATGAATGGATTAGTTTATTATATGATGTTAGGGAATGTGTTCATGAATCTTTTCTCACAATAGGAAATTATGGTAAAAGATTATTTTCTTTGTTAATTCTAAAATTATTTTTATTAACAAATTTTATTACTTTAATTAAAATTACTACTATATTTTCTCTATAAAATTCGAAATTGCTAGGAAGGTTTGGAATAGAATATTAATTAAAATATTAATATTTTATTAATCAAATAAATAATATCTTTTATTAAAAATAATATATAATAATAAATAAAATCTTTTATTAATATATATAATATATAAAAATATAAATAATAAATAAATAAAATATTAGAATTAATTGATATCAAATGACCTTGTAGACCATAACTAAAACTTTTAACTATATCTATAAATATTAATTATATTAAAATTTAATTATTATTTATTAATTAAAAATTCATTTGTTATTAATTTTATTGGTTATTTATTATCTACTAATTATTAACTAAAAATTAAGTGCAATTTCTTATTTATTTATTTATAATAATAATATTTAAATATTACCATTTACCAATATTATTTGGGACTTAGTATTATTCAATATTTAACACTAATTTATTTATTAGCAGTAATACTCATAATTTATTATTTGAAACTACAACTTATTAGTATTTATTTTAGAACCCCTTGTTATTTTAACTTATTAAACTAGATTTATTTTATAAAATACTTTGTCAGCTAGTAGTAAAGCCTAAGACACTATGGTCCAGGTGAGTTGTGGTTGTGACTAGTTGAACTAGGAATTATTTATGTAAGACAGATATAGTCCAAAGGTTATTTTATGCCTTGTGTTTACCCCAGGCGGGGTTAGATTGACCTTGGAGGATTTTTGAGCTCAAGAAGAGTAAAGGATCAGGTAAGTTTCTGCATAGAGTCATTTGAATACCAAAGATAATATGACAAGCCAAACTCAATGTGTATGAACATTTGTTCTGTAAAGGAAATTAAGGACAGTTTTCCTTTTTATCTCAGTTAAGCAAACCATTTGAGCTTAAACAAGCAAAATTACACAAAACGCTAAACTTTTTCTAAAACCTAAACTTTGACAAGAATTTTAGAAACCTTAATTGCTATTTTCAAGTAAATCATTGTATGATCATTTTTCTCCCAAGTGAAACAACAACTTGAGTACTCAATAAGGGTAAGGGTTAGGGTAAGTCTCTCAGTAGTTGGCCACCTTTGAGGGGTGAGTCCTTCCCGAATAAGATGCCAGTACTGTAGGTCATACCGGTCCAAGCTAGCAAGTTCAGTCAAGTGGACTGTGTGTTTCCGCAGTGGACAATCAGTAAGTTTGGGTGTAGAAATGGAGGAGTATCTCACTCGGTAAGTCGTACACTTACCTTGTGTCATTATGCTCAACATGTAGCATTCTGGTCGTTATATTGTCATGGGGCCCAACATGTAGTGCCATGGCTACCTCTTTGGAGTAGTTGTATTTATTGACATGTATGTTTTGGAAAGCAAAACACCACTCTTCATTTATGACATTTATTTAATGCTTGCCAGTACTTTTTCTTATGAAACTTTTACAACTTGCATACATGAACTGTTTTACCTGAAACACCCAAAGCACACACGGGCTTATTGAGATTTTTATCTCACCACCTTTTATACCGTGTTTTTAGGTCGATCCTACTGTGAAGATCATTAGCTAGAATGTTGCTTATATCTTGAAGACTCTCTGTTAATTTTCGTATGTATTGCTTTTGAGAGACAGTAACAAACAATTATTTTTGAATTTATTCATGTATTGCTGGGTTGTAATAAGTTTAATTTTGAAGTATTTATTTTATTTTATTTTATATGACCTAGTTATAAAGACCCCTTATCCTGTGGATGGGGCAACATCCCCAGCCCTAATGGGCCTAGGTAGTGGGGTGTTACAAGCAGGGTACTTACAGGTTTTGAATTTTCATTCATACCAAAACGTTGTAGTATATTGTTCAAATACTACTTCTGTATCAACTAAAGCTTGCCTCTTTGTTTATCCCTATTTATCTTCATGCCGAGAATCTTCTTGGCTTCTCCCAAATCCTTCATCTCGAACTCTTTCCTCAACTGAACCTTCAGTTTGTTAATCTTAACTTGGCTCTTTACTGCTATCAACATATCATTAACGTACAAGAGTAAGTAGATGTAGGATGTAACACCCCACCTACTTACGTAACCTATAAAGGGTCGGGGACACCCCCTCCCTCCCCCGCCCTTTGGACTAGGGGTCTTTATAACGAATGAGTGAAAGAAATTCAAATTTTAAAGAAAGTCTAAGGGAAAATTAATATTTTTTTAAAAAAAAAACTTTAATACTTATACAAAAGTTCCTACATAAAATTAATATTCAAAGTAATATCTAACAAATGGACAAAGAAATTCTATAACAAAAACTTCAAGCTACTGATCTTCTAACCTGATCTAGACTTGAGGCACCCTGAAAACATGAGTTCAAAATAGTATGAGATTGGTTATCTCAGTAAGTCTCGTGTGTGAGTCGGGCTAAGAAAACAAAACACTTTTTATGATGCATTCACTAACAGTATATCAAAAGCTATATCATGCATTCTTTACAAATTTAAGTCTCACTTCTTGAAAGATGGTAGTGAGAAGTCATGAAGCAAAATACTCTTAGAATATTTTGTTTGGAAAGATATGAATAATTAAAAGATATTAAGCTTCGAATAAAATTCCAAGAACACTTTAGAACAGTTCCATGAAAATAATTCATCAATTAAAAGCAACCAAATTAATGTGACAGGGCATAGAGGTGGCTCTCACTTCTGTGAAGCACTTGACCTCTAAACACCTAGTAGGTGTACATCCTACTGTGTGAGATTCTCCTCACTCCCTCACTCAATCCAATCCAGCTATCCCACTTCCTGTTGTCGGTTCTACTAAAATCTCGTCGCTAGCTGAGGACGGCTCAACCTTTTATGCTGACACCCTGATTGAAAAGAGTCAACTTCTTGGAGGTGACCACCTGCCGAGATATATCTCTAAACCAACCGAAGGCTAGTATAAAGGTCTAGCCCCCATTAAGTACTCAATGTTATTTAATCTTCACAATTCATAAGGCTCCAAAGCGGATCCTACAAAATTAGTGTTACTGTTGTGCCCTAGAGGCAATCACTTGTACATTATATATGACACATTTTATTTTAATAAAAGGCATTATTTATCTTACAAATTTTTTTTGTTTACTTTAAGTAATATAACTGTTCGATAAAGTCTATAGTACAACACTGTGTTAAAGAAATCATGATATGAGATTCCTACTACAGTGGATGGTGTTAATACTTAAATAGTTCCTAGTCATAGTATTAATGAGACAAGACATCATTAATGCGTTAAGACTAGCATGTGTTAGATTTCTTGATTTGATTAGGCGGTGATTCTCATAACCGTGAGTATTGAGATACTCAAAGTTAACACATGGATGCTTGTTAATGAAACAAGTTCATTGGATGACCTAGCTTTGAGATAATCATATGGATAACTATTTAGTGCCAATGATATAATCTCAATATAGCAAACATGCAAGTATCTTTAGACTTGAGATCTCCAAGGTACTTTATTTGCTGAGCTTTGTACTTTGATTCCAATCTCCAGAGCTCAATTGAGGGCTGCCTATGGGATGGATATTGGGTATATTGTGAGGTAAACGAAAGTAGTTGAGAGGGTCAATAAAGGATTCACCACTCTTAATAGTAGGGGTGAATATCTCACGGCCACTTGTAGGAATTATTACTCGGAAAGTCCTTGGCCAAGGCGATTGTGTATTGGAAACAGTTCTAATTGATACGCATATAGAGCAATGGGTTCCTAATACAAGTACTATTGTATTCAGGTCAGAATTAATTCTGAAGGGAGTTGGCACTAATTCCGTACTCCAAACTGAATGAGATATTGTATGGTGAAAGAAGTTAATTGCACTGAAGTTTGTTATTCAAGGGTTCATGTCAAGCCACTTAACTTCCTGGACTCTTGGGCGGTCATGATATGGTGTTAGATACCGCTCATGATCTGGGAATATGGGTTTATAAATTGATGAATTAATAAACCAATCATAATTAAAATTAATAGGATTAATTTTAATTAATTATGGATTATTAATCTCAAAGACATTTGGATTAATTCATGTTCACTACCAATTGACTGGGAAACCTAATAGGTCACACACAATAGAGGATTACATACTAAAGATGTTATTTGATAACATAGTAGGGTTAATTGAGAGAAAGAGAAGTTATTGTGGACAAATTATAATTAGTTATAATTTGTGGTCCAAGTTGTAATTGTGAGAATATGATATTTCCAATTACAATTAGGGAATTCTAATAGGATTAGAATTCTCAGTTTTGGGAAGGAAAATTTCGTGTGACATATTAACAAGACACACGAAACCCTAGCTGAAAAGTGACACACGAAAAACTAACAACACTCGACCTTCTCTTCTGTCTATCTCTCTCGATTGTCTTGAGAAACAACCCTAGTTGCCATCTTGTTTCTGCTAGCATAGGAAAGTTTGGTGCTTGAGTATTCCTCTGTGTAGATTACTGTTAGAGATAATCACACACTGTGATTATAATGGTTAGACGTTCAACTCACGTGGAGGTTGATCACGAGGATTGCTGGATCGCCCCTCGACTTGAAGAAGAAATTTTGTTCTTTAGACGATCAAACAAAGGTAAAAAGCTGATACCTTTATTATCTTTATATCTTGTTTTCCACGTATAGGCGGGTCCTGGGATGATATCTCGTTTATTTTTCACCGCGCCTGTAAGATACAAGCATGAATACCCAACAATTAGTTCAATACAATTCAAAATATCATTTTTCAACTCACACAAAGATTTTAGAAAGCACAGTTTTAAGTCAACATTTTTTTCCAAGTGTTCATAGTGAAGGAGCCACATGCTTAAATAAGTCATGCTATGATTTTCGAAAAGTATATGCATGATCAAGAATTCATCTCTTGCATATTCAAAACAAATCAAAATGTTTGATGCTTGGCTCCTAAATCATGCTTGACATATTTTAAAAATTTCTAAATTTAGAAATTTCTAAAATTAGAAATTTTCCAAATATAGAAAATTTCCAAAATAAGAAGTTTCTAAATATAGAAGTTGTCAAAAATTAGCTATCGTGCCATTATTTCGTATTTGCAAGAGATACTCACCGATCTTTCTTTCAAACCAGGATAATAAAATAAAATCAATTTCATGAATATAAAGGAACTTACCTTATCCTTAAGCTTAGGGTATGAACTCTAGTGGGTTGGCTCTTACCCTTGATAATCTTCCAAATCTAGCAAAGAGCTCATATAAATTAATCACAACACTTCCTAGATCATCCCAAAAAAAAATTCAAGTCCATATTACATACCAAGCGTATATCATGCCTATACTATCCTTTGCTCGCTAAATAGTGCCAATGAGCAGCAAGCATGAACTCTACATATACTCAGCACTTAAGACCTTCCATCAATCCCTTAAAAAGCATAGAATCCACCCTTTAACATTTCTCATGAAATTACATTAAACTTAGCAATTTAGCACAAAACCCCTTAGCTGCCTTCAATTTCCAGCAACCATAGTCTAAACTCCTAAGGGTAAAAACCCTATATGAACCACTCCGAGTGACCTCAAATATTTTTGAAACATAACTTAACATGTTATGAATGGAATACATTAAGCATATTCAGAAAATTAGGCTCATACAAGTCGCAGAAAATTCTGCACCCAAACTGCTCAAATCTGACTCAATTTTGGCCATGCTGAAAAGAAAATTAATAACTTCCAACCTTGACCCCGTTTTAATCCCAAATTTTTCAGATTGTTTAAGCACACAAAAGCTTGCATTATCAACATTTTTACCCAAATAAACCATGCTTAAAACAGATTGCAAAACGGTTTGCAAAACAGTGTATAGTAAGTTCCGAAAATTCCCTGTTCTTAGTTTTTTTTTCGTTTGAAAATTTTCTGCAATAGACCAGGGTAACTTCTAGAATAATACTCCCCATGAAAAACATGATATTTATGTATTAAAATAAGTTTCAAAAAGTTTCTTCAAAAATCCAATCTTGTCCTGCATTTTCTTGAGGTCAATTGATAGCTACCAAATAAACAACAAACTTCAGCTTCTAACATGCAATCAGTTCACTTGGAAAAAAGAAAAAAACAAATAGCAAAGACAAATAGGAGCATATATTGTGAAACTATCCATAGCCTCCATATGTATTTAGTCCATGAAAAGGAACAAGTAGAAGAAAACAAATAGAAGGGACAAATAGAAAAAGTTCATGATAAGAAACAAGTGGAAGAAAGAAATTGCAACAAGCATTCTCCATGTACAATTCAGGCACAAAGAGACAAGTAAAAGCAATCAGTAGGCCTTGCAATTTCCATTTCAATTTCGTGCACAAGGAGACAAATAGAAGCAACTAGCATGCCTTGAAATTTCCATTTAAAATTCGTGCACAAGGAGACAATTAAAGCAGCCAACATGCCGCCCAAATCGATTCAAAACACATATACATGCTGCCTTTTTTTTTTCAAAAGAAAATAAAAGAAGGATCAAGCTTGTTACCTCTTGAAATCCTTTTAGGAAAAGAGAAGAGCAACCTAGGATGTTAGCTGCGGTGTGTGTCGGCCACAATAACAAAACTGAAGAGAGTTTGCTGTGAAGTTAGTTAAAGAAATGTGTATGCGTGTTGGCTGTTTTGCTCACTATGGCAGTGTTTTGTTGTTCAAGTTGAAGAGGAAATCATGCACCATTGGAGAGAAGAAGCAGTGCACGATGATGGCTGAAGTTCTTGAGGGTTTCAAGAGTTCCTAGGAGTGAAGGTAAGCTGAGATTTTCCTTAGGCAAAGGAAGAAAACTCGTGAAGCTAGGGCAGTTGGGATGCACCGGTTGATAGGAGGAAAAGCTGAGGTTTGTTTAATTTCAAACACACTTCTAATCAAACCATAATCCTATAGATACTAACAGCTTTTGACCAGTTCCGAGAAGTACTAGGGGGTGGTTGGCAACAATGAAGGGAAAAAAAAAAAAACAAAAGGTCTCCTAACTAAATGATCATATATGCTAATCGGTACATAATCTCCCACCAAAGTATGCATATAATATTTTAATGCAAAGTAGAAGAAAGTCTTACTATAATATTACTAAATGATTATATTAATATACCTAAAGCAAAATTTACTAGGACTAGGTAATTCAAATGGGATGGCTAAACGAGACCAACCACATGAATGGACAATTTAATATCATACAAGGAATATATATATATATATATATATATATATATATATATATATATATATATATGGAATGGAAGGAAATCATTTGGTTATAACATTATTAAGATAATCTATATATAATATCATTATAATTCATCAACTGGAAACAACTATAACAATAAATAAGTTTTCAATAGATAATAAATAATAACAATATAGCTCTAATTATTATAATAATTATTATTACTATTATAAATAATTAATAGATGGCCAACTAAAAATGGAGGATATAATAGCTTTTTAGGAATGATGATGATGATAATAATAATAGCAATAACAATAATATTTTTTTTCATGTAAAGTATTTATGACACAATAATCAAATAATGCCTTCCACTATTCCTAAATATCTTCCATTCCAAAACCAAAGAAAGGGCAAAAATCGTCTCCAAAAATGAAGGAAAGGGTTTCGAGTTCAAGCAAAGTAGTACTCTTTTGGATGATAATTTCGGATTGAGTCTTGTTCCAAAATCCATCCTTAATATTTTTCTTATTCTGAACACATATTCAAATAAATTTAAAATATGCACATATCACCACAATACAACCTTGCAGATTCATGAAACAAGCATATATCATGTTAAAATATATATGTTCATATTCAATGCATGTTAATTCTCATAAATTAGGTGTGACCAGAGTGGGGTATTACCCAGGACCCATCTTGAAGTCTGCGCAAATACACACAATGATCATATTTGCTTCTTGTGCACCTATGACCCTTTATAAACCTGTCAAATCATTTGTACCACTACCTCGGTGATTGTTTTAATCCGTACAATGATTTGTTCAACTTGCAAACCCAATTTTCTTTACCAGCAACCTTAAACCCTTCTGGTTAAGTCATATAGATTTCCTTCTTCAAGTCACCGTGGATGAATGCGGTCTTCACATCTAGTTGATTTAGCTCCAGATTTAACTGTGCTACTAAGGCCAATGAAATTCTAATAGAGGAATGTTTAACAACTGGAGAAAATACCTCATTATAATCAATTCCTTCCTAATTGAGCTAGCCTTTAGCCACCAATCTTGCCTTGTAGCAAACATCATCTTTGTTAGGAAATCCTTCTTTCTTTGGAAATATCCACTTGCATCCAATTGCCTTCTTGCCCTTTAGTAGTTGTGTTAGCTTCTATGTCTTGTTTTTCTATAGAGATTGTATTTCTTCTTCCATTGCACATTTGTATCTACTATTTTCTAGGTTTTGGGCAGTTTCTGGAAAGGTGGATGGAACATTATCAACAACTAGAAGTGCATAAGCCACCATGTCAGTAAAACGAGTAGGTTTATGAATTTCTCGTCTTGTTCTTCTAGTGGCAATTGACTCTGATTGTTGTAGGGGTTCTTGGGTCGGAACTTCTTCCTTATTTGATTCTGTTTCTGTCACGGGAGAGTCACTGGTGATGCCTTTTGCTGGGGTCACCACCATCTGTTTAAACTCTACCTACTTTGACGTACACTTCATCTGCTGCGGAGTACCATCAGTCCATTCTGTATTTATATTTTTCAACATGGCAGATTCATCAAAGGTTACATCCCTGCTGATAATTGTCTTCTTTGCCTTTAGACACCACAAACGGTATCCCTTAATTTCAGCATTGAAACCCATAAAGATAGCCTTCTTTGCTCGTGGATCCAACTTTAATTTATTCACATGATAGTATGCAGTAGAACAAAAAATATGCAAAGAATCATAATCTGTTATAGGTTTTCTGGACCATACCTCTAAAGGAGTTTTGTCTTCCAATGCAAACACCGACAAGCGGTTGATGAGATGTTGAGGTATGTCACAACCTCAGCCTAAAATTTTCTGCCTAACCCAATATTAGACAGCATACAACGAACTTCTCCACAAGTGTCTTGTTCATGCGCTCTGATACCCCATTCTGCTGTGGTGTTTTCCTAACTGTGAAGTTCCAAATTATGCCACACTCTTGGCATACCTCCAGAAAAGAATCACTCTTGTATTCCCCGCCGTTGTCTATTTAGAGAACTTTGATCTTCCTTCCTGTTTGGTTTTCAACTTAAGCCTTCTATTTAAGGAAATCCCCAAGGACATCATCCTTGTTCTTCATAGTAAACATCCACACTCTTCTGGAAAAATCATCAACAAAAGTGACAAAATAATGCCTACCTCCAAGAGACAGGGTCTTGGCAGGTCCCCACACATCTGAGTATACACATAATCCAAAATACCTTTAGCAATGCCAAACTTCACTCTTCGTTGTTTTCCTAGCATACAATGCTCACAAAATTCTAATTTTCAAGTCTTCTTACCTTTCAATAATTCTTGTTTAGCAAGAATTTTTCACCAGCATGTCCCAAACGCATATGCCACAGCTTTGTTGCCTTTGCATGCTTCTTACTACTAGAAGTTGCAGTCGCCATTGTCCCAGTCACTGTACTACCTTGGTAGTAATATAGATTGCTCTTCCTCACACCTTTCAGTGTCACAAGTGCTCTGGAAGTAGCTTTAAGAATTCTATCTTGCAGTGTCATAATTAGGCCTTGTGATTCTAAGGCCCCCAAAGAAATGACATTCTTCTTCAGCTTCGGCATGTACCGCACCTTCTTCAAAATTTTGGTGGATCCATCATGATTCTGCAGCTTGATTGAACCTATGCCGGTTGTTTTACATGAATTATCATTACTCATGTAAATAACCCTGCCATTAAGTTCCTCGAAATCAAAGAACCACTCTCGGATAGGAGACATATGATAGGTGCAACTTGAATCTAGAATCCATTCATCTTGTTGTGATGTTGATGGTGAAACCACCAAAGAGATATCTAATTCCGCATCGCTTTTGCATTCGGCAATATTTACATCTTGTGGAACTTTTCATTTCTTTTCAATTTTGGACAGTCCTTCTTCCAGTGCCCTTTCTCATGATAGAAAGCACACTCATCTTTGGCAACTCGACTTTTTGATTTGGATATTCCTTTTCTTCCTTTTGATTGGCTTTGCTAACGATCTCTTGCCACCAATGTTTCATCTGCTGTAGCTATTTTGTTTTTCATGTTATCCTACTTTCTCAATTCATGACTATACAAAGCAGACCATACATAATCTAAAGATACATTCTCCTTCTCGTGAAGTAACGTAGTCTTCAAATGTTCAAATTCATCGGGAAGAGATGATAACAACATTAAAGCCAAATCCTCATCTTCAAATTTCACATCTAAATTTAACAGGTTGCTACTAATTGATTAAACATAGTGATATGTTCATTTATAGAAGTACCTGGTCGGTAATCAAATCGAAACAATCTTTTCTTCATAAGGAGCTTATTTTGACCACTCTTTTTCAAAAATTTACCCTCCAATGCCATCCACAATTTATATGCAGAAGTCTTGTTCTTGAAAGCATACTTCTGCTCTCTGGATAGGCACGATCGAATTGTTTCACATGCCAGCCGATTTATAATAGTCCAATCCTTATCTTCCATGTCTTTTGGTTTCTTTTCTGCAATGGCTATATCAAGACCTTGCTAGAAAAGAAGGTCCAAGACCTCTCCTTGCCACATGCCAAAATGGCCAGTACCGTAAAATATCTCCACCACCAATTTCAGACTTGACATCAGAATCCTCAACCATGATGACGAGGACGTAGATGTCCCTGGTGTTATATTTGAATTAATCTTCATTATTTCTTAATCATTCGACGCCATTATAGATTCAAAATAATGGTATTTAATATAACAAGGTTATAAACAAACCAAGGATGAACCTTCAGCTCTGATACCACTTATTGGGAAAATCGGGTAAATTTTCTCTCTAATTAGTGAAATAAACCGATTCAGTAATTCTTAAGAAAAAAAATTGGAGGAGACACTGTTTCTTAAATTCCAATCTTCTATTAGAACTTACGTGCATGGTGTATTATCACAACCTACACCCGTGTATACATAAATAGTACATACACATGAATAGCAAAATACACCCAAATGAACCGTACAGAAAACTAACAATAAACCCAACAAATAATATTGAATACTTTATTATAACTGAAAAAAACTACAATAATAACAATAAATAAATATGAAAATAAAGAAAGAACACACCTGGAATTGATAACGGAGTTCAACCAAATTTTCCTAATCTCCGAGCACCACTCAAGTAGCCCTCTTTTATTTATATGTGGTAGAAGAGATTGTTGGTGTACATTTTACAAAGCCAAACAAGGCGTTATATTTATAAGGCACAAGGTTGGTGAGATTTTTGCCAAAAAACGAAGTAAGATAGAAAGAAAGCCAAAAAGTCAACATAAGGAAGGAGAAGAAGAAGGACATAGAGGAAAAAGAGAAGAGGAAGGGGAGACCTTGGGAGGGGGAGGCAGAGGGCACCAGTGTTGATGAAGAAGACTGAGCCTGCAGGTGTTGATGAAGAATAATAAAAAGGGAAAAGAGAGAAAAGAAAAAAAAAAGGGGGAGGAAGAAGGGAAAAAAGAAAAAGAAAAATAAAGGCTTTCATTTTTATTTTTATAAAAATTATTCCTTTATAATTTCAAATGCTCTTTACATTTGTCTTGTGAAGGGTTGCATCCATTGTTTTCAGAATTGGACCGGACATCGAACCAAAAAATTTACTAGTTCACGGTTTAATGGTCCAACCGAAATTGAAACTCAATTGAACCATAATTGAACCGAGAATATTATTATTTAAAAATTAAAAATATAATATTTTTAAAAATAAAATTGATCAATAATATAGTGTAATTCAAGTCCATAAATGCATAAATAACAAAATTAGAAGAAAATATGATATATTTCTATTACTATAGACTATTTATTCTATTTGTGTAGCTTATTTTTTCCCTATGAATATATTATCTTATTTACGAAGGAAAAAAAAAAAAAAAGGATTGGTTCAATTGGTTGGACTGGCTAGTCTAAATCGGTTTGAACAAAATAGGCCGTTTTTTTATATTTTCGACTCAAATGGGTGGACCGTTAGAAACCGGTTCATAGTCCAATCAGTTTGACTGGTTGGTCCGATCCGGTCAAAAAAACAATGGTTGCGTCACTTAACGGTCAAAATGGACAAAAGCATAAGATTAAGTTATTTTAAGAATTCGAGGACATCGACCAATCTTTTGAAATAAGAATGTCAAAATTCAAAATCTGTAAAAGTTAAGGGGAATTCGAACTTTTTATCCCTTGACACAAAATATTCAAGAAAATATTTAATAATGTTTTATTTATCACATTGTCCTAACTAATTAATTAACAAGGTCAATAATGAGTACTCTTTACATTTTAAAATAAATGTCTATAAAGTTTTTTCTATTTTATTTCAAAGTGAATATTCATATTCATATTTTTAAGTATAATAATTAGTTTATTCATATTTTACTCTTGTTTATTGTAAGTCAACTATACAACCCCTCAAAGTTATTTTTTCTTATTGCTTCTTGAGAATATTTTAATTGTCATGTGTTTAATAGATGTAAAATAAGAATTTTATCTAAATCAAAGTATTATTTTGAAGACACTTAATCAGTGTATAAAGGATTTTATGAATATCTATTTTAAAACAGATGAAATATTATATATGTATTAATAGAATTATATCCCGTGACGAAAGTTCAAATGAAATGCTTATTATTAAGAAGTGAATATTCATTTTGGGTTAACTTGAAATAGAAATGTGAATATTAAATTTGGAATGGAGTATTATCTTACAAAACATAAAAATATATATATAGCGGCACTGACATCTATGAAATGCCAGAATTATAAGTAATTTGGCGGCTATGCATAGCTGATATTGACCTCCTTAATTCATGAAACTTGTTATAGAATTCTGGACTTCCTCTAATACAGTATAACCTTAACAGCTAAGGTTGTTACCAGGGTCAACACCAAGCTTATTACAATAATTTGTGTAATAACCAACGCGAGCACTAACAAGGTCAGGGCGTTTACCATCACATTCTATACTATTAATGGCACGAATGGTGGCTCCAAATCCTTGACCAGAACTGATGAGAGAATGGCAATTGGTCATCCAAAACCATAGTGCAGCCTTGAACGAAACAACGTTGTTTGTAGCTACGATTTCAGGATTGTTCAGACCGTCGAAGTTATTGGCTTGTCCTGCTGCCACATAGTTGTAGTTCCAAGTTAGCTGTAAGGGACCTCTGCCATAGTATGCCTTGTTGGGTGCACATGGATTCTTCCCATCACAGTAGGTTTGGGAAGGGTTTGACTCTTCTATATAGCAGAAACCTGCACAAAGAACGTATAATTGTCGTCACCAGTACTGAAATCCATGTGTACGGAAAACATTTTCTCGTTTGCCAATCCATTCTCTATTGTGCAATACATTTGTGATGCCCTAAAATTGTTTATATCCAAAAGGGTCTCTCTAGCCTCTGGCAACGGAGAGGAGCATGCGTGGAAGTTGGGAATTGGGATGAAACCCATTCTCATGGATACAAGGGGTCTGTATATATAGTTTTGTTGCAACATGTTCATGGTACTTTTGTACCAGGGTAAGTTTCTATGGCGTCGACATGGTAGAAGGCTCCAAGTAATATTTTCAGTGTATTGTTTTTTTTTTTCTTTTAAACGACAAAAACCCAATAATTACGTCACAAAATGGAAAAAATATAAAAAAAACTTAATTCAAACGCTTAAAATTATTTTTATTAGGGAAAAAAAGAAAGAAATTTTGCATCAATTGAAATATATAAAACGGCAAGCATTGACCCAATCGATTGAGAGTGTAGAAAACGTCACAGCTGAAGAGCCTACATATGGACTTCATTGAACATCGGTATGATGATGAAGGATTTATAGAATTCAGGTTGTATTAGATAAAGAAAAGAAAACAAATAATTCTCGCAGAAAAACTCTGGTTAAAAAGAAAAAGGAGATATTTCAATTGTTTGTAATCTTGATTCCTTCTGTAGGTAAAAGATTTGTTTTCATGTCAAATCTTTTAGGCCTCTCCACATGAAGGTGATTTATTTTTAATTTAAAGAAAAAACATAAGAGAGAATATATATCAAAATTGACCAAGCAAGAACCACAATGGAAAGCTTACTTCCAGTCTCATGTGTGGCATGTGCAAAGAAAGCAGCGATCTCACGCTTTGAAACATCACTAGAGCCTGTTCCAAACTGCGAATAAGAATTCAGGGCTTCAAGGAAAGCCTCCCGAGTATAGAATCCCTTCCCAGCACAATTTGAACCAGCCTGACCAGCAATGTCATTAAAGAATGCATCGGTCACAATATCGGCAACTGAAGAAGCACCATTAGCACTTGGTTGAGCACTGCAAGGACCACTCCGGCAACCCTCCCCACAGTATTGGTCGCCCGTTCCACAGTAGCCGTATTTGCTGCAGCATAGATCTGGTGCGCAGCCACAGTTCTGGCCTAAGATCAGCTCGGGAAAGGCTCCACCAAGAAGAACCATAGGCAAAATGAGTAGAGCTGAAAATTTGTTCCCAACACCGAAAACTGCCATATTTTTGCGCTCAAGATCGAAAGGGTGCTAGGACAATTTTTTGGTGAAAATCCAGTTACAGTAGGTAGATATTTATAATGTTGAGGATAGGCCGAAATTGCATGGAACCAGCCACTTGATTTGTTAATTACAGAGTCAATTTAATGGTCAAAATTAAAAAATGGTACTACTATATAAAGTGTTTTATATATATTGATAAAAATTTTAATAAAATCATACTACTTTAACTAATCATTATTTTTTATATATTTTTGTGACTGTAATGTGTAATTTTACCAAAATTGCACATGAATTACTACACAATTTGCGTGGCACAAATCCAATGGGTACAATGAGATAGGGCTTGTCAGTGCGGAGAAGACTGGTCAAGCGGAGAAGCATTTAAGTTAGAAAACGTGCGGTTTGGGGTGGACTGAGTTTAAGTTTGGTATGGACTTGGACTATTTCCCAAGTCACCAGAACACGTACCCGCACCCATCTTTTACCCAGCTAGCATTGACAAGTGAGTCGGTTCAGTTTGTCCGACTGACGTGTCAGACCGAGTTAGGCTAGATTCGTGAATCAAATCCACCACATTGTAGTAGGTCGGTTCCAAAGTACGGGCCGATCAGAGCCAGCCCGCCTAGGCCTCAATGGTCAAGGAACTTAAAATTTTAATTTTTTTTTAACTCCTTAGTGGTCAAGATTTTTTTTTTTTCGATCTCTAACAGTTATATTCTCCCTCTAACCTCTCAAAACTCTATAAATACCTCCAATTCACCACAAAACTCACTAAACACTCTAACTCTCTTCAACTCTCTCCAATTTTCTCAAACTCTCTTATTTTCATTTCTTTTTCTCTCATAATTATCAAATTTCTTCATTTTCTCTAAAAAAAAGTGTTAGAATTGAATTTATTTTTTATATTTTTTTCAATTCTTCAAACAAAATCTTCATAGTTTGAAAGATTATTGAGTAGCGGAATAGTGGATAGTTCAAGTCTTAAAGAAGACAAGAAATAAAGCTCCACCAAGTATTATTATTCTTAACCATCAACTAGTTAGTATTTTTTAATCTTACATTCTTATTTTTTAGTTTTATTAATTGCTTATTTATTTTAGTTATTTGTTTAATTTTTAAGTTAATTTAGAAGTTATTTATATTTTTCAATTTTCTTATTTCATTATTTGTTAATATTTTATTTTATTTTTTAAAACTTTTATTTGAATTTAATTGATTGTTTTTGTTTAGATATAATAAATCCAAATCAATATCATTACTTTTATCAATTTAAGTAAAAAAAAAAAGAAAAAAAAAGGAGAGAGGATAGGTCTGGGCCCAGTCTGCGTGGCTCGTGGGCTTGATAGGCCTAGGGGCTGGTCTAGGCTGGGCCGAGGGCCAGTGACCTATGCCTAGCTCAACACGGCCTGAAACTGTGCAGGCTAGCCCACATGCTTATGCTATACTCAGTTGCGTGCACCCACCTTTTCCACATACTTGATACATGTGAAATAAGCCACAAATATTGGAAGAAATGTACTTCTTCTTATTATTATTCGGACTGGACAAATATACTTACTACTATTTCCTTTTTTTAAAAAAAATTCTCTATGAAATGGTTGTCAAATCAAATTCGTGGAAAGGTGGAAAATGGATTGAAGACTTGTATTATTTTTATTTTTTTGGCAGTCCAAAAATTATTTCATTATAAAGAATTTTGTTTTTGGAACAAACGAAAACCAATTTTCATTAAGCACAAACCCTAATCAATATTACTTATAAGAGAAAGTTTAGCCAACAATGGGGCGTTGGTACATTATGTGAACATTGCACGTATGTGATTGAACTGTTAACTCAATTTAATACATCCACCCCAGGACACAAATAAAGGACTTTAACAAATAACATAAAAACATTCACACATGCACAATTTTTAGCAAGAGATATAAAGCAATTTTTTTTATCTCAACATGCATGTTCTCGTCACATGCATGGTTTACTCAATGCGTCATTATTGCTTTAGCATAATGATGTTTTACTGCTAGCTAGGAGTGATGTTTTTGATATGTAGCATGGCTTTAGTCAATGAGATGTTATTGCCTGCTTTTATTAGTAAGGCCCAGTTTTTCTTCATTTCATTTAAGAGTATGCCAAGATATAGATCTATATAGCACCTTGCTATATAGCATTTTGATTCCTACTTTTTTCACTATCTATCTCCTATCTAACTCTACTAGTGTTTGCTTTCTTACTATTTGTAGCACTAACAAATCTTCTCTGTAGTCATTTCTCTTATGTTTCATTTTAAATTCCATAAACTTTAGTGTATCTATTTGTCCTTTATTTATGTAAGTCTTTTTCTTGTTCCTATTATTGCTACATATCTAGAGCTCCAAAAGGACACCCCTTTTTCCATAATAGTCTTTTTCTCCAAAAAGACATATATTAGTCATCTTAATATAGTTTTATCTATTTTTAAAGCATGACATTGTAATTAGTAGTAAAAAAACTCAATTATTTAAGGAAAATATAGAATTCCTACGAAAAGAAATAGGCCAAGGTAAAATAAAATTACAACCTCATATTAGGAAAAAAAATATTAGAATTCCTTGATAAAATAAAAGATACAAAACAATTATAATAGTTTTTAGGAGTACTAAATTATGCAAGACCATTATTAAAGATTTAAATAAAATAATAAGACCATTATATAGTAAAACTAGTCGTAAAGGAAAAAAATATTTTAATAAAGAAGATGTAGAATTAATAAAACAAATAAAAGAGAAAGTAAAATATTTACCAAATTTAAGATTACCTTTGGACATTGATTATTTAATTATAAAAACAAATGGTTGTGACAAAGGATGGGGAGCCATTTTAAAATCTAAACCTCATAAATATGGTAATAAATTAGAAGAACAAATTTGTCGATACAGTAGTGGTAAATATAGAGAAAAATAAAATATTCGTAGTATTGATGCAGAAGTCTTAGCAATTTGTTATGCTTTAGATAGTTTTTGATTATTTATTTTGAACAAATAAGAATTTACATTTAGAATTGATTGTGAAGCAATAGTAAAATTTGTTAATACGAAAAATGAAAAATGTAGTTCTCAAAGAAGATAGTTTAATTTCTTAGATAGAATTACTAATGATGGATATAAAATTAATTTTGAACATATTAAAGGAAATAAGAATAAAATTGCAGATCATTTATCAAGAATACTAACACATCTTGCACGATTTTATCGATGGATCTCAACAAAAATACTATAAATACTGTAAAGAACCCCAATAGATGGTAAAGTAGAAGATATGCACCAAAGGTTTTTAGACAATCTTTGGAATGCACAAAATGCAAGCCAAAAGATAAAAAGTTTAAATACTTTAGCATTTTATCTTAGCAATATGCCAAGATAGAGTTATTCCCATAATGTAGTAACACATGGTTGCCAACTAGGTGTTTACTCAAAATGGACATATGTGATGTCATATGTTGAAACTTTTCAAAAACCCTTATACAAAGGTTTTCGAAATCTTCATGAAGCATTAGAATTTGCTAGTTGTAGAATTGGTTTAGATTTCTTTATTGACCTAGACTGTAGAACTGAAATGCAAAATTATTCTTCACAATCTTTTCTTCAAGTAACTGATATACCCAGCACAAGTAATTCTCCAGTAGACATAAATGTACGAAAAATAGAATTTTGTAACCATTGTGATGCCTTAAGTAGAAATTTTAAACTGTTAAATGACAAGTGCAAGTCTTACAATGAGGATATTAATTCTAAAAAAGAACTAATTCATTCATTATGACAAAAACATAAGTTGTACATTAGCATAATTTCTTCTCAAAATGAAAAGATTGTGTCATTAACAGTTCAGCGGGAAGAGTTTCAAATCTAAGAACTAAAAGTTGTTTTTATTCTAGAAAAACTAGAAGAGACCAGGCCTTTTGAATTTTTGGTACCCCGAATGTTTTTTGAAGCACAACAACTTTTAACAAGGTTTTTAGATTCGATTATAGAAATAATTGCTGAAAAATTCAAGACAAGATTCTAGAAAAATTTACTCTTTTACAAGAATGACTTAGAACTAGTACAAACCTTCATCTAACTCTTCATCCTGTATAGTATAAACATCCTACAAAAAAAAAATGTAACTCTGACACCTGTAAAATTTGCCAACTCGATTGTAAAGCATACACTTTTGATTTTATTACATGTGGTTATCAATTAGAATATCTATTATTGACAGCAAATATAAACTTAGTATATTTTATAAATTTTGAATTAACACTCCAAAATAGAGAAGTATTCCGGTCACACTATAGACACTTCTAAACTATGGATGCTTCAACTAGGTTATGTTTACAGCTCTAGAACAAACAGATATTGTTGAAAATAGTTGGCTCTTGCAATTTTGAAAGAATTTGAAATAGTCGAACCTATTGTCAAATTTGAAATCAGCTCAGCCCTACCCAAATGGGATAGCCTTAAATTTATTTCTTCAATTCATTGTATCTGGATCACTTCAAAAAGAACTTTACCAATCAATGTACAATCATAATTTATCAAACAAAAAATTTGTTCTAAAAGCATTTCAAGACAACTGAAATATTGGAAATTGAAAACTCTTGCCTTTAAGCATGACAAAATCATGAAAAGAGGACAAAGATTTCATCTTTTTGGGAAAAAAAAAATTCAAAAAATATATGTACAACATCAACATTTTCTGGCTGAAGTAGAATTTGAGATGAAGATAAAATTTTCAGCTATTTGTCAATATTATCTATTTCTTTATGAAAAGAAGCTACAGGAAGAAGAAGAAGGATCTGGAATTGAAATATATTTAAGCGAATTTGATGAAGATATGCTAGAAGATTAGAGAGTGCTACAGAATAGCCACTCATTCTTCCACTCATACATGAAGATAATAAAGAAATATTCCCACGAAAGCCTTGTGCAACTAATTCTTCAACAGGGACAATTGAAAAGATGTGGCACGATGTGTAAATTTTGGGTGTATAAAAATTATCAAATTTAAATCCATCACTTAGTCAAGTTTTAATTAAACCATTAATCTCAAAATATACATAGCAATTATACTCATTGCAAGCATAGCATATGGAATTAACCAGTATTGATCCTCAAAGGAATAAGTACATACTAATTACTTTTCATTTGTTGTTTAACTGACAAAATAAAGTGAGAAAATAAAAAAAAAGATAAATATAATGAAATACGCACAATTCAAGGATGTAGGAATATGTAACTTAAACAACTATCCTAGAACACATGACTATGAATTACTTAACAACTATCTCAATTAATCATCATCTTGACATTATGAAGGAATATAAAGTAAAATTCAATCGTTTCTCAAGTCATGAATTCACTTATATAGACTCCACTTCTTTCCCAATCCATGGAATCACTATCCCTTGACTAAATTAGCAGATTTTCCAATCAAACCAACATAACCAAAAGATGCATTAAATATAATTCGTTATAAACATGAAATTAGCCAATAACCATATACTTTAGGTGAAATTAATTAACCTGTGATTACTTAAGTTCTTTGCTCTTAACTTTGTTTCTCAAGTCCATTAAGAAGTAACAAGTATCAAATCAATAAAATTAAATCAACTCCTAACGTTGTTTCCCAAGTCAATTAGAAGCAAATCTAACTTCCTTGATTCTTCCATGATTACAAGTAATCAAATATAAAGAATGATAGAAAATTAATCAAGTAGCTAAGTTAATACATAAGTCATGAATTCCAAAATATTGTCACATTACAATGAAAAAATTGAATACATAATTGTTTAAGAAAACAAAAACGAAGGTAAAAGAAAGCACTCATAGACAAGCCTCATTCTTCTCTCTTGAAGACTCTCTTGAACAACCCTCCTTGATGTGGTGAATCTCTTCTTTAATTAGTGTTTTGAATTGTAGCTCTTGGATTCACCTCCTCTCTTTTTCTCTTGGGTTTTCTCTAGCTTTTATAAGCCTTTTGGATGCTAAATTCATAATTTAGGAAGTCTTGGCCGAGTAGGATTCGAAAAATACCAAAATCATTGGAGAATTCTCAATTTCGTACACAAAATATTCACCTTCTAAAGCAGACCTGGTGCCGAGGTACCTTTGACCCACCTGGCATTAGGTATACTATATTCTTTCTCTAGTTTTTGCTCTACTTTCACTGGCCGAACATAATGGACCCAGCACCTAGTCCACTTACTAGACCTGGCACCAGGTCTGTTCTATCTTTTTACTTGGTTTCCTCTACTTGACTAGAATGGACCTGGCACCTGGTCCCTTGGCTGGGCCTTGCGCAAGGTGCATTCTAGAATTATTCACTTTTTGCTCGAATTTAACTCAAATCTATACCAATTTGTTAAAAATACCTTTTACAAATAAAATGTCAAATAGGAAGGAATATATCTAGTTATTACAACAAATGTATTTCAAAACATTCTTAAATAACTTGAAAAATAATAGTGATTTTTGCTCCTATCACATACCCCCACACTTGAACTTTTGCTTGTCCTCAAGCAACACACTTTAACCAAGAACATTATCAAGAAAACAAAAGTTCTTACTCAATACAAAAACTCTTTACAACTTATCAAGGATTATAACTTTCTTTCCAACTTTAGATACAACTCTTATCATTCACACCCTTTGAAAACAATTCAAATTTTGAAATATTTGACAAGACATCACAAAACTCTTGAAGTCAAATTAATTAAGTATATACCTTAATATAAGAAAATTATTTCACTCTTTAAATCAAAATATAGATTACATGAATCACACAAGTCAAGCTTTCTACCAACTCAAGCATTATAATTTCAAAAATTGCACAACTCAAGTCATGATGTGAGGAAATCACTCCAATTTTTTCTCTCAATTTTTTCAATAACTTAGGGAATTGATAGCCTCAAGTTTATGGATTTCTCTTCACACATCGTATTGGCCCCCTTTATAGTTATCACTCATCATTTTTCTCTAAACAATTCTTTCTTTCTTTCACTACTCTTTCTTGCCTTTTTATCTTCTAGATAACCTTAAGAGAGTGCACCGAATTCATTTGCTACTTCTCCCCATATTAACTCACTTTTCAGCAAAAGGTCTTCAAAGATTAACAATAAGAGCATATTTTTCTCAATTCACATAACAACTGTGTTGTTTCCACTCATTGTTTTTTCAATTCAAATAAAATTTCTTCATAATTCTCCACAATCTTTCCTCTCAAAGATTTTTTATAAACTTACATTCTCATCATAACTCAAAGCTAAGCAAAATTTAGGCTCATAATACAAGAGTTAGCCAATAAACTTTCCCCATATTCATTATATTTTCCATCTTCAATCCAAATGAGTCAAATAACATTCAAACACCAATGCATAAACAAGATTACTCTAAATTTTCAAGCCTTGAAAATATCCTATCCAATAAATCAATTTCATAAAAATCCACATAATGAATGACAAAACTCATATCTAAGTAAAAAAAAAAAGAATTACACCCTTGCTTCACAATGAAACCCATTGAAATTGTGAAAATTTTTTACAAAATTGATATGGAAAAAATATCTCTTCAACCATTTTCTCCCCCACACTTAAACTGGACATTATCCTTAATGGCCAAAGATATTTCGAGAAAAGTACAGCCAAAAAGACCAAAATCAATAAAAAGGAAAAATAAAGTAAAGAAGATACTTCAATTATATCGTAGTGCCACCAGGTTCTAATCCACCACAAGGAAGAGTTACAAGAGAAGTCAAAAGAGTACCTAATTAATTAAAAAGAAATAAAACAAAGAAAGCGAAAAGTAAAATAAAAGAAAAGATACCTAAAAGCTAGTAAAGGTCATTAAAAGTTGAAAGGAAAGAAACAACAGAAAATGAAATAAAATACAAGAGGGTAAGTCAAGAGTCATCCTCATCCTCATCACCATCATCATCGTCGTCATCAGCTATGCGACTGGAAGATGCACAAGTAGATTGTTGGATCAAAGTGGCCAACTTTTGATCTTGAATATCTTAGTGGTGGCGAATGTCTGCAATGGAGTCACGAAGCTGGAGAAGGATGATCATTTGGCTTGCCAACTGAGCCTCCACTCGTGCCTTAAAATCAGGACGTGAATGAGAGCTAGTGGCACGAGGGGCAGATCTAGTAGGTGGCTCTTATTCCTCCTCCTTATTAGGGAGAAGCTCCTCCATCCTAAGGTACAGCATCTCAAAAGGCTTTTTACACCACTTTGCCCTTTCGTCATAGCAATACCCACACTGAACCAAAATATGCTCAGTCAATAGTAGGCTCACTCAACTCTCTATCCATCCTCACGCCAAAGTCTCTCAGAAGACGCATAATAACCAAAGGGAATTTGAGGGCTTTGGCTGTAATGTTAGAGGAAACTACCTCTCTCATAGACTGAATGATAATTGGAGTAGGGGGAATAGACTCACTTTTTCTCATCTTATCTAGAATATAAAGGTCAAGAACCCTAGACTCATTGAAGCCACTGGTCTTGGAAACGTTGAAAGCAAAGATATAGACTATGGCACGCCATTGAGTCTCAAGGTTATTGTTTGAGTAATAACAGTTTTGACCTATTTGTCCATTTCTCCACATTCGAAAACTATCCCTTTCAGCCTTCACATCCTATGTAGGCTAAAAAATGACTATTTTATTATTATGGCGCACAGCAATCAACTGCCCCTTATCAGGGACTTCCAAAATCCTAGCTAGCCTAGTTCTATTAAATTCAATGGGAATCCCTTTTACCATGGTGGAGATGACTTGGAGGGTATTTTTCTTTTTGTTCTGTATGTTAGCATAAAACTCTCGCATGCGCACAGGACAATAAGCACCTTCCATTCTAATAATGGGCTCTCACCCCAGGCGTCTAAACATAGTAAAAAGCTCCAAAGAATTGTCTAAAGAAAGCTTATATCGCTTTTCAGCTATAATCTTATTGTGTTGGTTCCTGTTATATCAAATTTGACACATAGGATCATAGAATTGGGTAGGATAGGTAGGTAAAGGCTCGAAAGCTCTCTTAGCCCCCGGTGCTAGCCCTCGAAGTCTCCTAGACATGATGGAATGATGAAGAAAAAAGGATAGAACAGAAAAATAGAACTCTCTCAATCACTCTTGATCACACAATCAATGCTCAACTCTCAACCATCTCTCTATTACAACACCATTTAACACCACCACCACATCAACACAAAACATCACAAGATAGTAAATAAAACACCACTCAACCTTCTTCAATAAGCCTGCAAGAAAGATAGCCATATTCCAATCCAAACACAATATCAACATGCTTGATCAAATCCACAATGTATCAATGAATCAATGTACAATGCAGAATCACAATACTCAATTAGCCATACCCTTTATATCATAATGTAAAGCTCATAAGTACAAGGCTAAGTTAAACATGAACAAGTATCATATATCTCAAAATTACTCATAAAGAATGCATGCTCAATAATGTCCAAAAAGATTAAAAAATATCAATTGCATTAACCATAAAGTAGTATTAATGATATTTTCATGCCAATGAAAGCTCAAGGAAATCAATATTAACAATAAAATCCTTCACCAAAAAATATTCAAGAATTTTCACCTAAAAATGCATAGAAAACTGCCTAAAATTCATAAGAAAAAATTAAATCGTAGAAAATGTAGAAAAATCATACAATAATGATCTTCAAGGTATGGGTAATGATTCTCTGCAAAAGAATTGAAGGAATCATGCCCCCAACGAAAGGATTGAAAGATGGATTTTGGAGAAAAAGATTGGATTTTTCTTTATTTTGATCAAATCTTTCAAGAACAAAGTGAGAAATTTGTGTTTGGAAAGTGTTTTGGAGGTTTAGAAAGTGACCCGACGGTATTCCGGAGTTGAACCCGGCGATGGGTTGAGAGAAAATTTGAGAGAGATGAAAGTTTTTTGAACAAAATGGCCAAGAGGGCCGACTTTTGATGTCGCAGCCGAACGGGCTTGGCCCGGGCCTGTTCTGCTTGCATTCTCACGCCTGGGCCAAAGGTTAGGCCCGGCACCAAGTCAGCTTTGGTAAAAAAAATCATTTTTTTTTAATGGAATTTAATGGAAGTAAAGAAAAAGAACATGAATTCATAAAAAGAATACAGTCTAACAAGTAAAAAGAAACAACCAAATAAATGAAAACAAACGAGAATTAAAAAACTATCCAAAAACTAAAACAGTTCAAAATAAGCATTTTCCACGGTCTTCATCACGTGGATTAGACTCAGTGTTACCTGGAAGTGCTCTCGTTTGATGATCACCAATGAGTTTGTCTAGTTGTCCAATTTGACTTTTAAGGTTGTGTATGGACGCCTCCAAATTTCTCATGGTTGCATTGACTCATTGGAACCGTATTTTCGTTCCACTTACTTGTTGGTTAACCAACTCCTCCAATTATGGTTTAGCCGGTAGGGCATTATACGGCAGTGGCGATTGAGTCCTTTGCAGCCTAAAATTAGAAGAAGCTTGCTGAGGTTGATTTTGATTATTCCATGAAAAGTTAGGGCGATTCCTCTAACCTGGGTTGTAAATATTGCTATAAGGAATATTACCTTGATGACCATTACCTACAAACGCCGCTTATTCCAATGATTCTTGTGAAGGCCTTATATTTTGACACTCATGGTTTAGATGTTCTTCCCCACAAAAATCACAAGTTACACTTATTACCTACCCTTGGGAAGGAGGTATTTCCAATTGATCCTTTTTCTGCGTGAGTGCTTCCACCTTTGCTTCTAATGCAATTATTGTATCCAACTTGTATACTCCATGTACACGAGTTCTAAACTATGAACTACTCCAGGCATAGTTATTTGTGGCCAAATTCTCAATCAAATCAAATACCTCTTCCGGGGTTTTAGAATTGATTGAGCCCCTTACAAATGCATCAACTAATTGCCTCATAACAAAGCTCAGCCCACTGTGAAAGATTTGCATCTGCATTCCTAACTCAAATTTATTGTGAGGACATTTTCTCAGCATTTCTTTAAACCTCTCCTAACACTTATAAATGTTTTCGGCCTCTAATTGTTGGAAATAAAAAATGTTAGTCCTAAGTCTGGATGTTCTAGCGGGTGGGAAATATTTGACCAAAAATTTTTCAACGAACACATTCCAAGTAGTAGTAATGGATCCGATTGGTAAAGATTTTAACTACAATTTTGCTCGATCTCTTAAGGAAAATGGGAAAAGTCTTAGTTTGATGGCATCCTCAGAAACACCATTCATTTTAAATGTGTCACAAATTTTTAAAAAGCTCACAAGGTGGGCACTAGGATCCTTCTTAGGTAACCCATCAAATAGGATTACCTGAGAAGGATCTTATTTGATGGGTTACCTGAGAAGGATCCTAGCCAAACCTATGTTAATCTTATTAAAATAGGATTAATAGGATAAAGGACTTAAAAATAGATTGGCAATCAATATGTGAGCACATATCTAGATTTCACATAATTCACCCCTCAATCCTACATATGCAATCTTATTTGGAAATTATTCTATTCTCTTAGACACCTAATGTTGTGGCGTGCTTGTGACATAATGGTGTAAAGCAATGCTATACATGCATGATGTGTGAAGAATTATACTCAATGCTCACTCAAGTTTTAAAATAAAGTACTAATTTGACTTAAATATACACACACAATTGAGCAAGTATACCCATCATATAGTATAGAGTTTAGTTGACAAGTATTGAAGAACTCAAGGAAAGGACGTCAACTACCACTACTCTTTACTAAGTTTCATTATCTAATTAATCAAAATAGAGAATTAAAAACAACTAATTACTACTAACCAAGTGGTCAAAAGTATAACAAGAAGACATATACCTAAATTTCAAGATAAAGTTGAAAGATCACCAAGGTAAAATTAAAGTAGGGAAAAGGGGGTTGGCCATGTAATTAAAGATAAATCCCCATTTACACCTAAGTATCAGCCATTACTCAACTAATCAATATCAAATTCAGGTATTGTCAAGGTTTTCAAAATTTCGATTCTCCTATCGTTGAGCCCAACCCATAAATATCTCTATCATATAAATCAGACCTAAAGATACATAAAATTGAGGAAGGATCTACTCCAGCATTTAAAAATTGGTTAATTGGTAAAGATACATATACTTGATGTCTTGCCCAAGAGAGAGATCCAAGTCCTAGTAACCCTACCAAGATTTCGTGATCTGTTGCCAAACTTATTCCAATTTAACCAAAACCCAAGCCAAAAAGCCATAGAATCCCTATTTCTAGGTGACCAATAACCCCATCTATAACTAAGTTCTAAATTTCCCAAATTCTTTCTTAAGTTCATTAAGGGAAAACAAATCTATTGGATCAATATAAAAAGGAACCCATCTCATACATCATTTCTCAAATTCAATAGAGAAGCATTATCCAAATGTTCAATCTAATCAATCAAGACTCAAGTGAAAGGTTACTCAAAATAGATAATAATAGATCAAATAATAATCAAATACAAGAGTAATATAGGGTACAACCCTTTAATTACAACTCAAATAGAATAGATCTAGCAACCACAAAGTTAAATTACAAAGAATTAAAAGGGAGAACTCATAGACAAGGGTCCTTCTGAAGGTACGGAAAGCGAAAAAAACACAGGGCACGTAGCAGAAGCGAACATAAAAAAATTGGAAAAACATAACAGGGGATTCCAGGACAGGGCCGGCACCGGAGCCGGCTGCGCCCTGTCCAAATCTCGAGGTTTTAAAATTTTTGTCTCTCCTTCTGGTTCTCAAAGATGGCTGGACCAGAACGTGCGCAACCGGGGTAGGTGTGCTGGTAGAAGCCTTTGGTGCAATTCTTGCAAATCTCTTACTCCGCCTTTGCATGTATGTGAACGCCGAACTCTCGGTCTTCCAGTATATGGCCTGCCTAACTACCGTTTGGTGAACAACTAGCAGGCTAGGGAATTTTTCTAGAGAGAGAGAGAGATGCCTGGCCTTTCACAGAGAAGAAGCCGTCTCTCAGAGTGTGTGTTCTGTAACAACGAGATTTTTTATAATCCTCCTGTTTAACCTAAATAAAACCCTAGGTTAAACTGGATTGGGCCATTGGACTTCTAGTTTAACCTTTTGGACTTAATTAATTATTCTAATTAGAACCAACTTAATAGCCTAATTAATAATTAATTTTTCAGCCCAAATAAACTAGTCCAATTAATAAACCTATATTAGTTTAGTCCCAAGTTAACATTTAATTCAAACTGGGCCAAAGCCCTAAATAATTAATTAACCCACTAAATTAATTTTATTAATTTTTTCTCTATGGACCTTTATTTTATTCTAGTCCAATAATTAAATCAGGCTACTTAAATAAAATAAATTTCATTTAATTTAAGATCAATTCCTTAGCCCGTATTTAATTAGGACTCACAGTCTATATTGAGGACTAAAAGACACACCGCCTTGGCTACTAAAATGAGCAAAATACCCTTGTCATATAAATAGTTGTATTTTGCATTTTAAATATTTCCTGATATCACCATAAGAAAATATTGACCCCAAGGACAGTGCTGCGTTAGCAAAGTCTCTGACCTACAGGTATAATGACTAAAATACCCCTCTATATATTGCCGTACATTCAGGGAGGAAGAAGTGTATTAACGCCTCTCTAAATGATATCTACCATCCTTAGGCCTCTAGTCCAATGATCCACGACTTCCTAGATTGTTTTCGTTTTCCAAGAGAGCTACCCTAAAGCAAACATCCAAGTCATGTTTCCCAGGGCTCTGGATTTTTAGATCATTCAGAAAACCACAAGGGGTGATATAGTATAGAAACTATCTTGTACAAGTTTGTCTTAATTAACTAGTCACACATACCCAACATGCAAGTATATTGGTCCTACGATAGAACCTCAATTATAGCATATCAAAGCATATGCTTCCAACTTCGTCAGACCACCAACTCATATTCAAGTCATAGAGTACTAGTCCACGCTGTAGCGGTAGTAATCTAGGTTTCTACCATATAGTACTTTTAGAAACCACTACTACAGGTCCTATTCTACATATTCGAAATATACTTATGTCATGAAGTGAGTGGACTACTCATTGACTAAAGGTAAGCCATTCCCTATTTAGAATTCACAACATAATAACCTAGACATGATGAGATTTCCATTCTCATCAACCGGTTAACAGCAAAAGTTTATGTGTTAAGTAACCCGTGATCCATATCTTACTATGAAAGACTTCTATTCACATGGATCACTTACCTAAATACAATGGGTCTTTTCCAAATGTAATTGTGTACAAATAAAATTGTAAATTCACAAACAATTTCTGAAAATAAATTCTTTTATTAAAACATTCGATTTTTTTTTAACATCAGAAATCTAGCCTAAGAGGGCATACATCCCAACACCTTCTTCTTCCTTGCAATCTTCTTTTGGGTGCCCCTTTTTCCTTTTCAAATCACCTTAGATTTTCTCTTCTTAGCCTCTTGTTATGTTTCTAAGGGATTTTCTTGTGTTTTCTCTCTTCTCACCCCTAGAAAGAACCCAAATAAAGAATATTTATAGGTTGCTTTCTCGAAACCCTCAAATTCTACAAAACATGTTATCTTTTGCGATATTGCATAGCACCGTGAGAGATAGCTTGCATGTCACCATACAAGCTTTGATGCTTTAGATCTAAGTTGGAATAACATCATGGTCTTGAATTCTTTATGTACTGGAAACCTGCACGGTGCCATTGGGTGTGAACTGCACAACACCATCGAGCTTAAGGATCTCTATTGGTTTTTTACTTCTGGATATGCACGTGCCATGCATAATGGAAGGTATGGCATCGTGGGTGTCCAGATCTTTGGCTTCTAAAGTTTAGACTCTACATGTAGTCGTGCATTATCATGGTGACGACGTCATTGGTCCTTTTTTCAATCATTTTCATCATTTTTCTCCTTGAATTCACTTTTAATTTCCAATCTCTTCATCTTACATCAAATAAGGAGAAAATGGTGGATTATGTAGTAGTCTTTATTGAGTTTTTGAGAATTTAAAGCACAAATGACAAGTAAAATATGCATTTAATGAGCAAATATCACTCCTCTGCACTTAAACTTTTGCTTGTCCTCAAATAAATTTGTCAAAATCAATAGCACTCCAAGCAAAAAGCTTGTTTAAATTTTGAGTAGATTTTTGGCAACAATGACTATTATGAAAAAGATATTCAATTTCTATTGAGATGAAAATTTAGTCCAAGATCATTCAACTAGGCTAACTTGTGTAAACACACATATTTGGTTAGATAAATCCAAAGCCATCAAAGTTGGATTATCTATTTAACAAATTTCACTTTATCTCCTACTTTAAGAATATGAATCAAGTGATTCATATAAGTTGGGAATAAGGACTACTTAAATTCTCTGACTTTCAAAAGCTATTGCAACCTAAGTGGTAAAGAGAAGATTGGTACATAAGCTCATTTATTTTCAGGGTAATATAATTGCCTAGTAGATATGAAATAAAGATCTTTCAATTTTTACATTACCCTCATTAGGGTAAATTAATACAAATGCCTAGTAATAATATACAAATAATGATTTTTCAACTTTTGCATTACTTTACTCTATTTGTTTTTTCTTACCCCAATCCACATTTACTTAAACTCAGAATTAGGACTAGTTAGAAGATTATATAATATAAACAGGCCAAAGTTCCTTACTTATGCTTCATTACAAATTTTTCATCAATTCTCAAGAAACCAAGTGTCATTACAAAAAAATGATACATTGGCGACAAAAGTTTTTTCATAACTAAAGTTTTATCGTTAAAAGTAGCCTTTGGCGAGGAAAATTTTTCTTCAGCGACAAAATTTTTTTGTCGTTATTGATTAAGACATTTAGCAGCAAAATTTTTATTTCCTAGATAAAAGTGATGGCTTAGCAAGGAAATAAGTGCATTAACGAGGAAAATTTAAATTTCCTCGCTCATGATGCATCATTAGTGATGAAAATTCATTTCATAATTAAATTTTTCTCGCTAATAATGCATCATCAGTGATAAATATTCATTTTCTAACGAAAAAGATTAACTTTTATCACTATTAATTTTACTTTAAGTGACAAAATTCATATTTCCTAGCTAATACCTATCTTTAAATTTTTAACTATTTATAACATGTCTCCAAAAATTTTGTGAATTGGTCTTTAAATTTTGTATAATTACAAAATAACCACAAAATTTGTAAATTGATCCCTAAATTTTAAAATATTTATAATATGACCCTAAAAATTTTTATAAATTAATCCTTAAATTTTTTAAATATATGAAATATGACTCCAAATTTTACAAATTGCTCCTTAAATTTTGTAAAATTATAAAATGCTAACCAAAATTTATAAATTGGTCATTAAATTTTAGAATATTTAAAATATAATCCCAAAAGTTTTACAAATTAATCCCTATGTTTTTAAATATTTATAAATGCATTATATTTTGGGCTAATTTATAGAAAATAAGCTAGATTATGTAGCAAAACATGTTTGATTACATTCAAATTTGGTGATAATATATATATATATTTAGCAAATTCAATAAATCTGACGGTTGGATCGTTAATTTGATATGTCCATTCTTGTAAATACGTTTGGTTTTTGGTATTTTTATAATGATTATGCAAGATTAGGAGATAAAATATATCCATTACCTTCAAATTTAGTTGTAATATCTTTTTTTTAGTAATTTTAACAAGTCTAACGGGCGGATCGTTAATTTAATATGCCTATCTTTGTAAATGGGTAAGGTTTTGAGAATTTTTGTATAGATTATGCTAGATTAAGTGGAAAAACATGTCAAATTATCTTTAAATTTTGTTCCAACAATTTTTTTTATTGATTTAATCAAATCTAACGGTTGGATTGTTAATTTAATATGTATAACTTTCTAAAGGTGTTAGGTTTTCTATATTTTTGTAGAGATTATGCTAATTATATGCCAAAACATATTCGATTGCCTTAAAATTTGGTTATAAAACTTTTTTTAATGGTGTTATCAAATCTAACGGTTAGATCATTAATTTGATACGCCTATTTTTGCAATAGATGGTAAAAAGTTAAAAAGGTGAAAAGAAAGCAAAACAAAAGGCTACTAGCATTGGTTGGTGCGTGGGAAATAGAGTCAGCCAATTTTTGCTCAAAAAAGGGACAAAACGGAGCACTTTCGGTGCTCAGTCTGATTTAAGCTGGCCCTGGCTACTAGGTTAAGCTGACACTGGCTCAATTCTTCACAAATGCACAAAAACAAAGTATAGATGGTGCCACCATCAGATTTCACGAATTTGGCATGGAAAAGGAGTTTTTGAGTGTTTTTGGCAACTAAAATTCCTATAAAAACAAGGGAACATTAAACCCTTATCTAGTTAGTGTTGGGGGCTTGAAAAAACCCTTAGAGAACTCCTAAAAAACTCAAGGAAACATCAAGAGGAGGAAGATTAAAGGTATTTTTGGAGAAGAATAGGAGGTTGTTCAAGAAGATTTCAAGGGAGAAGACTGGAGCTTTCTTATTTATGAGTGGTTTCTTTTTCTCTTCCTTATAATTTATTGACAATTTGAGTTTATATGTTTTAATTGTATTTGAGGATTTTTTTTAACTCTATGATTCTAGAATGAATTGCTATTTTGATCTATTGAATTTCAATTCTAAATATTTGATTGCTTGAGTATATTGTCATTGTGAATTTATTGGTTCTTTTCTAATTAACTCGAGAGAGAGGTTAGCAGAAGGGTGCCAACTAATTAATTCATTATTTGTTAACTTTTAGCTAACTCAAAAGAGAGGTAAAAAAGTTAGAACTTAATAATAAAAAAGAAATTAATATCACCTAGAGATAGGGATATTTATTTTTTTCGTAAGAAAAACTTTATTGTTGCATAAAGATAGGGACATTAATTATTAATTTGAGAGTTAAGAATATAGCCTTGAGATAGGGACAAATTTTCTTTCATAATTTGAGTTGTTCTTAATACTTTCTGGATTTAATTAGGGAGGTAGAGATACTATTTGATTACTTTTAGAATAGGAATTTTATAACTCAAGAGGGAGTAAATTCACTATTTAAACTCATTTTGGTATTTAAATTGGGAATCAATTAGTTGAAAGATATTTTCTTGACTTGTCACAGAATTGAGATATTTTTCATTATATGTTTTTTTTCCCTTACTCACTCATTGATTAGCCTTATGACTTTTCATATGTGACTTCATTTTCTCTAGTATGGGTAGTTTATTTATTTTATTTTCTTGGCTAAACAATAAAGATTAAAGTAAGGTTGGAGTCTAAGTTCTTGTGAATTCGATACTTGCTATTCTGTATACTATATGATGAATATACTTACCCATATGTGTGGTTTTAGTAGTTAGATTTTATTTATAACTTGATTGATTGCGGCCCTTGTTGATAATATTTCGAACACTAATAAAATACACATCAATTTTTTTGCACCATTGCTGGAGACTAGCACTATCAAAAATCTCGAGTCTTATTGATTTAGCCATTTCTATATTTGTAAATACCACTAACGTTTCTTTGTCATTGTATGTTCCTTCTTAATTTTTGTATTTTTGTGTCTCTTGGGTATTTCTTTTTACTAACTTTTCTTTTGTTTTGCAAGTTTTGAAAAAAAAATAATAATTCCAATCATCATGGTAGGTTCTTCAAGGGGAAATATGAGGCCATGGGGACAAAATCAATAGAGTTACATTGAAGATAAATTGACCAAGGTGTAAGTTTGTATTGATACTTTTAGTGAGATGTCACTTGATGCATTAGTAAATTCTTTTGTTGCTAATACAAATACTTTTATTGAGTGGTATGAAAAATCTTCCCAACGAATGAGCCATAACAGAACACAATTGACAAAGTTGGTTGAGGAGATTCGAAAGAAACCTTCATCAAGCACCCAAAAAATCATAGAAAAGTCAAAAACACATTACAGGAATGAGCCAGTACCGGCTGAAGTGATAGAATTGAAGTAGGTTGACTTAACAAGCCATGCCAAAATAGAACAAACGCAAGATGGAGTGATAAAGAAGGAAATTTTTGAGCCATCCTCAGAGATATTTGGAGGAAAATTGTGTCCTTTAAGCAAAGAGTCCATGATAGCCCCCTAAAATCAGCACAACATTTTTCCCTTTTAATGATATTTTTATGTGTCACTATAGAGGATTTTTTCTGGCATTTAATCTATTATGACACATAAAAAGAGTGTCATCTAAAGTGATGTCAAGAAAAGTCTATGACATTTATAAATATCAGAAACAAATGTTACCATATGAACCTATGCTAACATATGTGGATGTGTTTATAAATTCTTTTTGTGATATTTGTTAGTGTTATAATAAAGTTAAGGCAGAACAAATATTTAAATTTTTTTAATATATAATTTTGTCACATTATGAAGTTATGGTGACATCTACATACATTAGAATTTATTTATTTTATGAGATTTTTTTAAATGTTAATAATTGCTTCAAATATACCATAAATAAATGTCAAAATTCTCATTGTATTCTAACATTTTATATGGAACATATCTACTCTAATGTGACAAATCTTTATGTAGGTAATCATACATTTCATAATACTTGCGCATGATATATTATCCCTAATATGATAACATTTATATCTGTTCTCTTATTCTGACAGCCCTAACATATAAATGTCACTATATTTTGAATATTGTAACAATTTAATATGTTGACCTATTGCAACTAATCCCTGCGATAATTTACATTGAAAGAAAAGAAAATATCCACAAATTTTCATTTAAGTTCAATGTAGCACCAAAATATATTTTTTATGAAATATCCTGGAATCAACTAAATAAACATCCAAGGTAATAATACATAAACTATAAAATATCCTAAATTTATTAATTTCTATAAGTTTGCACAAAAATCATAAAGTAATGTATCCCATAATAGCTGTAGACTAAGATCTGCTCCAAGTCCACAAGCTTACTTCAATCTGCATTTCTTTCCACCTACATAACAAAAAAAATTTTGTCAATTAATTGCAAAATAAAAAAAAGGATTTTGACAGAGAGTGCATGTGAATTTGTAATATACCAAAGAGTTTGGCCAAGCAATATTTGTGCCAAGAGATCATCTCCAATGTCTCCAACAATGAGTAAGGTCTAACCAAATATTTTTCACGCTCAATAACAACTTGTATGTTAGCCTCACACCAATTAGGACCTAAAATATGTCTACCCACATTTTTTTGTAGATTCATATCCACAATATAGCCTTTTGCAACAATCTTATTTGGATCCAAATAGAATAGAATACATTGGAAATCAAATACCTTATTTCTTAAATACAAATCTTATTTTTTTTGGTTGAACACCTAGCTACTAAAGCACCCTTTACATTAAAGAACTAGATCCTGAATAACGTATTATCAAGCACCTTAGAATTTGTAAATAACTCATAGAAGGCAAGCAAATAGTGCTAAAGAAACAAGTTAATAGAAGTCCAATCTAGCAGTACCGAGGTTATTATTAAAGGAAGTGTCCAATTACTGCATTCAGTTAGACTAAAAGCCATACATGCTTTAGCACTTATTTATGAGTTTCAAGATAAATCATAAATAACCTAAAAGGAATACACTATTTTTTTTCTAAAATCAAAGTACAGGCATTCCATGAACTAAGCACCAAGTACTATATACACATTCCCGAGTAAGGATGAGAAATCAATGACAAATAAAAGAGAAAAAGACTTGACAAAAGTACAACAAAGAACGGCCCAACCGAAGTAGTTCTCAAAGAAAGAAAGCAGTTCTCAAATAGCTAAATTAAAAGGAAAATTTTCACATACAAAAAAGTGAGTTAAACTAAAGGTAAAGACAAAACAAAAATGCGAATCTATTGAATCTACGTAGATGAACCCAAAAAAAAAAAAAAAAAAACTTCAAATAGTAGTTTTTTTCTATCCAACTCATAAATATATGCACTTGTTCAATGTAGTCATAAACTTTCTAAATTTATTAGTTTACACCCAAAAAAATCCCAAATTTATTAGTATCAGTATATGTTTATCCCATTTTTATATAGCATATCTGCACTTGTTCAATGCAGTCGAGTTAAATAATATTTATTTTAAAAGAAGCAAGTCACAAAGAAAAGCAACTATGAACATGCTCTATTTAAGACCTATACTAACAATATGATGACAAATATTCAGTAGAGAATTTGAGCTCAAATTTCAACATGTGCTCCTTGAGTAAATAAAAAATATGTCCTACCCATAATGTACTAGAACTTGAAAAAACATCCTCTCCAGATATAAGTCATGCTACTTCATAACATACTAGTGAAAGAGAAAAAGAAAAAAGAGTATGTTTTGTTACCATCATTACATTGCTGCTAGTCACAATAAAATACTTAAGTGGGTTGAATATGGCAGGTTAGAACTTAAGGAGGGAAAAACAATAGCATTAAATTTTTAGGCTCTACAGCAAAAAAAGAAAATATAAACCCCTTTGACCTTTCAGATATGCAATCTAAATGACATAGTTGGAGGACAAAACTACAAATAGAGTGAAAAATCAAATGCTTTAATTGTTAAATATCTTCCAAAGAGAACTACAACTTGCAATGATTGTGTTGAACACCTAGCTACTAAAGCACCCTCTACATTAGAGACTAATACTAAGATTTCTTCAATGCAAGAGGCCCAAAAAGAAATGCAGTCAGTTGTTAAGTAAAATTTTGAGAATATACATCCAACGGGTGCATCTTTAACAAGTGAAAATCATTCATCAAATCATCTTGACCAAGGCAAAAACTTAAAGCTACACATGGTTAGTACAAGTAAGTTTAGCAGAAGAACAATATAGAATGAATAGTATTTTTTCCTCATTAACATGAATGCATAGGTTATACATAACAAGCATGCACATGACAGGAGAAAAAAAAAAGAGTTCTTTCTTTCACAAACATGTTGTCCATATTTAAATCAAACAGCTGCAAATAAGTCATTACACTGATCATATGCATTATGTACCCAAAACCCTTGTAGTTAAACTCCATAGATAACTATCTAGTACTTCAAACAATCTCAACAAGCTTCCCAAAACTTTTAGCAAATTCAAAATTATGCAAAATAAATTTTCTTTCTTTGACACACTCACGGATAACAAGAGAATAGGTTGATGGCTAATTGAGAACTACAGGTACCCAAAATATGGATAGCAGAATATATCCATGTGAAGCTAATAAGGAAATTGATTTATGGATAGCATAAATATATCCATGAGAAGAAATGAGAAAATAGCAGAAAAATGCCCAAAACTACCCCATCGTTTAGGTCTAGTTACTCTGAAATTTGGAGAATTGTTGGCTCCAACACTAATTCTATATTACACACAGCCTTCATCAACATGAAGTCATAGAAAAAGTCGAGAAACACTAGTTATAGTCAAGGCAAACAACAAAACTTTGGCCCCTTCAAGGCTTCAAACACAATTCTATACTAAAAGAAATCAAGAAAGACAGTTAAAAAATCTCCCTTTCTGTTCAAAATAGCATGCAATTTCTTAAGCAGTAGAAAAATCTTGAGAAACAAAAATGATGGAACCAAAATTCAAAGAAGAGGTCAAAATAAAGCAAAAATGTTTTTACTTAAACTAGTCAAATCCATGCCAGCTTTTAACTAACAAACATTGAAAGCAGCTTGGAAAACTCCTCAATTCTCAATCACAGGACCAAAATTTATTTATTAATTCTTTCTTCTTGGACCATTGCCTATTTTTCTTTCTTCTCAATTATACATTTCATTTGGCAAAATGATGAAGAATGCAGAGGACCTAAAATTGATGTAGCTAAAGCATTTTATTGGAAGGCTCCAGGTCATGTGTAGACAATTTATGAACTAATGAATTATAATTTACATGGAATGTAGGAAGTGACATTTGGAGTTTCTAATCCCCCCCCCCTCTTTATCCCTTTATCTAAAAGCATGCAACACTGTATAACTTCACAGAATACCTAAAAGTTAGACTACATTTATTAATGGGGAGCTTATTTTTCATTTTTGCCTAGACACAAAGCAATAAGGATATAACTAATGTTTAAGCCATTCGTACACAGAAAATTCCTATAACATAAGGTATTGCATGCAATCCAACTATGGACAGGTGGTGGAGGATCAAATCTTCCTATTTGGAAATGCTCAATGCCAGTCTAAGCAACCATTACACCTGTCAAAAAAGTCAGCAATAGTTTAGAGGACAAGATACGACAACATAACCTCTGGAACAACATAAATTTTAATATCATTAGAAATTGGCAATGTTCCTGAGATACGAAAAATGTTCCCTACCAGGTCCTAATTAAACTCAATAACATGGCCCTCGATGACAATTTTTAACTAACTGAATACACCTCAAGTTACAAAGGAACACAGAAGTATAATTTCAAGGACAAGCTAAACGTCTAACGGTTTCTAGAATTCATGTTTGATTACTCCAGTGAGCTAAAATTTTACCAAAACAGAAGCAGGAGCAATGAGCTATTTAGATCCCACCATAATTTTATTTTAAACATAAGCTTAAAGCAAGCAAATTCATATAAGAGGAAGTTCTTTTCTCTAGTTATTTGTCAGTAAAGTAGCCTCTTTCCATGTGTATTAAAATGAATACAGTTTATATGCCATTTTCATTTACCAATTTCCAAATTTCACTTAAGTTTCAATAGTCATATTCTAAGCCTGCATACGTGGTTGATTGGAGCCATACTTTTCCATCCACAACATATAAAATGTTCAAAAAAAAAAAAAAAAAAAGAAGAAGAAGACATGCTTACCATTATCAGTACAGAGGCTGGGCGGAGGACATACAAGTTGCAGGCCATTATTGTCTACAACTTGATTTAGACGAGCCCTGACATATTGGTTTGAAGCAACACTACCAGAGACAACCTAGAAGAGGCATAACAGAAGATGGTCTCACTCTCAGACATGTCAAAAGAGGCAAAAGGAAACTAAAATAAAGTAATAAAGTGAAGAACCCATATCAAAACATATGTATTTTAGCCCCAGAACCCATATCAAAGTATACTTAACAGAGGAAGACTAATCAACAACCTTAAAAATGTATAATCTGCAATTCCACCATGGTGCCAATTATGATAAAAAGATAAGGCAAGGGGAATCAAGGGGGAAAGGATGCATATTAACACTAAACGGGGTTCCTTGCATAAAATTGCACTTCAATTTTCAAAATCAATAAGGAAAAAAAAGAAAGAAAGAAAACCCCCATCAAAACTCAGAATCTAAGGTATTTAAAAAGCGGGGAAATTGCATATCACAAATAACACATTACATAACATAAGCATATCACAATTAACCGAGTTCTAGACCTTGAAAAAGAAAGTAGAGAATACAAAATACAAAACCCAAACCTTGAAAGACAGGCTTCTTGAGACCCAGAGATGAAACTGTTAGGAGATTAACGCTGTCAGCGACCTAGTTGAAAGTGAATTAGGCATACTAACCAAAACAGTGAGGCTAGACAGAGAAGAGGAGTGCCGGTGGTTTAAGGCTGGAATTAGGGAGATCGATTAAGCAGAGAAGGAGGAGGCCGGCGAAAACGAAAGTGAAAGGAGTTTTGGTGCAAAAAAAATTGGCGTCTCTAATACTAAAATTTTAGCACCTTTTTTTTTTTTTTTGCTTATAAATAAAATTACACGCAAGTTTTTTTGGGAAAATATTATACTTTAATTATGACATATAATAAATGTTATTATATATATTTATTGTTACACTTAATTTTAAATTATTCCAAAATTATATTATTTAACTATATTTATAATATGTGTTAGAAAGTAAATGTCATAATAAATGTTTATTTTAACTTTAAAAAAATGTGCCATTAAAACAATGTCACAAAAAGCATTTTTTGTTGTAGTGAATTGACCAAAAAGAGAGTGGCCATGAGGAACAATTGCACAATATGATGGGAGAAAATTTTGATTTTACTCTACGTGCTAATAATTCTAATTTCTCTTTTATCACATAATTTTGTAGGTTCTCTCAATTCTTGGAGAACAATGGTTTAAATGATGACATGTAGAGTTTAACATACATTAAGGAGTTAGATCTTTCAATGCTATATCATATGAAATTCTTGGAGGATGTTAATAAAATTTACCCATAATTTTGTAGGTTCTCTCAGTTCTTGGAGAACAATGGTCCAAATGATGATGTGTGGAGTTTAACATACCTCAAGGAGTTGGATCTTTCAATGCTACATCATATGAAGTTCTTGGAGGATGTTAATAAATTTTACCCTTCACTTTAACACATGGGAGGTAACTTTGTAGTTGTAGTTAATCAATTAAAAAGTAATGATTTTTTTATCCCATCTTTAAAATCTACACTATTAGGTTCAAAGGAAAGTTTTCATGGTTACAATTCTTTAGAAGGGATAAATGGTAATTTCAATGTTGAAGTATTCTTTAGATTTAATTTGCATTTATGTGTTCAAAAATTAATTTATCCATCTAAAAAGATCCAAGAGAAGGGGGTTCATACATTTACTTCCATTCAACTAATATTCTCCGTGAACCTTGTTTCCTACAAAAACCTCCTTCTTTTAACTATCATGCCTACCTTCTCCACTAAGCATTAATATTTTCTACAAAGGGATGATAGAAAATATGATGAGTGGAAATAATTTGTATCATTATTTTGGTTTTGTTTTGTTCCTGGTGTTTTTTAGGATTTTAGTTCATTTTCATTGTAGTGTTTGGATTGCTTTGCTTTTGGCTTACTTAAGTCTTTGTGTCAAGTTTTATTTACTTTGATTTTTCTAACTATGTGATTTTCCCCAAGAAGGAGAATATTTTCCATCTTAAGTGTGGAGGAGCGAGTCTTGGTTTTTATTTGTTTTCTTAGGTTTTTTAGTAGTCTCTTGTTCTATTATGCTTTCTTTTGTTTTGGTGTATTTATTTTATTTTTTTTTTGGGTGCTTTTTGTGCTTGTTTTGTTTTGCAAGTTGGAATAAATTCTTCTTGGACAAGCTTTTCTCTCTATTCCAAATTTCATATTTTTAGGAGTGAAAAATATACTTCGGGAGTATTGCTTATCTTTTTACCCTTTTTATTGTTTTTGGTTTCTTTGGATATGCTTTATTGTGTTAATTTTTTGCCAATAACAAAATTATCCCGTTTAAGTGTAGGGAAGTGGTTTAGTGATATTCTTTGTCCAAGTTTTTATCAAATTCCTTGGTGCTTCTTGAAATTTTGAGTTGATTTAAAAAAAAAAAAATTGAACTTTGAAAATTTTGCATTGTTGGCTAAATAATTGAAAGTTTTCGGAAAATAGTGAGCTAAAATTTCAAAATTTGACTATTTTAGTATTGTTATTATTTTTCTTTTAGCATAAAAATTTGGTTTAAGACTTATTTGATTGAGTTTGGTTTTATGTAAACTTATATATTATGTGTGATATAGACTAAATCTTGAGAATTTGGATTAGACTTGTTTATATTTTAGTAGATGTTGTGACATCTTGTTTCTTAAGGATTGGTGTTGATTTTGTGATGAAGCATAGGTAAGGAATTTTTATTGATTTTTGTTCTATGATTTTCTGAACTAGTCCTTATTCTAAGTTTAAGTAAATAGGATGAGAGGTGAGGTTTGAGAGGAAAAAAATGTCTTGAGAAAAAAAGAACAAAGTAGAGGGATGTATGTACCCATTCTGGCAAAAGAGAAGCATAGAAAAAAGATAAAAAGTTGGGAAAAAAAAAGAAAGAAAATGTGAGGATGTAAGAAAATAAGAGTATGAGTGAAAATTAAAAAAAAAAAAAGAGGTTTAAAAATTTTAGGGGGCCAATCTAGAGAGAAGTAGCAGGTATTGTTCGATGTACTCTTTTAAGGCTATTAATCCCATATGAAAAGAAAAATTGTAAGAATATCCCTACTTTGATACTCAGATTATAGTAGTTTGAAAATTGAAGAATTGAAGTTGATTTATTATTTCTAACTTATATGAATCACAATGTTTTCATTCTTGACTTGAAGGATAGGGTGAAACATATTAAATGGACATGAACTTGTTTAACTCAACTTCGATGGCCTTGGGGATATCTATCTCAATATATGAGTTCAAATAAAATTAGCATGATTAAATAGTTGTTGGATTTTAAATTGAAAGAAAGATAATATCTTCACTATATTAGCCATTGACGCATAAATTTTAGGTGTATAAAAATAATCAAATTTAAATCCATCCCTTAGTCATATTTTAACTAAAACATTAATTCCAAAATACACATACGAGCAAGTATACTCATCGCAAGCGTAGCATAGGGAATTAACGTGTATCAATACTGAAAAAAACAAATACAAACTAATTAGTTTCCATTCATTATTTAATCGACTCAATAAAGTAATAGGATAATAAAGAGAAAAATAAAGAAATATATACAACTTAAGGATATAGGAATATGCAATTTAGACAACTATCTTAGAATATATGATAATGAATCATTTAGTAATTATTTCAAGTAATTATCATCTTGGCATCATGAAGGAATATGAAGTAAAATTCAATCGTTTCTCAAGTCGTGAATTCATTTAAATATACTCCACTTCTTTCCCAAACCATGAAATTACTACCTTTTGATTAAATTAGTAGATTTTCCAATCAAACCAACATAACCAAAACATACATTAAACTCACTTCCTCATGAATATGAAATTAGCTAATGACCATTTGCTCAAGGTGAAATCAATTAATCCTTGATCACTTTAGTCCTTTAATCTTAACTTCATTTCCTAAGTCCATTAAGATTTGACAAATACGAAATCAATACAATGAACTCCTAACATCGTTTTCCAAGTAATTAGAAGAACCCGCATCAATAACCAATGAAATAAGTAATCAAATACCAAAGATGATAGAAAATTGATCAAATAACTAAATTAACACAAAACTATGAATCTCAAAATAATGTTAAATTATGAATAAAACATTGAATACATCATTGTTTAAGAATAAGAAAATAAAGTTAAAAAAAGTACTCATAAATAAGTCTCATTCTTCTCCTTTGAAGAATCTCCTGAATAACCCTCCTTGAATAGTGAATCTCTCATATTTTGAGTGATTGGAATTTTTTTATCTTGGATTCACCACTTTTCTCTTGTATTTTCTCTTGGTTTTTTAGGTTTCTTTGATGCCAAATCCGTTGCTTAAGGAGTCTTGGCCGATTAGGATTCGAAAAATACCAAAATCTTTGGAAAATTACTAAATTCGTGCACAGGATTTCACTTCTTTAGAGCGGACATGGCACTAGGTCTAGTTGACCCACCTGGCGCCAGGTGTATTATTTATTTTCCCCTTAATTATGCTCTATTTTTCTCTAGCTGGACCAGAATAGACCTGGTGCCTGTGGTCTGTAAATTCTCTAGTTTTGCTCAAAATTAACTCAAATCTACACAAATTTGTCAAAAATACTTTGTACAAGCAAAATGTCAAATAGGAATGAATATGTCTAGTTATTACATAAAAAACATCTCACTTTAACCTCAAATAACTAGGAATATAGTGATGATTTTGGCCTTTATCAGCCATGTTCACAAAAATCATTTTGATTAACTCGTAATTTGCTTGGTTTGTTTAATTCTTATTTGCTTGAGGACAAGTAAAGCTTAAGTGTGGGGAAATGTGATAGGGGCTTAATGTATACATATTTTGAGGGTCATTTGTGTATATTTGTTATGAATTTGTGTTCAAATAATTATTGATTCCCACCATTTTTTCATTTTTTGTGTAGGATCTATGAAATGAAAAGATACAGAAATAGATGGTGAAAAGTTGTTAAAAAGGTGAAAAGAGGGCAAAACAAAAGGCTATTGGCATTAGTTGGATCATGAGAAACAGTGTCGGCCAATTTCTGCTGGAAAAAGGGCCAAAACGGAGCACCTTCAGAGCCCGGGTAGATTTGAGCCTGCCCTGGCTGCTAGGTTAAGCCGGTGCTAGCTCAATTCTGCCCAAATGCACAAAAATAGAGTATAGCCAATGCCAGTTGCTTCGGAGAAGCTATAGCCAACTGATTTCACGAATCTGACATGAAAAAGGAGTTTTTGAGCAATTTTAGCAACCAAAACTCCTATATAAATAAGAGAACATTAAACCCTTATTTAGTTAGTCTTGGGGGCTTGAAAAGCCCTTAGAGAACTCCTAGAGAACTTAAAGAAACATTATGAGGAGGAAGATCAAAGGGATTCTTGGAGAACAAGAGGAGGTTACACAAGAAGTTTTCAAGGAGAAGATTGAAGTTTTCTTGTCTATAAATGTTTTCTTTTTCTATTCCTTCTAATTTATTGAAAATTTTGGTTTATATGTTTTAATTGTATTTGATAATATTAATTTCTTAACTCTATGATTCTAGATTGAATTTCTATTTCGATCTATTGCATTTAAATTCTAAATATTTGATTACTTGAACATATTGTTATTGTGATTTTGTTGGTTCTTTTCTAATTAACTGGAGAGAGAAGTTAGGAGAGTGACACCAACTAATTAATTCATTATTTGTTAACTTTTAGCTAACTCGAGAAAGAGGTTAAAAAGTTAGAACTTGATAATAATAATAATAATAATAATAATAATAATAATAATAATAATAATAATAATAATAATAATAATAATAATAATAATAATAATAATAATAATAATAATAATAATAAATTAGTATACCTAGAGATATGGATATTTATTTCTTCCATAGGAAAGACTTTATTATTGTCTAGAGATAGGGACATTAATTGTTAATTTGAGAGTTAGGAATATTGCTTAGAGATATGGATATTTTTTCTTTCATAATTTGAGTTATTCTTAATGCTTGTTAGATTTAATTAGGGAGGTAGAGATATCCTTTGATTAATCTAAAAATAGGAATTTAATAACTCAAGATAGAGTGAATTCACCATTTAAACTCACTTTGGTATTTAAATTGGGAATCAATTGGTTGAAAGATGTTTTCTTGACTTGTCATAGAATTGAGGTATTTCTTCATTACATGCCTTTTCTCTTTGTTTTTATTCGTTGATTATCCTTATAACTTTTCTTGTGTAACTTGATTTTCTTTAGTATAGTTAGTTTATTTAATTTCTTTTATTGGCTAAATAATAAAGATTAGGATAAAGTAAGATGAGAGCCTAAATTCCTGTGGATTTGATACTTGCTATTCCTTACACTCTATGATGAGTATACTTGCCAATATATTGGGTTTTAGTAGTTGGCATTTTATTTAAAACTTGATTGATTGTGACCTTTGTTGATAATATTTCCAATACTAAAAAAACACGCATCATAATACTTAGAATTAATATTGATGGTAGTGATGACTTTGCAGGAATACTTTGCAGGTTTAAATTTCTTTTTATATGACTGTTGCGTTTGATAATAGTGGTGAACTAGAGGTGCTTAGTTGGAGGACCTTTGTATCTTTCTATAATATATTTTTAATTATTATCCAAACTTAAATGGATTGTATAGATGTCAAATTCGAGTGGATAGTAAAGGTGGGAGAAATGAAGTAGGCTATTGTGAATACATTTGACAAGTCATTAAGAGTAATTGAATTTATCGGGAGGTAAGAGATAAAGGAAGAAGGAAAAATTACGTTGGTTCTCTTGCATTCCTAATTAGATTGGAATAAGATAGTTTGGTTAAAAAGGTATTTCTAATGCATTTAAAATTAAGAATTTACCATTATTTTATATATATTAGAATTAAGAAGTTACACTTACTATATTTTATGTTGATTAAGAGTCATATAATTTAGTACTTATATATTGGTAGAGTCTTGAACTTTTCAATGTATCTTGATTTGTTCTATTGTTCTAGTAATATGAAGCGTGTGGATATAACTTAGGTTAGTGCATGAGTAGTGCGAGATAGTATGTTTATAAAGAGTTTAGGTAAAATACAAAAAATGCCCTTATGTAAATCTTTTGGTAGCTATTATTAAAGTATGTTGTAAATTTCATCACGGACATAGGCTTAGTTAAATAATTCCAACAACGTAAATCTTTTGTACCATATTTTATTTTTTATGTTTGTTTTTCTATTCTTATTAACTATCCCAATTTAGATTCTCCAACAAGGAGAATAAGAGCCTAGATTTCTAGGGTTTAGGAATTTTGATATAGTGAAATTTGATGAAAAGAATAGTTAAGATAGTAGAAAAATAGAAAAGTACTACCCTCTTGAGATTGGCATGTAAGTCAATAATTTTTTATAGATAGCGTTATGTCTAAATTAAGAAGGGTTATTAGACTTTGGTAAAATTACTCACATAATTATACAGTCTACATGAATTGAACAAGTTATGACCAAAAATATCTTATAGTGGATCTAAGGTAGGAAAATCTAAATTAACGGTTATGGTTGCCATCAACGACCATGTACTTATTGAAAAAAGAAAGATGAGAGTTAGTTAGTAATATGATGATGCTGACATATACAAAGATGCCCTAACAGTCATCATGCATATGGATACTTTTTCTAAGATAGATTTTAGATTTCGGATATCGACTTTAAGACTAATTAGCTTTGACTTGAAAGAAAGTATTTTTTGTTGGAATGTATGCCCACTAAGACTATATTTTTTATGTAATTTTAATTAAATTACTAAATAATTTATTCTCATAAATTGTTTGTGTTTTCACATTTTATTTTATGCACAGTTTAGTTAGAAAAGACTCATTGTGTTAAAGTATGTAATTTATGTGAATGGAGGTCTTTCATAGTAAGGTATGGGTCTTGGGTTACTTAATACATAAATTATTGTTCTTAACCGGATAATGAGAATAGGAATCTCATCATGATAAGGTTATTATGTTATGAATTTTAGGTAGGGAATAGCTTACCTTTAGCTAGTGAGTGGTCTTCTCACTTCATAACATAAGCGTATTTCAAATACGTAGAACTGGACCTGTAGTAGTGGTTTCTAAAAGTATATGGTGAAACCAAAACTACTACTGTTACAACTTGGACTTATACCCTACAACTTGAGCATGGGTTGGTGCCTTGGCAAACCTGAAAACATGTACTTTGATATACTATAGTTGAGGTTCTATTATAGGACCAATATACTTGTATGTTGAGTATATATGATTAGTTAGTCAAGACAAACTTATACAAAATAGCTTCTACGCTATATCGCTCCCTGAGACTGTTCGAATAATCTAATAATCTAGGGTCTTGGGGAACATGACTTGAATATTTGCTTTAGGGTAGCTCCCTTGGAAAGAAAAAACATTTTAGAAAGTCATGGATCATTGGACTAGAGGTAAAATGATGATAGATGTCATTTGGAGAGGTGTTAGTACACTCTTCCTCTCTGAATGTACAACGTTACGTAGAGGGGTATATTTGTCATAACACCTGTAGGTCAGAGACATTACTAACTCAATATTGTCCTTGAGATCAATATTTTCTTATGGTGATAGTAGAAAATATTTAAAATGCATAATACAATTATTTCTATAGTAAGGGTATTTTAGTTATCTTAGTAGCCAAGGCGATGTGTCTTTTGGTCCTTGTAATAGCCCATAAGTCTTGATGGATTTGGGTAGAGAAATTAGACTTGAAATAAAATGAATTTTATTTTACTTAAGTAACTTGATTTATTTATTTGGTTAAAATAAAACAAAAGGTCCAAAGAGAGAATTAATTAATTATTTTATTAGGCTAATTAATTGTTCAGTGCTTGAGTCTAGATTGAATAATTGAAATTAACCTGGGCTAAACTATAATAGACTACAAGTATTGGATTGGTTTATTTGGGTTGTATAATTAATTATTTATTAGGCTTATTATTGGTCCTAGTTTAAATAATTTATTTGGCCCAATAGCTTAGACCTAAGATCCAGTAGGCTACCTAAGCTTGTTTAGCATCGGGCTAACCAGTTTAGCAGATGGTTGAGAAATACAAGTCTGGTTCAATTTTTAAACTCTCGAATGATAACTAGATATAGAGTTTAGATTAATAAAAAACTCTTTAAGGCTATCAGGGTTCGAAGATATGGTTGAAAGAACTATGATTCCTTGAACACAATGGGTAAAGTTTTTTCCTGAGGTCTGTTTTTCTCTACTAGAGTTCTTTCTCTGTGTATCGTTTTTTTTTTCCAAAAAAAGATACAGAGACAGAGTAACACTTCTCTTGGTATTGCTAATTAGTAGATTGCCAAGTGAATATTTAAGGTCAATTTTCTTTCTCTCAATTGTCTTTCACTGGGTCTTCAGACAGTGGTTATATTTTGAAAATCAAGAGTCCAACGTGTAGTGGTGGAGCTAGAAATTTAACTCAGTGGGGTTAATTCCTAGTGTAAAAAATTATAACATAGAGATTATCATACATGATATACATAATATTATCACAAGAATATATAGAGAAATAACAAAACTACATATTTATATAAAACTTAATTTACAATTGTCCATGACGAGTTTTTATATTTTGAAACCATTGTACAATGGCTTCATTATCAATACTATTAAGTACACATCTTTCAATATATGTAACCAAACAATTATTTATCAGGCTATCTCCCATTCAATTTCTCAACTGATTCTTCACAATTTTCATTGTTGAAAATGATCTTTCCACACTCACAGTTGCCATGGGCAAAAATCAAAGCTAATTTCACTAGCAAAAAAACTAAGGGGTAAATAATATTTTTCTTTGTCTCAACCAATTTCTCAGCAAGTTGACCAACATCTTTGATATTCAAAAATGCAGTATTAGAGTGCATATCAATGATATAAGTTTTAAGATGATTGTCAAGTTCTTATTGAATTGGTTGTTGAGCTCTTGAAGTTACCTGTCTATAACAACATAGAATAAGTCAACCTGATAATGATGTAAGTTAGAGATATTAGTAGCTTTACGACATGATCTTCCTTGGAGGTACATAAATCTCATTCATGCAAGGAATCAAGATACTTTGTTTTTCAAAAAATGAAGTCACTTCACCTAGTAAATCATCCCATCCATCATCTCTCATCGTTTGTAAGTATTGCTTGGAATTTTTACCAATTCCATAGCATTAACCATGTCTTGGTCCTTTCTTTGCAAAGCCTTTTGATGCGTTCAGACTTAGGTATAAAAATCATACAAAACTAAGCACATTCCCAATCAAGTTCAAATTAAAATGTTAAACCCAAATCACATATATGAGCAAGCGTACTTATCATTAACTGAGCATAGGGTTAAAACAAATGTCGATCCTCAAGGAACAAGTAGACATTAATTACCATTCTTTTATTATTTAACCGATTCGATAAAGTGAAAAACAAATAAAAAGAAAATTAAAAAGGAAAAATAAAAATAATAACAAAAAATGTATATGTCAAGGATGTAGATTTATGTAATTCAAACTATTGTTTAGATAAACATGATCTTAAAGAACTTAACCATTATTATAACCAATCATTCTCTTAGCACCATGAAGGATGAAGGTAGACTCACTTTAATGATCAATCCATGAAATCACCATCTCCTAGATAAATTAGAATCACTTGGTCCGTCTTAACTAATTCATCCAAAAGACGCATTAAACACAATCCTTAATTAAATTCCCTTGTTCTCAGCGAATTTAGAACATGAAATTAATCAATGAACCCTTGGTCTCGGAAGACATCAATTAATCTTCAATTACCAGTTCTTAAACAATCAACCCCCTTTGGTCCAGCAAGTCAATTGCCAACAGAATATGAAACTACTAAATCGAAACACCCATCAACCCCCCATTTGGTCCAGCAAGTCAATTGCCAACAGAATATGAAACTACTAAATCGAAACACCCATCAACCAAAGGCAAGTCAATGGATAGAATCAACTACTAATCTCGTAATAAGCATAAGTAATTGAATACCAAGAATAATAACCAATTAATCAAAAGATCAAATAACTCTAGAAATCATGAATATCTAAAACAATATCGAGTTACAATAAAACAATTAACATATCATTGTTCAAGAAAAAGAAAACAAAGTAAAAGAAAGAACTCATAGACAAGCCTCCTTCTTCTTCCTTTGAAAACCTTCTTGTACAACCCTCCTTGAACTTTGAAGAATTCCCCTTGGACTGAGTAATTTTCTATGATGATTAATGAATTCTCCTATTTTCCCCTGCGTTTTCCATCTATTTATAGGTTTAAGAGGCGTCTAAACTCGTAGGTACAAAGTTCTTAGCCGAGTAGAAGTTGAAAGCTGCTAAAACTCTTCAAATTTCCAAATACAAGTAGAAAGATCGCAGCACCGCCTCAGGGACAGACCACAGCTGACGCCGCCTTGGTTCTGTTTCTGCACTCGTCCGTCGATTTTTCTCCGAATTGTGCACATACATTCCAGAGTGCAGCAGGCGCCGGTTCTAACCTTGCAGCCGGCGCCGCCTTTGCTCTACTTTGCGATGGTTTTGGTTTGTTTTACCCCAAATCCTGAAGTAATGACCAAAATACCTTTCCAAGGGTAAAATCTCAAATATGAAAGAATATAACTAGTTATTTCACAAAATGTATTACAAAAGAGCCTCAAATAACTAAGCAAAGTATAACCAATTTAGCTCCTATCACATTCTCCCACACTTAACTCATTGCTTGTCCTCAAGCAAAGTATCAAGAACAAGTAGGAAAAACACAAGGTTTTAATCATTCAATCAATTCTAAAACCATATCTTCAATGCTTTCTTTATTCATGAACATAAAACATATGATACTAAATCTTTCACAGCCAATGCAAGTCTTGTGTAGTGATAAATGACTTAGTAGAACCATCTCAATACTTTACAATATTCTCAAACCATTGGAAATAAGTCAGTTTAAAAAGAGTATGCATTCCATATGTTTACTTTTCATACACTCTCTCCACTAATCTGAGACATATCATGATTCTACTTAGATCAAGTAGGACTTTTAAACTTGTAATGTAAGGCTAAAGGTTTGTAATGTGACTTAGCAAACGAAGGATATTGGAACATCAAAAGTCAAAGAAAAACTGAGAGTAAGCAAGAAAAAGATACCCAAAGTAAACTTATAATTCCCAACTCTTCTTGTTCTCCTATTCCACGAATCAATCAAACCATAACCTTAAATAACAACCCTTATGTATTTCAAGCAAATCTTGCATTGTCCTTCTTTTTCTTTCACCTCTTCTTATTATCAACTCTTTTCCTCACAAGATCACTCAATTTTCTAGCAATGGTGTCAAGTGTTTTATATGAACTTACTTTTACAATTCACTCACCATCCCTTTCGTGATCTTTTTCCTCTTCTTTTTTTACAATGCTTTTTTCAATTCTCTTTCTTTTACTCCTCTTTTGTTTTCACTACTGCTATTCTTTTCTTTTTCACTCACTTTTCTTTCTAGTAGCTTGTTGTTTTCTCTTATTACTTCCTCTCTTTTCTTTTCTTCTTTCTCATCTTTTTCAGCTCACCATTCTTTTCTTTCTCAATTTTCTTCAACTTCTTCCTTCCATTCCACTTCCTTTCTTTTCCTAGCTCCACTCATAATTGATCCATGACTGAAAGTAACAAGTCATGATCTCCATCCCTGCATTTTTTCCAACATACATATACTTTCGTTCTTCAAGAGTATAAAGATTTGGAAATTATACAAACTCTCAGCACAAGGAATGGACAAAATATCGTAACGGGTTTTAAAGAAAGAAATCACCAATTTAGGCTCAAAATAGGCACTAGGGATAATATAACAATAGGTAGGCTTGAAAAGTTCAAACTATCCAAAGAAGGTCTATTACCGTCATCCCTAAGTTAAATCATGAATGTCTTTTTTATTTCGCCTCGAGAGGTATTCAAGTAAGTTCTAGAATGTTACATGAATTTTAGAGAAAAACAGGCTTAAGAATAATGCACAACATTTGATCAAGAACTACTTTGTCCAAGTGAGTGCAAAAAGTCATGCATAAACCATCAATGATCTAGAACATATGCTCTATAATCCATCATAAAGACATGCACTGAAAAAAATACAGCTTGAAATTGAAAAAACTTGAAAAATCCCGCATGCAAGAATATGTATCCCAAGAATATGTATAGAAGAATTGTCAATCAAACAACTCCCCCACACTTAAACTGGATATTGTCCTCAATGGCCAAATAAATATAACCAAAACAACCAATACCATAGGACCAAACGAAATAAAGGAGAAGAGATAGAAAAAACAAACTTCCATTCATTGTGGCGTACAAGAGCTGAATGCATGAAAAGGGAGGCAGCATCAACGTACCTAAAAAAAAAAGAAAATACTAAAGCATAACAACTAGAAAAGAAAATAAAGTAAAGACAAATGAAATTGAGAGACAACGAATGGAAAGCCAAACTAATTAAAACAAAAACATGAAAAGAGAAAGGAAACAAAAACAAAAGTGAGCAAGAACGCATCATCAATCCTCCACAGCATCATCATCCTCCTCATCCTCCTCCTCATCAGCGAGTGTAGAGGGGCCTGCACCATTATGTGGCCTAGGAGGCTGCTGTCTCAATTCAGTCAACTGCTGCTCCATGGTAGCTTGCCATCGTGCCATATCTTCCATAGTACCCTGCAAGCGTAGGAGCACCTCCATTTGCTGGTCGAGGAGCCCCAATACAGTGGTCTCAAAGTCCATCCAGGAGTGGGATGAGAACGGCCAGCTCTAGCACGTGCCGGTGGTGGTGGCTGCTCCTCCTCCGCTGTAGGTGGCCTTTCCTGACCGGGATGTTGGACCTCAAAGGGAGTGAGCCATTTCTTCAGCTCCGGGCTGTATTTGTATCTGCAACTCATAAGAGTGTGCTCAGTGACCATATCGTGCTCAGTGGTAGCCTCCATGAGTTCTCCCTCAAGACTCACCCCAAAGTCCTTTAGAATCTTTATTATAACCAAGGGAAAAACAAAGGCTTTTGTGGAGAGACGGTGATGAACAACCTCCCTAATAGATTGGATGATCAAAGGAGTAAGAGGGATAGGTAATGTGTTCATCATCTGGTGTAGAATATAAGTGTCAATAAGCCTAGTTTCATTGAAACCACTAGCACGGGGAACAACATTAAACCCAAACATGTACACCAGCACACAGAAGTTGGCTGCCAAGTCATTGTTGGAATAAAAAGTGTTAGCTTGGAAGGCATTATGCTTATATAAGCCTAGGGTTGCTCGCGTCCCCCTAACATCCCAATTCGGGTCCGAAAGAATCTTTTGATTATTCACATCAATCCTTTGCCAAGTATCATCGTCATAAATCTGGAGGAGGAGAGATAATTGGTTTTGAGTGTTGACAATAGGAACTCCTTTCACTCTTGTTTCAATATGCGGGAGATGTTTATTACCCTTGTCCGTCATATTAGCATAGAATTCCTTGACAAGCACGGGGCAAAACTTCCCTTTCAATTGCACTATAGATCCCCAACCTAGTCGTCTAAACATCATTCCTAATTTAAGTGCCCGGTCTAAGATGGGGGAGAAAGTACGCTCAACAATAATCTTATTTGAAGCTCTCCTACTATACCATTCCTCACAAGAGGCATCGACAAACTCAATAGGTCTAAGAGATAAAGGATCAACAAATGATGGAACTGAGGATGAGGAAGGTCTCGCCCTTTTAGATGGTTGACTCCTCGCTCTAGACATGGTCACAAAAGGAATGGAATACTAAGAAGACAGAATAGGTATGCTCAATCACTTAAGAGAGTATAGCTACCCCTACACAGATATATCTCAAATTTCACACAACCTTCAACCAAGCTCACAATCCACAAACCACAACTCCTTCAATGTATATCAACTCCAACACCCAATTCAATCAACCACTTTCACCCAATGCAACACAACCTTTAGGCTCTTATATACATGGGCAAGCAAAAGATGAAAGCTTTTTGCGAAAATCTACTCCATTTGCTTGTGGATTGAATGTGCTATTGTTGTGAAAAATCAAAGCTTTTGATGTGTTTGATCCGTAGGATCAATAAAAAAGAAGGTAAGAGATGTTATGGAAGTGTTTAGAAGTTGAAAAATCAAACTTTGGGCACTAATAGATGTGAAGCCGGTGCGGGCTTGAGAGATTTTGCCAGGGAGAAGGGAGGTTTTTTGAAGAAAAAGTGACCAAAAGGGCCCTTTAATTATGTTCCTCCTGACAGGAACCGACCTGACTCTTGGAGCTGGCGCCAGCTCTGTTCTGTCCGGTTCAAATTTTTTTTTTTTTTAATAAACATGCAAAAACACATGGATGCTGAATAAAAATACTATAAATTAAAAATTGTCCTTAACACAAAATAAAAAGTAAAGAAAAGAGGAAAGAACTGCTTTGAGATTTTTCACGGTTGTGATCCCGTGGATTTTCTTCCGTATTCCCTGGTAGTGTTCCTGCTTGACGATCCCCCATGAGTTTGGCTAGTTGACCAATCTAATTTTCTAAATTGCGCATGGAAGCCTCTAGGTTCCTTGTTGTCACATTGACTCCTTGGAACTTAGCCTTCGTAATGCGTACCAATTGGCCAATCAATTCTTCCAATGGTGGTTTTTGAGGTGTTGCCGTGGTGTTTATGGAGTTTGGATTCTTTTGGTTACCTCCAAAATTGAAAGAACTTTGCCTAGGTGGATTCCCATTGCTCCAAGAGAAATTAGGGTGATTTCTCCAGCGAGGATTATAGGTAGAGCTATATGAATTGTTACCTGGCCGGATATTACCTGCAAAGGCCGCTTGTTCTGGAGCTTCTTGGAGTGACCCCATCTTTTGGCATTCATGATTGGGGTGCCCTTCTCTATAGAAATCGCAATTGACTTTTAACACTTGGCCTTGAGGCATCACCAACTGCTCCATATTTTGGGTTAAGGCGTCTACCTTAGCCTCTAATGCTGCCACAGCATCCACTTTATGTACTCATTGCATACGAGCCTTTGACCTTGCACTTCCCCAAGAATAGTTATTAGAAGCCAAATTTTCAATAAGTTCAAATACCTATTCCGGGGTCTTATGGTTGATGGAACCCCCTGCAGAAGAGTCCACCACTTGCCGTGTTGCAAACGTGAGGCCATTCAAGAAGATAAGCATTTGCATCCCCAGCTCGAATCCGTGGTGTAGGCATTTTCTTAACATTTTCTTAAATCTCTCCCAACTCTCATATAAGGGTTCAGAATCTAGTTGTTGGAAGGCGAAGATTTCATTCCTAAGCTTGGCTGTCCTAGCTGGAGGGAAATATTTGGCCAAAAAATTTTCAGCGAAGGCATTCCAAGTTGTGATGGAACCTGTAGGTAAAGACTTTAACCACGATTTAACTCTATCTCTTAAGGAAAAGGGAAAAAGTCGTAATTTAATGGCATCTTCAGAAACACCATTCATCTTGAAGGTATCACAAATCTCAAGAAAACTGGCTAAATGAGCATTGGGATCCTCTTCCGGTAACCCGTCAAATTGAACCATATTCTGCACCATTTAAATAATGTTGGGCTTTATTTCAAAATTGTTGGCATCTACCCTAGGTCTAGTGATACTCGAGCCTGAGCCCGAGATTGCGGGTTTCACAAAGTCGTCCATAACTCTCCTATCATTCCTAGCATTGTTGTGTTGGGCACCATCCATCTCGACAATCAGATTCCCTTGAATTGTTTGGCGAATTTTTGTTAATGTCCTCTCGATTTCATGGTCAAAATTGACTATCTCGTTGTTGGATTTTTGAGTCATGTACCAAGGGTAATACCTAAGAAAACAAGAAGCAAGTTTAGAGATATAATTAATGGTTAAAATAACATAAATACAAGGTTACAAAGTTAGTAATTCAAACTCAGTCTAAGTTAGTTGGTTAAGTTAGGTTAGGTTACAAGGTTATACAAGAATACACAAAATACAAAAGATAGTGTCGTTTTGCAGAAAGAACAAATATACATATTTACCTATTGACATATTTACATATTTACATGGTTAAATCAACAAAATTCGAGTTTTCATGCTATTGTTCCCCAGTAACGGCGCCAAAAACTTGATGCGTTCAGACTTGGGTATAAAAATCATACAAAACAAATCACATTCACAATCAAGTTCAAATTAAAATGTTAAACCCAAATCACACATATGAGCAAGCGTACTCATCATTAACTGAGCATAGGGTTAAAACAAATGTCGATCCTCAAGGAACAAGTAGACATTAATTACCATTCTTTCATTGTTTAACTGACTCGATAAAGTGAAAAATAAATAAAAAGAAAATTAAAAAAGGAAAAAAAAAACAAAAACAAAAATATGTATATGTCAAGGATGTAGATTTATGTAACTCAAACCATTGTTTAGACAAACATGATCTTAAAGAATTTAACCATTATCATAACCAATCATTCTCTTAGCACCATGAAGGATGAAGGTAGACTCACTTTGATGGTCAATCCATGAAATTACTATTTTCTAGATAAATTAGAATCACTTGGTCCGTCTCAACTAATTTATCCAAAAGACGCATTAAACACAATCTTTAATTAAATTTCCTTGGTCTCGGAAGACATTAATTAATTACCAGTTCTTAAACAATCAACCCCCTTTGATCCAGCAAGTCAATTGCCAACAGAATATGAAACTACTAAATCGAAACACCCATCAACCCCCTTTGGTCCAGCAAGTCAATGGATAGAATCAACTACTAATCTCGTAATAAGCATAAGTAATTGAATACCAAGAATAATAACCAATTAATCAAAAGATTAAATAACTCTAGAAATCATGAATATCTAAAACAATGTCGAGTTACAATAAAACAATTGACATATCATTGTTCAAGAAAAAGAAAACAAAGTAAAAGAAAGAACTCATAGACAAGCCTCCTTCTTCTTCCTTTGAAAACCTTCTTGTACAACCCTACTTGAACTTTGAAGAATTCCCCTTGGACTGAGTAATTTTCTATGATGATTAATGAATTCTCCCATTTTCTCTTGCGTTTTCCATCTATTTATAGGCTTAAGAGGTGTCTAAACTCGTAGGTACAAAGTTCTTGGCCGAGTAGAAGTTGGAAGCTGCTAAAACTCTTCAGATTTTAAAAAACGCGTAGAAAAATAGCAGCACCGTCTCAGGGACAGACCACAGTCGGTGCCCCCTTAGTTTTGTTTCTCCACTCGTCTATCGATTTTTCTCCGAATTGTGCACATACATTCCAGAGTGCAGCCGGTGCCGGTTCCAGCCTTGCAGCCGGCGCCGCCTCTGCTCTGCTTCGTGACGGTTTTGCTTTGTGTTTACCCCAAATCCTAAAGTAACGACCAAAATACCTTTCCAAGGGTAAAATCTCAAATATGAAAGAATATGACCAGTTATTTCACAAAATGTATTATAAAAGAATCTCAAAAAACTAAGCAAAGTTTAACCAATTTAGCTCTTATCACCTTTGACAACTCATTTGTACTCCAGCACATTTCTCATCAAATGAAGGGTAAAAATAAAATCAAAAGACTAAATCGATTGCAACAACACTTGGGCTTCAACTCTTTGCTCAGAATTCAATCCTTCCTCAACAATATTTTCAAGTACATCAATAGTAGATGAGAACAAGATTATTATGTTAATAACATGCCATAATGTGAATCCCATCTAGTATCATCAACACGTTTAAGACTAACTTCTTGATTTAAGCCTTTTCCATTTGTAAGTTCACCATTATTCAATGCCTCAAAATATCCTGACAGCTTGTCTTTCTCTAAGATTATCATGTCTTTTATATGAAACTCCAACAACATTGATAAAAAAAAAATTATAATTAGAAAATAGTTAAGCAACAGGATTTTTATTTTTTGCAATTGTTACAAGAGTTATTTGAAATTGATGAGCAAAGCAATGAATATAGAAAGCAAATTATTTTCCTTCAAAATCAAGCTTTTCAAACCATTAAACACCACACATGTTGCTAGCTCCATCATAGCCTTATCCTTGTAATCTTGATAAACTTAATCCATGCTTGGAAAATAATGACCCAAGTGCTTCTTTAAGTGACAAAGCAATTGTCTCAAAGACATGTACAATACCTAAAAAGCGCAAAACTACACAACCTCTTTTATTCAAACAGCACAAGATAACAGCCATTTGTTCCTTATTTGATACATCACGAGATTTATAACCAATACAGTAAATAAATTATCACCCAACTCATTAATCATAGCATTTGTTGTCTCACTTGCTGCAGCAATTATAATTTTAGTATGAATATCATGAGCTATTAGCTTTATATTGCTATGAGCATTCTTTAAAATAACATTTTTAATTGCCTCATTGTGATCAACAAGAAAATACAAGAGTTCAGGAAAATTTCCTTAGCTACTTGATTCCTCTGATGATTCATTTTGTCCATGAAAAGCTATTCCTTAAAAGAAATCAAAGACTATCTATTGAAGTAGTCATCCTTGGTCTATATTCATTTCAGGCTTGATTTGATTGCTTAACTAAAACAGATTGGATATGCTGATTTTGATTCATCAATTCCTCACATTTCTTATGAGCTTGATTGTGAGCACTATTTGGACCACCTACATGAATTCTCAATCTATCTTTCTTATTCCAATTTGAAAAACCTTCAAGAATAAATGAATCTCCACCTCCTTATTTTCCAATACGATCAAGTCTAAAAAGAAAATAGTATAAACAAAAGATAACATCATGTGATATGCTATATTCCAACCAACCATTCTCATCAAACCAATTGGGATTAAATTGACGCAACACATTTCTAATACTTGTTTGTGGAAAATTATGATTATATGGTTGACAAGGTCCTTTTTGCAAGTAAAACCTTCTTACCTTATCTTGGTCATTAGGATGACATTCTGATATTCTTGTACGAAGACTTGGATTTGAAGGTAGACTTTCTAAATCAATTTCAATATAAGCTTACTTTGAAGATTGTTTTTTTATCTCCTTGATGACTACAATTGGGCATTGGTACATTATGTGAACATTGCACGCCTGTGATTGAACTGTTAACTCAATTTAATACATCCACCCCAGGACATAAATAAAGGACTTAAACAAATAACATAAAAACATTCACACAAGCACTATTTTTAGCAAGAGATATAAAGCAAAATTTTTTATCTCAACATGCGCGGTTTACTCAATGCGACATTATTGCTTTAGCATAATGACGTTTTACTACCAGCTAGGAGTGATGTTTTTTATATGTAGCATGGCTTTAGTCAATGACATGTTTTTGCTTGCTTTTTTTAGTAAGGCCCTGTTTTTCTTCTTTTCATTTAAGGAGTATGCCAAGATATAGATCTATATAGCACCTTTCTATATAGAATTTTGATTCCTACTTTTTCCACTTCCTATCTCCTATCTAACTCTACTAGTGTTTGCTTTCTTACTATTTGTAGCACTAACAAGTCTTTTCTGTAGTCATTTCTCTTATTTTTCATTTTACATTCCATAAACTTTAGTGTATCTATTTGTCCTTTATTTACATAAATCTTTTCTTGTTGCTATTATTGCTACATATCTAGAGTTTTGCTCCAAAAGGGCACCCCTTTTTTAATTTTGGTATCAGAGCCTGGTCCTTCTTTTGAAATTACAAATCTTAGTGAATAGTTCAAATTACTTAGTTTTGTATAAAATAGATTTTAATGCTTTGTTTACATATCTAAAAGTACAATTAAAAAGTACGTTAAAATTTATTAAGCTATATAGAAATTTACTTAAAACTACCGATCCATATTCTCCCTATATTAAATCGTATATCTATTCTCTTTATATACTAAATGAAGATACAGAAACTTTACGACAAGGAATAGAATATAATATATATATATATATATATATATATATATAGAAATTATGGAAATAGAAAATAGAATAATGTATCATTTAATTAGACTTAGAATTATTAGAAGAAGATATAATGAGATTAGAAACAGAGTTAGAACAAAATGGACAAATAAATAATACTAAATATTTGTATTATGATATGGATAGAAATGTAAGAGAAAAAATAGAATAATATATTGAAAATATGAAGAAGAAATTAATAAATGTGTAAAATATATAGATACTGTTTCTCTTTCTACGACATGAAGTAATCCTTATCTTCCTCCACAACCCATAGCACCACAACAAGTTGTTAGACATTATGGCCTAAGAAATTTACCTAGAATGACATATAGTGATTATAAAGAAATACTATCAGAAACAACACCCAAAGAAAAAAGACAACAGCTAGAAACAATAGATAATAAGAAATTAATAGACAATAGTAGAATATTAAATTTAGCAACTCATGACCCACAATTATAAAAAGGAGCAATAAACACTTGAAAATATAGAGTAGTACAACATTATATTTTATAAAATTTTGATCATATAGCAAAAGAAATGTATAGTTATTTAGAAACCTTTATAGGAAAAATAGCTAGAGCAACTTGGAAAAATATAAAGAAAATTTTCATTATAATTGGCAAAAGATTTAGCTTTAGGAAAAAATCTACATAATTTTACAAATAAAATTCAATTATTCTTAACAGTCCAAAGCCCTAATTATGATAGTAGAATTCAACAAGAAGAAGCTATTACAAAATTAGAACAATTATCTATAAAAGATTGAAAATTTATTAAACCATTTTTACAAGATTATTATTATTATACTACATTAGCAGGATGTTTTTATGAAGACTAAATTCTAGAAAAACTCTTTTTAAAACTACCAAGACCTTTAGGAGAAAAATATATAAAAGTTATAAATCATATGATTGGAATGTAGCACATATAAAAAAATATAGCTACTTGAATAAAATTTATAATTATGAAATTAGCAGAAAAATGTATATTTATACAAATACAGAAACAACTAAAAGAAGAATATAGTTTTTGTAAAAATATTTATACTCAACATTTTAGTCAATAAAATTCTAGGAAAATATATAGAAAACCAAAAAATAAATATTTTAGGAAAAAGTATTACCTTAGAAAATCCTCAGCTAGAAAACCTTACTTAAATAAGGTTAGGTATGTTAGAAAATTTAGTAAAAATAGAACTTATAAAAATAAATTGCATTATTATAGTTGTGGTCAACCTAATCATTTAGCAAGAGATTATCCTAGAAAATAAAATATATATACTAAACAAACAAATTAGTTGAATGTATAAATGAAGATATTATTGATGTGGATGAATATTTATTAGATTCAAAAAGTGTATATAGCAGAAAATCTATTGATGATATAGAATACCAGCAACCTGAGTCAGATGAAGAGATAGGAGATTTAGACTTTGTAGGAAAAATGACTAATACCCATTCTCCAAAAAATCAATTATCTTATTTATCTCAATTAGATAATATAACAAATGCCCTTCAAGAATTAGTCCTTGTAAATTGTGAGCATGACTAGATACATAGGAAAGAATTAGATAGCAAACCTTATTATTTATGTGAAAAATATTATTCTTTAGCACTAAGATGGTAATGTAGTAATTTTTTACAAGAAGCTTGCAAATTTGGTCTAGAAAAGTAAAATATCGAATTAAAAATAATAGAAAAAGGAAAATAAAAACAAAGAGAGGATCATGTAGAACACCATTTAGAAAGAAGAAGTAGGATAATAGAAAAAAAGATAGACCAATTAGAAGATTATATGTATAAAACAAATATTGAACAAGTTCAAATAGTTCAAGATAATTATACCTCGAATATATAAATTTTAGATAGAAAGAAAAATAATAAAACCAATAGGATAGATATTATTGTTTTAATTAAAATAAGAACTATAGAAATAGAAGTACCAGCCTTAATTGATACCGGTAGTAATTCGGTCATTAATAACACCATAATACTTGAAGAATATCGTACAACTACTAGTACTATAGCTGAAGCAGCTCAGATGGATGGTAAAATATATAGATATACTAAATCAGTAAAACATATAGTTGTTCATTTTAAAATCTCTTCTACTTCTTATTATGAAACCTTATTATGTTCCCGAAATTTATCTTAGACCTACTCATTATAACTTAATTATAGGCTTAGATTTATGCTTCAATATTATCATGGTTTAGTTTTGACCTGTACTGATAGTCATTTTTCAAAAGTAGTACTTTACCTTATAACACCCTAGAGTGCACTGAGAAGTATCGTGGGACCCTTCACATCCCACTAAAAATTGTACAAAAATAGAAACTCTACAACCAAAAAAATTGAAAATTGTAAGTGTCTCATATTTGGTGAATGTAAACAAAATAAAGTATATCAAATATTAGACATATATCAAAGTGAATTTTTAGAACAAATAGATTCTCAATTAGAATGGTTAGATCAAGACATACAAATTAATTTTTTACATTTAGAAAAATTATATAATATTTTAGAAACAGGAATTAATGATATAGACAATGTACTTAACAAATTAGATAAAAAGGAAATAACTGGAGAAAATCCTACAAAACATTGGTAAAAGATAAACTATATTATAAATTAGATATTCTAAATCTGAATTTACAAATTACTATAGACAAGATAAATGCTAGTAATGAGGAAATAAAAGAATTTGAGATGCATATAGTGTTGGGAAATATGCCTTCTTAGACTAGGTTTCTGATGTAAACATCGAATGTTTTAATAAAAGAATTTATTCTCATAAATTATTTGTGAATTTATATTTTATTTGTGCACAATTACATTTGGAAAAGACCCATTGTGTTTAAGTAAGTGGTCCATGTGAATGGTGGTCTTTCACAGTAAGGTATGGATCACGGGTTACTTAATACATAAACGTTCGTTCTTAACCGATTGATGAGAATGGGAATCTCATCATGTCTAGATTATTATATTATGAATTTCAAATGGAGAATGGCTTACCTTTAGTCAATGAGTAGTCCACTCACTTCATGACATAAGTGTATTTCGAATACGTAGAACAGGACCTGTAGTAGTAGTTTCTTAAAGTACTATGTGGTAAAAACCTATACTACTACTGCTACAGCATAGACTAGTACTCTATGACTTGAGTATGAGTTGGTAGTCTGACGAAACTAGAAGCATGTATTTTGATATATTTTGGTTGAGGTTTTATCGTAGGACTAATATACTTGCATGTTGGGTATATGTGACTAGTTAGTTAAGATAGACTTGTACAAGATAGTTTCTATACTACATCGCCCCTTGTGGTTGTCTGAATGATCTAAATATCCAGGAACATGGAATGTTTGCTTTAGGGTAGCTCATTTGGAAAGTGAAAACAATTCAGGAAGTCATGGATCGTTGGACTAGAAGCCTAAGGATGGTAGATATCATTTAGAGAGATGTTAGTATATTTCTTCCTCTCTAATGCACGACGATGTATAGAGGGGTATTTTAGTCATTTTACCTGTAGGTTGGAGACTTTGCTAATGCAGCATTGTCCTTGGGGTCAATATTTCCTTATGGTTATATTAGGAAATATTTAAAATGCAAAATACAGCTATTTATATGGCAAGGGTATTTTGGTCATTTTAGTAGCCAAGGCGGTGTGTCTCTTGATCCCCAGTATAGACCGTAAGTCCTAATTATATACAGGCTAAGGAATTGGTCTTAAATTAAATTAAATTAAATTAATTTTATTTAAGTAGCATGATTTAATTATTAGGCTAAAAAAAAATAAAGGTCCACAGAGAGAGAGAATTAATTAAATTAGTTTGGTGGGTTAATTAATTATTCAGGGCTTTGGCCCATTTTGAATAATTAAATATTGACCTGGGACTAAACTAATATAGTCTTGTTAATTGGACTAGTTTATTTGGGCCAGAAAATTAATTATTTATTGGGTCATTTGTTTGGTTCTAATTAGAATAATTAATTTGGTTCAAGAGGCTAATCTAAGAGTCCAATAGGCTAAATTTAAAAAGCCCAGTTTAGCCTAAGGTTTTATTTAGGCTAAACAGGAGAATAAAGACGTACGTTGTTTTCTTCTTCTTATCTGTAAAAGGAAAAATAGACGGCCTCTTTTCTCTCTAGAAAAATTTCTTAGTCCTGTGAGTTTTCACCAAACGTAGTTTAGGCAGGCCATATATTGGAAGATCTAAATTTGGCATTCATATACATGCACAAACGCCGTAAGAGGCTTGCAGAAATCGCACCAGAGGTTGTCACCAGTGCACTTACCCCAGTTCTGCATATTCCAGTCCAGCCAATTTTAAGAACAAGAAGAGGTAATAAAGAATTTTTTTTTTTATCATCTTCACGCAACCAGAAGGAGTGCTGCGTTTTTTTTTTTTTCCTGTTCTTCAGCTGGTTTTTTGCTGTGTGTTTGGTTGCAATTTAATCTTCACATAGGAGATTTATTAAAATTAGACGTAATTAGAAACAATATCAGTCCTCATAGAAGTGCTGTTTTTATTGTTGGAAAATATAGTGAAATTGTTAGAGAAAAAAGTAGAATGGTAATAAATTATAAAAGATTATATGATAATACATTAGAATATAGTTATAATATTCTTGACATACCAAATAGAATTCAAGGACGTTATATATTTAGTAAATTTGACTGTAAATCAGGATTTTTGCAAATTAGAATGCACCCGGATAGTGTAGCATGAACTGCTGTTGCTTGCCCTTTAGGACATTTTGAATGGTTAGTTATGCCATTTGGATTAAAAAATACACCTGCGGTATTTCAAAGAAATGGATATAATTTTCAATAAATATACTCATTTTGTTTAGTATACATAGACAATATTTTGATTTTTTCTTAAACGAAAAATGAACATATTAGTCATCTTAAAATAGTTTTATCTATTTTTAAAGCATGACATTGTAATTAGTAGTAAAAAAAAACTCAATTATTTAAGGAAAATATAGAATTCTTAGGAAAAGAAATAGACTAAGGTAGAGTAAATTACAACCTCATATTAGTAAAAAAATATTAGAATTCCTTGATAAAATAAAAGATACAAAACAATTACAATAGTTTTTAGGAGTATTAAATTATGCAAGACCATTTATTAAAGATTTAAATAAAATAAACTAGTCGTAAAGGAAAAAAATATTTTAATAAAGAAGATGTAGAATTAGTAAAACAAATAAAAGAGAAAGTAAAATATTTACCAGATTTAAGATTACATTTGGACACTAATTATTTAATTATAGAAACAGATGGTTGTGACAAATGATGGGGATCCATTTTAAAATCTAAACCTCATAAATATGGTACAAATTTGTCGATATAGTAGCGGTAAATATAGAGAAAAAGAAAATATTAGTAGTATTGATGCAGAAGTCATAGCAATTTGTTATGCTTTAGATAGTTTTCGATTATTTATTTTGAACAAATAAGAATTTACACTTAGAACTGATTGTGAAGAAATAATAAAATTTATTAATAAGAAAAATGAAAAACGTAGTTCTTAAAGAAGATAGTTAATTTTCTTAGATAGAATTACTAATGATGAATATAAAATTAATTTTGAACATATTAAAGAAAATAAGAATAAAATTACAGATCATTTATCAAGATTACTAACACATCTTGCATGATTTTATAGATGGATCTCAACAAATATACTGTAAAGATTGGCCAATGGGAGTTCATCAAGTATCCCAAAGGAACAAATCTCTATTTTAGAACCCCAAAAGAAAGTAAATTAGAAGATATGCACCAAATGTTTTTAGACAATCTTTGGAATGCACAAAAGGTAAGCCAAAAGATAAAAAGTTTAAATCCTTTAGCATTCTATCTTAGTAATCTGCCAAGACAGAGCTATTCCCATAATGTAGTAACATATAGTCACCAACCAGGTGTTTACTCAAAATGGACATTTGTGATGGCATGTGTTGAAAATTTTAAAAAACCCTTATACAAAGGTTTTAGAAATCTTCATAAAGCATTGGAATTTGCTAGTAGTAGAATTAGTTTAGATTTCTTTATTGACCCAAACTGTAGAACTGAAATGCAAAATTATTCTTCACAATCTCTTCTTCAAGTAACTGATATATCCAGCACAAGTAATTCTCCAGTAAACATAAATGTACAAAAAATAGAATTTTGTAACCATTGTGATGCCTTAACTAGAAATTTTAAACTGTTAAGTTACAAGTGCAGGTCTTACAATAAGGATATTAATTCTAAAAAACAATTAATTCACTTATTACGACAACAATATAAGTTCTACATTGGCAAAATTTCTTCTCAAAATAAAAAAATTATGCCATTAACAGCTCAGCTAGAAGATTTTCAAAGCCAAGAACTAGAAGTTGTTTTTATCCTAGAAAAACTAGAAGAGACTAGGCCTTTTGAATTTTTGGTATCTCGAATGTTTTTTGAAGCACAACTTTTAACATGGTTTTCAGATTTGATTACAGAAATAATTGCTGAAAAAATTCAAGACAAGATTCTAGAAAAATTTACTCTTTTACAAGAATGACTTAGAACTAGTACAAAGCTTCATTTAACTCTTCATCCTGTATAGTATAAACATCCTACAAAAGAATGTAACGCTGGCACCTATAAAATTTGCCGACTTGATTGTAAAGCTACACTTTTGATTTTATTACATGTGGTTGTCAATTAGAATATCTAACATTAATAGCTAATATAAACTTAGCATATTTTAGAAATTTTAAATTAACACTCCAAAATAGAGAAGTATTCTGGTCACACTATAGACGCTTCTGAACTATGGATGCTTCAATAAGGTTTTTTTACAACTCCAGAACAAACAGATATTGTTGGAAATAGTTGGCTCTTGAAATTTTGAAAGAATTTGAAATAGTCGGACCTATTGTCAAATTTGAAATCAGCTCAGCCCTACCAAAATGGGATAGCCTTAAATTTATTCCTTTAATTTATTGTATCTAGATCACTTCAATAAGAACTTTACCAATTAATGTAAAATCAGGATTTATCAAACAAAAAATTTGCTCTAAAAGCATTTCAAGACAACTGAAACATTGGAAACTAAAAACTCTTGCCTTTAAGCATGACAGACTCATGAAAAGAGGACAAAGATTTCATCTTTTTGCAAAAATTTGCGACGAAGATAAAATTTTCATCTATTTGTCAATATTATCTATTTATTTATGAAAAGAAGCTACAGGAAGAAGAAGAAGAACAATCTGGAACTAAAATATATTTAAGCGAATTTGATGAAGATATGCTAGAAGATTAGAAAGTGCTACAGAATAGCCACTCATTCTTCCACTCATACATGAAGACAAAAGAGAAAGATTCCCACGAAAGCCTTGTGTAACTAATTCTGCAACAAGGACAATTGAAAAGATGTGGCATGATGCGTAAATTTTGGGTGTATAAAAATTATCAAATTTAAATCCATCACTTAGTCAAGTTTTAATTAAAATATTAATCACAAAATAAACATACGAGCAAGTATACTCATCGCAAGCATAGCATAGGGAATTAAACAGTATTGATCCTCAAAGGAACAATTATACACTAATAACTTTTCATTTATTATTTAACTGACTAAATAAAGTGAGAAAATAAGAAAAAGATAAAGATAAAAAAATACACACAATTCAAGAATGTAGGAATATGCAACTTAGACAACTATTCTAGAACACATGACAATGAATCACTTAACAACTATCTCAATTAATCATCATCTTGACATTGTAAAGAAATATAAAGTAAAATTTAATCATTTTCTAAGTCATGAATTCACTTATATAGACTCCATTTCTTAATTTTCCAATCCATGGAATCACTATCCCTTGATTAAATTAGCAGATTTCCCAATTAAACCAACATAACCAAAAGATGCATTAAACATAATTTCTTATAAATATGAAATTAGACAACAACCATATACTCTACATGAAATTAACTAACCTGTGATTACTTAAGTTCTTTGCTCTTAACTTCGTTTCTCAAGTCCGTTAAGAAGTAATAAATATAAAATCAATAAAATTAAATCAACTCCTAACGTTATTTCCCAAGTCAATTAGAAGTAAATCTAACTTCATTGATTCTTTCATGATTACAAGCAATTAAATACCAAGAATGATAGAAAATTAAACAAGTAGCTAAGTCAATACATAAGTCATGAATCCCAAAATATTATCACATTACAATGAAAACATTGAATACATAATTGTTTAAGAAAAAAGAAAACAAAGGTAAAAGAAAGCACTCATAGACAATCCTCATTCTTCTCATTTGAAGACTCTCTTGAACAACCCTCCTTGATGTGGTGAATCTCCTCTTTAATGAGTGTTTTGAATTGTAGCTCTTGGATTCACCTCCTTTTCTTTTCTCTTGTGTTTTCTTTAGCTTTTATAGGCCTCTTGAATGCTAAATTTTAGGAAGTCTTGGCCGAGTAGGATTCGAAAAATACCAAAATCATTGGAGAATTCTCAAATTCATACACAGAATATACGCCTTCCAGAGCGGACCTGTTGTTAGGTACCTTTGACCCACCTGGTGCTAGGTACACTCTGTTCTTCCTTTGGTTTTTGCTTTGCTTTCAATGGCCAGATAGAATGGACCTAGCACCTGGTCCACTTGCTAGACCTGGCACCAGGTCTGTTCTGTCTTTTTATTTGGTTTTCTCTGCTTGACTAGAATGGACCTGGCACTTGGTCCCTTGGATGGGCCTCGCGCCAGGTGCATTCTGGAATTATTCACTTTCTACTCGAATTTAACTCAAATCTGCACAAATTTGTCAAACATACCTTTTACAAGCAAAATGTCAAATAGGAAGGAATATGTCTAGTTATTACAACAAATATATTTCAAAACAATCTCAAATAACTAGAAAAATAATGGTGATTTTAGCCCCTATCACATACCTCAGCACTTGAACTTTTGCTTGTTCTCAAGTAACACACTTCAACCAAGAATATTATCAAGAAAACATAAGTTCTTACTCATTCCATAAACTCTTTACAACATACCAAGGATTATAACTTTCTTTCCAACTTTAGATACAACTCTTGTCATTCACACCCTTTGAAAATAATTCAAAATTTGAAACATTTGATAAGACATCACAAAACTCTTGAAGTCAAATTAATCAAGTGTATACCTTAGTCTAAGAAAATTATTTCACTCTTCAAGTCAAAATATAGATAACATGAATCACATATGTCAAGCTATCTACCAACTCAAGCATGATAAATTCAAAAATTGCACAACTCAAGTCATGATGTGAGAATGCCCTCCAAATTTTTCTCTCAATTTTTTATAGACTCAAGTGCATGAATTTCTCTTTACACACCGTATTAGCCCCTTCATAGTCATCACTCATCATTTTTCTCTAAATAATTCTTTCTTTCTTTCTCTGCTCTTTCTTGCCTTTTTGCCTTCTGGATAGCCTCAAGAGAGTGCACCGAATTCACTTTCTACTTCTCCCCATATTAACTCCCTTTTCATCAAAAGGTCTTCAAAGATTAACAATAAGAGCATATTTTTCTCAATTCACATAACAACAGTGTTCTTTCCACTCATTGTTTTTTCAACTCAAATAAAATATTTTCATCCACAATCTTTCCTCTCAAAGATTTTTTATCAATCACATTCTCATCATAACTCAAAGCTAAGCAAAATTTAGACTCATAATACAAGAGTTAGCCAATAAACTTTCCCCATATTCATCATATTTTCCATATTCAAATTAGATGAGTCAAATAGCATTCAAACACCAATACATAAACAAGATTAATCTAAATTTTCAAGCATTGAAAATATCTTATCCAATAAATCAATTTCATAAAAATCCACCTAATGAATGGTAAAACTTATATCTAAGTAAGAAAAAGAATTACACCATTGCTTCACAATGAAAACCACTGAAATTGTGAAAATTTTTTGCAAAATTGATGTGGAAATAATATCTCTTCAACCATTCTCTTCCTCACACTTAAACTGGACATTATCCTCAATGGCCAAAGAAGTTTCAAGAAAAGTACAGCTAGGAGGACCAAAATCAACAAAGAGGGAAAATAAAGTAAAGAGGATACTTACAGTTACATCGTAGTGCCACCAAGTTCAAATCCACCACAAGGAAGAGTTACAAGAAAAGTCAGAAGAGTACTTAATTAAAAAGAAACAAAACAAAGAAAAACATAATCTAGAGAAAGAAAGCGAAAAGCAAAATAAAAGAAAAGATACCTAAAAGCTAGTAAAGGTCATTAAAAGTTGAAAGAAAAAAAATAACACAAAATGAAATAAAATACAAGAGAGTAAGTCAAGAGTCATCCTCATCACCATCATCATTATCGTTATCATCGCCAGCTATGTGACTAGAAGATGCACTAGTAAATTGTTGGATCAAAGTGGCCAACTTTTCACTGCAAGAAATCTGTCAATTTGCCACGAAAACAATCCGTGGCTAAACTAGAATTTTTCACGGATCTGCGACGGAAAAGGTCCGTGGCAAATACTTTTGTCGCTAAGTAGTTTTTTGCCACGAAAATATTTTCTGTGACAATTTGCCACGGATTGTTCAAATTGGTATCACATTTCGGGAGAAATATTATGAGGGAATCGTGACAAATTCACGGCAATCTGCCACGGATTTACCATGGACATTTCTCAAGCAGGTACAGTCCGTGGCAAATTTATGGCAAATCGTCACAAATGTTTATCAAGTAGACACCATCCGTGGCAAATCTGTGGCAGATTGCCATGGACATTTCTCAAACAGGTACAGTCGTGGCAAATCCATGATAGATTGCCACGAATTTGTCACGGATGTTTTTCAAGTAGGTACCATTCGTGGCAATCAAATCCGTGGCACATTGCCACAAATTTGCCACGGACATTTCTCAAGCAGGTACCATTCGTGGCAAATCCGTAGCAGATTATCACGAATTTGCCATGGATATTTCTCAAGTAGGTACAGTCAGTGGCAAATCCTTGGCAATTTGTCACGGATTTACCACGAAAACAATATGGAACATATGCTGTCCGTGGCAAATCCGTAGTAGATTGCCACGGATTTGCAACGAATGTTTCTCAAGCAGGTACCATGCGTGGCAAATCCATGACAAACTGCCACTGATTTGCAACGGACATTTCTCAAGTAGGTACATTCCATGGCAAATCCTTGGCAATCAACCACAAATTTGCCACGGATTTGCCATGGACATTTCTCATGCAGGTACAATCCGTGGTAAATCTATGGCAGATTGCTACGGATTTTCCATGGACATTTCTCATGCAGGTACAATCCGTGGTAAATTTGTGACAATCTGTCACGAATTTGCCACTGAAACAATATGGAATATAGGCTGTCCGTGGCTAATCTGTGGTAGATTGTCACGAATTTGCCACAGACATTTCTCAATTAAGTACAGCCCGGGCAAATCCTTAGCAATCCACGGCTTTACTAGGAAAATAATATAAAATATATGCTATCTGTGGCAAATATGTGGCAGATTGCCACTAATTTGCCATGGATGATACTTAAGCATATCCCATTCGTGACAAATCCGTGACAGATTACCACGAATTTTGGTACTATCTTCCATGTCAAATCCGTGGTAGATTGTCACGGATTTGCCACGAAATTAAAATCTGTGGCAGTCTACAATTTCATCTTCAAAACCTATTACATTTCCCTATTCATAATTCAATAGCAACCAGTATACCCTACACACATGCATAATCCTCGTTACACTCCCTGCCTACAAAGTTTCGAGTCACATTCCCCATACATATACACAACAAACAACCTATAACATTTATAATCCATTATCCATACATACATATTCACTATACACAACTTACAACATTCTTGAGTATCATACTCCCTGCACACATGCACAACACACCGCCTACAACGTCTCAAATCATATTCCCACCACACAATGCACAAATGCAAAACACATCCACCATAATTATTTTAGCAAACCATAAAATTTCATAATTTGATTAGAGCTTAAATACACAAATAATCATATATCATCAAAATATCTAAAAAAATAGTAAATATAAATTCATAATAATACTAAATCCATAATCAAAATGATGCAAACATAACATCCACATGAAAATAAAACCAATCTAACTATCATCCGCTGCTGAAGGGCCAGAGTCATCATCGTCAGAATCATCAAAGTCAGAAGAGGGAATAGAGAGCACTTGTAATTTAAAATGCTACATCACCATGCAATTTATATCAATCAATGTAGACATCTTCTTATCCTTTTTTCTCCAAAGTCCTCTTCATCATTTTCCTCTCTTTCTCTATCTCTTTGTCCTTCTTGTCCAACTGTTGCTGAAGCTGCTGTTGATGCTGCTACTGAAGGGTCTACTCAAGCTCGCCACGAAGCTTCTCTATATCCACTAATGATCCCAAAAATGAGGCCCTAGATTGACGGTACTGAAGTATGAAGTGTGAGGCCTTGGATCCCATGCCATAGACTCTTCCCTTTTTCAATCCACCTACAGTCGACAAAATCATAGCTTTCTCATATGGCACGGAACTTGAAGTGGATGTTAAATTAGTAAACTCCATTTGAGAGAACTGCGACTTCATCATTTGGACATCTTCCTAAATAATTCCAAGGTGAAACTATAAACAAAAATTAGAGTGTTATGCAATTTCATAAAAATGAAATTAATATGTAGCATACACTAATCTTGCGGGATTTCTCGTCTACAAATTCGCCCTTATTAGGCCCATCTTGAAATTGGTGTAATTTTTTAAACAATGCAAGATAGTCGAAGTCATCCCCTTGCTTCGCACGCTGCAAGAAGTATTAAAGTGATAATTAAGTTCAGAATTTGATTCAACATGTACAAATTTAATAGCAATTATTAAAGTAAACATTTAACTATAGATCATATAAGAGAAAAGACCGCTCTCGACTCATGCTCCGTAAAGCTAATAGAACCTCTGGTGTGCTTAGCAGAACTAGCCCTTCTATTTTCTTTGGCCATATTTGATTTTTTTTGCCAATCCTCAAACTGCCAGTATCTGCACAATTGGTGATATATGTCCTCTAACATCCAAGCAGGCCTCTTCTTGTGTACATTCTTGATCTTTGAAAGGGTATCAGTCAATCTTGCCCGACATCTTTCCTCCCACGCTGAACGTATCCGTGGTAAATGATACGGGTGCTATGTCCAGTGTTTCGACAATAATGAACTGGTTAGTACATTATAAAAGGACTACTCATTCTGAGATAAAGGAAGATAATAGGTATTTAGAGTGATAGTAAAATGTGAACATACAACAACAAAAAAGTAATAGACAAATACGTACAGTAAACTCCTTAAACCAAACATCCCTAACGTCAGCAGGTACATCGCTGAATCGTGTCCAGCAATCCTTAAATCGCTGCTTTATTATTGTGGTGATAGTTTTTGCACACTCAAACTGACGTGTGAATTTATAATAATTAGACAAATATTAATAACCATAGCATAATAGGCTAGATTTGAATGGAAAACAATTAAGGGAAAAAGACCACAAAATGGGTCGAGCAACCTAGATAGCAACACAAAACATGAAATTGAAGTAAACTATAAGAAAAACATTATGTGCTACTTACGTATCACTATAGTGCTCGATTGTGTTATTATCCACGTGTTGTGATGTAGTACTAGCTACTGAAGGGTGAACTGATGGATTGGGAGACTCAGCACCTTGCTGATGTTGTCCAGGATCAGTAGACTTAGTAGGTGGAAATGAAGTAGATTGTACACCTCCAACCACAAGAAAACGAGAAGCCTCTGGTGTATGTAGGGAAAACCCCAACTGTTCACCAACTCTATTGTTGTCCAGGGGTATCTGACTGGGAGCAGAAATGGATGTCGACTGCTGAGTAGAAGAAGGCAGTGCATCTAGATGACTAGAAGAAGGAGTGGTAACTGGAGTTCTAACTTTTGGGGCATGAGATGAAGGTTGCCCTACCTCTGGAGTAGATATAAATGAACCATAACTTAAACGCTTCTTTTTTTTCTCCTTTAGCCATATTTGTCTATTTGTATAGAGTCATTGATGAAGTTAATTTTATAATAATAATAATAATAAGTCATATGACAATAATAATGTGTTTTCAATACTTAATTAAACGAAGAGAAAATAAAGATGACAAAAAAAAAATGACAAAGAAAAAGAAGTATGAAATATTTATAAGAATATAGCTTGTAAAATAAATGAACAACTTCAACAACTTCAATGTTTTATTCTATATATAAAGCCAAAAAATCCACCTTTTACGGATAACAAAAAGAAGAAGGAAGGGTAGAAGTGAAATTGACATTGATAAGTTAGGCATTTTTTAGATAACGTGTAAGGCACTTTTTTTACAAGTAAAACTAATGAAATTACTAACCTCTTTTGATGTTACAAACAATATTTATTCTGATTTAGCATCAGACACATACTTTTCGCCAATGTCATCATTTTCATCATCCGTTTCCCAATCAGTCTGTTCTTCATCCTCTTCATGACTTGAGTCATTCTCTGACGTTGTAATAAGCTCTACTTCAGTAGCTACTGCCTCATTTTCACCATAATCGTGAGCTAGGGGACCAATGTCATCTCCTGTACATATGGTTATTACTTCAGCTTCATCTATATCTTCTTGGTAGGTGTTGTCAACCAATGGTGCATCAATTACATGTGCTTTTATTTTGCATACGGCTAACCAATCGCACTTTGGTCTTTTACTACTAGGATATGAAGTAAAGTATACTTACATAGCTTGATGGGCCAATGCAAATGGATCAAATCCAGCATAACTCCTCTTGTGATTAATGTCAACAAATTTATATTGAGAATGCACTCTTGTACCCCGATTAGGTGTGATATCAAACCAATCACATTTAAAAAGTACGGCCTTTTGGATTGGACTGCCAACAAATTCAACTTAGATTATTTCTTTCAAAATTCCATAATAATCATACCCAGACATCCCATCTCCACCACCTTTAACACATACACCGCTATTCACAGTCTTCTTTCCGTCCCCATGGCTATATGTGTGGAATCTATAAACCTATTTACAAAATAACCATTAAATGATTTTGCCTGCACCGAGGGTCCCCAAGATAAATTCTTTAGGCATATGTTATCTTCTTTATTACTTGGATCGTGAATCTATTTCAATGAAAAAAATTAAGCACATGAGTGGAAGTGTTATATCAAATAACCAAACACTTTTTATACATTGCCAAACTTACATAAGTCCTGAACCATCCTGTAAAGTCCTTCTGGAATCTTCTTTCAACTTCATGGTCTGTTAAAGTTGGTGTCAAAGATCTCACATGCTGCTTGAATTTGTTGAATCAATCATCACAAGTATTATATCATATTAGCAAGGTTTTTAGCAGTTCATTTATGATCAAAATCGTGTATATATATATATATATATATATATATATATATATATATATATATATACTTCTGCACCTCCTCACAATTAAGCAAGATGTAATTGGTGACAACTCTTAATTCTTCTATGATCAAATACTATGTTTTTAACGTTCCAATTGGCCTTCCAAAATTAACACAAATTGACAAGACTTGTTCATGAACTAGAGCTTCAGTGTCATCCACAGTATTACGAGCTCGAGTAGTATGTCTTGTTTGCAAGCGAGGATCAAAGTAATAGGAGAAAAATATAGATGTTTCTTCAACTAAATACGCATTACAAATTGATCTTTCAACTCTAGCCTTATTTTTTACTTTAACTTTCAAATGATGCAAGTACCTAAATAGAAAAACAGTCATGAAATAAAAAACTTATATTTGTATATGGGGTTGAAATTTGATACATTTAAGTCCTTTTTGCATTAACTTACCTTTCAAACGGATACATCCATCTATATTGAACAGGACCACCAACTTTAGCTTCATAACACAAATGCACAATTAGATGTTCCATCACATCAAAAAACCCCGATGAAAATATTTTCTCCAGCTTGCATACTAGTAGTGCTACATCTTTTTTCAGTTTGCACATATGTGTAACCGACAACTTAGGAGCACACAAATCCCTATAGAAGAGACTTAACTCGGTCAAAACACTCCATATATTTGTTGAAAGCAATTCTCTTAGTGCTGTGGGAAGTAATCTCTCCATAAACACATGACAGTCATAACTCTTCATTCCGGACATCTTCAAGTCTTTCAAATCAACACACCGGGAAATATTAAATGCATAACTAGCAGGAAGCCTCAATTCTTTAACCCACTCAAGCAAAAGTCTCTTTTGTTCTTTGGTTAAAGTATAGCATGCTTTTGGTATACACACTTTCCCATTCCCTTCTCGGCGTACACAAAGTTCTGGCCAGTTACAATACCTGACCAAATCACGTCAAGCCTTTACGTTATCTTTGGTCCTTCCTTTAACATCCATGACAGTGTTCAACACATTATCAAAAACATTCTTTTCATTATGCATCACATCTAAGTTGTGATGAATGAGATTTGTGCACCAATAAGGCAAATCCCAAAATATACTCTGTTTTGCCCAATTGTGAAATTCACCCCTACCATCACTCCTCCCAAGCTCCGTTGTAGTCTTGATTATCTTTGGAAGATTACAAACTCGATTCCACATTTGGTCACTGGAATTACGTAATAGAGTTGGTGATTTTTCCTCACATTTATCTCTTCTAAAAGACTTGGTGTCCCTCCTAAAAGGGTGTTCAATAGGCAAAAATTATCTATAACAATCAAACCAATATTGTTTCCCACCATGTTGTAGTTGGAACGAGTTTGTTCGCTCCATGCAATATGGGCAAGCAAGTTTTCCTGCTGTACTCCACCCACTCAACATGTCATATGCAGGGAAGTCACTGATGGTCCACTGAAGGGTTGCCGCAAATAAAAGTTTGGACACCATCAAACCACAGCTGCTTCAATTCATCAATTAATGCTTGCAGATACATCTAGTTTTTGCTTAGGATTATTTGGCCCAGGTATAATGATTGTCAAAAACATCACCGAATTCTTCATACACATCCATGAAGGTAGGTAGTACGAAGTGATAATAACAGGCCACAATGAGTATTGCTTTCCCGATATTCCAAATGGTGCGAAACCATCTGTGCACAGTCCTAGTCTAACATTCCTCACCTCGTTTGCAAAATCAGGATAAGTTTGATTAAAATGCTGCCAAGCTTCACCATCTCTAGGATGATTTATTACACCTTGCTCAGTAGGGCTCTCCATGTGCCATCTCATGTGTTCTACAGTTGTTTTGGATGCATAAAGTCTTTACAACCTTGGTATAATTGGGAAATAATACATTCGCTTAAAGGAGATTTCAGTGGCAAATTCCTAGCAACGGACTAACACAATCCGTGCCACGGATTTGCCATGAAACACATAATAAAATTTTCTTGTTCTTTTTATCACTAATTTACCTAACATATAATTTTTATATTCTAAATGATAATATAGTTAATTGCATTGATATTTCCAATAGCTTTTGTTGTAAAAAATAAATTATATCATATCTTTAATTTTTTTTAATTTTAATAAACACACATATTTTGACACACAAAAATATTACATTCTATTTTAAAATCGTATCAATTATTTTTCAAGAATAAATAAGTTAGGGATAAAAATAATGTGTATAAAACATTTGACCGTTTTAAACAAAATGTATGCAAAAAAATAAATATAATAAAAATTGAAATAAAAAAGGAAAAAATCAATCCGTGGCAAATCCCTAGTAAATAGCCATGGATTTGTCACGGAACACACAATAAAAATTTAGCCCTTTTTTTTCACTACTTTGCATAACATTCTTTTTTATGTACTCTCAATGATAATATAGTTCTTCAAAATAATTTTCAATGGCTTTTACAGTCGAAATAAAATAAAATTATATAATTTCGTTAAATTTTTTAATTTTAATACAAACGCATATTTCGATGCTCAAAAATAATACATCTTATTTTCAATTCCATTTCAAGAATGAACGCATTAGAAAATAAATAAATCAGGATGCTTACAAAATATTTCGTTGTTGTTATTTAAAATATATGAAACAAAAATTAATAAAAACCAATATATTTAATAAATTAGAAAAAAAAGAAAAAAAAAATACCGTGGCAATCTGCCACGGAATTGGCATGGATTAGTGACAATTTTGTGATTTTGTGGTAAATCCGTGGCTATGGAATACACAACAAAAATTTAGTCATTTCTTTTTATCACTATTTTGCGTAACATACTTTCAGGTAAGATCTAAATGATAATATAGTTCTTTAAAACAATTTTCAATGGCTTTTACAGTAAAAAATAAAATAAAATTATATCATTTCTTTAATATTTATAATTTTAAAACAAACGTAAATTTCGATACTAAAAAATAATATATCTTCTTTTCAATTCCATTTCAAGAATGAACGCATTAAAAAATAAATAAATCAAGATACTTACAAAATATTTCGTCTTTGTTATTTAAAACGTACAGAACAAACATTAATACAAACTAATATAATTAATAAATTAGAACAAAAAAAAGTAAAAAATGCCGTGGCAAATTCGTAGCCATCTGCTACGGATTAGTGGCAATTTTGTGATTCTGTGGCAAATCCGTGACAAATAGCCACGGATTAACCACGGAACACACAACAAAAATTTAGTCATTTCTTTTTATCACAACTTTGCATAACATACTTTCGGGGTGAGATTTCAATGATAATATAGTTCTTCAAAACAAATTCAATAGCTTTTACAGTTGAAATAAAAAAAAAAATTATATCGTTTCTTTAATATTTATAATTTTAATATAAACGTATATTTCAATACTAAAAAATAATACATCTGATTTTCAATTTCATTTCAAGAATGAATACATTATAAAATAAATAAATCAAGATACTTACAAAATATTTCGTCGTTGTTATTTAAAATGTATGGAACAAAAATTAATACAAACCAATATAATTAATAAACTAGGAAAAAAAATGCCGTGGCAATCTGCCACAGAATTGCCACATATTAGTGACAATTTTGTGATTTCGTGGCAAATAGCCATAGAACACACAACAAAAATTTAGTCATTTCTTTTTATCACTACTTTGCGTAATATACTTTCAGGTAAGATCTCAATGATAATATAGTTCTTCAAAACAATTTTCAATGGCTTTTACAATCGAAATAAAAATAAAATTATATCGTTTCTATAATATTTATAATTTTAATACAAAAGTATCTTTCGATACTAAAAAATAATACATCTTATTTTCAATTTCATTTCAAGAATGAACGCATTAAAAAATAAATAAATCAAGATACTTACAAAATATTTCGTCGTTGTTATTTAAAATGTATAAAATAAAAATTAATACAAACTAATATAATTAATAAATTAGAATAAAAAAAGGGAAAAAATGCCGTGGCAATCTGCCACGGAATTGCCATGGATTAATGGCAATTTTGTGATTCCGTGGCAAATCCGTGGCAAATAGCCACGGATTTGTCACGGAACACACAACAAAAATTTAGCCATTTCTTTTTATCACTATTTTGCGTAACATTCTTGTTTATGTACTCTCATTGATAATATAGTTCATCAAAACAATTTTCAATGGCTTTTATAGTTGCAATAAAATAAAATTATATCGTTTCTTTAAAATTTCTAATTTTAATACAAATGTATATTTCTATACTAAAAAATAATACATCTTATTTTCAATTCCAATTCAAGAATGTACGCACTAGAAAATAAATAAATCAAGAAACTTACAAAATGTTTCGTCGTTGTTATTTAAAATATATGTAACAAAAATTAATACAAACCAATATAATTAAAATTAGAGCAAAAAAAGGAAAAAAATGCCGTGGCAAATCCCTGGCAATCTTCCACGGAATTACCAAGGATTAGTGGCAAATTTATGATTCTGTGCCAAATCCGTGGCAAATAGCCAAGGATTTGCCACGCAACACCAAAAAAAAAAAAATAGTAATTTCTTTTTAGCACTACTTTGCGTAACATACATTCAGGTGAGATCTCAATGATAATATAGTTCTTCAAAATAATTTTCAATAGCTTTTACGGTCGGAATAAAAATAAAATTATATCGTTTATTTAATATTTATAATTTTAATACAAACGTATATTTCAATACTAAAAAATAATACATCTTATTTTCAATTCCATTTCAAGAATAAACACATTAGAAAATAAATAAATCAAGATACTTACAAAATATTTTGTCGTTGTAATTTAAAATGTATGGAACGAAAATTAATACAAACTAATATAATTAATAAATTAGAAAACAAAAGAGAAAAAAATACCGCGGCAAATCTGTTCCAATCTGCCACGGAATTGCCATAGATTGTGGCAATTTTGTGATTCCATGGCAAATCCCAAGCAAATAGCTACGGATTTGCCACGGAACACAAAACAAAAATTTAGGCATTTCTTTTTATCACTATTTTGTGTAACATACTTTCAGGTGAGATCTCAATGATAGTGTAGTTCTTCATAAAAATTTTCAATGGCTTTTATTGTCGAAATAAAATAAAATAATATCATTTTTTATAATTTGTAATTTTAATACAAACATATATTTCGATACTAAAAAATAATACATCTTATTTTCAATTTCATTTCAAGAATGAACGCATTCGAAAATAAATAAATTAGGATACTTACAAAATATTTCATCGTTATTATTTAAAATGTTAGGAGCAAAAATGAATGCAAAATAATATAATTAATAAATTAGAACAAAAAAAGGAAATTAAATGCCATGGCAAATCTGTGGCAATCTGCCACGAAATCTGGGGCAAATAGCCATGGATTTGCCACGGAACACACAACAAAAATTTAGGCATTTCTTTTTATCACTACTTTGCGTAACATACTTTCAGGTGAGATCTCAATGATAATGCAGTTCTTCATAAGAATTTTCAATGGCTTTTATAGTCGAAATAAAAATAAAATTATATCACTTCTTTAATATTTATAATTTTAATACAAATGTATATTTCGATACTAAAAAATAATACATCTTATTTTCAATTTCATTTCACGAATGAATGCATTAGAAAATAAATAAATCAAGATACTTACAAAATATTTTGTCGTTGTTATTTAAAAAGTATGGAACAAAAATTAATACAAACCAATATAATTAATAAATTAGAACAAAAAAAAAAGAAAAAAATGCCGTGACAATCTGCCAAGGAATTTCCACGATTAGTGGCAATTTTGTTATTCCGTGGCAAATCCCTAGCAAATAACCACAGATTTGCCACGGAACACACAACAAAAATTTAGCCCTTTCTTTTTATCACTACTTTGCATAATATTCTTCTTTATGTACTCTCAATGATAATATAGTTCTTCAAAATAATTTTCAATAGCTTTCACAGTCGAAATAAAATAAAATTATATCGTTTCTTTAAAATTTGTAATTTTATTACAATCGTATATTTTGATACTAAAAAATAATACATCTTATTTTTAATTTCATTTTAAGAATAAACACATTAGAAAATAAATAAATCAAGATATTTACAAAATTTATCGTCGTTGTTATTTAAAATGTATAGAACAAAACTTAATACAAACTAATATAATTAATAAATTAGTGCAAAAAAAAAATACCGTGGCAAATCTGTAGCAATCTGCCATGGAATTGCCATGGATTAGTGGCAATTTTGTGATTTCATGGCAAATCCCTGGCAAATAGCCACGGATTTGTCACGGAACACACAACAAAAATTTAACCATTTCTTTTTATCACTAATTTGCGTAACATTATTTTTTATGTACTCTCAATGATAATATAGTTCTTCAAAATAATTTTCAATGGCTTTTACAGTTGAAATAAAAAAAAATTACATCATTTCTATAATATTTATAATTTTAATACAAACGTATATTTTGATACTAAAAAATAATACATCTTATTTTCAATTCCATTTCAAGAATGAACGTATTAGAAAATAAATAAATCAATATACTTACAAAATATTTCGTCTTTGTTATTTAAAATGTATGGAACAAAAAGCAATACAAACCAATATAATTAATAAATTAGAAAAAAAAAAGAAAAAATGTCGTGGCAAATCCGCAGTAATCTGCCACGGAATTGCCACGAATTAGTGGCAATTTTGTGATTCCGTGGCAAATTCTTGACAAATAGCCACAGATTTGCCACAAAACACACAACAAAAATTTTACCCTTTCTTTTTATCACTGCTTTGCGTAATATTCTTTTTTATGTACTCTCAATGATAATATAGTTCATCAAAACAATTTTCAATGGCTTTTGCTGTCGAAATATAATAAAGTTATATCGTTTCATTAAAATTTCTAATTTTAATACAAACATATATTTCGATACTCAGAAATAATACATCTTATTTTCAATTTCATTTCAAGAATGAACGCATTAGAAAATAAATAAATTAGGATACTTACAAAATATTTCGTCGTTGTTATTTAAAATGTATGGAACAAAAATTAATACAAACCAATATAATTAATAAATTAGAACAAAAAAGGAAAAAAAATGCTGTGGAAAATCCGTGGCAATCTGTCGTGGAATTGCCACGGATTAGTGGCAATTTTGTGATTTTGTGGCAAATCCGTGACAAATAGCCACGGATTTTCCACGAAACACACAACAAAAATTTAGTCATTTCTTTTTATCACTACTTTGCGTAACATACTTTCAGGTGAGATCTCAATGATAATATAGTTATTCAAAACAATTTTCAATAGCTTTTACCGTCGAATTAAAAATAAAATTATATCATTTTTTTTAATATTTATAATTTTAATGCAAACTTATATTTCAATACTAAAAAATAATACATCTTATTTTCAATTTCATTTCAAGAATGAACACATTTGAAAATAAAAAAATCAAGATATTTACAAAATATTTCATCATTGTTATTTAAAATGTATGGAACAAAAATTAATACAAACTGATATAATTAATAAATTAGGACTAAAAAGAGAAAAAAAATATTGTGGCAAATCCATGACAATTTGCCACGGAATTGCCACTGGTTAGTGGCAGTTTTGTGATTCCCACGGAACACACAACAAAAATTTAGCCCTTTCTTTTTATCACTACTTTTTAATTCCATGGGAAATCCGTGGCTACTGTTTGGCATAAGTTTGCCACGGAAATGTTTCCATCACAAATCTGTGGCTAATATTTAGCATAATTTTTTGGCGCCTTTTTTTGCTATTGATTTGCAACGGAATATGTTTGCATCGCTACTTGCTACTATTTCCATCGCAATTCTGTGGCAAATTGCCACAGATTTGCTACGGTATTTTTCCCCTCACATGTTGCTTGTATTTTGCTCTTCCTTGGCAAAATCATCGTTGATTGCCACGGAAAATATTCCATGGCAAAAATCCGTGGCAGATTCACAATTTTTTTATAGTATTTGAACTTGATTATCTTGGCGGTGACGAATATCTACAATAGAGTTCCGAAGCTAGAGAAGGATAGTCATTTGGCTCTCCAACTTAGCCTCCACTCGTGCCTCAAAATCAGGACGTGAAAGAGATCTAGTGGCACGAGGGGCAGGTCTAGTAGGTGGCTCTTCTTCCTCCTCATCAGGGGGAAGGTCCTCCATCCCAGGGTACTGCATTTCAAAAGGCTTTTTCCACCACTTTCCCCTTTCGTCATAGAGACACCCACACAGAACTAAAATATGCTTCGTCACTAGGTCTCAGTCAGTTGTAAGCTCACTCAACTCTCTATCCATCCTCATGCCAAAGTCTCTCAGAAAACGCATAATAACCAAAGGGAATTTGAGGATTTTAGCTATAATGTTAGAGGAAACCACCTCTCTCATAGACTGAATGATAATTGGAATAGGGGGAATAGACTCACTTTTTCTCATCTTATCTAGAATATGAAGGTCAAGGACCCCAGACTCATTGAAGCTACTAGCCTTGGGATAGACGTTGAAAGCAAAAATAGACTATGGCACGCCATTGAGCCTCGAGGTCATTGTTTGAGTAATAACTATTTTAACCTATTTGTCATTTTCTCCATATGCAAAAACTATCCCTTATAGCCCTCACATCCTATGTAGGCTCAAAAATGACTATTTTGTTATTATGGCCCACAGCAATCCACTGCCTTTTATGAAGGACTTCCAAAATCCTAGCTAGCCTAGCTCTATCAAACTCAACGGGAATCCTTTTTACCATGGTGGAATTGATTTGGAAGGTATTTTTCTTTTTGTCCTACATGTTAGCATAAAAACTATCGCATATGCACATGACAATAAACACCTTCTATTCTAATAATGGGCTCCCACCCCAGGCGTCTAAACATAGTAGAAAATTTTAAGGAATTGTCTAAAGAAGGCTTATAACACTTTTCTACTATAATCTTATTGTATTGGTGCCTGCCATACCAGATCTGACACATGGGATCATAGAATTAGGTAGGATGGGTAGGTAAAGGCTTGAAAGGTCTCTTAGCCCTCGGTGCTAGCCCCTGAGGTCTCCTAGACATGATGGAAGGATGAAGAAAAATGGATAGAACAGAAAAATAGAACTCTCTCAACTCACTTTTGATCACACAATCAATGCTCAACTCTTAACTATCTCACTATTACAGCACCATTCAACACCACCACCACCTCAACACAAAACACCACAAGATAGTCAATAAAACACCACTCAACCTCATTCAATAAACCTGCAAGAAAGATAGCCATATTCCAATCCAAACACAATATCAACATGCTTGATCAAATCCACAATATATCAATATACAACGCAGAATCACAATGCTCAATTAGTCATACCCTATCATAATGTAAAAATCATAAGTACAAGACTAAGTTAAACATGAACAAGTATCCTATACCTCAAAAATTACTCACAAAGAATGCATGCTTAGTAACATCCAAAAAGATTAAAAAATATCAATGGTATTAATCATAAAGTAGTATCAACGATATTTTCATGCCAATAAAAGCTTAAAGAAAGCAATATTAACAATCAAATCCTTCACCCAAAATATTCAAGAATTTTCGCCCAAAATGCATAGAAAACTACCCAAAATTCATAAGAAAAAATTAAATCGTAGAAAATGTAGAAAAATCATACCACAATGATCTTCAAGGTATGGACTGATTCTATGCAAAAAGATTAAAGAAATCGTGCCCCCAATGGAAGGATTGAAAAATAGATTTTGGAGAAAAAGATTGGATTTTTCTTTGTTTTGATCCAAACTTTCAAGAACAGGGTGAGGAATTTGAGTTTGGGAAGTGCTTCGAAGGTTTAGAAAGTGACCCGGTAGTGTTCGGAGTTGAACCCGGCGATGGGTTGAGATAAAATTTGAGAGAGATGAAAGGGTTTTGAACGAAATTGCCAAGAAGGCCAGCTTTTGATGTCGTAGCCGAACAGGCTTGGCGTCGGGCCTGTTCTGCTCTCATTCTCTCGCTTAGGCCAAAGGTTGGGCCAGGCACCAGGTCAGCTATGGCAAAAAGAATCACTTTTTTTTTTTATGGAATTTAATGGAAGAAAAGAAAAAGAACATAAGCTCATAAAAAGAATACAATCAACATCAACGTTTTCCACGATCTTGATCACGTGGATTAGACTCAGTGTTGCCTGGAAGTGCTCTCGTTTGATGATCACCAAGGAGTTTAGCTAGCTATTCAATTTAACTTTCAAGGTCGCGCATGGACGCCTCCAAATTTCTCGTGATTGCATCAACTCCTTAGAACCGTATTTCCGTTCCACTTACTAGTTGGTTGACTAACTCCTCCAATTATGGTTTAGTCGGTAGGGCATTATACAGCAGTGGCGATTGAGTCCTTTCTAGCCAAATATTAGAAGAAGCTTGCCGAGGTTGATTTTGATTATTCCATGAAAAGTTAGGGTGATTCCTCCAACCTCGGTTATAAGTATTGCTATAAGGATTATTATCTTGTCGGCCATTACCTACAAACGCCGCTTGTTCCAATGATTCTTGTGAAGGCGCTATATTTTGACACGCATGGTTTGGATGCCCTTCCCCACAAAAATCACAAGTTACACTCATTACCTGCCCTTGGGAAAGAGGCATTACCAATTTATCTATTTTCTACGTGAGTGCTTCCATCTTTGCCTTTAATGCAACTATTGCATCCACCTTATATACTCCATGTACACAAATTCTAAACCATGAACTACCCCAGGCATAGTTATTTGTGGCCAAATTCTCAATCAAATCAAATACCTCTTCCGGGGTTTTAGAATTGATGGAGCCCCCTACAAATGCATCAACTAATTGTCTCATAACAAAGCTCAACCCATTGTGAAAGATTTGCATCTGCATTCCTAACTCAAATCCATTGTGAGGATATTTTCTCAGCATTTCTTCAAACCTCTCCTAACACTTATAAAGGTTTTCGGCATCTAATTGTTAGAAGGCAAAAATGTCAGTCCTAAGTTTGGATGTTCTAGCGGGTGGGAAACATTTGACTAAAAATTTTTTAGCTAACACATTCCAAGTAGTAGTAAAATGGATCTGGTGGGTAAAGATTTTAACTACAATTTTGCTCGATCTCTCAAGAAAAATGGGAAAAGTTTTAGTTTGATAGCATCCTCAGAAACACCATTCATTTTAAATGTGTCACAAATTTTTAAAAAGCTCGCAAGGTGGGTATTAGGATCCTTCTCAAGTAACCCATCAAATCAGACCATATGCTGGATCATTTGAATTATATTAGGTTTTATTTCAAAATTGTTGACTTCTATCCTAGGCCTCGTGATATTAGAGCCCGTACTTGAGATTGTGAATTTTGCAAAATCATTCATAATCTGCCTGTTAACTCCACTATTAACACCATTGTTGGGCTGATTTACTTCCATTTCTTTCCTTACCTTTTCACTTACAACCTTTCAAACCTTGATGAGGGTTCTTTCGATTTCTAGATCAAGGTCTATTATGTTGGTTTTGGATTGTCGGGTCATAAAGTAAGGATAAGGTCTACACAAGATAGAAAATAGTGATATTTAGAATTTACAAGTTAGATAGTTAGGATATGTTTACAAATTAAGTTACAAGGAATCATAACGTATAGATACATTAAATTACAAGTATACAAGAAAACAAAATATAGCACCTAGTCATTCAAAGAACATATATACTTATTCACATATTTACTTATAGACATATAAACATATAAATATGGTTAAATCAACAAGTCCAAGCCTTTATGATATTGTTCCCCAATAACGGTGCCAAAAACTTGATGCGTAAATTTTGAGTGTATAAAAATTATCAAATTTAAATCCATCCCTTAGTCAAGTTTTAATTAAAATATTAATCCCAAAATACACATACGAGCAAGTATACTCATCGCAAGTATAACATAGGGAATTAACAGGTATCTATCCTCAAAGGAATAAGTACATACTAATCACTTTTCATTTATTATTTAACCAACCAAATAAAGTGAGAAAATAAGAAAAAAGATAAAGATAAAGATAATGAAATATGCACAATTCAAGGATGTAGGAATATGCAACTTAGACAACTATCCTAGAACACATGATAATGAATCACTTAACAACTATCTCAATTAATCATCATTTTAACATCATGAAGGAATATAAAGTAAAATTTAATCATTTACCAAGTCATGAATTCACTTATATAGACTCCACTTCTTTCTCAATCCATGGAATCACTATCCCTTGAATAAATCAGCAGATTTCCCAATCAAACCAAGATAACCAAAAGATGCATTAAACATAATTCCTTATAGACATGAAATTAGCCAACAACCCTATACTCTAATTGAAATTGACTAACCTGTGATTACTTAAGTTCTTTGCTCTTAACTTCGTTTCTCAAGTCCGTTAAGAAGTAAGAAATATGAAATTAATAAAATTAAATCAACTCCTAACGTTGTTTCCCAAGTTAATTAGAAGCAAATCTAACTTCCTTGATTCTTCCATGATCAGAAGTAATCAAATTCCAAGAATGATAGAAAATTGATCAAGTAGCTAAGTTAATACATAAGTCATGAATCCTAAATATTGTCAAATTACAATGAAAATATTGAATACATAATTGTTTAAGAAAAAAGAAAATAAAGCTAAAAGAAAGTACTCATAGACAAACTTCCTTCTTCTCTCTTGAAGACTTTCTTGAACAATGCTCCTTGATGTGATGAATCTCTTCTTTAATGAGTGTTTTGAATTGTAACTTTTAGATTCACCTCCTCTCATTTTCTCTTGTGTTTTCTCTAGCTTTTATTGGCCTCTTAGATGCTAAATTCGTAGTTTAGGAAGTTTCGGCTGAGTAGGATTCAAAAAAATACCAAAATCATTGGAGAATTCTCAAATTCATGCATAGAATATTCGCCTTCCGGAGCAGACCTGACACCGAGTACTTTAAACCCACCTGGCGCCAGGTACACTCTATTCTTTCTCTGGTTTTTACTCTGCTTTTACTGGCTAGACATAATGGACCCGGTGCCAGGTTCACTTGCTAGACCTGGCACCAAGTCTATTCTTTCTTTTTACTAAAAGTTAACTCGATTTTCTCTACTTGACCAGAATAGACCCGCTACCTTGTCCCTTAGCTTGGCCTGGCATCAAGTGTATTCTGGAATTGTTCATTTTTTGCTCGAATTTAACTTAAATCTATACAAATTTGTCAAAAATACTTTTTACAAGTAAAATGTCAAATAGGAAGGAATATGCCTAAGTATTACAACAAATGTATATCAAACCAACCTCTAATAACTAGAAAAATAATAATGATTTTAGTTCCTATCATGGCAGTACGAGGAGAACTAAAAAGGCTTTTTCTGTTATACCTAAAAAATGAGCTATACATCTAGAATCAGCTAGACTTATAGGAATTCATCAATATATAAGCATCAATCTCACGACTATTGAGCACGATGCACATAGAAACAAAAACCATAAGTTCTTTACATAGTATTGTAAGTTTTCGAAGTGAGCAAACCTCACTCTTGTGAATACAATCCCTCTTTGCAAATATGAGTCCAGTAGCAGTGTATAGTTTCTAACTTTCCCAAAACTAAAGATTAAAAAAAAAAAGAGTAAGAGAGAATCCTTAAGAGTTATTCACTAAACGTCCTTAGTAGCCATAGGTGAAAGAGCTAAAGTACCCATTCAGCCATGAAGCCATCAAAAAGTTGTTAGAGACACTTCAAGTGAAGAGGCGTGAGCCATCCTGGTGAATGAAAAGATAAGTGAAATACTATTAGATAGGACTCGAAAACTCTTTTCTTATTTCTTAGTAATCCTATATGGTATCTGAATCAGTCTGTTATTATTACGTTTTACAAGAATTAATTACCCCTAATACATATCATTACTTCAGAAGAATGGTAGACTCCTTAGAAACTATTGATCAGTGTTACACTCATCTTGATATTATAAAATTTGAACTTCATAAAATTAGACAATATCGTCTGTGGTCTTATTTATTGTATATTAATCAAACTAAAAAAGACTTATTTTGGCAAAAATATTTCGAAATAAAAACTAATATGTGACTTACAACCCTGTTGGACATAGCAATCTTTATTAAGTGCTTGCTTTATTTTATATCTATAGTTTTTCTTTAGTGCTTATTTATAGTACCTTGCATAGTAGTATTTCTAAAAAGTTTTTCTTTAGCACTTATTTATAGTACCTTGCTATATAGAAGTTTGATTCCTACATTTTCCACTACTTATCTCCTATCTAACCCCACTAGTGTTTGCTTTCTTACTATTTGTAGCACTAACAAGTCTTCTCTATAGTCATTTCTCTTGTTTTTCATTTTACATTCCATAAACTTTAGTGTATTTATTTGTCCTTTATTTGCATAAGTCTTTTTCTTGTTGCTGTTATTGCTACATATCTAGAGTTTATCTCCAAAAGGGCACCCCCCCCCCCCCCTTTTTAATTCCTTGTCTTAAAAATTATGTATCTTCATCTTCTTCTATTCTTACATTCATATTGGAATAATTTTAAAATGTAACACTAGTTTTTCTTCTATTATTTTGATATATTACACTATCTCTAGGTACTAAAGAAGTATCTAATTCTAAAAATTTACTCAGATTCCATTCTACCCTTGGCAAAATTTCTAGATTAACTTCTATTGATTTTATTAATTGAATTCCTTTACTAGCCATAGCCTCTATAATAGGTTTTATTTCTATTTTATATTTTGTTTTAGGATCAATTATTAGTTAATCTTCTTATAAATCCTAAGCTTATGATTAAATTTTCTCCACTAAAATCTTCTTAACCTTTAGTTTGGATGCCTATTTCTATATTTTTAGCTAAATCTTCTAAAGTTCTTAGAAATTTTGGACTATAATAAAAGATTCCTCTATTGTCGTTCATGTCTATTTCTATAGTTATATAAGTGCTTTTTTAATATCTTTACATCGTTTATCTAATATTGGTAATAAAACTTTAGTTCCTAATCTAGATCTCACCAAACCTTTAATTCTTATTACTATCAATCCTAAATGCATATAAGAATATGTATTTTTTTTAAATTTTAGGACTTTCATTAGTGACTAATTTGAGTGTTCTAGGTTCTGTAGTTATTGACAAAGGTTCTTTTCTACTAGATTTAAATAAACTTATATGAGATCATAACCAACCTACTTGATATAATTTTCTAGGGTTTAATAAATCTCATTTATGATTTCTATAAATTTCTACATCTCTATTTACATCTATAACTTCTTCTAACTGCATTTGTCTGTTTTCTCTAGTTTGTCTAATTCTTCCTAGAATGGATGTTTTTGCACTAGTATTCTCATTTAAACTCCTACTTGGTCTTGAAAATGATAATCACCACATTATTTTTATTATATAAATTACTTGTTTTTTCTGTTTTTGAATTTTCTAAAGATAAATATCCAAATTTATAGGTTATTTATTTTTCTGTTTTCTATCTACTAGAATTCTACTAAATTTATTTATCAATTTATCTATCTCTTTTTCTAGGCTTAAAGCTGCTAATCTTTTTTCTATACTTTCTAAGCTTAATTAATAATGCTATTTGGATATTATTTTGTTTTGGGTATACTTGATTTGAATTTGATATTCCTAAATCATTAGTAAAGCCTAAAGATTCTAGATGATACTTTTTTAATTCTACACGAAACTTTTTATAATCTAGATTGTCTTCTAAAGACATTAACTAAGAATAAATTTTTCTATATTATTTAATATTTTAGTTATTTCCAAATAAGATTCTTCTATTTTATGGGAATGTTTTTCAAAATTGACTATTGTTTCTTTATGTTGACTAGTTTCTTCTTTTAAATATTCTAAGTGCTTCACTCTTCTTATTATAGTATTATTTTACTCCTTAATATATTCTAAATTTTTTGCTAATTGTTCTAATATTTAATTTTTGCCTTTTATATGTTTTAATACAATTTCCTAGATATTACAAATTTTCTTTTCTTGGGCTTTTAATTTTTCTCCAAAACTAATTACTAAATCTATAAGACTATTACATTGCTGATTATCACCATGCAAACTATGTGCATACTGAGAAGAAAAATAACAACTATGTCTATATTTATTATTATAAATTGTATTTTTAGTTTTTCCTACAAGTTTAAGATTTAAATAGTCTATTCTTATAATATCTGTCATTTACTAAGCTGAATTTAATATTATTAATCTTTTTATTAATAAGTTATTTTCTACAGTGAGATTATATATTCTACTACTTATATGGAAGAAATTGAATGAATAAGGATAAATAAAAATAAGCAAGCAAGAATACAATCTAATAAGATTTTTATTAATTTTTATTCTATTTTTTAAATGGTAAACACACAACATACATACAATAATTTCTAAGTTGAGCTTAATAACTTTAATTGTTCATAAATATCTACAAGTTCTTCATTTAGTATATAAAAAGAGAATAGATATACAATTTAAAATAGGGAGAATATGGATCAGTAGTTTTAAACAAATTTCTGTATCACTTAATAAATTTCAACGTATTTTTTAATTGTACTTTCAAATTATGTAAACAAAGCATTATAATCTATTTTATACAAAACTAAGTAATTTTAACTATTCACTAAGATTTGTAATTTCAAAAAAAAGGACCAAGCTCTGATACCGAAATTAAAAGGGGTGCCCTTTTGGAGTTAAATTCTAGATATGTCGCAATAATAGTAACAAGAAAAAGACTTATGTAAATAAAGGACAAATAGATACACTAAAGTTTATGGCATATAAAATGAAAAACAAGAGAAATGACTACAGAGCAGACTTGTTAGTGCTACAAATAGTAAGAAAGCAAATACTAGCAGAGTTAGATAGGAGACAAGTAGTGGAAAAAGTAGGAATCAAAATTCTATATAGCAAGGTACTATAAATAAGAACTAAAGAAAAACTATAGATATAAAATAAAGCAAGTACTTAATAAAGATTATTATGTCCAAAGGGATTGTAAATTAAGTATTAGTTTTTATTTCGAAATATTTTTGCCAAATTAAATCTTTTTAAACTTGATTAATATACCATAAATTAGACAATGGACTTGTTATCATGATTACCGAAGCATTGAATTTTACTACTAAATTTTTGTGAATTTGAGATTAACCTAACTTATTTTATAAAATGTAAATTTCAAGAAGAAAATTACAAATTGTACCGAAATTTATCATGAAATAATTTTTGGTGCCGATGCCTTTCAAATGATGAAGTTTGAAAATCAGAATTGAAATTCAGTTGATTTAAGCTCTCCTACAGCCTGCTCACAATTCTTAGGCAATAACTCATTAGTTAGCTAAAAGCAATCTTGAAGGAGCTGCATTCGACTGTCCTTGATCTACCATAGCAAAAACAGTTGCCTGAACGGGCATATCCGATTCTATCAAGAGTTTGTTATTCCATACTTTTCGAAGAGCATGCTTAGGGAGAGAGCTGTCCCTTATGCTCAATGTGTATTCTACATACTTAAAGAAGTTAGGAAATAGAAGAATTGGATTGAAATCCTAAATCGAAGAGCTTCCATTTCCTCGAGTTGTCCCCCTTGCAACTGTGGCCTTAACAGTCATGCCATTTGCGCTGTTTCTATCGATCACAACCTGATCGATTTGCTTGAAAGGACCATTAGTCTGATCCAAATGAACAATGTCAACCCCCCTGTTACTTCCAGAAAACATGTTATCAACAATGTTGACTCCTTTTAGGACTCCGTTTATCGATTTGAGAAGAACATAGCCGTCACCAAGGAAGTAGCAGCTAGAGATGACGAGCTGCACGGGATCTTCAGCAACAATGCCAGTGTAATCGAAGTAAGAATGCACAATACGGGTTTGTGTCAAACCTGGCAACTTCAAATAAATTCCTGTGCCACCAAAACCAGTGGCCTTATTGTAGCAATGCACCCCAGCAATTGTGTTGGCCTCACCTGAAATTATAATTCCAGATTGAGCTGAAAAGATCACCACATCCGTGACAGCGTTATCGTTCCCCATCAGGGTTATTGCAGTTGCAGAAAAGTATTTTTCCCTAGGATCCCCACCAGCAGTGATATGTTGGCCCAGAAACGTGTTCCGTATGTAGGTTTCATGACCACATTGGACGAAAATAGCACTTGTGGTGAAATGCGTAATGTAACAGTTGTCAATAGTAGTTCTAAGTGCATTGACAACTAGAATTCCTCCACCCCTGAAATTAGAATCCAGCAAGAGGTCTCTCAAGGTGACAAACTCAGTGTTGTATGAGCCACTTTTGGTGGTACTATCTGATAAATCAAGCAAATATCCTTCACCTGGGAAGTTGTCTGATGCCTTCAATGTTCCTCCATGTATCTATTTCATTAAAAATTTACCCTTTTTTTTCCCAGGCAATAAAATTTTTTACTTTCGAGGAATTCAATCTCTGACAAAGCATCAAGAGTAGTTCAAAATTAGAAGGCAGTAAGTGAAGATAACTATTTGATTGAGTTCTTTCTTAATTTGAAACTGGCTGGCTGGCCTTCTCAATCGCAAAACGACAGCCCTTAAACTCTTCCCAAAAAGTAAAAACGAAAAATCCATTTTGAGCCTTGAAGTACCATTGCATTTTCTCACTTAACTTTTTAACTGTGCACCCATCAAATTGTGTTTGTCGAACATTGACAGTGCATAAAAAATTCAACCATGCATACTCCAAGTAAGAGCTGGTGGGGCTTCTTAGTGCCACACTGGTGATTGCTTAGGCTTTTTCAGCATTCCGTTTTTCTTTCGAGGGTTATTATTCTTCCTTTTCTCTCTTCTCTCTCTCCCCTCAAGGATAAGGCATGTTGTATAGAGATTGTTGGTTAATTTGAGGTGCGGAATCCAAATCGTTCCCCAGAAACCTTTCTTTGCATTAGCTATAATTTGGACTAATTTAAGCATTGCAAATAGGTTTATAACAATCCAATGAATGTTTAGAAATTATTTATAAGCTACACATATAAGATGGAGTTAGAAACTTATGGTCGAGGGACAAATTGTATGAAAGATATGTTAGAGAATAATATTATTATAATTTAAAAAAAAAATTAAAGAAAGGTAAAATTCATATAGACTTTTTTTAAAAATTTGAATTTTACTAAGGCAAAAACATATGGTTCTTGTTAATATGGAATAGGATTTGGAATTCTTGGACCCTTCAAAACAGTTTTCAAAGTAGAAAACTTGGGAGAAAAACCTTGATGGAAGACTAATCTTAACAACTTTAAAGAACATTGGAAACTGCTGCATACCATAAGGTTGCCTCGGCCTGGCAACAGCTTTAATGGACGGCTGATCATGTAATATCCACCTTCAAGATGAATTTGAAATCATCCAAGAGTCAAAATTCCATCAATCAAGAACCCATTACCGGGATTTTTCAGCGCATCTAATATTTCTTTTTCAATGGCGTCTGTGCGGTCTGTTTTCCCAGTTGGGTCTGCACCATAAGCTGTAACCTTATAATATGCGGATTAGTAGAAACCTGCAGCAGATAATTCTAAGGTAAAATAATTCTCATTAGAAAGAAATATGAAAGTGAAGAAAAACTAAACCAAAGAATCAAAATAACTCCCGTTACCGGTGCAGGAATTGATGGTAGAAAAGAAAAAGAGTTACGTTGCAAAAGGGATGCTTTAAAAGCAACCATTTTTTGCATTTCACGGTGACGACCACTCGAAGAAAACCGAGTGTCTGGCCAAGATGAAGAAGAAGAACTCTCAAGCACACGATGAATGATGAGCAAACTAGCCAAGTCCGCCAATAAGATAAAGGCTAAGAGACCTCTGTTGTCCATAAAAACAATCTCTATGTTAACCAGCCAAGAAAGAATCAACAAATTATAAATCTATGGGTTGTTGGGGGAAGGAGGAAGAGAAAGAATAGCCAAACTGAGATACCAAAGAAATGAATTATGCTGAAAATTTTATACTATCGAGTAGTCTAGGATGTATAGTGCATGGGGTTTGTAGCTATGACAAACAATTTCTCCTTACATGTTACTTCTGTTCTATGCCCACGAAAGTGCATGTGGATTGTAGGTCATAGTTTTTTTCTCTCATTTCTTGTCTATTTGCAAAGAAAAGGAAACGGGTTGGACGAAATTTCTATTTGATTTTATTAGAAGTATTTTAATAAAATTAATATATTCACTTATTATTTGTGGAAGTTACAAAATATATTTTATATTAATTATGATGGAAGTTACAAATCTTTTGCAATAAGTGGGAGTTCATACAGTTATTATTTGTGGGTTATAACCTCCCTATCAACTAACTTCTATTAAGGATTATACACATATATATATACACACGGAATGTATACTAGTGAATAGTGACTTACTTTTATATAAACATAATAATGGATAAAAGAAAATGTATGTATAAGTAAAGTTTTAACTCTCCTAACAGTGCAAGTTAATTAGTGAGAGTTAAAGCGTTGGAGGCTGAATTGTTGTATCTTGATGGTGATACGACCGAAGACTGTTTTACCAGCTGAATCATTTTGCAATGGCGTAAATCACCTTAAATAAAGTGATATATTTGTGCCTCAGTCTTCCTCTGTGCTATGAAATTTGAGTGCCTTTCTAATATTTATCTTATATAAAAAACTACATATTTTTCTATAATTATTTAATATCATCTCATTATATTTTTAGTTCCTAAATTTTTAGTAGGAACAATTTCAATTCTTGCTTTGATTTGTTCTTTTAGGTAACTTAGAATAAGGCTAATACGAGACCATATTGGATCCACCATAACAAGCTATGTTGTGGTGCAGCTGCTTTATTTCCCTAGGGTGCAGCAGCTTTTTAGCTAGAGAATGAATTGTTCAAGATGTGTTAAGGTGTTTTGTCGAATTATTTGTGGACTATGCTTGTTCTTTAATCTTTTTATTTTTAGTAAATAGCGGGCTTGGTGGGAATCCTCTTAAATTTTCTAGTTGATGCCACAATGAAGAATGATCAACCTCTTTTCTATTACCTTTTCAATATATACTATCATATTTTTAGATTTCACAAAAAAATATTGTCCAGTCAAAATACTTCTACATAAGATGTGATAATAGAATAGTAATTAATATTCATTAAAAAAAAGAACAAAGAATAAATTTAATATTTTTTTCCTTTCTTCTCCAAATCTATCAAAACTTCCTCCTCTCCCTCCCTTCTACTCTAATCATTCTTTCTTCTCCTTTTCTCGCCTAGACGGCCTGGCTTTTGTAGTAATTCATGTTACCCTTTCTGTTTAATTATTTTTTAATTTTATTTAGAGATCAAACTTGATTATCTTAAACTGTGAACTTGATACTTGATTGTTAGGTTACAAATATAGAACGAAAGATTAATCCATTATGGTATGACCATAAAAAAGTAAAAGAAAATACATAGAGGAAAAGAGAGAATATTATTCTTGTTCAATTTAATATCAATATTCAAAAGGCTTCTCAAGCTCTTAGCCAAACCTCACTTCAAAGGAGTGGGAAAACAAAAAAGCTATTAGTCAAATCTATGTTAATCTTATTAAAATAGGATTAATAGGATCAAGGACTCAAAAATAGACCATTGGCGTCAATGTCAGCACATATCTAGATTTCACATAATTTACCCCTCAACCATACATATACAATCTTATTTGGAAATCACTCTATTCTCTTAGACACCTAATGTTGGTGTGCTTGTGATGTAATGGCGTAAAGCAATGCTATACATGTATGATGTGTGAAGAATTATACTCAATGTTCACTCAAGTTTTAAAATAAAGTATTAATTTGACTCAAATATACACACATAATTGGATAAGTATACCTATCATATAGTTTAGAGTTTAGTCGACAAGTGTCGAAGAATTCAAGAGAAGGACGTCAACTACCACTACTCTCTGCCAAGTTTCATTGTCTACTTAATCAAAATAGAGAATTAAAAACAACTAATTACTACTAACCAAGTGGTCAAGACTATAACAAGAAGACACATACCCAATTTTCAAGATAAAGCCAAGAGATAACTAAGGTAAAATTAAAATTGGGAAAAGAGGATTGGCCATGTAATTAAAGATAAATCCCCATTTACACCCAAGTATCAACCATTATTCAACCAATCAATATCAAATTCAAGTATTGGTAAGATTTCTAAAATAAAGTGAAATTCACTCTTTCTGAAGTAATGATTTTCCTATCATTGTGCCCAACCCCATACATATCTCTATTACATAAATCAAACCCAAGAATGCATATAATTGAGGAATTCAAAACCAAGCCAAAAAACCATAAAATCCCTATTTCTAGGTGACCCATAACCCCATCTATCACCAAGTTCTAAATCCCCCAAATTATTTCTTAAGTTCATCAAAGAAAAAAAATCTATTGGATCAATATAAAAGGGATCCCATCTCATACATCCTTTCTCAAATTCATTATAGGAGCATTAATTACCCAAATGTTCAATCTAATAAATCAAAACTTAAGTGATAGATTACTCAAAAAAGATAATAATAGATCAAATAACAATCAAATACAAGAGTAATATAGGGTACAAATCTTTAATTACAACTCAAATAGAATAGATCTAGCAATCACAAAGTCAAATTACAAAGAATTAAAAGGGAGAACTCATAGATAAAGGTCCTTCTTCTTCCTTGCAATCTTTTTTTGGGTGCCCTTTTTTCCTTTTCAAATCACTTGAGATCTTCTCTTCTTAGCCTCTTCTTATGTTTCTAAGGCATTTTCTTAGGGTTTTCTTCTATTTTCTCTCCCCTCTCTACTAGAAACAACCCAAATAAAGAGTATTTATAGGTTGCTTTCTCGAAACCTAAAATTCTACAGAACAAGGTATTTTCTATAATGTTGCATGACGCCGTAAAAGGTACCCTGCACATCACCGTGCAAGCTCTAATGCTTTAGATCTAAGTTGGAATGATGTCGTGGGTCTTGAATTCTTTATGTGCTGGAAACCTACACAGCACCATTGGATGTGAGCTGCATAACACCGTCGAGCTTCAGTATCTCCACTATTTTTTACTTTTGGATATGCACAGTGCCGTGCATTATGGAAGGTATGTCATCATGGGTGTCCAGATCTTTGGCTTCTAAAGTTTAGACTCTACACGTAGCCGTGCATTATGATGGTGACGGTGCCGTTGGTCTTTTATTCAATCATTGTCAACCTTTTTCTCCTTAAATTCACTTCTAATTTCTAATCTCTTCATCTTACATCAAACAAGGAGAAAATGATGGATTACATAGTAATCTTTACTGAATTTTTGAGAATTTAAAGCACAAATGACAAGTAAAATATGCATGCAATGAGCAAATATCATTTTCCTACACTTAAACTTTTGCTTGTCCTCAAATAAATTTGTCAAAATCAACAGCACTCCAAGCAAAAAGCATGTTTAAATTTAGAGTAGATTTTTGGCAACAATGACTATTATGAAAAAGATATTCAATTTCTATTGAGATGAAAATTCAGTCCAAGATCATTCAACTAGGATAACTTATGTAAACACACACACATATATGATTAGATAAAGCCAAAGCGATCAAAGTTGGATTAAACAAGTCTATATCTATTTAACAGGTTTCACTTTATCTCCTAGTTTAAGAATATGAATCAAGTGATTCGTATAAGTTGGGAATAAGGACTACTTAAATTCTCTGACATCCAAAAGTTACTGCAACCTAAGTAATAAATAGAAGATTGGTACATAAGTTCATTTATTTGTAGGGTAATCACTACTAAAATAAGGACTAAATACGATGACTAGGAAGCCATTGTATTTGACGAAACAATCTTTGTATTTGCTAAATACGATGGCTAAATGATGGTTATTCAGCCATCATAATAAGTCTCGTCGCTTTCGGTCGACAATGGCTACGAAACCGTCATATTAAGCTAATACGATGGTCAAATACGATGGCTACTTGAAAGAGTCATTTTTTATCAGCCCTGAAGGTTTAATGATACTGTTCGTAAAATCGTCGTATTAGTTAAAAAGAATCGTCGTATTTGACTAGCAAATACGACAGCTTGTGACTAGAACATACAATGGCTTCTAACCGTCGTATTTAACTAGTACATACGACCACTAGTAGCTGTCATATTTGATGTCATATTACTGTCATTTTTAACTTGCTAATAGTTGGGAAATACAACCAAATACGCAGCCGTCGTATTTGACATTCTTTTTTTAAAAGTATTTTTTTCATTGATATTTGATCTTGTACAGGTACAATTTCAAGCCAAACACAATAAAATCAACTCATTCAACACTAAATATAATAAAATACAATCTCTTCATTGCCAAACAACTCAAAAGTAATATCGTTAATAATCAAAGCATAAATAATTTACAAAGTCCCAAAAAAATGTAGCACTACATGTATGAGAAATAAGAAATGTCAAGAAATCAATCAAAAGCAGTTGTACAAATATAAAAAAGATAAAAATCAAAATATGTCACTCATCACGGATAAGCTTATTAGGATCACACGATCCAACGAATCGAGAAGTGGAACCAACACCAGGAGACGCCGCAGAAGCACTAAATGGAGGTATAGGCACTACATCAAATGCTCCTGCATCAAATTTGTGAGATAATGCTTCCATGATAGTCCGAAATGCAACTATACGTGACTTGAAAGCCTCTCACTCACACTACATCTCAACTCGCATCGCTACCTACATAGTATCTCGCATAATCTGCATACGTATCTCAACCTTAATCCTGATGACATCCTCAACATTTGCAATAGAACTTAATGAATGACTGATTGAGGTTGATGTTGGTCCTTTTCCTTTTCACCTAACATGACCTCTTATTTCTGGACCGAACAATCGCTGAAATATCTAATCTTTCAATTCCTCTGTGCTCTCAGACTCAGGCAGTGCCCGCCACTCTGTCTCTAATCGATCCTATGAAATTAAGAAATAATATATCAAATTTATATTATATTAAAGTATTGTCTTTGTCATATTTTAATAACTTAGAAAAATTAGCATTTTGAAAATTATTTACAATCATCTCCGCAGTTAAACCATCAACCTACAGATTATGCCACCTTTGTGTCACAAGGAACGCATCATATTGTAATGTCGATTAGCCTTGTAAGGCCATCTGTAAAAATGTGTGAGAAATTTCAAGAAAATTAGATAAATTTCAAATGAATAGTGTATAAGATCAACTGAATATTTGATTATGTATAACAGAACGTAGTATCCTTCCTGTGTCTGGTGGATATGCCATATGTGATTGATTTTGTCTATTCTGCTCGGCCTCTATCTGTAAATATTTAAAATAGTTAATATATAAAACAATTTTATGATTAAAAAAAGTAAACAAGTTGTGAGATATAAAAGTAATAAACTTCTATACATATGACCTGTGTATTCTCTAAACGCCAATAATCAACTAACATCTTCCATAGATTTTTGTCAACTCATTTATCTCTACAAACAACAGGCTCCGTACTATGCTAGAAAGGGATGTAGTATTTTTGTTTCAATTTAGACTTATAATACTTCCACACTATGCATAACATCTTCATTGTGACACTACGTCCTCGTAGTGGTATCGTTGTGTTGTTTTTGTACGTATTAAACAAATAATTAATTAAACAAAATCTTAACTCATGAAGAAAACACTCTTGCATATGTTAGAATAAAATTAGTTATCTGTATTTCTTCCTAAACTTCATCTTTAAGTCTTTGAGGTATGGAATACTAATCCTTGTAATTTAGAGGGATCCTACATGCGTGCAAAATAGCCTACCATTAAACTATAGCGAGACACATCTACCCCTACAAGCCCTCCATATTAGTCAACACCAACATCGTACATTCGAAAACCCGACACACCCCATCCGAAAGGTAACTTTCCACCTCTACAAGAACTCCTCGCTGTGAAAGCTACAAAATATCCATTAAAAATTAATACGATTTCAACAGCCATATAGATCAATTTCTCCTAATATTTACTTCCTAATAGCTTAGCAAACTCGAAGCACTAGGGTCTGCGGAAGAAGGTCCCGTGCAACTGGGACCTATATTAGAAGTAGGTATAGCTGTCTCCTAATTAGGCTCCTTATCTCTGGAGCCTGTCCAGACAGTTGTATGTGATCTCAGACTAACCTCGTGTATTGTTACTTGTGTCTCTGCACCCTGTGAGGAACTAATTCCTGATCTCGAGGTAGCTATGGCGTCTTATATCGATGATCGTCGAAAATGTTTGTTAACCATCTGTAAAACACAAAGATTTAACATTGAGTAAAAGATTTTATCAACTATAGCACATTTAGTAAACGGTTAAATGATTTAAGTACATTTAAATTATAGGTTGTATTCTTCTTCCAATAAATCTACTTCCTTCCTAGAAATTCCATCTTTAAGCCATACGACATCTACTTCGCATGAAACAGGATGAGAATTTAGTTACTGTGAGGGAAAAGTTTCTAAATCATGGTTCTTTGAGTACACATCATAATTATCTCTTCTCATCATTGCATTACGACATGCTAGTCTCTTTCTTTAGGACAATGAGAATACCAAACTTGTTCTTCTTGGTTTGTTAGTATGAATAGCTTATCCATCTCTCTATTTAATCAATACAACAAACGGTCTAAATTCACCAAAGTAAACTTTAGATCGTCAACTTTAACACCTCGATGTACATTAACCCAATCACATTTGAATAACAGAAATTTCAGTTCACTACTATATCAGATCCTTATAATATCAGTAAATACTCTATAGTAATTGACACCAATTGCTACGGGATTCATAACTCTTGGACTGGAATAACTCGTAGTATCAGCTTTACATATAACACTAGAATTTTGGGTGAACTTGTTAGCCTCGTAGGTTATTGTACAAAACTGAAATCCATTCACGTTGCATGCATTGTAGCGCAATCCTTAATTGAAAGGACCATTTGCAAGCTTTTTAACTTCAACATGAATATCAGGGTATTCTTCATTCTCATCAACCTAAAATAAATATAATTGTTATAAGGACTAAATGTTCTAGAGGAATTACTTGCTATATTGCATATGTTTTGCTTACATAATGATTGAGCCAAATGTGAAATGTTTGAGAATGAATATATTATTTGTCACGTAACCGAGATCTAGGATTCTCTCTACTTATGACAAACATGTGAAGACTACATATAGACATACATGAAAATTTAGAAGTTATAATAAAAGAAGCATAAAAAAGGAAAGATAATTATTCAAAGGAAAATTGACTCTCTCTATATGGTTTAAGGATGTCAGAGTTGGCTAGAGCCCACTGATGTGCTTGTATCAATGTTAAATGATCATATATTACATCAATCCCCTTTCCAACTGGTTTACCCATTGGGTTGTCATCATCAACATATCTTGGGTCCCTATTCTCTTTACTCTCAATATCATCTAAATATCTTAATATAAATATCAAACATTCTTCTATTAAATACCCATTAGCTATCGAACCTTCAAGCCTAGCACGATTGCGCATATAACACTTGAGAGTTTTCAAGTATCTTTCAACCAAAAACATCTATCAACATTGAATTGGACCAACTAACAATGCATCATCAGCCAAATGTATCGATAAATATTTCCATTTTATAAAAAAAAAAAAAAAAACTAGGGATAAATGTCTTCTCAAGAAGATATATTGTAACTGTGAAACGGCTTTGAAGATACTCAAGATGCCTTTCTTTATTAATTTTAGAACACGACTGTCTAAAACATGAAGTAATCTCAATAAAAATTTGCACTATATTATCTGCAAAGTTATGCGGGCAGCTAATGGGATTAATTGCTGGAATAAAATGTGAGAATCATGACTCTTTAAGCCTCCCAAAGTCTTTCTTCTCATATTTACCCATCGAGAAATATTAGAATAATAACCATTGGAAACTCTCAATTCCTTCACTACTGTAAAAAAAAAAACTTCAACTTCCAACCTACTCATTGTATAAGGAGCTGGTGGCAAACTATATCCAGTTTTAGAGGGTTTTAAAATTAGATATAAAGATTTTCTAATACTTATTACCTGCAAGTCTCGAAGAGCTTTGAAGTTATCTTTTAAAGAAGTACTATCACCTAATATTGTAAATAACATATTGTCTATAAATTTTATCTCAATTTACATCAGATCAAGATTGTGCCTCATCAAATTACTCTTCTGATATTGCAGCTACATTCTGAATTTCATATCATCTATTTGCAGATTCTGTTAAACAACTTTGAAATTATGTCAAAATTTTTATCCCCGTACACCTTTTTGGTACTTGTCGTATTTCCATTCCACCATAGAAAGAAACTTTGTCCCTACGGAGCTTATGTGACGATTCAAGAAATCTACAATGATATAAGAAGTAATATTTTCCACCGTTAAGCGAATGGTAAGATAAATAGTTGACACCGTATATTGGACAAGCCCTTTGGTTATGAACACTATAGCCAGAAAGATTACCATAGGCTAAGAAATCACTTATAGTCCACATAATAACTGCACGCAAATAGAACATCTCTTTTGCCCCAGCATCATAAGTAATCACTCTGTTAAGCCACAATTCTTTCAACTCATCCATTAATGGTTGCAAATATATATATATATATATATATATATATATATATATATTAATCTTGTTTGTTGGACTCTTGGAGCCATCGATAAGAGTTGACAGAACAAAATAAGTTTACCTCATGTATAGCTAAGGTGGCAAATTATACGGTATTAAACAACAGGCCAAGTATTATGTGGTATGTGCATATTTGAAAATGGACTAAATCCATCCGAAGCCAATCCAAGTCTAGCATTCCGGCAATCACTTGCAAATTCCAAATGCGACTCATCAAACTTTCTCCAAGTCTTAGAATCAGCTAGGCGTTTGTAGACTCCATCTTTCATATGACATTCCTGATGTCACCTCATGAGGAATGTAGTTTTATGAGACATGAACAATTGCTTCAATATCGAAGTCAATGAAAAATACTTAACACGCTTGCATGCAACTGTATTGCCCTCTCTCTTGTACCTCTGAGCATTGTATACCTCACAAAGTTGTACAACCTTATTTTTCCCTCTATATATTATGCAATTATTTGGACAGCAGCCCAGACTTTGTATTCCATTCCTAGCACATTCGTTATCACACTAGCCTCGCAGTAATTTTTAGCAATTTTCACTCATATCTCACTGAAAGTATCCATTAGAAGCTTAAATGGCATATCAATAGACTTATTCAACCGCCTATTGAAGACTTTTAAATGTAACAATCTCATAATGAATGACAGTGAAGAAAACTTAGTACAACCTGGATACAACTCTACATTAGCCTCTTCTAACAATTTATATGTCTCTCTCAAATCTTCAGACTCTTTAGTTGCATTATCGAAGTCACTATTACCACCCAATATCTTGAAGCATCCCAACTATATCATCCCCTTATACATTTTCATTCGAAAGAATGTTGCTAGTTGTATTGCAAGAAGATAAATATGTTTTCCTATGAACACTCTATTTTTTGTACCAACGCATGAAACTCTACATTTGGCAATGTTGTTTGACCTGTATTGTACTATAAATATACCTATTCTAGCACTTTATACAAGGACAATAGATTTTGGATCCATCAGGTTTATCTCTTCATGCAAATTCTACAAAGGCATCCACACCTTTATTATATTCATCACCTAAATGGTCTTGTAAGTCAATCCACAATCAGTCAATTCTCCTATTCATTTATCAACATTTTTAGTCAATGAACAGGTTTTGTTATAATAAATGTATTGCCACTTATGATTTCACATATTCTTTTTTTAAAGTATGTTAATATCATATTAATTTATGAACCTCTATGAGCCATATTAAAATATTATTAACCTCTATAAAGAATGTCATAAAATATTGGAGGTATTAAAGGAAGAGGTGTGAAACATCAAGATAAATTAACATCAAAATATCATACATCATACCAATAACCAATTAGAATTAAGGTTACAAGTTAATATATTAGCTATATAAGAATATTTTTTCACCAAATAATAAATGTCGATTCGCGTCCCATAGTTATTTCCAACCTCCTCACTTGTGCTTTGAATAAAAAATATATTTTTAGATAGATTTGGAATTGCATCTTATAAATGAACTAACAAAATACCAAACACAATATAAAGCTAGAAAATCTCAATTTCTGTTCACAAATGAACTAACAACAATTGTCCATCTCAACACAAAAACATCACCATTCCAATTCTACAACCCATTGCAACAACAATGCATGTCAAAAATGCAGGACACAATTATATCTAAAGCTCAATAAAAATTCTAGCTAAATAATCGTCAACCATTCATATGAAAAAAAAAAGGATAATCATATCCCAACTGAACAAAATCCATATATGAAACTAGTAATCTTCATCAACTTCTGCCAATTGATATTAAAAAATCAAAAAAATATATCCAAAAGATTGGCAAAATAAAATACAGAAGCCTAGTTCAATTTAAACATATGGTTAATGCATTCATTTTCTGTAAATTCAATTAGTAGTGTAACAGAAGAAAAAATCAGTACTGAACTGAAACCCCATATTAGTATACAAAATTTGTATAAAGTCAGTCTATTTTATTTAGATTCTTTGTAAAAAATTTTTGAAAAAATTTTGGCAAAGTGTCCCTAATAAATTGAATATTTTTTCAGGCACTATACCACCTCAAAATGCGCAATTATGTAATGCAACTAAAAAAAAACTCATAAAAACAATCCAATCATTCAACAAAACTAGTTTAAGTCTATATAGTATAAAGCTAACTTAAGAGTAATCACCCATTACCCATGGAAAGTGATTATCCATCACTCACGAAGAATAATCACCCATCACTCACAGGGATCTAGTAATTAAATATAAAAATAATTTTTTTTTACCTTACTAATGCTCTTCTAGACAGTCAAAGAAACAATTGTATATTTAACCTGTAACACATATCAGATGCTACTTAATTAGTCAAACTAAGAATAAAACTAAGAGGAAAAAAAAAGAATAAAAGCACATTATTAAATGGAGGAATTTTGATTTATTAGCAAAAGTGCATTGCTATGCATTATTGCTGTACTGGTTTTGAGATCAAAACTGAACTAATTGCCAGTTAAAATATGACAATAAGTTTCAAGTATGTTTTGAGGTATATGATAATCTTTGACACTATGAATCATTTACTTAAACAACATCATTCTAATTTTTACAATTTACCATAATCTTACATTGAGCATATGGGATGGACATCTTATTGAGAGCATTTTAGAAAACTAAGTTTATTTATATATTAGTAATTGTCTGCTCATAGGAGATTTTATAAGCACCATATTAACATATTGTCATGGTTTAATATGGTTTCAGTTGTACTCACAAGAATGTATGATAAATTTTCTTCACGAAATACTGTAAAGACGGGTATAAAAATCCTATATACTTTGGATTGGAAGTCATTTTAGTTTGGGCTTTACAAATGAAAAGAAATTTGAATTTTTAATTGAAGTATGTAGGGTTAATGTGACAGAAGTTTTGTGAGTAAATCGAAAATGACTTTTCTCCAATAATAATGAAACTAAAGTATTTTAAAAATATTAAGATACTTCATTTTATTATATTATAATCTAAATAGTTATAATAACTCCATAAAAAGTTCATGCCGCTAATTTTTCAATCTTAATTATATAAGTAAATTACACTGTCTTGTTATGTATACATTAAAAATACATTATACCTATCTATGACTATACACTATTTTTTTCTTTTTCATAAATAGATAGATAGAGAAATAATTTCAGCAGTCTCAATCATATTTAATACCAGCATTAGAGATCCTTCATTAGCCTAAGTTCCATCTCTAAACTTCAGTCAGATGCAACCACAGAATTGAGAGGCATGCGACAAGTAAATGTATCATGTAGATCTGAATATTAGCCCTATGAGCTCTCTTACACTTACAACCAGGGACATTGACCTTTCCTCTACATGTGTAACAAAATCTAGTCGAGCATCAACAGTTAGAAGTAGGAAATAATCAGAGCTTCTTCTATATCATCAATATTTAGTTTTCTTCTACTTCGATTTTATCTAGCTTTCAAGAAAATATAGCAAACTACACAAGTGTAACAAGAAAAGTCTTAACTACTTAGTCACTTGAATTTCATCCATAGCAAGACCTAAAGATAGACATTTCATATCTGGAACATGTTCAAAAGTATCAAGGTTCATCCATTTAGTCATAAAAAGCCTTAAAGTCAGAGAGTAAAAGCATTTTTCTCCATTTGTACAAAATAGGGAAAATAAACCTATACAACAAAAGGCTCTCTGATATGCAATTACATTTTTCCCCCTTCACTTTGCCATCATTGGTACAATGAATTCAAAGATAAGTATTAATGGATGTGCATGGCATTAATTGTAAACAACTTATGAAAATTTCTTTGCAAACTCAAAAGGAATAGATAATCTAATTCATAGAGGCATATAGTGAAGTTTTTGAAAGATAATTAACAGATCACTCTCTATCTTGCTCTATCTTTTGCCAACCTGACTCATTTTACATATTTTTTATTCTTTTTCTCATCTTAAGAAATCAAACTCTCATGAATGATTTCTTAAATTCCAATCAAATATGCTTCTATAATCTTTAGGATTCCTAGCCATTAGTTTCCCCCCTTTCAACAAACAGAAAAAATACAGAAGAAAATGGGGAAAATTTTGCTTCCAAAATCTATTGCACCCCCATAAGATATTCAGAAAAAGCTTTAAAAACCTCCAATAAAAATTGATTGAAATATGTAAATTAATTTACTGATGGCAAGCAATTTACCATGAATTTTATTGATTTTAACTTCAAAGCTAAACAGTTTGGAAATAGCATTCAGTTGATGCAAATATTGTACCTTTACAGTGCAGAGGATGCAAAATGCAGCAGCCTAAATATGCAATCAAAGACGGCACCAGAGACGAGAGGGCTGAAATATGATGGAGAAATGAGGGCACCAGAGATGAAAAGGAAATTAATCAGCGCCCCGCACTGAAGGAGAAAGACTCACGCAAGAGAAAAACACCTAACAATCTGTCAGAGAAGAAAGACTAGCACCGAAGTTCTTTGCCAAAAATGCAAGCCACTGCAAAAAGAATGAAAGGGAAAATGAGGCTAAAATAGAAGAACAGGGAATCATGAAGACCATATACGACAGTTAGCTATAACTGTCGCATTAAATGTAACTAATACGATAATTAATCACTAACCGCCATATTAAATTTTCCAAATACGACGGTTAACTGTTAACCATCGTATTAAATATATCAAATACGACGATTAATGTTTAATCATTATATTTAGTTACAATTTTTAATAAAATTTGTAAAAATTAATTTTAATTTGGGTTTATATATATATATATATCACTAATATGTTAAAAAAATTACATAAATTTTACGTTTACAATAATAATTATATATATATATATTTAATACGATGGTTATATATATATATATATATATATATATGTACATAGATATGCACACACATATATGTATGTTTGTAACTAAAATTCTTTGTGTTATGTTACATATTAATCTGATATTCACTAATTAATAAGGATATGTTATACTACACATAAACACACACACACACACACACACACACACACACACACACACATACAAACATACAATAGAATAACTAATAAAATTAAATTCAAGCTCTTTATTACAAATATACGAAAACTTAAGATGTAAACAAAAATTTATTTAAAAAATCAATGATCTAATCATTAGATATATTTATGAAGGTTACTCGTTTTATTTTATCACATTTTTACAGTAATATCTATAAAATAGTAAAAAAATTTAGTGTGTTTACAAATATACGGATATCAATTTAATGATCTAACTGTTAGATTTATTAAAATCATTACCAAAAGTATTGTGACTATTTGAAAATAATTAGATAAAATTCAAACTATTTTGATTCAGTTTGTTTTAATTCAAAAAAAAAAAATGACAACCATAACCGTCGTTTTATCAAGTATAAATGACACTACTTTTTGACCTAATACGACAGCTTCAAAAGTTGGTATTTGTAAAAAACTGTCACAATTTAAATTCAAAACATTATTATTTCAACCAAATATGATGGTTCGATTAATCTGAACCTAATACGATGATTTATGGTAACTGTCGCATTAGTTCAATCTATTATGATAGTTTAGTCGAGCCGTCATATTTGGTTGAACTAATATGACGGTTATGATTAAACCATTGTATAAACTCTACCTAATACGACGGTTATATAACCATCGTATAAATGGGACTATTACGACAATTTTATCAATTTTATGACCGTCGTAATAGATGCCGTCATATTTGTCCTTTTTTTTTTTTGTTAGTCAATGTAATTGCCTAGGAGATATGGACTAAAGATCATTCAACTTTTATATTACCCTTATTAGGGTAAAGTAATACAAATACCTACTAAAAATATGTGAATAATGCTTTTTCAACTTTTTTATTATTTTACTCTATTTGTTCTTTTCTTACCCCAATCCACATTTACTTGAACCTAGAATTAAGACTAGTTAGAAGATCATATAATATAAATAGAACAAAGTTCCTTACTTATGCTTCATCATAATTTTCTCATCAATTCCCAAGAAACCAAGTGTCACTAATTTCTATGGAATAAAAGGACCATTTTCTATCAAACTCCATAACTCGAAGTTAATAGAACACACATAAATTTTCATTCTATTTTTTCAGAAAGTATAGTTGCTTCCATTGAATAAAGGAGGACGATTCGTTGAAGACTCTTCAACATATGGAAGAGAGGATGAGCTTGCCATTTCTAAGGTTTTTCATTTAGTATCAGAGCTTGTTTACCATAAAGTTTACCATAAAGTTTGTTTTTCGGCTTGTCTGAAATACAAAATAATGATGATCACCAAGTTGCTTGGACAAACTTTATGGTAACAAAGAAAGTTATCCAAGAACTCTTAGATATATATATATATATATCTAGATTTAGACAAAGAGAGGAACTCAAAACAGTAAATGAATAACAAAAAGAAATGAGACAAGGAATATATAGTGGTCCGATCTACCAAGATCTACGTCCACTACCTTAAGCTCACACTTAATGATTTTCAATCAGATTTCATTTACTCCACTTAGTAAAATCAAACAGTACCACATATAAGAGAGGATCATCACACTAGGTTTTTCAAAACCTCTCAATCAAGCAATCATATCAAGGATCACCCCAACTAGGTTTTACACAATAACCTTGATACATTCACTAAGCAAGGCTCACCCCAATTGGGTTTTACACCACAACCTTACACTACAATGGAGATTGAATATCAATAGAATAGTAAAGATCTCACTTATTTGAGCAGATGTTCACTCGAATACAAAGCACAAATACTTTTACAATTGACACAAAATAAATTCACTTTGAAGCTTTTGATAAAAGGAGATTTTTTAAAATATTGAGCAATAGTGTTTCTAAGAGGAATGTTTCAAAAATCTTATCTCTAATCTTGCTTTAGAGGCTATTTATAGAGCCAAAAAGTGAAGTGCCAACGGTCATAAAGAAATGGCTATATTTTTTCTATTTAAACTTATCCGCATTTTGAACTCGGGTTTTGGACGACGATGCATCCAAAAGGTAAATCCAAAATAGCACTTTTTCAGACAAAATATTTCAACATAGTTTACAGGATTTTGGGTGAATCTTTTGGATTCAAACTATTCAATCCAAAATTCTGAGATTTTCAAAAACTTTGAATCTTCTCCTTTGGTGCTTCAAGGTAAAGTCAAATGAATCAAGAGATAAAGAGACATAGGAATTAATAGAATACCTTAATAATATTTCCTAGTCTAAAATTCTTCAAAAAGGACTTCTTGATATGCAACTTCATATACTTCGATCTTCTCTTTTGATCTTCCATACTTGAATTCAATCACGAAAGTGTTGCCAAATAATCAAATTTGAATGCCTTAGAAGAATAGAGGTCAAACATGTCATATCACAATAGATTAACAAGTTAGTCCATATCAATATTTGTCATAAGTCATAAAATAGGAGAAAGCCCTTAGGGTTAACAATCTCCCCCCTTTTTGAGTCATGACAAACATAAAATAAATGCTATGTAATGAGTGAACATATTGAATGAAAGAGATGCAAATAAACATAAAAAAAAAAATGCAATCTCACAGTATAGGTCTCAAAAAGAGCTTATGAACATTAGCTTGTAAACATATTTCAATGAGCCTAAAGCCTTTCATATTTCTATATAAATATTCAAAATGATTTGATAAAGAAGAGATAGTAGACAAGTCATATGATAAGATACTTCCCCTAAATATTTGCTTATATGAACATTTTAACATAAGAGGGAAAGTAGAAATCAAAATTTGTACGTCCAAAATATGCATCCAAACCAGTTTTGGAAGTATGTATAAAACAAGACTTTTTCAAAAATCCATTTTGGATACCGATTTTGGATGTCCAAAAGGTTTATTTTCAATTCAATGTGACTTCTTACAAGAATATTTGTTTGGATCAAAAAATATTTGAGTCCAAAACTCCCCCTGACTCAATGCACGAGATAATGGATTTTTCGATTTTTCAAGGAATATTTTAAAGAATCTATCTGATTAAAAATTTGACTTTATCACAGAATCTAGTCTCAAAGATACCTTTAACATATAGAAAAAGAATTGAGTAATCATAAACTAAATGTTATAAACAGAAGTTTAGTCAGAAATTATTCCAACTATCCAGGCAGAAGATTTTCAATCATTTGTCAATAATCATATTCAGTAAATCAATCAGTTATTCATGCCAAGTATATCAGTTTAACAGTTCATGCAGTTATCAATCATAACAATTCATATCAGTTCATAATAATTCATCATATCAGTTTCTCATAACAGTTCATCATTTTCTCCCCCAAAACAGTTCATCTTTTTCTCTCCCTTTGTCATCAATCAAAAACAAGAATATCAGAAGAGAGTAGAACATAACCAGATAGGAAATATGCATAATATAAGGAAGAGACTAAAAATAAACAGGTAACCAGCAACAATTATCCCAAAGCATAATGTAAAAATACAAAAAGTAAATTGTTCAAATTTGCAAAAATTAAATTTTCTTGAAAGATCATCATAGGAGTATTTTGCCCAGTAGATATGCTGAGGAGATATTAATCGTGTCAGTTTTCAAACTGGCTCCCTTCTTGGAGTGTTGACCGGCAATTCTGTTTGATTTTCTTTTAACCACACATGCTTCTGTCGCTTTCCAGAAGATTTTGGTTTAAGAGAAGCAGAAGTTGCTACTGTTTCCTTGATAGAAGATGGTTTCTGAACTGGTTCAAGAGTATGAGCTTTTTCTGCAACAGGCAGATCAGACTTTTCCTCTAAGACAGGTTCATCCTTTTCTTGATTAGATACTATTTGGGAAGCTACTGGTGCAAGAGTTTTACAGACATTCCAACTACAGATACTCTGTTTCCAAGACTATGAATTTTAGAGCTGAGAAGGTCCAATTTCATAGCTAATAAATTAATCGCACCCAGTATACTCTTTGACAAGCCTGCATCCTAATCTTTTCCTTTAGCAAAAGATTACGCCTGAAGAACATAATCAATTTTCCTTTTTGTTCCTACACTAGGAACAGACTTTCCTTCATCCTTGATCTTCAACAAATTTTCCCTTTCCTTTCCTGCAGTATCTCTCAGTAATTTCCATTCATTATTTTCCCTCACATAACCCATCCTTTCAAAAGAATCAAAGCTGTAAACATTTGTCTTGGATGGATCACAAGGAGTAGAATTTAAATCAACTTCAAAGTAGCTAAATAATTTGGTCAACAAATTTCCAAATGGAAGAGCTTTACTTGAAGTGTTCCTTATCTACAACATCAATTTTGTTGCTAAAAACCCAAAGTTAATCTGCCTACCTTCAGCTAGAGCCAACATAATCACTATTTGCAGAATGCTTATGGATATTTTATGTCCATAGCTAGGTGCTACCATGGTAGACACCATATGGTGCAGAATTTGACCAATCCCATTCAGCCATTTCGAGCTTCTGTTTCCAGAATTTCCAAAATTCTTCCTACCAGTAAAGAATTTCTCAAAATTTTTCAGAACAAAAATATCATTTTCTTCAGGAAATTTATTTAACTCAAAGTATTGAAACCCAGCATCTCTTACATCACATATCCTATTGAACAGTCTATGATTAAACTTAATGTCTTTGCCTTTCACTCTTGACACATACCAGCGAATCATAAATCCACCCTTAGTTTTTTCACGTCTCTCTTTCCTTAAATTAGCATAAAATTCCCAGACAAGAGGAGTGTATAATTTCTCATCAACAGTTAGTAAACTACCCCATCCTATTTGATTAAACATGTCCAAAATATTTGACAGATTCAGAAAGGCAGAATGATTAACATGATAACCAGAGATAACCGTCTGATTTTTTGACACCCAATCATTATACTCAGTCTCACATTTAGAGTCAATGAAGTGAGGTACCTAATTTTTAGAACACATTTGTTCTGGAGACGACTCAGAGGAATTATAGTAAGATGCGGAGAAATCCGGATGAGGAGAAATGCTTTTTTCTTTTACTTTGCTTGAACCCGAAACCTTTTTCTTCATCTTTGGAGATGTTTTGTGACCCTTCTTTGGTTTTGGAACCGAAGATTTTATCTTTGCCATCAATAAGATTAGAGCTTTTCTTGGGCTGTTGGTTTTTGAAGAAAAAGAACACAAATGATTTTTGGAAGAGACGGTTACAAGGGTTTTGAGAGAAAAATCAGGGTGCCTTGAATGTTTTTGAGTAATGTGAAATAAAGTGCTTTGGAAATATAAGTTTTTCACAGAACTTTTAGAAGGTCACACAAACCTTTTTTTTTTAAATTCAAAATTCGAAATAAGGAAAATATTAATGATGCGTTTTGGAACTTGACCCAATCCGAAAATATCATCCAAAAGAGTGTTTTCCTGAAATGCATTTTGGAGGAAGGATTTGGATTCAAATACTGCGTCCAAATCAGAAGTCTGTGTGTTTTGGATGCAAAACACTATTTTTGGAAACTCTTTCTTCACACATCCTGTTTAAAGAAAATTTATGCCATATGGTTAGTTATCAGATTTTTGTAATTCTTAAACCTCTTCTCAGATTTTTGAATCTATCCTCCGCTAGAGGTTTAGTGAATATATCTGCAAGTTGTTCATCCATTGAAATATATTCAACACAAAAATCGCCTTTGAGCACATGATCTCGAATGAAATGATGTTTAACTTCTATGCATTTTGTCCTAGAATGTTGAACAGGATTTTTTATCAGATTGATAGCACTTGTATTATCACACAATATACGTACGCAATTAAAATTAAGATTAAAATCTAACAACATATTCTTCATCCATAAGATTTGAGCACAACGACTCCCAACTGCAATATATTCAGCCTCAGTAGTGGATAAGGATACACACGCCTGCTTTTTACTGTGCCATGACACAAGAGAATGTCCAAGAAATTGACAATGGCCACTAGTACTTTTTCTTTCAACTTTAAAACCTGCATAATCTGCATCAGTGTATCCTATAAGATCAAATGCATTAGTGTGAAGATACTATAATCTATAATCATACGTGACAATTAAATATCAGAGTATACGTTTAACTGCATATAGATGTGATTCCTTTGGACAAGATTGAAAACGAGCACAAAGACATACTGAGAATATAATGTCTGGTCGGCTAGCAGTAAGATAAAGTAGACTACCAATCATACCTCTATACTTATATTCATCTACTTTCTTACCCTTTTCATCTTGATCAGGTTTTATGGATGTACTCATAGGTATGTTGATTTCTTTTGCTTCATTCATTCCAAACCTTTTGAGCAACTCCTTGGCATACTTAGCTTGAATTATGAAGATTCCATCCTTAGTTTGCTTAATTTGTAGTCCGAGGAAGAAGTTTAGTTCTCCCATCATACTTATTTCAAATTCTTGCTGCATAGTCTTAGCAAACATCTTGCACAAAGAGTCGTTAGTAGCACAAAAAATTATATCATCAACATAGATTTGAATAATCAGTAAATCATCAGAATTATCAGATTTGATGAATAAAGTATTATCAATTAAGCCTCTAGAAAATCCTTTTGAGATCAAGAATCCACTAAGCCTTTCATACCAAGCTCTTGGAGCTTACTTTAATCCATAAAGAGCTTTAGAAAGTTTGAAAACGTGATTTGGAAAGTACTCATGAATAAAACCAGGAGGTTGTTCAACATATACTTTCTCCTCAATAAAGCCATTTAGAAAGGCACTTTTGACATCCATTTGATAGAGTATGAATTTTTTAAAGGATGCAAAAGCAAGCAACATTTGTATAAATTCTAGTCTAGCAACAGGAGCGAATATCTCATCATAATCAATACCTTCTTCTTGATTAAATCATTGGGCGACTAATCTAGCTTTATTTCTAATCACAGCACCATTTTCATCAAATTTATTTCTAAATACCCATTTTGTACCAATAACAGGACGATCAAGAGGTTTAGGAACAAATTTCTAAACTTAATTTCTTTCGAATTGATTTAACTTTTCTTGCATGGCAATAATCCAAAATTCATCATGCAATGCGATATCAATGCAGCTAGGTTCAATATTTGAAAGAAGAGCAAAGTTGTCAATGAAATACCGTCTAGTTTTAACTCTATAGTTTGGATCCCCAATAATTTGTTCTTTGGGATGACTTGTTTTGTATTTCTAGTCTTTTGGCAATTGTTGATTTGTAGAATCTTCAGTTTGTTCTTTTCCTTGTTTAGCTTGCAGTTCTTCAATCTCTTCTTCTTTTGCATGAGTGTCTAGAAGTGGATTTTTGAGTTGATCTAACTTGACTTCCTTTGAACTTTCTACATCATCGTCATCTCTTTTTGAAGTATAAATGTTAGATTTATCAAACACAACATGCACGGATTCTTCCACACAAAGAGTTCTTTTGTTATATACTTTATATACTTTTTTGTTGGAAGTGTAACTAAGAAATATTGCCTTATTGGACTTGCTGTCAAAATTTTCAGGACTATCTCATGTATTTAGGATAAAACATTTACATCCAAATACTTTAAAATAAGAGATAGGCAGAATTTTATCAAATATAAGTTCAAACGGAGTTTTTCTCAAGAATGGTCTTAGCATAACTCGGTTTATTATATAGCACACTATGTTAATAGCTTTCACCCAAAAATATTTTAAAAGGACATTTTCACAAAGCATTGATCTAGCCATTTCTTGCAAAGTGCAAATTTTTCTTTCAACAACACCATTTTGTTGAGGGGTTTTTGCTACTGAAAAATTATGAAAGACTACATTTTCATCACAAAAGTAAGTAAATTTACTGTTGCAGAATTCTTTGCCATTATCACTTTTAATAGAAATTAGTTTGAATCCAATCGAGTTTTAGACGCATTTAATCAATTTCAAAAATTCAGAAAAGGCTTCATCCGTTTGTCCAAGAAATAAAGTCTAAGTAAATCTAGAAAAATCATCAACAAGGACATATGCATATTTCTTACCTCCAAAACTAGCAGTCCTCATAGGCCCAAACAAATCTATATGGATTAATTTGAGTGGTTTTGAGGTAGAAATCATTTTCTTTGGCTTAAAAGAGGTTTTGATTTGTTTCCCAAACTGACATGTATCACGAATTTTGTGTTTATCAAATTTCATTTTTGGCAGTCCCCTAACTAGTTCTTTTGAAGACAATTTATTTAGGAAATCAAAAGATACATGACCTAATCTTCTATACTAAAGGTAACCATCATTGTCATGTACAGATAGGCAACAAATTTCATTAGCTACAAGGTTATTAAGATAAAATACATATACATTTCCCATACGTTTGGCAGTAAAGATTGTTTCGAGATTTGCACTGTCAAGTATAGAACAAGAATCTTTTTAAAAAATGATTTTGCAACCATTGTCACAAAGTTGGCTGATGCTAAGTAAGTTATATTTCAAATCATCAATAAGTAAAACTTATTTTATAATTGTCAAGGAACCTTTACCAATATTTCCAATGCCGAGAATCTTTCCTTTCTTCTTGTCTCTAAATGTAACAAATCCTTCATTTGTGGTCTGCATACCTTCTAACAAAGCTGCATTTCTAGTCATATGTCTTGAACAACCGCTGTCTAAGAATCACTTGGTGAAGTTCAAAGACTATACCTATACATGAGAAGGAGGAATGATTTTTGGTACCCATACTTTCTTGGGTCCATGAAGGTTAGTAACATTTACTTTAAGTTTCCAAAATGTAACTCCACCGGATTCCACTTTTCTTTTAATAAGACACCTTGAAACTATATATCTCGATTTTTCACAATATGTGCAAGATTTGTGTATACTGTAAGATAGAGCAGGTTTAACATATTGAGACTTGTTCTTTTTGTTCTTATTCTCATATTCATATTCTAAGCCACTTCGATTTTCAGCATAAACAAATCTGGGCTTGTAAATTTTGTCTTTATCCTCATGTCTATATCCTAAGCCATTCCGGTTACCAATTTGATGTTGAGTTCCAAGTAACTTTTCCAGATTGCTTTTACCATTTTTGAATTTTTCAATGCAATTGGTAAGATTATTGACTCTAATTTTCATATAATCAAAAGTGCTAATCATACCTTCAAGAGTTTGAATTTTATCACACAAATTTTTATTTTCCAGAGATGCATATTTTAAAGCAGTCATAATCACATCTTTCTCAATGATAGCACGCGTATATGACTCAAGAGATATTTTATTATCATTTATCTATACTTCGATTTCTTCCATCAAACATTTAATCTTCAACTTCATTTCTTTATTTTTCCTGGACAGTATTTTTAATTCATGAAACATATCACTTAACAACTCATTTAGATCAACATGCTTTTCAGTCATAGATATAAGTGAATTAGGCATATAATTAGATATATAAGAGTTTACCTCATTTTCCAAAGCCATGAAGCATATGTTAGCATTTTCTTCTTCAGAATCTCCATCCTCGGATTCAATTTCATTTAAGTCCCAAGTTCCCATTAATCCTTTACCTTTCTTTGCCTTCAAATCTTTCTTCTTTTTTAACGTTCTTCCCTCCTTACCTTTTGCAACAGGACAGTCGGCAATGAAGGGATCAGTACTCTTACATTCATAACATTGAGGTTTGAATCCTGAAGCTTATCCCTTCTTTCTCATAAACTTCCTTCCTCTTTTGTAGTTTCCTTTATTGAACATTCTTCTGAATTTTTTGCTATCATCGCCAAATCATCATTGTCCATTTCCATGCCCTCATTGCTTTCTAATAGGCTCGTTTCTTTATCTTCATTTTCAGCCTTCAATGCTATCCCTTTTTTGCCTCTATCATGATCATCAAATTCATGAAATCTTTTAAGCTTCATCTCATGAGTTAGAAGAGATCCGATTAATTCTTCAGTAGGTAAGGATTTTAAATCCTTAGATTCTTCTACAACAAGAGTTTTAGACTGCCAGCTTTTTGGTAAAGCATCTAAAATTTTTCGATTTTGTTCCCCAAGGGAATAAACCTTCCCGTAAGCTTTGAGACCATTTGAGAAATTAGTAAATCTTATGAACATATTTGTGATGCTTTCATTTGGCTTCATAGTGAATAATTCATAATCATGAATTAGAAACCCTAGTTTTGATTCTTTGACTTGGTTTGTCCCCTCAGGAGTGACTTCAAGTAATCTCCACATTTCATATGCTGAATCACGACCACTAACACGGTTGTATTCAGTCGTATCTAGTGTACAATATAAAATGTTCATATCTTGAAAATTTAAAGTCATTTTCGCATTGTCTTCCATACTAAACTCATCATTTTGTTTAGGTATTTTTATGCTATCAATCATCTTTGATGGAATAAAAATACCATTTTCTATCAAACTCCATAACTTGAAGTTAATATAACACACATAAATTTTCATTTTATTTTTCTAGAAAGTATAGTTGCTTCCATTGAATAAAGGAGGACGATTCGTTGAAGACCCTTCAACATATGGAAGAGAGGATGAGCTTGCCTTAAAATCTTTTCTACAATGTTGTTAAACTAAAAGTATGTAGACCAAACTCTGACACCAAATGAAAAGCCTTAGAGGGGGGTGAATAAGGTTTTTGGCAAGCTAAAATTTTTTGACTTGTCTGAAATACAAAATAATGATGATCACCAAGTTGCTTGGACAAACTTTATGGTAACAAAGAAAGTTATCCAAGAACTCTTAAATAAATAAATATATATATATATATATATATATATATATATCCAGATTCAGACAAAGAGAAAAACTCAAAGTAGTAAATGAATAACGAAAAGAAATGAGACAAGGAATATATAGTGGTTTGATCTACTAAGATTTACGTCCACTACCTTAAGCTCCGTTGCATTCTGATTTAAACTTGACCTTAACATCGCAACTATCCATCTTTATTTCATAACATTTTCTTATCACTCTGTACTGATTTGAAAGACACATGTCCGAACTCTTGAAGCCGCAAAGCATTTCTGCTACTTAGTTCAAATTTTTAAGAGGACCAAAATTTTTAATCTATATTTGTTTGCCAAAAACCTTATTCACCCCCCCCCCCCCCCAAGGTTTTTCATCATGTTCAAACACTTCTTTTCCCATTACAACTAGTGTCGATCAACATAGAAAACTCTCTTTCCTTAATCTTGCATGTAATCCTCCGAGTGTTGCAATTCAAGTTGCCAGTTAAAGTGTTTACAGAAAGTTGTACTTCATTCCCAACTTCTATTACATTAACAGCAACCCCATCATCTGCTTTCATATCTCCCCCTTCTTAAAATATATATTCCTCATTATCTTTACTAAGTTTATTCACAAAAATAGAGTTAAGCTGCTTTTTCATCAGATATGCTTAGGTCACTTATCAACACACCTAGATCATAAGCCCATTTTCCTTTCTATCCCAAATTTTTGCAAAGATAATCTTTTTAAAAGGTGTAGTTTTAGTATTTTAAACTTTGATCTTATCTGAGGTGGGGTATGTCTTGTGTTGGGTATCTCATGCGTGTCATATACGGCGCAGCGAAAATTTTAAAACGAGATACCATCTCAAAATCCGCATATATGTGGAAAACAAGACATATATATTTAAAACAAAGAAACAAAAATAACAGCTTTTACCTTTCTTTGTTTGTGTGGAAAATAAAATTTTCCTTATTCAAGTATGATAATTGTGGCGCGATCCAGCAATCCTCTTGAAGAATCACCACGAAAGTTGTATGTACAACCACTATAATCACAGTGTGTGATTATCTCTAACAGAAATCTACACAGAGGATCTCACTCAAGTACCAAGATTTTTTGTGCTAGCAGAAAACAACAATGGTGGCTGGAGTTTTTCTTCCTTGTTCTACTTCATAAGCAAAACTAGAGAAAAGAAGAAGAAGAGCCTTGGATTCCCTATTGGAAGAAGTCACACGAGAGAGAGAGATGTTCTCTAGAGAACATGAAGATCATATCCCCATTATACTCTTAAAAGGATGGCCTAACACACATTATTTCATGTGTGTTGATAAAAAGAAGTATTGACACCCATTCCTTCATGTGTGCCCTTTTGTTTGTTTTTGTATGACTTTTTGTTCAATAATAAAACCACTTTGATTATATCTCATATAACCAAAAGCCTCTACAAAAACTACATCTGAGAATTCCAAACAATTCTCCAATTGCAATTTGAACCCATCAAGTTCTCAGAATTATAAATTGGCCCATCAATTATAACTAATTATAATTTAGTCACATCAACCTCTCTTTCTTTTAATAAACCCCACTATGTTATCAAATAACATTTTGAGTATATATTCCTCTTTTGTATGTGACCTATTAGGTTTCCCGATTAATTGGTAGTGAACATGAATTAATCCAAACATCTTTGAGATTAATAATCCTTAATTAATTAGAATTAATCCTATTAATTCTAATCAGGATTGATTTATTAATTCATCAATTAATAAATCTATATTCCCAGATCATGAGTGGTATCTAGCAACACATCATGACCACCCAAGAGTATAGGAAGTTAAGTGGCTTGACATAAACCTTTCAATAACAAACTTCAGTGCAATTAACTCATTTCACCATACAATATCTCATTCGGTTTGGAGTACGGAATTAGTGCTAATTCCCTCCAGAAATGATTCTGGCCTGAATATAATAGTACTTGTAATAGGAACCCACTACTCTAGATGTGTATCAATTGGAACTATTTCCAATACATAATTACCTTGGCCAAAGACTTTCGAGTAGTAATTCCTACAAGTAGCCGTGAGATATTCGCCCTTACTATTAGGAGTGGTGAATCCTTTATTGACCCTCTCAACTACTTTGTTTTACCTCACAATGCACCCAATATCCATCCCTTAGTCGGCCCTCGATCAAGCTCCGGAGATTGGAATCAAAGTATAAAACTCAGCAAACAAAGTACCTTGATGATCTCAAGTCTAAGAATACTTGCACATTTGCTATATTGAGATTATATCGTTGGCACTAAATAGTTATCCATGTGATTATCTCAAAGTTAGGTCATCCAATGAACTTGTTCCATTAACAAGCATCCGTGTGTTAACTTTGAGTATCTCAATACTCACGGTTATGAGAACTACCACCTGATCAAGATCAGGAAGTCTTAACACATACTAGTCTTAATGCATTAATGATGTCCTGTTTCATTTATACTATGACTAGGGACTATTTAAGTACTAACACTATACAGTGTAGTAGGAATCTTATATCATGATCTCTATCAAGATTTCCTTAACACAGTGTCGTACTAGGGACTTTATCCAACAATTGTATTACTCAAAAGTAATCAAAAGAAATTGTAACATAAATAATACCTTTTATGAAATAAAATGTGTCATATACAACATACAAGTGATTGCCTCTAGGGCACAACACTAACATCTTGATGGTAGCAAAACAGGTTTTAGTTGTAGTGGAATTGTTTTGATATGATTTTGAAAATGATTTAGATTCTTATTTAAGGTTGAACTAGTAGTTTGCAGGTTAATGGCTTGTTTAAAAGCTTTATCTAAGGTTTGAGATATAAAATTCTTGACTATACGTCTCAATTTCTCCTTAGGTCCACTAGTAAACACAAAAATTTAGTAAGCCTCAATTGCAGTGGGCATATTTATCGTTATAACAGCCATCAATTCCTCAAACTTGTCCAAGTATTCTTCTACAGTCCTTAACTATTAGATTTTACTAAACTCCTTCATAAACTGAATATTTGTCCCTTCTCTAAATCTTTTATACAAATCTAAAGATATTTGGTCCCAATTATATCCCATATAAGTGTTCATGAACCCACTAAACTATACAAATGCTCTTCCCTTCAAGTAACTTTCTACCTTTTGGAATATGATGAATTTCAAAGTATATTCTAACTTTTGAGACCCATTCCCTTAACCCAATTCTATCAAAAGTAGGGAAGTCTAGTTTAGGCAATCTAACCCCATGCCTTCCAACCTCTCTACCCTTGAACCTAGACCTTATACTAGTTAATTCAAACATCAAATGATTCTGTTGCACAGGAAAGTCACTACCAGAACACTACCCTCAACTCTTTTCCTATTAAAGACATCCATCTTCTTAACAGTAGCTCCCACAAAAGCCATCAATGAATTCATATTGGCAATTCATATTGGCAAAAATAGATGCAGTTTGTTTAATACTCCCTTCTAGTTGATACTATATGCCAGAAATTATTTTATCAATAGAATTCAACCTCATACCTTGTTCCTTAACCGTTTGGTCTAAGGAATTATCTGAATCTGCAAATCTTGTATATCAGTCTCTATTTTTTGAATATTTTTGCTCATCTCCTAGTTATAAGTTGTAGGCATGATTTCTCATGTTCATAACTACTATGATACCAAATTATTATAATCTCTCCTAACACAGACTACTAATTCAAATTTCAGAGTGACCTAATGCTCAATAAGGATAATTTGTACTGAAAAACCACTATATATATATATATATATATATATTTTATATATATTGTTCTTAAGTTTTGCAAGCCTATTTCTAGATACCTCCCTCCTTCTATAACGGGACATTTATACTTTCAAAGAGAAAATCAAAACCGTCAACTCAGGAAAATCCTCAAATTTAGAAATCTAAACCCTTCATTGCTTTTGCTAACATCAGCAGTAAATTCACCCCTGGTTTACCTTACCCAAGAAGAAGAAAATGAACAGTAAAAAAAAATATAACCATTTGAGAGTTACTGTTGTGTCACCATTAGTTTGGCAGTCTTGTAACAAAATAACGTCGTTTCATTTACCCATCTCAATTTGGTTAACAACTCGGCCCAATAGACACCTCTCAACTAAAAAAAATTGAAATTTGAATATTCTTTTCTTCTGAATCATAACATTGGGGAATTATCTATAGGTGTGTACTCACAAAAACTAAAAAATGACTTCAAGTATGTGAGCTTCTAAATCCTATGAGAGGGATTTGTTGGTTGGGCCGAGAAGAGTCATTCTCTTATTTGGTCAAAAACCTATTATTTTTGTACATTCATATTCGTTCAATAGGAATACAGCCCAACTTTTCACTCCAAAAACATATTCTCGGCCTTTGTTATTTTCTACATTTTGGGACTCCAAATGGCCAGATAGAGCATTTAGCCTTTGGAGCTTCTCACTTCTTTCTACCCAACAAAATAGACGACCACAGAAAATCTTCTATGTATACACTTTGGTAATTATAATGCTATTATCTAATGTAATTTTAATTCTTCATCTTCTACAACTTTAGATTAGTTAATAAAAGTGCTTCAGCTGCCTATTTTTGTTTACTACTCATCGGAGGTTAGTATGATGTTATACTTTAGTTACAAGCTTTAATCCATTTTGATTTACTTGGATTTTGTTCTGGTATGGTTCCAATCACTTGAGTTTGTTTATTCTTGTAGTTGAGTTGAAATTTTCCCAGGATTTCAATTGTGTACCATATATTTATGTTGTTCTATCATATGATGATTTTTTTTTAAATGTTTTACTTAGTTTTATATTACTTTGTCTATCCGTATGAATGGTTTTAGGTGAATAATACAACCAAGTTTTCTTGATATAAGTCTTGATATGTATGATTGGTTTAGTAAGGAACTAAGTATTGCAAGTACGTGTGCATTAGGTTGATAGTTGACTTTCTAAGGAATCGGATAGTATAATTATCTCCAGCAAATATAATGAGGTCTAGTTTTGCTTAGATGCTCAACTGTGAAGTTCATTATTCAATTTCTCTTGTGAATTTGTATAAAATTGGTCCATATGATTTCTTGAAATTAATATTGTTCTTTCTTTTGAAGTCATTCTCTCATTTTCTTATTTAAAAGGGCATCACTACTTCAAGAAAAAGATGATATATCCTCTTTTTTTTTTTTTTTTTTGGAGGGGGTAGGGGGACCAACGGTCACTTTAAATGTTGTGAAGATAGAAGAAGTTGTGGTTGGAGAATCCCACAGAAAACAAGTAGATTGACTGTAGATTATAAGAAGTCATTACTGAAAATAGTTAAATCTATCATTCTTGAGCAATATGGCCTCAAATACATTGTATGCATCATCCAATGACCTATTTTGCATTTGTTAATTTAAATGTAACAATCAAAGAAGAGAAAATATGAATGTAAATGTAAAGCTCAGAAAGTTATTTATTCTTAACAATTGACTAGTGTAGCTAATTGGTTCCTTCTATACAACTATTTATAATGTTGATCTTGTGATGTAAGCATTCTTATGATACAAACTGATGATAAGTATTTAAACTCCAGTCTAAGAAAGTTAATAAGTTTACAACTTCCTCTACTATTAAGATGCAGAATCCATCTTCAAGGTTCAAAAGATTTGGTAGGACATCTCTATTTCTAAGATATGGATTTCCTCTGATCTCACTAACTGTACTAGGACACTAAGTCTTGGTCATCTGCTTTAAGGTAGGTTAGTTCTATCTCTAATTATCCATTTAGTGTAGAATAATGTTCTGTGATAGTATGTTGTGTAGGTAATTAATCTGATGCACTATTTTTCTTCTTTTTTTTTTCACTTTATTACATTATCTGAAGCATCTCCTCTTATGTTAGATTCATGATATTGACATTGCATTGGTGCTTGCCCAGGATGACATCACAAATAACATAACATTGCCATATTTTGTATATATTAATTTTATATGATTTAGTATGCATTTAAGACTACCTACTCTTAAGCCAATTAGGTAAACATGGTAAGTTTTTTTAGGCCTCCTTAGTAACTCTTCAGGATCTAAAAGTATTGAAGTATTATACCCTTTGGATCATATTATCTTCATTTCTCTATTGACCTCTGTAACTCTAAACTTCTATTTTTGTATAGTAAATAGAATATTTTTTACCTAGAGATATATTGCAAAAGGTCCTAAAATGTGCTTTAAGAGGACTTGTGTAAAATATGCCATTATAGATATTTGTGGTGGGAAATTAAAAAGCCCATAAAAAACCTCATCAATTTTATTTTGTCAGAGTTTAGCCTCTTACTTAGCTATTCAACATCCCTAACTAACAGTTGCTAACTTTCAAACTTTTTTCACTCAATTAAACTTGTTGTTGAAGTTTGATAATCTCCCGTTACTGTGAACTGTTTGCCTGTCGAAGTTTTTGAATTTCCTTCTTCAGTACTTTATTTAACTTTGCAACTTTAAGCCACTTCTAATACAACAACTTATATTCCTTCACAAGTATTTTATGGTCTGTATCCTCATTATTAGTTTATCGATATCATCAACTTTTCCATATATGGTAGAACCACTGTCCTTATGTGTTCAACTCAGATTAACAATAGGGTTAAAGTAACAAAGTTGCTCATTTGACATTCGTCTTCATCTCCGTCATTGCTATCATTGTTAAAATGTTCCAAATCTTCTTTAGAATCACTTAGAATTGTGTTGTAGGATATGTTATTCTTCTTTTTCAAGGTGTTAGCATACTTTGACTAAATATGTCCAAAACCACCACACTTCTTTTTCAAAGTGTTAGCACACTCAACTGAATGTGTCCAAAACTACCATACTTTCTACACTTAGGCCTTTCTTTTCTAAAAAATTTTATTTGACAATATTTGTTGATTTTCGATTTTCTTATTAAATGTCATGCTGCATTTCTTGTCTATGAATTTTTACTTTTCATTTTTCAGAAGTTTGTTTAACCTCCTTGTCATAAGACCACTCTTATCATTTGAGCTCTTGTTGTCATCAGAAATACCTTTTACTTTTAAAATCATTCTTTTCTCTTTGAATTTTGATTTACGATTCATCTCATAGGTTTGCAAAAATCCCATAAAATCATATAATTGCATCTTTAACATGCCTTTGCATTTTTCAATAGCATCTATTCCAAATTAAAGTGATAAGGACCGCAATGTTTTTCTTATTAACTTTTACTCAGAATACCTTTCACCAAGTTGAAAAGCGTGATTTCTAATATTCTTTAACTTAGTACTGAATACAATAATGGTCTCATCATCTCCTATCTTTAAATCCTTGAATTGATATGACAACATTTGTAGTTTAGACATTCTAACATTACTTGTGCCTTCATACACAGTTTTTAGTGTATCTCATACGTTTTTGGCAAATTCACACATCGAGATCAATTTAAACTAATCAGGATCAACAACAACAAAAATAGTATTCAATCTTTGGTATTTATCATGTCAAGATGTCTTTCAAATTTTGCCCACTGATCCAACGACTTCAACTCTTCTGCTCCAGTGCTCATGCTTGCAACTGTTGGGGATTTCCATCATTGTTCAACAACTAGCCATGCAACATTGCCAAGAGTTTTTAATGAAAATTTTCATCTTGACCTTCCAGTAAGTACAATTTGTGCCCTTCAATAACGGAGGTCATGTTACAGATGTAACACCCCACAACCTATGCCCCAATTAGGGGTTGGGGATGTCACCCCATCCACAGGATAAGGAGTCTTTATAACTAGGACACACAAAATAAATGAAATGAGTAATTCAAAAATAAACTTATTATAACCCAAGCAATACATGAACAAGTTCCAAAAATAAATATCTGCTAAAGTCTCCCAAATGAAATACATAGAAAAAATAACAGCAAGTCTTCAAAACATAGGCAATTCTCTAGTTAATAACCTTCAAAGTAGGATTGACCTGAAAACATGGTATAATATGTGGTGAGACATAAATCTCAGTAAGCCCATGTGTGCTTTGAGTGTTTCAGGTAAAATAGTTCATGCATGTAAGTCGAGAAATTTTCATAAAAGATAATGCTGGTAAACCTCAAACAAATTTCACAAACGAAGAGTGGTATTTTCCTTTAAAATCATACAAGTATACAATAAATACAACCACTCAAAAGATGTAGTCATGGCACTACACTTTGTGCACCATGACAAAACATCGTTTAGCATGCCACACTTTATGCATACTGACACAAGGTAGGTGTACGGCTTACCGGGTGAGATACTCTTCCATCTCTACATCTAAACTTACCGGTTGTCTATTCCGAAAATATACAGTCCACTTAACTAAACTTACTAACTCAGACCGATATGACTTACAAGACTGACATCCTATCCGGAAAGGACTCACCTCTCAGAGGCGGCCACCTACTAAGAGACTTACCATAACCATCAAATACTAGTCCTAGTAGTCTATCTTTATTGAGTACTCAACGTTGTTTGTCCCACTTGAGAGAAGAAAGATCATACAATGATTCACTTGAAAATAGCAATTATGGTTTCCAAAATTCTTGCCAAAGTTAGGTTTTTAGGAAAAGTTTAGCATTTTGTGTAAAATTATTTGTTTAACTTTAAATGGTTTACTTGATTGAAACGAAAAGGAAAATTGTCCATAATTGCCTTTACAACAAATACTCGTACACATTGAGTTTGACTTGCCACGATCATTTTGGTCTTCAAACAGTTTTATGGAGGAACTTACCTGATGTTTTGCTCTTATTAAATTCAAAAGTCTTCCAAGGTAGTTCAGGTCAACCTAATCCCGCTTGGGGTAAACACAAAGTATAAGATAATATCCAGACCATATTTGCCTTAAATAAATAATTTGTAGTTCAACTAGTTACAACAATAACTAACCATGACCGCAATGTGTTAAGCGTTAATACTAGTTGATAAAATATTTTATAAAATAAAATTAGCTTGATAAGTTAAAATAAATGGGTGTTATAAAAAAATAATAATAAATTATAGTTTCAAATAATAAATAATGAGTAATATTGCTAACAAATAAAATTAGTATTAAATAATGGGTAATAATAAATCATAAATAATATTGGTAATAAGTAATATTTAAATAGTATTATTATAGATAATAAATTACACTTAATTTTAATTAATAGTTAATAGATAATAAATAACCAATAAAATTAATAATAAATGAATTATACTTAATTTTTAATTAATAAATAATAAATAGTAAGTAAGAAATAAAATTAGTAATAAATAAATTTTAATATAAATAATATTTGTGAGTGTAGATAAAAGTTTTAGTAAGACTAATTAGTAATAATTATAATATGATTTAGTCATTTGATATTAATTAATTCTAATATTTTATTATTTATATTTAATAAAAAGATTTTATTTATTTAACTAATAATAATAGTAAGAATAATTCTAAAATTAATAAAAATAGTTCTTACAATAATTTCTGTACTGCTAGAGAAGATCCATGAACATACTCTTACATACAAGAATACAATAAATAACATGTTAATCTATCCATGAACATAGATGTGAAACCCCAACTAAAACCAACCCTAGAGTAAGGGGGTCGGGATGCATATCATATTTTCTTACATGCATAAATGTATTTTTGTATGATTTTATGTGCTTTGGATTTGTGATTTGTAGACTAGAAGGCTTAAATGTGCTTATTGAGTAGGAAGGGCAAAATGGAATTTTGCTTGAGAAGGAAATAGGGAGATAGCTTGAGGGTTAAATAGGAAAAATATTTGGGAGAGAAAATAAGAATAAGAATTGTTGTAGTTTAGTGGTTAGAGCTTTGGAATAAATCATTGAGGTCTTGAGTTTATCATTTAAGTTTTAGCATGATTAAAATTTATTTGTGATAGGTAGGCTATTTTCGGCCTTACATGCCTTAGGGAGGAATAGGGATGTGTCCTAAGGGAGTCATGAAAGGAATGTCCTAATTCCACTCTTGTTCCCTACAAAAATCCCTAAGGGATTCATACCATTTTTGTTCTCTCACTTACCTTAATTCTTGACCAATTAAGTTGTTCAATTTATTCAAGCCATTTTATTTCTAGAAAATTGCAGCAAGCTTCCTTGATCTTAGAGTTTTGAAATTACCTATGGGAGGGTAGCATATTGGCCGAAAATGGGGAAGAGTTATGGAAGGTTCCCAAGAGAATTAATCTCCATGATTGAATCTTCAAACTCCACCCTATGAGTGATCATCTTCTTCTTGTAGCAAATTGGAAAATTTTCCAACTTCTTGATCAGTTCAATTGTCGAAACCTTCAGCCATCTCTCCCTCTCAAATATTGCCAGAAAAATAACCAATTCACTCAGCATGAAGACTGAAAACTTTAGCCAAAATCATACTGCACAAAAAGCTGTGCAAACCAGAAAAATCCCTAAATAGTTTTCGCAGCTTGGTGAGCCAAGAACCAAGCTGTTTCTTCCACCTTTCCAACCAACAATTCAACCCTGTCTTTCCTCCATAAAGAAGGCTGGAAACCAGCCTTAATGGACCCTCCAATACCCCTTCAAACCTTCTGCAAGTTGGCTGAAGCCTTGCGGAAAACTCTACACAGAAATTCTAGCAAGCCATGCAAAAAAAAAAAAAACCAACCAGAAATTCCAACTTTGTTTCTTCTTCACCCTTGTCCGAAACTTACTCCATTTTCTCTATAAAACCAACCTTAATTAGCCATGAACTGAGTTTCATCATCTTCTCCATTGGTCTACTCGAATAAAGCTCCATGGCTGCTCCTAAAATCCCTCCATCAATCACTACAATCAAGCCATCGATTGGAGTCCAAAATTCCAGCAAACTTCCATGGATTAAGCCTCAACTATCCAGAAAATTCCTTCACCATTGCACCCCATCATTTGGCCGCTCTATAGCTCTTGCAAGCATCATTCATCTCAGCAAAATCCCAACCAAACAGTCGGCCATTGAAGCTCCTCAAAGACCTTCACCAACCGAGATATTCCTACCATATTCACTCCCTAAATTACTCCACTTTGAATTTCAAACAACCAACTTTCCTTCTTCTCCCAAATCTGAAAATCAATTACCAAAATTCTCCAATCCATTCGGCCACCCTTCCCAAGCAAAATTTCGGCCAGCTTTCTTCTATTCTCTCCAAATCTCTTAGAACACACACTACCATTATCCATGCATAAAACCACTCTAAACCTCTTCAATCTTCTCCAAAAACTCCAGATCACACCTACTCATCCTCTTGAAACCATTTCTGCAATTTATAACATCAAACCCTGAAATCAAGATTTTAATTTTGGATCAAAAACCAGAATTTTCATTGAAGGCTCAAGAACACTCTCAAGGTAAGTATGAACGATTATGTTCATCTTCCGTCCTCTTCAACCATTAACAAAATATACTAATAATCTCTCTCTCTCTCTCTCTCTCTCTCTCTCTCTCTCGGCCGAATGGTTACTCCAACCATGGCCCATTTTTCTTCTTTCTCCTTGGACGGATCAAGCTTTCCAAGTGTGAGGATTCTTTTGAAACTTCTTTAAGGTAGTCATTATTCAAGTAAGTCTCTTCAATCTTCTCTTTAAATTCGAGATTCATATCTCTTAGATGTAGTTGGATGAGGATGGAATATATTTGGAGATTGAGTATGTGTTTATATGATGGAGTTGGGATTGATGCATGAGGATGATTGGTCTTGGTTGAATTTTATGATGTTTTAGGGTTAGAGATTATGTCACCTTTGGTGAATAGGGTTTTATGTTCTTGTATTCTTGTTGAGGCCATGAATATGAATATGTTTAGTGGAGTTTGGTTCATGTGTTGGTAGATTTGGATTTATGCTTTTATTCATGATTTGGATGGTGTGTTGATTGGTGTAGAGTGTATGTTCATATTTATGGATAGCAATAGGAATTATGATCATGACATTGTTGTTCCTAAGCTATTTAAGTTAGCCAATTTGATTTCATTAATAAAAATTAATACTGTATTCCTTCTAGTGATTTTGAAAAACCCTAGGACAATGTGGATTTGAACTGTCATATGAAATAATGATATTATAACCAAATAAATGGTACCTTTTATTAAAATTAAAATATAAAAATATTATATATATATATATATATAATAGCATTAAATAAAGGATTTTTGTATAAATAATCATAATAGGCAAAATATTAATCTTATAAGTCATATATTCATAAATACTATTAAAATTTATTATCTTTTAGTCAAGACATATTAAAATTTTACTTATTATTAATTTTAATTACCAATTATTTTCTAACCATTAGTTTTTATAAATCATTATTTTAAATAATATCATCTAGGACCTAAGACCCTTTTTTCAAATAAACCCTAATTCATTTATGGCAAGATTAAACCTACAACTTATTAGTAACTATTTCACAAACCCTAGTTATTTTAATATCAAGCTAGATTTATTTTATAAACCCTATTTATTATCTAGCCTTAAAGTTTGGGATACTAGGGTCATGATTGTAATAAGTTGAGTTAGGATTATTTATGAAAGTAACTTTTGGCTTGAGTTTAATTATAGCTTGTGTTTACCCCAGGCGGGGTTAGATAAGCTTTTGGAGATCTTTATTTTACCTCGAGCAAAGGATCAGGTAAGCTCCTGCATAAAACTTATTTGTTGTAAAAAGTTATTATGGCAAGCTAAACACGAAGTTTGTGCACACTGATTTGGTAAAGGCAATTAGCTAAACACGAAGTTTTTATTTCGGATTTGTTCTTGAGTTTTTGGGTTGTAATAAGTTTTAATTTCAAAGTATTGTTTACATTTGTGTTGTGTGTCCTAGTTATAAAGACCTCTTGTCCTTTGGACGGGACGACATCCCCGGCCCTGTTGGGCCTAGGTAGCGATGTGTTACAATAGACTCAAATTAACATATAGATTATTTTTGACTAGGCATAATATTATCTATGGCTTCATTGAAAAATAATATCATGAAGGCCTAATCAACAATGGTGGCATAATGTCTAATATGCATCAAAACATCCATAAATCTTTTTAATCATAATGAACATATAGTGATTCTAAAGTAAAATTCATAAGGCGCAACATTCATTCCGATTCTCATGTCTTAACTCCATCCCCTTCACCCACATACATATCCTCAACCCCTATTTTATTCAATCAACCTATCAACATCTAAGAGTCTTGATTTTGAGAAATAAAGAGGAGATTAAGAAAGAAATACTTGATTGATGCTCACTTAATGAAGGATTCGCCTTGCTTAGTGAATATTCTTGAGTGCTTGATGGCTTTTTAGTGATCCAAAAATAGTCTATAGTTGGTCATCAATATTTCGGCCAAGAAAGAGAAAAAGAGTGAGAGGAATGAATAAGAGTAAATGAGAAGAATAGAAGTTGAATAAAAGAAGAAGAACAAGAAGATTGTTCTTATTTTACCTTTTTGGTGTTCTTCGAATCTTCAACAAAAAAAGGTGGTTTGATCCGTTCAAAAGTTTAACTTTGTGTGTTTTGGTGTTATAAAGTGCAGCAATGAAGAATATAGGCTGGATATTATTGGTTTAGAGTGTTTGGGAGTGATTGGAGGTGTTTAGGAGTGGTTTAGGCTTAAAAATATGAAGTGCGTGTTCTTGGTGTTCTTCAGAGAATTTGAGAGGAGATGAGTTTCGTGTGTGTTTGTCAGTGTGATAGCCGAATAGCTAAGCCTAGGGAAAGCTTTTAGTTATCCAAGAATGAGAGAGAGAGTTTTAGATTTTTTTTTTTTTTTAAATTCAAATTGAGAGAAAAGTGGAGTTGTTTGAGGTATAGGATTGGGTAATGGTGTTTGCTCTTAGAAGGTTTCTTGTCCTTCAATGGTGTATGTTTACATTAGCTATGTTTCAACCAAAGGATGAAGAGTTGTTTCAGAATAAGGCTAGCTAAAAATAGCTATGGAATGGCAGAGGATTTTTTTATTTTATCAACTAGCTAAAGGAGCGTTTTAATGAAACAAAATCTGGAGTTTTAATTTGAAATTTGAACAAGTTTGGAAAGAGTGAAGATAGGAGCTTTTAGAAGTATGATAATGGAGTCCTATTACTCAAGGTTGGTAGAGAAGACAAGATATTCAGTTCATAGCTGTACAAGGCCCGAAATTTGGTGAAGCTTGCTGAAGAATTTTGGCCTTAGTACAAAGAGATAAAAGCTGGACAAAAATTTTTGGAATTGAAGCTCAAGAACACTTGAAATGGAAATAGTTTTAGTGCAGAATTTTTGGTCCACTTTGGAATGATTTTTCAGCTGAAATTTAAGGGTGTTTGAAGTTCCATTAATGGTGGTTTTCCTTCCATCATTTTGAAGAAAAACAAAGAAAGTTCCAGCTGTTCATATATTCTAATGGATGGCTTCAAGTTCATGTGTAATGTTGCTAGTTTGCTAGAAAAAAATTCTGGTTTGTCATTGTTTGTAAAGCTACTAAAATTCAAGGAACTCTAGCCTTTATCATCACACAAGATGGTTGGTTTTCTTGCAAGAATTGGGTAGGAAAGCTTGCTACAATTTTCAAAAACAGCCTTGAAGGAATTCTGGAAAATTTTTCAGATTTTTTACCAAGACAAGAACAAGAGGAAGATGATGTTCTTAAAGAAATAGTTATGGTGTTTTGCTTGCAACATCTACCTATTATTCCTCCTCATTTTCGGCCACTCCTATCCTACAAGAGTTGAGATTTTCAAAATTCCAAGCTAGAGAATTATCTTAGAATTTTTATGATTAAAAATGAATTAAAGAATCAAGAATAGTTTAAATTTCAAAAATGTTAGGACATGGCTAGCAAAATTAATGGAGATAAGAATTCTTCTAGAATTCTTTTTAGGACAAGACCACATGGTCGAGACATTACCATTGTATTCTCCTTAAGACAACATTCCTATCTTTAAGGAATGTAAGGAAAACAAAAATTCAAACATGGCTAAGATAAATATAAATAAAATTTAAGTGATGGGATTTGAACTTAAGACTTTAGAGATTAATTCACAAAGCTCTAACCACTTAACCAAACTAACTCTTGTTCTTATTTTCTCAACTAATATTCTTCTTATCTAAACCTCAAACCATCTTCCTATTTTGACCTCAAGCAAAATTACCCTTTTACCCTTTCTACTCAACAAGCACAAATAAATCATATAAACTATAAACCACAATTATAAGACACACAAAATCATTCAAAATATATATTTTATGCAAGACGACATGATATGCATCATATCCCCTTTACTCTAGGGTAGGTTTTAGGTGGGGTTTCACATTCTCCCCTCTTTAGAAGAATTTCATCCCAAAATTCAACATACCTTGATCTCAAGTCAAGGTATTTCTACTTTACCCATTCTTTCATTTCCCACGTGGCATCTTGAGTGCCATAATGCTCCCATTGTACCTTCACCAAAGGAATCCACTTATTCCAGAGAGTCTTGATACTTCGGTTTAAAATTTTCATAGGTTTCTCCACGTAGTTCAAGTCGGGTTGCAATACCAACGGTTCGTCATTCAAAACATGTCCAGGGTGAGCATTGTACTTCTTCAACTGAGACACATAGAATACATCGTGTATTCCCATCAACCCATCCAACAAATCTAGTCGATACACCACCAGTCCAATTCTTTCTATTATTGGAAACAGTCTCAAATATCTCGGATTCAGCTTCCCACCTTTCGGATGCGTCAAAATTCCTCTATTCGGTGTCAACCTTAAGAACACACTATCTCCTACTCGAAATTCCAACTCCCTTCGCCTATTGTCTGCATAACCTTTTTGTCGGCTCTAGGCCGCTTTCAACCTTTCTCTGATCAACTTTACCTTATCTAACATTTCCTGAACCCAAACTTCTCCAGACTTGCTTATATGGCCGTCTTCCGACCAACTCCAGTATAGAGGTACTTGACACTTACGTCCATACAATGCTTCATACGGGGCCATTCCAATCAAAGATTGGTAGCTATTATTGTAAGCTAATTCTACATACGATACATATTCAATATACTTATTCTCGAAATTCAATACGCTAGTTCTTAACATGTCTTCCAATATCTGAATAACCATTTCTGACTGACCATCGGTTTATGGATATGCCGTTGTACTTAACTTTAGAATAGAACCCATTGATTCTTGAAACTTGCCCCAAAATCGGGATGTAAACCTCGGGTCTCGGTCGGACATGATAATTGAAGGTACTCCATGCAATCTAACTATCTCCCGCACATATGTTTGAGCTAACTTCTCCACTAAATCCCATACATTTACCGGTATAAAATGGTATCCTTTCAGGTCATTGCCATAGGGAGTCCAGTAACAAAGTCTATGGCCACCTCTTCCTATTTCCACTTATGTATCGGTAATGATTGCACTAATCCTGCCGACTTTTTGTGCTCCACTTTAACTTTCTGACAGGTCAGATTCGTGGAGACATACTCTACCACGTTCTTCTTCATTCTGAGCCACCAATACACCTTCTTTAGATCCTGATACATTTTTAGTTTTCCCGGATGAATAGCATACTTGCTTTTATGAGCCTCTTCCAAAATCTTATCCTTTAGCTGGTGCTCATCAGGTACACACAAATGATCTCAAAAATACATCACTCCCATTTTGTCCTACCGAAAATCACTGACATGCCGTTTAAGCTCTTTGTCCTTGAAAAGTGGAAACTCCGCATTACTTTGCTTAGCTTCGTTGATTTCCCGCCTTAGGTCCAGTATCAATCTCAGATTGCTAACAATAATACTCTCTTCTTGCACTTCCATCCTTCCACTACAAGAAAGGCAGGAATTAGCAGGGGAAATTATCCCTCGCTAAATCTGCAAGAGATTAGCGAGAGAAAAATGAGTTAGGCACACAGATTGACTTTCCGTCGCTAATCCCTAACTAATTAGTGATGGATCAACATTAACAAGAATCCCTTTCAAATTAGCGAGGGATCATGAAATCCCATTCTAATCCGTCACAAATTTGATAGGGATTTGCGACAGATTTTTTATTTTTACTTAATATTCATTGTAAAATATTAGCTTCGGATTTGCGACTAAACCCAAGTTAATCCATGCTAATTTGCGAGGAAATAGCGACTGAATTCTTAAAATTTCTAAATTATAATAACATTATAATCCCTAGCTAATCGCTCACAGTTTTACGAGGGATTAGAATGGGAATTTTTCGTCGCAATTCATTGGTTGATTGGCGCCGGATTGGAGTTTTATTGCTGAGGGATAATAATTATCCCTCGCTAATCTTTCGTTGAACGAATCCATCACAAATCCCTCCCTATTTTCCAAGGGATTTGCGAAGGACATTTTGTGGATTCTCAATTTTTTTCCCCACGATACTTTTGTGTGTGGTAAATTTTTTTATGTAATATCCTTACAAATACTAAATTCTTTATTATTTTTTGAATTATAACCAATATATTTGCATTCAGTATATGTGTAATTACCATCGACAAGTTACGAAGTATAGATTATAATTAAATGATATGCATACATTACACCTCTATACAAATTCATCATGTGTAGTATATATATAATACATTGATCATTTTATATGCATATATATATATATATATATATATATATTTGATGCATCATATAGTCGATGTATAATTATGCAAATATGAACACCCATTTAATTACTATGAGAGTTTACGTGTACAATCGAAGTTCTATATATTACGTTTTATTACATTTGATTTGAGTAATAAATATAATTTTGGGATATGAAAACACATCAATACTAATTAAACCTCTCATATTAGTAAGCGTAATAGTATCGATGTTAATTAAACCTAAACAACACCATAATGATTATTTAGAATTGTTCACTGGCAAAATATTTCATGCTTTTAATCCGTAGCTAAGTAGGAAGTAGCTAAGTGTTGATAGAAATAAATATGTTTTCCCAGTAGAGTATTAAAAAAAGTGAGAAAAATATCGTATCCGTCACTAATTCGTCTCTAAATAGCGATGGATTATAACAATGAGGGTTTTGAGAGGGATTAGTGAGGGATTCAAAACTTATAATTTAAAACCACGCGAAAATTTTGAGCGGAATCTGAAATTCAAAAAATCCCTCACTAATCCCTTTCTAATACAACACAATTAGCGAGAGATCAAAAGGCACTAAAAACATCTGTTGAGGTCGACCCTCGCTAATCGCACGCTATTTTGCGAGGGATTATATTTATTTTATTTTCTAGTTTTTGTCGCAAATCCCTCGTTAATAGAGAGGGATTAACGGCGGAAATTTCCCTCGCAAATCCCAACGACTATAACATCCCTGTTCCGTCTTTCTTTTCGTTGTGTTCTTTCTCCTATTCTCTTGCTAATCCCTCTCAAATCCCTTCCATCCACCAAACCACCGGCGACCTTCATCTGAACACAGTAGCGAGGGATTTACTGCAGTAACTCAACCTCCACAGTACCTCAGAACGCAGTACCTATTGGGAAATATGCCCTCTTAGACTAGATTTCTGATGTAAATATCGAATGTTTTAATAAAAGAATCTATTTTTAGAAATTATTTGTTAATTTAAAATTTTATTTGTGCATAATTACATTGGGAAAAGACCCATTGCGTTTAAGTAAGTGGTCCATATGAATGGAGGTCTTTCACAGTAAAGTATGGATCACGGGTTACTTAACACATAAACATTCGTTCTTAACCGATTGATGAGAATGGAAATCTCATCATGTCTAGGTTATTATGTTGTGAATTCTAAATGGGGAATAACATACCTTTAGCCAGTGAGTAGTCCACTCACTTCATGATATAAGCGTATTTCAAATATGTAGAACAGGACATGTAGTAGTAGTTTCTAAAAGAACTATATGGTAGAAATCTAGACTACTACCGCTACAACGTGGACTAGTACTCTACGACTTGAGTATGAGTTGGTGATCTGACAAAATTGGAAACATATACTTTGATATGTTATAGTTGAGGTTCTATCGTAGGGCCAATATACTTGCATTTTAGGTATGTGTGACTAGTTAGTCAAGACAGACTTGTACAAGATAGTTTGTTTACTATATCGCCTCTTGTGGTTGTCTGAATGATCTAAATATCCAGGGCCCTGGGAACATAACTTGGATGTTTGCTTTAGGGTAGCTCCCTTGGAAATCGGAAACAACCCAGAAAGTCATGGATCATTGGACTAGAGGCCTAAAGATGGTAGATGTTATTTAGAGAAGTGTTAGTACACTTCTTCCTCTCTAAATGTACGGCGATGTATAGAGGGGTATTTTAGTCATTACACCTGTATGTCGGAGACTTTGCTAACGCAACACTGTCTTTGTGGTCAATATTTTCTTATGGTGATATTAGGAAATATTTAAAATGCAAAATACAACTATTTATATGGCAAGGGTATTTTGGTCATTTTAGTAGCCAAGGCGGTGTGTTTTTTGGTCCCCAGTATAGACCGTGAGTCCTAATTAAATACAGGCTAAGGAATTGATCTTAAATTAAATGAAATTTATTTTATTTAAGTAGCTTGATTTAATTGTTGGTCTAGAATAAAATAAAGGTCCATGGAGAGAGAATTAATTAAATTAGGTTGGTGGGTTAATTAATTATTTAGGGTTTTGGTCCAGTTTGAATAATTAAAGATTAACTTGGGACTAAACTAATATAGGCTTATTTATTGGACTAGTTTATTTGGGCTGAGAAATTAATTATTAATTGGGCTATTTATGTGGTTCTAATTAGAATAATTAATTAAGCCCAAAAGGTTAAACTAAGAGTCCAATGGCCTAATCCAGTTTAATCTAGGGTTTTTATTTAGGTTAAATAGGAGGATTGAAAACAACGTTGTTGACAAAACACACATTCTCTGAGACAGCTTCTTCTTTGTAAAAAGCCAGACGTCTCTCTCTCACTCTCTCTCCAGAAAAAAGGTTCCTTAGTCTGTGGTTATTCACCAAACAGATTTAGGCAGGCCATATACTGGAAGATCGAGAGATTGGCGTTCACCTACATGCAAAGACGGAGTAGGAGACTTGCAGGAATCGCACCAGAAGCTTCCACCAGCATACGTACCCCGGTAGTACATATTTTGGTCCAACCAACTCTTAGAACGAGAAAAAGAGGTAAAATATTTTTAACCTAGGAGTCCCGCCAGAGCACAACCAGCACCGGCTAGGTTTGCTGGAGCTGGCGCCAGCTCTGATTGGGATTTTCCTGTTCTTCAGTTTTTTCAGTTTTTGATCTTCGCTTCCGCTGCGTGCCCTATATTTTCCACTTTCTATGCCTTCAGTACCTTCATCCCTTCCATCCGCCGTAGTAACTCGACCTCCACAATCACCCGCCGGAGCTGACTACCGATGATTTACCTTACTGGGGACTTCAAGTGTGATTTACCTTACTACCAACATAACAGGTGAAAAAATTTGGTTTTACCTTTTTACTGTTTTAGGTTTGTCTTTTCATCCTTTTGGGTACTGGGAACTTCTGTGATTCTATTGGATGTACATAATCGTAAGCGTGTTCAGGCTGATTGTTATTCAATCTGTGTGATGAATTAGGTTGAAGATAAAGAGAAAATTGATGTGGGGTCTTGAGTTCTTCAAATGTGGTCAAAGAAAATGGCCTTTTAATTCATTTAAAGGCTTTGCATTATACTGTTTCTTTCTCTTGGGATCCCGAATCTTTTAATTGGATTGAGAATGAGAAAGAGAATAGAAGAAATGCATTATACTGTTTGTTTATTTTATGTTTTAAGACATCATATGATTCATTCATGTTTGTTGTTAACAAGAGTTGTTCATGAGATTAAGATAGGGAGAGAATAGAAGAAGAAGAGAGAAACAGAAAGAAACCGGAAGAGAGAAGGGAAAAAAAATAAAAGAAGAATAGAGAAAGAGAAAGAATGGAAAAAGGAAGGGGGGAAAAAGAGAAAAATTAGGAAAAGGAATAGAGCAAAAAAAAAAACCGAGAAAATGGGAGGAAAAAGAGGAAGAAAAATGAATTTGCAAGCTTGATTTTACTCCATTAAGTATGTAAGAATTCTTTGCGTAGAGTTTATTTATGCATAATGGAAATTTATTATGATATTAAATTTGTGCTTGAATACATAAATCCTTGAAAGAAAGTTGAATTGGAATTTGTTGTTGTTGTTGTTAGAATGATGATTGGTTGCTAAAGAGAGGTATCTGTGACGTTCTGTAGCTTGCATGAAGTACTTTAAAGTAGTTAAATGTTGGAAATTAGCTAAAGAAAAATAGTAGGAAGTTGGTAGGAAGAAATACTATAAAACCATTTCTAGTGGAAATAAACAAAATAAATAGTTGTTTAGCAACTTGTGAATGTACTTTGAATTGAGAGAGTTATGAATTGAAATAATTAATGCTAAGTATGTCTTGGGATGACAAGAAAGGTTTGAAGTAAACTTTATCAGTTTTTTGTGGCTAAGGATCACATGGTGTCAAGATTATCAAAAGCTGCCATTTGGAAGGATAAAAATTCTGGTTTCTTAATTTTGGGAAAATGATACAATTTGGATGGTTGGGAAGCGCTATGAGAAAAAGCTAATTGAAACATCATAGTTAAGATTTTAAAGAATGATTATGAAGGTTTAGATGGTATGAATTATATAGAAGAGTTGGGAAATTTGTTCCCCTTTAGGGGGGCATTACTTGCAAACAATGTGTTATAGTGGGATTTTATTATCCATTTGCTACCAGAAATTTTTCATTGTGAACTTGATAATTGCTTTGGGAACAATTGGTGTGAGACATTTGCACATAGGTCTGAGCCAACTTCTCCATGGAATCTCTTATATTCACTGGTATGAAATGTGCTGATTTGATCAGTCGATCCACCACTACCCATATGGCGTCCTTTTGGGTCCTTTACATAGGAAGTCCGGTAACAAAGTCCATGGTCACTTCCTCCCACTTCCACTCAGGTACTGGCAACGGTTGTAACAGTCCTGCTAACTTCTTGTGCTTCGCTTTGACCTTCTAACAGGTGAGGCATGTCGAGACATATTTAACCACGTCCCGCTTCATTTTGGGCTACCAATAGGCCCTTTTTAGATCCTAGTACATTTTGACTTCCCCCGGATGAATGGCGTACTTGCTCTTGTACGTCTCTTCCAAAATTCTGTCTTTCAATTGATGTTCTTCGGGTACACACGACCGATCTTTGAAATACAAAACTCCCACTTCATCTTGCCGAAATTCACTGCCTTGCCGTTTAAGCTCCTTGCCCTTGAAAAGTTGAAATTCTGCATTGCCTTGCTGGGCTTCAATAATTTCCCGCCTTAGATCTGGTATCAACTTCAGGTTGCTAACAACAATTTTCTCCGCAAGGACTTCCGCTCTTCTGTCCAACACATCTTGAACCACTTGAATCTCCTGCACTCTTAGTCTGGCCATACTAACTTTTCTGCTCAGGGCATCAGTAACAACATTGGCCTTCCCGGGATAATAGTTGATTGGGCAATGGTACTCTTCCAAAAATTCCATCCATTTTCGCTGTCTCAGATTCAAATCCTTCTGGGTGAAGATGTACTTCAAGCTCTTGTGGTTAGTGAACACTTCATATTCCGCCCCGTACAGGTAGTGTCACCATTTCTTTAAGGCGAACACAATAGCAGCCAACTCTAGGTCATGCGTGGGGTAGTTGACTTCATGAGGCCTTAACTTCTAAGAAGCATAGGCAATCACCTTCCGGTCTTGCATCAACACGGCTCCCAAACCTTCTTTCGAAGCATCGGTATACAGCGCGTAAGACTTATCTCCTTCTGGCAGACTCAACACTGGTGCTGTCATTAATCTCCGTTTCAGCTCTTGGAAGCTCCTCTCACATTTTTCACTCCAAACAAATAGAACGCCTTTCCTCAGCAGTCAGGTCATAGGCGATGCGAGTGTTGAAAATCCTTTGATGAACCTCCTATAGTAGCTAGCCAATCCCAAGAAGCTTCGAATCTCGGTGATGTTCTCCAGTTGCTTCCAATCTAACACTACTTCAACCTTTGCTGGATCTACCTTGATTCCATCATTGCTCACCACGTAGCCAAGAAATGCCACACTATCCAGCCAAAATTCACACTTGCTAAACTTGGCGAAAAGCTTGTACTCCCGTAGCTTCTCCAATACCAATTTCAGATGTTCTGCATGCTCCTCCGGGCTCTTGGAATAAATTAGGATGTCGTCAATAAAAACCACCACGAACTTGTCCAAATAGGGTCGGAACACTCGATGCATCAAATCCATGAATACTACTGGTGCATTGGTTACCCCGAATGGCATTACCATGAACTCATAGTGACTATATCTTGTGTTAAAGGCCATCTTGGGGATAACCTCCTCTTTTATTCTCACTTGATAGTACCCTTGCCTCAAGTCTAATTTGGAGTAGCAACTGGATCCTTGCAACTGGTCGAACAGCTCATCAATCAACGGTAGAGGATACTTATTCTTGATCATCAGGTTGTTCAAGTCCCGATAGTCAATACACAGCCTCAGAGTCCCATCCTTCTTCTTCACAAATAGCACAGGTGCTCCCCAAGGCGACGTGCTTGGTCTGATGTAGCCTTGCTTCACTAACTCTTCTAACTGCTCCTTCAATTCTTTCAGCTCCGCCGGTGCCATCCGATATGGAGTTCGGGATACCGGCTCTGCTCCTAGAACTAGGTCAATGCTAAATTCAACTTCTCGGCTAGGAGGTAGAGAAGCGAGTTTCGCAGGGAACATATCGGAAAATTCTTTACTACCTCGGTATCCTCTAGAGTGTACTGGTCCTTCGACTTGTTTATCATATAAGTCAAATATCCTTGACATCCTTACTTCAATAATTTCTAAGCCTTAGCCCCAGCTATCAGATACTTCAATTCCTTCACTCTCTTGCCGTTGAATTCCAACATATCACACCCTGGTCTAATGAACTGAACCGATTTGTTCTTACAGTCTACCCTAGCCCCATGTTTCGCTAACCAATCCATTCCCAATATCAAATCATAATCATCGATATCCAGTACTATCAAATCTCCCTCCAAATTTTCTCTCCCCACTTCAATTTTACAATTTCGCACATACCGATTTGCTTGTACCATCTTCCCCGAAGATGTACTCACCAGCAAAGTAAAAGGTAGCTCTACTCCATCCCAACCTAAATGATATTCACATTCTTGTTTAAATAGGAATAAGTAGATCCAGGATCTATCAATGCATTAACGGAACGTCCTTGGATAGTAAACGTACCTTTCATTACTGATGTATCGGTTCCAACCTCCTTTCTATTGAGAACGAATACTTTTGCTTTCACTTGAGGCTTCGGTGCTTCGCTCCCGGATGCTCCAGTGGTATTGGCTCAATTGGCCCCCGGGTTCTGAGCCGGATTTCCTTGCCCGACTCGGTGAAGTTTAGGGCGGCGTTCCGCAAGTGGTTCAAGTCTCCGCAGTGGTAACATTTCCGCTCACCTCCCTTGGACCAACAGTTCTTCTCTGTGTGGCCTCTTTTTCCATATTACCTGCAAAATGGAAGGTTCTACGTAGCACCAGCTGGTGTTGTCCGGGCTTGCTTTCCCCAATTCTGCCACTGCTGGTTGGAGGGGCGCATGTTGGGCTGCTGCCTCTGGAAGTGTCCTTGTGGTTCCCTTGGCGGCTGGAAAGGTCTCGTTGCCATTCTACTGCGGTCCTCATTTTCTGTCCAGGTAGCTGCGTCTACGTCCCCCGAATAGGTTGTTGGTGGAGAAGGTGCCAATACCCTCCTCGATTCCTGCCTCAGTCCCTTAACAAACTACCTCATTCTGTTCTGCTCAGTGTCCACTAGCCTCTTGCAGTACTTTGATAGCTAGGTAAACCGTGCTGTGTACTGGGCCACCGTCATACCCCCTGCTTTAAATTCTTAAATTCGTCTTCCCGCTTTTCCACTATCCACTGAGGGATATACTCAACTCTGAATGCTTCCACAAAATTGGCCCACGTCCAGTCCTAATCAACTATCTCCTAATCGTCCTGAACCCGTTGCCTCCTTGCCCGGGCTAGGCCCTTCAAATGGAATGCAGCTAACTTTACCATCCGCTCCACAGTGTACTGGAGCGTAGCAAATATGTTCTCCATCTGCTCTATCCATTGCTCATCTTTCTAATCTTGTTCAGCTTCGCCCAAGAAGACAAACGGTTGAAATTTCAGAAACCGCTCTAAGGCTTCATCATCTCCTTTGGGATTTTTTCGCTCAGTCAAAGTCTGTAGAATTTCTACCATCTTGTTGAATGCTTACCCCATCGTCACTTCAATAGGTGCTTCAGACCCCATTTCCAAATCTGGTTCACTTCGATTCCCCAGTTGGGTGACGGCATTTGGGTCGTTTCAACCTTTGGTGCCACAGGTTCTGCCTCCGGAACTCTCCTGCCTGATGTGGCTACGCGGCGCTTGGGTGCCATTCTAAACCATACCTAAATGATAAGTTTATACATTCAATGATTAAATCATTTCAGTTGGGCATGCATTTACAGTCAAATTTAAGTAAAAGAAAATCAGATGCAAGTTTTGTAAAAAAAAAATTGCTTATAAATTTCTCTCAAATCTTAGAGTACTCAGGCACTCTTATTTGCATAAATTTGAAATTAAAACAACAAACAGAAATGAAATCCTTAATATTGAAGTTTATGGAAAGCAGTAAATAAACATCCTGATCATAACAGCTCTCAGCCCCTCTAGTCCTCATCAGAATCTTCAAAGTCGGCCTCATATCACCATCCCCCGGAATTCTTAGAGAAGTCTATCCCAGCCCCACTTGCAAACCCCTCCATTGGCTCTTTCCCGGGTCGCCTAGAACTCTCATTGGTCTCAACCTGGTTGGGTGGAGGTATGAAGGAAGGTTTAAGTGGAGATTTATAATTTATCTCCCCCGAATCATCACTATCAGTTGACAAGTCAACTATGGGACTAGGAGGGTGGGGAACATATACCATATAATTCTCCTCATCTTCACTGTCCGAAACCAAATCTATCACAGGTATTGGGGTGGCTCATTGATCGGGACCTTATCTTCACTGCTATCCTCCAAGAGAATAATTGGCTGCGGTGCAAGCTGAGGCACTGGTAGGTCTTCCGGGTAGATAGGGATAGGAGGATGCCATTGCTGCCCTTTCTTCATGGTTCTAAGCATTCTAACCATCCCACAGCATAAACAAGACAGGTTAGATAAAAGATTTGAACTTAATAAAACAAACCATATACTATCAATATTTGCCTATAACCTAAGCTCTGATACTACTTGTAACACCCTGCTACCTAGGCCTAACAGGGCCGGGAATGTCGCCCCGTCCAAAGGATAAGGGGTCTTTATAACTAGGTCACACAAATGAAAATAAAATTTTTTTTTTGAAATTTAAAACTTATTACAACCCAAAAATTCAAGAACAAATCCAAAATAAATTGTTCATTATCATCTCTCAAAGCAACATATAAATTAAATAACAAAGAGTCTTCAAGAAGGCAACATTCTAGCTATTCATCCCCACAGTAGGATTGCCCTAAAAACTTGGCATAAAAAGGGTGATGAGATAAAAATCTCAATAAGTCCGTATGTACTTTGAGTATTTTAGGTAAAACAGTTCATGTATACAAGCTGTAAGAACTTCATAAGAAAAAGTACTAGCAAGCATTAAACAATGTTAAAAATAAAGAGCGGCGTTTTGCTTTTCCAACCATACATGTGCACCATAAAATCAACCACTCAAAAGAGCAGCCATGGGTTACCACACGTTGAGCCCTATAACCATACAATGGTCAAAATGTCACACTTTATGCAGACTGACAAAAGGTAGGTGTACGGCCTACCGGGTAAGATACTCCTCCTTCTCTATACCCAAACAAACCGGTTGTCCACTTTGGCAACACACAGTCCACATGACTGAAACTGGCTAGCTCGTACCTGCATGACTAAGTAGTAATGTCGCTTCTCCAAGTTGAGTTCATCTTCTGGAGGTGGCTTTCTGCCCGAAGACTCACTCTTACTCTTCAAAACTAGTACTACTAGCCTACCTTTATTGAGTACTCAATGTTATTTATCCCACTTGGGAGAAATTTGATAAAACATTGCTTTACTTGGAAATGGCAATCAAGGGTTTCTAAAGTTGGTTTTAGAAAGAGTTTAGTGTTTAAGTAAAACTACTTGTTAGATTTCAAATAATTTGTGATAGGGGCTAAATTGGTTATACTTTGCTTAGTTATTTGAGGTTCTTTTGTAATACATTTTGTGAAATAACTGGTCATATTCTTTTATATTTGAGATTTTACCCGTGGAAAGGTATTTTGGTCATTACTTCAGGATTTTGGGTAAAACAAAGAAAAATCGTCGCGAAGCAGAGAAGAGGCGGCGCCGGCTGCAAGGCTGGAACCGACGCCGGCTGTACTCTAAAATGTATGCGCACAATTCGGAGAAAAATCGACGGACGAGTGGAGAAACAGAACATAAGGCGGCGTCGACTCTGAAGGACCAAGGCGGCACCGGCTGTGGTCTGTCCCTGAGACGGTGCTGCGATCTTTTTACGCGTTTTTGGAAATCTAAAAAGCTTTAGCAACTTCCAACTTCTACTTGACCAAGAACTTTGTACCTACGAGTTTAGGCACCTCTTAAACCTATAAATAGATGGAAAACACAAGGGAAAATGGGAGAATTCATTGATTATCATAGAAAATCACTCAGTCCAAGGAGAATTCTTCAAAATTCAATAAGGGTTGTACAAGAAGGTTTTCAAATGAAGAAGAATGAGGCTTGTCTATGAGTTCTTTCTATTACTTTGTTTTCTTTTTCTTGAACAATGATATGTTAATTTTTTTATTGTAATTTGACATTGTTTTAGATATTCATGATTTCTAAAGTTATTTAATCTTTTGATTAATTGGTTATTATTCTTGGTATTCAATTACGTATGCTTATTACGAGATTAGTTAGTTGATTCTATCCATTAACTTGCTGGACCAAAGGGGGTTGATGGGTGCTTCGATTTATTAGTTTCATATTCTATTGGCAATTGACTTGCTGGACCAAAGGAGATTGATTGTTTAAGAACTGGTAATTGAAGATTAATTGATGTCTTCCAAGACCAAGGGTTCATTGATTAATTTCATGTTCTAAATTCACCGAGACCAATGGAATTTAATTAAGGATTGTGTTTAATACGTCTTTTAGATGAATTAGTTGAGACGGACCAAGTGATTCTAATTTATCTGGGAGATAGTGATTTCATGGATTAACCATCAAAGTGAGTCTACCTTCATCCTTCATGGTGCTAAGAGAATGATTGGTTATGATAATGGTTAAGTTCTTTAAAATCATGTTTGTCTAAACAATGGCTTGAGTTGTATAAATCTACATCCTTGACATATACATATTTTTATTTTTATTTTCTTTTTAATTTTTTTATTTGTTTTTCACTTTATTGAGTCGGCTAAACAATGAAAGAGTGGTAATTAATGTCTACTTGTTCCTTGAGGATCGACACTTGTTGTAACCCTATGCTTAGTTAATGATGAGTACGCTTGCTCATATGTGTGATTTAGGTTTAACATTTTAATTTGAATTTGATTGGGAATGTGCTTAATTTTATATAATTTTTATACTCAAGTCTGAACACATCAATTTGTTTGACTGAAATAAGAAAGGAAACAGTTCTCAATTGCCTTTACAAAATGAGTGTTCACACACTTCGCGTTTGGCTTGTCATGGTAACCTTTTGTCATCAAATAAGTTTTATACAAGAGCTTACCTGATCCCCTACTTGAGCTAATTCAAAGATCTTCCAAAGCTGACGAGCTAATTCAAAGATCTTCCAAAGCTGACCTAACCCTGCCTGGGGCAAACACAAGCCACAATTAAAATCAAGCCAAATTTTTCTCCCATAAATAATCCTAGTTCAACTTACCACAATCATGACCCTAATGTCCCAAATTTTAAGACTAGATGATAAAAGGATTTTATAAAATAAATCTAGTTTGATAATAAAATAACTAGGGATTGTGAAATAATTATTAATAAGTTATAGATTCAAATATAATCTTTGTTATTAATAAATAAACTAAGGTTTATTTGATGAAGGTCTTAAGTCCTAGATAATATTAAAATAATAAATTATTACTATTCTCTTAATTAATAATTAATAGTTAGAAAATAATAAATAAAATTAATAATAAGTAAATTTTATTATATTTTGATTAAAAGATAATAAATAAATTTTAATAGTGTTTATGAATATATGACTTATAAGATTCATATTGTACCTATTATGATTATTTATATAAAGGGCTTTATTTAATATTATTATTGTACATAATATTTATATTTTATTTTTAATAAAAGATATTATTTATTTAGCTAAAATATCACTATTCCATTTAACAATCCAATTCTAAAGCTTCCTAGGGTTTTCGAAATTATGGGAAGAAAATATAGTTCTAATTTTTATTAATGTAATAAAATTGGCTAACTTAAATAGTTTAGGATCAACAAGGTCATGATCATAATTCTCATATTGCTAATAATAATCATGAATATAAACTCTAACACCAATCAACAAACTATTCAATTCATGAATAAAACTTAAATCTATATCTACCATCACATGATCCAAACTTCACTAAACATAATCATATTTATGGCTTCAACAAGAATACAAGAACATAAAACACTATTCACCAAATGTGACAAAATATCTATCATGCTTAATCATTCACACTAACTCACGACATGAAGAGCATGCAACAACTATAAAATATCATAAAACTCAATCATGACAAAACATCATCATGCTCCAATCCCAACTCCTTCATACAAACACATACTCAATCTCCAATCATATTCCATCCTTTTCTAACTACATCCAAGAGACATGATTTTAGAATTAAGGAGAGGGTTAAAGAGACATACTCGAATGATGACTACCATGATGAAGTCTCAAGAGAGTCCACACGCTTGGAAGACTTAATCCGACCAAGAAGGAAGAAGAGAAAATGGCCATGGTTGAAACAACCATTTTAGCTGTGAGAGAGAGAGAGAGAGAGAGAGAGAGAGTATTAGTATATTATATTAAAGATTGAAAGGGAAAAGAGATTAACATAATCATTCTTGGTTATCTTGAAAGAGTTCTTGAATTTCAAGAAAAATTATGGTTTTGATCCATGAGCAGAATTTTGTTTCTAATGTTTGACGTTATAAAGTACAAAAATGGATTCTAAATGGTGAGTAGATGTGATCTAGAGTTTTTGGGAGAGATTGGAGGTGTTTAAGGTGGTCTTAGGTTTGGAGAATAGTGGTGTGTGTTCTTGGTGTTCTTGGAGAAATAGAGAGAATGGAGAGAAGCTGGACGAATTTTGCTGAATAGGGTTGGCTGAATGGCTGGAGAAATTCTTGTGATTGAATTTTCAGATTATGGAGAAGAGGGAAAGTTGGTTGTTTGAAATTCAAAAGGAGTAATTTTGGGAGTGAATTAAGGTAGAAAATATGGTAAGAATGGTGTGGTTGATGGAGGTTCTTGGAGCTGCTATGGCCGACTGGAATTTGTTGAAGTTTTGCTAAGATGAATGAGGTTGAAGGAGTAATAGGGTGGCTGAAATGTGGAGTGCAATGGGGGAGAAAATTTCTGGTTGGTTGAGGCTTAATCCATGGAAGTTTCATGGAGTAATTTACTAAATTTTTTAATTCCAATTGAAGGCTTGATTGTAGTGATTTAAAGAGTGGCTATAGTGTTCATTTCGTGCAGATCAATGGAGCAGGTGATGAAGTTCAATTCATGGCTGACTAAGGTTGGTTTTACAGAAAATTGGGATGAGTTTCGGACAAGGTTGAAGAGGGAGTAAGGCTGGAATTTCTGGTTGTTCATTCAAGAGGTTTGCTGGAATTTTTGTGCAGATTTTTTTGCAATATTCCAGCCGACTTGTAGAATGTTTGAAGGGGTATTAGAGGGTCCTTTAAGGTTAGTTTCTAGCCTTCTTTATGGAGAAAAGACAGAGTTAAATTGCTGATTTGAAAGGTGGAAGAAACAGCTTGGTTTTTGGCCTACCAAGCTGTGAAACTGCCCAGGAATTTTACTGGTTTGCACAGCTCTTATGCAGTTCGATTTTTGGCCAATGATTTCAATCTTCAAGCTGAACAAGTTGGCTATTTTTTTGGCAGCATTTGAGTGAGGAAAAAGGCTAAAGTTTTTGAAAGCTGAACTGACCAAGAAGCTGGAAAATTTCTAGATTGCTACATGAAGAAGATGAACACTTATAGAGTGGAGTTTGAAGGTTCAACCATGGAGATTAATTCTCTTGGAAACCATCCTTAACTCCTTCCCCATTTTCAGTCAACATTCTATCATCAAGGAGACATTTTCGAAATTCTAAGATCAAAGAACCTTGTTGAAATTTTTTGGAAATAAAATATGGATTTGGATAATTGAACAAGTTTAATTGACGAATAATTTAAGGTAAGTTAGGGAACAAAAAAGGCATGAATCCCTTAAGAATTTTTGTAGGGCACAAGAGTAGGATTAAGACATTCGTTTCAAGTCTCCCTTAGGACAACACTCCTACTTCTACTCATGGCATGCAAGGGCTAAAAATATCTCACCCTATAAAAATAAAATTTAATCATGATAAAACTTAATTAGTGGAATTTGAACTCAAGACCTTAGAAATTAATTCCAAAGCTCTAACCACTAAACCATAACAATTCTTGTTCTTGTTTCCTCTCCTAAATATTCTTCCTATTTAAACCTCAAGCTATCCCCCCTATTTTCTCTTCAAGCAAAATTACTATTTTACCCTTCCTACTCAATAAGTACAACGAAAATTTCTAGACTATAAATCACAATTTCAAAGTACATAAAATCATTCAAAAATATATTTATGCATGCAAGAAAATATGATATGCATCCTGACCCCCTTACTCTAGGGTTGGTTTTAGTTGGGGTCTCACATTTGAAGTAAACTTTATCAGTTTTTGGGGGCTAAAGATCACATGAACACATTTCTATCAAAAGCTGCCATTTGGAAGGATAAAAACTCTGGTTTCTTACTTTTGGGAAAATGATACAGTTTGGATGGTTGGCAAGTGCTTTGAGAAAAAACTAATTGAAACATCATAGTTAAGATGTTAAACAATGATTATGAAGGTTTAGATGGTATGAATTATGTAAAAGAGTTGGGAAATATGGCTAGTATAAATTATAAATATAATCAGGGGATTCTGCCAAAGATATGAAAGGACCATTCTGATTGTACAACAAAATAGCATAAAGAATTTGTGGATTAGGGGAATTGTAAAGCGATGAAAGCTTCTAGGAGTGGACTTGGAATTTTACAATTGGTTTTTTTACTAATGATTTTTTCCTCTTTAGAAGGGCTTTACTTGCGTTGTTGATTAATTATTTTGAGGTTATTTATGTTTTGTGTGTTTTTTACAATGAATGTTGGGTGAATTAAGGTGGCTTTGTGCCAGGAAAACGTTCAAGTTATACAGGAAACTCTATCAAAAAAATTTTAAAAATTAAGGTGAAATAATGCCAAGAAATGTTTATTGTTTCTTACCTAGTGTATTTCCATATGTTCTTTTTTTTGTTTTAGCTTCCTTGTGTAGAATACTTTATTATCTTAATTAATTGTTATGAGATTATTTGTGTTTTATGTGTTTTTTACAATGAATGTTTGGTGAATTGAGGTGGCTTTTGCTTGGAAAACATTCAAGTTATAAGGAAAATTCTATCAAATTTTTTTAAAAGAATTTAGAATACACAACTCGATAGTTGATAGTATTTCTTTTATATCATTATTCAATCTTTTTTTCATAATTCATAATAAGTATATTAGGGTCCTCGACCTCCACAATCACCAAGGTTTTTCATTCGAATTATACAAGTGTTAATAAGATACATGGTTATGAAATGTAGATGGATTATCATGGTTGGATGTACAGAAGACACGTACAGGGGATTAAAGGAATTATATCTGAATTTGAACAAAATATCAAGCGATTCATTGTGTATTATTTGTCAACTAGTCCAGCCTCAGTTATAAGGTGTCCATATAGAAAGTGTAAAAACAAAGCATACCTTTCTTCTGATGAAGTGGAGCTACACCTGTACAGATTTAGCTTTGTTGCTAATTATCGAAGATGGACTAGTCATGGTGAGGGTATTAATCCGTCAACGTGTGATTTTACCGACACTTGTACGACTGCAGTCGAGTAGGGCTCCAATAATCGATTTCGAGATATGGTGATTAATGCAGTAGAACATCAATTTTCAACTAAACATTCATTATTCGAGAATGTTAAGGAACCACCTAACCCAGGCATGCAGAAATTTTATGACATGCTGAGAGCTTCAGAAACTCCTATATAGGATGGATGCAAGAATCACAGTACGTTATCAATTGTTTCTTGGATTTTGAATATTAAATCTAAAAATAATGTTTCGGAGAAATGCTTTAATCCGGTAATGCAATTGATGAATGAGGTATTACCAAGTAGTAATAAGCTTTCAGATGACTTCTATTAAACAAAAAAGTTGGTATCTGGTCTAGGGCTACGTGTTCAGAAGATAGATGTCTGCCCAAATGGATGCATGCTCTATTGAAAGGACGACGGTGATAGGAAGGACTGCAAATTCTGTAGACATGACAGATATATGGTGAAGAAGAAAGTTGCAAAGGACAAACAACAAAAAGACATCCCTTTCAAAAAGATGTATTACTTCCTATTAACACCCAAATTGTAGAGACTGTTTACACCATCCATAACGGCGGAGCACATGAGATGGCATGCAGAGAGTCGACCGGAAGAAGATGTTATGAGCCACCCACACGATGGTGAAGTTTGGAAATACTTCGACTGTAGTCATCCCGAATTTGTAGTTGAAGTTTGTAATGTGCTTCTTGGGTTATCCACAAAAGGATTTTCACCATTTGGAATGTTGGGGAAATAATACTCTTGTTAGCCTGTTATTTTTACTCCATATAATTTAGCTCCTTCGATGTGCATGAGGGATCCATTTATGCTTTTGACAGTCATTGTCCCGGGACCTAGGAATCTGAAGCATAAAATTGAAGTCTACCTACAACCTTTGCTAGATGAATTAAGGATGATGTGGTTTAGTGAAGTCTCAACATATGATATTTCAAAGAAACAGAACTTCTGTCTGGGAGCAGCACTTCTTTGGACAATAAACGACTTCCCGACATATGGGATGCTAAGTGGTTGGAGCACAGCTAGTAGATTAGCATGTTCATATTGTATGGAGCAGAGAAAATCATTTCACTTGCAAAATAAAGGTAAATAATCTTGGTTTGACTGCCACTGGCGCTTCTTGCCTTTAGATCATCTATACAGAAGAGACGCTAGGTCTTTTAGAAAGGATAAAGGTAGTGAGACTACACACCCTGTACAACGTGCTTCTGGAGATGGTATGTGGGATAGAGTGTACCATTTACCAAAAATAACCGAGATAGCTATGGAGCTTGGTAGGGATGATGACAGAGGCATCTACCATAATTGGGCTAAAAGGAGTATCTTTTAAGATTTGACATATTGAAGAACACATTTAATTCGTCATAACATAAATGTGATGCACAATGAAAAAAATATGTTCAATAATATCTTTAATACAGTCATGAATGTAAAGGGGAAAATAAAGGACAATGTAAAGACGCGATGTGATCTAGAGGTATATTGTGATAGACCTGAATTCTATGTGACTAGATTGGGTGATGGGAGGGCATCAATGCCAAAGGCTAAATACTCTATTATACCCGAACAAAAGAGACTTCTACTTGAGTGAGTTAGAGATTTGTGACTTTTGGATGGATATACTTCGAATTTAAGCAGGTGTGTTGATTTAAATGAGCTCAAAATGTCAATTATGAAAAGCCATGTCTACCATGTGTTTATGGAAAGGTTGCTTCCAACTGCATTTAAAGAATTACTCCCGATGTCAATTTGGAATGTTTTAACTGAAGTCAGTCTCTTTTGTCACGACTTATGTTCTTCTAAACTTTTCACAACTCATATGAAGCAATTAGAAGATAATATTGCATTACTCATCTGTAAATTGGAGAAGATCTTCGCACTAGGCTTCTTTGACATGATGGAGCACCTTATGGTCCACTTGCCATATGAGGCCAGGGTTGGTGGCCCTGTTCAATACAAATGGATGTATCCGTTTAAGAGGTAAAATATTGTGTATTATTTTATCCATATATACATCCCCTATGTGAATTAGTTCTGACCGTAAAAAATGCATTAGGTTCTTATATCGTTCGAAGACCAAAGTTAAAAATAAGGCGAGAGTGGAGAGATCAATTTGCAATGATTATTTAGTTGAAGAGGTATCTATATTCTTCTCCTATTATTTTGAGCCACATGTACAGACTCGACATACAACTATAGCTCGAAATGATGAAAGTGTTCTTGATACAAACTCAAGTGATAGTGTGTTATCTATATGCACCATTCCAAGGAGGGTATTGGAAAAAAATTTCAGAATAGATATCTTACTCTGGATGAATTTAAGGTTGCCACAAATTACATATACCTAAACTATGAAGAGGTTCAACCATACATTACGTAGGTATACTTATAGCACATTTTTGAATTTTTTACGGCAATACTTAGAACATGTATCCTTATGTGTTCATTTTGGTCGTTTTAGGAAATTCAAAAACGACTTGTAGTTGCATGCGCCGAGTATAACAGCCTCTGAAGTTGATAGAAGAATAGAGCCAGAATTTGCTGGATGGTTCAAAACTTATGTGAGTTGAGCAAATCCAAAATGAGACTTTAAAATAAATTACATTTATAATGAAGATGCATTAACACTTTGTTTTTGCTAGGTTCGTGATCCACAAAATCAAGTTATTGATCAACATTTAAAAAGCTTAGCCTGGGGACTTTCGAGACAAGTGAAATACTTCCATGGCTATTTCATAACTGATTTTAAGTTCCATACATATGATTGGTTATTTGGAAAAGAAACAATTAATAGCGGAGTTTGTGTTAAAGACGACAGAGATAGTAGCAACGATTATTATGGAGTGTTGAAGGAGATTGTCAAACTTCAATTCCCTGGGACTCCTTGTTTAAAATTTGTCCTATTCAAGTATGATTGGTTTGATCCAACACTAAATCAGAGGGTTAAAATTCATCCTCACTACAAACTTATTGACATCAACTGCAAGAGGATTTATCCAAAATATGATCCATTTGTGTTAGCTCAACAAGCAACTCAAGTGTATTTCATATCCTACCTGGGGAGCAAAAGATCAAAATCTGATTGGGTAGCTGTTTGTAAATTGAAAGCTCAACATGTCATTGATGCACCCATTGTCGATGCACCATATCAGGAGGAAGTAGATCATATACTGGTAATCAATCTGTGTGTTGAGGATGACAACTTTGGAAGGTTAACAGATGAGTCTGGTATTAGAGATACAGTCGATGTTATAGATTCGGGCTTAATGATGGAGGAAGCACAACCGAACAATGAAAACGATGACGAGGAAGAAGAATGGGAGACAAGATCCTCTACAGATGATGATGTGGAAGGCTACTCATCCGATAATGACGGAAGTCCAAAGACTAGGACCAAGTTTAACTAATGTATAGAAATAATTATTAGTTTCGCTATCGTTACATTATAAGCATTTTACTTTGCTTTATACTTTTAAATTTTTTTTATTTTCTTCTCCCAAAATATGACCATTTTTATGTTTTTAAATAATCCCAATTATATATGACTTCTGATGCCTCACCTGGTAATCAGTCAGCGACTCGTAAGTCGTCGAGGGCGAATGAGACACCGTCCCCGAGCATAACGCTATATATGCCTGCTCTACAGCCGTTACCCGTAGACGAGGACCAATCAAAGTAGGTCTCTAGCCCGATCCCAGGTTCTTCGGGATCCACAGTTAGTGCTCCCCATACTGAGGATACGCTGCTGATAATTGAGCCAGTTGGTGACTCGTAAGTCAACTACATAATTGCTTATTATACGCTTATGTTACCTTGCAAAATTATAACTTTATCTTATATTACATATCTATTTTTTTTAGAATAGGTTCACATATTCGATTCGATGTGTAAGGGAGATAGTTGAGATTTTTAGGTGACACTGTACTAAAGCCTATGCTACTTTCTCACAAGTTCTGATTGATGTTTGGAACAAGTGGTTCAATCTTTAGAGTGTGAGTTCAATATGTAACTTATAATTTAACTTATTATTATAATAATAAATAATTTGAAGCATTTTTAATATGTTTTCTTACTGATAATTACTTGTAACGGCTACTTTGATTTTACAGTCTTTCTTCTATTGGCGCCCTGAGCATGCCGCACAGATCCAGGCTAATTGGGAAAAGAAGTGTAAGACTAGACTTTTAGACATATTATCGAAGGCTCGGAAGAAGCACGGGGGTAGCTGCCCCAAGTAGATTTTTCCAGACCATTGGGCTGCTTTATTGGAGCATTGGGGGTCCGATAGGTGGCAGTATATCTCTTCCGTTGCTAAATAGAATAGATCCACTGGTGAGGCATCGCACACAGTGGAATCCATTTCTTTTACTAAGCATAAGGAGCAGATGGTAAGTATAAAATTTTTTATTGTTCGATACATTTGCCATTTTACACTTAGTCCATCATAAAAATTAACATCTAGTCGTTTTTTGTTACAATGATAGCGAGGCAGTTAGGTCCTAACTTCAGCTATATCAACCTCTTCAAATGCACTCACATGTTTCAGGACGGGCCGAGAAAGGGCCAATATGTCAGTGATCGATCACGTCATATACTAGTAAGAATACACAAATTTATATATTTTTAAGTTTAATATTATTTATATTTTGATCGCTACTTTTAAATATTGTATGCGTGTTTTCATACCCCAAATTCAACAAGATACTATCACTGCTATTATTGAACGTCAAACGCAGTCGGGTTCTCAGACAGATTCTACGAGTATAGTCGCACCAAGTAGGGTGCCCGACGAGAAGACACTATTCGTCGAAGTAGATGATAGTGCGTGCAAGAAAGGACGAGTAGACGAATTGGGCTCCGAGTCTTAGAGGGTGAGAGGATGTTACAGCAGTCATCTACATCTGAGTCATCAACTTCTTCTACCTTGTAAGATGTTAGCCAATTATAGAGAGAGTTACACATGGAGAGAAAGAGGCAGGAGAGGGTTGAGCATCAGGTACAGATATATCGGAGTCACAGCCAGAGCTTAACTGAGTACCTGATGCTTATGTTTCAAATTTTGAATCTACTTTCGCCACCGCCGATGCCAGCTGTTCAAGAAGATAATGCTGAGGATGAGGAGGACTTTATCATCAATCCTCCAGATTCACATCCTGATCATTAGCCAGGCCCTTCTGATCCACCCCCACCCCCTTCGTCAGCTCCAACATCCACACCGATTCCTGCTTTATAGTTAGGACATTTGGATAACATTTTTATGTATTATTCATATTTGTCATTATTTAATTTTTAATTATACTATTTGTTGGGTTTTTTTAATTTAATTGAATATTGGCATTATTTTGACAGATGAATTTTCTGCTAATACAGGATATTTTTTAAAATATTTTAAAATTATACAATATTAGCGAGGGACTAGAAGGAGATTAGAGAGAAAAAATAACTTTCGTCACTAATCCCTCATTAAAAGTGACGAATTAGAAGCATATTAGAGGTGGATATTCTGTCTGCTTAATTTTTGTCACTAATCCCTCGCTAACGACAAAATATAGTGAGGGATTAGCGACGGATGCAAATATAGGACAACGATCTGTAGCTAATCCCAAGCTAGTTTGCGAGGGATTAGCAATGGATATATTTAAACCATTAATTTAAAAAGGAAATTTCGTAGCTAATCCCTCGCAAATTAATTCCCAAGTTATGGACATTTTACTTTTATTAATTATTAAGATAATCTATCGCTAATCCCTTTCTATTTAGAAAGGGATTTGCGACGGATTTAAAAAATCCCTCGTACATCCATTTCAAAATTCATTGCTGAAGGTTGTTGACTACTGATTAATTCCCTCGCAAATCCGTTGCTACTTGCGACGAAAATTTTAATCCATTGCAAAAATTTGCCTTTGCGAGAAAGAAATTAGCGAGGGACAATTCCGTTGCTAAACGCCGATTGCATCGTGCTTGTGTTTGTGGTATTGGGCTTTGCAAGCCCAGTGTTTGTGGGGTTAGATACCACCACAAGTTTTGGGTCAGAGATATTTACCTGACTTACCGGGTCGGAATCAGCTTGGGTAAGCTGACTTGGGCTGGCTGATGGGAAACCCATCTGTTGGCTCGACGTGGGCATTGGAAAGCCCATCTTCTGACACCAATTTTGAATGTCTGCTAGGGTTCATGCAGACTGGGTTTGGGCATCTTGTGGATCACTATCCACTAAATCGGCCCAGCTTTTGGAGGTTAGAGTCTTGAAAGGAATGGGTTCTAATTTGATAGGCTGTGAAACAGCTGTTTGGGCTATGGTCATAGCATAGTCTTTTGGGCTGGTAAATTGGGTTTTACCGGTGTTGGATGGTCCAGTGGACTCTTTCTTTGGAGACTGTTGGGTAACAGGTGAAGGTAAGGCCGGAAGCTCTTTAAGCTTCAAAGCTCTATTTTTGGGTTTGGGAGCCATGGGCTAACGACCCTGTAAAAATTCCCGAGTTAAAAAATCAGGAATTGAATTAAGACAAGACTTCAACCGTGTCATCAGAAGCCAGTCCTGAAGATGACCCTGAAGAATTTGATTTATTGGACTGACGACAGCAATAATGTCAGCCCTACCATCAGCATGACGATAGTCGTGATGCAAGCAATGATGTCAGCATGATGCCAGCCATGATGACAGCAGTAATATCAGCAGAGTTACTGTTCACATTACTAAAGCAGTTACTGTACACTGTAGCGGCACGGATTGCGGCACTGTTGCAGCTACTGTAGCAAATAGTAACTTTCAATTTTGTCTATAAATAGGCATTTCAAGTCATTTGTAGAAAAGGCTCTCTCTCTCTAGTATAGAACTTCTCTCTCTATACCCCCTTTCCCAATTGTGATAACATAGTCACTACTAAGTGACCATCTAGGATTTTTGTAAATTTCTTTGTCGGAAAACTTGGGTATTTTCCAGTTATCGATGGATTGTTGGAGATCAGAGAAGTGGAGTTCTTCTTTGATCTTGGAAGAGAGGGAAGGAGAGATGGGGTAAGAAGAAGATGAAGAAGAAGAGGAGGAGGGAGATCTAAACATTCGGGAAAATGACATAATGATAATGCAGAAATAAAACAAGTAATAAAGAGCAGTGAATAAAACAACAGTAAAAACACAAGTATTTAAATCAGTTGTAAATACTTCCCTTAACTTGGTAATCATTACCACCAGATTCCATAAGATGGAATTCATTCAAGTTATTAGTCATTTTAACAAGTTATTAGTCATTCCCGTCCCTTGGTATCAGAGCCCGATGAGGAAGTAAGGTTGATGATTCTTGTTATCAGTATTTTTTACCATAATTTATTTGCTTCTATGTGCTTCTGATCTTCTTAAATCTGTCCTTTATATGGTTTATCTCGAGTAGATCTGAGAACTTTATGTAATAACTAAACAAATGTGGAAGGAAATCTGGAAACAGATTTACTCACGAGGTAGACTGAACCTTTAAGGCCGCAGGTTAAGGCCACTGGTGGTTCTAGTACCTTATTGAGACGAGAATTCTATTCTCAATGGCCACATTTGATTAGATCTACACATAAACTTAACAGATCTAGTCTTTATACACCATATAATAAATAGACTTAGGAAATACCACAAGCCATAGATCCAAATTGATTATTGTTTAAAATGACTAATAACTTGAATGAATTCCATCTTATGGAATCTGGTGGTAATGATTACCAAGTTAAGGGAAGTATTTACAACTGATTTAAATACTCGTGTTTTTACTGTTGTTTTATTCACTGCTCTTTATTACTTGTTTTATTTCTGCATTATCATTATGTCATTTTCCCGAATGTTTAGATCTCCCTCCTCCTCTTCTTCTTCATCTTCTTCTTACCCCATCTCTCCTTCCCTCTCTTCCAAGATCAAAGAAGAACTCCACTTCTCTGATCTCCAACAATCCATCGATAACTGGAAAATACCCAAGTTTTCCGACAAAGAAATTTACAAAAATCCTAGATGGTCACTTAGTAGTGACTATGTTATCAAGACTGTTGAAGAAACAGTCGAGATTAATTCTGAAAGTAAGGAGATCCAACTTCTTACTCCCAGAATTTTAGAAAAATTCAGACAAAAATACAAATACCTCCACTTCGGTCTTGTCCAGATCGGAGCCAAACCCTTATCCAGAGAAGGCTTAGATACTTCTCTTCTTTTATGTCTTAGGGATACCCGATTCCTAAACTTCAATGACTCATTGTTAGGTATGGTAGAAACCAGCCTTTGCAATGGGCCAGCCTATTTTGATCGCTTTCCAAATTTTACTCGTCTCTCTTCAAGATAGGAACCTATTAGATTCCTTAACTCCGAATGTCCAGACAAAGCAAATTACAAAATCAAAACTCGGATCTCTCCCAAGTAGCCATTCTATACGTAATTCAATATAAGGCTATGAATTCTGCATTCAATACCGGAGCAATGAGAGTCTCAAACAAAGGTGAGACGATCTTGTTCCAAACCGATCTCACTAGATCCCATCTTTCAATTCCAAAACCTATCTCTTGGCAAGAGGTCAACCTTCCCTCAAATTGGCTCCTAACTGGAGCTACTCCTTCGAAAAACCCGAGAATACTACGGCCTCGTAAATTCATCAATCTCCTTCTCGGAAATGTTGAAATAACATTCCAAAGGTCTCTCACCCAAAGGATTTCATATCCTCCATCAACTTCTCGCATCTCGAAAAGGTGCATCGTTTAGGTTTCAACCACCTAGGCATTCCACATCCTCTCGTAGTTACACAGCCTACAAGATGTTGATCAAGATCTAAGGATTCCCTGTGCTACATATGTTTCGCAACTCGAGTCCGATGACAATCCTACATCTCCTACTCATTCTGCTATGATTGGAGACCTCAATGTTTTACAAAAAGAATTTGTCATTGACAAAGAACAATTAAGAAAAGAATTTTATTCCCCAACAAACATTTTAAAAAGGGAATGGTTTTTCGAAAATTATCAAGGATCTGATAGACAACAGATCCAAGATAAATATTATAAATTTTTAAAATTAGTTGAAAAGCAAATTGATTTCTTTTTATGGTTTGAAGCTTATACTTCAATCAATAAAATTGACTATCCTTTTGCTCATTCTGTTAATGTTTCAAAAACATGGCAGACTTCCCAGTGGAACCAAAGATTTCATCCGAGCTCCCTCCAAATCAAAATTTCAAAATTCAAATTGGCACGTAAACTATTACCGTCGCCTCTTTCAAAAGAAGAGATACTGAGGAAGCAGTATCTGCGAAAGATATTCAAAATTTATTAGATCAAAACAATTACACAAACAAATATTTACAAACAATTGGTGAATATTTGATTTCCAAACCACCAAGTGTTTATACTTCAACAATTACACCGAGTGTCTCTACTCCAGCAACTTCCATTCCTAATATCTCTCCAACAATTCCTTTATTCAAACCATATGAAATTCCTACTCAATTTCATAAAGAAATTCAAAGCAAATCTACTCCCCCAATCTTTAATGAACTTCAAAAAAGGATCGCAGAAATTGAAAAATCATTCATTCCTGATTCTCCTGCATCCAGCTCCAAACAAAAAGCATCAACTCATCAATCGACATCGCTTTACAAGAAACCGATTCGGATTCTCGTTTCCGAGCATATTCCGTATAACCAATCCGAACCCCAAGACATTGTTCCTCTTCGATTAGGTAGACCTAATTGGAGAAATCCCCGTAAACTTTATTATTCTAGAGCCACCCATCCGGATGTAGCCCTAGAAGAAAGTCCTGTTATTATGCAGAACTCCTATAATGCCAACAACATCTATGAATGGAACATAGATGGGCAGTCAGAATACAACATTCTGGCTAAATTCCAACAAATGACTATGGTTGCTACTGCCTATAGAACAACCCATGGTAGTTCGGATCACTGTCGCCCCATGTCCTTATAGCCGGTTTTACAGTGCCAACTCAAAGGATGGTGGGATGAACATCTCACCGAATTTGACAAACATGAGATTTTGCATGCCGTCAAAACAGATGCAAATAACCAACCTATTCTCCGTAATGGTGAACCAATCCCGCATGCGATGTCAACACCGATTTTTACTTTAGTCAAAACTTTCATAGGAAATCCAGGTATTTTCCGTGATAAATCCACCGAGATTCTCAACAATCTCAAATGCAAAACCCCGTCTCGACTTTAGATGGTATAAGGATACTTTCCTTACTGTAATATATGCCGGACTCGATGGAAATAGCCGCGATCGGAAAGAAAAATTCTTAGATGGCCTTCCCAAATCCCTTCGTGATTTAGTTCGTGAAGAACTCCAAACCCGAGATAACGGTGTTATACCTTATGGTCAGATTACCTTTGGCCAAATGACTAGCCAAATCCAACAGGTTGCCCTCAAAGTTTGTCGACAAGACAAAATGTTAAGACAATTAGCCAAAGACCGAGCCCAAAGACGGCATGATTTGGGTTCATTCTGTGAACAGTTCGGCCTGCCTTCTTGTCAGACCAAACCACATAGGAAGAAGTACAAGCCCAAGCCCACTTATTATAGAAGTAGGCCCACATTTAGAAAGAATAGGTATCCAGCCCATTCTCCTAAATATCCAGCTCTTCCTCCTCCTAAGCCCAAGACCAAATCATCCAAATTTATTAAACCGCAATTTTCAAAAGACAAGTCCAAAACTATTACTTGTTTCAAATGTGGCAAACCGGGACATATGGCCCGATATTGCCGAGTTTCCCAAAAGATCCATGAACTTTCCTTGGATCCAGAAATACTTAATAAAATTCAGAATCTTTTTATTTCTGATTCTGAGTCCGATCAAGCTGATGATGAATATGATCAGCAGTTCAATCAAATTCAAGACGATGACAATCTGTCTTCTTCATCATCTGAAGCTGAACAAAATCAGCCTTCCATCAATGTTCTTACAAAAGAACAAGATCTCCTTTTAGAATTAATAGGAAATCTTCCTGATAATTCTAGCAAAAAAGAATACCTTGATAAGTTTAAACAAACTTTTCAACAACCGTCTTCTTCGAGATCCAATCCTTTTGACAATCATCCTAGGCTTGTCAACACCTACAATATTAGCGTATATCCTCAATAGGTTTCCTCTTAAACCGCAAAAATCAGAACCATTCAAGATCTTCAATCGTAAATTGCTATTCGAAAGAAGAAATCGGAGAAATCAAAGCCTCTCAAGAGTTGGACAGATTAGTTCTTCAACAACTCTGTGCAGAAAAGACCATTCCTTCGTAATCTGCTCCCCGTAACCTGAAGCTACAACTGTTCAAGAAATAAGCCAATTTCTGAACCATCTTTCAAAAGTATCTATTCAAAAATGGCATATCAAGATTACTCTTGTCATCAATGGGTCTTTTACTCTTGAAATTCCAGCTCCTTTAGATACAGGAGCTGATCTCAATTGTATCCAAGAAGGACTTATTCCTACTAAGTTCTTTGAAAAAACTAAAGAAAGCCTTAGATCTCGCCAATGGCAAGAAACTAGGTATTAGTTTCAAATTATCGGATGTCGAGGTAAAACATGAATCCTTATCTCGCTCATACCTCTTTCCTTTTGGTCAAAGATATCACTCATCCAGTGATATTAGGCACTCCTTTCATCCAACAGATCATTCCTTTTATGGTCCTCAAAAATGGTATTCAAGTAACTCACTTGAATCAACCAATTTTTATTCCTTTCGATAGGCCTCCTATTGAAAAACAACTTCAATTCTTAGAAAATAAACAATCACAAATAAATTTTCTAAAAGAAGATTTAAACTTCAAAAGACTCCAAAGAAGAATTGCAGGAAGTACTTATCCAATCTAGAATCAAAGCTCCGGAATCTCATATCCAGTAAAAATCTTTGTTCTCGATCTTCCAAATGCCTTTTGGCATAGGAAACAACACATCGTCCGACTTCCATATGAGCCTGATTTCGATGAAAAGTCTATCCCTACCAAGGCTAGACCAATCCAGTATGAATCATGAGTTAACCACTCTATGTCAAAAAGAAATTAATGATCTTCTCCAAAAGAAAATTATTACTTCCAGTGCATCTCCTTGGAGTTGTGCTGCATTTTATGTATATAAAAATGCTGAAATTGAAAGGGGAGTTCCTCGACTTGTAATTAATTACAAGCCTCTCAATACAAGCACTTAGATGGATTAGGTATCCTATTCCTAACAAAAAAGATTTACTAAATCGCCTACATTCTCGCAAAGTAGTCTTTTCCAAATTTGATTTAAAATCTAGATATCGGCAGATCCGGATCGATCCTAGAGATCGTTACAAAACCGCATTCACAGCTCCATTTGGCCGCACGAATGGAATGTAATGCCTTTTGGATTGAAAAATGCCCCTTCTGAATTTCAAAAAATTATGAATGAAATTTTCAATCCATATTCAAAATTCATCATTGTTTACATTGATGATGTTCTTGTATTTTCAAAGGATTTGGACCAACATTTTAAACATCTTCATGTTTTATCCCAAATTATCAAACACCAAGGTTTAGTCCTTTCAAAGACTAAATTCAGCCTTTTCCAAACTAATGTTCGATTTTTAGGACATTATATTCAACAGGGAACTATTACACCTATTTCCCGATCAATTCAATTTGCTGACAAATTTCCTGACCAAATTCTGGACAGGACTCAACTCCAAAGATTTTTGGGATGTTTAAATTACATTTCTGAATTTCTCCCAGGAATCAAAAATCTGATTAAGCCTTTACATGATCGGCTTAAACAACCTCCTCCTCCATGGACTAATATCCATACTTCCATTGTCAAAAAGGTCAAACTCCAAGTTAAACAACTTCCTTGTTTAGCTCTTCCTGACCCTAATGCATTCAAAATTGTTGAGACTGATGCCTCTGACATTGGTTATGGTGGCATTCTCAAACAAAAGAAAAATGGCAAAGAACATATAGTTGCATTTGCTTCAAAACATTGGAATAGTTCTCAACAGAACTATCCTACAATCAAAAAAGAAATTTTAGCAATTGTTTTATGCATTCAAAAGTTTCAATCTGATTTACTAAATCAGAAATTTTTATTACGAATTGATTGCAAAGCTGCAAAATATGTTTTGCAAAAAGATGTCAAAAACCTCGCCTCAAAACAAATATTTGCTAGATGGCAAGCTATTTTATCTATTTTTGATTTTGATATAGAATATATCAAAGGTTCTTCAAATTCAATTCCGGATTTTTTAACTCGGGAATTTTTACAGGGTCGTTAGCCCATGGCTCCCAAACCCAAAAATAGAGCTTTGAAGCTTAAAGAGCTTCCGGCCTTACCTTCACCTGTTACCCAACAGTCTCCAAAGAAAGAGTCCACTGGACCATCCAACACCGGTAAAACCCAATTTACCAACCTCAAAAGACTATGCTATGACCATAGCCCAAACAACTGCTTTCACAACTCTATCAAATTAGAACCTATTCCTTTCAAGACTCTAACCTCCAAAAGTCAGGCCGATTTAGTGGATAGTGATCCACAAGATGCCCAAACCCGATCCGCATGGACCCTAGCGGACATTCAAAATTGGTGTCGAAGATGGGCTTTCCAATGCCCACGTCGAGCCAACGCATGGGTTTCCCATCGCCCAGCCCAAGTCAGCCTTACCCAAGCCGATTCCGAACCCGTAAGTCGTAAATATCTCTCGACTCCAAAACTTGTGGTGGTATCTAACCCCACAAACACCGGGCTTGCAAAGCCCAATACCACAAACACAAGCACGATGCAATCGGCATCCTCAAAGGCTCTTTCTTCCGAGCCACAACCCATTTCTTCCGCACTCTCCGGCACACCGTAGATCGCTTATGTCAAGACTCCAGGAGTCTACAAACTCCTTCAAATGGAACCAGTACTCGGAATTCCAATCCCCAATTGGCAGCCTAGGCAACTCTTTGGCCCGTATGTCAATTTTGTTCAAAAATCTCCAAAGTTCACCCGTAAATACTATGAGTTTATTCTCGGTAGACACCGTGAGTGCTTCATTTAATCCTCACAAAGACAAAAGGACTGAATTGTTCATTACGAACACCTCAGTTCAAATCCATTCTATCCATACTCCTACAGCATGGAAAACATCCCCAACCACATTCAAAAAGTTTTCACAACCTTTTGATCCCATGGTATACAACTACTGGGATTATCAAGCTGCATGGGTAAATGCTTTTACCTATCAAAACAAATTTCAAAATCATTCATGGTTCTTTTATTTCAATAAAAAGACACCAGCCCAGATTGATTTCCCTCATTGGTTTATCAACCAATGGTGGCCCATCTATGGCCCAATTGAAGAAATTCTTCCTCAACCGGTCCAAGAAGGATTTGATTATTTTTGTTCCAGATATTCAAATCCCCATCCAGCAGTTCCTTTGCTACTTCAATTTTTCAGCATATTCAAGCTAGCTTGGATATTCTCCCAAAAATTTGCTTATCACAAAGAAGCAAATCAGCATGGCCTTCCATATCTTGTTCTTCAAGGCCATTGCAAATGGTGGAAAGATTGGGATGCTAGAAATTCTTACATCCCCTCCATCGAAAAATGGTTCAATATGAACCCTAAACAGCTATCTTTGAAAGATAGCCGAAGAACCGAATTTCTCCAAATAGAATCCATTGCAACTGCCACCCTTGCAGACTCTCCAAGTCCAAAGAAGATTTTGTAGCAACAATGCAGTTGATGCTACAACAGTTACAAGACAAGACTTCAACCGTGTCATCAGAAGCCAGCCCTGAAGATGACCCTGAAGAATTTGATTTATTGGACTGACGACAGCAATAATGTCAGCCCTACCATCAGCATGACGATAGTCGTGATGCAAGCAATGATGTCAGCATGATGCCAGCCATGATGACAGCAGTAATATCAGCAGAGTTACTGTTCACATTTACTATAGCAGTTACTGTACACTGTAGCGGCACGGATTGCGGCACTGTTGCAGCTACTGTAGCAAATAGTAACTTTCAATTTTTGTCTATAAATAGGCATTTCAAGTCATTTGTAGAGAAGGCTCTCTCTCTCTAGTATAGAACTTCTCTCTCTATACCCCCTTTCCCAGAGTCTGTATCCTGTAGTTCCTCCCGAAGTTCCTGTATCCCAGTCCCCGTCCGGTGACTGTGTACCGGCTCCGACCGGTGCCTGATTCCGGTGACCCTTTTTCCGGTTGGTTACTATTTCCAACCCAAATAAACTGTAATTTATTTTAATATGTATATTATAATGTATTGTTTTTAAGTTATTTCCTTTTTAAGTCTTTACTTATTTATATTCTACTTTATCATGCATATGGTCGGCCAAGCCTCCTTTTAATTTCAGTTTCATGCATATGTTTTAAATCTTTTAGCATTCCGTATGCGACCTTACTTTCTGTAATTTTACTTCCCGTCTTTCCTTTTCCTTTCCGGGCAAAGCTTCCCGTCCCTTGTGATTCTTGTTATCAGTATTTTTTTACCATAATTTATTTGCTTCTATGTGCTTCTGATCTTCTTAAATCTGTCCTTTATATGGTTTATCTCGAGTAGATCTGAGAACTTTATGTAATAACTAAACAAATGTGGAAGGAAATCTGGAAACAGATTTACTCACGAGGTAGACTGAACCTTTAAGGCCGCAGGTTAAGGCCACTGGTGGTTCTAGTACCTTATTGAGACGAGAATTCTATTCTCAAATGGTTTAGCAACGGAATTGTCCCTCGCTAATTCTCTGTTTTCTTGTAGTGTTCTATCCAACACCTCTTGGACTGGTTGGATCTCCTACACTCTTAGTCTGGCCATTTTAACTTTACGGCTCAAGGCATCAGTAACAACGTTAGCCTTTCGGGGGTGGTAGTTGATAGGACAATGATACTCCTCTAAAAATTCCATCCTTATCCAAATTCAAGTCTTTCTGGGTGAAGATGTATTTTAGGCTCTTATGGTCAGTAAACATCTCATACTCGGCTCCATACAAGTAATGCCACCATTTCTTTGAAGCAAATACAATTGCAGCCAGCTCCAAATCATGCATTGGATAATTGACTTCATAAGGCTTCAACTTTCGAGAGGCATAGGCTATTACCTTCCTATCCTACATCAATACCAAATCTTCCTTTGAAGTATCAGTATACAGAGTGTAAGGTTTATTTCCCTCTGGCATACTCAGCATGGGTGCCGTCATTAACCTATGTTTCAGCTCTTGGAAACTTATTTCGCATTTCTCACTCCAGACAAAGGGTACATCCTTTCTCAACAACCGAGTCATAGGTAATGCTAGCGTTGAGAACCCTTTAATAAACCGCCTATAATAGCCGACCAGTCCCAAGAAGCTTCAAATCTCCGTGATATTCTCTGGTTCCTTCCAGTCTAAAACTACTTCAACTTTTACTGAGTCCATCTTGATTCCATACTTGGTTACCACATATCCATGGAACGACACACTATTTAGCCAAAATTCGCATTTGCTAAATTTGGTATAAAACTTGTGCTCTCTTAGCTTTTCCAATACCAGCTTCAGATGCTCTGCATGATCCTCGGGACTCTTGGAGTATATGAGTATATCGTCAATGAATAACACGACGAACTTATCCAGGTAATGTTGGAAAACTCGCTGCATCAAATTCATAAACACCGCTAGTGCATTTGTCACTCCAAAAGGCATCACTACAAACTCATAGTGACCATATCTTGTGTTGAAAGTCGCCTTGGGAATATCCTCTTCCTTTATCCTCACTTGATAATATCCTTACCTCAAATCCAGTTTGGAATAACAATTGGAACCTTGCAACTGGTCAAATAGCTCGTCAATTAACGGTAGAGGATACATAATCTTGATGGTTAAGTTGTTCAATCCCCTATAGTCGATACACAACCTCAAAGTCCCATCATTCTTTTTCATGAATAGCACTGGAGCTCCCCAAGATGACGTGCTAGGTCTTATGTAACCTTACCTCACTAATTCCTCTAGCTGCTCATTTAGTTCCTTCAACTCCTTTGTGACATCCGATATGGGGTTCGGGATACAAGTTCCGCTCCTGGAATTGGATCTATGGTGAACTCAACTTCTTGGCTGGGAAGTAGAGAAGTGAGTTCCGCAGTAAACACGTCGAGAAAATCCCTTACCACCTCAATATCTTCGAGGGTGCACTGATCCTTCGGCTTGTTTATTACGTAAGCCAGATATCCTTGACAACCTTACTTCAATAATTTCCGAGCTTTTGCTCCAACTATCAAAAACATCAACTCTTTTACTCGTTTGCTGTTGAACTCCAGCACATTGCATCCCGGTCTAATGAACTAGACGGACTTATTCTTACAATCTACTTTAGCCCCCCACTTAGCTAGCCAATCCATACCCAAAATCAAGTTGTAGTCGTCAATAGCTAAAACTACCAAATCTCCCTCCAAGCTCTCTTTCCCCACTTCAATCTTACAATTCTGTACATACCGATCCGCTTGCACCATTTTTCCCAAGGGCGTACTCACCAACAAGGTAAAAAGTAGTTCTACTCCATCCTAACCCAAATGATATGCACAATTCTTATTTAAATAGGAATAGATAGATCCAGGGTCTATCAATGCATTAATGGAATGACCTTAGATAGTAAACGTACCTTCCACTACCACTGCATCTGCTCCAACTTTCTCCTGGTTAAGAGCGAAAACCTTCGCTTTCACTTGCGGCTTCTGAGTTCCACTTTCAAATGTTCCTGCAGTATTGGCTCAATTGGCTCCCATCGTCTGGGCTGGGTTTCCGTGCTCGATTTAGAGAAATTTTGGACAAGCGTTTCGCAGATGAGTCGTATCTTCGCAATTGTAGCATTTCTACTCAGCTCCCTTGGATCAACAATTCTTCTCTACATGACCCTTCTTCCCGTAATGTCGACATAATGGGAGATTCTATGTAGGACCAGTTGGTGCTGTTCATGCTTGTTTCCCTCGATTCTGCCATTGCTAGATGGTAGGTCGCTTATTGGTTTGCTACCTCTGGAAGGGTCTCGGTGGTTGTCTTGGTGGCAAGAAAGGTTTTGATACCATCCTGCTTCGATCCCCGTTCTTAGTCTGGGTCACTGCGTCTACTGCCCCTAAATAAGTCGTCAGTGGAGAAAGGGCCAAAGCCCTTCTCAGCTCCTGCCTTAATCCTTTAACAAATTGCCTCGTTCGGTTCTGCTCGGTATCTACTAGCCTTTTGCAGTACTTTGACAGTTGGGTAAAACGAGTAACATACTAAGCCACTATCATGCTCTCTTGCTTCAAATTTTGGAACTCATCCTCCCTTTTCTTCACTATCCACTGAGGGATATATTCCACTCTAAATGCCTCCACAAAATTAGCCCACGTCCAATCCTCATCCATTAACTACCAATCTTCTTGGACTCGCTACCACCATGCCCGAGTTGGGTCTCTCAGCCTAAATGCAACAAATTTCACCATTCGCTTCTGGGTGTATTAGAGTGTGGCAAAAATGTCCTCCATCTACTCCACCCATTGCCCTCCGCTTTCTTGTCTTGCTCGGCCTCTCCCAAGAAGGTGGGAGGTTGAAACTTCAAAAACCTCTCCAACGCTTCATCTTCCCCCTTCGGGTTCCTTCGCTCAGATAGGATTTGCAGAATCTCCGTCATTTTATGGAATGCTTTCCCTATAGTCACACTGACAGGTTTTTCAGATCCCACTTCCTACTTTGATTCTTTCTTATTTCCCCGATTTAGCGATGGCAGTTGAGTTGCATCAAATTCCAGAGTCACAGGTTCTGCCTCAGGAACCCTTCTGTTGGATGTTGCTACACGATGCTTTAGTACCATTCTAAACCATGTCTCCAAATAATGAGTTTATGTATCGAAGTTTAAAATATTTAAATCGAGCATGCATTCATATTCAGACTTAAGCAAAAGCAAATTAGATGCAAGCTTTGCATAAAGAATTGCATTCTTCAACACTAGAGTACACCAAAGTACTTATTTTCATAAATTTTGAAATAAAACATTAAACATAAATAGACCCCTAGCACAAGAGTTTATTGAAAGCTGTAAATAATAACTTCCTAAGCATAGCAAAACTTAGCCCCCTAATCGTCATCAGAATCTTCGGTGTTAGCATCATACATCCATCCTCCAATATTCCTAGAAAAATCTATCCCTGCACCATTCATGAACTCATAGTCCATTGGTTCCTTCCCAGATCTCCTAGAACTCTTTCCAGTTTTAACATGGTTGGGTGGGGGTACAAAAGAAGGTCTAGGTGGAGATTCACAGTCTATCTCTCCCGGGTCATCACATTAGTAGTCATGTCAATCACGGGGCTAGGTGGGTATGGGACATACTCCATGTCAATATCCTCATCCTCACTATCGATAACTAAGTCTATTACAGGTATACGAGGTGGCTCAATAATTAATCTGAACCTCATCATCACTGCTCTCTTCTATAGGTATGACTAGTTGAGGTGTGGGTTGTGGTGCAAGTTGTGGCACTGGTAAATCTTCTGGGTTAATAAGGATTAGTGGATGCCATTGTTGCCCCTTCCTTACAGTTCTAATCATTCTAACCATCCTACAGCATAAACAAGCCAGATTAGTCAAAAGAGTTTAACTTTAATGAAACAAAGTATATACTATCAATAATTGTCTAAAGCTAGTATCTAATACCACTTGTAACACCCCACAACCTATGCCCCTATTAGGGCTGGAGATTTCACCCCGTCTACAGGATAAGGGGTCTTTATAACTAGGAGACACAAAATGAATTAAAGGAGTAATTCAAAATTAAACTTATTACAACCCAAGCAATACATGAATAAGTTCCAAAAACAAATGTCTACTAAAGTCTCTCAAATAAAATACATAGGAAAAATAACAGTAAGTCTTCAAAACATAGGCAATACTCTAGTGAATAACCTTCACAATAGGATCGACCTAAAAATAAGGTATAAAAGGTGGTGAGACATAAATCTTAGTAAAGTGTTTTAGGTAAAACAGTTCATGTATGCAAGTTGAGAAATTTTCATAAAAGATAATGTTGGCAAGCCTCAAATAAATTTCACAAATGAAGAGTGGTGTTTTCATTTTAAATCATACATGTATACAATAAATATAACCACTTAAAAGAGGTAGTCATGGCATCACACTTTGTGCACCATGATAAAATATCATTCAGCATGCCACACTTTATGCATACTGACACAAGGTAGGTGTACAGCCTACCGGGTGAAATACTCCTCCATCTCTACACCCAAACTTGACAGTTGTCCATTCCAGAAATACACAATCCACTTGACTGAACTTGCTAGCTTGGATTGGTATGACCTACAGGACTGACATCCTATCCGGGAAGGACTCACCTCTCAAAGGTGGCCACCTACTAAGAGATTTACCCTAACCCTTCAAAAACTAATCCTAATACTCTACCCTTATTGAGTACTCAAAGTTGTTTGGCCCACTTGGAAGAAGAAAGATTATACAATGATTCACTTGGAAATAGCAATTATGGTTTCTAAAATTCTTGCCAAAGTTGAGTTTTTTAAGAAAAGTTTAGCATTTTGTGTAAAATTATTTGTTTAACTTTAAATGGTTTACTTGACTGAAATGAAAAGGAAAATTGTCCATAATTGCGTTTACAGTACAAATACTCGTATACATTAAGTTTGACTTGCCACGATAACTTTGGTTTTCAAACAGTTTCATGCAAGAACTTACCTGATCTTTTGCTCTTCTTGAATTCAAAAGTCTTTCAAGGTAGTTCAGGTCAACCTAACCCCTCTTTGGGATAAACACAAGGTATAAGATAACATTTAGACCATATTTGCCTTAAATAAATAATTCCTAGTTCAACTAGCCACAACAATAACTAACCATGACCTTAATGTTTTAAGCTTTAATACTAGTTGATAAAGTATTATATAAAGTAAGATTAGCTTGATAAGTTAACATAAGTGGGTGTTATAGAATAAATAATAATAAATTATAGTTTCAAATAATAAATAATTAGTAATATTGCTAACAAATAAAATTAGTATTAAATAATGGATAATAATAAATCCTAAATAATATTGGTAATAAGTAATATTTAAATAGTATTATTATAGATAATAAATTATACTTAATTTTAATTAATAATTAATAGATAATAAATAGCTAATAAAATTAATAATAAATGAATTATACTTAATCTTTAATTAATAAATAATAAATAGTAGCTAACAAATAAAATTAGTAATAAATAAATTTTAATATAAATAATATTTATGAGTGTAGATAAAACTTTTAGTAAGGCTAACTAGTAATAATAATAATATGATTTATAAAGTCATTTGATATTAATTAATTCTAATATTTTATTATTTATATTTAATAAAAATATTATTTATTTAACAATAAAATGATAATATTTTAAATAATCTTCTATTTCGAACCTTCACAATATTTTTCCGAATTTTGTAGATTAAATTAAATGATAGTACTAATTAAATTAATAATATAATAATAGTAAGAATAATTCTAAAATTAATAAAAATAGTTCTTACAATAATTTCTCTATTGCTAGAGAAGATCCATGAACATACTCTTACATATAAGGATACAATAAATAACTTGTTAATCTATCCACGAACATAGACTTGAATTAACATATACTACAACATGGATGATCTTCTACTAAGCATAATATTATATGTGGCTTCATTGAAAAATAATATTATGAAGGCCTAATCAACAATGGTGGCATAATGTCTAACATGCATCAAAACATCCATAAATCTCTTTAATCATAATGAACATTTAGTGATTCTAAAGCAAAATCCATAAGGTACAACATTCATTCCAATTCTCATGTCTTAACTCCATCCCCTTCACCCACATATATATCCTCAACCCCTATTTTATTCAATCGACCTATCAACATCTAAGAGTCTTGATTTTGAGAAGTAAAGAGGAGATTAAGAAAGAAATACTTGATTGATACTCGTTTGATGAAGGATTCGCCTTGCTTAGTAAAGATCCTTGAGTGCTTGATGGTTTTTTAGTGATCTAAAAATAGTCCATAGTTGGTCATTAACATTTCAGCCAAGAGAGAGGGAAAGAGTGAGAGGAAAGAAAAAGAGTAGATGAGAAGAATAGAAGTCGAATAAAAGAAGAAGAATAAGAAGATTGTTCTTATTTTACTTTTTTTGGTGTTCTTCGAATCTTCAACAAAAAATAGCGGTTTGATCCGTTCGAAAGTTCAACTTTATGTGTTTTGGTGTTATAAAGTGTAGCAATGAAGAATATAGGTTGGATATTAATGGTTTAGAGTGTTTAGGAGTGGTTTAGGCTTAAAGATATGAGGTGTGTGTTCTTGGTGTTCTTGAGAGAGTTTGAGAGGAGATGAATTTCGTGTGTGTTTGTGAGTGTGATGGCCAAATAGCTTAACCTAGGGAGATGATGCATATGGATTTGGGTATAAAAATCATATAAAAATAAGTACATTCCCAATTAAGTTTAAATTAAAACATTAACTCCAAATTACACATATGGACAAGCGTACTCATCATTGACATAGCATAGGGTTCAAACGAGTGTCGATCCTCAAGGAACAAGTATGCATTAATCACTTTTCTTTCATTGTTTAACCGACTCAATAAATTAAAAAAGAATAAAAATAAAAATAAAATAATATAATATAATATAATATAATATATACATGTCAAGGATAGAGAATTATGTAACTTAAACCATTGTTTTGACAAACATGATCTTAAAGGACCTAACCATTATCGTAATTAATCATTCTCTTGGCATCATGAAGGATTAAGATAGATTCACTTCTTTGGTTAATCCATGAAATCACTATCTTCTAGATAAATTAGCATTACTTGGTCTCGTCTCAACTAATTCAACCAAAAGATACATTAAACACAATCATTGATTAAATTTCCTTAGTCTCGGCAAACTTAAAACATGAAGCTAACCAATGAATCCTTGGTCTCGGCAGACATCAATTAACCTTTAATTATTTAGTTCTTAGCAATTAACTCATTTGGTCTCAACGAGTTAATAGACAACAAATATAAAATCAATCAATTGAAACCACCATCAACCCCTTTGGTCTCAGCGAGTTAATGGAAAGAAACAACCAATTAATCTCATAATAAGCACATGTAATTAAATACCAATAATAACAATCAATTAATCAAAAAATTAAAGTAACTCTAAAAATCATGAATACCTAAAATAATGTCAAATTACAATAAAATAATTAATACATCACTGTTCAAGAAAAAGAAAACAAAGTAAAAGAAAGCACTCATAGACAAGCCTCTTTCTTCTTCCTTTGTAGACCCTATTGTACAATCCTCCTTAAATTGAAGAATTTCTCCTTTAAGTTGAATGATTTAATGTTTTGATCTGCGAATTTTCCCTTTTTTCTTGTGTTTTTCCTCTATTTATAGGCTTTAGAAGTGCCTAAAATCATTCCTCTAGGGTTTTTGGCCGATTAGAAGTAGGAAAATACTAAAACTCTGCAAATTATCCCAAAAAAATGCACAAAAATTGAGGCACCGCTTAACATCAAGGTGCAGCCGGCGCCGCCTGTCCTGCCTAGGGCCAGTGCCGATTGTGATCTATCTTTTCAATCGTTTGTCAATTTTTCTTGATTTTCATGCCATCCTTTCCAGAGTGCAGCCGGCGCCACTTCTAGCCTCCTAGCCGAAGCCGGTTCGGTTCTATTCTGTTCTGCTCCGTTTCACTGAATTTTGGTCATTTTAAAGTACGTGCCAGCAGCACGTAACCGGCGCCACCTCTATTCTGTTTCGTGATGTTTTTATCTTATTTTACCTCCAAAATCTAAAATAATGCACAAAATACCTTTCTAAGGGTAAAATCTCAAATATGAAAGAATATGACTAGTTATTGAATAAAATGTATTACAAAATAGCCTCAAATAACTAGAAAATATATGACTAATTTAGGCCCTATCATATCCCCCCACACTCAGCTCTTTGCTTATCCTCAAGAAAAGTATCAAAGACAAGTAGGAAAAACACAAGGTTTCACAAAATATCATTCAATAGCTTTCAAATAATATCTCCAATGCTTTCTTCATTCAAAACAACAAAACATATGCTACAATACATTTCATGACAAATGCAAGACCTGTGTAAGTGAATAATGACTAGTAGAACTATCTCAATACTGAACATCATTCTCAAATTATTGGAAAGAATTTAATTCAAAAGAATATGCATTCCATAAGCTTACTTTTCATACACTCTCTCCGCTAATCCAAGACATGTCATGATTCTACTTAGGTCAATGAGGACTTTAAAGCTTGTAATATAAGGCTAAAGGGTTTGTAATGTAGCTTTCAAATGAAGGATATAGGAAAATCAAATATCAAAGAGGATGAGAGTTTACAAGAAAGGGATAAACAAGACGTACCAAGAAATTTCAAACTTTTCTTGCTCTCCTATTCCAAAATCAATCAAAACCTATAACCTTGTATGGCAATTATAGTATAGTTCAAGCAAATCTTGCTTTCTTTTTTCTCAATAATTCTTCACTCATCAATAACTCTGTACAAGATCATCAAAAATTCAGCAATTTTTTTCTAGCTTTCTTCCTGTGCTCTTTCTTCTCTTTCTCTTTCAGCTTTTCTCTCTCTTTTTGTTTCCTTCTAAATGCTGCTTTTGTTTGTTTTTCAGTTTATTTTTTCAAATCTTTTTTAGCAGCTTTTTGGTTTTTCTCAAGTTCTCTTTTATCTTTTATATTTTCTCCTTCCACAACTCCTCTCAACAATAATGCATGACTGAAAGTAACAAGTCATGACATTTACACTCGCTTTCTCCCTCACAATTCCCCTACTTGTACTTTTATCCATCCAGAGCAATTAAAGATTTGGAAGAATTATCAAACTCTCTGAAAGAAGTAAGAAACAAAGTATGATAACGGGTTTAAAGAAAGAAATTAACACTTTTGACTCAAAATAGGCACTAGGGATAATATATAATAGGTAGGCTTGAAAAGCTCAAACTATCCAAAGAAGGCCTATTACCGTCATCCCTAAGTTAAATCATGAATGTCTTTCTCATTTCACCTCAAGAGGTATTTAAGTAAGTTATAGAATGCTGAATGAATTTTAATATAAAAATAGATTTAAGAACAATATCAAGCATTTGATCAAGAACTACTTAGTCCAAGTGTGTGCAAAAAGTCATGCATAAGCCACAATTGATATAGAACATATGCTCTATGATCTATCACAAATACATGCATTAAAAATACATCTTGAAAGTTAAATAAAAATCTAAAAATTTTGCTCACAAGAAGAATGAAGTATAAAAGAATGAAGAAAATTCTCAATCTAACTACTCCCCCACACTTAAACTAGACATTGTCCTCAATGGCCAAATAAATAGAACAAGGAATAATTGCCATGGGACCAAAAATAAAAAGGGAAAAGATAAGAAAGAAAATACTTCCATTACAGTAGCATTTTTCTACAAAAAAAGTCGAGTTCTTGGAGAAAGAGGTAGTGTCGAAGTACCTAAAAAAATACAAAAGAAACACACTAAAGCATAAAAACTAGAAAAGAAAAAATAAACAACAATTAAATAAAATAGTACAAGAAAGAAAAGTGTAGCACAAAAGAAAGAAGTCAAAATAACCCAAGAAGTTTTAGGTTGTAGGGGCGACGAGCGCACATCTACCTGCTCGGTGTTGTGAAGACTTTCACCAACATAGCGCTTCACGCGATTGCCATTAACTTTGAAAGTGCCCCTGGTAGGGTGAGTAATTTCAAGGGTGCCAAATGGGAATATCTTACTTACCGTCTATAGTCCCATCCACCTTGATTTCAACTTACCTGGAAAAATTTTTAAGCGAGAATTGAATAGCAACACTTGATCGCCTTTCTCAAATCCGTGCTGTCGAGTGATATGCTTATTGTGCCATTTTTTGACCTTTTTGTTATACCACATTAAATTATTATAAGCATCTTCCCGCAACTCCTCCAAGGCTGTGAGTTGAAGCAACCTTGACTTTCCAACTACCTCAAGATCAAGGTTAACAAGTTTTATAGCCTAATAAGCATTATGTTCAATCTCAACTGATAAATGACATGCTTTTCATAAACTAACCGAAAATGAGTTGTGCCAATTGGGATCTTAAAAGCTGTCCTGTATGCCCAAAGAGTGTCGTCTAATTTTAGACTCCAATCCTTCCTAGTATGGTTAACAATTTTTTCCAAGATTCTTTTGATTTCCCTATTAACCACTTCAACCTGTCCATTTGTTTGGGGGTGATAGGGGGTGGCAAACCGATGGTTCACACCTAGATGTTTGAGAACTTTTTCTATTTGTGCATTACAAAAATGAATCCCCCTATCACTAATAAGCACCTTAGGCACACCAAAACAGGTGAAAAGTTTTTTCAGAAATTTTACCACAACCCGTGCATCATTAGTTGGTAAGGCTTGTGCTTCTACCCACTTAGAAACGTAATCCATTGCTACCAAAATGTATTTATTACCCAAAAAACTTGGAAAACATCCCATGAAGTCTATTCCCCAACAATCAAATACTTTACAAGCTTGAAAATTTTGTAATAGCATCTGATTAGATTTAGAAATGTTACCTGTGCGTTGACACCTATCACAACTTTGAACCAACTTGTGGGCATCTTTGAACAATATGGGCTAATAGAATCTAGACTCAAGCATCTTTCATACAGTATTGTTGGCTTGGTAGTGGCCTCCAGCAAGTCCATCATGACAATGTCTTAGAATATCCCCTCCTTCCTTAGAGTCCACACATCTTCGAATGATTTGGTCCATACAACACTTAAACAAATACGGATCTTCCCAAAAGTAATGCCTTATTTTGAAGAGGAATTTCTTCTTTTATTGCATTGTGAGACCTTTTGGGAGAATTCCTGCAACTAAGTAATTAGCAAAGTCTGCGAACCAAGAGGTGTTTGGAATCTCACCTTTCATGAGCAAGAGTTGTTCGTCCGAAAAGGTGTCATTGATTTCCTCCTCAACCAATGATTCCAAATTGGGATTATCTAGTCGTGACAAGTGATCCGCAGCCAAGTTTTTCGCACCTTTTTTGTCCCTAATCTCTAAATCAAATTCCTGTAATAATAATACCCATCTTATCAATCTTGGTTTGAAATCATGTTTGGTTAGTAGGTACTTTAGGGTAGAATGGTCCGTATACATAATTACTTTAGAAAAAATAAGATAAGAACGAAATTTATCAAAAGCAAACACTATAGCAAGCAATTCTTTCTCTGTTGTTGTGTAGTTTTCTTGCGCATCCGTTAAAGTCTTGCTTGCATAGTATATGGGTTGAAAGTGCTTATTCCTCCTTTGTCCAAGTACTGCACCAACTGCAAAATCACTTGCACACACATTAGTTCAAATGGAAAAGACCAAGCAGGTGCAGTCAAAATGGGTGAATTGATCAATTTCTCCTTAAGCATGGTGAAAACATTGGGCAGTTTTCATCAAAATTAAACACAGCTTCCTTTTCAAGTAAAGAGGTAAGAGGTTTGAAAATTTTTGAGAAATCTAAAATGAACCTCCTGTAAAAACCTGTATGACCAAGTAAGCTCCTTATAGCTTTCACAAACATAGGAGGAAGCAGCTTCTCAATTGCTTTGATTTTTGCTCTATCCACTTCTATACCATTCCTTGAAATTCCATGCCCCAACATAATATCTTCTTGCACCATAAAGTGGAATTTTTCTCAATTAAGCATGAGGTTAGTCTCTTCACATTTTGCTAGTACCTTTTCAGGATTAGATAAACACAAGTCAAATGAATCACCAAAAATTGAGAAATCATCCATAAATACCTCCATGATATCTCCCACGAGCCCTTCGAATATAGCTGTCATGCACCTTTAGAATGTTTTGAGACCATTGCAAAGACCAAATGGCATTCGACGATATGCAAAAGTGCCATATGGACATGTAAAAGTGGTTTTCTCTTGGTTCTCAGGAGCTATGGGGATTCGTAGGTAGCCAAAAAATCCATCCAAGAAACAATAATATTCATGTCCGGCTAACCTTTCCAACATTTGGTCAATGAAAGGGAGAAGGAAGTGGTCTTTCCTAGTAGCTTTGTTTAACATCCTATAATCAATGCAAAACCTCCAACCCGTGACCAATCTCATAGGGACCAACTCATTTTTATCATTGGGGCTTACCATCATTCCTCCCTTCTTTGGTACCACTTGCGTAGGACTCACCCAAATACTATCAGAAATAGGATAAATGATGCTTGAATCTAGAAGCTTAATTACCTCACTTTTTACCACACCACTCATATGTGGGTTCAACCTATGTTGGGATTGTACTACGGGCTTTACACCTTTTTCCATCAAAATCTTATGCGTGCAAAAGAATGGACTAATTCCCTTTATATCAGTAATCTTCTAAGCTATTACTCCCTTATATTTCCCCAACACACTTACCAATTTGGTCTTTTGTTCTTTAGTGAGATCTTTAGCAATGATCATAGGTAATTTCTGTCCTTTAGCCAAGAATACATATTCCAAGTGTTCGGGTAGGTCTTTTAGATCAAATTCTGGAGGATCTTCTATGGATGATTTCATTCTTTCCAAACTGCTTTTCTCAATTTGTTCAAAACTCTTCATTCCCATCTCATCAATAGAATCCTCCAAATATGCTACTACAGTTTCCTCCAACTCCTCCTCCAATGATTTCTGCATAAACTTCAAAATAGGTTTGTTAAGAATATCAATTCTTAAATAAGAATCATCAGAAGATAAAGGGTGGTGCATGCCTTTGTGGATTTGAATAACCACTTTCTTATCCCTAACCCTAAGTGTCAACCTCCCCCCATGAACATTAATTAATGCTTTTGCTATAGTTAGGAAAGGTCAACCTAAGATTAAAGGGATTTTGGAATCTTCATCCATGTCAAGAATAACAAAATCCACTGTCAAGAATAACAAAATCCACTGAAAATATGAATTTATCAACTTTTACCAACACATCTTCTATTTTACCCCTAGGATATTTGATAGATCTATCTGCGAGTTAAATACTCATCCTAGTGGGTTGGGGTTCTCCTAGGCCTAACTTTTTAAATGTTTTATATGGCAATAAATTAATGCTAGCACCTAAGTCAGCTAATGCATTGCAGAAATTAAGAGTGCCAATTAAACATGGGATAGAGAAACTCCCTGGATCATTTTCTTTGTGTGGCAAATTCTGTTTGTCCTGCAATATGGCTAAACATTCTTCATTTAATACCACTGTGGACAGTTCTTCCAATAGCTTTTTGTTTACGAGCATGCTTTTAAGAAATTTGGCATATTTGGGCATGTGGATTAAGGCTTCACTGAGTGGGATATTTATGTGTAGCTGTCTGAATATCTCAAGGAATTTGTCAAATTAGGCAACGTTTCGAGCTTTGTGTACACGAGTAGGATAAGGAATTTAGGGCTGAAAAGTAGAATTTCTAGTGGGATGTCCAGCAGATGGACAGGGTGCAGCCAGCGCCGATTCTCTTCTCCCAGTTGGCGCCGATTGCATGCTGGATTCTTGGTTCTCGGGTGTATAGGACGGCCGGCGCTGGTTGCAGTCTTCAATGTCTGGCAACTCCTTTCCACTCCGTAATGTGACAGCAGCTGCTTCCTCTTTGTCTATTGGTGTTAATTCTTGAGATTTCAATACCATGTCAGTCAAAAACCAGATTTGTCCTTCCATATTATGGATCATCTCTTCAAACTTCTTAAATGTGGAGTCTATTTCTTGGAAGCATTTTGTGACGTGGACAGCAAATTTTCCAATCACTGTCTCGAGCTCTGCTGATTCTGGTGCTTTGAACTTTATTTCAGAAGAGTGATGAGGGTACTACCACTTGTTACGCCTTCACTGGTTCTATTCCGTCATTTCACCTGCACATATAGGATAGTTAGATTCATGGAATTCATCATTCAAATAAGATTACAAGAACACATTTGTCCAATTAAATATCAGTCAAAGTTAGTAAATTAGATTACACAGATACATAAGATACAAAAGATACAAAAGATGGCACATTTTTGCTAAAAGAACAATTATACATATTTACATATTTGCATATTTACATATTCACATGATTAAATCAACAAAATCTAAACTTTCATGATATTATTCCTCGGCAACAGCGCCAAAAACTTAATGCATATAGATTTAGGTATAAAAATAAGCACATTCCCAATCAAGTTTAAATTAAAACGTAAATCCCAAATTACACATATGAGCAAGCGTACACATCATTAACATAGCATAGGGTTCAAACGAGTGTCGATCCTCAAGGAACAAAAATGCATTAATCACTTTTCTTTCATTGTTTAACCGACTCAATAAATTAAAAAAGAATAAAAAGAAATATAATATAATATAATATATACATGTCAATGATGGAGAATTATGTAACTTAAACCATTGTTTTGACAAACATGATCTTAAAGGACCTAACCATTATCGTAATTAATCATTCTCTTGGTATCATGAAGGATTAAAATAGATTCACTTCTTTGGTCAATCCATGAAATCACTATCTTCTAGATAAATTAGCATTACTTAGTCTCGTCTCAACTAATTCACCCAAAAGATTAATTCAATACAGTCCTTAATTAAATTTCATTGGTCTCAGCAAACTTAAAACATGAAGCTAACCAATGAATCGGTCTCGACAGACATCAATTAACCTTTAATTACTCAGTTATTAGCAATTAACCCCTTTGGTCTCAGTGAGTTAATAGACAACAAATATGAAATCAATCGATTGAAACCACCATCAACCCCTTTGGCCTCAGCAAGTTAATGGAAAGAAACAACTAATTAATCTCATAATAAGCACAAGTAATTAAATACCAAGAATAGCAATCAATTAATCAAAAAATCAAAGTAACTCTAAAAATTATGAATACCTAAAATAATGTCAAATTACAATAAAACAATTAATACATCACTATTCAAAAAAAAGAAAACAAAGTAAAAGAAAGCACTTATATTCAAGCCTCCTTCTTCTTCTTTTGTAGACCCTCTTACACAATCCTCCTTGAATTGAAGAATTCTACCTTTAATTTGAGTGATTTGATGTTTTGATCTGTGAATTTTCCCTTGTTCCTTGTATTTTCCCTCTATTTATAGGCTTTAGAAGTGCCTAAAATCGTTCCTCTAGGGTTTTTGGCTGATTAGAAGTAGGAAAATACTAAAACTTTACAAATTACCAAAAAATATGTACGAAAATTGAGACATCGCCTTAACATCATGGCGCAGCTGGCACCGCCTGTCCTGCCTAGGGCCGGTGCCGGTTGTGATCTGTCTTTCCAATTATTCGCCAATTTTTCTTGATTTTCGCTCCATCCTTTCCAGAGTGCAGCTGACACTGCCTCTAGCCTCCTAGCCGGCACCGGTTCGGTTCTGTTCGGTTCCGCTCTGTTTCACTGAATTTTCATTGTCTCGATATGCATGCCAGCAGCACGTGACTAGCGGCAGTTCCTCTGTTCTGTTTCACGACGTTTTTGTCTTATTTTATCCCTAAAATCTAAAATAATGTACAAAATACCTTTCCAAGGGTAAAATTTCAAATATGAAAGAATATGACTAGTTATTGAACAAAATGTATCACAAAATAGCCTCAAATAACTAGAAAATATATGACTAATTTAGACCCTATCAGGAGAGCTTTTGGTTATCCAAGAATAAGAGAGAGAGTTTTAGATTTTTTTTTTAATTTAAATTGAGAGAAAAGTGGTGTTATTTGAGGTATAGGATTAGGTAGTGGTGTTTGCTCTTGGAAGGTTTTTTGTCCTTCAATGGTGTATGGTTGAAATAGCTATGTTTCAACTAAAGGATGGAGAGTTGTTTCAGACTAAGGCTGGTCAAAAATAGCTATGGAATGGCAAAGGATTTTCTGGTTTATCAACTAGCTAAATGAGTATTTTAATGAAACAAAATCTGAAATTTTAATTTGAAGTTTGAATAAGTTTGGATAGAGTGAAGATAGGAGTTTTTTGAGGTATGATAATGGAGTCCTATTACTTAAGATTGGTGGAGAAGCCAAGATGTTCAGTTCATGGCTATACAAGGCCTGAAATTTAGTAAATCTTGCTAAAGAATTTTGGCCTTAGTATGAAGAGACAAAGCTGGACAAAATTTTCTGAAATTAAAGCTCAAGAACACTTGAAATGGAAATGGTTTTGATGCAGAAATTTTGGTCCACTTTGGAACGATTTTTCAGCTGGAATTTAAGGGTGTTTGAAGGTCCATTAATGGTGGTTTTTCAGCCATCATTTTGAAGAAAAATAAAGAAAGTACCATCTATTCATATGTTCTAACGGATGGCTTCCAATTCATGTGTAATGTTGCTAGTTTGCTAGAAAAAAATTCTAGTTTGACATTGTTCGTAAAGCTACGAAAATTCAAGGAATTCCAGCCTTCATCCTCACACAAGAGGGTTGGTTTTCTTGCAAGAATTGGGTAGGAAAGTTTGCTGTAATTTTTGAAAATAGCCTTGAAGGAAATCTAAAAATTTTTCAGATTTTTTACCAAGACAAGAACAAGAGGAAGATGATGTTCTTGAAGAAATAGCTATGATGTTTTGCTTGCAACCTCTACCTATTATTCCTCCTCATTTTCGGCCACTCCTATCCCACAACAGTTGGGATTTTCAAAGTTCCAAGTTAGAGAATTATCTCAAAATTTTTATGATTAAAAATGAATTAAAGAATCAAGAGTAGTTTAAATTTCAAAGATGTTAGGACAAGGCTAGCAAAAATTAATTGAGATAAGAATTCTTCTAGAATTATTTTTAGGACAGGACCACATTACTATTGTGTCTTCCTTAAGACAACATACATATCTTTAAGAAATGTAAGGAAAACGAAAATTCAAACATGGCTAAGATAAATATGAATAAAACTTAAGTGATGGGATTTGAATTGAAGACCTTAGAGATTAAATCACCAAACTCTAACCACTTAACCAAACTAACTCTTGTTCTTATTTTCTCAACTAATATTCTTCTTATCTAAACCTCAAGGCATCTTCCTATTTTGACCTCAAGCAAAATTACCCTTTTCCCTTTCTACTCAACAAGCACCAATAAATCATATAACTTATAAACCAAAATTCTAAAGCGCACAAAATCATTCAAAAGATATATTTTATGCAAGACAACATGATTGCATCCCATCTCCCTTACTCTAGAGTAGGTTTTAGGTGGGGTTTCACAACAAATCCTCCTTCTTCAATTGTTCCTGATATATTGATCCAAATCAACTTTCGAGATTTCACAAGCTAAATCAATAGCAATTGCAACACAGTAAATCGCACTAATACAAGTTTTGTAATATGATTTGTCAATCCATTATGTTGTTGTTCAACTTTTCCTTATTAAAATTGCATTAGTTTGAGACACGGTAGTAAAAAATTCAACATACAGCAAATAACTAATATAGTTCAACTTTAACAGACCTACGTTTGTGGGGCCTGACCCAATGTAAAATGATGCACTAAAAGTTAACAAAAGTTATAGGAATATACTTATTTTTGTCACCTAGTGATTTCTAGGGATTATAACAGAACATAACAACAGTATTCCTATGTCAAACTCCAAGGCCTTTGTTAGATCCAACATCTTGATTGAACTCTCTTCAATCTTCATTACTTCAACAAGCAGCACTTTCTTTAACACTTACATCTTTCCACCAAAAAGGTATTTGAGTTGATCAAAACTGATTCAAGTTCTCCTTAATAGTATGTTGCAATTCATCAATAGCTTGAACCATGAAGCATACGACATCAAAACTAAAACACCTGAGAACTTGTATACCTCAAAACCTATCAGATTTTATCATGAAAGCTACTCTCTATTGCATAATCCTTTCTTCATGACTAACTCTTTGTCGCTCACATATATAGGCCCCAATTCCTTTGGCTTTTATAACCGTTGCAATGGAATACTTTATTTCCTTATTGAATTAGAACATGGCCTAAAAGATGAATTACTAAATCTTTCCAAATCTTCATAACTCAATCTCGTAAGTATTCTAGTTACATTAAATTAGGATGAATACCATAATCTTTCTAAATATTCATAACTTTTGGAATTCGATTTCCTAATCTAACTCCAATTCGTTTACTCAAAAATTGCCAACCTAAATATTTGGTTTACCAAATTTAGACATTGTCAAGAAATTAGCACTTTCCTGAACACATTTGTTGAAAAATAATTTGCAAATGGTTCTATATAATTGATTTTGCTTCTTCAAAGAGCATTGAAAGTTAGTTTGACGGCTCCTATTCCTTAGCAAAAGATGATTCATAGTCTTTGGGCAATAGAAAGGTTTTTCTTAACATGTAATCTAAATTATTTCCATCATTCCTTTTTTTTTTTTTTAGAATAAAGAAGAAATTTTATAGTCTACTAAAGCTGTGGAAAGTATATTAGTTAGGATTTATTTTGTCTACATTAGAGAATTTCTTTGTTCAACTTGCAAAGTTTTTCTGGGTAATTGTACGTTGTTCACCATATTATTTTTTACATAATAATTTAATAGTCGACTACTAAACTTATAATTAGAAAGACTAAAAGTTATACTTTAACAACTTAAATGGGGGGAAATTGATCATTGTATCTATGGAGTTTAGTTTTATTGATTGAGGCTTAAAATTGGGAAGAATGAAAACTTGCAGGTGACCATACCCCAAAGCCATGTTATCATGGCTACTAATATATGCCCACGAGGTGGAAGAGATCTTTAATGGTCAAATGTGATTTGCGTCTATGTCTTTCACCTAGTATTTTATAAGACATGGTGGTCAATCTTATTTTTTGAAAATAAAAATTGAAATCACAAGATAGGTTAAAATGTTTGTTTCAAAAATGGTTTAAAATGTTAATTTTCTTTATTTTCTCCGGAAAGAAAATTGTTGAATTGCATATTATTGACCTTTATCGTAAATAAATAACACGTAAGTGGTTCTAGCAAACCCCCTAAAAAAACAAGAAAAAAGAAAATGATACGTATTGTGAATTTGATTCCAAATAAAATCAAGAATCAAGAAAATAAAATATAAAAACTGAAAATTAAAGAAACTATGAGAAGAGATAAATAAGAGACTTACTTAGATTCCAATTGATACTTCTTATTTGTTTACATAAGGCCCTTATTTTTAGAAATTTAGATACATTATCTAAAAAGATAATAAACGAATCTAATAAATACAATTTTATCTTATCCATTAATAACTTTAGAAAAATAAACTGTCATATCTATCTTCAGGATAAAATGATAGTTTCGAGAAAATGAATAGTCACATTATTTTCATAATACTCCCTCTTGGATGTTCATTTTCAAACTCTCATAAATGCCTCGTTAAAAACCTTCTCAGGAAAAATCCTATGGGATAAAAACATAGTGAAGGAAAAAAGAGTACACTTTCTGTTTTAGAGAAAATACTGTCTCATTAAAAACCTAATCAAACCTACTCTCCCTCTTGATAATATCATTAAGATGTCTTTATATTTTTCAACCGAAGCATTCCAATTTTATGTATTAATTTTTCAAATGAAGTTATTGGCAATGTCTTAGTGAATAAATCTATCAGATTATTACATGATCGAATCTGTTGCATATCTATTTCATCTCTCTTCTGGAGCCATGAGTAAAGAAAAATTTTGATTAAATTTATTTCGTCTTACCTCATTTAATATATTCACCTCGTAATTGAATTATACAAGCTGCATTATCTTTATAAAGAGGTGTTGAAATTTTCTTTTCAAAGGATAAACAATAATTTTCTCAAATATAATGGATTATGGATTTCAACCATACACATTTTTTACTTGCCTCATGAATAGCAATAATTTCTGTATGATTAGAACAAGCAGTTGCTATAGATTGTTTTGTAGAGCGTCATGATATAGTAGTACCACCACATGTAAATAAATAGGTAATTTGAGAACGTACTTTATGTAAATTAGATAAATAACCAGCATCTACATAACCAATCAATATTTAGTTGGTTTTATTGGAATAAAACAATCCGAGATCCATTGTCGCTTGGAAATATCTTAGGACATGTTTAATACCATTCTAATGTTGTTATGTTGGAGAAGAACTAAATCTTGCTAATAAATTCACAGAAAATGCTATATCAGGTCAAGTGTTATTATCGAGGTACATTAGTGCGCCAATTGCACGAGATATGGTACTTTAGGACCAATAAATTCTTCATTATCTTCTCGAGGTTGAAAATGGTCTTTATTTACATCTAATGACTTAATAACCATTGAAATACTTAATGGATATGCTTTGTCCATGTAAAACCTCTTCAAAACTTTAGCAATATATAATGATTGATGAATAAAAATACCATCTTCCAGATGTTATATTTGTAGACCAAGACAAAATATGATTTTTTCAAAATCTTTAATTTCAAATTCTTACTTCAAGCTATCTCTTGCCTCTTGGAGCTCTTCTGAGTTCTAATAGGATTGATATCATCGACATATATAGCAAGTATAACAAAAATCAAATCTAAATTTCTTAATAAATATACATGGATATATCGAATCATTTTTATATATTGATCTTAATAAATATATACTAAGACGATTATACCACATATATCCATACTAATTTAAGCCATATAATGACTTTTGTAACTTAATGGAATAATTTTCTCGAGTACCAGAATTATATGCTTCGGCACACTGAATCCTTCTGAGATTTTCATATAAATATCATTATTAAGGTTTCTATAAAAATAAGCAATCACAACATCCATTAGACAGATATCAATCTTTTTACGTACTACTAGACTCATGAGATATTGGAGTGTAATTGCATCTACTACAAGTGAATATGTCTCATCATAATCAATACTCAATTTTTGCAAAAAGTCTTATGCCACAAGTCGTGTTTTATATCCTAGGACTTCATTAGTTTTATTCTGATTTTGCACAAATATCCATTTATAATCAATTAGTTTTACACTTTCTAGTGTTTAGACTACATATCCAAAAATCTCACGCTTTGCAAGTGAGTTTAACTCTAATTGAATCGCATCTTTTCATTTTGACCAATTATTTCTATGACGACATTCTTCAACTGATGTTAGTTCAAGATTCTCATCATCTTTTAACACATCAAGCGCTATATTATATGCAAAAACATCATCAACAGTTATTTCCATCTGATTTCAACTTCTACCAAAAGTCATATAATTGATAGACATTTCATTATTTTGTTCATTATTTTTAGATATTTGGATCTTTTCATCAGTTGCCACTTGGTCCTTATTTCTAATTCTTCAATTTAATCATTCTGATTATTTATTCCTCTTTACTTTCAAAAATTTTTATCTTTTAAACCAATGGGTCATTTACACTTCTAGAATATTTTTAATTTAGCAGTTATAGGAATTTCAATTTATCCTACTAGAACCTCTATTCGAATAGGAGTACTATAACTGGAATGTGCGATTTAGTTACCCTTATAGAGTTAATAAAAGAATTTGGCAGTTGATTTGCAAATCTTTGTAAATGAATTATCTCTTGCACTTCTAATTAAAGTGTGGATCCAAATAATTTAATAATGTTGTCCAGATAAGCTTTTTTTTATGTGGTTTATGTTCTCTCCCTAATTTAGAAAATAGAGTTTCATCAAAATGACAATAAGCAAATCTTGTTGTAAATACACCACCTATCAATTGTTCAACATACATAATTATAGAGAGAGAATCATATACAATATATATCTCCAATCTTCTTTGAAGATCCATTTTGGTACGTTGATTTGGTACTATCGGTACATATACAACACACTCAAAAAATCTTAAATGAGTAATAGTTGGTTCTGAACAAAAAATTAACTACAAGGGAGAGAATTTGTGATAACTTGTTGGTCTTATATGCACAAGTGCTGCAGCATGCAAAATAGTATTTTCCTAAGCAGATGTAGGGAGATTTGTTCTCATTAATAATAGTCTAGCAATTAATTACAATCTTTTAATGAATAATTCAGTTAGACCATTTTGGTATAAATGTGAACTACTGGATATTCAATAATAATGCCAATTAACATGTAATAAGCATCAAAGATTTAGGAGGAATATTTCCCAATATTATCTAGACAAATCCTTTTAATAGGATAATCGAAAATTTGTGCTCGTAAGTAAATTATTTGGGCAAGCAATCTCATAAACGCCAGATTACAAGTTGATAATAAATTGACATGCGACCATCAGGTCGATGTATCAATTAAAACTATGAAGTATCTAAATTGCTCATATGGTGGATGCATTGGTCCACATATATCACCATGAATTCTTTCCAAAAATGCTGAAGATTCAAACTCCACTTTTATTGGAGATGGTTTAATAATCAATTTTCCTTAAGAACATACAGCACATGAAAATTTATCTGATGTCAAAATTTTTTGACTTCTCAAAGGATGACCATGCATATTTTTAATTATCATTCGCATCATAATGGCTCCTGGATGACCCAAACGGTCATGCTAAATGATAAAGGTAGTAGGAACATTAAACTTCTGATTTACTGAATGATGCACTTCAATTGCATAGATTTTTATGCAATATAGGCCAGATGAAAGAGATGGTAGCTTTTCTAATAAAGATTTCTTACCTGAAATAATTTGAGTAATACAAAGATACTCAAACCTATTTTCTTCTATTATTTTAATGTGATATTTATTTCAACAAATATCTTTAAAAATTAATAAATTTCTTCGAGATTCTGAAGAAAATAACGTTTTATAAATAACAACATATGTTCCTCCGGGTAATAATAAATTAGCTCTTCCAAAGCTTTCAATCAATTTTACACTACCACTTATAATATTAACATTTCTTTTTCCCATCTTCAGGTAAGAAAAATGTTTCTTATCTTTCAATATGATATATATCGTACTGCTATCAATTAGACATATATCTTTAATACCACTTTTATATCCAGTAAATGGAGTAATAGCCATCTAGGCATAATAAAACACTTATAAATTTAAATACTTCAAACAATAAAATAAAAACTTAAAATGCTTATTACTATTACAATGCAAAAAATATAGGATATAAAATAAAAATATAAAAAGTAAACTTATAATTCTCTTAGACACTTCCATCATCAATCAAATGATCATTTCTTCCTTCTGGATGTTCAAAGAAATCAACCACATCTAGATGAGTTATATCAACATTAACATTTTTAAGATTGGTATCATCATCATCACAAAAAGAATGTTCTACAGTGAAATTTACTTTAACATTTTTACCTTTCTTTCCAATAAAAGCCTGATATCGATCAATAATATATTTTGTCATATGACAGGTACAAGACCAATGACCATTCATGCCACAACGATAATATTTATCTTCATAATTTGTAGGAACCTTCTCCATTCCTTTTCTTTTCTTGTTATTTTTTAGCCGCTTCTGGTAGTTATCATTATTTCTCGTAACTTTATTTTGACTTTAGTGATCATAATGAATTTTTTGAAGGGATCATGGTAGAAAATCAAAGGAAAAATAAACAGCGAAAGTCTTTAAAATATTTACCTTTTCTCTTTGATTTTACCGCAGAGAGCTTAGGTTGTACCTAAACTATGGATTGCTGAGCTTCTGGCATTCTCCTTAAAGATTCCGACTCTTGTCCAGCCAATATTCTACTGCATCACATGAGCTTTTTACCTTTGATCTTTCGAGGCATGACCCTACCTAATACTGGCCAGTGAAATCCTAGGGTTAGGATTAACGATCTTTCTCTTAACACACTGCTACAAAGTAATATCAAGAATACACTTTTCTTGAATTTCTATCAACTAGATATCAAGAGAGAACTACCTACACTAGAAAGCTTGAAGATTTCCAATGGTAGAAGAGAGAGAGATAAGAGAGAAGGCAAGGAGGTGGCCAACAACTAAGAATAGAGAGTTTAAGATTATTTCTGATATCCTAGAAACAACGTCTGCTAAAAAAAAAATTAAACCCCAAAAGTTAAATATAGTATATATATAACAAAACTGGCCAATTAGGGCTTTTAATAAAGCCTTAGTCATCCCACCTCTATATGGCCGGCCAGCCCTAGTCTAGGTGGGCTAAGGCCTGCTCCTTAGGACTTTGGTCCATGTTCTTGGGTCAGTTTTTAATTATTTATTTAATCCTGGATCAAACCAAGCTAAAAAATAATTAAATACCCAAATGTACCAGGCCTTTATCCTAAGCCTTTTTTTGGTTTAGGCTTAGACTAACTTTAATTATCCAAACTGGATAATTGGATAATTAATTAACCTATAAACTAGGCTTTAATTAATTCTTTCTTTGGACTTTTTATTTTATTTTAAACCAATGATAAATTAAGCTTAGTAAATAAAATAAAACTCATTTATTAAAGACCAAATCCTTAGTCCAAAAATTAATTAGGCTTTACAGATTACCCCGAGAACCAAAAGACACATCGCCTTGACTACTAAAATGATCAAAATACTTTTGCTATAGAAATAACTGTATTTTACATTTTAAATATTTTTTACTATCACAATAAAAAAATGTTGAATTCAATGACAATATTGCGTTAGCAACGTTTTTGACCTATAGGTGCTATGACAAATATATCCATCTACGTAACGTCGTACATTCAGAAAGGAAGAGTGTACTAACACCTCTCTAAATGGCGTCTACCATCTTTAAACCTCTAGTCTAATGATTTATGACTTCCTAGAATGTTTCTGCTTTACTAGGGAGCTACCCTAAAGCAAACATCCAAATCATGTTCCCCAGGCCCTAGATTATTATATCATTCGAACAGTCACAATGAGCGATATAGCATAGAAGGTATCTTGTATAAGTCTGTCCTAACTAACTAGTCACATATACTCAACATATAAATATATTAGTCCTACGATCTAACATCAACTATAGTACATCAAAGTATACGCTTCCAGCTTTGCTAAACCACCAATCCACACTCATGCCATAGGATATAAATCCGCGCTATAGCAATAGTAGTCGGGTTTTTACCATATAACACTTTTAGAAACCACTACTATAGGTCCAATTCTACGTATTCGAAATACGCTTATATTATGAAGTGAGAGAACAACTCATTAGCTAAAAGTAAGTCATTCCTCACTTGGAATTCACAATATAATAACCTTATCATAATAAGATTATCATTCTCATTATCTGGTTAAGAAAAATAATTTATGTGTTAAACAACCTGTGATTTATACCTTACTGTGAAAGATCACAATTCACATGTCACTTAAACATAATGGGTCTTTTCTAGCGAAATCGAGCACAAATTAAAATGAAAAAACACAAACAATTTGTGAGAATAAAAATTCTATTAATTTAATCAAAATTACATTAAAAAATACAGTCTTAGTGGATATACATTTGAACAATTTCTCACTTGCATTCTAAGACTATATCAATCTATAGGTGCCCACTCTTATGGCGTCAAAGTGTCTTTTAAAGACTCTCTCAACCAAAGACTTGGTGAATAGATCAGTTAGATTGTTCTCCGAAGCTATCTGTTTCACTCCAATTTCCTATCTCTAAATAAATTCTCAGATCAGGTGGTACTTCCTCTCTATATGTTTCCCCTTCTTGTAATTTCTTAGTTCTTTAGATTGCGAGACTGCGTCTGTATTGTCACAATACAACACAATTGGCTTGTTTATATATGGAACAATTCCAAGTTCCAAAAAGAACTTCTGGAGCCAAACAGCTTCCTTATATGCCTATGAAGCTACCACATACTCAGCTTCTATGGTTAAGTCAGTAATACAAGATTACTTAATACTCCTCTATGAAATAGTTCCTTCAAACAAGATAAAGACATATCCGCTAGTTAATTTTCTTTCATTCTTATCCGTCTGGAAGTCTGAGTCTGTGTATCTATTAGGAACTAAGTCATCAGTCCTATAAATCAATATATAATATCCCGTTCCCTTAAGGTACCTGAGAATATACTTTATAGCTTGACAATGAACCTTCTCAAGGTTTGATTAATATATGTTGACCAAGCCTATAGTAAAGTAGATATCTGACCTAGTACACAGCATGATATATATGAAACTTCCTATCACCGAAGTATAAGGAATCCTACTCATCCTGTCTTTCTTTTCTTAAGACTTATGACAGTCTTTCGAAGAAAGAGACAATCCATATCTGCAAGAAATTAGTGCTCTCTTACATGAGTTTATGCTAAACTTTATCATCATATTATCAATGTATGTGGCTTGGGATAAATCTAACATTCTTTATTTCCTATTTCTAAAAAACTTAATGCCAAGAATGTAGCTAGTTTCTCCCAAATATTTCATACTAAATTAACTAGATAGCCAAACCTTAGTAGATGATAATGTCCCTATATCATTTTCAATAAGTAGAATGTCATCCACATGCAATACAAGAAAAATCACATTAATGCCTTCCAATTTTCTATACACGCATAATTTATCATCATTTTGAGAGAAACCATAAGACTTTACAGTCTTATCAAAACGAATGTTCCATACTCTCAATGCCTATTTAAATCCATAAATGGACTTCCTAAGCTTACAAACTATATGTTCCTGGCCTATAGCAATAAAGCCCTCTGGTTGAGACATATAGATGTCTTCGCTAAAATAGTCATTAAGAAAAATCGTCTTGACATCCATTTGTCATATATCATAGTCATAATGATATGCAATGGCAAAGAGAATACAAATGGACTTAAGCAAGGCTACCAAAAAAAAGATTTTCCCATAATCGATACCCTTTTTCTGAGTATACCCTTTTGCCATAAGCCTAATTTTGAAGGTTTCTACCTTTCTATCTGCACATCTCTTCCTCTTGTATATCCACTTACACCTAATAGATTTTATCCCTTCAGGTAAAGTTACAAGATCCTAAATCTAATTGAAGTACATATACTCAATCTCGACTTTTATTATTTTATGCCATAGGTCTACATTGGCATCAACAATAACCTCCTCATATCTAGTAGGATCTTATTCCTGATAGTCAGAGACTAGGTTAAAAACCTCTCTAATCTATCTCTCTAGAACCCTAGATATCCTTCCACTACGATAAGGCTCCCTTTGTACAGATTTCTGAAGCTATACCTCTTCTTGTTCCACAATCGGGTTAGAAGAAGTTCATTTAGAAATTAACTTCTCCTCAAGTTCCATTTTTGTTGAATCTTTTGTGGATGTACTTTGATCATCCTCTAAGTATCTAGTATTGGTACTAACCACTACTTTCTGCTCCTTAGAATGACAAAAGTAACCACCCATTGTTCTTTTTGGATATCTAATAAAGTAGCATAATTCTGACCTTGGTTCTAACTTATCTCCCTTTATTAGTACATAAGTTAGACAACCCCATATCTTGAGATGGTTTAGACCTGGCTTTCGTCCAATCCACATCTCATAGGGCGTTCTAGGTATTGATTTGGAAGGTACTAAGTTTAGAATGTATGCCGTTGTTTCCAGGGTATATCCCCAAAAAGAAACTAGAAGAGTAGTATGAGAAATCATGCTTCGAACCATTTTCATCAATGTCATGTTCCTTCTCTAAGCTACTCCATTCTACTGGGGTGTCCCGGGCACAAAGAGTTAGGATACTATCCCATGATGTACTATGTAATCTTTGAATTCACTGAAAAGATACTCTCCACCATGATCCGATCATCCGTAAAAGTGATAAAGTACTCAAACCCTCCTCTCGCTGGTGTAGATAACGGACCACACACATCGGTATTAACAAGGCTCAAATCTTCTTAGCTCTATCTATCTTTTAGGTAAAAGACCTTTTGGTCATCTTCCCTATAAGGTATGATTCATATTGAAGTCAACTTTCCAATCTCAATGAGCCTAAAGACTCATTATGAATCAACCTCTGAATCATAGTTGAATTAATATAACCCAACCTTAAATGCTAAAGATACGAGTCACTGACATTGGTCTTTCTCTTGCTACTTAAAGGTTCACTTAGAGCGTTATTTATTTAATTATTAATAGGATTTATGAAGAAAAAGTCTTGAAGACCATGTCTACCAAGCTCTCGAAGTCAATTATAGCCCTCAAGACTTCTGCTTCCTTAAAAGTAATAATAATCTTGAGTATGTGCTCTCTGACTGATGCTCCTGCTCAACCATCTTGGTATTCATGATAGCTCTTAGAGCCTCCTGCCTTGCAGGCCGATTCTTATCAGTAAATATAGTAGCTAATGACGTGCTAATATCGTAAGCAGTGACTATGTGATCGTGTTTGGATTGGAACACATTAGCTTGGAGGCTAACATGTAGCAACGAGCCATCTCATCAGCCTTCTTTCATGCTTTCCTAGCCTCTCACTCTTTTTCTGTAAAACTTTCCTCGATTACAAGTTAGGGATCGTATAGGACATACTTATACTCTTCCACAATGAGTATCATGTCTAGGTTCCTTTTTCAGTCTATATAATTTTGACCCGTTAGCTTATTCTCCCAGAGAATAATAGGCAAATAACTGAAAGAACCTCTACCGACTGTTTCTGAAAATAAAAAATAAAAGAAAATTCTCAATTTGTGCAAAATAGAAAATTTGTGCACTTTATCATCATATTAAAACTAATAATAATTAACTATATCACTATTATCTTTAATATAATCAGTTTGGCTCTTAAGAGAACTGACGTAACTTCTTGGGAAGATTAACAGTTTCCTAAGTTAAATGTATTGACCACCATAAATCGACAACCCTTCTAGGTAATGATTCAGAAGATAACTCCATCGAGAGGATGGTCGTTTCTTCTTATTTTCTATGAACAGTCTTCGTACTAAGACCTCCAACGTGGGCTAGCTGATCACAATACGTATCTCGGGCATCAATTATATCCACCTATTAGATCTAGATCCTTGTGGAATCCCTATCTTATACGAATTCAATCCTAGGGTGACGCAAGAGGAACCACGATCTCTAATGTAGACCATGATGGAAGCCGTGGAGCCATTGGAACCCCTCACTTAGTCTTTTAAAACAAAGGTTTTTATAGAAAAAACCCTTTTGAAAATAATTCCATTAAATATCCCTTAACACTTGTTAGATAACCAAACCCATAAATCCCTAGGTCAAGGTTAAAATCCTTTAAGAGATTTTCATTGATTAATTTTACTTAGTTAAGAATTTAATGATTTCAAAAATTTTCCTTTTAAAACTTTCTAGAGACTTTGGTCTCAAGTTTTATTTGACAAAAAAACATTTTTCTCGTACAACCAAATTAAAATAGTTTTTCCTTTTAACTTACAAAAATATCTAAACCCAAAATATTATTTATATCAAGGATAAAATCCTTTGAGAGAATAACCAAGGATTAATTTTTTACTTTAAGCTAAAATAACCATTTAATTAAAGAAAATATTTTCTTTGTCAAAAATTCCCAAGACTTTAGTCTTGAGAAAATGTGCACTTAGGTTCACATAATAGAACTTGGTATGCTTGAAAACTATAAACCGATTTCATGCTTTGCTATTTATTAACCTAGGTGTCCACATAATTGGATTAAACACATTAATTTAATTTAATTAATGATCTTATTTAATCCTATTTCCTTTACTACCTTTTACATGCAAAATATTCCAGGAATATAACAATTGCATAAAAGTAATCTCGTGTGATATGGGACCTCAAGAAGGAAAAATTAAAAAAAAAAAGCAAAATTGCTCTTCCAAAAACCACTTGGCGCTGGTTCGTCCGCAACCACCCGACACCGGTTCTTGCCCATAGAACTCTTGCCGCTGCGCTAGAACAAATCTGGCACTAGCTCGAACTATGGACCGGCGCCGATTCGCATCTACTGCACGAATCGTCTTCTACTCGATGATATCCGACGCCAGTTTTATGTGCCATCTGGCACCGATTCACGTCTGATGGCGTTTTCCTGCAATCTTCTTGGCTTGTAGATTGATTTCCATGTGTGCCAGTGATTATAAAAATTGCAACTATTAAATCTTAATCACAAAACATAAACACATATGCCTTAAAACTCAGGCTTACACAAAATCTACAAAACCATATAATTAGGTATAGATGCCTATGCCTCCACACATAAGACATACACAAAACCTACCCACATAAAAAACTATGAGGAATCACAGGAAAAAATTTAAAATTATATCTTTCCACTTTTATTAACCTAAGCATGCTCCTAGGTTTACAAAAAACATAGGCTCTGATATACCACTTGAAGGGATTGTGATAGAAAATCAGAGGCAAAATAAACACAGAAGTCTTTATAATATTTAGCTTTTCTCTTTGGTTTAACCGCGAAGAGCTTAGGTTGTGCCTAAACTGCAGATTGCTGAACTTCTAGTGTTCTCCTTGAAGATTTTGACTCTTGTCTAGCCAATCTTCTACTGCGTCGCATAAGCTTTTTACCTTCGATCTTTTGAGGTATGACCCTACCTAATACTAGTCGGTGAAAGTCTAAGGTTAGGATCAACGGTCTTTCTCTTGACACACTGCTACAAAGCAATATCAAGAATACTCTTCTCTTGAATTTCTATCAATTAGAGATCAAGAAAGAACTACCTACACTAGAAAACTTGAAGCTTTCCTATAGTAGAAGAGAGAGAGATGAGAGAGAAGGTAAGGAGGCGGGTAACAACTAAGAATAGAAGTTTTAGGGTGTTTTCTGATATCTCAGAAACAACATCTGATCAAAAAACATTAAACCCTAAATGTTAAATATAAAATATATAACAAAACTGGCCAGTTAGGGCTTTTAATAAAGCCTTAGCCATCCCACCTCCATGTCACCAGCCAGCCCTAATCTAGGTTCTTGCTCCCTAAGGCTTAAGCCCTAAATGTTAAATATAAAATATATAACAAAATTGGCCAGGTGGGCTAGAGCTTACTCCCTAGGGCTCTGGTCTATGTTCTTGGGTCAGTTTTTAATTATTTATTTAATCTTGGACTAGACCGAGCCCAAAAATAATTAAATACCTAAATGTACCATGCTTTTATCCTAATCCTTTTTATGGTTTAGGATTGGGCTAACTTTAATTATCTAAATTGGGCTTAAGCCCTAAATAATTACTCATAAATTAAGCTTTTAATTAATTCTCTCTTTGGGCCATTTATTTTATTTTAACCCAATAATAAATTTGGCTTACTAAATAAAAAAAGACCTATTTATTAAAGACCATATCCTTAGCCTAAAAATTAATTAGACTTTATGGGCTACCCCGAGGATCAAAAGACATATCGTCTTTGCTACTAAAATGACCAAAATATTCCTACTATAGAAATAGTTATATTTTATATTTTAAATATTTTTCTACTATCACTATAAGAAAATATTGACCCAAGGATAATATTGTGTTAGCAAAGTTACTGACCTACAGGTGTTATGACAAATATATCCCTTTACGTAACACTGTACATTCAGAAAAGAAGAGTGTACTAACACCTCCCTAAATGATATCTACCATTCTTAGACCTCTAATCCAATAATTCACGACTTTCTAGAATGTTTCTGCTTTACTAGGGAGTTACCCTAAAGTAAACATCCAAGTCATATTCCCCAGAGTTCTAGATTATTAAATCATTCAAATAATCACAAAAGGCGATATAGTGTAAAACCTCAACTATAATATATCAAAGTATACGTTTCCAACTTCACCAGACCACCAACACACACTCAAGCCATAGGGTATAAGTCCACGCTGTAGTAATAGCTATCTTGTACGAGTCTGTCTTAACTAATTAGTCACATATATTCAACAAACAAGTATATTAGTCCTATAATAGAACATCAGCTATAGTATATTAAAGTATACATTTTCAGTTTTGCCAGGCTACCAACACACACTCAAGCCATAGGGTATAAGTCCACATTGTAGCAATACTAGTTTGGATTTCTACCGTATAATACTTTTAGAAATTACTACTACAGGTCTAATTCTACGTATTCGAAATACGCTTGTGTTATGAAGTGAGAGGACTACTCATTAGCTAAAGATAAGCCATTCCCCACCTGGAATTCACGACATAATAATCTTATCATGATGAGACTTTCATTCTCATCATCCGGTTAAGAACAACAGTTTATATGTTAAGCAATCTGTGATCCATATCTTACTGTGAAAAATTATCATTCACATGGATCACTTACTTAAACACAATGGATTCTTTTCAGTGAAGTCCTGCACAAATTAAAATGAGAAAATACAAACAATTTGTGAGAATAAAACTTTTATTAATTTGATCGAAATTACATCAGAAATACAATCTTAGTGGGCATACATTCCAACATTTTTCTATTATAACCGTGATCATAATGAATATGTTTATTATAACCGTGTACACGTCCACGGCCACGACCACGATCATGACCTTTTCTAGAGCCAAAATCACGAGGTCTAATAATATTCATTTCTAGGAATAGAGTAGAACTTGTTGGTCGGGTTTTATGTTTTATTAATAACTCATTATTTTGCTCAGTTACGAAAAAATAAGATATCAATTCTGCATATTTCTTGAATCATTTTTCTGCTGCAGAAGCACATTCAAAGCATGAAAAATAAAAAAAGTTTTCTCCAACATATCTTAATCAGTACTATTTTCTCCACACAATTTTGACTGTAAACTAATTTTAAATATCACAGAATTATACTCACTAGCAAATTTAAAATCCAGTAATCGCAAAATTATCTTAATCAGTAATACCATACTTTTGGAAGGACGACCATCTTCTGGTAGTCAAATCTTTTTTTTTTTTCAAATTATTCCACAAAATAAGTGGATTTTTCACTGTAAGATATCCCACTTTTAAATCTTCAACAAGATGATGGTGGAGAAAAATCATGGCTTTAGTATCATTTTGTGATGATGATAGATTTCTTTCTATAATGGCATTTGCTAAACCCATTGTAGCTAAATGTATTTCTACATTTTGTATCTAGGATAAATAGTTTTTTCCAATAATATCTAGAGTTGCAAATTCAAAATTAGTAAGATTTGCCATGTTGATAGAAAATCAAATAGATAGAGTACATTTCTTCTTTTGTTTAAAAAAAATTTAAAAAATTAGACTGCTTGATTGTACGGATCGAGAAAGTAACTTCGATAGTGTTGCTTGATTATAAACTTCGATAGGACAACTTCAGGAGAGTGTCGTGCTGATAACGTATTGTGAATTTAATTTCAAATAGAATTAAGAATCAAGAAAATAAAATATAAAAATTAAAAATTAAAGAAATTATGAGAAGAGAAAAATGAGAGAATTAATTAAATTCAAATTGATACTTTTTATTCGTTTACGTAAAGCTCCTATTTATAAAGGTTTCGATATATCATCTAAAAAGATTTAAAAAATTGAATATAATAAATATAATTTTATTTTATTTATTAATAACTTTTTAAAAAATGATAATTTCGAGAAGATGTACAACCATATTATTCTCATAACAATATACTACTTTTAGAAATATATATACATAATAACAAAAGTAGAAAGCTCAACCAACATATCAAGCCCATACTTATGGTGGTTGATCAAGTGGCGAGTTGTCAATAAGGCGGTCATTTATTGGATATAAGGCTTCACAAGTATTTGTGCAATCATTTAAGGTTGTAGTATCAGAATTTGGATCTATGGAAGTATTTATGCTCCAACAACAACAACAATAATAACAATAAAAAACTAAGCCTTAATCCTAAATAACTTGGGGTCGGCTACATGAACCAACGTCAGGCAAAGTGTGGTCATCCACTTGAATCCTCTCTCACTACTTCCTTCTATCGAACGTCATACTCTCATCCAAATCTAACAAATACATATCTCTCCTAATCACCTCTACCCATGTCGTTTTAGGTCTACCCCTACCTCTGTCTAACCTATCCTACCTTACTCTCTCTATCGTCCTAACAGGAGCATCCCTCGGTCTTCTCTGAACATGTCCAAACCAACGTAGACAACTTTCTCTCATCTTTTCCTCAATAGATACCACGCCCACATTTTCCCTAATGGTCTTATTTCTAATTCTATCATTTCTAGTATATCCACACATCCACCGTAACATACGCATCTCAACTACTTTCATTTTTTGAATATGACACCTTTTAGTTGCCCAACATTCCATACCATATAACAAAACATGTCTTACAACTGTCCTGTAAAACTTTCCCTTTAAATTTAATGGTATATTACGATCACAGAGAATACCAGTTGCACTCCTCCATTTCAACCAACCAACCTTAACTTGGTATGCTACGTCGCTATCGAGCTCTTCGTCTTTCTAAATAATAGATCCTAGATATCGGAAACATTCAGCTAACGATATATCTCTACCTTCCAAAGTTACACTCTCGGCTATGTTTCTGCTACCACTAAACTTGGATTCCATATACTCTGTTTTACTCCTATTAATTCTGAAGCCCTTAGATTCCAATGTCTGCCGCCACAACTCCAATTTAGTATTTACACCGACTCTAGTCTCATCAATCAACACAATATCATCCGCAAACAACATACACCATGGCACAACCTCCTGTATAGTGTAGGTCAACTCATTCATAACAGCTGCAAAGAGGAAAGGGCTAAGCGCTGATCATTGATGCACCCCGATAGTAATAGGGAACTTTGCAGTTACTCCGGCACAAATCATTACACTTGTACATGCTCCCTCATACATATCTTTAATGAAAGTAATATACTTTATTGATACACCTTTTTTGGCCAACACCCACCAAACTACTTCTTTAGGCACCTTGTCATAAGCTTTCTCCAGGTCAATAAATACCATATGTAAATATTTCTTTCTTTCCCTATAATATTTAATCATCTACCGTAATAAATGAATTGCCTCCGTAGTGGAACGCCCACGCATAAAACCAAACTGATTATCTGAAATTTGTATCATGTCCCGTAACCTCTGTTCAATCACTCTCTCCCAAAGCTTCATAATATGACTCATGAGTTTAATCCCACGGTAATTGACACAATCTTGAACATTCCCTTTATTCTTGTACAGAGGAATCAGAGTACTCTTCCTCCACTCTATAGGCATCTTATTAACTTTATATATATTGTTAAACAGACTTGTCAGCCACGTAATACCTATGTCTCCTAAACACTTCCAAACCTCGATCGGTATACCATTCGGTCCTACAGCTTTTTTTGAACTCATCCTTTTAAGGGCATCTCGGACTTCATGCTTCTAAATACAATGAATCTACACAAGGTTAACCTCTTCGTTCGAAATTGCCAGGTTACCTACACTCGGAACTTGGACTTGACTCCCGTTGAATAACTTATCAAACTATGATCTCTATCTCTCCTTTATTTCTTCGTCCTTAACTATAACTCTGTGGTTGTCGTCCTTTACACATTTCACCACACTTATATCTCTCTTCTTCTTCTCCCTGTGATGCACCAATCTATATATATTCTTCTCCCCATCTTTGATATCTAACTTTTCATATAAATCCTTGTAAACTATGGATATTGCATTTCTAACAGCTTCTTTAACTTTTCTTCGCGCGACCTTATATTTCTCAAAATTCTCATCACTCTTACACTTCCCTAAGTTTCTATAGTACTCTCTTTTACTTCTTACGGCTTCTTTCACTTCGTTGTTCCACCACGACACGTCCTTGTTGAGAGGTACTTTTCCTTTAGATTTCCCAAGCACTTCCTTAGCTACTGTCCTAATACATTGAGCCATCTTTCTCCACATAGTATCTAGATCCGAATCCATATCAGAAGACCAGTTATCCACCTCAACTACCTTATTGACAAAGGCTATTCTTTCATCCCCCTAAAGCCTCCACCACTTAATCCTAGGGTCAACCCAAAGATTCCGCTACTTACACTTTTTTCTAAAATTAAAATTGAGAACCAACAGCCTATGTTGCGTAACTATACTCTCGTTTGGAATAACTTTATAATCCGTACAACCCCTACGAAACCTACGCCTCATAATAAAGAAGTTTATCTGACTGACATTTAACCCGCTTTTAAAGGTCACTAAGTGAGAATCTCTTTTCTTAAACCAGATATTTGCGATAGTCAAATCATAGGCCAAGGAAAAGTCAAGAATCGTAGTTCCTGCTTCGTTCCTAGCTCCGATACCCTGACATCCATGAACACTCTCAAACGCGCTCTTATCAGTACCCACATGTCCATTTAGATCACCACCAATGAAAACCTTTTCTGCACATTCTACATTTGAACAATCTCATCTAAATCATCCCAGAACTGTTGCCTAACCGAATTATCGAGTCTCACTTATGGCACATACGCACTAATAATAGTAGTAATCTCGCCGCAAATCATGATCTTGATACTCAAAATCCTATCACTGTTCTTCTGTACTTCAACCACATCATCAATAAATTTACGATCAATAATAATCCCGACTTCATTTCTATTCCTAACTCTACTTGAATACCAAAGCTTATAACTCCACGGAGCTACTACTCTCGCCTTCTCACCTACCCACTTGGTTTCTTGAAGACACAAAATGCTAATCTTTCTCCTCTGCATTACCTCAACTAGTTCTGTCAAGCTACCAATCAAAGATCCTATATTTCATGTAGCTGGATGTATCCTATCCCTATAGACTTTCTTTTTTACCCTACACCCTTGCATATTTGACACCGTATCCTGGGACCGACATGGCGCGTTGCCTCCAGGCAATGACCTAGCAACCCTCGCATATTTATCACTACACTCGGGTCTAGGAAGTGCAGCGCATCGCTGAGTATGAAATGCTCCCATGAATGCAATCGATTGGTTCATGTCATGGATGTAACTATATTTTACGCTGGCCGTCACAAGCCTTACCGCAACTCTCCTCCTTTATCCAAACTTGAGACCGGTAATGAACACTGTAGACAAAGCCCGTGGAGTTTATGGAAGTATTTGTGCTATTACTTAAAAAATAATGATCGAAAAATAGAAGATTGGACTTGTCAAAATATGTCATATATGCTATTTTTTAAATAATATAAATAATTATAATCAATATATATATATATATATATATTAATATGTATAATACTCCCTCTATTCTAAATTATTTATCTACTTTAATTGATTATGCGATGATTAAGATAAGTAAGTTTTTTAGTTAATTAAGCATTCTCTTTCATTTTTGCTCTTATAATTTAATGATAAATATCTCTCTATATATTAAAAAAGTATACAAATTTTAAAATTTTGATATAATTATAAATTATTTCTCTCTATTGAGTATTTAATTTTTGCTAGATAATGGGTCAAGAAGTTGCTATTGATATATTTTTGGAATTAATAATATGATTATGATTATATTTTAATATATTTGAAAAATAAAATATTATTAATCGGGATAAATTTAGAATATTAAATTTTAATTTCTTAAATGAATTGATAATTTGAGTCAAAGATTAAGTTAAAAAATTAATAAATAATTTGAGACGAATAGAATAATCGGGATAATAATATATAATTATTGCATAATTTTTATTCAGAAATTACACAAAGCTAGGTCCGATAGTATCACACTGGGCACAACAGTTGCGAAAGTTGTCGGCAAGATGATAGCGTCATACAGGATCCAATCGTTTATTCCATGGACACATTGCAGATTTTAACTTTCTATAGGATAAATAAGTCCATTATAAAGCACACGTGTTAGAATGAGAATAGTCTAAATAAAGGCCCACATGAATTGAAGGGCTAAGAGTGACGGATGGAATTCCTGGTACAGGCGTCCTTGCACCTAACTTTTTGATCGAATGTAATGATTCTTAAACGGTACAGGTATATTGTATTCGTTACAATCGGAGGGACAATGACGGATTTAGCACACCTTTAATTTTTTTTAAAAAAATATTTATATTCTTTAAAAATTAATTTTAACATAAATATATCAGTATAAATGTTTCTCAAATTTTTTTAAAAATTATAACTTTTTTTTTTACTTTTTTCTTTTTATGACTTTATTCCCTTCCTCCAAGTTTAAGGTTCTAATTCCACCATTACTGGGAGAACATTTTTTGTACTAGAAATACCATCTGTCTATTCATGTTAAAGTAATTTTCAAAATAAATTTTGGTTCACAAAATTAGGATAATATAAAAATATTTTAATCTAAATAATTGATCAACATTTAACGAACAAGCAATTCGTTGCGAGTTAGCAACAACTGAAATCAAATAACGGCTTGACAATCTATCTATAACATGCCAAAAAGCAAGAGAAAGATAAGTCGAATTCCTTTGAACTTTTTTTTTTTTATGAGAAAATCTACATATAAAGGAGTTGTGGAATGTTTCCGATGCGACACTTGACACTGTCACATATTAATATTTAATAATATTAGATTTATATAAAAAAAATTTAAAAAATATGAAATTTTTTTTAATTTAAAATATTAAATTTGTCTGAATTTAATAGATTCAGATCTTAAAAAACATTAAATTTATGTAAAGAATAAGGACATGTGTTCTTTTAATTAAGTTAAGTTAATTTATCTATAAATTAATATTTATCTACTAGTTTAAGTATTTATAAATTAATATTTCTCTTAATCAAATAAAAACACATTTTACTTAATTGAATACAAATGATTCTACGTATATGATATCTAATTTAAAATTATTTTTTTTAAAATAAAATTAAGTTATCTTTTTTTTCTAAATAAAATATAAAAATTATTTAAATTTATTAAATTTAAATATAAATTATAATAATTCGTACAATGCACCAGAATTAAACTAATAAAAGATAATTACATTATGATCGGGAATTCATTGGCCAACCCAAGTTAACTGGGCTTCCTCTGTCCTATTGACATAGTAAGTTTGGGCTGGAGTTTGTCAAAGCCTTTTGCTTTATTAATTTCTTGTCAAAATGGAATTGAACGAGAATTTTCTTTTTATTCTCTCTCTCAGAGTCTGAATACATCATCAGGGACAGGGATGTAAATGTAACTCAAATTTATGGTCTAATAAAAAAATATTTTTATTACTAACTTATATTATACTATTATATTATAATTTTAATTTTGCATAAAATTACGTATTATGTAAAATTTGATCAATTTTAGTAAGGTGAAGAGAGTAAGTTTTTATTAAAAAAAAAAATTACCTATAGGACATTTTTGGTATATCACTTAAAATGAAGAAAAAAATATAATAGTCAGCATATTTGGTAGGAGTTTTATGCAAAGAGTATCAATTATCATGATCCACTACCTATTTGAAACTAGGCCAAGAGTTAAATGTTTTAATAGAGTAGACCTTGGGGCCACAAACTAGCTAGGCCAAATTGCACCACAAGTTAACCCTAGCTAGATCCTACAGTGTGGATTTGTCTTGGCTACGGGTCCACTTTGATTTTTTTTTTTCCGAGTATTGATTGTACATGTGAAAATGAATTTTTTTTATGTGTTTATATATAATATATTATATATATATATATATAATTATGAGATAATTTAAAATTATCAAACTATTTAACCTCAAATCCATAAAGAATAAATTAGAAGATAATAGTCTTGAGCCTCAGCTATATACCATTACTCTTCTGCCTTTTCCTTTTTCTAAGATATCAAACACTAAATTTCTTAAATTATAATTTTAATATTTAATTACTAAATTATTAATTTAACAATAATTATAATTATGTTTATATATTAATAGATATCATTTAAAAATGAGGTTATAATTGTATATTTCCCTCTCCAAACTGTATTTTGTCTCATTCTCAAAATTGATTACGGTCAGATTTCTCTTTACCCCGAGAAAAGCAGTTATGAGATAAAGACAATCTGAACAACCCAAACCAAAAAGAATGAAGAAAGCTTAAACCTGAGGAAACTTTGCCGATGACTTCATAATTGGAGTTTGACACAGTTCATCATAATATTGACTAAAGGTAATTTGAATTATGAAAATGCAAATATTCCCTTTATTCAATTTGAATATTCTATTCTGATATGATATATAAAAATTTATTCAAGGCATAAGAGTTTGCATTAACAACCATTTTTGCGTATATAAGCCCATTTTTTTATATAATTCAAACAACCAATCAGTTTTCACCTCTCTCCTATAGATTTTATAGGTGACTATAGATAGGTATTTATATCCATTTTTAAACTATTAATATTTTAAGTTGTCAATGTATACTTAAATCTATTCTAATATATTATTTACACACTATTAATTTTTAATATGGAATTGGAATATCACACGTATTCCTTCATATGATTATATCACTTGCCATTGCCTCTCTCCCTTTTAGGCACGGGCAATGACATCTCTTCCTTCTTCCACTGCTCAATCTTTTCTTCATTGTTGCTCTCTCTTTCTTCGCTTACTACAGCTTTACCACTGCTTTGTGCCTCTTCCTCACTACCACATACTATCTTTTCTTCCATCCCCCAATCCACCATCCCTTATGCATCTCCATCTTTCCTTACTTTTTCAGCACCTCCACCACCATCTCCTATGCAACCCCATCTAATCCTCCATTGTCACCCTTATTCTCTTATCTATCCTATTGCATTTGCACTTTTTTCTTTTCTCTACAAACTCTATGGCATGCTAAAGCTACCATCTTCCTAATAGAGGAAAATCATATCCAAACACATAAAATAACAACGGAAATAAAACAAATCTATCTCTACCAAGGATTCTAATGAATAGGAATCAATCAATTTGGTTAAATATTATTCCTTTTTCGTTACATTTTGTTTATCATTCTAGTTAAGCTTTTTTAGTTGAATCACAATTAGGACCTCATGAACCATGTCTCTATGGCATCCACTCAAATCAATTCAAATTAATACCTCAAATTGTAATACTAATTGAACTTCAAGGTTTCTTTCTCAGAAAGAGAGTCTTAGCTTTTTGGTCTAGGTTTTCTTTTAAATTAAAAAGAGATGAATTCTTCAAGAATTTGGGATCGCTTTTTAATCTATTTTTAAAGATTTCCAAGGACCTATCCTTGATATCTTGGACTAAATCATAGATATCATGTGATTTGAAATTCGATTTCAAAGTAAATTTGGATTTTATTTCTGAACCAAAAGTCCCTATGTCACCATATGCAGCTTCATATTGCCCAATAGCAAAGAGCAACTTCGGCCTTTCCAATATATTTTGCACTTGATCAGGAGGAAAACATGATTTAAGTCCATGAATTAACATGGGGTCAGCATAATTAACATGATCTATTGAGGCTTCTGCTGCCACCTTTAGGTACCTCAGCATTTTCGTAAGGCAATTTCACAATACTCAGAACATCTTTATCTGTATTGACCTCCTTAAATATTTGAACAAGAGAAGGGTCCACCACAAAAGTTGGTGTTCCAACTAACTCAACACTTTTCCTTTTTTGGCTTTTCGCAACCAAAAGTTTTGAAATTGAAAACTTATACCTTACTTGCACTTGATCATTATAAACATGTTCTTTATCTTTATAAACACAGTACTTAATAATCTCATAAACAACTCCAAACAGTATAACAATTGCACAAGAAGTATTATCAGAAATATAAGAGTCAACAATAGGAGTTGGGAAAGAAATATTAGTACACACATACGCAGTTGCCATAATATTCTGTGTTGAAACATCTTGAGAGGATGGTTGAATTTCCATAAAAGTGTCAGTAGCAAAAGACTAGTGTAACTTTCATTGGGGTTTCACCACCATTGTGTAGGGTTTCATTCATTTGAGAAAGGTTTTGTTGCTGCAGCAGAAGCAAAAAGACCTTTTTGTAATGAACTGAAAATCAGACTGTATCCTTTTGAAAAGGTTTGGCCTTCTTTGAGTTCTTGTAACTCTTGGTATTCCTGTCACTGCCTTAACTTTCGCTAGTTGTATTTTGAAAGAAGCGAGATCTTCTGTGACACATGATTAGTGCAAGTGCCTTTTTGCAAAGTTGTAGTCATGTCATGACTCCTAACATATATCTGATCGTATCTAAATAGTCCAAAATTTGTGTGTGTTTTTTTTAACATAACAAAGGAAAATAAATAAAAAATGACTATATACATGGTTTGACACAAGACCATGAGTGACACATTCTGTAAATTCTCAATGCTTTTCACAACTCTTCAAATCACATAGCATCAAGTAGCTTTGTGAAGATATCAGCTAGCTGTTTCTGAGTAGACACATATTCAATTTTCACAATCTGTTGTTCAGCAAGATTCTGATGAAATAATGCTTAATGTCAATATGCTTTGTCCTATTGTGTTGAACTAGAGTTTTAGAGATGTCAATAGCACTTGTGTTGTCATAGTAAACAATCAACTCCTAATGATTAACATTATAGTCTTCCAATATCTACTTCATCTACAATAATTGAGTACAATAACTTCCTGTATCAATAAACTCATCTTATGCTATTGATAGTAATATGTAATTTTGTTTCTTGTTGTAAGACGACACAAGATTGTTTCCCAGATAAAAATAACGTCGTGATGTATTCTTACGATCATCATAGTTTCCTGCCCAATTAGCACCACTGTATCCAACCAAGAGTAGACTAAAATCCTTACTAAAGTAAATACTATACTCGGAAGTACATACATACTTCAAGATTCGCTTAACTGCTTTCAACTGTGATTCTTTAGGGCTTGTTTGATATCTTACACACACTCCAACACTATAGCTGATATCAGGATGACTTACCGTAAGATATAGCAATCAACTTATCATACTCCTATATAGATGTTGATCTACCTCTTGTCCCTTATCATTCTTTATCTATTTTTGTGCAACATTTATAGGTGTTCTGGTAGGTTTTAACGTTTCCAGATTGAACCTCCTAACTAAGTTGTTTGCATACTTGGTTTGTGATATAAAAATTCTATCCTACATCTGTCTGATTTATAAACCAAGAAAAAAAGTTAATTCACTTATCATACTCATTTCAAATTCTATTTGCATAAATTCAACAAAATCCTTTGATGTCCATCTTAATATTGAACCGAACACAATATCATCAATCTATCCGTGCAATAATAAAATATATTTCAAATTTCTTGACAATCATTGTTTTATCAGCTCCACCTCTCTTGTAGCCTCTTATGAGTAGATAATTTGTGAGCATTTCATACCATGCTCTAGGTACTTACTTTAGACCATAGAGAGCTTTCTTCAATCTGTATACATGATCTAAAAACTCTGGATTAACAAAGTCTTTAGGTTGTTCAACATAGGTTTCTTCCTGTAAGAATCCATTCAAAAATGCAGTTTTCACATCCATTTATTGTAGAGTAAAATTCTTAGCACGTGCTATAGCAAGTAATAGCCTAACTGACTCTAGCCTAGCTACAGGTGCAAAAGTTTCATCGAAGTCAACTCCTTCAACCTATGTGTATCCATGTGCAACTAATATTGCTTTATTCTTTGTTATATTACCAAGCTCCTCTATTTTATTTAGGAATATCCATTTGGTTCCAATAAGATTAACATCATTGGGTCTTGGTACAAGTTCTTATACATCATTTCTTTCGATAGTTCATCTTGCATAGCAACAATTTCATATTTATCTGTCAAGACTTCTTTGATATTCTTTAGCTCCAGTGCTGAAGTATAACAAGTATACTTCACCATCTCCTTAACTCATAGTCTTTCTTAACTCATCCACTCTTCCAATAATTAGGTCTATTGGATGGTTCTTCTTTATTTTCGATGATGGAGCCTTCTGTCGTGTAGCTTCCTATTCTTTGACATAATTATCTTGACTTGCAATGCTCGAAACTTTTTCGGTAGTTTGCATAGGCCCATGCCACTCATCCTCATCTGATTGTGACATCTTTCTTTCCACATTTTTTGGTGAGACATCTTCTACAACAACCTTAATTAATTTCATAACAACTTGAGTTCTCTTGTTATATACTTGAAATGCTCTACTGTTGTTAAAGTACCCAAGAAAGATACATTTATCACTTCTTTCATCAAACTTTCCCAACTGTTCTCTGTCATTCAGAACATAACATTTACTTCCGAACAAATGAAAGCAATTCAACTTTGACTTTTGACCATTCTAAATTTCATAAGCCATCTTTTTAGTTTGTAGCCTAAAATATGTCCTATTGATGATGTGTGTTGCAGTGTTCACTGCTTCTGCCTACTACTTATGTTGCAATTTCTTGGCATTCAATATAACTTTTGTCAGTTTTTGAATAGTTCTATTCTTCCTTTTGACAACACAATTGTTTTTGATGACTTCAGTGTAGAAAATGCATGTTGAACTCTATTTTCAATGCAAAAATCATTGAATAGATTGTTGTCAAACTCTTTCCCATGATCACTTCTTATCTTTTTTACCTTAACACCTTTCTGTGTTTGCATAATCAAATATAATTTTTGAAAAGCTTCAAAAGTATATAATTTCTGTCTCAAGAAACTTACCCATGTGAATTTGGAAAAATCATCAAAACATACTATAACATACCTTTTTCCACTAACACTCTTTATCTGAGTTGGTCCAAACTAATCCATATGAATAAGCTCAATAACAGATGTAGTAGCAATCTGTTAGACTCCAACATGTGACACCTTGACTTATTTTCCATTTTGCCATGCACCATATATATGCTTCTGTTGACTTTACCTATCTTAGGTAAACCACGGGCAGCTCCTATTGAATTTAGGAATTCCAACTGATTAAAATTAACATGATCTAATTTCTGATGCCACAGTTCAACTTCATCTGACTTACTTATCATACACTTATGTGAATTTGACATAAGAATTTGATAGTAATTATTAGATGTTCTATTTCTAGTAATCACACAATTTCTAATTTTATAAATAATAAGACACTTAACTTTGTCAAAGTTGACCAGCATATTATCATCACATAGTTGACTGATGCAGAGTATAAAAACTTTATAAGAGAAATATTGGCAAGCAATAAACATTAGTCAAAAGCAAGAGTGGCGTTTTGGCTTTTCCAGCCATACATAATTTTATAAGATCAACCACTCGAAAGAAAGGATTATGGGTTACCACACGTTGGGCCCCATAACCGGATGGTCATTATGCCGACACTTTGTGCATACTGCCAGTCAGAATACCGACACTTTGTGCAGACTGACTAAAGGTAGGTGATCGGCCTACTGGGTAAGATACTCCTCATTCTCTATACCCAAACAACAACCGGGTATCCATTCCGGCAAAACACAGTCACTTGACCGAAATAAAAACTACTAGCTCGAACCGGCATGACTAAGTAGTACTAACGTTTCTCTAAGTTGAGTTCATCTTCTGGAGGAGGCCTCCTGCCAGAAGACTCACTCTTGCTCTTCAAAACTAGCACTACCAGTCTACCCCCATTGAGTACTCAACGTAACGTATCCCACTTGGGAAAAATGAACAAAACATAGTTCCACTTGAAAATGACAATTAAGGTTTTCCAAAGTTTGGGGCAAAACTAGTTTTAGAAAGAGTTTTAGGTTTTGAGTAAAATCGCCCCTTGATTTACAAATAATTTATTTGTCTGAAATGAGAATGGAAATAATCCTCAATTGCCTTTACAGAAATGAGTGACCATGCACTCTACATTCGGCTTGCCATAAAAAGAATCATTTTTCATCAAATAGGTTTTATGCAGAAGCTTACATCATCCTTGTCTACAACAAAGGTCCCCAACAGCTGACATAACCCCGCATAGGGTAAATACAAACCACAATCAAACTTAAGCCAAGATTCACTTTCACAAATAAAACTAACTCAACTTACTACAATCATGTCCCTAGTGTCCCAAGCTTTAAGGCTCGATAATAAATAAAAGGGGTTTATAAAATAAATCTAGTTTGATATTAAAATAACTAGAGTTTGGAAAATTAGGTACAATATGTTGAAGGTTTAAATCTTGCTAAAATAATTTAGAGTTTATTTGATGAAAAGTCCTAGGTGGTACTAGGTAAAATAATAATTTATTAATAATTAATTGCTAGAAAATAATTGATAGTTAAAATTAGTTGAAAATAAATTTTAATGAGTCTTGCTTGAAAAATAATAAATAAATTTTAATAGGTTTGATTAAAAGATAATAATTAAATTTTAACAATAAATATTTTACCTATTATGATTATTTTCACAAAAGGCTTTATTTGATATTATAATATCTATATATTTTATTTTTCTAGCAAAAACTATTATTTATTTGACTAAAATATCACTATTTTATATAAAAGACCAAATCCACATTTTCCCATGGTTTTCAAAATTTTACTAGAAAAATCATATTATTAAATATTTTATTAATGAAATAAAATTTAGCTTAGGGACAACTAGATCATGATCATATTCCTATAGCTAACCACAATCATGAACATATGCAACCCTTCAATTCATCAAATCATCCAAATCATGCATACAAGCATAGATCTCAATTTATCAAAACATGATCTAACCCCTACTAGCATAAATATGATCATGGCTTTAATAATCTAACATGAATATAAATCCCATTCACCAAAGGTGACATAATCTCTAGCATACTTCATCACAAATACTACCTATGACATGCATCAAACCTCAAATTAACATGCAATCAACCAAGATAATCCTTCCATACATAAGTTCCATCTCCTTCACAAACATACATATATTCATATTTCAATCTCAACAATATATATATATATATATATAAATATATACTCCAATCCTATCACCATCCACCTATTATCAATATCACCCTAGAGACATGCTTCTAGAGTTTAAAAGAAGAGTTGATGGTACTTACTTGGTTGATGAACGCCTTGAAGGAGTTTAGAGTAGATCTCAACTCCTAAATGTCTAACTTTGTCCATGGGAGATGGCGAGAGCATGATTTATGGAGAAGAAGTCATCCGGCCAAGGGAGAGGAGTTTCGGCCGTGAGAGAGAGAGAGGGAGAGAGAGAAGAAGAGATCATTAGTATGTCTATTCACATAGGTTCTCACTAGAGATCATGTTTGGAGAAGATGAAGTTGATAGAGTAAATTTACCTTGAAGATGTTCTTGTCCTTCACAAAAATTTCTGCTTTTGATCCGAAGTAGCAAGATGTTTTGAGAAGTTTGATGTTAATAAGGGTGTTGATGGACTCACAGCAGTGAGTAGATCAAATCTGGAAGTTTTTTAGAGGATTTAAGATGGTTTGGAGGGGTTTTAAGTGAAAGGAAGAAGTAGGTGTTCTTGGTGTACTATGTGTTCTTGAATGTTGAAGAGAATAGAGAGTTTTTGGATGGAGGCTGCCGAAATTCTGAAGAGATTAGGGCTGCCAAACTGTTTGTAGGGTTTAGGAAGATGGTTTTTATGGTTTGGAAGGAAAAAGGAAAGGCTAGTTGTTAAAATCCTTGAAGAATATTTTTGGGAAGCAAATTTGGAAACTAGATATCACAAGAATATCTTTGATTATTGGAGAGCTTTTGGAAATCTACCATGGACGAATTTCTGGGCAGTGTTTTGGCTGAATGAAAGCTGGTTGAAGGAGGCTTAGGGTGGCCGAAATTATGGAGTATAATGGTGAAGAGAATGTCTGGTTGTTTGAGGTATATTTTATGGAAAGTTGTTAAATCATGGTGGCTGGAATTTTGGTATCCAAATCAAGGTATGATTGCAGAAATTTTTGGAAATCTTTTAGGCATCCATGGCTGGATTTTCGTGCAGAACTTTGGGAGGACAATGAAGTTCTACTAATGGAGGTTTAAGGGTGGTTTTTGCAGAAAAAGAATAGAGTTTCGGCTAGGAGAGAATTGGGAAACAAAGCTGGAAAAAAAACCACTGCACAAATTTTCGCAAGGCTGGAATTTTCTGGGCAGTTTTTAGCTGCCCTTTTCCAAGAGATTTGCAGAGTCTTTGAAGGGGAATTTCTGGGGTTTTCAAGGCTGGTTTCCAGCCTACTTCATGGTGGAAAAACATGGCTAGGGTGCTGTACAAAAATTGGAAGAAAACAGCTTGGTTTTGGACCTCCAAAGCTGCGATTTGTACAGGATTTTTTTCTGGTTTTGCACCATCTTTGTGCAGTCTGAAAATAGCCATAAAAATCCAGATTCTAAGCTGATCAAAAGGGCCATTTTCTGGCAGCATTTGGAAGGGAATAATGGTCAAGAATTTCGACACCTTGAAGGCACACAAAGCTAGAAATTTTCAGTTCTATGTACAAAGGGAAATGAACCTAGCTAGAGTGAATTTTTAGAAAGTTCACTAAGGAATTTAATTCACTTGAAATCTTTCCCCCTCATCCATTGTTTCGGTCCATATGATGTCTTTTACTAAGACATTTTGAACCTTCAAAGCCACAACACATTGCTGAAATTTTTCTAGAATAAAATTAGCTTGAACACAATGAACAAACTAATAAATTCAGAATTAGGAAAAACTAAGGATCAAGAGGAAATAAATCCCCCTTTGAAATTTTGTGTAGAGTAAAAGAGTAGGATTTAAAGACTCCTATCATGTCTCTCATAGGACAATATCTCTACCCTACTCCAAACACCACCAAGGCCGACAATGATACTTCCCAAGCAAAAAATAAAATTTAATCATGCTATGGCTCTAATAATGGAATTTGAACCCAAGATCTTAAGAATTAATTCTAAGGCTCTAACCACTATACCACAACAACTCTTGTTCTTATTTCCTCTCTAAAAATATTTTCCTATTCAATCCTCAAGCTATCTCCCTTTTTCCATCTTAGGTAAAAATTACCATTTTGCCCTTCTCACTCAATAATCACAATCAAGCCCTCTAGACTATAAAACACAAATTTAATGCATATAAAACCAGATAAAAATATATTTAAATATGAAATAAAATATAATATGCATCACGACCCCCTTACTCTAAGGTTGGTTTCGACTGAGATTTCACATTTAATGTTTAACATTCTTGTACCAATAACCTTATTCTTAGAACTGTCACCAAATGTAACTCATCTACCACTTTTGGACTCATAGTTAACTAGAAATTCCTTTCTTCTTGTAATGTGTTTTAAACATCTGCTATCTAGATACCAAACTTCTTCCATTGTGGCTTTTAATTGATGCTCTAATTGACGACCAAAAGCCATGCATACAAGAAAATAAAACCTAAAAAACTGCAAAAAGACCAGAGAACTTAGCAGAGAACTTTAAAAAAAAAATACCTTTGCGTTTTAACGTTGTCTTTGGTGCTAGAGTAGATGATAAAGCTATCGGGGCTCCTTCCTGTCGACTGGAAGATGTCTCTAGAGTAAATTCGGCAATGTGTCCACTCCTTCGAGGCATGAACGCGAGAACCCTCTTGAGAACTTAGAATATTTCACCGCCTATTATTCGTTGGTGAAACAACTTAGGCGAGAATGATCTTGTCTCAAAACAATTCTTGAACATTTGCTATTGATTAGCAAAATCAAGAAAACCAAAAGGAAAAAGAATATGAATGAAAGAAACGAGAATAAGAAGGCTCTATTGTTTTTCCTCTTTGTGTCATGTGTTCTGTGGGGAAAAAAAATCCAACGCCTCAATACACGACTATTCACCTATCCTGATAACTAAAACCCGAGTATTTTTTATTTCAAAACATCCGGAGGCTATCAGCAGAAGAGGTTTGACTTAACCTTAACTCTTCTATTTCGTAAATAAAAAAAAAAAAACTCTTTAGTACAGGCTATTAGGCAAAAAATAATTTATTATTTTTCTTGAACCCAATGAGCCCAAAAATAATAACCATTAATTATTTATTTCTTGTGCCTATTAAAATAATCCAATAAATATTTAATGAATCCAAAAGAACTAAAATAATTATTTAAGCATATTATTAACTAGTTTAAGCCCTGGTTAATTTTTTTAATTATTTAATTTAGGCCTAGGCTCTGAATAATTAATTAACTAATTAAATTAGGTAATAAATTTAATTTCTCTCATTCTTTTATTTTATTACAGTCTAAAAATAAATTAAACTTCCTGACTAAAATAATTTTTTTTTTTTAATTGAGACCATTTTCCTCGACCTAAAATTAATTAAGATTTTTGGGCTATTTCGAGAACCAAAAAAACACATTGGCTTAGCTACCAAAATAACCAAAATATCCTTACTATACAAATAACTATATTTTGCATTTTAAATATTTCTTAATATCACCATAAGAAAATATTGACCCCAAGGGCAACGCTACGTTAGCTATGTCTTCGACCTACAGGTAAAATGACTAAAATACCCCTCTACACACCGCCATGCATTTAGAAAGGAAATAGTGTACTAACACCTCTTTAAAAGACATCTACTATCCTTAAGCTTCTAATCTAATTATCTACAACTTTTTGGAATATTTTCGCTTTCCAAGGCCAATATTCAAGTTTTGTTCCCTAGGGCTCTAGATAATTAAATCATTCGGACAACCACAGGGATGATAGTGTAGATACTATCTTATACAAGTTTATCTTAACTAACTAGTTACATATACCCATCATACAAGTATATTGGTCATTCTAGAGAACCTCAATTATAGTATATCAAAATACACGCTTCAAGCTTCATCAGACCACCAACTTATACTCAAGCTGTAGAGTACAAGCCCACGTTGTAGCAGTAGTAGTCTAAATTTCTATCATATAGTACTTTTAGAAATCACTACTACATGTCATGTTCTACGCATTCGAAATACACTTATACTATGAAATGAGTAGACTACTCATTGGCTAAAGATAAGCTATTCTCTATTTAGAATTCATAACACAATAACCTAGCTATGATGATATTCCCATTCTCATTATCCGATTAAGAATTGTAGTTTATGTATTAAGTATCACATAGCCTATACCTTACTGTGAAAGACTTCCATTCACATGGACCATTTACTTAAACACAATGGGTCTTTTCTAATAAAATTGTGCACAAATATAAAGAAGATTTCACAAACAATTTCTAAGAAAAATACTTTTATTAATACAAGTTAAAATTATATCAGAAACCTAATCTAAGAGGGTATACATTCCAACAATCTTCAATTTGCACTCTAAGGCTAAGTAAGTCCATAGGTACCCACCTTTATGGCATCTAAATAGCTTCTAAAGACTCTCTTGCCAAAGGCTTGGTGAAAAGATCTGCTAGATTGTTCTTCGAGGTAATTTGTTCCACCACGACTTTCCGTCTTTGGATGAAATCTCAGATCAGGTGATACTTCTTGTCTATATGCTTCCTTTTTTTGTAGTTCATTGGTTCTTTTGATTGTGAGACTACATCAGTGTTGTCGCAATACATCACAACCAGTTTGTCCATTTGTAGCACGACTCTAAGTTCTAAAAAGAACCTCCGAAGCCAAACTACTTCCTTGGATGCCTTTGAAGCTGCCACATACTCAGCTTCCATGGTTAAGTCAGCAATACAAGATTGTTTGATACTCCTCCATAAAATGGCTCCTCCAGACAAAGTGAAAACATATCTACTAGTAGATTTTCTCTCATCTTTATCTGCATGGAAGTCTGAGTCCATGTATCCTATAGAAATCAAGTCATCAGCCCTGTAAACCAACATATAATCGCTCGTACCTTTAAAATACTTAAGAATATGCTTTACAGTCTGCCAATAAACGTCCCCGAGATTTGACTGATATCTGTTAACTAAGCCTACGGCAAAGCAGATATCTAGCCTAGTACACAACATGGCATATATAAGACTTCCTACAGCTGAAATATAGGAAATCCTACTCATTCTATCTTTTTCTTCTTGAAATTTCGGACAGTCCTTTGAAGAAAAAGACAACCTATGTCTACAAAGGATCAACGCCCCTTTACATGAATCCATGCTAAACTTGGACAGTATCTTGTCAATGTACATAGTTTGGGATAAACCTAACATTCTCTATTTCCTATTTCTAAGAAGTTTTATCCCGAGAATGTAACTGGTTTCACCCAAATCCTTCATACTAAATTAACTAGATAGTCAAAGCTTAGTAGATGACAGTGTCCCTACATCATTTTTAATGAATAGAATGTCATTCACATACAATACAAAAAAAAATCATATTTATGCCTTCCAATTTCCTACACACACATGATTCATCCTCGTTTTGTATGAAATCGTAAGATTTACAGTCTTATTGAAATGAATGTTCCATACTTTGGATACCTACTTACGTCTATAAATAGATTTCTTAAGTTTATAAATCATATGCTCTTGGCCTTTGACAATGAAGCCTTCTGGTTGGGACATATAGATGTCTTCACTACGATGACCATTTAAAAATGCCGTCTTAACATCCATTTGCCATATCTCGTAGATATAATGATATGCGATAACAAGGAGGATACGGATGGACTTAAGTATGACTACTAGGGAAAAAGTTTTCTCATAATCGATCCCTTCTTTCTGAGTATACCCTTTCGCCACAAGCCTAGCTTTGAAGGTTTCTACCTTCCCATCCACTTTCCTCTTCCTCTTGTACACCCACTTACACCCAATGGATTTTATCCCTTCAGGTAAAGCTATAATATCCCAAACCTGATTAATGTATATAGACTCAATCTCGACTTTCATTGCTTCATACCATAGGTCTGTATCGGCATCAGTAATAGCCTTCTCATATCTAGTGGGATCTTATTTCTGATGATCGAAGACTAGGTCAAAAATAAATCTTGAGTGTTGTTATTAATAAATAAACTAGAGTTTAATTATTGGAGAATCCTAAGTCCTAGATGATATTAATAAATGGTAATTCTTAAATAGTAAAATAAATAATAAATTATTACTACTCTCTTAATTAATAATTAATACGTAATAAAATTAATAATAAATAACTTTTATTTTGATTAATAAATAAATATAAATAATATTTATGAATATATGGTCCACAAGGTCATTAATATTTTACTTATTTATATAAAAGGTTATATAAATAAATATATATATATATTATTTTTAATAAAATATATCACTTATTTGACTAGTAAAATATCACTATTTCATTGAATATTCCAATTCCAAAACTTCCCAAGAATTTTGAAATCTTTAGAGGAAAAACATAGTAATAATTTTAATTAGGGTAATAAAATTTGCTAATCAAAATAGCCTAGGATCAACAAGGTCATGATCATAATTTTCCTATTGCTAACAAGATTCATGAGCATATACTCCAATATCAATCAACAAACTATTCTATTCATGAACATAGGCTTAAATCCATCCTACTATCACATGGTCAAATCTCTATTAAGCATAATCATACTCACGGTTTCAATGAAAATAAGAACATAACATCCTATTCACCAAAAGTGACATAATATCTAGCATGCTTAAATATTCATAATTTCTTAAGACATGGAGAGCATACATCAATTCTTAAGGAATTTCATAAAGCTTAATCATGATCAATCATTCTCATGCTCCAATCTCAACCCCTTCATACATATGCATATACTCAATCCCCCATTCATATGCTATCCTCTCTATCAACATCTAAGAGACATGAATTTAGAATTTAAAAAAAAGGTTAAGGAGAAATACTTGGTTGATGATTATTTCGATGGAGATTTAAGAAGGTCCACGCGCTTAAGAGTCTTGAATTGTCTAAAAGAGGAGAAAGAAAACAGCCATGGTTGTAGCAACCATTTCGGGAGAGAGAGAGAGAGAGAGAGAGAGAGAGAGAGAGAGAGAGAGAGAGAGAGCATTAGTATGATATGTTAAAGGTTGAAGGGAAGAAGATGAACAAAAGAGTTGTTCTTGGTTACCTTGATGATGTTCTTGAGACTTCAAGGGAAAAATCTGGTTTTGATCCGAATGCCAATTTTTGTTTTCGAGATTTGATGTTATAAATTCTAGAAATGGACTCTAGTGAGTATGTAGGCGTATTCTGGAGTTTTTAAGAGGGATTGGAGGTATTTAGAGTGATCTTTGGCTTGAAGAAATGTAGTATATGTTCTTGGTGTTCTTTGTGAAAATGGAGAGAACTACAAAAGGAATGTTGGACGAATTACTGAAGAGGGCTAGCTGAATGATTGAGCGAGTTCAGGGATTTAGTTTTCAGTTTAAGGAGGAAGAGAAAAATCTGGTTGTTTGAAATTCAAATGGAGAAATTTAAGGAGTGTTTTGAGGTAAAAGATATGGTAATGGTGTTTGATTGATGGAGGTATTTTAGAGCTACAATGGAGCCGACTGGACTGCTGTGTTATGCTAAAATGAATGAGGGTTGATGGAGCTTTAAGGCTGGCCGAATTTCTGAGTTCAATAGCAAAAGAATTTCTAGTTATGAAGCCTAATCCAAGGGTGTTTTCATGGAGCAAATGCTAGAAATTCTGAAATTTAAATGGAAGTTTGATTGGAGTGATTGTAGGAGAAATTTGATGTGCAAGGTAAGTGGATGGGTAATGGAGTTCAGTTCATGGTTGAACAAGGGTTAACTTACAAAGGTTTTGAGGATGGTTTTCGGCTAAGGATTGAAGGGAATAAGGCTGGAAATTTTCTGGTTATGATTCGAATAATTGCTGAATTTTTTGTGCAATTTTTCTACAATATTCTAGCCCGATTTATAGAGAATTTTGAGAAGTGTTTGAGAGTCCTTTAAGGCTAGTTTCCAGCCTTCTTTATGGAGGAAAAGAATAGGCAATTTACTTGTTTGAAGGCAGAAGAAACAGCTTCGATTTCAGGCTACTATGCAGCGAAACTGCCTAGATTTTTTTCTGGTTTGTGCAGTCCGGTTTTTGCACAAGAATTTCAGTTTTCAAGTTGAATAAATTGACCATTTTTCTGGCAACAATTGAGTAAGAAAGATGGCTGAGATTTTCAAAAGTTAGGCTGTTCAAGAATTTGGACAAATTTCAGGTTTCTTTCATAGAGAATATGAATACTATGGAGTGGAGTTTGAAGGCTCAACTATAGAGATTAATTTCTCTTGGGAACTTTCCTTAACTCCTTCCCTATTTTCAGTCAAATCTCCAACCTCTAAGAATCATTTTCGAAATTCAAAGACCAAGAATCCTTACTGAATTTTCTGGAATTAAAAACATGGATTTGGATAAATTTTGAACAAGCTTAATTGGTGAAGAGGTTAGGACAAGCTAGCGGTAATAAAAGGATAAGAATTCTTCTAGAATTCTTTTTAAAACATAAGGATAGGATTAGGACATTCCCTTCACGTCTCCCCTAAAACAACACTCCTCTTTTTTTTTGTTTTATGGAATGCAAGAAACGAAAATCCAACCTTAATTAAAATAATTATGATAAAACTTAAATGATGGGATTTGAACTCATGACCTAAGAAATTAATTCCAAAACTCTAACTACTAAACCACAACAACTCTTGTTCTTATTTCCTCACCCAAATATTCTTCTTATTTAATCCTCAAGCTATCTTCCTATTTTGACCTCAAGCAAAATTACTATTTTACCCTTCCTACTCAATAGGCATATCTAAGCCTTTTAGCCTATAAATCATAATTCTAAAGCACACAAAATCATTTAAAAATATATATATTCACACAAAATAATATGATATGCATCCCGACCCCCTTACTCTAGGGTTGGCTTTGGTAGGGTTTCACATCTTCCCCTCCTTAGGAGAATTTCGTCTCGAAATTCATACATACATCTATCTCAGATCAGGATACTTCTGCTTTACCCACTCTTTTATTTCCCATGTGACATCTCGCGTGCCATGATGCTCCCACTGCACCTTTACCATCGGAACCCGCTTGCTCCGAAGAGTCTTGATACTTCGGTTAAATATCCTCACGGGTTTCTCTACATAGCTCAGGTCGGGTTACAATACTAATGGCTCATCATTCAAAACATGTCCGGGATCGGCATTGTACTTCTTCAGTTGTGACACATGAAACATGTCCTGAATTCCCGTCAATCCATCTGGCAAATCTAATCGATACGCCACCGGCCTAATTCTCTCATTTATTGGAAATGGTCTCAAATACCTCGGATTCAGTTTCTCACTTTTCGGATGCTTCAGAATTCCTTTATTCAGTATTAGTCTCAGGAATACCCTATCTCCCACCTGAAATTCTAACTCTCTCTATCTATTATATGCATAGCTCTTTTGTCGGCTCTGAGCTTCTTTCAACCTTTCCCTGATTAACTTGACCTTGTCCAACATTTCTTGAACACAGACTTCTCCCGACTTGCTCACGTGGCCGTTTTCTGACCAACTCCAATATAGTGGTACCTGACACTTGCGTCCATATAGTGCTTCATACGGAGCCATTCCAATCGAAGCTTGATAACTGTTATTGTACGACAACTCCGCATACAGCACACATTCGATCCACTTATCCTAAATCTAATACATAGACTCTCAGCATATCCTCTAATATCTGCATAACCCTTTCTGACTGTCCATCGGTTTGCGGATACACCATCGTACTGAACTTCAGACTAGAACCCATCGATTCTTGAAACTTGCCCCAAAATCAGGATGTAAATCTCAGATCTCGGTCAAACACAATACTTGAAGGCACTCCATGCAGTCGGACTATTTCTCGCACATAGGTCTGAGCTAACTTCTCCATGGAATCCCTTACATTCACTGGTAAGAAATGCGCTGATTTGGTTAGTCGATCCACCACTACTCATATGACGTCCTTTTAGGTCCTTACCATAGGAAGTCCGGTAACGAAGTCCATGGTCACTTCCTCCCATTTCCATTCAGGCACTGGTAACGGTTGTAACAATTCCGCCGACTTCTTGTGCTCCGCTTTGACTTCCTGACAGGAAAGATATGTTGAGACATACTTAACCACGTTTCGCTTCATTCTGGGCCACCAATAAGCCCTTTTCAGGTCCTGATACATTTTGATCTATCCCGGATGAATGGCGTACTTACTCTTATACGCCTCCTCCAAAATTCTATCCTTCAATTGGTGCTCTTCGGGTACACACAACCGATCTCTGAAATATAAAACTCCCGTTTCGTCTTGCCGGAATTCACTGCCTTGCCGTTTGAGTTCCTTACCCTTGAAAAGTTGAAATTCTGCATTACTTTGCTGAGCTTCAATAATTTCCCATCTTAGATCTGGTATCAACTTCAGGTTGCTAACAACAATTCTCTCCCCTTGTACTTCCGCTCTTCTATCCAACACATCCTGAACCACTTGAACCTCCTGCACTCTTAGCCTGGCCATTCTGACTTTTCTACTCAGGGTTTCAGCAACAACGTTGGCTTTCCTAAGATGATAGTTGATTGGACAACGGTATTCCTCCAAAAATTCCATCCATCTTCGTTGTCTCCGATTCAAGTCCTTCTGGGTGAAAATGTACTTCAGGCTCTTGTGATTAGTGAACACTTCATATTCTGCTTCGCACAGATAGTGCCGCCATTTCTTTAAAGCGAAAACAATGGCAGCCAACTCTAGATCATGAGTGGGATAATTAACTTCATGAGGCTTCAACTTCCAAGAAGCATAGGCGATTACCTTTCGGTCCCGCGTCAAAATTGCTCCCAAACCTTCGTTCGAAGCATCGGTATACAGTGCGTAAGGCTTATCTTCCTCTAGCAGACTCAACACTGGTGCTGACATTAATCTCCGTTTCAGCTCTTGAAAACTCCTTTCACATTTTTCGCCCCAATCAAAAAGTATGTCCTTTCTTAGCAGTCGGGTCATAGATGATGTGAGCATTGAAAATCCCTTAATAAACCTCCTATAATAACCAACTAGTCCTAAGAAGCTTCGAATCTCGATGATGTTCTCCGACTATTTCCAGTCTGAAACTACTTCAACCTTCGCTAGGTCCACCTTGATCCCATCCTTGTCACCACATGGCCAAGAAAAGCCACACTATCCAGCCAAAACTCACACTTGCTAAACTTGGCAAAAAGTTTGTACTGTCTTAGCTTTTTCAATACCTGCTTCAAATGTTCTGCATGATCCTCCAGGCTCTTGGAGTAAATGAGTATGCCATCGATGAAAACTACCACAAATTTGTCCAAGTAGGGTTAAAACACTCGATGCATCAAATCCATAAATACCGCGAGTGCATTGGTTACCCCGAATGACACCACCACGAACTCATAGTGACTATATCTGGTGTTGAAGGCCGTCTTGGGGATATCCTCCTCTTTTATCCTCACTTGATAGTATCTTTGCCTCAAATGCAGTTTGGAGTAACAACTGGATCCTTGCAATTGGTCGAACAACTCGTCAATCAGCGGTAGGGGATACTTATTCTTGATCGTCAGGTTGTTCAAGCCTCGGTAGTCGATACACAGCCTCAGAGTCCCATCCTTCTTTTTCACAAATAGCACTGGTGCTCCCCAGGGTGACGTGCTAGGTTTGATATAGCCTTGCCTCACCAACTCTTCTAGCTGCTCCTTCAATTCTTTCAGCTCCGCCAATGCCATCCGATATAGAGTTCGGGACACCGATTTCGCTCCTGGAATTAGATCAATAGTGAACTCAACTTCTCGATTGGGAGGTAGAGAAGTTGAGTTCCGCAAGGAACACATCGGGAAAATCCTTTACCACCTCGGTATTCTCTAGAGTGCAGTGGTCCTTTGGTTTGTTGACACATAAGCCAAATATCCCTGACATCCTTACTTCAACAATTTCCGGGCTTTAACTCCAGCTATCAAAAACTTCAATTCCTTTACTCTCTTGCCATTGAACTCCAACAAATTACATCCTGGTCTAATGAATTGAACCGACTTATTCTTACAATCTACTATAGCTCCATGTTTCGCTAGCCAATCCATTCCTAATATCATATCATAATCATCAATAGCCAAGACTATCAAATCTCCCTCCAGGCTTTCTCTCCCCACTTCAATTTTACAATTTCGCACATACCGATCTGCTTGCACCATCTTCCCCAAAGGCGTACTCACCAACAAAGTAAAAGGTAGTTCTACTCCATCCCAACCCAAATAATATGCACAATTCTTGTTTAGATAGGAATTGGTAGATCTAAGGTCTATCAATGCATTAACGGAACGACCTTGGATAGTAAACATACCTTCCACCACTGCTGCATCAGCGCCAACCTCCTCCCAGTTGAGAGCGAAAACTTTTGCTTTCACCTGAGACTTTTACGCTCCACTCTCGGATGCTCCCATTGCGTTGGCTTGATTGGCCCCCGGGATCTGAGTCGGATTTTCCTGCCCAACTCGGAGAAGTTTAGGGCAGGCGTTCCGCAGATGGTTCAGGTCTCCGCAGTGACAACATTTCCATTCACCTCCTCTAGACCAACAATTTTTCTCTATATGGCCCCTTTTTCCACATTACCGGCATGACGGAAGATTTTGCATAGGACTAACTGGTACTGTCCAAGCTTGCTTTCCCTAGTTCTACCACTGCTGGTTGGCGGGGCGTTTGTTGGGTTGTTGCCTCTGAAAAGGTCTCGACAATTACCTTAGCGGTTGAAAAGGTCTTGGTGCCATCCTACTGTGGTCTTCATTTTCAGTCCTGGTGGCTGCGTCCACGGTTCCTGCGTAGGTCATTGGTGGAGAGGGTGCCAACGCCCTTCTCAACTCCTGCCTTAGCCACTTGACAAACTGTCTCGTCTTGTTCTGCTCAGTGTCCACCAGGCTTTTGTAGTACTTTAACAATTGGGTGAACCGTGCCGTATACTGAGCTACTATCATACCTCCCTGCTTGAGATTCTGAAACTCATCTTCCTGCTCCTCAACTATCCACTGAGGGATATATTTGACTCTAAATGCTTCCATGAAATTGGCCCATGTCTAGTCTTAGTCAATCATCTTCTAGTCATCCTAAACCCGTTGCCACCATGCCCAAGCTGGGCCCCTCAATCGGAATGCAGCAAACTTCACCATTCGCTTCTCAGTGTATTGAAGCGTAGTAAAAATGTCTTCCATCTGCTCTATCCATTGCTTAGCTTTCTGATCCTGCTCGGCTTCTCCCAAGAAGGAGGGCGGTTGGAATTTCAGAAACCGCTCCAAAGCCTCGTCCTCTCCCTTTGGATTCCTCCGCTCGATTAAAGTTTGAAGAATCTCGGTCATCTTGCTAAATGCTTACCCCATTGTCACTCTAACAGGTTCTTCTGACCCCAATTCCAAATCTGGCTTGTTCTCATTCCCCCGATTGGGTGATGGCATTTGAGTCGCCTCAAACTCCGGTGTCACAGGTTCTGCTTCCGGAACGCTTCTGCTTGATGTGGCTACACGGCATTTGGGTGCCATTCTAAATCATGCCCAGATAATGAGTTTATGCATTCAAGTTTAAAACATTTTAAGCATGCATTCACAGTCAGATTTAAGTAAAAGAAAATCAAATGCAAGTTTTGTATAAAGAATTACATATAAATTTCTCTCGAACCTTAGAGTACTCTATGTACTCTTATTTGCATAAATTTGAGATTGAAGCAGCAAACAGGAATGAAATCCTTAACATAGGAGTTTATGGAAAGCTGTAAATAAAACATCCTAATCATAGCAGCCTTTAGACTACTAGTCCTCATCGGAGTCTTCAAAGTCGGCCTCATATAACCATCCTCCAGAATTCCTAGTGAAGTCTATCCCAACCCCATTTGCAAACCCATCTATTGGCTCTTTCTTAGGTCGCCTAGAACTCTCCCCGGTCTCAACCTAATTGGGTGGGGGTATGAAAGAAGGTCTAGGTAGAGATTTATAATCTTTCTCCTCCAGATCATTACTATCAACTATCAAGTCAACTACGGGGCTAAGAGGGAGGGGAACATATTCCATATCAATCTCTTCATCTTCACTGTCAGTAACCAAGTCTATCACAGGTATTGAAGATGGCTCAATGATCTGGACCTCATCGTCACTGCTATCATCCAAGGAAATAATTGGCTGCGGTGCAGGCTGAAGCACTGGTAGGTCTTCCGAGTAGATAGGGATGGGAGGATGCCATTGCTACCCTTTTCTTGTGGTTCTAAGTATTCTAACCATCCTACAGCATAAATAAGACAGGTTAGATAAAAGATTCAAACTTAATAAAATAAAACATATTCTATCAATATTTGCCTAAACCTAGGCTCTGATACCACTTGTAACACCCCATTACCTAGGCCCAACAAGGCCGGGGATGTCGCCCCGTCCAAAGGACAAAAGGTCTTTATAACTAGGTCACACAAAAGAAAATAAAAGTAATACCTTAAAATTGAACTTATTACAATCCAAAAATACAGGTACACATCCAAAATAAATTGATTACTACTATCTCTTAAAACAATACATAAAATAAATAACATAAAGTTTTCAAAGCAGGCAACAAATCTAACTACTCATCTTCACAGCAGGATCGACCTGAAAACATGGCATAAAAGGTGATGAGATAAAAATCTCAATAAGCCCGTGTGTGCTTTGAGTGTTTTTAGGTAAAATAGTTCATGTATGCAAGTTGTAAAAATTTCATAAGAGAAAATGCTGGCAAGCGATAAATAAATGTTGAAAATAAAGAATGGTTTTTTGCTTTTCAAACCATACATGTGTACAATAAATACAACCACTCAAATGGGTAGCCATGGGTTACCACACGTTGGGCCCCATGACCTTATAACGGTTAGAATGCCACACTTTATGCAGACTGATAAAAGGTAGGTGTACAGCCTATCGGGTGAAATACTCATTTTTCTCTACACCCAAACTTACCAGTTGTCCACTCCGGAAACACACAGTCCACATGACTGAAACTTGCTAGCTCGGACCGGCATGACCTACTGGACTGGCATCCTATCCGAGAAAGACTCACCCCTTAGAGGTGGCCACCTACTAAGAGACTTACCATAACCCTTCAAAGACTAGTCCTAGTAGTCTACCCTTATCGAGTACTCAACGTTGATTGTCCTACTTGGGAGAAAACTGATAATACATTACTTTATTTGGAAATAGCAATTAAGGGTTTCTAAAATTCTTGTCAAAGTTGGGTTTTAGAAAGAGTTTACTATTTGTGCAAAACTGCATGTTTAAATTTTCAACTGATTTGCTTGACTAAATTAAAATAGAAACAGTCCTTAATTGCCTTTACAAAATGAGTGTCCATACATATCGCATTTGGCTTGCTATAGTAACCTTTTGTCTTCAAATAAGTTTATGCAGAAGCTTACCTGATCTTTTGCTTGATCAAATTCACAAATCTTCCAAAGCTTACCTAACCCCGCTTGGGGTAAACACAAGTCATAAGGTTATACTCAAACTATATTCACTTACATAAATAATCCTAGTTCAACTTATTACAATTATGACCCAAATGTCCTAAACTTTAAGGCTAGTTGATAAAGGATTTTATAAAATAAGTCTAGCTTGATAAATTAAAATAACTAGGGGTTGACTTATAGATTCAAATAATAAATCTTGAATGTTGTTATTAATAAATAAACTAGAGTTTAATTATTGGAGAATCCTAAATCCTAGATGATATTAATAAATGGTAATTCTTAAATAGTAAAATAAATAATAAATTATTACTACTCTCTTAATTAATAATTAATACGTAATAAAATTAATAATAAATAACTTTTATTTTGATTAACAAATAAATATAAATAATATTTATGAATATATGGTCCACAAGATCATTAATATTTTACTTATTTATATAAAAGGTTTTATATATATATATATATATATATATATATTATTTTTAATAAAAGACATCATTTATTTGACTAGTAAAATATCACTATTTCATTGAATATTCCAATTCCAAAACTTCCTAAGAATTTTGAAATCTTTGGAGGAAAAATATAGTAATAAATTTAATTAGGGTAATAAAATTTGCTAATCAAAATAGCCTAGGATCAACAAGGTCATGATCATAATTTTCCTATTGCTAACAAGATTCATGAGCATATATTCCAACATCAATAAGCAAACTATTCTATTCATGAACATAGGCTTAAATCCATCCTACTATCACATAGCCAAATCTCTACTAAGTATAATCATACCCACGGCTTCAATGAAAATAAGAACATAACATCCTATCCACCAAAAGTGACATAACATCTAACATGCTTAAACATTCATAATTTCTTAAGACATGGAAAGCATACATCGATTCTCAAGGAATTTCATAAAGCTTAATCATGATCAATCATTCTCATGTTCCAATCTCAACCCCTTCATACATATGCATATATTCTATCATCTCTATCAACATCTAAGAGACATGAATTTAGAATTTAAAAGAAAGGTTAAGGAGAAATACTTTGTTGATGATTATTTCGATGGAGATTTAAGAAGGTCCACGCGCTTGAGAGTCTTAAATTGTTCAAGAGAGGAGAAAGAAAACAGCCATGATTGTAGCAACCATTTTGGCCGAGAGAGAGAGAGCATTAGTATGATATGTTAAAGGTTGAAGGGAAGAAGATGAACAAAAGAGTTGTTCTTGGTTTCCTTGATGATGTTCTTGAGACTTCAAGGGAAAATTTTGGTTTTGATCCGAATGCCAATTTTTTTTTCAAGATTTGATGTTATAAATTCCAGAAATGGACTCTAGGGAGTATGTAGGCGTATTATGGAGTTTTTTAAGAGGAATTAGAGGTGTTTAGAGTGGTCTTTGGCTTGAAAAAAGGTAGTGTGCATTCTTGGTGAAAATTGAGAGAACTAGAGGATGAATGTTGGACGAATTACTGAAGAGGGCTGGCCGAATGATTGAGTGAGGTCAGAGATTTTGGTTTTCAGTTTAGGGAGGAAGAGAGAAATCTGGTTATTTAAAATTCAAATGGAGAAATTTAAGGAGTGTTTTGAGGTAAAAGATATGGTAATGGTGTTTGATTGATGGAGGTTTCTTGGAGCTACAATGGAGCCGACTGGACTGCTGTGTTTTGCTGAAATGAATGAGGATTGATGGAGCTTTAAGGCTGACCAAATTTCTGAGTTCAATAGCAGAAGAATGTCTAGTTATAAAGCCTAATCCAAGGGTGTTTTTATGGAGCAAATGCTAGAAATTCTAAAATTCAATGGAAGTTTGATTGGAGTGATTGTAGGAGGAATTTGAGGTGTGGTCATGGAGTCCAGTTGTGCAAGGTAAGTGGAGGGGTAATGGAGTTCAATTCATGGCTGAACAAGGGTTAACTTACAGAGGTTTTGAGAGTGGTTTTCGGCCAAGGCTTGAAGGGAACAAGGCTGGAAATTTTTATGGTTCGAATGATTGCTAAATTTTCTATGCAGTTTTTCTGCAATATTCCAACCCAATTTGCAGAGGGTTTTGAGAAGTGTTTGAGGGTCCTTTAAGGCTGGTTTCTAGCCTTCTTTATGGAGGAAAAAAGAGATAATTTACTGGTTTGAAGGCAAAAGAAACAGCTTTGATTTCAGGCTGCTATGCAGCGAAATTGCCCAGATTTTTTTTCTGGTTTGTACAGTTTTGTGCAGTCCGATTTTTGCACAAGAACTTCAGTCTTCAAGCTAAATAAATTGGCCATTTTTCTGGCATCAATTAAGTAAGAAAGATGGCTGAGATTTTCGAAGGTTAGGCTGTTCAAGAATCTGAAAAAAATTCAGGTTTCTTTCATGGAGGATATGAATACTATGGAGTGGAATTTGAAAGAGATTAATTTCTCTTAGGAACCTTCCTTAACTCCTTCCCTATTTTCAGTCAAATCTCCAACCTCTAAGAATCATTTTCGAAATTCAAAGACCAAGAATCCTTGCTGAATTTTCTGGAATTAAAAACATGGATTTGGATAAATTTTGAACAAACTTAATTGGTGAAGAGGTTAGGACAAGCTAGCGGTAATAAAAGGATAAGAATTCTTCTAGAATTCTTTTTAAAACATAAGGATAGGATTAGGACATTCCCTTCACGTCTCCCCTAGGACAACACTCCTTTTTCTTTTTCTTTTTTTTATGGAATGCAAGAAATGAAAATCCAACCTTTATTAAAATAATCATGATAAAACTTAAATAATGGGATTTGAACTCATGACCTTAGAGATTAATTCAAAAACTCTAACCACTAAACCACAACAACTCTTATTCTTATTTCCTCACCCAAATATTTTTCTTATTTAATCCTCAAACTATCTTCCTATTTTAACCTCAAGCAAAATTACCATTTTACCCTTCCTACTCAATAGGCATATCTAAGCCTTTTAGCCTATAAATCATAATTTTAAAGCACATAAAATCATTCAAAAATATATATATGTACGCAAAATAATATGATATGCATCCCGACCCCCTTACTCTAGGGTTGGCTTTAGGTGGGGTTTCACAATGCAGGTCTCGTAAAAAACATACTTATACTCTTCGGCTATGAGTATTATGTTCAAGTTTCTTTTTCGGTGCATATAATTTGAACCCGTTAGCTTATTCTCGTGAAGAGTAACGGCTAAGGGACTGAAAAAACCTCCACCAATCATTTTTAAAAATTTTAAAAAATAAAAGAAAATTTCAGTATTGTAAAATAAAAATAATTTTGTACACTTTATCCTCATATTAAACTGATAATAGTTAACCCCATTACTATTATCTTTAACATGATTAATTTGGCTCTTAGGAAAACTGACATAACTTCTTGGAAAGATTAACAGTTTCCTCAACTAAGTGTGTTAACCACCACAAATTAATTTTTCTTCTAGGTAATAATCTAGAAGATAACTCTATCGAGGGGATGACCGTTTCTTCTCATTTTTTTATAGACATACCTCGCACTATAGCTTCCAACGTGAGCTGGTCGATCATAGTACGTGTCCCGCATTATTAATTATATCATTTCATTAGTTTTAGATCTTTGTGGTATCTTAATCCTATACGAGTTCACTCCGAGGGTGACGCGAGGAGACCCACGATCTCTAATGAGGATTGTGATAGAAGCCGTGGGGCCATTGGAACCGCTCTCCCACTTAGTTTTTTAAATAAATTTTTTTTTGGAAAAATATCTTTTGAAAAAATTTCAGCTTTTAACTTAAAATAAAATATCTAAATTCATAAAAAAAAAATTCTATGTCAACGTTTATATCCTCTGAGAAATTTTTCTTCATGAATTAATTTTATTTAAGTTAAAAACTTAATAATTTCAAAATGTTTCCATATAAAATTCCTAGACATTTTGATCTCAAGATTTTATTTGACAAAAATAATTTTTTTTTCTTTGCTAAAATAAATTAAAATGGCTTTCCATTTTAACTTACAAAAATTTTTATGTCAAGGATAAAAAATCTTTAAGAAAATAATCAAAGATTAATTTTTGTTAAAGTTAAAATAACTATTTAAATAAAGAAAAAATATTTTTTCTTGTCAAATAAAATTTTTCAAAGACTTTGGTCTTTGAAAAAATGTGCACATAGGACTCAAAATAATTATCATGTTAGAAAACTGTAAACATTTCATGCTTTTCTATTTTTAATCATAAGTGCACATATAATAGAATTAAACACATTAATTAAATTAATTAATGATCTTATTTAATCCTAATATCCTTTACTATTATTTTTCATGCAAAATATTCAAATAATATTAACTATTGTAAAAATAATAACTTCGCAAATCAAATATATATATATATATATATATATATATATTCTGGTCTTGTGCATCTACCACACAGGATCATAGCCCATGGAAAAAGCCATGGGACATGGTCTACGGGCGAGTGCCCACGACCCGCCAAAATGCCCTGGGAAACATCCCTCCCAGGATGCTCTCCGAGTCCTGGGCAAACAGTGCCCGAGCCGAGACGCACTGGGCCCGCTGCAGGTACGAGTCGCGGTTGGCCTAGGCGTTGCCTCGGCTCGGCTAATCATTTTCTCTGCGACACTTTTTCTTTTTTCGCTTATTTCCTCTGCGATTTTTTCCAGAAGCCTGCAACTTCCTTCGCAATCACTCTAGGCTACCTCTTGTTACACTTTTTCAACAAAAACACGCACCACATCCGCCTATACCCTTTCAAATCGGGTTTACACGAAAACTACTCAAAGCATAAAAATTTTACAGAGGCTCCTATACCTCAACGGTGATGTATACAAATAAACTACCCATACCAAAATAGCGAAGGATCTCATAGTATTAATCAAAATTAGTCTTGCCAATTTCATTAACTAGCATGCATTAATTCTACAACTTTCAAAGTAATATTCTTTGATACCACTGGATGCTCTGATTGACAACCAGAAACCATGCATGCAAGAAAATAAAACATAGAAAACTGCATGAAAACCAGAGAGCTTAGCGGAGAGCTTTAAAAAAAATACCTTTGTTTTTAACGTTGTCTTTGATGCCGAAGTGGACAATAAAGCTACCGGGGCTCCTTCCTATCGACTGGAAGATGTCTCTAGACTAAATTCAGTGATGCATCTACTCCTCCGAGTCATGAACGCGAAAACCCTCTTGAGAATTTAGAATATTCCACTGCCTATTATTCGTTGGTGAAACAACTTAAACGAGGATGATCTTGTCTCAAAATAATTCTTGAACCTAATAGATTAGCAAAATCAAGAAAATCAAAAGGAAAAAGAACATGAAAGAGAGAAAAGAGAAGAAGAAGGCTCTGTTGTTTTTCCTCTTTATGTCGTGTGTTCTGTGGGAAAAAATCCAACGCCTCAATACACGACTATTCACTTATCCTGATAACCAAAACCCTAATGTTTTTTATTCCAAAATATCCGGAGGTTGTCAATAAAAGAGGTTTGGCTCAACATTAACTCTTTTGTTCCGTGAATAAAAAAAAATCCTTTAGTCCAAGCTATTGAGCCAAAAATAATTTATTATTTTTCTTGGACCTAATGAGTCCAAAAATAATAACCATTAATTATTTATTTCTTAGGCCTATTAAAATAACCCAATAAATAATTAATGAGCCTAAAAGAACTAAAGTAATTATTTAAACATTTTATTAACTAGTTTAAGTCCAGGTTAATTTTTCTAATTATTCAATCTGGGCTTAGACCCTGAATAATTAATTAACCAATTAAACTAGATAATAAATTTAATTTCTCTCGTTCATATATTTTATTCTAGTCAAAAAATAAATTAGACTTCCTGAATAAAATATATTTTTTTAATTGAGACCATTTTCCTCGACCTAAAACTAATTAGGACTTACGGGCTATTTCAAGGACCAAAAAGATGCATCGCTTTGGCTACTAAAATGATCAAAATACCCATGTTATATAAATAGTTGTATTTTGTATTTTACATATTTCTTAATATCATCATAAAAAAATATTGACCCTAAGGATAATAGCTATGTCTTCGACTTAGAGATAAAATGATTAAAATATTTCTCTGCACCCCGCTGTGCATTTAGAGAGGAAAAAGAGTACTAACACTTCTCTAAAAAACATTTATTATCCTTAAACTTCTAGTCAATGATCCACAACTCCTTAGAATATTTTCGCTTACAAAATACAAGGGGAAAGACATAGATGCATATCGCATTTGACCAATAAAGAACTCTTTCAATTCGTAGACACACATTAGTAGCCATGATGACATGGCCTTGGGGCATGGTCACCTACAAATATTCATTCTTCCCAATTTTAAGCCTCAATAAAACAAAAATAAACTGCATATATACCATGAACAATTTCCCCCCCCCCCTTTTTAAATTGCTAAAGTTTAAATTTTAGTCTTTTTAATTATTAATTTAATATTCAATTGTTGGATTATTATTGAAATGATGATGTGATGTATAATTTACAGTGACCCCGAAGATCATTGCAAGTTGAACCAATAAATCATCTACCGTAGACGAATCAAATCCTAGCTATTGGACTTTCCGAAACTTTAACATATTTTCATTTATAAAATATATTCTTCATTCTAAAAAAAAAAAGAACAATATCAATAATTTAGATTTCATGTTAAGAAATACCTTTCTACTGCTCAAAGACTCAACGAATCATCCTTTGCCAATAGAGACGAGAGAGGGGCCACTAAATTTTTTAAATTTTATTTTATTTTAGAAAAATTAAAAACTTTTAGAAAAATTCTTTTAAATTTATTCTTTATCTTCAAATTTTTTTAAAAAAATATTCTAATTTATATTTTTAATATAATTTCTCTCCAAAGTTCCCTATCCCATTCTGATTTATCAGGGAATAGGAACTGTCAAACTAACTTTCAATGCTCTTTGCAAATTGGTTTTAAACAAATGTAATGAATCATCAGGCGTACGTGTAATGCCAAATCTGTTAAATTGGGCCATGCTAACAAGTTTGTATAATCATCTCAATGTATGTAGATGAAGTATATAAACTTATGTATTATTCATTTTTAGCAGCGTAAACTCTATGTAAACTCCATTAAATTTTCAAGTAATAGTATGTTGGTTAGTTTACAAACGCAGCCGATAATCTTTAATATTTTTTTTCCCTGAGAGGTAGGAATAGTTTTTTTTTTTTTTTTTTTTTGCGTGTATGTTTATCCAGGCGTATATTCATATATTTTGTTAAATACAAATTTCTTCAACAAGTATGTTCTACCATCTCGATTAGCACTTGTTAGTTGGAATTGGTATCTATTCATTCATTCAATAACACTATCAATAAAATTTAAGGTGTTTGATACAAATTTAGCCCTCCTTCATGTTAAATAATGATATTTCTACCATTTTGTTTCTCATATTATAGAACAATTATCTGACCATTTTCTTATTACACAACTAGCGATATAAAAAATGAAGATCGATTTGTTACAACCATATTGTTTCAACAATTTAGTTGACGGCTCAAAATCATTTTGAGCATTTAAAATATTTTTAGCATTCCATTCGGTCGAATTTAATTGTTTTTGTTGAGACTTATATCGCTGCAACTATAACATATCTTCTTGACATAGATTTTGATGCAATATTCTTTTTAGGCGATTGTTTATATTGGCACAATTTGATGCAGTTTGAACTTATTTTTTTTTAAAAAAAGGTATATGGAGAAGATATTGGTGAATTATTTACTCAGGATCTTGCGCATATTTGTGGGTAATATAATTGAAGAATCTTGAAGATAAATCAAGAAGAATTCCAAGAAGAAAAGGAATGTGAGTGAACAAGGAAATGCGTAGAGTGTTAAGCAGTTTCCTAATCCAAACAAACCGCATATCTCTGTGTAGTCTAAATAAAGCTGACCTGAAGAAGGAAAATCAACGAGAGTAAGAAAGAAATCTGAGTGATTCGATACACGAAGTTCTTGTGCAGTTTGAGAAATTAAATTTCATTAGAATATTCTGAGAACGGTTTGTTGCAACTACTATTGATGTGAGTGTGTTTATGTTGATATGTTGTAACAGCGATTCAATTGTTACTTTGCATCTATTGTTATTCTGTTACTTGGACAGACTTGAATCAAAATATTCCATAAATTCATTATCTTTTGGTTTGGAAAAGTTCTAATCAAATGAAGACCCGTAGAATTGCTACAACCATGATTGATGTGTGATCAATCATGTTAGGTTGAGTTCAACAATGGCCTTCTATAAGTTTGATAGAAAGAGCATTGTATTGTATTCTCTTAGATTCCACCAAGAGCACTTGGTAAATTGAGATAAGTGCTGTCATTGTAACTTTTGTTAAAGTTTAGTGGATTCTTTTATTGGTCAAGGACCCACAGACGTAGGCTTGTTAGCCGAACTGCATTACTAATTTGATGTATTTGTTAGACTCTTTATATTATTGTCTACCAATTTAACATAACTTTAATAGGAAGTTTAACAAAACTACAAGAGATTGACAAGCTAAACTTAACAAGTGGTATCAGAGTAGTTCACTATGTTGGAGTTGCTATTAACGTAGTAGGTGAGATTTGGGAAGTTAGTTTGGAACAATGTCCACGGCAGTAGACAAAGAAAGCTCTATCATGAGACTACCACTATTAAAGAACACACCCTATGGGTACAGGAAGAGAAGGATGAGAATTTTTATCTAAAATTAGGATAGTACTACTTGGAAAGTTTTGAAGTTAAATGGAAACCACCAATAAATGCGAGTACCAGTTCAGGAATACTTGAGGAGAAACCAATCACATAATGGAAAAGTAAGTAGTGTCGACTTACTAATGCTAATGCTAAAAGCTTTAAATTCTATTTTCTCTACAGTCAAGCAAGAAGATTACAAATTGATCTCCACTTGTGAATCTGCCAAGAAAGCATGGGACAAGTTGCAGACTATGTTTGAGGGTACTAGCATCGTCTGAAAGTAAAAAAGACAGTGACTGATAACTCAATTTGAGGAGCTGAAGATAGGTGAACATCAGACTATAGTCATGTTTGAAAATAAGTTGAGTGACATTGCAAATCAAGTATATCATCAAAGATGAATCTGAAGATGATGATGCATCGGATGAAGAAATAGGCATGCTAACCAGAAGGTTCAACAAGATGCTCAAAAGACGCAATCGGATGAACAAACCTTTTGGCAAAACCTTCAAAAAGAAGTTTGCTCCAAAGAAAACAATCATAGATTAGAAATCCACAAAAGTTAAGAACACACCTAAAAGTCTAAAATGTCATGAGTGTGGTGGTATTGGTCATATCTCCATAGATTGTGGCAATTTAAAAAAGAAATCAAAGAACAAATCTTACAATACCACTTTAAGTAATGATGAGGATACCATTTAGGAATATCCTGAAGTATCCAGTTCTGATGAATGTGATGAGTTTGGTCAGAATAGTAATGTTGCATTTAATATTGTGATCACAGAAGTAGCCACAGATGATGTTGAGGAATTGTTTAAAAATGATTATGAAAAAATGACATTAGAAGCACTTTTGGAAGAATGTGAAGTGCTGCACTCAAAATGATGAGAAGGAGTTAAGCAAATCAAACAACTGAAGAAAAAAGTTGCAGAACTCAATCAATCACTTAGTGATCAACAATAGAAGCTAAGCTTGTATGAAAGCTAACTTGAATAGAAGGAGAAGGAATTGAAGCTCAAAGATCAACATATGCAATAAGCAAATCAGCTATTAAGAAACTACATTGGAAAAGCAAAATGGATAAAGTATTTTCCTTCTAAAAATCACTTCTAGAAAAACAAGCTTGGGTTATGAAGAATCTAACAATAGTGTAGTTAAGCATCATACCAATCTATTAGTTGCTGAGAAAAAAAGGGCAACTAAGAATATTCAAACAAAAACTAAAGAGGCCTCATGTTTATTGTGACTATTGTTCTCTTGCAGGGCATAGATGGAAGAATTGCTTGAAGAGATTCAAAAATCTACAACATAGCTAGAAATATGCCAAACCTAAGTTTGAGAAAGGTAAGAAATCTCCAAAGATGGAGAAGGCTTGGATCAAAAAGGCTGAACTCAAAGCACATATGTGGTATATATGTAATTAATGTTGGAATGTATGCCTTCTTAGATTAGGTTTCTAATATAATTTTGACTTGTATTAATAAAAGGATTTTTCTCAAAAATTGTTTGTGAAATCTTCTTTATATTTGTGCACGATTTTATTAGAAAAGACTATATTGTATTTAAGTAAATGGTCCATGTGATTAGAGATCTTTCACAGTAAAGTATGAACCATGGGATACTTAACATATAAACTACTGTTCTTAACCAAATGATGAGAATGGGAATCTCACCATGACAAAGTTATTGTGTTATGAATTCTAAATAGAGAATGACTTATATTTAGCCAATGAGTAACCTACTCATTTCATAGCACAAGTGTATTTCAAATACGTAGAATAGGACCTGTAGTAGTGATTTTTAAAAGTACTATATGATAGAAACTTATACTACTATTACTACAACGTGGACTTGTACTCTACAGCTTGAGTATGAGTTGGTGGTCTGACGAAACTAGAAGCAAGTATTTTGATATACTATAGTTGGGGTTCTCTAGAGAGACCAATATACTTGTATCTTGAGTATATGTAACTAATTAGTCAAGACAAACTTGTATAAGATAGTATATACATTATATCACCCCTTGTTGTTATCCGAATGATCTAATTTTCATATTATATAATGTACATTATATATGTATATATACTGTACATTATATATACATTATATCACCCCAATCTTATTTTCAAAAATAAAAAACGAAATCTTAAAACAGGTTAAAATGTTTTTTTTTAAATGGTTAAAATGTTAATTTTCTTTATTTGCTCAGGAAAAAAATTACTTAATTGTATATTATTGAACTTGATGGTAAATAAATAAGATACAAGTAGTTCCCCCAAACCACAAAAAAAAAAAAAAAAAAGAAGAAGAAGAAGAAGAAGAAAAAGAAAATGATATGCTAAATTTTTTTCTTAGAGAAAAACATATAAAATACCAAAAGTTGAAAACTCGACCAACATATCAATCTCTGTTGTGAAATTAGTGGAAGCTCCACTAATTCCATTAGTGGATATGAATATCTACCATTAACATCACTAATACATATTAGTGAAGTTAGTAGAGACACCACTAATACATTAGTGGAAATAGATAATTAATTCCACTAAAAAAGCTTTATAAATAGAGTTCTTTCCAAACTTGAGAGATATACCAATTGTGAGAGAATTGCTAGAGAAAATTATGAGAGAAAAGAAAGAGAGAAGTTTGAAGAAATTCTTGTGCAAATAATAGTCAGAGATTTATTGTGTGTAGATTTTATTCTGACACTACCAAAATATTATAGCATGTTATCAGCACGAGTCTCTACCGTTACAAAAGCTAGAAGACTAAAGGTACGCATTTATTGATCCATATGACTAACCTTACTAAACTCGAATTTGTAGCCCTAAATATTTCTGAAAAAAATTATATGTCATAGGTTCTCGATGCAAAAATGCATCTAAATACTAAAGTCTTTAGTGAAACTATTAAAGAAAACAATAATGCAACTGCACAACAAAAGGCCAAAGTTTTGGTTTTTATCCGTTGTCATTTTGACAAAAATTTGAAAATGGAATATCTTACCAAAAAAGATCCATATGTCATGTGGGTAAATTTAAAAGAAAGATTTGACCACCTGAAGATAGTTGTACTACCAACTGCACGGTATGAATGGTTGCACCTGAGGTTGTAAAATTTTAAAATCGTGAATGAATATAACTCCACCATGTATAAAATTATATCTCAGTTAAAATTATGCGGAGAAAAAGCTACTAATGAAGATATGTTGAAGAAGACATTCTCCACCTTTCATGCCTCGAATATTGTCCTGCAGTAATAATATTGAGAAAAATGATATACAAAATTTACTGACTTAATTACTACCATTCTCATTACAGAGAAAAATAATGAGTTATTATTAAGAAATCATGAAGCCAGACCAACTGACTCAACAGCACTCCCAAAAGTGAATATTGTTGGCTCAACAGCCATAGTCATAGTCGTAATCGTAGTCGTAGCCGTGGCCGTAGTCGTGGTTTTGGTTGTGGACATGCTCGATATTTCTCTTATCATAGTAATAATCAAGTTGTGAAAAATAATGGCCACTTGAAGTGGAAAAGAAAAGATAATAAGGGAAAAGAAAAAGAAATGCAAGAAAATTATGAGGATAAGTATTATACATATGGCATGAAAGGTCGTTGGTCACGTAATTGTCATACGGTCAAGAATTTAGTAGAATTATGTCAAGCTTCACTGAAAAAGAAAAATAAAAATGTTAAAGTAAAATTTTTCAACATCCAATGAATAATGCTGGTGACGATGATATTGATTTTGAAGATCTTAATATCAATATTATTCATATGGATGTATTTGATTTTTTCAAATACCTAGACGGTATAATAGACCATTTAAATGGTGATAGTAGTGTCCAGAAGAACTAATGTCTTACCCTAATATTTTTTAATTTTTATTATATTCTAATAATATTTACGTTTGCATATACATATTTTTGTTCAGATGGCGGCTGGTAATGATGATGTATGTATTATTGATAGTGGAACTACACACACCATACTAAAAAATGAGAAATATTTTTTTTTATCTTAAAATGAAAGAAATAAATATTTATACTATAAACGGCAGTACAAATGTGATTGAAGGCTCCGGAAGAGTTGGTATATTGTTGCCTGAAAGAACAATAATTAATATTGATAAGACACTATTTTTCTCAAAATTCAAAAGAAATTTATTGAGTTTTAAAAATATTCGTAGAAATATGTATTATGTTGAAAAAAAATGAGGAAAACGGTATTGAGTATTTTTATATTACTCAAATTAATTTGGGTAAGAAATCTGTATTAGAAAAACTACCGTCTTTTTCTACTGGCCTATATTTTGCAAAAATATGTACAAGTGAAATTCATCATTTAGTAAATCAAAAGTTTACTAATCCTACTACTTTTAACATTTAGCATGACCGGTTGGGTCATTCGAGATCTACCATGATAAGAAGAATAATTGAGAATACACATGGTCATTCCTTAAAAAATAAAAAGATATTGACATTAGAAAAATTCTTATATGTTGCATGTTCCCTAGGAAAATTAATTATTAGACCCTCACCAATAAAAGCATGAGCTGAAAGTCCTACATTTCTTAAACAGATTCATAGAGACATTTGTGAACCTATTCATCCACCATCTGGACCGTTCAGATATTTTATGGTCTTAATTGATGCATCATCCCGATGGTCACATATGTATTTATTATCTACTCGCAACTTGGCGTTTGCAAGATTACTTGCTTAAATAATTAAATTACGAGCATAATTTTCTGACCATCAAATTAAAAATATTCGTTTAGATAATATTAGTGAATTTTCATCACATGCTTTTGATGCATATTGCATGTCAATTGGGATTAATGTTGAATATCATGTAACTCATGTTCATACACAAAATGGTCTTACTAAATCTTTCATTAAAAGATTACAATTAATTACTAGACTATTACTAATGAAAACAAATCTCCCAACATCTACCTGGGGACATGCTATTTTATATGTTGCAGCACTTGTACGTATAAAGCCAAACTAATTATCATAAATTCTCTCATTTGTAATTAACTTTTATTACTCATTTAAAAATTTTTAGATGTGCTGTATATGTTCTAATTGCATCAAACCAACGTACAAATATGGGTCCTCAAAGAAGAAATGGGATATACGTTGGATATGATTCTCCCTCTATTATCAAGTATGTTGAACTCCAGATAGGAGATGTATTCACAACAAGATTTGTTGATTATCATTTTGATTAATCATTATTCCTTAAATTAGGGGGAGAACATAAACTGTATAAGAAAGATCTTGTTTGGACAACATCATTAAATTATCTTGATTCACGCACAAGCGCGGGTGAACTTGAAGTTCAAAAGATAATTCATTTGTAAAGTATTACAAATCAAATGCTAGACGCTTTTATTAACTCTAGAAGAGTAACAAAATCACATATTCCAGGTATAAATGCTCCTATTCGAATTGAAATTCCAGCAGAACAAAAGATTATACCTATAGCTGCTGAGTCAAAAGCACGCCAGAAGCGTGGCTGATTTCTTAGTTCTAAAGATAAAAATTCTCGAAAGAAAAGAGGATTGAATGATCCAAATGATCATATTGAAGAAAAGAATGATAAAGACCAAAAGAAAATTGATGACAAAATAAAAGAACCAAAAGTTGATGAAAATAACACTGAAAGTTCTATTAATTATACTACTTCTAGTAGAAGTTAGAATCAGATAAAAACAGTTATTGATAATATGTTTGCATACAATATATCTCTTAATATTACACGGGATAATGATGATCTTGAACCAATATCAGTTGATGAATATCGGCATAGAAAAGATTGGCTACAATTGAAAGATGCAATTCAATCGGAGTTAAATGCACTAACAAAACGTGAAGTCGTTGAATTTGCAGTCCGAACACCGAAAAGTATAAAACTTGTTGGCTACAAATGGATATTTGTGCGAAAGTGCAATGAAAATAATGAAATCGTACGATATAAAGCACGATTAGTAGCCCAAGGTTTTTCACAAAGATTAGGTATTGATTATGATGAAACTTATTCTCATATTATTGATGTTAGTACACTTCGATATCTTATTAGTTTGACAGTACATGAAAAATTAGATATGCGCCTATTAAATGTTGTTACTGTTTACTTGTATGAAAATTTAGAAAATGATATTTATATGAAAATCCCCAAAGGATTTCGCATGCCTGAATCATATAAACATTATCCTTGTAAAAATTACTCTATCAAGTTGCAGAAATCATTATATAACCTGAAGCAATTTGGGTGCATGTGGTTCAATCGTCTTAGTGAATATTTATTGAAAGCGAGATTTAAAAATGATCGGTATGTCCATGTGTTTTTATTAAGAAATTTGGTTCTACATTTGTGATATTAGCTATATATGTTGATGATATTAATTTTATTGGAACTTCAGAAGAACTCCAAGAAACAATTGATTATTTAAAAAGAGAATTCGAAATCAAGGATTTTGGTAAAACTAAAGTTTGCATTGGTTTACAAATTGAACATCTGAAAAGTGGAACATTTATTCATCAATCAACATATATATGAAAAGTTCTAAAAAGATTTTACATGGATAAAACACATCCATTGAATATTCCAATTATCGTTCGGTCATTAAATGTGAATAAAGATCCTTTCCGACCTCAAGAAGATGATGAAGAACTCCTTGGTTCTGAAGTACCATATCTCAATGCAATTGATGCATTGATGTATCTTACTAATAATACACGACCTGATATTACATTTGCTATCAATTTATTAGCAAGATTTAGTTTTTCACCAACACGACGACATTGAAATGGAATTAAAAAAGTCATTCGATATCTCTAAGGTACAATTGATCTCAGATTATTTTATTCAAATAAAATCAATCCAACATTGATAGGTTATACAGATGTTGGTTATTTATCTTATCCACATAAAGCACGTTCCCAAACGGGTTATCTATTTACATATGGAAATACTGTTATATCATGGCGTTCTACAAAATAATCTATAGCAGTTACTTCTTCAAATCATACTGAAATTATAACCATTCATGAAGCAAGTAGAAAATATGTATGGTTAAGATCAGTGATTCATTATATTCGAGAAAGTTGTGGATTATCATCTATAAGAGATATTCCAACTCATCTTTATGAAGACAATGCAGCTTGCATAGCTCAATTACAAATAGGATATATTAAAGGAGATCGGACAAAATATATTTCACCAAAATTCTTCTTTATTCATGAACTCTAGAAGAAATGTGAAATTGATGTGCTACAAATTCGATCATGTGACAACCTCGCAGATATTTTCACGAAGACTTTACCGACTGCAACATTTGAGAAGTTGAGATATAAAATCGGTATGCGTCGGTTTAAAGATTTAAAGGGATTATCTTATTAGGGGGAGTAATAAACAGACATATAAAATAGTGTACTGTTTTTCCTTCATTAGATTTTTTTCCCACTAAATTTTTATCTAGTAAGGTTTTAACGAGACATATTCTTTATGTAATGGATATCTAAGGGGGAGTGTTGTGAAATTAGTGGAAGCTCCACTAATTCCATTAGTGGATTTGGATATCCACTATTAACATCACTAATACATATTAGTCGAATTAGTGGAGACACCACTAATATATTAGTGAAAATAGATTATTAATTCCACTAAGAAAGCTCTATAAATAGAGCTCTTCCTAAACTTAAGAGATATACCAATTGTGAGAGAATTGTTAGAGAAAAGAAAGAGAGAAGTTTGAAGAAATTCTTGTACAAATAATAATTAGAGATTTATTGTATGTAAATTTTATTTTGACACTGCTAAAATTTTATAACAATCTCATATTTGTGATAATTGATTAAGTGCCAGAGTTGTCAATAAGGTGGTAATATAAATTTGAGATTACATAAATATTTGTGCAGTCATTTGAGATAAATTATACAATTATTTATATAATTATTTAAATATGATAATTAAAAATGAAAAAATTAAATTGATCCAAAAGTATCATATATATTAACCGTTTTAATAAAATAATATTGTTCTGAAGATATAAATATAATTATAATCTATATACATATAATTATAATTAATATATATTATTACACGAGTCTTCAAATAATCATTACAAATTTTCTTATCACTAAAAATTATATATTATTACAAAATTTTTTTAACTTTTCAACCGACACATAAGTCCGTTATAAAAGTCACTTGTTAGAATGAGAATAGTCTAAATAAAGGCTCCCTTATTTGCTGGACTAAAAGAGTCGGATGCAATTCCTAGTACAAGCCTCCTTGCACCTAAGTTTTTTCGACTTATGTAATGATTCGTTACTATCATGGAACAGTGACGGATTTCGGCTTCCATTCTTTAATTTTATTTGTAAAGTTATTTATTTTTTAAAAATATATATGTAATTTTTTTCAAAAATTTAATATAAATTTACTTTTCATCCCTTTCCCTCTCTTTCTTGTCCTTTAATTTTTTTGAAAATTATAAAATTTTAAAAATATTTTCTTTTTTATGACTTTAATTCACCCCCCCCCCCCCCCCTTCCTCTTCCAGTTTAAAATTCTGATCTGCAGTTGACGAGGGAACATTCTTTGTACCAGAAGTAGCATTCGTCCATCCATATTCAAACGATTTTAAAGTAAATTTTAGTTCATAAAATTACAATAATACAAAAATATTTTAATTTAAATAATTAATCGCGTGAATAATTACATTTAACAAACAAGTAATTCTTTGTGAGTTATCAACAACTGAAATCAAACAAGCGTCTGCACATCCCGTTTGATCATCTATCTATAACATGCCAAAAGCAAGGGAAAGATGTGTAGAATTCCTTTGAAGGAAAATGAAGAAAACTATGGTTTTATTTTTCCACCTTTTTTTCTCTTTTTTTGGATGAGAAAATAAAAAATAACTACATTACGATCCGGAATTCATTGGCCAAATCAAGTTAATCGGGCTTTCTTTATCCTACTGCGTAGTATAAGTTTGGGCCGTTGTTTGTCAAAGCCTTTTGCTTTATTAATTTCTTGTCAAAATGGAATTGAACAAGAGTTTTCCTTTTATTCTCTCCCTCTCAATACATCAAGGACGGGGGTGTAAATGTAACTCAAATTTATGGTCTAATAAAAATTATTTTTACACTATAACTTATATATAATATAATATATGTAATATTATAATTTTAATGTTATATAAAATCACACATTACATTAAATACGGTCAATTTTAATAAGGTGGAGAGAGTAAACTTAAATATATATATACTTATGGGCATTTTTGGTACATCACTTAAAATATAGAAAAATAATTTAATAGTGGTCATATTTGGTTGGAGTTTAATGGAAATGGGATCAATTATCATGATGAAGTGCCCATTTGAAACTCGGCCAAGAGTTTAGGCTTGGTTTGGTTAAAGTGAAAATAAAAAGGAAAATAGGAGTGGAAGTAAATCATGAGGTAGTTTGGTTGAAATGCAAAGAGAGTGGGAAAAAATATGAAAGATGAGTAGTTCCCCTCCACATCAACAAATGTCTCCCTTTCGATTTAGACGGAAATAACATTTACTTCCTCTTTTCATTCCAACCAAATAAGATAAAAGTAAATGTATTTACTTTCTCTAATAAAAATAAAATGTGTCACTCATTCTCTCTTTTTCTCTCCCCTATCCTTCGCTAACCAAAAGAAGCCTTAGGGCTAGTTTGCAAGTTTTGAGAAGAAAAGAAAAGAAGAGAAAATATCAATGAGAAGAGAAGAGAAAAGAAGAGGAGAGATTGGTATGTTATTTGGGAGTTTAAGAGAGAAAAAAAAGGATTTTATTTTCTCTCATTTGGGAGTTAAGAAAGAAAAGAAAAGAAATGATGTTTTATAAAAGTAATTTACATTTTGATCCTTAAATGTGTGATAGAAAATAAAGATTAGAGGATTATTTAGTCATTTCATATCTTTATTTATGTTGACTTTGGTCCATCCTTCTACTTCTTCCCACATATGGAGAGAAAGAAATGGAGAGAAGAGAAGGGCCATTTATCCCTCCCTTTCTCTTCTTTTCTCTCTATTTAAAACTCTCAAATGAAAAAAATATTCTCCCATCCTCCTAAATCTCTTCTTTTCTCTCCAAATTCCCCCATCCAACTAGCCCTTAGTGAAGTTTTTGAGTCAGCCTATGCTTTACGGTAACAGATGTTGGGGCAACAATCTAGCCAGGCCCAATTGAACTACAAGCTAAGCCTAGCTAGATCCTACAGATTGGATTTGTCTTCGCTACGGGTCCACTTTCAATGTTTTTAATTTTCGGCTCATTGATTGTACATATGAAAATGATTTTTTTTTAATGTGCGTTATATATAATTATAGACGTTATAAACAAAATTTAATAACTTTTATAAAAAAATATGAGACAATCTAATATTATAATATTTTTACCCTCAAATCTATTAAAAAAATAAATTATAAGATAATAGTCTTAGACGCTCATCTATCTACTTTGTAGTTACTTTAACAAGTATTTTAGTGTATATATATATACATTTTTTAATAACAAAAATTAATCAAAACTTATAAGGGTCGATGCTTATATTTTTTACTTTTCTCCTTTCCTTTCATTCATCAGTTGACGTATAGCAATAATAGTTTTTTTTTCTTTTTTTAAGAGATCACACTTCAAAATTTTTAAATTATAATTATAATATTTAATTATTAAATTATTAATTCAATAATAATTATATTTATGTTTATATATTAATAAATATCATTAAGAAAATGAGGTTATAATTATATATTTTCCTCTCCAAACCGTACGTTGTTTCATTCTCAAAATTGAATGCCGTCAGATTTCCCTTTACCCAAAGAAAAGCAGTTACTGAACAACCCAAACCAAACCAAAAACTGGGAAGAAACTTATACCTGACGGAACTTTGCCGATGACTTCATAATTGGAGTTTGACACAGTTCATCATAATATTGACTAAAGGTTGCTTGAATTATGAAAATGCAAATATTCCCATTATTCAATTTGAGTATTCTATTTGGATATGATATATATATAATTTAAAAATTATTTAATTATAGATAAATTATTATATTATTATATTTAATGGTAGATAACATACAAAATTATTTTTATTATTTTCTTCGTTTAAAAATATGTATTGTTTGAAAACTTTTTCTATTACAAATTATTTCTCATTTGGTGAAATTAAGAATGTATTTATATTTTTACTAAATTATGAAATGATTGATTTTCAAATTTTAAAATAGTTTTCTAATTTTGAATGAGGATAATTTAATTTTTTTCTCTAAAATTTTTTTATAAATGTTAAATTTTTTTTACTATGTGTAATTTGTGTAATAATAATAAATATTTTGAAATTAACGGAGTTACTAGAAGGCTAGGTGCGGAACTTATGAAGTAGCACAGTATGTTTCCCTTACATGGAGGATGTGACTTTGGGAAGTTTAGCTAAAAAATTTATTTTAATAGAGTGAACATAATTTTCAAACATCACTAACAATAAATATGAATATTTAAGTTTCCAAAAAAAAAAAGTAGCATTTAATTTTTCTTTTTAGTTTTCTAAAGAAATCAATTACAAAGAAAAAACTTTTCTTTCTCAGTAGTAATACCTTCCACACTTTGTCAAACTTGTTAGGATGCTTAAAGTAAGAAGTTGGTCACTGATTACTTTTCTGTCATGCCACATCCGAAAACAAGAAAATTTTGGTATAAAACATTTAAAAATCATACAATTCTTTGCCCTTTTGATTTCTTAAAATGATGAAAAGAAAAGTTTTTCGTTATATATATATATATATATGAAAGTATATGGCTAACGTATGATAACTAATGGTAACTAATATGTGAATGTACAAACCATTAGTTATCGAGTATTTTTCAATGCATAGGGAAATTCGTGTGTTTATAAAATACAAAACTAACTTATAATGAGAATTTTTTGTCTCACCCCAACATGGTAGGGTGCTCTTTGTATGATCCTCAATTGCAGGATACTATAAAGCTTCCTACCAGAGAAGTTTCTTTGCCATCTCAATTTGGATTTTCTACCACTTTCCCTCCCATACATTTGTATTCTCAGATTGCTTTTGCCATTTGATCAATAAAGGCTTCTGAGGAATCAAAAAATACATAGAGATTATCTATGGAAACTACAAGGAGAACTTTGGTGGCTTTGTCTTTAGTATTGGCCTTGGCTAATTTATTCGTGGCTAAGGTGCACGGAGAGAGTTCTTCTTCTTTCCCGCTGGTGCCCGATTTTCCCTTCGGACGCCATTATCCTGACCGAACGCGAAAAATGCAAGCTTTTGAAGAATCCCTTTTGCAGCGTGATTCCGTATCTTCTCCATCTCCGAGTCCTGCACCAGCGCCAGCAACACCAGCACCGGCACCGGCACCGGCTGCACCACCACCGGTGGCAGTGAGTGTCCTTCAATTTTGGGCATCTTGTTTTTCATTCATTGGATTTTAAGAAATGTGAAATGTTGACCAGGGTTGTGATTAATTATCAATGCGCTGCAGGTTACAGCAAATCCACATGTATATAATGTTACTTCTTACGGCGCAGACCCCACCGGGAAAGCAGACAGTACAGACGCCATTGAAAGAGCAATAGCTGATGCACTTAAAGGTCCCGGCAACGGGTTCTTGATTAATGGAATTATGAATCTTGGTGGCGTTCAGATTCATCTTGAAGGTGGATATTACATTATTAGCCGTCCGTTGAAGTTGTCGGCCGGCCGAGGTAACCTTATGGTATGCGGCAGTCCTTAGGTCTTCATCTCTGTTCCTCTACGTGTCCCATTTTTCAATGTCCTTTAGCAATGACTTTGAAAATTCTTATAAAAAGACATGAATGGTTTCAAGAATTCAAATCCCATTACACCTAAAAAGCCACATGTTTTACTTCATCTTGTACTTGCAGCTTAGCCCAAATTTAGTACCAAATATGTGAAGTTCATTACATACGAATGTTCACATACTATGATTTACGGATGTAAATTGCATTATAATTTAATAATCAAATATTTAGTCGTAAAATGGAGGGTTAACTTTAAGAGTTGAAAATCAAAATTTTTCCAAAGATGAGTCTCCCAAGTTTTAAGTTGCATTGATTTGCAATGCTTGAATCTTGTAGGTGGGAATTCTGCAAAATGGCATTTGAATATGTCAAGACCTTTTAATGTCAAAAAAAAAAAAACGACTTTAGCTTTGCATTGATGCCACTGTATACGTACATGCCCATATTTTTATTGTTGGGTAGTTAAGAGATAGATGGGAAAAACGTTTTTTACTAAATCAAAGACCTACCAGCTTTACAAGCATGACCTCATTCAAAACATTGCTTCTTTTCACAACCTTCTTTAATTTTTCAACTACCCCTAATGCTTTGTCAGATTTTGAATATCAAGAATCATTTTTAGTACTGATGACAGTTTAAATTTGAATTTCTGATTGAACAGATACATGGAGGGACATTGAAGGCATCCAACGATTTCCCAACCGATGGATATTTACTTGATTTATCAGAAAGTACCAAAAGTGACTCATATAACTATGAGTTTGTGACTCTAAGAGACCTATTGCTAGATTCTAACTTCAAAGGCGGAGGAATTTTACTTGTCAATGCACTCAGAACCAGCATTGATAACTGCTACATTACCCACTTTACAACAAATGGTATTTTTGTCCAAGGTGGTCACGAGACCTATATTCGGACGTCGTTTCTTGGCCAACATATCACTGCCGGTGGTGATCCCAAGGAGAGAGACTTTTCTGGCACTGCTATAAACCTGGCTGGGAATGATAATGCAGTCACGGATGTGGTGATTTTTTCAGCTGCAATTGGAATTTTGGTTTCAGGTGCCGCCAACACAATTTCCGGGGTGCACTGCTATAATAAGGCCACTGGTTTTGGCGGCACAGGGATTTATTTGAAGTTGCCAGGTTTGACACAAACCCGAATTGTCCATTCTTACTTAGACTACACTGGCATTGTTGCTGAAGATCCAGTTCAGCTTGACATCTCTAGCTGCTTTTTCCTTGGAGATGCATATGTTCTTCTCAAATCAATAAATGGGGTTATAAAGGGAGTCAACATTCTCGATAACATGTTTTCCGGCACTAACAAGGGAATCAACATCGTTCAATTGGATCAGAAAAATGGCCCTTTCAAGCAGATTGATCAAGTTGTCATTGATCAAAACAACGTAAATGGCATGAACCTTAAGTCCACAGTTGCAAGAGGAAAAACACAAGGAAACGGAACCTCTTGGACATTGGATTTCAATCCAATTCTTTTATTCCCCAACTTTGTGAAGTTTGTCCAATACACATTCAGCACCAGTGGCAACTCTTTCCCTACCCATGCTCTTCGAAACATCTCAAACAACAAAGTCTTGATTGAATCTGATGTTCCCGTTCACGCAAGTGTTTTTGCACTGGTGGATCAAGGAAAGTCACACACTTTTTCAAGTTAGAGACACATAGTTTCACCTTTTACTTATGAATTCTTGCTTCAATTGTTGTGAATAGGCTGCAGGAGAGGTGATGTATTACTGTAGAAATCAACAAATTTGACTTCCACAAGAAAGCAAGTGATTCAAATGTAGAAGTTCATATAATCATGTATTCATTCAATGCAAGAGAACCTAAATTCTCATTATTGAAATATATATTTCAAAGTGTTGAAAATTGAATTACAAGGTCTATATGGTCATCAAGGACAGGGACAACATATTCTGTTCTTGACATGAAATGTCAAAATATCCGAGGAAATTAAATTACATATTGTGGTATAAACATTTGGCTCAGGGATTCGAGCTTCAAATTATGCAGTCATTTATACAAGCAAGACACAATTTTATACACACAAGACTCAATTTTATATACAAAAAATTATATAACAAAATAACATTATTTTATTAAAAATTTATTAACACACGTTAGATCTTCTTTATTTTAAAAAATAAACCACTAAATAACCCTACAAATTGTATACCCGGATTCTTGACTCAGAGAAGCACCGCAAAGCCACCAGAGGAAATTGTATTCTGATAACGTTCCTTTCTTTTCTCTGTGTCATTTGGCATCAATTTTTCCTTCTATAAAAAGTTAGGTAAGTAGAGATGATTTTCTTGGGCGGCTGTAAATTCTCTAGTGGTCGGGTTTCTAGATGGTCCAAATCTGGAAATAATTTATTTTTTCGCATGCTCAAAATTGCAATCAAACAGTCAAAAGCGATAAAGTCACAACACAAATTTGTATACTTCTTTTGGAAGTTATATTGCCGGCATGAGAGCCTCATCAATTAATACTAAAACTAGTTGGATAATCAATAATTCGAAAGAAGTTGCATCTCTGACATATACACAATTTGTGGTAGAGAATGTATACGTACACATGACTATACTTTCAATAATGATATGTAAAGAATAAGGTTTATAAAATTATTTTTATTTATTACTTTTTTGGTTCTCAAATAATTGTCATTTTTGAAAAAAAAAATTCATAATTATCTTTTATTTTGTGAAATTAAAATTTTATTTAATATATTTTTTTAATATACATTTATTATGCTACGAAAACATAATATTAATTATTTTCAATTTTCCAAATTAAATCTACACTTTTTAGTGAGAATAATTTAGTGTTTTTCTTTTAAAATTCTATAAATATTAATTTTTTAATATGCGAAATTTTTAAAAAATTATTATTATTTAAAAATAGATGAAATAATTTAAAACAACCAAATATATTAGTCCCCAAAGCATCCCATTATTGGAAGTATTTGTACTATACTTTTGCAAATCTAGGAAAGGTTTAAGTTCGTTTAAACCACAAAAGCGGATTCAAATTTTAGACCTTTACATAATAATGTTTCGGGTTAATTTAAAAAATACTTTTAAAGATAACATTTTTTACAATTTAATTTTTTTCTTTTTTTTTATCTTAGATACTCCTTACAAATATACAAAATTTTCAATATGACCCTTTCCATCCCTTTTCTGACAAAAGGGTGAAAAGTTCGTTGTTTGACTCCATGTTTTTTGTGATTTAGAAAACTTTGATATTTTGGTATTTTTCTTTTTTTTTTAATATTTTGTCTCACTTTCTCCTTCCTTAAAGTAGCTGGATGAAGAGGAAAGGAAGAGAGAGGAAAAAAGAAGCATTGATATTGAAAGCTTAACAACTTCATCTGTTTTAGGTGAACTTTGGTAACAAATTTAAGTCATCATCCATGCTGTTATAGCTGGTGGCCTTAACCAATTTCAAAAACCAAATAATATATGCATACAATGGATAAAAATGCATGTGGTAGAGTTATATGATGAGGGTGTTTTCTTGAGTCAAGATGAAGAATTCCCAGTAACTAACCATTTGATTTAGATAGAGTTGCTATATATGCCTATCAAATTGTGACTTGGGGAATAAGGGAATTTAGTTGAACCAAAGGTATAGTAGCTCAGCAGAAGGGAGAAAACCTAACAAAAAGCTACATAATGAGTTTTTTTTGCTGGTCAGAAAGTGCCAAAGATGAAGAACTTGTAAGTTATTGTACATCTCCTCTCTTCACAAACACAAGGTTTGTTTTTATTTGAAGATAGATTCAAATATTGGATCTTCTGACCTCCAAATTAAATATTTGATCATTCGTTTGCTAGATAGGAAATATAAATCATTAAATTTGCAAATGTGTCTTCTTCCAAAGAAAAAAGAGGTGGTATTTTTTTTTGGTGGGGGAAGTGTTTGATAATGTTTTGATGGAATTGCTTCAATTTAGCTCTTGACAATGTTCTCAACAAATTATATTTAAAAAGAATTCGAGAAAAAAGAGAAAGCTTTAAAAAAAAAAAAATGTGTCTTCAACAGTGAGGGGTTTATACCCCACCACGCCAACCCCCCCCACCCCCAACAAAAAAAAAACAAACAAACAAACGAACGAACGAACAATTGAGGAGGGCTTTATGAATTGAGTTACAACATTGGCTTCTCAGAGTTTGGTCCGGCGCTTTTGCATTAAGAGGCAGGCATTATTAACTTATAGAGAGATTCAAGACTCCCCCACCAAAGAAAAAGCTCAAGATTTGAGAAAATATGATTACGTGTAAAATTCTAACAATTTAATATTTAATTTATAAGAAAGTTATTACTTATGATGTATGTTTTAAGTTTAATATTGAATTAAATCATTTTTTTTTTCCTATCACTTGCCTCACTCCTTGTCTTCCCCCTTCCTCCCCCCACCCCCTTCCCTTCTGATTTTTTTTTTAATCATAATTTTAAAAGGGTAAGATTTTGTTATTCCGTTGAATTTAAATAAATATATTTTATTTTATTTAAAAAAGGAAGGACATGAGGGAAAAAAATGTGACTTTGAGGCCCAAGCAAAGCAGAGCTCGTTGACAAGAGTAGTACTGCTTACGGGATTGGAAAATTACCGAACTGATCTAAATAAACGGATCGAAAAGAATCATAATCATAAAAATCGTTGACTTTTGATTTTTTCCTAGTCAAACTGTCCTGAAATTTTTTATATAATATCCGTATCGAGAATCGTTTCAAATCATATGAAAATCGTTCCGAACCGTTTCGAATTGTACAGGATCGAAGAACTAAAATTAAAACCCAATATATATAGTTATGTAGACACACACACACACATATATATATATATATATATATATATATATATTAAAAAGAATGATAAGGGTGATTTTAATTATATATATAATATATAATATATTATATGTATATTATATTGTATATATAATATGTATATATAAATTATACAGTATAATATTATATAGTATATATAGATTATGTAAGTAGATTATAAATGTGATTCTAATTATATATATAATATATAATAAATTATATAATACATTTTACACACTCATGTATGTATGTATGTATGTATGTATGTATGTATGTATGTATGTATGTATGTGTGTAGATTATATAAATTAATATATAATAGATTGCATAGTATATTATATTATATATATATATATATATATATATAGTATGTATATATATATTATTATATAAAGTTTCATATAGGTTATTTTAGTTTTATTTTAGAATTTTATTTTATATTAAAATTTAAAAATTATTAATATGTATTTTTAAAATTTTTGGATAACATTATTTTTTGTAAAAATTGTTCAAAAATATCCGAAAAATGAATCGAAACCATCTTTGTTCTATTTGAATCAAATATCCGAATATCCGTCCTGAAATTAAAAATATCTGTCCTGTCCCATTCCAAAATTTTGATTCGAGATTGGTATTAAGAATATGAAAGAATCGAAATTTCGGAATGATACTGGAGATTTCTAAATCTATGAAGCGTCTTGAACCGTGAACACCCTTCAATAAGAGCATGAAAATACTAAATAATATGATACTCCCTCCATCCTAAAAAGAATGTCAAAATTTTCTATTTTTGTTGTACCAAAATACTTGTTAATTTTACAAATTAGGAATGCATTTATTACGTATATTCTCAATTTATCCCTTTTTCAATTACTCATTAAATATGTGTGTATTCCCAATCTAATTAATGAAGATTTACTTTTACTTAGGAATATAATAGTCATTTTCTATTATAATTATATAAGTTTTAATAATTTCTTAATCTGTGTGTCATTTGTTATATTGATATCCTTTTTAAGACGGAGGAAGTAATTAATAGATAGTCCCCGACCGTATTTTTTTTTTCTTTTTTTGTCTTTTTGCTGAGGAAACCACCTCGACCTTCCACCCACCTCTCTTCCTTCAAAAAGTTAATCCATCCTTTAGCATTCACAAAAATATTGTATACACGTTAAATATTACTATATACACATCTAATAATGCTAGAGTCAAGTTTAACATAAACACACCAACTTTAATAAAACATGTCATTCCAATGTTAATGGTCAATTAGTCTTGGTTTAATTCAAATTGCACACATGCTAAGGGAGGGAAGGTCTGAATAACATTTCTTCCCCTGCGGCTGGGCGTAGAATTTATTGGGCGAAAAGACAATACTTTTGCTTATTTGCTTTTGGGTTTTTTTTTCTTTCCTAATTTGTGGATTAAGTGTCTTGTCATATCACACTGGCCGCAGACTAGGAGGTGGCAATTTGCATGAAAATCTAATTGATATCCAAATACATCTATTATTAAATGGATATCAATTGTGAGCCCATGGTCCAGAGGCTCCACTGGGCCTTTCATTTTTTTGTGTTAATTAGCAATGGGTTCAGCCCTTATAGTTAGGGACTTAATTAATGGGGGGAAAATTAGGAGGACTTGATAGCAATTTTGTAACTCTCTGACTGATTAAACGTTCTGCCAGAACGTGGTTCTGATATTCATCGTTGTTCATCTGTCAGAGACAGTTCAGAGAGGGGAGAAAGGCCAAGAGGAGGAAGCCAAAGGAAGGGGAAGAGCTCGAGGCTTCGAATTTAGGTAATCCACATTCCCCTTAAGCTTTTATTGAGGTTTAATTGATGTCTAGGGTTCTTGATTTTACTATTTTGATTTGGGGAGAAATGGGGTGAATGATGTTCTGATGGGGATTGATTGGGATTGTAGATGTGGAAAAGGTTGGTGGTGATAAGGGTGATCTGTGAGTAGGATTTCGGGTAAGGATTCTGACTTAACTGTGTTTTGATTTTCAATTGATGGTTTGACTTTATGATCTTCTGTTTTTCAATCTGAAAGTTATGTTGGTATTCAATTGGATTGAGCATGTGAATAATTTGTTGTGATGTATGAGTTGTTTATGATCAAGTAAGACTATATGATATGTACTTTACTGTTCTTGTTCTGTACTGAATTTTGGTTGCTAAAATTCTGTTCTGTTCTGTCATATGTTTGGGGTTTGGTCTTGGTAGGGATGATCCCTTATGTTCTGTGTACTGGCCCTAGGCTTAGGGGATATAATACCTTACCCAATTTTGTGTACTAGCCCTCCTCCTAACGGGATAAAATAGTTAGGAGACTGATATCAATTAGCCAAAGCTTCTCCCTAAACACGTGTCATGAATTCTGGGTCTGTTCAATTGATTTGAAAAGTTGGAAATGGTGTAGTGAACTGTTATGGAAAAATGGTAGGGTAATGGTTGTGTTGTTCATTATTGGAGTGGTTGTGGATGTTGAGCCTTGTTCTGTTTCTTTGTGCATTTTGGCTTCTGATTCGTTCTGGTTTTATGTCATTTCTTTGGTCTCTGCTTTTCGTGCATTGTGCTCTGTTTTTTTTTGCGGATTTAGTTTGAACAGGCGCCTGTTATTCAGTCCAACAGGCGCCGGTTGACATAGCTAAACAGGCACCGGTTCATCTCAGAATCGGACCCCTTCCATTTTAGTAACAACAGGCGCTGTTTACTCTTCCTAACGGGCGCCGGTTGACTTTCTAATTCTGAATCTCTTCAGTTTGATCAAAGTTATCCTTGTTTGTTGTAATATTCCTTAGTGTGTGCTATAAGTGAGAAATATTTGAGCCTGAACCACAACCATATGTTACCCTAACTAAGTCCACTGCTACCACTGTTCTAAAGTTCAATGATTTGCGAAACTATATCTATGTAACTTGCTCAATCCCGGTTAAGTCATGATTCTTACTGAGCTAGTGAGCTCACACCTTACTTATCATTTCAGGTTCTCAGTTGAATGAGGAAGAATTAGACGGGTGGTTCGAGGAGGACCTAGAGTGACTAATTTGACGAGTTCATGTACCGTTCTCATTTATGGTCTACTTTATGACATTGGAGTTTTAGTACGTTTGAAGTTATTCCAAGAGATTGGTTAAATCGTTTTGCATTGTAACAGAATAATTATGAGTTTTGGCAATTTCAGTTATGACAGTTGAGTCTATTTTTTTTTGGTAATGTCTGTTCTGGTTCCGGGTTCGGTATCCCATTTCGGGATGCTGCCATGTCATCTCCCGGGTCCGAGGTGTGACATTTAGTGGTATCAGAGACATAGGTTATGACATCTCTAGACTTTAAACTGCAAGTGAAAAATAAGTCTGAAATTTCTTAAGTTGACGTGTGAGGGGGTTGATGGTTTAAGTAATGCCTAGGTTTCGAGACTGTTGTTTATTAAGCTTTTGATTGTTTCTTTCTTGTTTGATTTCTTTTATTTAGTTCTTGGTTGATTATGATATTCGAGATGGCACGTGGAGCTAGGAGAGCAACAAAGGAGGGTGCAGGAGACAGTGACCAAGACAGGGTTGCCACCAGGGCACGAGGCCAGTCCAGTAGAGCAGCACAGGGCTCGGGTTCGTCAGCTACGGTATCTGCACCGCGACAGGCTGATGGGGTACCACTTGGGGGAGTCCATTTGCCTCCATCGCCACCGTATATGCCACCGTCGCCTGCCTCAGTACCACCACCAGTTTTGATGCCGGCAGGAGTGCCTGCTTTTGTTCATTCAGCTATGCCGGGACCTAGCGCAGTGATAGATATGTCTGTAGCATGGGCTATGATGGCTCAGTTAATTCAGAGCCAACAGTCTCTCCAGCAGGAGCAGTTACGGTTAGAGGCAGAGCAGCAGAGCAGACAACAGAGGAATGACTCGGGGGCTCGATCCTTGTTCGAACGGATGAAGAGAATGGGGCTTCCGACATTTGATGGCATGGGCGGGCCAGATAGAGCAGAGGCATGGTTAGAGGAGCTAGAGCATTATTTTGAGACTTTGGAGGTGCCAGAGGAAGTCAAACTTAAGGTGGTTGTTCCCTTCTTAGTGGGGGAAGCACTGAATTGGTGGAAATGAGTTAAGCCAATTTACTACCAAAGAGAGGAGAGCTATGGCAGGGTCATCAGCACCAGCAGTATTGGGAGGTCGCACCATTAGTGCCTCAGGTTCCATAGCGCCTCAGTTCAACACGCTGTGGAATGCTTGCACCAACTGTGGCAGGAGATACCCAGGAGAGTGTAGGTGGGCATCAGGCAGTTGCTTCCGGTGTGGGAAGCAAGGACATAAGGTATATCAGTGCCCAGAGCCAGTGCCGGGGTCAGCTCAAGCGAATGTTGAGTCACAAAGGCCTAAGGCGGGAGAGCAGAAACAGAAACCCAATGCTCGGGTTTTCGCCCTGACTCATGATGAGGCCGAGACAGCAGATGATGTGGTCACAGGTACGATTCTGGTTAACTCTGTGCCAGCTTATGTGTTGTTTGACTGTGGTGCTTCGCACTCGTTTGTATCCCGTAGTTTTGCTAGAGTACTTAAAACCTCCCCAACCTTGTTAGAAAATGCTTATAGGGTGTTTGTCCCCAGTGGGAAGGTGTTGGTTTCTAATCTGTTGCATAGGGATTGTAAGGTAGAAATTGAGGGGGAGGAGTTAGGTGCTAATTTAATTTAGTTGAATATGGTGGACTTTGATGTCATCCTAGGTATGGATTGGTTAGCTAGGAATCATGCCTTAGTGGATTGTCGGGAGAAAATGGTCCAGTTCGCTTTGCGGGTAAATCAGTGTTTCACTTCCAGAGCAGAGGAAGAAAGTCCTGTAGAAGATCAATGCCAGTAATTTCAGCTATCAGAGCTCGCAAGAGTCTTCAGAAAGGATGCGAAGCTTATTTGGCTTATGTGGTGGATACTAAGAAAGAGGAACCATGCATTGAGGATATAGAAGTGGTAAAGGAGTTCAAGGATGTCTTCCCGGAGGATTTACCAAGCATACTACCAGCCAGGGAGGTAGACTTTGAGATCAACCTTGTACCAGGAGCTGAGCCTATCTCTAAGGCTCTATACCGGAGTTGAGAGAGTTGAAGACTCAATTACAGGAGTTATTGGACAAGAAGTTTATCCGCCCTAGTGTCTCTCCTTGGGGAGCGCCAATCTTGTTCGTTAAAAAGAAGGATGGTAGCATGAGGATGTGTATCGACTACCGGGAGCTGAACAAGATTACTGTGAAGAGCAAGTACCCTCTACTACGAATTGATGATTTATTTGATCAGTTGAAGGGGGCTAAGGTATTTTCAAAGATAGACTTGCGATCGGGGTATCATCAGTTGCGCATCAAGCCCGAGGACATCCCGAAAAGTGCCTTTAGGACACGATATGGGCATTATGAGTTCTTGGTCATGCCTTTTGGTTTGACTAAAGCCCCAGCAGCGTTCATGGAGTTGATGAACAGGGTCTTTAAAGAGGAGTTGGACAAATTTGTAGTCGTGTTCATTGACGACATCCTAGTGTACTCACCATCAAAAGAAGCTCATCGAGAGCATCTCAAGATTGTGTTGCAAAGGCTTCGCGAGCAGACAACTTTATGCAAAGTTCGATAAATGCCGGTTCCGGTTGAGGAGTGTAGCATTTACGGGTCATGTCATCTCGGAGGAAGGTGTTGCTTGTGGATCCTAAGAAAGTTGAGGCGATTGTGGATTGGCCTAGACCAACTACTGCTTCTGAGGTTAGGAGCTTCTTGGGATTGGCAGGTTATTACCGGAAGTTCGTGGAGGATTTCTCTAAGATAGCTACTCCACTAACCCAACTTACCCATAAGAGGACCCATTTCAAGTGGAGTGATACATGTGAGAAGAGCTTTCTGGAGTTGAAGAGGTTGTTGACTTCAGCTCCAGTTTTGGCACTACCTTCAGAGACTGGAGGATTCATCATTTTCAGTGATGCTTCGAAGAATGGACTTGGTTGCGTGTTGATGCAGAATGGAAAAGTTATAGCTTATGCATCTAGACAGTTGAAGCCATATGAGCAGAATTACCCGACTCACGACTTGGAGCTAGCTGCAGTGGTGTTTGTGCTAAAGATCTGGAGGCACTACTTATATGGGGAAACGTGTGAAGTCTTCACTGATCATCAAAGTTTGAAGTACCTGTTCACTCAGAAGGAGTTAAATATGAGGCAGAGACGATGGCTTGAACTGATTAAGGACTATGACCTGAAGATCAGTTATCACCCGGGAAAGGCAAACCGAGTTGCGGATGCTCTCAATAGGAAAGGAGCGGGAACATTGGCAACTTGTATCACTGAACAGCATCAGTTGATTTCTGAGTTTGAGAAGTTGGAATTGGAGGTTGTGCAACCTGCTTCGGGTTATCTGGCAGCTTTGATAGCTCAATCATCATTGGTGGAACGAATTAAGGAGGCACAACCCAAGAATGGTGAGTTAGGGAGGAAAATGGCAGCAGCACTCAGCGGAGCACAGCTGGAGTTTCAGGTTCACGAAGATGGCAGCTTGCGATTCCGGGGTAGATTATGTGTCCCAAGTGATGAGGTGCTGAGGATGGAGGTGCTTAGGGAGGCTCATAATACGAAACTCTCAATTCATCCTGGAGGGACTAAGATGTACCGAGATCTCAAGGGAAATTTTTGGTGGAGTAGAATGAAGCGGGACATAGCAGATTTTGTATCCAAGTGTCTAGTATGTCAGCAAGTTAAGGTTGAACATCAAAGACCTGCAGGATTGCTGAAGCCACTGGAGATTCCTATTTGGAAGTGGGAGCACATCACCATGGATTTTGTTACGGGTTTACCGAAATCAAAGACTGGGAAGGACACAGTATAGGTTGTAGTGGATCGGTTGACCAAGTCAGCTCACTTCTTACCTATGAAGTTGACAGCTTCGATGGAGGAGTTGGCACAGCTATATATGGATGCAATTGTTAGGTTGCATGGGGTGCCAGTAAGTATAGTATCGGACAGGGATACCCGATTTGTGTCACGGTTCTGGAAGAGTTTCCAAGAGGCCATGGGGACCACTGTCACCTTGAGTACTGCTTTTTGTCCTCAAACTGATGGTCAATCTGAGAGGACGATTCAGACCTTGGAAGACATGTTGCGCGCTTGTGTTCTGGACTTTAAAGGGAATTGGTTAGACAGCTTAACTTTGGTAGAGTTCTCCTACAACAACAGCTTTCAGTCTAGTATTGGTATGGCCCCTTATGAGGTGTTGTATGGAAGAAGATGTAGATCCCCGGTTTGTTGGGATGATGTGGGAGAAAGAAGGGTAACTGGACCCGAGTTAGTGCAGATAGCCTCAGAGAAAGTACAAGTTGTTCGTGAAAGATTGAAGGCAGCTTAAGATCGGCAAAAGAGTTGGGCTGATATTAAACGGAGACCTTTAGAATTTGAATGTGGAGACAATGTATATCTGAAGGTTTCACCAACCAAAGGAGTCATGCGGTTTGGCAAAAGTGGGAAGTTGAGTTCGAGGTATGTGGGACCATATGAGATTCTGGAAAGGGTTGGAGATCTAGCATACCGGTTAGCTTTGCCACCGGCACTATCTAGGCTGCACAATATGTTTCATGTGTCCCAGCTAAGGAAATCTGTTGCTGATCCGAGTCATGTGTTGGAAGCATCTCCTTTGCGAGTCCGTGAGGATCTGACTTACGAGGAGGTACCAATAAGGATCGTGGACAGGAAGATGCAAGTCTTGAGACGAAGAACTATACCATATGTGAAGGTGCAATGGTCAAATCACACGGAGCGGGAAGCCATTTGGGAGCTGGAAGAGAATACACGACGAAAATATCCTTCCTTGTTTGATGATTCAGGTGTGCAAGTTTCGAGGACAAAACTTTTTGTAAAGGGGTAAAATGTGAGCCCATGGTCCAGAAGCTCTACTAGGCCTTTCGTTTTTTTGTGTTAATTAGCAATGGGCTCAGCCCTTATAATTAGGGACTTAATTAATGGGGGAGAAATTAGGAGGACTTGATAGCGATTTTATAACTCTCTGATCGATTAAACGTTACGCGTAACGTGGTTCTGATATTCATCGTTGTTCATCTGTCAGAGACAGTTCAGAGAGGGGAGAAAGGCCAAGAGGAGGAGGCAAAGGAAGGGGAAGAGCTCGAGGCTTCGAATTTAGGTAATCCACGTTCCCCTTAAGCTTTTATTGAGGTTTAATTGATGTCTAGGGTTCTTGATTTTACTGTTCTGATTTGGGGGAAATGGGGTGAATGATGTTCTGATGGGGATTGATTGGGATTGTAGGTGTGGAAGAGGTTGGTGGTGATAAGGGTGATCTGTGAGTAGGATTCCGGGTAAGGATTCTGACTTAACTGTGTTTTGATTTTCAACTGATGGTTTGACTTTATGATCTTCTGTTTTTCAATCTGAAAATTATGTTGGTATTCAATTGGATTGAGCATGGGAATAATTTGTTGTGATGTATGAGTTGTTTATGATCAAGTAAGACTATATGATATGTACTTTACTGTTCTTGTTCTGTACTGAATTTTGGTTGCTAAAATTCTGTTCTGTTCTGTCATCTGTTTGGGGTTTGGTCTTGGTAGGGATGATCCCTTATGTTCTGTGTACTGGCCCTAGGCTTGGGGGATACAATACCTTGCCCAATTCTGTGTACTGGCCCTCCTCCTAACGGGATAAAATAGTTAGGAGACTGATATCAGTTAGCCAAAGCTTCTCCCCAAACACGTGTCATGAATTCTGGGTCTGTTCAATTGATTTGAAAAGTTGGAAATGGTGTAGTGAACTGTTATGGAAAAATGGTAGGGTAATGGTTGTGTTGTTCATTATTGGAGTGGTTGTGGATGTTGAGCCTTGTTCTGTTTCTTTGTGCATTTTGACCTCTGTTTTGTTCTGGTTTTATGTCATTTCTTTGGTCTCTGCTTTTCGTGCATTATGCTCTGTTTTTTTTGGCGGATTTAGTTTGAACAGGCGCCTGTTATTCAGTCCAACAGGCGCTGGTTGACATAGCTAAACAGGCATCGGTTCATCTCAGAATCGGACCCCTTCCGTTTTAGTAACAACATGCGTTGTTTACTCTTCCTAACGGGCGCCGGTTGACTTTCTAATTCTGAATCTCTTCAGTTTGATCAAAGTTACCCTTGTTTGTTGTAATATTTCTTAGTGTGTGCTATAAGTGAGAAATATTTGAGCCTGAACCACAACCATATGTTACCCTAACTAAGTCCACTGCTACCACTGTTCTAAAGTTCAATGATTTGCGAAACTATATCTATGTAACTTGCTCAATCCCGGTTAAGTCATGATTCTTACTGAGCTAGTGAGCTCACACCTTACTTATCATTTCAGGTTTTCAGTTGAACGAGGAAGAATTAGACAGGTGGTTCGAGGAGGACCTAGAGTGACTAATTTGACGAGTTCATGTAACGTTCTCATTTATGGTCTACTTTATGACATTGGAGTTTTAGTACGTTTGAAGTTATTCCAAGAGATTAGTTAAATCGTTTTGCATTGTAACAGAATAATTATGAGTTTTGGCAATTTCAGTTATAACAGTTGAGTCTATTTTTTTTTTGGTAATGTCTGTTCTGGTTCCGAGTTCGGTATCCCATTTCGGGATGCTTCCATGTCATCTCCCGGGTCTAGGGTGTGACATCAATGATTAAAACTAAATATGTGGACTTAACTGGATGTTAATTAAAACCCATAATTTTAATGGATTTAAATGAATATCCATTTATTCCATCCATATCAATTTTAAATATAAAAAACTTATTTAACTTTCACAATTTGAGGCATAAGTTCAATACCACCTAAGTCCCAGTTACTAACATCTTTAGTTAATTAAAAAAGTGATAGAATAAAATTTTCTTAGTAGATAATAATATGTAAATGAATGAATGTGGATAAATAAATATCCATCATCTATTTAAATCTATCCACATAAATCTATTTATTAAATGGATTAGATTTAACCCACATAAATCCACCCACATAAATCTATTTATTAAATGGATTAGATTTAACCCACATAAATCCACCCACATAAATCTATTTAGTTGGTCTAATATGTTTACTAATAAATACGAAAGTTCGAACATGAGGTAGTAGAGGGTGTCTTGATTTCCATCACTAGTACATTCCTTTTTATTCAGCAAAAAAAATGGATTAGATTTAAATAGATTGTATTCTTTTGAGTTCTAACCAAATCCAAATAGATATTCCTCTTGCTACCCCTATGGCAGATCCATATCGCAATTAGAAGTACTCATAGGTAACTATTTGGCAACCATTCTCTTCAAAATGCAACTAGAAATATTCACAAGCAACTATTTGATAATCACATATAGTATCAATTTCTTTTTCATAAGATTAGAGTCTTACATTTATCTTTTTCAAGATAGGATTGTAATATCTCATTTACTCTTCTTAAAGCATAAAGGTTAGCATTGATTTATAAATTCATATTTGAATCAACTCTTATATACTATTCAAATGTACTCTTAATTTTTTAAGCTATTAAATTTATCTTTTTTAAGATATAATTGATGTACCACATTCACTCTTCTTAAGGCACAATGGTTCGCATTAACAACTATTTTACTATGAATGGGTATTCCAAGTTTACATCAAATATGTAGGCCCAATTTTATACATCATTCAAACAACCTATCAATTTTCGCCTTTCCCACTCCTTAAGGCACAAACAAATGCTTTGGCATATACACGCCCAATTTTATATATAATTCAAACAACCTATCTATTTTCACCTCTCCCACCATAGATTTTAGAGGTAACTATGGATATCCTAAGTTTACCATTGGTACTTATATCCTTTTTTAAACATCATTAGGTGTTATACCCATTCCTATTGTAAGTTGTCAATGTGTACTTAACTCTATTCTAATATATCATTCACACACACTATTAATTTTTAACGTGAGATTAGGATATCACATGCCTTCCTTTATATGATTATATCACTTGCCATTGCTTCACTCCCTCTTAGGCACTGGTGATGATAATCTCCCTTTTCCATTGCTCACTATCTTTTCTTCATTGATGCTCACTCTCATCTCTTTCTTTCTCTTTCTTCGCTTGCTACAATTTTACCATTGCTTTATGCCTCTTCCTCACTACCACATACTCTCTTCTTCCATCCACGCCCCCCCTCCCCCAATCCACCATCCCTTATGCATCTCCTTCGTTCCTCACTTTTTCACCACCTCCACCACCATTTCCTATACACACCCGAACTAATCCCCCATTGGCACCCTTTTTCTCTAATCCTATTGCATTAGCACTTCGTTATTTTCTTTGTAAACTCTACGGCATGCTAAAGCCACCATCTTCTTGATAGAGAAAAACCATATCCAAATACACAAAATAACAGCAAAAATAAAACAAACCTATTTCTACCAAGGATCCTAACAAATTGGAATCAATCGATTTGGTTAAATATTTCATCTTTTTTGCTACATTTTGTTGATCATTCTAGTTGAGCTTTTTGAGCCGAATCACAAATAGGACCTCACAAATCCTACCTCTATAATGTCCACTTGAACCAATTCAGATTGATATATCAAATTGTAGTACTGGCTGAACTTTGAGGTTTCTTGCTCATAAATAGAGTTTTAGTTTTTCGGTTTAGGGTTTTTTTTTTTTTTCCTGAACTAAAAGGAGAGATGAGTTCCTCAAGAATTTGGAACTATTTTTTAAATTTTATTGCAATTTACCCCTATTAAGTTAAAGAATAATGGCATTTTAATATCACAAGTTATAAAAAAGGCGTTAGATGTCTATTGACTGTTAGTTAATAATGATATTGACTAATAGAAGTTGTTTTTGTAACAAAACATCTATTTTGTCTATACTAATTATAAAATATCCAAAATAACCCTTTGAGTTTATTGTAATTTACCCTCATTAAGTTGTGAATTGTGACACTTTAGTACCAAAATTTGTAAAAAAGACACTAGAGGCTCATTAATCGTTTGTCAATGACGGTATTAATTAACGAAAGTTACTTTTATAATAAAAAAATATATTTTAATCATACTAATTACAAGATACCAAAAAATTCTTTAGTGGAGGGATCTTAGCATATGAAGTATTTGTAAATCTATAGTACTTTCTATAATTTTTGGTATTAAAATATCATTATCAATTTAATAAGATCAAATATAACAAACATATAAACTAAAATTTTAATCAACTTCTTGAAATTATACATATCATACACAACTTTTCCATGACCTAAATACGATACAAATTCAAACATAATAGGCCTAAAATAAAATCACAAACTTGCATTAATATTTTTCTCACAAAAAAATTACCATATTTTCCTAGTCTTTGTTGTTTATTAGACTAGGGAAATATGATTTTTTTTTTTGGTGGCTTTTCTTTTTTCTTTTAATGAGGAAAATATTGGTACAATTTCGTAATTTTATTTTGGACATATGATATTTAAATTCGCATTGTGTTTAGATCTTGACAAAATTATATATAATATGTCTAGTTTCAGGAAGTTGACTGAAATTTTAGTTTATGTATATGTTACATTTTATCCTATTAAGTTAGGATAATGATATTTTAATATAAAAAATTATACAAAATACTACAGGTTTACAAACACTTCATGCGTAAAATTCCCTCCACTAAAAGATTTTTTGGGTATCTTGTAATTAGTATTGGTAAAATAGATATTTTATTTCAAAAGTAATTTATGTTTATCAATACCACTATTGACTAACGATCAATGGACATCTAATGTATTTTTTACAATTTGTGGTATTAAAGTGTTACAGTCTAAACTTAATGGAGGTAAATTGTAATAAATCCAATGGGTTATTTTAGATATCTTATAATTAATATGGGTAAAATAGGCATTTTATTATAAAAATAACTTCTATTAGTCAATAATGTCATTGACTAATGGTTAATTGACCTCTAGCGCCTTTTTTATAACTTGTAGTACTAAAATGTCACCACTCCCAACTTAATGCTGGGTAAATTGCAATAAACCCCAACTTTTTAATGTTTTTTTAAAGACTTCCAATGACCTATCCTTGATATCTTGGACTAAATCATAGATATAATGTTATTTGAAATCCTATTTCAAATCAGATTTAGATTCTATTTCTAAATCAGAATTTCAACTAAATTAGAATCCTACTATAACTCGAAAATCTCTCTTTTATGCATCCTAATTTGATTCTAAACCGAATTTAATTAATTGGATGACTCAAACTAATTTGGCTCAATTAATTAAAATACTTATACTAAGCCAAAAACACTCTTTGAAATCCAATCCAAATTTATCTTAAGAGTCTGACTCCATAGGTACTTGTGATGTTGGTCATAACAACTTTTTGTCACAAATAATGAGCAATGTCTTACAATACATCATTATTTTCAAATTACAAATAAATAGTGATTCGATATAATCGCTATAATGATTGAGTAATTGATCATTTTATCCTGATATATAGATTGAACACAAGTTATAGAATGTGTCACACTTACATTATTCAATCTATGTATACATTTTTTTATTTTCAAGTTGACTAATTAAAATGATATCGATAACCTATATCAATTCATTTGTTCATGACCATATAAATTAATCTTACTCAATCAAAGGAACCAAGATATCACTCATGTTCTATTGGAAGGAAAAAAATGCTATCTTGATCATACACATCATCTCTCATAGTCTGTAACATACCCAATCAGTACCTTCATTACCCATTCTATTACAAACAGTCAGCATTTGATACCATTAAAGTATATCACTGACTGTGTAGAAAATCTCACGTGATCTCAAGTCGAAGGACCATATATACTATGATGACTCTAAGATCACTTATGACTCTCATATAACGATCTATGTAGTATTTTCATGGTGAGTTGATCCAGTATATTGATTTTCTAATTATGTACTCATGTATTGATTTGATATTATATATCCAAAACAACTCTAATCATCAAAAGTACTATAGACCAATTTTAATGTATTATTATTATCCTAATTCATAATAGTACTTGATTAAGGATACTTTAAGAATAGTATCATAATCATTCTAGGTGTTATAAAATTATGGTAGTGTTAGAATAAAATCTACACACTACACACTAAGAAAATTCTAACTATTCTTTGCACAAGAATTTCTCTTCAAACTTCTCTCTTTCTTTCTCTCACAATTCTTTCTCTAATATTTCTTTCACTAATCTTTCTTTCACAAAATGATGGTGTATTACAAGTTTAGAGAATAGCTCTATTTATAGAGCTCTAATTAGTGGAATACATCATGGCATACATCATCTTCCACTAATCTCAATTAGTGATGTCTCCACTAAATGGTGGACATCCATAAAAATCTTCTATAATAATTCACATAAATCCATAATTAGTGGAGCCTCCACTAATTAATAAAGATTCCAATAATTCATAACACTCCCCCTTGGATGTCCATCCATTACATAAAGAATATGCCTCATTAAAACCTTACTAGATAAAAACCCAGTGGGAAAAAAAAATCTAGTGAAGGAAAAAGAGTACACTATTCTATATGTCTGTTTATTACTCCCCCTGATGAGATGATTCTTTTAAACCGACGCATACCGATTTTATATCTCAACTTTTCAAATATTGCAGTCAGTAAAGTCTTCGTGAAAATATCTGCGAGGTTGTCACATGACCGAATTTGTAGCACATCAATTTCACATTTCTTCTAGAATTCATGAGTAAAGAAGAATTTTGATGAAATATGTTTTGTCCGATCTCCTTTAATATATCCTCCTCGTAATTGGGTTATGCAAACTGCATTGTCTTCATAAAAATGAGTTGGAATATTTTTTATTGATGATAATCCACAACTTTCTCGGATATAATAAATCATGGATCTTAGCTATGCACATTCTCGACTTGTTTCATGAATGGCTATAATTTCAGTATGATTTGAAGAAGTAACTGTTATAGATTGTTTCGTAGAATGTCATGATATAGCAGTATTTCCACATATAAATAGATAGTCCGTTTGAGAACGTGCTTTATGTGGATCAGATAAATAACCAGCATCTGCATAACCTATCAATGTTGGACTGGTTTTATTTGAATAAAATAATCTGAGATCAATTGTACCTTGGAGATATCGAAGGACTTGTTTAATTCCATTCCAATGTCGTCGTGTTGGTGAAGAACTAAATCTTGCTAATAAATTGAGCAATATCAGGTCGTGTATTATTAGCAAGATACATCAATACACCAATTGCACTGAGATATGGTACTTCAGGACCAAGAAGTTCTTCAATATCTTCTTGAGGTTGAAAAGGACCGAACGATCATTGGAATACTCAATGTATGTGCTTTGTCCATGTCAAATCTTTTTAGAACTTTTGCTGTATATGTTGAATAAATGTTCTACTTGCCAAATGTTCAATTTGTAAACCAAGGCAAAGTATACTTTTACGACCATCCTTGATATCGAATAATCAATTGTTTCTTGGAGCTCTTCAAGAATTCCAATAAGATTAAAATCATCAACATATATAGCTAATATCACAAATTTAGAACCAGATTTCTTAATAAAAATGCATGGACATACTTGGTCATTTTAAATCTCGCTTTCAATCAATATTCACTAAGATAATTGAACCACATGCGCCCAGATGGCTTCAGGCCATGTAATGATTTCTGTAACTTGATGGAATAATTTTCACGAGGATAATGTTTATATGCTTCAAGCATATGAAATCCTTCGGGGATTTTCACGTAAATATCATTTTCTAAATTTCCATACAAGTAAGCAGTGACAACATCTAATAGGCGCATATCTATCTTTTCATGTACTGCCAAACTGATAAGATATCGGAGTGTAATAGCATCAACAACAGGAGAATAAGTTTCATCATAATCAATACCTGGTCTTTGTGAAAAACCTTGGGCTACTAATCGCGCTTTATATCGAACGATTTCACTCTTTTCATTGCGCTTTCGCACAAATATCCATTTGTAGCCAACAGGTTTTACACCTTCTGGTGTTCGGACTACAGGTCCAAAGACTTCACATTGTGTCAGTGCATTTAACTCCGATTGAATCGCATCTTTCCATTGCAACCAATCTTTTCTATGCCGACATTCATCAACTGATATTGGTTCAGGATCATCACTATCCTGTATAACATCAAGAGATATTATAAGCAAACATATGATCAATAATTGTTTCTATCCGATTCCAACTTCTACCGGAAGTGATATAATGGATAGAAATTTCAGTGTTACTTTCATTTATGTCTGGTTCTTTGTCATAAGTTTTCTCTTGATCTTTATCATTCTTTGCTTTAATATGATCATCTGGACCATTAATCCTCTCTTCTTTCGAGGATTTTTATCTTTAGAACCAAGAGGTCGGCCATGCTTCTGGCATGCTTTTGGCTCAGCAGCTATATGTAAAATCTTTGTTCTGTTGGAACTTCAATTAGAATAGGAGCATTTATAGCTGGCATATGCGATTTTGTTACTCTTCTACAGTCAACAAAAGCGTCTAGCATTTGATTTGCAATGCTTTACAAATGAATTATCTTTTGAACTTCAAGTTCACACGCGCTTGTATGCGGATCAAGATAATTTAATAATGTTATCCAATCACGATCTTTCTTGTACTGTTTCTGTGCTTCCCCTAATTTAGGGAATAATGATTTCACAAGAGAATAAGAAAAGAAATATAAGAAAATGATGACAAGCAGGAAATGCCAAGAAAAATATCTCCTTTTTTTTCACTCTTCCCGGTATCGACTTTTCCTCTTCCTCTCTTGTCTTTTCTTCTCCTCTGACCCTCTACCTACCATCTACCTCTTCTTCTTCCTCATATATATATATATATATATATATATATATATATATGTATCGATATATATCTCAGGTATCAGTCATTAGTAAATATCAAAAACAAAAATCACAAAGCAGATATGGAGACTCGTAATTCATTTGAGACATGGTCAAATTTTGACTCGGTTTCTGCAGCAGATGTTGATGTATTTTCCTTTCCAAACCAACCGCTTCTGCCTAATTCGAATACAGAAGATTTTGATATGTTTTCCTTTCCAAACCAACCGCTTCCTCCTAATTTCAGGTGAGATACCTTTGAGGGCTTCTATTTGTTTTTAGTATGCTTGATAATGAAATTAAACTCTCTTTTGGTTTGTTTTTGATATAAATCAGTGGAAGTTTTGAACATACTGCTTTGGACCAAGTTGATCTGCCCCTACAAGAGACTACTTTTGATACTGTTCCTCTTGATGCTGTTCCTTTGAATGAGGATATGCTTGTGCATGATCCTTTCTACTCTCTAATGGATTTTGAACAAAGCCAGAATATGTTTCCAGGTTATTATACATTTAAATATGGATTTTAAATGGTACTACCTTTACTGATATTATTTTCTTTTTCTAGGAGAAATAATGAGTGGTCTTGACAACGAAGTCGGAGTAAGTACTCATGAAATGCATAATATCGAAGTTCAAGATATTATTGCAGACAAAATTCCTGGGGAGAAGAAGATGATTAAGAGGCAGAGAGAGAAGAAGGGCAATAACTCCCAGACACTATCAAGAGAAACAATTTCGCAGTACTTTTACCTACCAATCAAGAGCGCAGCCAAAGAACTGAATATTGGCATAACCCGTCTCAAGAAAAGATGTAGGGAGTTAGGAATTCGTTGATGGCCTCACAGGAAATTGGTGAGCTTAGAGACCATAATCAAGAATGTTTAGGTTCTCTCTCATACATACTTATAATTTGCAAGTATGAAACTATGAAAGATTTATAAGTAAATAACCGATGATATCACTTCGATTTACAGGAGATGCAAAATAAAGAAGAAGGAAGACATATGGCTGAGAAAAAGTTGAAAGAAGCTATTGCGATACTGGAATGTGAAAAACAGTTGGTGGAAGAAAATCCTAATACGCAGTTAGAGGACCAAACACAAAAATTGAGACAAGCATGCTTCAAGGCCAAATATAATAAGAAATTTAATTATAATAAACTTATGGAGATCATAAAATCCCAAGACTCATTTCGCAGTAATTTTACGGCTAATTCTGCTGCTAGTCTCGATGCTGGCTCAAAGGGGAAAGAAAAGGAGGAGGATGTCGAAAAAGAGGAGTTGAAGTCCATAATTACTAATTGTTTGTCTTCCTCTAATGTAAATATTGAAAAAGAACAATTACAAATCTTCATCTTACATTTGTCAGCTCAATTACAAAAGAGCAACTATAAGCATGTATCCTCAAGTTCATATGAACACTAGTGATATGAATAAAATATGTGATGCTTATTATTAATGGAAATATCTTTTTCCCTTATTATCTTTTCTGTTCCACTTCAGGTGGCCAGTATTTCTCTGTGATAAGGAAAATATCGAGTGTGTCCATGACCATAACCACGGCCACTGCCACAACTACGACTATAATGATGGCTTCTGCTGGAGCCAACAACATTCATTTCTGGGAGTGCTGTTGAGCCAATTCATCTGGCTTCATGATTTCTCAATAATAACTCATGTTAAAGCTGTCAATTTTGGATACCATTTTTCTCGATATTGTTACTGTAGGATATGAAAAGTGGAGAATGTCTTCTCCAATATAACTTTATCAGTAACTTTTTCTCCGTAAAATTTTTAACTAAGATGTAGTTTTATACATCACGGAGTTCACGGTTTTACAATCTTGCAACTTCAGGTGCAACCATTCATACCGTGCAGTGGGTAGTACGACCATTTTCAGGTGGTCAAATCTTTCTTTTTATCCATATGGCATATGGATCTCATTTTTTTTAGCATTTAGATGCATTTCTGTATGACATATAAATTTTTTTTTTTCAGAAATATCAAGGGCTACAAATTCGAATTTAGCGAGATCAATAAATGCATACATGTCTTCTAGCTTTAATAACGGCAGAGACTCGTGCTGATAACGTGTTATAAAATTAGGGTAGTGTTAAAATAAAATCTACACACTACACACTAAGAAAATTCTAACTATTCTTTGCACAAGAATTGCTCTTCAAACTTCTCTCTTTCTTTCTCTCACAATTCTTTCTCTAATCTTTCTTTCACTAATCTTTCTTTCACAAAATGATGGTGTATTATAAGCTTAGAAAATAACTCTATTTATAGAGCTCTAATTAGTGGAATACATCATGGCATACATCATCTTCCACTAATCTCAATTAGTGATGTCTCCACTAAATGGTGGACATCCATAAAAATCTTCTATAATAATTCACATAAATCCATAATTAGTGGAGCCTCCACTAATTAATAAAGATTCCAATAATTCATAACACTAGGGACATTGATATGTATATTCTTGTTACGCAAATATAGATAAAACATAATAATAAAAATGTTTTTTTTAATTAAATATAACAGTAATATAAGCATGGTATACTCCAATACTTCCTACGAGATTGAACCTAAAAAGACCAATAATTTTAACTTCATTGATCAATCATTAATATGAATGATCCTCATGAAAAATAATTCATAACATTCTTCCTTAGGACAACTAATAAACGTAATTCTTCTTTGAGAATTCTCAATTAGATGAAGGTAGTTATCAACAAGTAAAAATGATGCAATTCCTATAACTTCAAGTAATTGCACAAATTCTGTTTGATGTAATTCGGAGATGGATCAAAGAAAATTTTGAATAAATCTTTTGAGTTCCTCTTCCATTTACATACAAAGAAAACTCAATATTCCAATACCACATCCACTCAACACCACCTTAAAAAAAATACCGAATTCAGTTCAAGAATCTATCTAAGTGGTCCTATAATGCAATTGACATTAAAAAAAATACCCCCAACCAAAAAAAAAAAAAAAACCAAAACAAACTCAGATAGAATTGACTAAAAAATGAAAATGACATCTTCCCCATGTTAACATGAAACGAATATAAGATACTATAGCAGATTGAACAGAGAAATGCATGATTTTTTTTTTCAATACTTAATTATCAGGTGATAATGCGAAAAATAGAGCCTCATATAACAATTGATTTCAATAGATTCTTTATTCATGTTCGGTTTAAACAATACAATGGGAAATTTTTTAAATAATTATTAAAAAAATAAAACTCATGATTCTAGTTAAGAATAACAATTCTCAACTATTCATTCTCTTGCTTTAAAATCTATAAACTCCAACCAAACATAAACAGTCATGTTTGGTTTATCAGTGCAATGAGAATTTTTTTTAAAAATAATTATTTGAAAGAGATAAAACTCATGATTTTAGTTAAGAATAACAATTCTCAACTAGTGGGTCTTTCGTTCTCTATCTGTAGGATCTATAAAATCCAACTAAACGTAAAACTAAACAACTCTAAATTCCTAAAACTAAACAACTGGTTAGTCAAATAAAGAATAATGCAGTACGTACATAGAAGTTAAAGTGGGGGAAAAAATCCTAATTCTAATAAAATATTATCGAAGCAATTGACTTTTTCTCTATCTTTCATTCCTAATCAAGTCAAATAAATTACTCGTTTACCTCTAAATCCTTTTCTCTTTTCTTCCGTATCTTTACTCCAACGAAATTTATCATATATCAGATTTCTTCTCCTCTCCATTCTACTCATTTTATTATAGAAAAGATGTTGAAACTTTATTGCTAATCCCTCCATTCTATTCCCATTCCTTTTCTTTCCTTTCTAAAAACAAATTCAAAAATTTAAAACGCAATCCTCTCTTCTCCTCTCCGTCTATTTCTCTCAATCCAAAGAATCTATAAAAGCTATTTCTCTTTTTTTCGTTTCTTTAAAGGAAAAAGTTCAAACTTTAGATGGAGGGTAATAATATTGGCAATGTAAATTTAAAATCTTAATAATAGATTTCAATCGAGGGCTAATTGGATTTAACCCACGGGAGTTTGAAGGTGGCTAAGCAGGTATCCACAGATTGGGACTGGATAGTCCATAATACAAAAAGAAAATTATATGGGCTGCAAATGACGGGACCGAAGACAAAGTTCCGTTGCCGGGACTCGAACCCGGGTCTCTCGGGTGAGAGCCGAGTATCCTAACCATCTAGACTACAACGGAAGATGCAAGTCTGCCTTCTAACCTTTACTTTAGTCTAAAATAAAAGAAAAGTTAGACCAACTCCCATCATAGTGAAACCTTTGGCGTTATCCATTTCGTATTATACTTTCAAGAAAATACAAATTTTTAATATATATAGTTTACAAAAATCAATTTTAAATAAATATTTTCCTTCTAAAAATACACTTTTTCTTTTAATTAAATACTCCACGCACTGAGAAGAAGCTTTTCCCTTTGAGAAGCAAAAGCATTACTTTATAAATTAACATCTCCAATACAACAGAAACACATGCCCCCCAAAAAATTTAAAAAAGAAAAAAAAAAAAAACAAGATGACATGTTGAAATAGATTCCCCAGCCACACCAGCATATAATTTTAAGTTCAAAGCAAATTTGACTCACAAATGCTTTGGGCAATTCCTCGTCTAATAACACAAGAAATGGAAGGTTTGCAAAATCTTGAAAGTTTATCATGAATCAACTAAATAGGGAGAGATTCCTTTGGTGACCTCATATATCTCTAGTAATGCAGAGACATATATTAATATAACTTACCTTTACAAGAATGTGATTACAGTTACTGTAATGGTTATTTTTATTTTGTTTTTAATATTTCAATAAATAATATAAGATTCAATTACGTGTATTATTACCAATTTAAAAGTTATATATAATAGTTGTCAGTATATAATAATAATGCACTCTAAATACAAGTACATAAGAAAAAAATCAACACATATTTTCTTGATTTATTACATAATCTTGAAAAAGAAAAAGTAATAAGTGATATGATAATTATTAATTGACTAACTATAGAAAGGCAAACTTGTTATAAAATTAGGGTAGTGTTAGAATAAAATCTACATACTACACACTAAGAAAATTCTAACTATTCTTTGCACAAAAATTTCTCTTCAAACTTCTCTCTTTCTTTCTCTCACAATTCTTTCCCTAATCTTTCTTTCACTAATCTTTCTTTCACAAATGATGGTGTATTACAAACTTAAAGCATAGCTCTATTTATAGAACTCTAATTAGTGGAATACATCATGGCATACATCATCTTCAACTAATCTCAATTAGTGGTATCTCCACTAAATGGTGGACATCCATAAAAATCTTCTAATAATTCACATAAATCCATAATTAGTGGAGTCTCCGCTAATTAATGGAAATTCCAATAATTCATAACACTCCCCCTTAGATGTTCATCCATACATAAAGAATATGCCTCGTTAAAACCTTACAAGATAAAAACCCAGTGGGAAAAAAAATCTAGTGAAGGAAAAAGAGTACGCTATTCTATATGTCTGTTTATTACTCCCCCTGATGAGATGATTCCTTTAAATCTTTAAACCGACGCATACCGATTTTATATCTCAACTTCTCAAATGTTGCAGTCGGTAAAGTCTTCGTGAAAATATCTGCGAGGTTATCACATGACCGAATTTGTAGCACATCAATTTCACATTTCTTCTGGAGTTCATGAGTAAAGAAGAATTTTGGTGAAATATGTTTTGTCCGATCTCCTTTAATATATCCTCCTCGTAATTGAGCTATGCAAGCTGCATTGTCTTCATAAAGAGGAGTTGAAATACCTTTGATTGATGATAATCCACAACTTTCTCGGATATAATGAATCATGGATCTTAGCCATACACATTCTCGATTTGCTTCATGAATGGCTATAATTTCAGCATGATTTGAAGAAGTAGCTGCTATAGATTGTTTCGTAGAACGCCATAATATAGCAATATTTCCACATGTAAATAGATAGCCCGTTTGAGAACGTGCTTTATGTGGATCAGATAAATAACCAGTATCTGCATAACCTATCAATGTTGGACTGGTTTTATTTGAATAAAATAATCTGAGATCAATTGTACCTTGGAGATATCGAAGGACTTGTTTAATTCCATTCCAATGTCGTCGTGTTGGTGAAGAACTAAATCTTGCTAATAAATTGATAGCAAAAGTAATATCAGATCGTGTATTATTAGCAAGATACATCAATGCACCAATTGCACTGAGATATGGTACTTCAGGACCAAGAAGTTCTTCACCATTTTCTTGAGGTCGGAAAGGATCTTTATCTACATTTAATGATCGGACGATCATTGGAATACTCAATGGATGTGCTTTGTCCATGTAAAATCTTTTTAGTACTTTTGCTGTATATGTTGATTGATGAATAAATGTTCCACTCTCCACATGTTCAATTTGTAAACCAAGACAAAATTTGGTTTTACCAAAATCCTTGATTTCGAATTCTCTTTTTAAATAATCAATTGTTTCTTGGAGCTCTTCAGGAGTTCCAATAAAATTAATATCATCAACATATATAGCTAATATCACAAATTTAGAACCAGATTTCTTAATAAAAACGCATGGACATACCTGGTCATTTTTAAATCCCGCTTTCAATAAATATTCACTAAGACGTGTGAACCACATGCACCCAGATTGCTTCAGGCCATATAATGATTTCTGCAACTTGATGGAGTAATTTTCACGAAGATAATGTTTATATGCTTCAGGCATATGAAATCCTTCGGGGATTTTCATGTAAACATCATTTTCTAAATTTCCATACAAGTAAACAGTGACAACATCTAATAGACGCATATCTATCTTTTCATATACTGCCAAACTGATAAGATATCGGAGTGTAATAGCATCAACAACAGGAGAATAAGTTTCATCATAATCAATACCTGGTCTTTGTGAAAAACCTTGGGCTACTAATCGCGCTTTATATCGAAGATTTCACTCTTTTCATTGCGTTTTCGCACAAATATCCATTTGTAGCCAACAGGTTTTACACATTCTAGTGTTCGGACTGCAAGTCCGAAGACTTCACGTTTTGTCAGTGCATTTAACTCCGATTGAATTGCATCTTTCCATTGCAGCCAATCTTTTCTATGCCGACATTCATCAACTGATATTGGTTCAGGATCATCATTATCCTGTGTAACATCAAGAGATATATTGTATGTAAATATATTATCAATAACAGTTTCTATCCGATTCCAACTTCTACCGGAAGTGGTATAATTGATAGAAATTTCAGTGTTACTTTTATCAACTTCTGGTTCTTTGTCATCAGTTCCCTCTTGGTCTTTATCATTCTTTTCTTCAATATGATCTTCTGGATCAGTTAATCCTCTTTTCTTTCGAGGATTTTTATCTTTAGAACCAAGAGGTCGGCCACGCTTCTAGCGTGTTTTTGACTCAACGACTATAGGTATAATATTTTGTTCTGCTTGGAACTTCAATTTGAATAGGAGTATTTATAGGTCGGAATATGCGATTTTGTAATTCTTCCGGAGTCAACAAAAGCGTCGGCATTTGATTTGCAATGCTTTGCAAATGAATTATCTTTTGAACTTCAAGTTCACATGCGCTTGTGCGCGGATCAAGATAATTTAATGATGTTGTCCAAGTAAGATCCTTTTTATACTGTTTTGGTTCTCCCCCTAATTTAGGGAACAATGATTCATCAAAATGACAATCAGCAAATCTTGCTGTGAATACATCTCCTGTCAGGGGTTCAACATACCTGATAATAGAGAGAGAATCATATCCAACGTAGATCCCCTTTCTTCTTTGAGGATCCATCTTTGTACGTTGGTTTGGTGCAATTGGAACATATACAGCACACCCAAAAATTCTTAAATGAGCTATATTTGGCTCGGAACCAAAAGCCAATTGTAAGGGAGAAAATTTGTGATAACTTATTGGCCTTAGGCGTATAAGTGCTGTAGCATGCAAAATAGCATGTCCCCAAGCAGTTGTCGGGAGATTTGTTCTCATTAATAACGGTCTAGCAATTAATTGTAACCGTTTAATGAATGATTTAGCTAGACCATTCTGAGTATGAACATGAGCTACTGGATGTTCAATAGTAATATCAATTGACAGGCAATAAGCATCAAAAGCTTGGGAGGAATATTCTCCAGCATTATCTAGACGGATTCTTTTGATCGGATAATTTGAAAATTGTACTCTTAAGCGAATTATTTGGGCAAGCAATCTCGCGAACGCCAGGTTGCGAGTTGATAATAAACTAACATGCGACCATCAGGTCGATGCATCAATTAAAATTATAAAGTATCTGAATTGCCCACATGGTGGATTAATTGGTCCACATATATCACCATGAATTCTTTCTAAAAATACTGGAGACTCAAACTCCACTTTTGTTGGAGATGGTTTAATAATCAATTTCCCTTGAGATCATGCAGCACATGAAAATTTATCAGATGTCAAAATCCTTTAACTTTTCAAAGGATGACCATGCGTATTTTCAATTATTCTTTGCATCATAATAGCTCCTGGATGACCCAAACGGTCATGCCAAATGATAAATGTAACGAGGATCAGTAAATTTCGATTTACTTGAATGATGCATTTCAATTGCATGGATTTTTGTGCTATATAGGCCGGAAGAAAGAGATGGTAGCTTTTCTAATAAAGATTTCTTACTCGACATTATTTGAGTAATACGAGAGATACTCAAAACTATTTTCTTCCATTGTTTCAATGTGATATCCATTTCGGCGAATATCTTTAAAGCTTAATAAATTTCTTCGAGATTTTGAAGAAAATAATGCTTTAGGAATAACAACATTTGTTCCTCCGGGTAATACAATATTAGCTCTTCCAGAGCCTTCAATCAACTTTACACTACCACCTATAGTATTAACATTTGTTTCTCCCATCTGCAGGTAAGAGAAATATTTTTTATCTTTCAATATGGTGTGTGTTGTACCACTATCAATTAGGCATATATCTTCAATGCCATTTGTGTATCCAGTAAGCGGAATAATAACCATCTGGGCATAACAAAATATTTATAAATGTAAATACTCAAATAATAAAAACCTTAAACGATAAGTACTATTGCAATGCCAAAAATATAAAATATAAAAGAAACATATTAAAAGTAAACTTTTAATTATTTTGAACACTTCCATCACCAATCAAATGCTCAATTACAAAAGAGCAACTATAAGCATGTATCCTCAAGTTCATATGAACACTAGTGATATGAATAAAAGATGTGATGCTTATTATTAATAGAAATATCTTTTTCCCTTATTATCTTTTCTGTTCCACTTCAGGTGGCCAGTATTTCTCTGTGATAAGGAAAATATCGAGTGTGTCAATGACCATAACCACGGCCACTGCCACAACTACGACTATAACGATGGCTTCTGCTGGAGCCAACATCATTCACTTCAGGAGTCGTTGTTGAGCCGATTCATCCAGCTTCATGATTTCTCAATAATAACTCATGTTAAAGCTGTCAATTTTGGATACTATTTTTCTCGATATTGTTACTGTAGAACATGAAAAGTGGAGAATGTCTTCTCTAATATAACTTCATCAGTAACTTTTTCTCCGTAAAATTTTTAACTAAGATGTAGTTTTATACATCACGGAGTTCACGATTTTACAATCTTGCAACTTCAGGTGTAACCATTCATACCGTGCAGTGGGTAGTACGACCATCTTCCGGTGGTCAAATCTTTCTTTCAAATTAGTTCACAAAATAAGTGGATTTTTCACGGTAAGGTATTCAACCTTTAAGTCATCATGAAGATGATGACGGAGAAAAATCATAGCTTTAGCATTATTTTGTGATGATGATGGATTTCCTTCTACAATGGTATCTTCTAGACCCATTGCAGCTAAATGCATTTCAGCATCTAATATCCAAGATAAATAGTTTTTCCCAGTAATATCAAGAGTTGCGAACTCGAGTTTGGTAAGATTTGCCATGTGGATACAAAATCAAATAGAAAAAGTACTTACCTTCCTCTTTTGTTCAAGAACACTTCAATAGTACCACCGTGATTATAACCTTCAAGATTTCGGTAGAGTCTCGTCGTCGATAATGTGTTATAAAATTAGGGTAGTGTTAGAATAAAATCTACACACTACACACTAAGAAAATTCTAACTATTCTTTGCACAAAAATTTCTCTTCAAACTTCTCTCTTTCTTTCTCTAATATTTCTTTCACTAATCTTTCTTTCACAAAATGATGGTATATTACAAGCTTAGAGCATAGCTCTATTTATAGCACTCTAATTAGTGGAATACATACATCATCTTCAACTAACTTCAACTAATCTCAATTAGTAGTGTCTCCACTAAATAGTGGACATCCATAAAAATCTTTTAATAATTCACATAAATCCATAATTAGTGGAACCTCCGCTAATTAATGGAGATTCCAATAATTCATAACAAAACTTTATTTTTGATAGATAATAAGGTGGACATTGTTTCTTTATTCTTATTGAGAGGCCAAAACAAGTAGAATAATAAAAAGGACCGATATTTGTCTTTTTCATAGAGTCAAAGTAAAATTTTAAGCATGATTTGATTAGAGTTAAATATATATATATATATATATGTATATATATATATATATACATATATATATATATAAAATAAGAATTACAGAAGCGTCCTGTTATGACATCTAGTACTCTTCTGCACTGATGCGTGACACTGTGAATTTAAAATTTTTAAAAAATTTTTTTTATTAGTGAAAATTTTTTAATTTTTTTTAATATTAAATAAAATAAAATTAATCAGAATTTTCTGAATATTCAATGAATTCAGATCTTTGAATTCAGATCTTTGAAGACATTAAAATCACAAATCCTCTCACTCAGATTATATAGATTGGCAAATGGCTCGCGGTATACGTATGCCCCACCATAACCTCTCCAATTTGGCTTCCTATATGAGAGTGAAGTGATGGCTGGCGCTCGGTGGTGAACTCCTCTTCACTCTTCACCCTTCATATTGGACAGCGTTTTGCCAGAACTGGGGTGTGAAGGGCGGACTCAAGAAGAAGTAATGGAGATGGAAAATGGATCCTCGAAAAAAATGGTGTTTTAAAGGTAATGATGCCCTGGTGAAGTCCTCTGCGATAACATCTGGTATCCTTCTTCGATTGCATTATCATCCTCGACAACCTTAGCAGTCAAGTATGGTCTCGGAAAGTCATTCACATCAAAAGTTTGCTCCATCATCTTCTCGATGTCAGCTTTCTTCAAAATGGTCTGCTTGATAGGTGGGCGGTTACGCCGCTGGTCCCGAGAGAGAAGTACTTGATGTATTTGATGATTCTAGGCGTCTCTGAACAGCCTCAACAAGGGTATCTTCATCACACTCAAGTTCAAATGAGCATCCATTCTCAGCAATATGAATCAAAAGCTTGCCCATCTGAACAACCCCTCCTATGATATCCGAACTCATTGTCCCCTTATGTTAGTAAATGACTCTCCACCACAAAAACCAACGAGGTCTAGTTAATGTGGAAATCCGACCAGATACAGAACAATGGATTGCAACTTTTCCTAGAGATGCCCACAGAAAATGGTCAGATAGTTCCCAATACCACACCTTTAAGCTTCCACCGAAAAGCCAAACCCCTTATATACAATCCAGTACTAAAATAAGCCAAAAGAGCTCACATACCAAAATAACCCAGCGAAAATTTGGTAAAAAGAAAACCCTAAAATCCATGAATACGCCTTTTGAGAATCTTAATTATCCCAAGCGGCTACCGAAATCTGCCAAAATAGCAAAAAAATCCAACCCACCGACCACAAATTTCGGCCTAAGACTCAAAATTTACAACTGAGTCCTTCCGGAGACCCCTGTAAATCCCAAATTTTGAACGAAACAGCCAAATTATTGGAAGCCCAATACGAAATTCTTCGGCAAGAACCCAGTTTTTAACAGAAAAAACCCGAACTTCATCATCCACGGAAAAGCTTAATTCTTCCCAAACCCCTAATCAAAATCAACAATTCCTGCAATCGCGCAACAAAAATGGCATCCAATAAAAACCCAGAAACCAAACCCAAATAAAAACCCCAATCCAATCTGTTAAGGGAAAAAAAAACACATCTTTTAGCACTATCAGAGGAAAAAAAACATGAGAACAAAAAACAATTACGTGAAGAAAGAAAACAGCCAGAGAGGGAGAAATAGTAAAGATTTTCCGAGAAAGAGTTAAACACGAAAAGCTACCCGTTTTCTTATCTTGGCAAAAGACGCGGTACTCGGTGGCCTTTGGTACTGCCAATTGGTACTCCGGGGAGGCGCACGGGCCTGTGATCTCCCATGGCTTCTTGATGTAGCGAGTTATTGATTGAAGAAACGATTTTGTGGCAGAGGCCATCAGGATTGTGAGGTACAGAGAGTTGCAGATAGGTCAGAGGAATTCTGATGTCGCCAAAGGAGAGTCGAAGCCGGAAGAAAATAACGGTGTCGCAGGGGAAAAGGGTTATAGAGAGTGGTTGAGATTATAACGCTTTCTGTGCTTTTTTTTTTTTTTTAAAGTAAAATGGAAAAGTGTAATAAATATTTTTTTAATTCCTTCAAAATATAAAAAATTTAAGAAGGGTCAAGATTACCTAGAATAAAAAAATCCAATTAAATTGAAATGAATATAATGTACGAATAAATAAATTTAAATTTATATAATTAATAAAATCTTTATATACATTTTATATTTACTTTAACTTTATCTCTAACTTTAAAATATTAATATTGTATTCCTCTTTTGAATTAATTTATAATTTCCAATTAAAACAATTTAAGATTTATGATTTGTTTAATAAAATTAAAATTGAAAATTAAAATTAAAATATTTAATCACTGAATTTTGAATTTTAAAATGTTAAGTATGAATATAAAGTTTAAATTAATTATAATTTATTTTTATACTATATTTTATTATAATATATATTAAATATAAAATAATATTAATAATTAAATGAGTATTTTATTTAAAATTTATTTAAAAAATTAGTATATATTTAAATAATTAATTGATAATAAAACTATTTTATTAATCACACTTTAATTAATTAAATTTTATTTATCATCAAATGTATTTAATAAAATATATAATTAATTAATTAATTATTTTAAATATTTAATTAAATTATCACACACTGGTAATGGAGGGAGAAGAGAGATTCTCAATAAATCAATTTTTGACATCTTTATTTAATTTTTCTTTTTTGGAGTTGAACCACTTATATTAGCTATTAATATTCTATCATTGGATCTATTTTTATGGGACAAAAAAACCACCTCATTTTATAGCCATCTCATTAACACTAAGAATCGTTTTTAAAATCAAAGAAAATTTAATTAAGAAGTTTTTGATTTTTTGTGCTTTTTTTTTGTTTAACTATTATTTACTTTCTCTATTTAAATTCCTAAAATACTCTTGACAATTACATTCATTTGATTTATTTGAATTCATTAAACTAATCATTATGCTAACCTTTGTGAACCTCCTAGAATTATGTTCTTTTTAATTTTTAATTTTTCATCTTTTTAAGAATTCTAAAAGTATTATTCTATATATATACACTTCATCCTTTCAAAAATTTGAAGGTTTTTTTTTTTAAATATCATTGTTATTTGAATTGATTTTTTTAAATTAGAGTTATCTGAATTTTTTATTCTTTTAAATATTAAAATTATCTCCTTATCTAAATTATTTTTGAATGCAAGAAAATTGAAAAAATTATTGAAACTATTCCATGCCACGCACGGACACCAACTAGTATGAAAGTAAATCACGATTAATACCACTCCCTTCTACACCAGAATTTATTCTCTCTCAAATACATTATTACTTTGGATGGAAAAAATATTTCTTCAAAAGAGGAAAAACAAAACATTAATTACAAAATTAACCTTTTAAGATGCTAAGATGTTCTTTGTGTTGTTGCCACAGATAATCAATGAAATGTTATGTTTTTTTTTTTTCACAAAAAAAAAAAAAAAGACGGGTGCACCTTCTGGGTGGGGATGTTTGATTAATATAAACCGAGTTGGTCCGGATTCAGAAACTTTCCTTGCATTAAGTTATATTAATGGCGGATTCATGCCATTTTATTCGTATAGCTTCTGTGGTATGGTTGGAAAATGTATTATACTCCCTCTATTTTTTAATATTTATAATTTCTGAATATTTTTTACATATAATTATCTATCATTTTGTGAAATAAAAATATATTTATTTGTTAATTATACCATTTTTATTTATTACTGTAATAAATTATAATATTAATTATTTTCATTTGAAAAGTAACTATTACAATTTCAAATAAGAATTATTTAAATTTTTTTCTCTTGAATATATATATATATATATATATATATATTTGTCTGACTTTTTTTTTAATATATGTGAATTCTCCAAAAGTGATTGTAATTAGAGAACAAACAAGATCTTTCACAGACTTGTTTGATAAAATTAAAAAATTAAAAAAAATGAAGACTAAATTTTAAATATTTAAATATTAAATTAATTAATTTTAAGTGTTTAATTAAGTTATTAAACAAGTCCTTATATAATATCTTATTACTTGCAATATAGGCTTAGTTAGTATTTAATTGGTAAAGGATAATATTACCATCAAAATAAAAGGTAGTCCTCCGAGGGAAAATCATTTTTAGCAAAGAATTTTTCTAGCACATTATGTATGAATATCAAAATTAATTAAAATCGACATTTTCCGGTAACATTACCTCTTTTTCCTAAATAGCGGATATTCTAAATCTTGAGGTCATAAAGAGCAGATATATTATAAGAGAAGGTTGCAAAATGTAATTTATCCTTCGAAAATTAATTAAGAGCAACAAAGATGAACAAAATAAGGGAAAAATTCACTTTACCATCTCAATGTAGGGATTCGGCCATGTGAGAGCATACACGTAGTGGAAAAAAAAATCGAAATCCCTCCCAAAGATCATATGTTTGTCGATTATAACAGGGAAGAAAGCAAATAACGAGATTTACCTATTGTAGTCTTAGTGCAAAAATTTTCTTTGATTCCGAACTATTGTGATCACGATTGCAGAATCCACATAGCACACAACTCTTTGTGTCTGTGATTAGTTGCTCATGGCGGCCACTAAAGTCTAAGTGAGGATTGCCTCTAACAGTCTCCACATGAGGGACTCAAGGAAAACAAAGAAAACTCTTTGCTAGAAGAATCTTTTGCGACTAGGGTTTTTTTCTCTGTGTAGGAGAGAGAGAGAGAGAGAGAGAGAGAGAGAGAGAGAGAGAGAGAGAGAGAGAGAGAGAGAGAGAGAGAGAGAGCAAAGTTACCCGTGTGTTTTGTGTTTTTCATCTAATTAAAAGTTGAGAGAACATTACAAAGTAATCCCTGAAAAAAACACGTTTCTATAAATTCTAATCCAATTAGAATTCACTAATTGCAATTTGAAAATTATAAGTTTTAACTATTGCAATTTAGTCCAAATTTATAACTAATTATAACTTGACCACAATAACTTTTTCTTCTCACAATTAATCCCATAATATTATCAAACAACATCTTGAGTACTTAATCCTCTATTATGTGTGACTTATTAGGTTTTCCAATCTATTGGCAGTGAATATGAATTAATCTAAATATATTTGAGATTAATAATTCTTAATAATTTAGAAATAACCTATAAATTCTAAATATGATTGGTTTATTAATTCATCAATTAATAAACCCATATTTAATAGGTTATGAGCGGTATCTAGCAACACATCATAATCATCCAAGAGTTCAGGAAATCAAGTGGCTTGACATAAACCATTCAATAACAAACTACAGTGCAATAAATTCCTTTCACCATACAATATCTCATTCGGTTTGGAGTACGAAATTAGTGCCAACTCCCTTCAGAATATAAATTAATTCTGACCCAAATATAATAATACTTGTATCAGGAATCCACTACTCTACTTGTATATCAATTGGAACTATTTCCAATACACAATTACATTGACCAAAGATTTCACGAGTAGTAATTCCAACAAGTGGCTGTGAGATATTCGCCTCTACTATTAGGAGTGGTGAATCTTTTATTGACCATCTTAACTACTTTCACTTACCTCACATTATATCTAATATCCATTCATAGACGGCCCTCGATCTGGCTCCAGAGATTGGAATCAAAGTACAATATTCAGCAAATAAAGCATTATGGAGATCTTAAGTGTAAGGATACTTGCACGTTTGCTATAGCGAAATTCTATCATTGATACTACATAATTATCTATGTGATTATCTCATAGTCAGGTCATCCAATGTACTTATTCTATTAACAAGCATCCACATGTTAACTTTGAGTATCATAATACTCACAGATGTAAGAACCATCAAATCAGGAAGTCTAACACGTGCTAGTCTTAATACATTAATGATATCCTATCTCATTAATACTACGACTAGGAATTATTTAAGTATTAATACAATACAGTGTAGTAGGAATCTCATATTATGATATTTATCATGATTTCTTTAACACAGTGTTGTACTAGAGACTTTATCTAATAGTTATTTTACATGAAAGTAAAGAAGACAAACTGAAGATAAATAACGCCTTGTATTATAAAACAAATATGTCATATACAATTTATAAGTGATTGCCTCTAGGGCACAACACTAACACTCAAAAATAGTCAAAATCCCACATTACCATTTAAACTTCATTTTGAATCTAATTGCCATCTGAACTATGATTTTTTCCCACATTGCCATCCAAGCACCTCTAATCTTTAAATTAAGTTAATTAACATAGTAAATTAAATATAAAAAAGTGTAAATTTCTCACATAACCAACTTAAAAAATAAAAAGACTAAATTATCTATAAATTTAAATTTAAAAACATAAAAAATATAATATGATTGAACTAATTGAACTTAATTTAATCGAATTAATTTAGTCTTTTTATAATTTAAGTTAGTTAAATGAGAAATTTATAATGTTTTATATTTAATTTACCATATTAATTAATTTAATTTAAGGGTTAAAGATGCTTGGATGACAATGTAGGAAAAAATAATAGTTTAGATAGCAATTAGATTCAAAATAAAATTTAGGTGGCAATGTGATATTTTGACTATAGATAGGATGGCAAAGTGAATTTTTTCCATAAAATAATAAGTAAGTAAATATTTCTCTCTTCTCTTCTCCTTCTACCCTTCCTCTCTACCTCACACCAAACAAGAACTAGGTAAAAATAAATAAATAAATACATACATTTCAGAGAATAAATATTTTCCCCCATATCCCTTTCTTCCCTTTTCCTACACCTCTCCCCTTTCATAAACAAAACTGTTAAGGTCATTGTCAAGGTTGGTGTCAGACAAGCCTCTTTAATATGAATCCTTAACAATATTGAAGGTGTTTTTAGAAACCATTGAAGACTATTTTGATAATAGTTTGATGTGTTTTATTAAGATGAGTTAGATTATGAAACAAAAATCCCAAAAGAATTTCAGAGAATCTAAAATATATGTTAGAGAAAATATTGTAATGATTTTATTCATGAAGACATTAAATCTAAGTGTGATTAGAATTGCAAGATTTAGGAAGATACAAGGCGTTAGGTAGATTCCTAATTCAACATAGAAATTGTTAGCCCTACGGGCATTCTCCTATATTCTGACTTATGACAAACGTTGATGATGACTAATTTGTGTGATCTATATGTGATAGGACGTGTTTGATCTAAGTTCTTTCAAGACATGCAAATAAAATTGCTAAGCAGCTTGTAAACAAATGGAATCTAAAGAAGTGATTGATCAAGTACAATTTTAACTTAAGAGCTTGCATATCGTGAAGTTCTTGTAAAAGAACTTTATATTAGGAATCGTTATAAAGGTATTATTTGTAAATTCTTATGTCTTTTTACCTTATGATTCAATTTGTTTTTATCTTGAAGTACACAAATAAAATAATTTCAAAGAGTAAGTCTTCAAATGTTTGAATTAGGTAGTTTGGATGGATCTCTGCATCTAAAACTTCGTCCAATACTCTGTAACATTTTCAAAAAGTTTCTTCTTAAAAAAGTGCCATTTTAGACTCATCTTTTGGACAGACATCCTTCTACTTTGTGAATCCAAAACCTTGAAAATCCTGACAAAAAGTAACTAGCTATTGGGACTTCGGGTTTGGCTCCTATAAAAGCTTTCAGAACTTATTTTAAAGTAGATTTTTATACTATCTTTCTCAAAAACACTCTTACACTTTAAAATACAAAAATCTCCCATATCATTTGTATTTTAAAGTGAAATAAAATTATTCTAAAGGTAAAAGGTATTCATGCTCATTTGTTCACATTCTGCTGAAATCTGTAGCTATTTCTGTAATCTTTCTTTCAATTTAACTTGTATCAAGCTTGGGGAGGTAAAACTTAGTTAGGGTGAGACTTGATTGTTGTGATTAAAGAAGTTGGGTGTAAAACCAAATGTGGTGATCTTTTTGTGTAAGATTGATGTCACCTACCACAATTGATTTGGAAAAAGATTTTAGTGAGTGGTGGTGAAATCCTTACATAAGAACTTAAGGTAGTGGATGTAGATCATTAAGGATCGAAAAATTATAAATCCTTGAGCATTTTCATGTGCTATTTGCCTATATTTCTTTACTGCATTTTCACTGTCTTCAAATCTTAAATGCTATAAATATTTCTGTTGAAATTAGTAGGTTATTTATGAAATTTGCAATCTGAAGTAAATTTGTCCTTGTTCACTCAACTACCCATCTCTATTTCATACCATTTTCTTATCATTCTGTGTTTGATTTAAAAAGACCCATATTTGCATTCTTGAAGCTGCGAAACTTCTCTTCCATTTGGTTCGATTTTTAGTTTTTAAAGGTAGCACAAACTTTTGATTTGCATTTGTTTGCCAAAAACCTTATTCACCCCTTAAGATTTTTTAATTGGTATCAGAGCATTGGTCTACACTATTTCGGTTTAACAGCCGTGTAGAAAAGATCTATATGGCAATCGCATATGCTTTGCCTTATGTTGAAGGGTCTTCAACAAACAGACTTTCTTTGTTCAATGGAAGTAATTATACATTCTAAAAAAATAGAATGAAGATTTATGTTTGCTTAATCAATTTTGAGTTGTGGAATCTGATTGAACATGGACCATTTATCCTGTCAAAATTTGTTGATGGCAGAAAAGTATCTAAATAGAGTGATGAATATGACAATGAGGATATTTGAAAAATAACTGAATTTTAGGCAATGAATATATTGTGACGTGCCCTTGATGCTAATGAATATAACCGGGTTAGTGGTTGTGATTTAGCTCACGAAATGTGGAGATTACTTGAGATCACCCATGAGGGGACTAATCAAGTAAATGAATCGAAGTTAGGACTTTTCGTCCGAGACTATGAATTATTCACTATGAAGCCAAGTGAGAACATAACTGATATGTTCACTTGATTCACAAATATCATAAATGGTCTAAAAACCTATGGAAACATTTATTCTCTCAGTGAGCAAAATAAAAAACTGTTTGATACTTTGCCAAAAAGTTGGCAGCCAAAAACCTTGGTTATAGAGGAATCTAAAAACTTAAATAGCTTACCAACTGAAGAGCTAATCGACTCTCTCTTGACCTATGAAATGAAACTTAAAAAGTTTCAAGAGTATAAAGACGATGATAAAGGCAAAAGGGGTACTACCTTAAAAGTAGTTGATGAAGAATCTAACAGTGATCAAACCGATTGTAAGGATGGTACTGATTTGGACACAGAAGAGTTAGCCATGGTTGCCAGAAAGTTTAGAAAGATGTTTAAAAAGGGCCACTTCAAAAAGGGTAAGAAGCCTGTGAGAAAGAAAAGACAAACTTCTTCCTTCAAATCTCAATATTTTGAATGTAAAAGCATGAAGCATTTTATTGTTGACTATCCAGTAGCAAAAGAAAAGGAAGCTAAACAATTTAAAAAGAAGAAGGACATAAAGTTGAAGAAAGGAAAGGGATTGATCAGAATTTAGGATCCAGCTGAATTTGAGACTGAAGAGAGTTATGATTCTGAAAATGAAAAAGCTATTGCTTTATGGCTATAGAGGATAAGATAAATCCTACTTCTTCAAATTTGATATCCGATTTGCATGATTCTGATTGTGAAAATATGATGATCCTAGTAAATTGCTTTTTGACATGTTTTATGAACTTAAAAAGATGTTTAGAAGAAACAAAGAAATGAAGATGAAAATTAATTCCTTATTAGATGAAAATGCAAAGTTGAGAATAAAGTCTCACTTAAGTCATATATGTGATCAAATGTTGAAAAAAATATTATCATTATTTCCTTACATCATGTGTCTCTAGAAAATAAATGCCTACGTGACAAAATTTGTTTTCTTGAAATTATGGTTAGAAGTTTTGATGATTTGAAAAATAGAGTCGGTGATCTCACCACTTGCATTGAAAAGTTTACAAATGGCAAAAATAATTTGAAAAAATTACTTGGTGCACAACACATAGCTGGAAACCAAAATGGTCTAGGCTATAGGTATAATATCAAAGCTAAAAATTACAAATCTCACTTTGTAAAAGCTCCTTCATCATATAAGACATACAACTGTTGCACATATTGTGAAAAATCTGGACACAAAACATCTAAATATCATGTTAGGAAGAATGTGCAATCTGGTATAAAAATAGTTTGGAGGGTAAAAGGAACTATCACTAACCCCCGTGAATTTAAGAAGATATAGGTACCAAAAATCACTCTTCCATCATATGTAGAGGAATATTTATTGGACAATATGAGCTCCACAAAATGGTTTTTAGACAATGGATGCTCAAAGCACATGACTAAAAATGCTGGATTGCTTGAAAATATTCAAGTTACAAGCGATGAATTTGTCACATTTAGAGACAAAAAGAAATAAAAAATACTTAGCATAAGTAATATTGGTAAAAAATTTTCAAATATCATCAAACAAGTGCTATTAATTGATAAATTGAAGTATAATCTATTCAGTATCAGCCAACTATGTGATAATGGTTGCAAAATTGTGTTTGAAAAAGATTCTTACATTATCATTGATAGTTCCAACAATAAGACTATTTTTGTTGCTAACCGTATTGGAAATGTGTATGTACTATATCTTAATGATCTTATGGCTCATGATGTTAGATGCCTCTCTGTGAATGATGATAATAGCTATCTTTGGCATAGAAGGCTAGGTCATGTATCTATGGATTTGCTAAACAAATTATCATCAAAAGAACAAGCTAGAGGACTGCCTAAAATAAGATTTGATAGAAATCGGGTGTGTGATGCTTGCCAATTTGGAAAATAAATCAAAACCTCTTTTAAACCCAAGAAAATAATTTCAAAATCAAAACTTTTTAAGCTTATACACAAGGATTTGTTTGGACCAATGAGGACTAATAGTCTTGGTGGTAAGAGGCATGCTTATGTAATTGTGGATAATTTCTCAAGATTCACTTGAACTTTATTTCTTATTCAAAAAGATGAAGCCTTCTCTAAATTCTCAAAACTGCTCAAACGTGTTCAAAATTTCCTTAGTTGCAAACTAATTTCAATTTGGAGTGGCAATGGTAGAGAATTTCACAACTATGGCTTTACAAAATTCTGTGAGGAAAGTGGTATCTTACACAAAATTTCAGCTACAAAAACTCCTCAACAAAATGGTGTAGTTGAGAGGAAAAATAGAACTTTGCAAGAGATGGCTAGATCAATGCTTTGTAAAAACTCTCTTCCAAAATATTTTTAGGCTAAAGCTGTAAATACAGCTTGCTATATTATTGATCGTGTCATGTTAAGACCCTTTTTCAGAAAAATACCATTTGAGCTCATATTTGATAAAGTTCTATCTATTTCATACTTTAAAATTTTTGGATGTAAATGTTTTATACTCAATATTCGCGACAATATTGGAAAATTTGATAGAAAATCTGATGAGGCTATATTTCTTGAATATTCTCTAACAACAAGGCATATAGAGTGTAAAATAAAAGAACTTTATGTGTAGAAGAATCTGTACATATTGTGTTTGATGAATCAAACATATATTCTTCTAGAAATGATGATGATGATGTAGGAATTGCAAAAGAAAAGGGCAGTGAGCAGCACAAGGCTCCATCACTTGACATTTATGCCAAAAAAGAAAAAATAGAAAATCAACAAGCTGAAGAACACAATCAAAGGACTGAAGAGGCCACAGATCAAGATCTGCCAAGAGATTGGAAGTACAAAATTGTCTATCCAAAAGAACAGATCATTAGTGATCGCAGCTGTAGAGTTAAAACTAAACGGTACTTTATTGACAAATTTGCCTTACTTTCAAGCATTAAACCAAATTGCATTGATGTGGCATTGTATAATAATTTTTGGATTATGGCCATGCAAGCATAATTAAATCAATTTGAAAGAAATCAAGTTTAGAAACTTATTCCTAGACCACTTAATCATTCTGTAATTGATACCAAATGGGCTTTCAGAAACAAACTTGATGAGCATGGTATTGTTATTAGAAATACGTCCAGATTAGTTACCCAAGGATTCAATCAAGAAGAAGGCGTTGATTATGGTGAAACCTTTGCATCTATTGCTCGATTAGAGTCCATAAAAATACTGCTTGCATTTACTTCGTTCAGAGGCTTTATACTTTACCAAATGGATGTCAAAAGTACTTTTTTAAATGGTTTTATTGAATAAGAACTTTATGTTGAGCAGCCACCTGATTTTATTCATAAACGTTTTCTAAACCATGTCTTTAAACTCTTCAAAGCCCTTTATGGCTTAAAACAAGCTCTAAGAGCATGGTATGAAAGACTTAATGGTTTTCTTCTTTCAAAAGATTTTTTAAGAGGCTTAATTGATATCACATTATTTATCACAACTAAAAATTCTGATGATATTTTAATTGTGCAAATTTATATTGATGATATTATTTTTGGAGTTACTAATGATTCATTATCCATGATGTTTGCCAAGACAATGCAGTAAGAGTTTGAGATGAGCATTATGAGAGAACTAAATTTCTTTCTCGGCCTACAAATCAAACAAACCAAAGATGGGATATTCTTAAATCAAGCCAAGTATGATAAGGAATTGCTCAAAAGATTTGGGATGAATGAAGCAAAAGAAATAAGTATACCTATGAGCACATCATTAAAGTTTGATAAAGATGAAAAAGCTAAGAAAGTGGATAAATTGAGATATCAAGGTATGATCGGAAGTCTCTTTTATCTTACTGTTAGTCGATCAGATATTATATTCTCAATATATCTTTGTGCTATATTTCAATCATATCAAAAGGAATCTAGGGCTTGTGGTATTTTCGAATTAATTCATTTGATCTTATAGGATACACGGATTTCGGCTATGTCAGTTGCAAGATTGAAAGAAAAAGTACAAGCGGACACTGCCAATTTCTTGGACACTTTCTAGTCTCTTGTTATAGTAAAAAGCAAGCTTGTGTCTCCCTTTCAACAACCAAAGCTGAATACATTGCAACGGATAGTTATTGCGTGCAAATTTTGTGGATGAAAAACACCTTACTTGACTTTGATTTAAATTTTAATTGCATACCTATCCTATGTGATAATACTAGTGTTATCAAAACCAAGAATCATGTCCAGTATTCTAGAATTAAAACACATTGAAATTAAGCATCATTTTATTAGAGATTATGTGCTTAAGGGTGATGTGTGTATTAAATATATTCCAATTGATGAACAGTTTGCAGACATCTTCACTAAACCTCTGGCCGAAGATAGATTTATTCATCTGAGAAAAGGTTTGAGAATTATCAAGATTATATAACTAACAATTCTGCCAAGGATTTGTTTGTTCATTTTTTTTTCCAGAACTTTTGAAGATTCAACTTTTGGATAAAGCTTTTGGACGTAATATCTGAGAAACCTGAATCTAAAATCCTCTTGACAAAATATCTCTCATTCAGATTTTTGGACGAACAAATTTGGACTTAGTCTGAGTCCAACATAGCAGCAGCCCTAAATTGTGAAAAGCCATTTCTTTTAAAAAAAAAAATGCATGAGTCCAGAATCTATTTTTTTAATTTTCAAATGTCCGTGCATTTAAAAAATGATGATCCTATCTCTGTTGTAATCTTTTATTAAGTGTACTTTATTGTACTTATCTAGTCATGAACCTAGGAAATCACAAAAGTTACTTTTCTCTCTCCATGAAATCTGAAAACCGCCATTGGTCTCTCTGTTTCTCTCTCTCGCTTTGTATATTTATCCTCTCCATTGAAATAAAAATCTCTCATCTTTCTCTCGCTACTACTCTAGCAAAACTACCAAAATCAGACAAAGGAACTGAATAAAAGACGAAAGGGCAAGAAAAGCAAAACAGTGGCTAAGACAAAAGCTATTGCCGCCGCACAACTAGCCACCAAACAGAAAGGGACGAAATTTGCTGGTGAAGAAATAGTTTTGCAATCTGGCTCATCTACAAAGCTTCCTGTACAAGAAAGCTCTAAGACATAAGTATTTCATTTCCTTAATTCAAAATGTGAGTCTGAATTTAATGAATAGGTTATTAGAAATAGAACTGTAATCTTTGAACATCGGGTTAATACTGAGGTTTTTCTAAACTTTTCTAACATCTTAAATGTGTATGAGAATCTTGGATGGGGGGCTTTGCTGTTAGTAGAGGAAAAACTGTACGCCTCTCTAGTTTAGGAATTTTATGCAAACTTGAGACAAGAAAGACTTGAGGAAACTGGTGGAGGCTTTATGATTCAATGGTACACTTTTAAAGTAGGCGGTGTTAACATGGAGTTTGATCATAGAATGTTAAATTGAATTTTTTGAGTTAGAGATGGAGGAATCTAATTCTTTGAAATGAATAAATTTCCAGAAGAATCGGACCTATTTGACTTGGAAAGGTTTGAGGCAAGGTTTACTAGAGAGAAAACTTTTAAAAATTCAAATGACAAAAATTCAAAGTGGCTGAATGGTTTTAGTAGGATTCTGCACCATAGGGTGTCAACTATGGTTGCACCAAGCTTTGGGCAAAAGATATCCATGAGTATCAAGCAAATAATACTAATGCTGGCCTTGTCTGAAGGAAGACAAATCAGTTTTGGTTTTTTGGAAGTGAAGGTGATACTTCAATTGAGGAATACATCTCATAAGGCATTACCCTATGACAATCTCTTGACTAAAGTCTTTAGACATTTCAATGTAAATTTCAATACTTGTGCTCCTGGACATCTTAAGACGAATGTGTACAATATGGAATCATTCAAGAAAATGGGATTTGTACAAGTGAACAATGAATGGGTCTTGCTTAGGAATGTGTTAGATGAGAAAAGGGAGAAGCTGGTAAAAATTAAGGCCGAAGGAAAGAAAACTACACATGCTGCCCAAACAGGAACAAAATGGAAGTCTGACATGGGAGAAAAATCCTCCAATAAGGGCAAGCGAAAGATTAAGAAAAGTGGACTAACTCAGAGCATTTTGAATGCTTTAAGTAGTTTGGCTAAAAATTTTGATGGATTTCAGACAGATGTCACTACTGAATTGTAGAATTTATGGAATAGACTGAACAATGTGGAAGGAAAGATAGTGGACAAGGCCACTAAATGAATCTCTGATGAACCAGTCATTCCACCGTAGGATGAAGAAGAGCTTGCAAAGGATTCGGGACAATCCCCTGAAATTGAAAAAGCTCCCACTGAAGAAGCTCTGGTCTACCCACTACTGCACCAACATCTAAACAAACTCCATCTCAACTAGTTCCTACAATGCCTGTTGTACCATCAATTGATCCAGCTACCACTGAAGAAGCTCTGGTCCACCCACTACTGCACCAACATCTGAACAAACTCCATCTCAACCAGTTCCTACAATGCCTGCTGTCCAATCAGTTGATCCAGCTACCACTATAAAGGAAAATCCAGTTGACAAACTAATTCCCTTGAGTAGTTCTTCGGGCCGAAGTGTGAAGCATGTGGTAGTTAAGAGAAAGTCTAGTAGGATTGCTGAACAACATTCCAAGAAGGCTGTCAGCTCCAAACCAGAGACAGTTCACATTTCATGATTTGCCTCTGATGCTTACTACTGCCTACTGAACTCCTATGCAACATCTCTTTTGATGAACTAATTTTATGTTTTCTGCTTTGAACAATTTTTTTTTTTTGCCTGGACAATTTTACTTTTATACTAATCTCCTGCTGATCCTTTTAATTATATGCTTACTATCTTGATCAAGGATTGATAATACACACTATATCTATGTTTTTCTCTCTAATTGATCTTTGCACCATATCTTTGTTTGATCTCTTATTGTGTCTCTTTTGTATTTTTTTTTATTGATGACAAATGGGGAGAAAGTATGTTGGTTTATAAGGATTGTGAATTGTGAATTATGAATATATTGTGGTTATATGTTGATTTATGAGGGCTATGATTTGAAATTTATAGATTATGATTGTGATTGTTTATGAGGATGATAAATTTATATGGTTTAAAATGAATTATGACTGTTTATGGTTATAGTTTGAAAATACGAACTGTGAAGAATTGGGTGACTTGATGGAGACTACGTTGAGATGTTATTGTTGTTGTGGACTAAGGCGATTGACGTGTGGGTACGAGTTTATTATGCATTTTGACTGATTAAGATTTGGTTGAATAATTTGTTTTGAATATAGTTGTAATGCATAGTTTGAAAAATGTTTGTTTGGATGATGAGGATATTCAAGTGAATACTTATGAAATATATCTTACTTCTTTTTGATTGCTAAGTAAAATTCTCATGTTGAATTTCTTTAAGAACAATGAGTTCAGACAATTCTAGAAAAAAACATTAATCTATACTTTTAGGAAATTTTTTTACCCTGCACATACACATGGGAAGTTTTGGACTCGTATTTTTTCAATCCAAAATACCAATCTAAAAATGACTTTTTAAAAGGCTAGCTTCCGCCTCATTTTACCCCATTTTGGATGCACATTTTAGAAGTCCAAAATCTTGAAATCTAGTCTTATTTTCAAATGCATTTTATAGCTAGCATCTCGTTATCCTTTGTTTATATATGCACATACATAGGGGAAGTATAACATATTATGATCTATAGGGGGAGTATAGCATATTATGATCTATATTTTACACTCCTTTATGTACATAACTATACTTTCTTTTTTGTGACCTTTATGTGGCTATCTCCCTGTGAAATAGTCATTTTGATGGAAAGAAGGAGGCTAAGGAGGTTGGTTGGACCATAGGCTCATTGAGCCATGCTTATGAGTACATGCCTAAATTTTCTTATCTTAATCTCATAAGTACTTTTTGAGTCCTATAATGAGAGAATGTATTTTAGTTAAAAATATTTTTATTTCTCTCGATCTTACTGTCAATATTGTATATATCATTATTTTCATGTCACAATTTCATCAAGTTTGTCATCACTAAAAAATGAGGAGATTGTTAGCCCTAAGAGCATTCTCCTGTGTTTTGACTTATGGCTAATATTGATGAGGACTAATTTGTGTGTTTTATATGTGATAGAATGTGTATGACCTCAATTCTTTTAAGGCATGCAAATAAGACTGCTAAGCAGCTCTTAAGCAAATGGAATCTAAAGAAGTGATTGATCAAATACAACTTCAATGTAAGAGCTTGCATATCGTGAAGCTCTTGTGAAAGAACTTTAGACTAGAAATCGCTGTTAAGGTATTATTTTTAAATTTTCATGTCTCTTTATCTTATGATTTAATTTAGTTTTACCTTGAAGCACACAAATAAAATGATTTCAAAGAGTAGGTTTTCAGATATTTAGATTGAGTAGTTTGGATGGATCTTTGCATCCAAAATTTCGTCCAATACTCTGTAACATTTTAAAAATATTTTTGTTTAAAAAAGTATCATTTTGGACTCGTCTTTTGGATAGATATCCTTCTACTTTGGGAATCCAAAATCCTAAAAATCCTGACAGAAAGTAACTAACCGTTATTAGCCATTGAGACTTCGGGTTTAGTTCCTATAAAAGCTTTCAGAACTTATTTTGAAGTAGATTTTTGTGCTATCTTTCCCAGAAACACTCTTACACTTTAGAATACAAAAATATCCCCTTTCATTTGTGCTTCAAAGTGAAATAAAATTGTTCAAAAGGTAAAAGGTATTCGTGCTCATTTGTTCACATTTTGCTGAAATTTGTAGCTATTTCTGTAATCTTTCTTTCAATTTAACTTGTATCAAGCTTGAGGAGGTAAAACTCAGTTAGGGTGAGACTTGATTGTTATGATTAAAGAAGTTGGGTGTAAAACCAAATGTGGTGATCCTTTTGTATATGATTGATGTTATCTACCATAATTGATTTGGAAAAAGATTTTAGTGAGTGGTGGTGAAATCCTTAAGTGAGAACTTAGTAGTGGATGTAGATCATTTAAGGATCGAAAAATTATAAATCCTTGAACATTTTCTTGTGTTATTTGCCTATATTTCTTTACTGCATTTTCACTGTCTTCAAATCTTAAATGCTATAAATATTTCTCTTGAAATCAGTGGGTTATTTATAAAATTTGAAATCTAAAGTAAATTTGTCCTTGTTCACTCAACTACTCATCTTTATTTCATACAATTTTCTTATTATTCTGTGCTTGATTTAAAATGACCCATATCTGTATTCTTGAAGCTGCGAAAATTCTCTTCCATTTGGTTCGGTTTTTCGTTTTCAAAGGCAGCACAAACTTTTGATTTGTATTTGTATGCCAAAAACCTTATTCACCCTCTAAAGTTTTTCAGAAATAAATACTCTATTTTTCAATAAAAAGTGCTAAGTATGAAACTAAGAGAGAGATTTTTCATAGCTTAGTCGAGAAACAAAGTGAAGGAATTCATGCAAATATTCTGAGAGTTCTTGAAGTATACATCATTGATGAAGAATATTCCGAGGGTTTTTTTTTAAAAAATAAAACTATTATTTATTATTGAAATAAATTATAATATTAATTATTTTGATTTGAAAACTAACTATTACAATTTATAATAAGAATAATTACAAAATTTCTCTTGAACACACACACACACACACGTGTGTGTGTCTGGGTGTCCTTTTTTAATATGTGTGAATTCTCTAAAAGTGACTGAAATTAGAGAACAAGCAAATCTCTCACACATATTATATAATATCTTATTACTAAAAGAAATAATCTTAATAGATATAAATTAATATATGTCTTATGGCAGAAGTAATTAAAATGTACATTTAGCCATAATTGTTCGAGTAACAACGAAATGCCTCTATCTCCATAGAGTCCATGAAGTTCTTCGATTAGTACATCAATCAGCTCAAGTTAAAACTTTGTTAAACCTATGATAGAGTTTTCTCTTTAGATCTTCTAGTCTATGCCTATCAGAATTCATCCACAACTGATAGAAGTCACAAGCGTATATATAGTTAGGTTAGGGATTCAAGAGTATCATACATGTACAGATATTTTTCCGTCAAAGAAATTCCTAATAAGACATCATAACAAATTAATTTCCTAATCTAAAAGGATTATATCTTCTAATTGATTAGCCAAATCAATTATGTTAATTTGAAAAGATCTTGAAGATTTATTACTTAACCATAAAGATTTGGTAGATACTAAGATATTTAACTAATTTAAGTTAATAATGTGGGGCCACATATAGTACACATTCTCCCACTTGGCCACACATTATTTTAGGTAACACTAACATTAATAATATGAACATAAACTTTATGTGAGTCACTCAAATAATAATTTGGTTATAAAACAGTTACTTAATTAGAATGTATAAATACAAGAATCATGGCAGTTACATTTTTAAACAAAACACTCCATTTCATATATTATAATATATAATACTTTCCAATCAAGTATGTAAAACTTCATGAATGAACTTAATGTAAGTTATTCTAGGTCCAACTTTATAGATCCATCAGGGATCACAACTTTGTACATGAATCATATGTGCACAGTTATATAAACAAAATTACTAAACTGTCCAAACCTAAATTATTGGTAGAATAGCATTCTTTATGTACTAAGGAGTTCCATATGAGTTGAATATTGAAAAATAAATTAGCCAACAGTCTAATTTGCAACTAAGCATCTATATACTCAATAGTTACAAGTTTTAACAGATAAAGAAACCTTATGTCGATTTACTTTTTAGACTTCAAAATCAATTGTTCTTGTAAAAGAACCATGCGATCGAATCATATAAAATTGATTTGACTAAAAGTAAAATTGATAAAATTCATGCCAAATATAATCAAAATGCCTTTGAAACTTTCATAGCATCATTGGATTAACCTTTATTTCAATGCACTAGTAAATACCTAATAAGATTTTAGTAAATATATAATAAGCTTGTAGTGAAAAATATAGATAATGTAAAAATAGATAATGTTTCATATGACAAGAATTTCATAACTTAGGTCTCAAGAGATAGATTAGATATACTTTATAGCTAATTTTTATAAATCTCTATAAAAGTAATACAAGAGATTACAAGCAATATCATTCCTTTGAAATTCTAAGATATAAGAAACTGCATAATTATCTCATATATTATTCCATAAACTTTGCAAATAGAATCACCTACATATGGTGATAGAAAACTTTATTCATTCACATTGACTTTAAGATATATACATGATTAATGATGTACTTCAAGATGACACAAAGAAATATTGTAAAAACTTAAGTACTGTATTATTAATAGAAGTTAAGCACTTTAGTTATACGTAAATTTTCAAAATCTTGCAAAGAACATTAATCATACATGTGACAATCTTTGGGCATAAAACATGTATACCTCTTTCTTAAGGTTCATATTGAAAATCATACTTTCAACATATACCAAAATGTAACTCTAAAACAAATGAACTACTAATATCACGAATACTCCAAATAAATCTTCCTTTAAATCGAAAGAAGATTTTAAGCACATTAGATGTCCCTTTTTGAAATAAATCTTGATAATAAGTTTAATTTTATTACTCAATAATCTTAAATAAATCACATTAGTTTAGAAGACATATTAGCATTTAGTAGTGGAGGTTTATTCTAGTGATTGAATGAGATTTAGACTTCACTTTAATTAGGGATTTGTTCATATCTTTATAGCATCATGCCAATAAAAAATATGGTGTTTTATTGATTCATGACTTATAAAAATATAATTAGATCATCTATATACCAATATCAATGTTAGAATATGAAACATACACTAGAAATAGCTAAATTGTAAAGTTGTAAAGAATATCTAACTCCTACTATTTTAAAAATCATCAATTAATTAGACAAATAAAATAGGAATTATTGATGTGATTTCTTAAGTACTCATTCCATTAAAAAATAAGTGGCCTAATTGTCAAAATCACGTATATTAAGGAATCGTGAAAGTTTATAGTAAAAAGAGTTAAAATGTCTATTTTACCCTTTTTTTAAATTTAACAAATCGTATCTCGTTAATTACATCACATCACTTCGATTCTTTCTCTCACGTTTCCTGTCTCTCTGTTCTTACCTATCTCATTCATCTCTCTCTTCCCTTTCTCTGTTTCACTGTCTTTTTTTCCTTTCTCTCACTAGAATTTCTTCTTCAACACCTTAGGAGCAGTGACCTTGGTAATAGATGATGGAAGTAGATATCTCTTATGTTTGTTCTTTATCTTTAGATTTGAAGTGGAATGAAGAAAGTGTGATCTTTCCTCTCCACAACCCCTTTAGATATTAGCAAAAATAGATTTGAAAATTTTGCTCAAATGAAATTGCTTCAAATTTCATTAAATGATAGATTTACCACCAAACATTTCCTCTACAAGATAATTTGCCTTCATTCCAAATAGCAGCTGCCATCTTCTTCTATTGCAAGATTTCGATTGAAATTGACCTCAATATTTCTTGCGTCGGTTATAAAACTGCAAATAGAGATGAAAAATATGACCATGAAAATGCTCCTCATTAGCAAATTGATTTAAATTTGAGTTCAGATTCTCCAACAATTGAAAGGATTTCACACAAAAATTTAGATTTAGACTTGAACCTTGAGCCACTTCAAGAAGATGATGATGTATATGTCTTTGAAACTGGTTATTTTTCTTTTTATTTTAGGCTTTTACTTTCTAATTTCTATCCCTTTTGATTTTTCTAATCGTATACATTTTGATCAATAAATGAGCTTCTTTTTTTTTTTTTCTAATGCACATGAATGAGTAAACAAGTATATATTTTGATTTGTTTTTTTAATTACTAATTCATAATTTTTTGTCAAACAGAGAGACTTACCAATGATGATAATGACATTATGGAATTACCAAGAGTTGAAGAAAAAGGAAGGAACTTGACAATATTGAGTGTGAGGAAGAATAGCTCTATATCAGATGATATTGCAAAGAAGTAAAGATGGGACATTAACATATGGAAGCCAAAAAATGGCGGCATCATATTATAAATTCTCAATACACATTATTCGACGTATTTGGAATAAAGCGACAAATAGTTCCTTTGCTAACGTGCCTATGAAAAAGAAAATAGATTGTGGTCGTAAAAGAATTTAGTTTGATGTAGATAGTTCCCATAATGTCCCTTTACAAAAAGGACTAGTCTTTGGTCTATTACATTTGAGATGAACATGAACAAGACTACAATAAGTAATCTCCTTAAAGAATGTGCTATTCGACGACATTCAAATGCTCTTAAGCCTACACTGACAGAAGATAATAAAAGTTCTTGACTAAGATTTTGTGTATCAATGCTTGAACAAAATAGAATCCCGCACAATCTAATTTTCAACAGGATGTACAACATGAGAAGTGGTTTCATATGACCAAAAAGTTCAAGAAGCACTACCTACTATATAATGAAAAAGATCCAGTATGCTCTGTCAAAAGCATAAATTTCATTGGAAAGGTTATCTTTTTTGCGATAATAGCTCGCACAAGATTTGATATAGAAGCGAATCTCATTTTTTCTGAAAAAATTGGACTATTCCTTTTTGTCCCAAAAAAGTGAGTGAAAATGAGTAGCTCTAGTTGATTTGTAGGCATGCTAGAGACAAAAGTAATGACTTCAGTGAAAAGGGAATATATAAGATCAATTCTGATTGAGAAAGTCCTACCCACCATTAAGGAAAAATGGCCTAGAGAGGACTTAAGAAATCCAATCTTCATTCAATAGGATAATGCAAAAATACACATTAATCCTAATGATGAGGAGTTTTGCAAAGCATATGAAGAGATGGGACTTAATATTCAGTTAATATATCAGCTAGCAACTTCATTTGATTCAAATGTTTTGGATCTTGGATATTTTAGAGATATTCAATCATTAAATGACAAGAAGGCATCAAGAAACATTGATGAACTTCTGGATGCTATTATGAAGTCTTTCAAATATTTCTCTATGAAGAAGTCTAACTATATATTTTTGTAGTTGCAATCGTGCATAAGCAAGATCATGGAAGCAAAAGTTCGAACAACTACAATATTTCTCATGATGGCAAAGAAATGTTAGATAGAAAAGGCAAACTTCCTAGTCGGATGAAGTATGATCTTGCATTGGTGCAAAAAAACTCTCTAATATTTGAGTTGATTTGTAAGTAATTATGAACTTAATTTATTTTTTCTATTTTTATCCTATGTTATTATGCCCTAGTTATCAGTATAATATGAATGACTGCTTCCTTTTCTTCCCTTCTAAAACCAAATATGACCATTTCTTTTTCCTTGGAGTAATAAGAATGAAAAAGGCTTAGCTTTGTTTCTTACCAATATTATGCATGAATGAAAGAGGCTTGGCTTTGTTTCATTATTTCTTACCCTCATGTTGTCCATATTAATAGGATCATAAAGATTTTAAAATACTACTGCAAAATCATAAGAAAAAATATATGAGAAAATAGTATTAGTAGATTCAGATAAACACCCACATATTCAGAAATTTTTTACACCAAATTCTCAAATGGATAGATGTACACTTAATAGAATTTAGAAAAATATACTTCTAACATGCCCATTACTACTCAAAATTCATTTTCCTCAAAACTTCAATAAAAAACTTATTCAATTCAAACCCATAATCTGCCAATATCTTCAAGTCGAAATTTGAAACAACTTTCTCTTTTTTCACCATCTGAATTGGATTAGGATAAAATATTGCATTGTGCTCAAAATCTAGGGGCTCTTTTCCAACTTCTTCCTTGGATTTTTTTTTTGAAGTTGAAATAGCCATCAACCTAAAAAAAAAAAATTGAGTTTGTTTAACAATCAACCTAAAAGAAAAAAAATTTAGTTAAATGAATGAAAAACAAACCAAAATTAATTACGGGAATGCTTGAAGAGAGTGAAGTACTAGGAAATGCATTTACCACTAAAAAATATGATTAAAGAAAAAAAAGAAAAAAAAACAAGAGGAAGGTGCTTAGTGTATTGTGAAAGTAGACGGAAGAAGAAAGGGGGGGGGAGGAGAACAAAGTGAGCTACTGGTTAAGAAAAAGAAAAAAAAGAGGAAGGTGCTCAGTGTACTGTGCAAATAGATGAAAGAAAGGAAAAAAAAGTAAAAGTGAAATCAGCTTGTAGACTTTATATAGAGAGGAAAATGGGAAAATGGAGAGAATAATTAGTAAACTTTTGATTTTTTTTATAGGAGAACGTGTTGTCATTCTTGATTTAAATAAATTTATTATTGGTAGTTGTAATGTTAATTAATTGATGGGAAATTAGTGTAAGGGTAAAATTGGAAAAAAATTTAATATGACCTACATTTAAAAAGATAGACAATTATTATTAGAAAAACCAAAAAGAGCATAAGGCCACTTATTTTTGGACGGAGAGAATAATAATAGTTTCAAATTTTTTATTACTCATAACTTAATATAAGGTCTATTATTAGGAACAATCAAATTTTCAATATGTAAAAGTATCAAAAGTTTACATAATCATAAAATTTCAACACTTGAGACAAATCACTTCCACTTTCCTTATGTTCCCTACCAATTCACATTTATAGTTTTTGGAATCATGAAGTATGAGGACAATGAATCTAAAATATTTGGAAGTAACAATCTCTATAAAGAACTACTTATTATTCTTTTCCAATTTCATTGAGTAAGGTTTGAAATCCCCACCTCAATTGGAAACTTGTAATATGTGTTTTTTTCAAATGCAATTTCAATACACTAATGTTGTCAAAAGATGATACCCAATTTGGAGCACTAGAGAGTGTACTAGATCTCATTTATAGTAATAAGGTCATCCCATAGAGATTAGAAATTAAAACTCGTCTTAATGAAATTAATTCTAACTTGAGTTAATTGAAAACAAAGATTCCAGTGATTGTTGTTTATATGAATTAAATTGAAATAACTAAAACAACACTTTCTTTGAGTGAAGATTGTTATGAGATGATCTAAGGTATATGAACTCACTTGATTAGTTGTTATATTATCAAAATAACTTGTTATTCTAGAGTGTACTTTGTTAGTCAATTAATGTCCAGAGTTAACCAATATCCTTTTTCAAGGTATATTAATTCTATTCTTTCAAATAACCCAACTATATTTCTATGTTGAATTCAATCCAAAGGAACGCATTCAAGAACATAACACTATAATGATTACACAAACCATACAAATATATTTCTATTTCACATGTAATTTGTGGTTTGATTACCTGTTCTAATTAACTAAGTCATCTTTCGAATTTTTCTAATTAATAATAAATCAATCTGAATGGTGATCAAGCATTCAAATATTTTAAATATAATAATTAGGCAAAGACTTGGTAACACCCTTCAAATAACAGAATCACAAGATAATATAATAATCAATACTAGCTACATCACGGCCTTAGAATAATAAATTAATGTATAATTGAAGAGAAATTCAAGAACAAATTAAAAGAGAAGATATGAGAAAACATCACAATATCCTAATAAAATCTCTAACTTTGTCCACGAGTAGCTTCCAATATGCGTCTAACACTAGAAACCCTCTCAAAATTACAATCGAGATAGATTATAGGAAATAATGCCTAATTCTACTGAAAAGAAAAACAAAATTCGTCCCTTGTTGCTCGCCTCCCTTATTTTCCTTTCTCTCCTTTGACTTTTATATTTTTTGCCGAATTGAAACCCTTGCTGGAATCCATTGGAGAATTCAATCTGACCCCTGATTGATGAATCCGGCCCATGATCACACTCTCCTAATAGTGTGATCTTTTGTAATTCATTCTTCAGCTCTACAACTTGTACAATTTTTGTTCAAGTCCTTGGAAAAACTAAATAACCACAAAAGAGAGTAAATTGTCCAAATAAAGCTCATATTGCATTAAATTATAACATAATTTAACTAAAAATCACCCAATATATTCAATGCAATATCAATACATCAAAAGACAACCTCAAATGAAATCTCATTTAATACACAAATAGTTGTCTAAAGACTTTTCCACAAGTGAAGGTAATTTAGATTATCACTAACATTGTTCCCAAATACAGTTTTGTTTTCAATATCACCAATTTTCTTTTATGGTAGATTTGGTATTTTGAATACCTCATTTTATGAGAACTTGACATAGTAAAAGACATACTAAATCATTAAATATCCTTTCAAATCTTAATTCCTTCACTTCTCACCTCCTCATTTCAAGGAAAAAATTAAAGTACCAAGTACTATAATTTTATCAAACAAAGATAGACTTTACTATGAATAGTTTTTAATAAATAATGAGATAATATATCTCTTACTATTCACGTAACAAATGAAGAGGTTTAAAATATGACCTCAATTGAGTTAGAACTCTTTTGGCACCGTAAAAAACTCTTGATGGATTTACTATACTTCATGCCATCCAAATAATTACTAAAATTGAAAAAAGTCCAAAATTATAAGGATTTCTTCCCTTATTTGTAGTAATTTTTGTGGAGATACTTCTTTCTTATAAGTTCCAAATCTGAATAAGTTTTTAATGATAACATAATACTCTATGCCAATTACTTTACTATGAAGGATTGAGTATGTACACACACACACACACACACACACAAATATATATATATATATATATATATATATATATATATATATATATATGAATAGGTATAGCTCAATTATTTGATTATTGCTTTCAAAATTCAACTTGGAGAATAAAATTAAAATTTTGCTTTGAAATAGAATTTTGAAAAATAATTATGCAAATAATATATATTTAAAATTCATTTAAAAATGATATTTTCAAAATTGAGTTTATAGCTCCTACATTTGCATATGTATCCAAATTCTTGACGGATACTTTAGTTAAAAATAATTAAAAAAAAAGCTTACGTTTCCAAAAATCTTACATAAATTGGCAAAGTATTACATTCTAAAATGAGTTAATTATGTGTTATCAAATCCTTAGTTTTGTCATGAGACTATTTTGGCAATCAATCAAATATCATGGATAAATTTCGTTATAGCATTCCAATATTGTTCATATAAAACATTACTATTGTTGGGTATCTCAGGCTCGTATCCTATACGACGCAGAAAAAAATAAACGAGATACCATCCCAGGACCCGCCTATGTGTGGAAAACAAGACAGAAAGATAGTAAATGTAACAGCTTTTTACCTTTGTTTGATCGTAAGAAAAACAAAATTTCTTCTTCAAGTCGAGGCGCGATCCAGCAATCCTCTTGATCCAACTTCACGAGAGTCGAATGTCTAACTACTATAATCACAATGTGTGATTATCCTAACAGTAATTCACACAGGGAAATACTCAAGTACCAAAATTTTCTGTGCTAGCAAAAAAAGATGGCGGTTAGGGCTGTTTCCACAAGAATAATCTAGATAGAGAGAGAAGAGAAAATGTTGTGTGTTGTCTAGAGTTTCCGTTAATCCAATCTTAGCTAGGGTTTCGTGTGTTTCATCTACATGTTACACAAAAATCCCCTACCAAAATTGAGAATTCTAATCCTATTAGAATTCCCTAATTGTAATTAGAAATATCAAATTCTCACAATTACAATTTGGATCATAAATTATAATTAATTATAATTTTTCCATAACAACTTCTCTTTCTCTCAATTAACCCCACTATGTTGTCAAATAATTTCTTGAGTATATAATCTTTTATTGTGTGTGACCTATTAGGTTTCCCAGTCAATTGGTAGAGAACATTAATTAATCTAAACATCTTTGAGATTAATAATCCATAATTAATTAGAATTAATTAAATTGGCTAAACTCATAAAAAAGAAAGAAGAAATAGCATTGAAATCGATTTTTATTGACCAATCAGAATTGCCTCCCAGGATCTATAATTGCCTCAAAAGGTCCAATATATATACATTATTGGACCTTTTGAATAAGAGTCAAGAGGATCTTATGAAAATTGAACATTTTCGCATAGAAGATGTAAAACAGATATTGGTCATTCTAGAAAAACATTTGTCAATTTTTTTTACCGAAAAATAAGTTTTAAATCTATTAAGTTTACTTCATCTTTTTTTTTTATTTTAAAATAAAAATCCATTTTGAATCTTTAGTACAATTCCTATATTCTAGATAGATTCAGAATTTAATTGAATAGATGTATCTAGGGGTAATTCACTTTAGAAGCGACTATTCCCTAGATACACACGATTAATTCTAATCAGGATTGGTTTATTAAGTCATCAATTAATAAACCCATATTCCCAGATCATGAGCGGTATCTAGCAACACATCATGACCACCCAAGAATTCAGGAAGTCAAGTGGCTTGACATGAACCCTTCAATAACAAACTTCAGTGCAATTAACTCCTTTCACCATACAATATCTCATTCGGTTTAGAGTACGGAATTAGTGACAACTCCTTCCAGAAATAATTTTGGCCCGAATACAATAGTACTTGTACCAGGAACTCACTACTTTAGATGTGTATCAATTGGAACTGCTTCCAATACACAATCGCTTTGGCCAAGGACTTTCCGAATAGTAATTCCTACAAGTGGCCATGAGATATTCGCCCTTACTATTAGGAGTACTGAATCCTTTATTGACCTTTTAAACTACTTTCGTTTACCTCACAATGTACCCAATATCCATCCCATAGGCGGCCCTCGATCGAGCTCCAGAGATTGGAATCAAAGTATAAAACTCAGCAAACAAAGTACCTTGGAGATCTCAAGTCTAAGGATACTTGCACGTTTGCTATATTGAGATTATATCACTGGCACTAAATAGTTATCCATGTGATTATCTCAAAGTTAGGTCATCTAATGAACTTGTTCCATTAACAAGCATCCATGTGTTAACTTTGAGTATCTTAATACTCACGGATTTGAGAACCACTACATGATCAAATCAGGAAGTCTAACACATGCTAGTCTTAATGCATTAATGATGTCTTATCTCATTAATACTACGACTAGGGACTATTTAAGTAATAATACTATACAGTGTAGTAGATATCATGATCTCTATCATGATTTTCTTAACACAGTGTTGTACTAGGGACTTTATCGAACAGTTATATTACTTAAAAGTAAATAAAAGAAACTGTAAGATAAATAATGTCTTCTATTAAAATAAAAATATGTCATATACAATGTACAAGTGATTGCCTCTAGGGCACAACACTAACAACTATACTATATGGATATTTTTCTTTATTGGAATATCTTTTACCGTTTTCAAATTTATCATGTGACACAAATAATGTTTTATGTATCTTATGCTTTAATCTCTCTTCCTTAGAATACACATGGTAGTAAGTATTATACAATTTATCATTTTATCTTTATGTGTGATTATAAAAGTGCATGAAATTGTTATTGTACATAAGAAGAGAGTTTAAAATAAAATATCAATCAATGACTCAAAATTTATAAAGTATGGGAACAAAATCACATAACATGTCCATTATTTACATAAATATTCCAAATTTATTATATCATTCCCAAGATTTTCTAATGCATGAGAAATATATTACATATAGCATTGAAATATGAAACAAAGATTTTTCAATCACCAATATAGGAAAATACATAATAGCCAAGGATAAAACACATTAATGTTATGAACTTAACCCATCAATTGTTGAATCAATTAATATCAATTCAAAAGTAAAGTTTCCTTTTATATAAGTAGATGTTGCTAAAAATAGAATTTATCATAATACTTTATAATAAGACTGATAAATTAAGATAACCGAGACAAACCATCCATACATGTAGGCAAAGGATAATTCTCCAAAATCTAATTTATCATCTTATTTTAATTAAGCTTATTACAATAATAACTTCCTTGTGGGATCGGGTCCTTACTAATGAATTAATGGCAATGTTTACATGTCATCGTTCAATCATTTAACTTTATGTGATCAAAATTTTGCTGATGTTTTATATATCAAATGTTTAAGATGCTATGGTTACTCTTAAACACATGATGTAAACAATTCAGTATAATGACATTCAAGAATACTTACCTATATATTCAACTTAACTTAATGTTGAGAAATTAATATCTGTATAAACATACAGCAAAAAAGCGGTGCACAATATTTGTTGTGATAATTAATCACCAAACTTTATGTGATTAAAAATTAGTAATACAAATTATTATTTAACTAACTAATTTTAGGTGGTTGAATTTCATTATAAGATGCCAAATGCTTAATATGTTGTGGCTACTCTTAAGTACATGAAATATTACTTAGTGGTACCTCATACATGTTAACTAATCCTTATTTTGACAAAAATATTATATACAACGAAATGAAATATATGGTGAACATATATTTCAAATATTAACCACTAAAATATAATGTGATTTTTTTTTTAAATCAAAGGCCAAAGCCAAGTTTCATTAATAAAACAAGATCAACTACAAGACCTTATACAGACACAGTATGTTTTACCTGAAGAGAGGGAAATTACAACCTATCATGATTATAAAGACCTCTAACTACTTGGGGAGCAAAGAAAATGAATGAAACATTCGAGAGTCAGGGATTCCATTAGCAAAATTTGCTAACCAATTAGCAACTCTATTACTGTTCTTGAAAATATGAAGAAATTAGCAAGATATAAAATTCTTCCTTAAAAGCTTGATTCTCCTATATATAGAATTGAACTTCTAGTGCTTGGCACGAACTCCATTCAGCTGATTAATTAACAACTGAGAGTCCAATTGCAACACTCTCCTTATATGATTTTAACGTGAACAACACTCTAAGCCATAGAAAATAGCACAAACCTCAACATACTATTTAGTCGAATGGATAAGGTTCTTGGAGAACCCAGATAAAAACTGACCCTGTGGATCTCTAATGCAAACTCCAAGACTTGAAGAACTCGGATTCTTTTTAGAAGCCCTATCTACATTTACAATCACTCCATTAGTCACAGACTTCAACCAACAAATAGGAAGTACTCGAGGCATTAGAGCTTCTCTCCACACAAACTCAAAGGATGCCAAATCTAAACCAATTGGCTTGCGGAGGGGATATAGGAAAGAAAAATCAGTAATGCCCTTATAGATTCTCCTCCTCAGGCGACAAAAAGAAAATGGATAATCTTTCAAGTTTTCCAATGGAAATAGTCCACAAAGACCTTGGCAAGCTTCCTAACTGAAGATGGGGCATACCACCATGAACAAATAAAATCTAACATGTCCACTAATAACACCTCCAAATTTAAAACCTGCACTGCTGCCTTCCACAAATAGATCACTGAAGCCCAATCTCTAAATAAATGTTGCACTATTTTTGATTGCTTCTTAGACAGATAACACCTGGAGGCTAAAGAAATTCTGAAGGAAATTACCACTAAATCCAAAGGAATAAAGCCATTAAAGAGTTTCCATAAGAAAACCTTAAGCTTGTATGGAAGAACTAACTTCCAAAGGGAACTAAGGAAAAAAAAACTTAGGCCTCTTCAATCTAACTAGCTCATAAGTTGAAGAAACAGTGAAATCCCCAGATTGAGTAAGGGACCACAACTACATGTCCCTTTCATGGAGACCAACATCCATAGGAATCTCTAAGAGAACCTTAAATGCCAAATGCAGACTCAGGATATGTTGAAACAAATCTGCTCTCCAATAACCATTACACACCACTCCAGAGAGCTGAAGATTTTGAGATATGTCAACCTTATTCTACTCCGACAGTCGTCCACATGAAGGCCAATTGTCAAACCAAAAGGAAAAAAATATAACTTTTAGAATAAAACACCAAATGATCTTCCACCATCTTGTACATTGAGAAAATCCTATGCCAAGAATTAGAAGGGGAGCGAGACATTTCCAAAAACAAAGGGTGCAAATTATGGGGATTATATTTAGACTTAAAAAAAAAAAGCCTATAAAGAATCTTTCAGATGATACCTCTACAAATATTTCATGGCAAAAGCAACCGAATAGAAACATTATTTTGACCATTTTCTTCAGAAGAAAAAAATAATGACTGCAAACTATACCAATGCCTTCTAAAACTAAATCAGATTTTCCCCATAGATAATTGGCCATATACCTCTCTATATCTCTAAGAATAGCTAAAGGAGGAGATAGAGAGTGCAAAATATAGAGAGGTATCGATGTAAGAACCGACTTCAACATAACAAAAAGGCCATCAAAACTCAAGTACTTAAACCGCCACCCTTCAATTCTAGAAACAACTTTCTCAACTAAAGGCTGAAAGTAGATTCGCTTTCTTCGACCTTTGAAAATTTGACAACCCAAATATAAAAAGAGCATAGATCTTTTGACAAAGCCAAACTCTGAAGAAACCAGAGAGCATTTTTGGGGGCTAGCTTTACCCGAAATAAGAAAGAAGCTCTTCTCTCCATTTACTTTCTACCCAGAAGATGACTCATAAGCAGAAATGAAGGCCAAAACTACCCTTAAATTTCTCTTGGCAGTAGCTGTAAATAGGATAGTATAATCAGCATAATTGAGGTGAGAAATATTCATGCAATTAGAAGGCAAGAAAAATGGTATAATCTTTCTAGAATCCAGATATGTGCAAAGTGTTAGCTACAAGGTACTGACGAGTACAGATAGGCAACTCAACTGAATTGAACAAGCACTACCTATACCTAACCAGGGCTCTGAGAAATTTGCTCGCGGGATAGGAGCACACAGTAGCACCGTTCCACCAAAACGTACCCGACATCGACCCCACTAGACGTACATGGCGCTGGCTCTTCTCTGGACAAGCTATAACGTTACGGATAGAAACATTGATCGAATCACCAGTTCAATACTAGTTTACCTTCAAGAAGTTATTCGCCTCACTCTGATGTGATGGGTTCAGCGACTCTCCTTGCAGGATAAGACGGTTTTAGATCGCTGTCAACGCACACCAACTGTGATCACCTCGAAAATCTACTCAGTTCACTAGTCCCGTTCAGTCAGAATACTATGGGTCATAATAGGGAGAATCGAAGAGGCGATTTTTCTTTCAAGGAAGCAAAACTAAAAAGCAACTCTTACCCTGCGACTCTGTTCCTTTTCATTTAATATCGCCTTTGGGAAAACTAAAACCAATCCGAATTAGGAGACCCTAATTCCCAATCAGTTTTAATGTTTTTCTTTTTCTTTTCAAGTTAGAGTTAATTGGGCCAAATAAAAAGAAAAGAACGTGATAACATGGCTCAAGCCTAAGTCGGGCCAGGCGGGTGGCGTGCGCGTGACAACCCCACTACCCTGGGCATTTCTATCAAGTCTATAGAAAAGTCTTTTAGTATACAAAGGCATCTACACTCCACAATTTTTTCCATGGGGGACTCATGTCTAACATGAGTTCCTAAATGGTTAAACACCCAACTTTAATGACATTTAATTATGGATTCCCACCAAGAAAATGACTTTTATCATAATCAAAACAATCTCTAAAATGTTAAGAATAATTCCTACTAATTGTTTTAGGCAAACTAATCATGAATTAAAAGTTATTAACTCCAAAATATTAAGACTGTGAAATCCCACCTAAAGCCAACTTTAGAGTAAGGGAGATGGGATGCATATTATGTTTTTCTGCATAAAAATATACTATTTGAATGATTTTATGTGCCTTAGAATTATGATTTATAGGTTAGATGACTTATTTATGCTTGTTGGGTAGAAAGGGTAAAAATGTAATTTTGCTTGAGGACGAAATAGGAAGATGGCTTGAGGTTTAGATAAGAAGAATATTTGGGTGAGAAAATAAGAACAAGAGTTAGTGTGGTTAAGTGGTTAGAGCTTTGTGAATTAATCTCTAAGGTCATGAGTTCAAATCCCATCACTTAAATTTTATTCATGATTATCTTAGCTATCTTTGAAATTTTGATTTTCTTACATTCCTTAAAGATAGGAATGTTGTCTTAAAGGAGATATGAAGATAATGTCTTGATCATGTCCTAAAAAGAATTCTAGAGAAATTCTTGTCCCTTTAATTTCTCTAGCCTTGTCTAACATCTTTTTAAATTAAACCATCCTTAATCCATTAATCCATTCTTTTAATTCCAAAATTCTGTGATAAATTTGTAGCCTTGAAATTCGAAAATCAGTCTTGAGGGATAGGGGATTGCCGAAAATAGGGGGGAGAGTTAGGATGGGTTTCTAAGGAAAAGAAATCACCATAGTTATACCTTCAATCCTACCTTCATTTTTTCATGATTTAGTAAAGGAAAATCTGGAAATTTTCTAGAATTTTTGCAGGATGGTTTTCGAAAATTTCAGCCAACATTCTTACCCCATTTACTACTCAAAAAATGGTCATTTCATGTAGGTTGAAGGCTGAAAATTCTAAGAATTTTCGGATTGAACAACCTTTGCAAACCAAAAATTTCCTTCAACAAAATTCGTTGCATTAAAGTAGGATTTCGAAGCTACCTTTAAGTCGTAAGAACAGCTGAAAGTTCCTCTATTTTTCTTCAGAAAGAAGGCTGGAAAACCACCATTAAAAGACCCTCAAACACTATCAAGAATCAGCTACAAATCGGGCCAAAGAATGCAGAAAATTCTGCACCAATAACCATCTCCATTCGAGGCACTCTTGAAGCATTGAAAACCAGAAAAATTTCCAGCTTGTTGTTTCAAGGTAAAGGCCGAAAACTTGCATTCAAACCTCTGAAAATTTGTCCTTGTTCAGCCATGGATTGAACACCATTGATCTCCATACTAACCTTGAGTGCTTGGACTCCATAATCACACTTCAAAAAGCTCCTAAGATTATTCTATCCAAAACTCATTTGAACTTCAAAATAATTTCAGATTTTTTGCTCCATTAAAGCACTATTGTAGCAAGTGATTAACCAAAAATTTCTCTGCCATTATAGACCATTTTTGGCCAGCATTATAAGCTGAATAACTCTTCATTCTTTGCATTAAACCTACCTTGTTCAGTTTTACACCATTGAAGAGCAAGAGACCTCCCACGAACAACCACCATTAACTAATCCTTTACCTCAAATAACTCCTCATTTTCTTCCATTTGAATTTAAAAAAAACTGAACATCTCTCTTTCCTTCTTGCTAAACCGAAACTCCTAACTATGCTAGACCATTTGGCCAACAACAATTCCAGAAATTCTCTAGCCATTTTCTCTCAAACTCTCTCAAGAACACCAAGAACATATACTTCACACCTTCAAGCTTAAACCTATCCAAAATATCTCCAATCACTCCCAAATACTCCAGATCACTCATATTTGATCCCTAGCCTTCATTTCTAGTTTTTATAACATGAAATCACGCAAACCAGAATTTTAGAATGCATCAAATCCAGTTTTTTTTTAATTATTTTTTTTTAATTTTTAATTTTTTATTGAAGGTTCTAAGAACATCAAAAGGTAATACAAAAACAACCTTCTTGATCTTTCTCTTCTACTTAATTTTTAATGTTCCATTCTGATGCTCTTCGTCTCTCTCTCTCTCTTGGCCGAAATGGTAGTGATTAACCAAGGCTATTTTTTTTCGGACCACTAAAGGCTCTCAAACGCGTGGATCTTCACTAATCAAGAAATTTTCATCAAGTGATCATCTATCAAGTATTTCTTCTTCAATCTTCCTTTTTAATTTCTAGATTCATGTCTCTTAGATGTTGATAGGAAGATTGAATATAAATAGGGGTTGAGTATATGTATGTGGATGAAGGGGATGGAGTTAGGACATGAGAATTGAAATGTATGATTAGGTCTTATAGATTTTTCTTTTGAATCAATATATGCTCATCATGGTTAATGAGATTTATGGATATTTGATGCATACTAGATGTTATGACACCAATTGTGATTAGGCCTTTATGTTCTTAATTTTCAATGAAGCCCTGAATGATGATTATGCCAAGTAGGAGATTGATCATGTGCTAGTATGTGTTAGTTCAAGTGTGTGTTCATGAATGGATTAGCTTATTATTTGATGTTAGGGAATGTGTTCATGAATCTTTTCTCACAATAGGAAATCATGGTAAAAGATTATTTTCTTTTTTAATTATAAGATTATTTTTATTAACAAATTTTATTACTTTAATTAAAATTAATATTATATTTTCTCTATAAAATTTGAAATTGCTAGGGAGGTTTGGAAATAGAATATTAATTAAAATATTAATATTTTTATTAGTTAAATAAATAAAATATTTTATTAAATATATATATAAAATATTAGAATTAATTAATATCTAATGACTTTGTAGACCATAATAATTAACCTTACTAAAACTTTTACCTATATCCATAAATATTATTTATATTAAAATTTATTTATTATTTAATAATTAAAAATTAAGTATAATTTATTTATTATTTATTATTTAATAATTAAAAATTAGGTATAGTTTATTTGTTATTAATTTTATTGGTCATTTATTTTCTATTAATTATTAATTAAAAATTAAGTGTAATTTATTATTTATAATAATGCTATTTAAATATTATCATTTACTAGTATTATTTAGGACTTAGTATTATTCAATATTTAACACTAGTTTATTTATTAGCAATAATACTCAGTTATTATTTGAAGTTATAACTTATTAGTATTTATTTTAGAACCCCTAGTTATTTTAACTCATCAAGCCAAATTTATTTTATAAAATACTTTGTCAACTAGTATTAAAGCCTAAGACATTATGGTTATGGTTAGTTGACGTTGTGACTAGTTGAACTAGTAATTATTTATATAAGGCAGATATGGTCCGAAGGTTATCTTATACTTTGTGTTTTCCCTAGGCGGGATTAGGTTGACCTTGGAAGATTTTTGAGTTTAAGAAGAGCAAAGAATTAGATAAGTTCTTGCATTGAGTCATTTGAAGACCAAATGTGGCAAGCCAATTCATTATATACGAGAATTTGTGTTGTAAAGCAATTATGGACAATTTTCCTTTTCTTTTAATCAAGCAAGATATTTAAAACTAAGTAAATGATTTTACACAAAATGCTAAACTTTTCAAAAAACCAACTTGGCAAGAAGTTTAGAAACCATAATTGTTATTTTCAAGTAAATCATGGTATGATCATTTTTTCTCCCAAGTGGAATAAACAACTTTGAGTACTCAATAAGGGTAGACTACTAGGATTAGTCTTTGAAGGGTTAGGGTAAGTCTCTCAATAGGTGGCCACCTTTGAGGAGTAAGTCCTTTCTGAATAGAATGCCAGTCCTGTAGGTCATACCGGTTCGAGTTAGCAAGTTCAGTCAAGTGGACTATGTGTTTTCGGAGTGGACAACGGTAAGTTTGGGGTGTAGAGATGGATGAGTATCTCACATAGTAGACCGTACACCTACCTTGTGCCAGTGTGCTTAACGTGTGGCATTCTGATCATTTTATTATCATGGTACACAAAGTGTGGTGCCATGGCTACATTTTTTAAATGGTTGTATTTATTGTGTACATGTATATCTTGGAAAACAAAACACCACTCTTCATTTATGACATTTATTTAATGCTTGCCAGCACTTTCTTTCATAAAACTTTTACAATTTGCATACACGAACTGTTTTACCTGAAACACTCAAAGTACACACGGGCTTACTGAGATTTTTTTCTCACCAGCTTTTATACCATGTTTTCAAGTCGATCCTACTGTGAAGGTCATTAGGTAGAATGTTGCCTATGTCTTGAAGACCTTCTGTTATTTTTCTTGTGTATTGCTTTTGAGAGAAAGTAACAGGCAAATTTTTTTTTTGAATTTGTTCATGTATTGCTGGGTTGTAATAAGTTTAATTTTGAAGTATTTCATTTATTTTATTTTGTGTGACCTAGTTATAAAGACCCCTTATTCTGTGGACAGGGCGACATCCCCGGCCCTAATGGGCCTAGGTAGTGGGGTGTTACAAGTGGTATCAGAGATAAGGTTTAGACAATTAGTGATAGTTTATGCTTTGTTTTATTAAGGTTAAATTTTTTGACTAAATTGGCTTATTTATGCTGTAGGATGGTTAGAATGATTAGAACTGCGAGGAAAGGGCAGCAATGGCATCTACCCATTCCTATCAACTCGGAAGATTTACTAATGCCTCAGCCTACACCATAGCCTGCTTCTCAACCAATCATACTTTTGGACGAGAGTTGTGATGATGAGGTTCAGATTATTGAGCCACCTCCAATACCTATAATAAATTTAGTTACTGATAGTGAAGATGAGGAAATTGACATGGAGTATGTCCTACTCTCACCTAGTCCCGTGATTGATTTAACTGCTGATAGCGATGACCTGGGGGAGATAGACTATGAATCTCCACCTAGACTTTTTTTTGTACCTCCACCTAACTAGGTTGAAACTGGGGAGAGTTCTAGGAGATCCGGGAAGGAGCTAATGGACTATGGGTTCGTGAATGGGGCTGTGATAGACTTTTTTAGGAATTCTGGAGGTTGGTTGTATAATGCTGACTTTGAAGACTCTGATGAGGATTAGAGAGGCTAAGTTCTACTATGCTTAGGACGTTTTATTTACAGCTTTCAATAAACTCCTGTGCTAGGAGTCCATTTATGTTCATTGCTTTATTTCAAAAATTTATGCAAATAAGAGTACCTGGAGTACTCTAAATCTTGGGGGAAAAAAAAATCCATATACAATTCTTTATACAAAACCTGCATCTAATTTTCTTTTGCTTAAAACTGAATGTGAATGCATGCTCAATTTAAATGTTTTAAACTTTGTTGCATAAACTCATTATCTGGGGCATGGTTTAGAATGGCACCCAAGCGTCGTGCAGCTACATCTAGCAGAAGGGTTCCTGAGGCAGAGCTCGTGACACCGGAGTTCGATACAACTCAAATGTCATCACCAAACCGAGGAACTGAGAATGAATTGGAGCCAGAAATGGGATCAGAGGAGCTTGTCAGCATGACTATGGGGCAAGCGTTCCACAAAATGACTGAGATTCTGCAAACTCTGACTGAACGGAGGAATCCAATGGGAGAAGATGAAGCCTTGGAGAGGTTTCTAAAATTTCAATTTCCCATCTTCTTAGGAGAGGCCGAGCAAGATCAGAAAGTAGAACAGTAGGTGGAACAGATAGATGACATCTTCTCTACGCTCCAGTACACTGAGAAGTGAAGGGTGAAATTTGCTACATTTTGATTAAGGGGCCCAGCTCGGGTATGGTGGCAACAAGTCCAAGATAACTAGGAGGTGATCAATCAGGACTGAACAATTTCATAGAGGCATTCAGAGCCGAATATATCCCTTAATGAATAGTAGAGAAAAGGGAAGACGAATTCTAGAATCTGAAGTAAGGGAGTATGATGGTAGCACAGTATGCGGCACGTTTTACTTAATTGTCGAAGTATTGCAAAAGGTTGGTGGATACTAAGTAGAACAGAATAAGGCAATTTGTCAAAGGGTTGAGGCAGGAATTAAGAAGGGCGTTGGCACCTTTTCTACCAATGACTTATTTAGGGGCTATGGATGCAGCAACTCACACTGAGAACGAGGATTGCAGCCGGATGGTACCAAGACCTTTCTTGCTGCCAAGATAACCGCTGAGACCTTTCCAAAGGCAGCAACCCCATAAGTGTCCTGCCATCTAGCAGTGGCAGAATTAAGGGAAGCAAGTACGAACAGTATCAGTTGGACCTGCACATAATCTTCTATTATGCCGACACTACGGGAAAAGAGGCCATATGGAGAAAAATTGTTGGTCCTGAGGAGTTGAATGGAAATGTTATCATTACGTAGACCTGAACCATCTGCGAAACGCCTACCCTAAACTTCTCCGAATCGGGAAAGGAAACCCGGCTAAGACAGCGAGAGCTAATCGAGCCAATACTGTGGGAGTCTCCAGAAGTGGAACTCAGAAGCCGTAGGTGAAAGCAAAGTTTTCGCTCTTAACCGGGAGGAGGTTGGAGCTGATGCAGCGGTGGTGGAAGGTACGTTTACCATCTAAGGTCATTCCGTTAATGCATTGATAGTCCCCAGATCTACCTATTCCTATTTAAACAAGAATTGTGCATATCATTTGGGTTGAGATGTAGTAGAACCACCTTTTACCTTGTCGGTGAGTACGTTCATGGGGAAAATGGTGCAAGCGGATCGGTATGTGCAAAATTGTAAGGTTGAAGTGGGGAGAGAAAGCTTGGAGGGAGACTTGATAGTCTTAGCTATTGATGACTATGACTTGATTCTGGGTATGAATTGGCTAGCTAAGCATGAGGCTAGAGTAGACTGTAAGAATAAGTCGATTCAGTTCATTAGACCAGGATGTGATGTGTTGGAGTTCAACGGCCAGAGAATAAAAGAGTTGAAGTTTTTTATAGTTGGGGCAAAAGCCTGAAAATTGTTGAAGTAAGGATATCAAGGATATTTAGACTATGTGATAAATAAGCCTAAGGATCAGTGCACCCTCAAAGATACAGAGGTGGTAAGAGATTTTTCCAACGTATTTTCGGCAGAACTCACTTCTCTTCCTCTTAATCGAGAAGTTGAGTTCACTGTTGATCAAGTTCCAGGAACAGAACCGGTATTTCGGACCCCATATCGGATGGCACCAACAGAGTTGAAGGAATTGAAGGAGCAGTTAGAGGAGTTGGTGAAGCAAGGTTACATAAGACCTAGCACGTCACCTTGGGGAGCTTCAGTGCTATTTGTGAAGAAGAAGGACGGGACCTTGAGGTTATGTATCGACTACCGGGGGTTGAACAACCTGACCATCAAGAATAAGTATCTTCTACCATTAATTGACGAGCTGTTCGACCAGTTGCAAGAATCCAGTAGTTATTCCAAATTGGATTTGAGGCAAGGGTATTATCAAGTGAGGATAAAGGAGGAGGATATTCCCAATATGACATTCAACACAAGATATGGTCACTACGAATTTGTAGTGATGCCTTTTGGGGTGACAAATGCACCAGAGGTATTTATGGATTTGATGCATCAAGTTTTCTAACTCTACTTGGACAAGTTCGTGGTGGTCTTCATTGACGATATACTCATATACTCTAAGAATCCCGAGGATCATGTGGAACATTTGAAGCTGGTATTGGAAAAGCTAAGGGAGCACAAACTTTATGTCAAATTTAGTAAGTGCGAGTTTTGGCTGGATAGTGTATCATTTCTTGGCCATGTGGTAACCAAGGATGGAATTAAGGTGGACCCAGCAAAGTTGAGAGGCAGTTTCAGACTGGAAGCAACCGGAGAACATCACAGAGATTCGAAGCTTCTTGGGATTGGCCGGTTACTATAGGAGGTTTATTAAAGGATTCTCAACATTAGCATCGCTTATGACCTAGCTGCTGAGAAAAGACGTACTATTTATTTGGAATGAGAAATGTGAAAAGAGTTTTCAGGAGTTGAAGCAGAGGTTACTGACAACAACTGTGTTAAGTTTGCCAGAAGGAGATAAGCCTTACGTTCTGTATACTTATACTTCGAATGAAGGTTTAGGAGTAGTATTGATGCATGATAGGAAGGTAATCACCTATGCTTCTCAAAATTTGAAGCCTCATGAAGTCAATTATCCCACGTATGATTTGGAATTGGCTGCTATTGTATTTGCTTTAAAGAAATGGCGGCACTACTTGTATGGAGTTAAATATGAAGTGTTTACTGATCACAAAAGCCTGAAATACATCTTCACCCAGAAGGACTTGAATTTGAGGTAGCGGCGATGGATGAAATTTTTGGTAGCGGGGATGGATGGAATTTTTGAAAGAGTATCGTTGCCCTATCAACTATCACCTCGGGAAGGCTAACGTTGTTGCTGATACCTTGAGCAAGAAAGTTAAAATGGCCAGGCTGAGAGTGTAGGAGATTCAAGCAGTTCAAGATGTGCTGGATAGAAGAGGGGAAGTGCAAGAAGAGAGGATTATTGTTAGCAACATGAGATTAATGTCGGATCTAAGGAGGGAAATCATCGAAGCTCAGCAAAGTAATGTGGAATTTCAACTTTTTATGGACAAGGAGCTTAAACAACAAGGCAGTGATTTCCGACAGGATGAAGCGAGAGTTCTGTAATTCCGAGACCATTTGTGTGTACCTGATGAGCACTAGTTAAAGGACAGGATTTTGGAAGAGGCGCATAAAAGCAAGTATGCAATTCATCTTGGGGAGGTAAAAATGTACCAAGACCTGCAAAGGGCTTATTGGTGGCCCGGAATGAAGGGGAACATTGTTAAGTATATCTCAACGTGTCTGACTTGTCAAAAAGTCAAAGCGAAGCACAAAAAGTCAGCAGGATTGTTGCAACCATTACCGATACCTGAATGGAAATGGGAAGAGGTGACCATGGACTTCGTTACCGGACTCCCTATGGTAAGGATCCAAAAAGACGCCATATGGGTAGTGGTGGATCGATTGACCAAGTCAGTGCATTTTATACTGGTGAATGTAAGGGATTCAATGGAGAAGTTAGCTTAGACCTATGTATGAAAAATAGTTAGATTGCATGGAATGCCTTTGAGTATTGTGTCCGACTGAGACCCAAGATTTACATCCCGATTTTAGGGCAAGATTCAAGAATTAATGGGTTCTAATCTAAAGTTCAATACAACGGCGCATCCGCAAACCGATGGTCAGTCAAAAAGGGTTATTCAGATATTAAAAGATATGTTGAGAGCTTGCGTATTGAATTTCGGGGATAAGTGGATTGAATGTGTACTGAATGCAAAATGGCTTACAATAATAGCTATTAGTCTTCGATTGGAATGGCCCTGTATGAAGCATTGTATAGACGTAAGTATCAAGTATCTCTATACTGGAGTTGGTCAGAGGAGGGCCACATAAGCAAGTTTGGAGAAGTCTGTGCTCAGGAAATGTTAGATAAAGTCAAGCTGATTAGAGAAAGGTTGAAAGTGGCCCAGAGCCGACAAAAGAGTTATGTGGACAATAGGCAGAGAGAGTTGGAATTTCAGGCAAGAGACTGCGTGTTCTTAAGGTTGACACCGAATAGAGGAATTCTAAAGCATCTAAAAGGTGGGAAGCTGAATTCGAGGTATTTGGGACCATTTTTGATAAAGGAAAGAATTGGACCGATGGCGTATCGATTGGATTTGTCGAATGGGTTGATGGGAATACACGATGTGTTTCATGTCTCACAGTTGAAAAAGTGCAATGCCGACCTCGGAAATGTTTTGAATAGTGAGCCATTGGTATTGCAACCCGACTTGAGTTATGTGGAGAAACCTGTGAAAATTTTGGACCGAAGTATCAAGACTCTTCGGAACAAGCAGATTCTGATGGTGAAGGTACAGTGGGAGCATCATGGCACGCAAGATGCCACATGGGAAATGGAAGAGTGGGTAAAACAGAAGTATCCCGATCTGAGATAAAGGTATGCCTGAATTTTGGGACAAAATTCTTCTAAGAAGGGGAGGATGTGAAACTCCACCTAAAGCTAACCTTAGAGTAAGAGGGGAAAGATGCATATCATATGATTCTACATAAAAATATACTATTTGAAAGATTTTATGTACTTTAGAATTATGATTTATAGGTTAAATGACTTATTTATGCTTGTTGGGTAGAAATGGTAAAAAGGTAATTTTGCTTGAGATCGAAATAGAAAGATGGCTTGAGGCTAAGATAAGAAGAATATTTGGGTGAGAAAATAAGAACAAGAGTTAGTGTGGTTAAGTGGTTAGAGCGTTGTGAATTAATCTCTAAGGTTATGAGTTCAAATCCCATCACTTAAATTTTATTCATGATTATCTTAGCTATCTTTGAAATTTTGATTTTCTTACATTCCTTAAAGATATGAATGTTGTCTTAAATGAGACATGAAGATAATGTCTTGATCATGTCCTAAAAAGAATTCTAGAGAAATTCTTATCCCTTTAATTTCTCTAGCCTTGTCCAACATCTTTATAAATTAAACTATCCTTAATCCATTAATCCATTCTTTTAATTCCAAAATTCTATGGTAAATCCCTAGCCTTGAAATTCGAAAAGCAATCTTGAGGGATAGGGGATTGCCGAAAATAGGGAGGAGAGTTAGGATGGGTTTCTAAGGAAAAGAAATCACCATAGTTATACCTTCAATCCTACCTTCATTTTTTCATGATTTAGTAAAGGAAAATCTAGAAATTTTTCAGAATTTTTGCAGGATGGTTTTCGAAAATTTCAGCCAACATTCTTACCCCATTTATTGCCAGAAAAATGGTCATTTCATGTAGGTTGAAGGCTGAAATTTTTGAGAATTTTCGGACTGAACAACCTTTGCAAACCAAAATTTTCCTTCAACAAAATTCGTTGCATTAAAGTAGGATTTCGTAGCTACCTTTAAGTCATAAGAACAGCTGGAACTTCCTCTGTTTTTCTTCAGGAAGAAGGCTGGAAAACCACCATTAAAAGACCCCCAAACACTGTCAAGAATCAGCTACAAATTGGGCCAAAGAATGCAGAAAATTCTGCACTAATAACCATCTCCATTCGAGGCACTCTTGAAGCATTGAAAACTAGAAAAATTTCCAGCTTGTTGTTTCAAGGTAAATGCCGAAAACTTGCATTCAAACCTCTGAAAATTTGTCCTAGTTCAGCCATGGATTGAACACCATTGATCTCCATACTAACCTTGAGTGCTTGGACTCCATAATCACACTTCAAAAAGCTCCTAAGATTATTCTATCCAAAACTCATTTGAACTTCAAACTAATTTCAGATTTTTTGCTCCATTAAAGCACTATTGTAGCAAGTGATTAACCAAAAATTTCTCTGCCATTATAGACCATTTTTGGCCAGCATTATAGGCTGAATAACTCTCCATTCTTTGCATTAAACCTAGCTTGTTCAGTCTTACACCATTGAAGAGCAAGAGACCTCCCACGAATAACCAGCATTAACTAATCCTTTACCTCAAATAACTCCTCATTTTCTTCCATTTGAATTTAAAAAAAACTGAACATCTCTCTTTCCTTCTTGCTAAACCGAAACTCCTAACTATGCTAGACCATTTGGCCAACAACAATTCCAGAAATTCTCCAGCCATTTTCTCTAAAACTCTCTCAAGAACACCAAGAACACACACTTCACACCTTCAAGCCTAAACCTATCCAAAACATCTCCAATCACTCACAAATACTCCAGATCACTCATATTTGATCCCTAACCTTCATTTCTGGTCTTTATAACACGAAATCACGCAATCCAGAATTTTTGAATGGATCAAAACTATATATTTTTTTATTGAAGGTTTCAAGAACATCAAAAGATAAAATAAGAATAACCTTCTTGATCTTTCTATTCTACTCAATTTTTAATTTTCCATTCTAATGCTCTCTGTCTCTCTCTCTCTCTCTGAGCTGAAATGGTGGTGATCAACCGTGGCTGTTTTTTTTCGGACCACTAAAAGCTCTCAAACGCGTGGATCTTCACTAATCAAGAAATCTTCATCAAGTGATCACCTATCAAGTATTTCTTCCTGAGTCTTCCTTTTTAATTTCTGGATTCATGTCTCTTAGATGTTGATAGGAAGGTTGAATATAAATGGGGTTTGAGTATATGTATGTAGATGAAGGGGATGGAGTTAGGACATGAGAATTGAAATGTATGATTAGGTGTTATGGAATTTTCTTTTGAATCAATATATGCTCATCATGGTTAATGAGATTTATGGATGTTTGATGCATGCTAGATGTTATGACACCAATGATGATTAGGCCTTTATGCTCTTAATTTTTAATGAAGCCATGAATGATGATTATGCCTAGTAGGAGATTGGCTATGTGCTAGTTTGTGTTAATTCAAGTATATGTTCATGAATGGATTAACTTGTTATTTGATGTTAGGGAATGTGTTCATAAATCTTTTCTCACAAAAGGAAATCATGGTAAAAAATTATTTTCTTTGTTAATTCTAAAATTATTTATATTAACAAATTTTATTTCTTTAATTAGAATTACTATTATATTTTCTCTATGAACTTTGAAATTGCTAGGGAGGTTTGGAAATAGAATATTAATATTTTTGTTATTAAATAAATAAAATATTTTATTAAAAAAAAAATATATATATATAAAATATTAGAATTAATTAATATCAAATGACTTTGTAGACCATAATAATTAACCTTACTAAAACTTTTACCTATATCCATAAATATTATTTATATTAAAATTTATTTATTATTTAATAATTAAAAATTAAGTATAATTTATTTATTATTAATATTATTTAATAATTAATAATTAATAATTAGGTATATTTTATTTGTTATTAATTTTATTGGTCATTTATTATCTATTAATTATTAATTAAAAATTAAGTGTAATTTATTATTTATAATAATACTATTTAAATATTACCATTTACAAATATAATTTAGGACTTAATATTATTCAATATTTAACACTAGTTTATTTATTCGTAATAATAGTCATAGTTATTATTTGAAGCTATAACTTATTATTATTTATTTTAGAACCCCTAGTTATTTGAACTCATCAAGCTAGATTTATTTTATAAAATACTTTGTCAACTAGTATTAAAGCCTAAGACATTATGGTCATGGTTAGTTGAGGTTGTGACTAGTTGAATTAGGAATTATTTATGTAAGGCAGATATGGTCCGAAGGTTATCGTATGCTTTCTGTTTACTCCAAGCGGGGTTAGGTTAATCTTGGAGGATTTTTGAGTTCAAGAGGAGTAAAAGATCAGGTAAGTTCCTGCATTGAGTCATTTGAAGACCAAATGTGGCAGGCCAATTCATTGTATACTATAATTTATGTTGTAAAGCAATTATTGACAATTTTTCTTTTCTTTCAATCAAGCAAGCTATTTAAAACTAAGCAAATGATTTTACACAAAATGTTAAAATTTTCAAAAACCCAACTTGGCAAGAAGTTTAGAAACCATAATTGTTATTTTCAAGTAAATCGTTGTATGATCATTTTTTCTCCCAAGTGGAACAAAAAACGTTGAGTACTCAATAAGGGTTGACTACTATAACTAGTCTATGAAGGGTTAGGGTAAGTCTCTCAGTAGGTGGCCACCTCTGAGGGGTGAGTCCTTCCCGGATAGGATGCTAGTCCTATAGGTCATACCGGTTCGAGCTAGCAAGTTCAGTCAAGTGGACTGTGTGTTTCCAAAGTGGACAACCGGTAAGTTTGGGATTTAGAGATGGAGGAGTATCTCACCCAGCAGGCCGTACATCTACCTTGTGTCAGTATGCTCAATGTGTGGTATTCTGATCATTATATTGTCATGGTGTACAAAGTGTGGTGCCATGGCTACCTCTTTTGAGTGGTTGTATTTATTGTGCACATGTATGTCTTGGAAAACAAAACACCATTATTCATTTATGACATTTACGTAGTGCTTGCCAACATTTTCATTTATGAAACTTTTACAACTTGCATACATGAACTGTTTTACCTGAAATACTCAAAGCACACACGGACTTACTGAGATTTTTATCTCACCACCTTTTATACCATGTTTTCAGGTCGATCCTGCTGTGAAGGTCATTAGGTAGAATGTTGCCTATGTCTTGAAGACTCTCTGTTATTTTTCTTGTGTATTGATTTTGAGAGACAGTAGCAGACAATTATTTTTTTTGAATTTGTTCATGTATTGCTAGGTTGTAATACGTTTAATTTTGAAGTATTTTGTTTATTTTATTTTGTGTGACCTAGTTATAAAGATCATTTGTCCTGTGGATGAGGCGACATCCCCGGCTCTAATGGGCCTAGGTAGTGGGGTGTTACAAAGACCTCTAGAGAAAATCTCTTGAGCCAGAACAAAGAGATAAAAGAGGCAAAGAATCTTCTGGGCATACTCCCTGAGTCAATTTGAAAAAGCTAAACTTCCTTCTATTCAGTAGCACCGTAAACCAGTAGTTTCCTAATTTTTTATGAGAATGAAAAAAATCAACTAATTCTAAATGTTGTATCTAATTCTAAATACTTAACATAATAATATTTTTGAAAAACACATCTAAAAAAATGTCAACTTATCTATATGTTGACAAAAGCATATAATCAACCAAAACCAACAAATATGCCTCTAGATTCATTTATTTCTTTATGGATGTCATTATTTAATCACTAAAGGATGTTGTGGCTAATCTTAAATATACTACAAAGTAAATAATTTTTTTTTAATGACATCACAAATTTAAAAAGAGTAATAATTAACTTATCCAAATGTTGATTAATATCAATTTGTCTAGAAACATTAAATTCAAGATTATGACCAAAACTTTTGGTACAAGCATAATCCATAAATATATGAATAAGTCAATAAATTATGTAAAAACAATCAATGTTCCAAGCATGAATAAACCTTATAGAGACATTGTATAGTAGCTTAATACATTAAACAAATCTAAATGTTGATTAGAAATAAATTATTGCTTAAATATTTAAGGATGTTAACATGAGAAAGAAAATAAAAATTCTTCTCCTTTTTTATTTCTATAATAAAATTCTATTTAAAACATAAATTCAGAAATTTACTTTTAATATTACAGAATTAAAGTACATGATTCAAGACCATAACAGTGAAGTGAAAAATTCTCAATGCCTTAAATATTTAATACTATAATATGAGAATAAAGAATTTATTTACTCAAATATACAATAAAAAATCTCATGCAAAATTTTGTATATAGACATAAGACTATTATTTAATGCAAATATTAGTCTAACTAAATTGGTCCATATATGGTGATAGTGGATAATCAAAGTTCCAACCCATTACCTTTTTTACTTTAGAAGCCACATGACCTAGGGTTGCATAGGGCAAAAGGAATTTTCGAATGGGTGAGCCACTAAGGGCTGCACCAAAAACCCAAATCTTATAGGCCAATGTTATTTCCAAGCTCAAGTGAAAATCTTTACTTTTTAAAAGAAAATACAATAAGGAAACAAGGAAAAGCATGTGCAATTATGTTCCAGAAGCCGAAATCAAAATGGGAAAAAGGGACCTGCTATTTCGTATCTCAGAAAACGAAACTTGAAGGAAAATACAATATCCTAATTTTCAAAAAATATTCATGAAAATGTAATTAGTCTTGTTAAAGAAGAATTAGTCATACTATTCTTAATAGCACAAAAATCAAGATCTTCTGAATAGATAAGATAGCATAACTTAAAACGATACAATCAATGACATATAACGAAATATTGAATAATATAGTTAAAGTTGGCTTTGATATCACATAAAAGACACAATACTAATAGACATAAATTAATATGTCTTACAACAGAAACAATAAAAATGTACTTTTAACCATATTTGTTCAAGTAACAATGAAATACCTCTACCTCCATAAAGTCCTTTGATCCGTACCTCAATCAATCCGAGTTAATACTTTGTTAAACTTATAATAGAGTTTTTTCTTTGAATCTTCTAACCTATGCCTATTAGAATTCACACACGACTGATGGAAATCATAGGCATGTATATAGTTAGGTTATGGATCCAAGAGTTTCATATGCGTATGGTTTTTTTTCATTAAAAAAAAAAATCCTAATAAGGTATCATAACCAATAAATTACCGACTTTAAAAGGATCATATCTTCTAATTGATTAGATAAATCAATTATGCTAATTTGAAAAGATCTTGAAGATTTGTTACCTAATCTTAAAAATTTTAAAAAAATATAAAATACTTAATAAATATTAAAAGTGATTACAGATTTTTGAAGAAGTCCTAAATTTTAGGATAAGTCTTCCAATTCTTCTCTTTTTTAATTCGGATGCTAAAGAGCTTGATCTTAGATCGAATGAAATTTGATAACGATCACTTGATTGCCAAGCTTTCGAGACTTGTTTGATGCAAAATAAGATGAACGCTTAGAAATTTGATGAAGATTCTAAACTTTGAATTTGTTGAAGGTTAAGCTTGAATGCTGTTGAAGCTTGAAAGGGCCTCTTGTTTGTTGAAGATCCCAGGGGTGCCTTGAACCTTTGAGGGAAGGTCCTATTTATAGGTTTAGTATCCCTTGACTTTAGCATAAATAGTCGATTTGGGATTTTGAGTAACCTTCTAACAAACCCTAATAGACTTGTGCTTGAGGTGATTTTGGGCTTAATTTATATTTTAACCCAATTTCATTTAATCCACATCATATTTGGGTTGAGGGATTCTCCAAAAAAAAAAAAAAAAAAAAGAGTCCAACTTTAGGGCTTAGCCCAATTCCATTTAATCCATAATATATTAGATTTAATGTGAAATGGACCTTTAACAATAACCCAATTTTAATAGTTCAATTCCATGATACATTAGATTTAATAGACTTTTAATGATGACCCAACTATATTAATCCAAGAATAATTATATTTATTCATTAATTAATTTTACTAAATCAAGACTAAAATATGTATTTTTTTAAATCTTGATTAAATAAAATAAAATATATTTTCTACAAATTTCTTTGTCTACAAATGCCCCCATTTCAAGGTTTAAAGAGAATGCTTTGTCCAAAGAATTTGGAATAAGGCTTGAAGTAGCATTTATACGAAAATAATATAATTTCTCAATGTAATTAGAAATTAATATAAAAGTATTTTTTAAATTCTTGATAAAATAGAATTTTTTTTCTACGTTTATAAGGAATTAGTCAAGACTTGAAATTAAAATTTGAAAAAAAAAAAACATATTTCATGAAGGAACCAATCAGATTTTCTAAATTTAAATTCAAATCCAAATTAAAATCTTTTAACCAAGAATTAGAATTTAAAGAGGCATCTTATGATACCTATAAAAGGACTTGCATCTTTACTAATTTTCCATACAAACTCAAGAAGTCTTCATCAACTTCAGATCCATCGCATCACCTTGAGGAAATTTGGTAAGATTTTTTTTTCCCCTCCCGTTTCCAAGATGCTTCGAATATTCAACTGATGTCGTGCACTTTCTTGGATGCCAAACACTAGAACTTGCACCTTCCCCTGGTTGCGACTTCCTTTACTATGTGCTATTCCATATTCTTTGAACTATCCAAATAATTATTTTGTGTTATGAATTAGTGGAGAATCCGCTAATTCTATTAGTGGATATGGATGTCCACCATAAGAGTTAGTAGAGATACCACTAATACATATTAGTGGAAGATAATTCATTTCACTAATTGAGCTCTATAAATAGAGTTTTTCTCCAAGCTTGAGAGATATACCAATTGTGAGAGAATTATTGGAGAACGTTGTGAGAGAAAAGAAAGAGAGAAGTTTGAAGAAATTATGGTGCAAATAATAATCAGAGATTTATTGTGTGTAGATTTTATTCTAACACTGCCAAAATTTCATAATACGTTATCGGTACGAGTCGCTACTATTTCCAAATCTAGAAGACAAAAGTACAAGTCTCTGCTGTTACAAAAGTCAAAAGACTAAAGTAGCACGAGTCTCTACCGTTACAAAAGTTAGAAGACTAAAGTAGCAGGAGTCTCTACCGTTAAAAAAGTTAGAAGACTAAAGGTACGCATTTATTGATCCCTATGATTAACTTTACTAAACTCGAATTTGTAACCCTTGATATTTTTGAAAAAAATTATATGTCATAGGTTCTCGATGTAGAAATGCATTTAAATTCTGAAGGCCTTAGTAAAACTATTAAAGAAAAAAAATAGTGCATCTGCACAACAAAAGGCCAAAGCTTTGATTTTTATTCGTCGTCATCTCGACAAAAATTTAAAAATGGAATATCTTACCAAAAAAGATCCATATGTCTTGTGGATAAATTTAAAAGAAAGATTTGACCACTTGAAGATGGTCATACTACCAACTGCATGATATGAATGGTTGCACCTGAGGTTGCAAGATTTTAAAATCATGAATGAATATAGCTCCGCTATGTATAAAATTATTTCAGTTAAAATTATGTAAAGAAAAAATTACTGATGAAGATATGTTGAAGAAGTCATTCTCCACCTTTCATGCCTCGAATATTGTCCTACAGCAACAATATCGAAAAAAATGGTATTCAAAATTTATTGATTTAATTACTGCCCTCCTCATTGTAGAGAAAATTAATGAGTTATTATTGAAAAATCATAAAGTCAGACCAACTGGCTCAACAACACTCCCAGAAGTGAATGTTGTTGGCTCCAGCATAAGCCATAGTCGTAGTCGTAGCTGTGGTTATGGTCGTGGACACACTTGATATTTCCCTTATCACAGTAGTAATCAAGTTGTGAGAAATACTGGTTACTTGAAGTGGAAAAGAAAAGATAATAAGGGTAAAGAAAAAGAAATGCAAGAAAATTATGAGGATAAATGTTATAAATATAGCATGAAAGGTCATTGGTCACGTAATTGTCATACGGTCAAGTATTTAGTGGAATTATATAAAGCTTCACTGAAAAAGAAAAATAAAAATATTGAAGAAAATTTTTCTCAACATCCAGTGAATGATGTTGACGACGATGATATTGATCCAGAAGATCTTAATATCAATATTACGCATATGGATGTATCTAATTTTTTTGAACACCTAAACGATAGGATAGACCATTTAATTAGTGATGGCAGTGTCCAGAAGAACTAATGCCCCACCCTGATATTTTTGAATTTTCATTATATTCTAATAATATTTACGTTTGCATATACATATTTTTGTTCAAATGGCTATTGTTAATGATGATGTATGTATTATTAATAGTGGAACTACACACACCATACTAAAAAATGAGAAATATTTTTCTTATCTCAAAATGGGAGAAATAGATATTTATACTATAAACGGTAGTACAAATGTGATTGAAGGCTCTGGAAGAGTTATTATATTGTTGCTTGAAGGAACAACAATTAATATTGATAAGGTACTATTTTTCTCAAAATTCAGAACGAATTTATTGAGTTTTAAAGATACCTGTAGAAATGGGTATCATGTTAAAACAAATGAGGAAAATGGTATTGAGTATCTTTATATTCCTCAAATTAATTTGGATAAGAAATCTGTATTAGAAAAATTACCGTTTTTTTCTACTGGCCTATATTTTGTAAAAATACGTATAATTAAAATTTATCATCTAGTAACCAGAAGTTTACTGATCCTATTACTTTTAGCATTTTGCATGGCCGGTTGGGTCATCCGGGATCTACCATGATGAAAAGAATAATTGATAATACACATGATCATCCATTAAAAAATAAAAAAGATATTGATATTAGAAAAATTCTCATGTACTGTATGTTCCCTAGGAAAATTAATTATTAGACTATCACCAGTAAAAGTAGGAGCTGAAAGTCCTATATTTCTTGAATAGATTCAAGAAAACATTTGTGGACCTATTCAACCACCATGTGAACCGTTAGATATTTATGGTCTTAATTGATGCATTATCCCGATAGTCACATGTGTGTTTATTCTCTACTCGCAACCTGATGTTTACTAGATTACTTGCTTAAATAATTAAATTGCGAGAACAATTTTCTTATCATCAAATTAAAAATATTCGTTTGGATAATGCTGGTGAATTTTCATCACATACTTTTGATACATATTGCATGTCAATTGGGATTAATATTGAACATCCTGTAACTCATGTTCATACACAAAATGTTCTTGCTGAATCTTTTATTAAAAGATTATAATTAATTACTAGGCCATTATTAATAAAAATAAATCTTCCAACATTTGTCTGAGGACATGCTATTTTACATGTTGTAGCACTTGTACGTATAATGCCAACTAGTTATCATAAATTCTCTTCTTTGCAATTAGCTTTTGGTTCAGAACCAAATATAACTCATTCAAGAATTTTTGTGTGTGTTTTATATGTTCTAATTGCACCAAACCAACGTACAAAGATGGGTCCTCAACGAAGAAAGGGAAGATACGTTGGATATGATTCTCGCTCTATTATTAGGTATGTTGAACTCCTGATAGGAGATGTATTCACAGCAAGATTTGCTGATTGTCATTTTGATAAATCATTATTTCCTAAATTAAGGGGAGAACATAAACAGTATAAGAAAAATCTTGCTTGGACAACATCATTAAATTATCTTGATCTGCGCGCAAGCGCGTGTGAACTTGAAGTTTAAAAGATAATTCATTTGCAAAGTATTGCAAATCAAATGTTAGACGCTTTTGTTGACTCCAGAAAAGTAACAAAATCTCATATTCCAGCTATAAATGCTCCTTTTCGAATTGAAGTCCCAACAAAATAAAAGATTATATCTATAGCGGCTGAGTTAAAAGCACGCAAGAAGCATGACCAACCTTTTGATTCTAAAGATAAAAATTCTTGAAAGAAAAGAGGATTAAATGATCTAGATGATCATATTGAAGAAGAAAAATGATAATGACTAAGAGAGAATTGATGACAAAATAAAAGAACCAGAAATTTATAGAAGTAACACTAAAATTTCTATCAATTATACCACTTCTGGTGGAAGTTGAAATTTGATAGAAACAGTTATTGATAATATATTTACATACAATATATCTCTTAATGTTACACATGATAATGATGATCCTGAATTAATATCAATTGATGAATGTTGACATAGAAAAGATTGGCTACAATGGAAAGATCCGATTCAATCGGAGTTAAATGCATTGACAAAACGTGATGTCTTTGGACTTGCAGTCTGAATACCGAAAAGTGTAAAACCTGTTGGATACAAATGGATATTTGTACGAAAGCGCAATGAAAATAATGGAATCGTACGATATAAACCACTGTTAGTAGCCTAAGGTTTTTCACAAAGACCAGGCATTGATTATGATGAAATTTATTCTCCTGTTATTGATACTATTACACTCCGATATCTTATCAATTTGGTAGTATATGAAAAGATAGATACGACGTTCTAAGTCATTGTGAAGGACACTGAAGATTTGTAAAGATCTATGAGGCTGTCTATGCTTCGCTTTTTACATATGATTGCAACCTTAATATTCTCAAAGCCTTTTACGAAGTTTGGTGTCCTCTTACCAACATGCTCTTAACATCAGTTGGCAAGGTGGCTATCTCATTGTAGGATTTGCATAAATTTGGAGGCTTACCAATACTTTGGGCTTATTGTGACAAAATTGTTCCCCATGCTATAGAATTCACTGGTGTGGACCATGATGTCAAGCGATTCCTTCTAAAAAGTTGCGAACATCTCTTCTATGCATACCACTTGACAAAAAATGACAACAATAACTTTAGTGTCTCCATCAATAAGTGGCTCGACTTCTGGTTCAAAAGAGTGACAAAGTATACGATGCCCTCTCCAAGGGAAGAAAGGAGATCACGCTCCAAATTTATTAACAATCCATGCTGAGTCATCCCACCACATGTTGTATAGACAACTAAGGAGGAAGTTTTGTTTTTAAAGTCAGGTATTAGAAGCCACAACAAAGATCAAACATTCATTGTAGCTTTTTTGTCATGTTGACTTTACATTTTTGTCTTGCCTAAAGAAGAAATGGGTATCATTTATCCATGTCCTTTCAAAATGGTGAGTTTGATGTCGTGCAGAGAACGAGTTAGTCTGGCCATTCCTGTTTTAACAACCATTTATAGAAGGTTGAATCGTATTTCTAACCCCCAACATTTAAGTAAGGAGAAATTTATTTTCCTAACTCATTATATACATAGATGACTTGTGCACTACTTCAAAACTCACTATGAAGTTTCTTAAGGCTTAAACAGCCCTCTAATGACGAGTTATTTAGGTGAAAGTTGCGGAAAGTACTTTGGTGAAGATGAAGCCCGCAAACGGATTTATAGATGTAAGATCATTATTTAAGCTCCGAACATCCTTACCAAGCATAAAAACTAATGACTTTGTTGATAATGAGACAGCCCCCCCTAGAGGAACAATTTTACTTCTTGAGCCTTCATTCAAATCTTCTTACTTTGCAGAAGGATAATCACTTCATCATTGAGTCTTATAGCCCACATTACTTTAATTGCCAATTTAGATTCTTGCAAGATATCCTAGGTACTTTGAAATTTCAACCCACACTATACCCCATAGTATAAAACATGGTGGGAACAAGTTCATGGAACCTTTTCTTGAAGATCAAAACTCAATCTTAAACTCCCAAAAACCTATATTTAAGAAAATGGAAAACTTGTCTTGCTCTGAGGAGAAACTTCCTCAAGATACTAGCACCCCAACTCTTCAAAGGGGTTAAAAAATTCTTCAAGACATGATAAACATATTTCTTCGCATCATGACTTGGTTACAGAGAAACTTTCATCATTTTTAAAACAAAAGGGGTTGCATCAAATTTAAGAAGCCTGTTCCAGCAGTAAAGATTGTTGATGGAAGTGCACAGGAACCACAACTTTGAGCCAAAAGCCCAATGATAAAGAGACTTTCAAAAATAAGGTAAAATTACTTCATTCTTCTTCTTCTTCTTTCTTTCTTTACCATTTTTGTTTCTCTTTTTTTAAATTAATTTTTTCACCATGCTTCTTTATTAGTGCTTCATCATTGAGCCTTATAGCCCACATTGCTTTAGTCGTCAATTTGGATTCTTACAAGATATTTTAGGATACTTTGAGATTCAACCCGTAGACTTCCCTGGGCCACCAACCTAAACTACATATATACATGTACAAACTAGGCAACCTAGGGAACTTAAGGTTCCTTGGGCCACCAACATTCTGGACAAAAAGTACAAATGTAGTCTACCAGGCAGCCGAGGGAAGCAGACTTCCCTGGGCTGCCAAGTTTTTGAAAATATATACATATATATATATATATATACATATATATATATATATATATATATATATATATAATTGAGTAATACCTGGCAGCCTAGGGAACTTAAGTTTCCCTGAGCCTCCTATTCTATGGATAAAACACAAATTTCTTATTCACCTGGCAGCCTAGGGAAAAGTTTCCTAGGCCGCCTATTCACTGGGCATTGTGCACAATTTCTTCTATTTTCTCCTTTTTTTTTTCTTTGTCGTCTTCCTTTTCCTTGATCTTTTTCATTTCTTAGCACAAATAAGATAAAAATGATGTGGTGAATAGTAAAATATGTAAGAATTTATCTTCATTGACGCATAAAAACAATAGAAAATGTTTATATGATGAAATCTCATTAGTAAACTCAGTAACATTTCCTAATATGTTGAGCAACAGATCTCACCTATCATATGCTTGAGAAATACAATACCAATAGCAGCAATGGAAGGACCTTGCAACTGAAGGAGCTTCATACACTTTTCTAGCAAGAGGTATTTTACCCAGTCCTGGCATGCCAACAATAGAAACAATATCAAGCTCGTTTAGATATCCAGTAAGTAGGTGAATTAACTTTTCAGCTTCATCCTCGAATCCCACTATTTCTTCTTCAGGTAACAGAGTGTATTTTCACAAAAAAGGGCAAATCTTTACTAGCTAAACCAAAATAGGAGAGGATACAAAACTTATAATGAAAATAGTAAATCCAAAATTACCAAGAATATAGAAAAGATTGTGAAGAATTGAGAGAGAAGAGAACAAGATCTTTTATGTAATTCTAAAAAAAAAAAATTGTACAAGTATTTAGACTCTCACAATTCTCAAAGAAACTTCACACTTACTTCACTCACACAAGCACACCACTTTTTATTTTTGCTTACACCACATGCTACTGCCAAAACTACTTTGCTCACAATATAAACTCACATGCACTATACTTGTTCACGCCACACATATAGAGCACCACTCACAGACCATACTTGCTTGAGCACAACTCACACACAGTACTCTACACAATTCCACCACTTCTTGGCTCTATTTATAGAGCTCCTTTACACTGACTCTCAATGTCGATTCACAAGTCTTGAAGCTGCAAGTTTCTCAAGTTGGTGGAGGCAGCCTATGGAAGCTTCAAGATGGCTGCAAATTGCACTGGATTTTTTCTTTGTCATTTGGGGATTTTTCAAGCAATTTTGAGATTCTTCTTGCACCTTGTTGCTGCAAGTTGCAAGTTGTTTCAAGTTTTTTCTAGAGACTTTTTCAATGGCAGTCATTGCCATTTTAACACTCCCCCTCAATGACTATTTTATTACTTCTCGTGAAGTCATGTCAAGTTGCCTTCGAAATTCTTCAAGTTTTACTCCATTAAGTAGTTTAGTGAATATGTCTGCCATTTGGTCTTCGTTTATGATTTGTTGTATCTCAATATTTCCTTGAAGTACCTTCTCTCGAATATAGTGATAATGTACTTCCACATGTTTAGTGCGAGTATGAAATACTAGATTTGTTGAATAATTGACAGATTATCACAGTATAACTTAACCGGATAACATATTTTTTGACGCAAGTCTTTTATTAATTGCATGAGCCAGCTAATTTCTTATACTGCTGAAGCCACAGCTCTATATTCTGCTTCTGTGCCAGATAGTGATACTATTGACTATTTCTTACTAATCTAAGAATCCATTTTTGATCGAAGATTAAAAGCATACCCTATAGTTGATCGTCTTGTGTCACAATCTCTAATATAGTCAGCGTCACAATAACTTATGACTTCACATGCTACGCCTCTTTTATATTGGATACGAAAATCAATGGTACCTTTGATATATCTTAAAATTCACCTTGCTATTTCCAAATGTGGTTTATTTAGCTACTGCATGAAACGACTAACAACTCGACTGCATATGCTATGTCAGGTCGTGTCAAAGTAAGGCAGATAAGACTACTTACTAGCTGCCTATACATACCAAATCTTTCCCTTCTGATGAGCATAGTTTTGTGTTTACCTTGAGTGGGGTAGATATGATCTTACACTCCAACATACTAAATTTTTGCAGTAGGTTCTTTACATACTTATGTTGACATAGAAATAATCCTTCTTCAGTGTTCTCCACTTCAAATCCTAAGAAGAGTTTTAATTCACCAAGCTCCTTCATTTAGAAGTATATAGAGAGATTAGCATTAGTTTGGCTAATCTTATTATTGTCATCTCTAATGACGATGAGATCATCCACGTATACTAAAATGATAGCTATTCTTTTGTTTCGAGTTTTTATGAATAAACTTGAATCTATTGGAGCCATTATATAACCACTCTATAGCAAGAATTCTTCTATCTTTCCATACCAAGCCTGTGGTACTTGCTTTAGTCCACAAAGAGCCTTCTTTAATTTGCAGACATAATTTAGATGAGCCTTACTCTTGAATCCCTGCGATTGCTCTCTCTCTCTCTCTCTCTCTCTCTCTCTATATATATATATATATATATATATATATATATATGTCCATTTCTCTATGCAGGAATGCATCCTTTACAACCATTTTCCAGAGCTTCCACGATTTACTTGCAACGAGTGTTAGCAGAATTCTAAGTACTGCAATTTTTGCAACTAGGCTGAAGGTCTCATCTTAGTCAAGCTCATATTGTTGAGAGAATCCCAGAGCTACTAGTCGTACCTTGAATCTTTCTACTGATGTAGCCGGTCTCCTTGTTACTTTATAAGCACATTTGCATAATATTAGTTTATATATCTCTTGTTTTGGGCACCAAGTCCTCTGTCTTATTCTATTTTAAGGCTTAAATCTCTTTCTCCATGACTTCGACCCACTTCTTATGCTTAGAGGCTTTCTCATATGTATTGGGTTCTTTGATGTTTCCTACCAAAACTGCATTAGCGTATTTAGGATTTTGTTTACGTATCCTCATTAACATTCTAAGTGATTGTGTCATCTCTTGTGTTTCTTCTTCTTTTTCACTGTCTCATTGTTGGGTTATTTTTTTATTGCTCTTGGGGTGTCTAGTGTACTCCAACATGCCATGGACTTTGTCCTTTGTGTTTAGGACTTACTGGAATGCTTCCATCTTTATGAGGGTGCTCCTCTACGAGTTCTGGCTTTTTTCATAATTCTCTTCCAATTTTTTCTCGATCTCTTTTGAGTTTGGTAAGAGAGCCACTTTTGAAGACCATTATTATGATACTTCATCAAACATCACATATCTAGATATATGGCATAGTCATTTTGTTAGATCGCAACACCACTATCTTTTTTTTTTTTTTTTTTGCTGTCATATCCTACAAATATACATCTTATGGCTTTCTTATCAAACTTACTTTGTAGATGATCAAGAACAAATACATAGCATACGCATCTGAATATTCAAAAGTGACTTACTGTGGGCTTAATTTTCCATAGCTTCTCAAATGGTGTGATGAATCTGAGTTTTGCCTGTGGTAACCTGTTGACTACGTGGACTACCGTCTTTATACATTCCGTCCAAAACTTTGGTGGCACATTTTTTGAGTGAAACATGCTCCTGCATGTTTTTGGTAGATACCGAATTTTCTTTTCAACATCCCTATTTCATTGTGGCGTGTTGGGTTATGTTAATTGTTGTCGAATATGCAATAGTTTTAGATAATCATTGAATTCTTGAGAAGTATATTCTCCCCAATTATCTGTTCGTAGACACCTTATCTTTCTCCCTATCTCACTTTCTGCTTCTTGTTTGAATTCTTTGAACTTGTCTAAAGTTTCAGATTTTTCTTTCATAAAATAAACGTAGATATAATTGGAGTAATCTTCAATGAATGTTATTATATAATGGAGTCCACTGATTGACACTTGCTTGACAGACCCGAATACGTCTTAGTGGACTAGTTCAAGAGGCACCTTAGCTTGAAACTTCGAATTACAATAAAGAAGTTGATGTGCCTTACCATACTGACACTAAGCACATACAATGCCATCTCGAACTTCTAGTCGAAGGAGACTTTTTAGTAATGACTATATCATTATCACCTTGAGCTTCATATAATTCACATGTTCTAATCGAGCATGAAAGTGGATTGGAGCAAACAAAGAAATAAAAAAAAAAACAAAGTATTAAACTAAATAAACAACGCAGTGAAATCTTTATACCCTTACATTTCTATGGAAATTTTGACGCTTAGACTGATCAGGCTAAACAACGGCTATTTGGACAACTTCTATTGCCTCTGGTTCAAATCCCGCAAAACGTCGACTTCTTCTGGGCATGAACGCTTAGCTCTTAATTCTTAGAATATAGCTACTGCCTAATAAGCCGGTGAAAAGCTATGGACTAAGGGAACTCTGGCCTTTTCTTTTACTAGACAAATTACTAATAAGCAGTATCAAGTAAAGCATTTTTCCGTTTTAACTTCCATTGAGAAGATAAGGAAAAAAACACAGAAAAAAAAGCAACAATGAGGGAAAGCGGGCAACTACAGGCGTGTGTTTTTCTGTTACCCCTTCTACACTAATAAAGAGATTGTTAAAACTATCTAAGATTAAGTCGAAGATTAAAACTCTATCTTTTAGTTTCAAGAACTCCCCATCAATAGGTAACGACTGGCTCAGTATTTTTTTTTCCCCCAAAAATCCAGCCATGCACACGCCTATTTAGCCAGAACAAACAACCCTACCCAAACTAGGTTTGGACTCAGTTCTTTGACCACTAGTCTGGGTTATTGAGTCTGACTGTAATTTATTTATTTAATCTTGGACTTATGCAAGCACATACATAAATAATTAAACAACCCAAATGGACCAGAAAAAATTTCTCAAATCTTTTTCTAGTTTAGGCCTAAGTTAATATTTATTATTAAAATTAGGTTTAAGTCCTAAATAATTAATTAACCAACTAAACTAAATAATTAACTTATTCTCTCTTTGAGCTTTTTGTTTTATTCTAGCCCAATAATAAATTAAACTATTAGAATAAAATAAAACTTTTCTTTATTTAAGACTATTTCCTTAGCCAAAAATTAATTAGAATTTATGGGCTATTTCAAGAACAAAAGACACATCGTCGTTGACTACTAAAATGATCAAAATACCCCTGTCATAAAAATAGATGTATTTTATATTTTAAATATTTCTTATTATTACCGAAATTAAATATTGACCCTAAGAACTATATTGCATATAGCAATGTCTATTACCTACAGGTGTTATGACCAAAATATCCCTCTATGTAACACCTATCATTAAGACATGAGAAATATACTAATACCTCTCTCAATGACTTTCTAGTTTAGGCCTAAGTTAATATTTATTATTAAAACTAGGCTTAAGTCCTAAATAATTAATTAATCAACTAAACTAAATAATTAACTCATTCTCTCTTTGAGCTTTTTATTTTATTCTAATCCAATAATAAATTAAACTATCAGATAAAATAAAACTTTTCCTTATTTAAGACTATTTCCTTAGCCAAAAATTAATTAGAACTTATGGGTTATTTCGGAAACAAAAGACACATCGTCCTTAACTACTAAAATGATCAAAATACCTCTGCCATAAAAATAGATGTATTTTGCATCTTAAATATTTTTTATTATCACCAAAATGAAATATTGACCCCAAGAACTATATTGCGTATAGCAATGTCTCTCACCTACAGGTGTTATAACCAAAATATCCCTCTATGTAATACCTATAATTGAGACAGGAGAAATATACTAACACCTCTCTTAATGACTTTTACCATTCTTAGATATCTAGTCTGATAATCCATAACTTTCAGTATGTACTAGCTTACATCTGAGAGTTACCTAAAAGAATACAATATTAAGTCACGTTCCCAGGGCCCTAGATTATATAGATTACCCTGAATAATCTCAAGGGAGTGATTTTTTCCATTTAGAAGTATAGAAACTATCTTGTATAAGTTTATCTTAACTTATTAGTCACACATTCCCAACATACAAATATATTGGTCATATAGTAGAACCTCACATACGGTACATCAAAGTACATGTCTCCAGTTTCACTAGACCAGCAACTTATACTCAAGCCATAGGGTATGAGTCTATACTGTAGCTGTAGTAATCTAGGTTTCTCTTATTTTAGTACTTTAAGAAACCACTACTATGGGTCCAGTGTTAGAATTGTGCCCTAGAAACAACATTTGTACAATTTATTTTGCACATTAAATCAATAAAAAGCATTCTATATCTTTCAATTTCTTTGTTTCACATGTTTATGTGTATAAAATTGTTAGATAAAGTCTCAAGTACAATATTATGTTAAGAAAATCACGATAGAGATCGTGATGTGAGATTCTTACTACACTATTTGTATTTAAATTATCCCTAGTCATAGTATTAATGAGATGGGATATCATTAATGCGTTAAAACTAGCACATATTATATTTCTTGATTTGATCAAACTGTGATTCTCGCAGCCATGAGTATTGTAATACTCAAAGTTAATACGTGGATGCTTGTTATTTGAACAAGTATATTGGATGACCTAACTATGAGATAATCAGATGGAGAACTATTTAGTGCCAGTATCCTTAGACTTGAGAACTCCAAGGTATTTTGTTTGCTAAGCGTTGTGCTTTGATTCTAATATCTGAAGTCCTTACAAGACCGCCTATGGGATGATATTGGGTACAACGTAAAGTAAATAAAAATAATTGAGATGGTCAATAAAAGATTCATCACTCCTAAAAGTATGAGTGAATATTTCAAGGCCACTTGTAAGAATTATTACTCAAGAAGTCCTTGGCTAATGAGACTATGTGTTGGACATAGTTTCAATTGATACACATAATGAGTAATAAATTTCAGGAACAAGTACTAAAATATTTGGGTTAGAATTAAGTAATATTTTGGAGGGAGTTAGCACTAATTCCATACTCTAAATCGAATGAGATATTGTATGGTGAAAAGAATTTATTGTACTGACGTTTCGCTATTGAAAGATTCATGTCAAGCTACTTGACTTTCTAAACTTTTGGATGGTCATGATGTATTACTAGATACTGCTCATGATCTGTTAAATATATATGAATTTATTAATTAGAGAATTAATAAATTTAATCCGAATTAGAATTAATATTATTAAAAGAATTATTAATTCTATTATGATATAATTAATTCATATTAATTACCAGATGATTAGAAAACCTAATGGGTCACACATAATAAACGAATTGGTAGTCAGGACATTATTTGATAATATTATAGAGTTAATTTATAAGAAAAAATAATTATTGTGAACTAATTATAAAGTGTTAAAATTTTTTAAGATTGAATTGCGATTATTAAATCTATATAGATGAATTATAAACTTGTTATAATTTATAGGGCCTAATTGCAATTCTTGAAAATTCCAAGCTCATAGTTGAAAAAGAGGAACAAAATGTTTATTTTCTAAAAGAATTAAGAAAATCCTATACGTGTTGTTGTGGTTTTGGTGGCTGTTGATTCTTTTGGCAATGAGAATTAGTTTCGTATATGTTAGAGAATTTGTTCCCTGTAAGTGGATAGGAAAACCATTGGTCACCAAATATATATATATAGAGAGAGAACACACAACATAGTTTTTCTTCCTCTCTTTTCGAAGAAAAGAAAACCAATTTCTTTTCAAATAAAATTAATCCCAAAGCCACTCATGTATACCTACTAGCATAGGGTTTTGGTGCTAACTTGAGTATAATTCTTTGTGTGAATTACTGTTAGAGAATTCTTATTCTTGAAATTTAATAACTCGATTGGATTGATTTTAAAGGAGATTCACGTATTTCGAGGTAACAATTTTTTTTTCTTTCTCTTGAACCGTTTAATTACATATGAGTGAATCTTTACGTAAATTTCATTTTAATTTTTCACTGCGTATAAATTGGTTTGTATGATCGAAATCTAACAATAGTATCAGAGGCATCTTATATGTATTTTATAAGTTTATTATTAATTTTGAAATTGTTTAAGAGGGGAAATTTTTTTTTCGAGTCCATGAAAATTGTTTAGTGTAAAATTTAATTTTGGAAATTTGTTTTATGTGGGTTATGGACAAATTGTTTGTTCTGTGAAACAACAACAACAATAGTAGTACAGGAATTGTTTCTGTACAAAGGTGCGAAATTGTTTCCAATTGATGGAAATTGATGCCGAATAAAAAAAAAAATTGAATCGCTGGTAAATTGTTTCTAAATTAGAAAGGTAGCAGCCGAAAACAATTGTGAAAGAATTTGATATTATTTCCAATTGGTGGAAGTGAACTTGGTTCCTATTGTAGAATAGGAAAGAGATTCTTTAGATTTGGTTTCATTGGTTTCTTAAATTTAATATTTAATATTATGATATTATATAAAATCATATTGTTTCTAATAGTTTGCAATTGTTTATGTATTGCTAAGTTGGAATCGTTTCCAATTGAAAACCGTTTGTTGGTTCCAAATTGTTGCTTGGATTGTTAACAATTCTAAATTGTCCCGTGTGCATTGATTAAGCGAGTCGCGGTTGTGCTATAGCAGGCTTAGCAGCACCACCGCGACTATTAACTCTAATATGACCCATTGAAATATTTTATTCTAAAAGGTCCTAAGATTTTAGACTAATTATTTTATTTTTTCAAAACACTGATTTTGAAAATTTTATTATATATGTATTTATTTAGAAATTTCCAAAATTTGATTTTGGAAATTTTTATTAATTTCTAAAATTTGATTTTAGAAATTAATATATTTTCTAAAATTCTAATTTTAGGTATTATTTCCAAAATAGTGACTTTGAAATTGTATGCTATGTTTTATTTTGCTTATTTTATTTTAAGTATAATTTTGACATGTTGACTTGGTTTTGGACTTAGACTAATTAATTTTGATTAACAAAGTTTGTGTCATGCATATTTACTTCTTTGTTTTGAATAAATAGGGCTGCGAGTCCTGTCTTTCTCTGTAATTCTCTTATAATTTCTCTTTTTATCTAATTCTCCTTGAGTATAACTCAGGATTTCTTCATTAGGAATTTATATAATTAGATTACATAGGTTTAATAATATTAGAAATTATTTTACGAATTTATGGATATAGCGACCAAGGCGAAGCAAGAAGATTGTGAGACTTTCTTCTCAAAAAATGCATGACTACATAAGTTTGACCAAAATTAATTTCCTACTTGACTCAAGGAAATTAATCTAGAAAAATCCATAATCAAGCCATGCAATTGAGTCGATTACAATTATATCAAAGTGTTGATATTATACATTCCAAACAATGAGATTGCTAATTGAATAATTTAATCCCTCAAACAATATTAAATCTAAAGACTTCCGTTAATATAGCAAGACCGAGAGTTGTTTTTAGAGATTAGATTGTTAGACATACCCAAGATTACTCGACATCAAGCATGTTCAAATTTTGGAATATGATTCCGCTTTAATGGGTTAGATTTAACTAATATCTTTATCCCAGTTGGGCCTACCCACGCATAAAGAATATTAGAGACTAAGTTGAAGTAATACTAAGTGCTTTAAGATCAAAATATATTAATCGCTTGATGATTTGGTTTTAGATACCTACCATAGAATTTAAGAGTGATATAATAGTAATTGGTATTAGATACCTACCATAATATCTTCTATTATATGTTCTAAAATAGAAAATCAAGTTCTCAATATAAACAATAAAAGGCAAAAAAAAAAAAAAAAAAAAGACACAAACCCATTTTACTCATGGTATTGTCATTTAGGCCAAGTAAATGAGAATTGCATTTCTAAGTTACATAAGTGTGGTGACTTAGGTTCATTTGATTTTGAATCATATGAGACTTGTGAATTTTGCTTACTAGAAAAAAATAACTAAAACCTCTTTTTCTAAGAAATGAGAATGGGCTAAGCAATTATTGAAGCTAATACATACTGATGTATGTGGACTAATGATATTACAAGTAAGAGGGAGTTATCAATACTTTATAACCTTCATCGATGATTATTCTCGATTTGCATATTTGTATTTAATAAAATACAAATTTAAAACTTTTGACAAATTCAAAGAATTCGAAAATAAAGTAGAGAAACAACTTGATAAGAGTATTAAAACCCTAAAATCCGATCGAGGAGGTGAATATTTAAGCCAGGAGTTTCTAAATTATCTTAGAGATAATAGAATATTATTTCAATGGACTTCACCACATACACCTCAGCATTATGGTGTATCTGAAAGAAGGAATCGACTAACTCACATAAGAATTTGGAGATGTCCTGCATATGTGAATAGGATAAAGTCAAACAAATTAGAGCATAAATCTGACTAGTGTTTATTTGTAAGATATCCAAAATAATCTCATGGATATTATTTCTATCTCCCTATTAAAAACAAGGTGTTTGTTTCAAGGTAAGCTATTTTTCTAGAAGAGGAATCGTGCTTAAGGGAGATAGTAGGAGCAAAATTAAACCTAGTGAAATTCAAGAAGCATAAATAAATGACCAACTATTTGATTCTAAATCTATTGATAAAATAGATAAACAATCTAATACATAAGAACTTTGTAGGTCGAGTAGGATACATATGGCACCTGAGAGATATAGATTTCTCATCATTGACCACAATGACGTATTGCTCATAGAAGAAGATAAGCATACAACTTATGAAGAAGTTCTGAATAGTTTAGAATTTGACAGATGGCTTAAAACCATAAAGTCAAAAATGGATTCCATGTATGACGATCAAGTTTGGACTTTGGGTGATCCACCTGAAGGGATAAGACTTATAGGGTGCAAATGGGTTTTCAAGAAGAAAACTAACATGGAAGGTAAAGTGATTATCTATAAGGCGCGACTGGTTGCAAAAAAGGTTACCGTCAGAAACAAAATATTAATTATGACAAAACTTTTTCACCAGTAGCAATGTTGAAATCCATTAAGATACTCCTAACACTTATCACTCATTATGATTATGAGATTTGGCAAATGGATATGAAAACAACTTTCCTTAATAGAAATTTGACTGAAGAAGTGCACATGACACAACCTGAGGATTTCATATCCAAAGATTATACTAAAGTGTGCATGCTGCAAAGGTTTATTTATAGACTAAAACAAGCTTCTAGGAGTTGGAACATCTGTTTTGATGAAATAATTAAAGAATTTAGTTTCAAACAAAACATGGATGAACTTTGTGTATACAAGAAGGTAATTAGGAGTGCAATTGTTTTCCTATCATTATATATAGATGATATATTACTAATAGGAAAAGATGTCTCTATTCTATAATCAGTCAGAATTTAGTTATCAAAGAAATTTTTCATGAAAGACCTCGGAGATGCAACTTATATTTTGGGGAATAAGAATCTATAGAGATAGATTAAAAAGAGTTTGCTTAGTCTTTCGTAGTCTACATACATAGACAAAGTGCTAAATATTGGGAGATATGCTATCTTAGACTAGGTTTCTGATGTAAATATCAAATGTTTTAATAAAAGAATTTATTTTCAAAAATTATTTGTGAATTTACATTTTTATTTGTGCACAATTACGTTTGAAAAAGACCCATTGTGTTTAAGTAAGTGGTCTATGTGAATAGATGTCTTTCACAGTAAGGTATAGATCATGGGTTACTTAACACATACACATTCATTCTTAACCGATTGATGAGAATGAGAATCTTATCATGTCTAGGTTATTATGTTGTGAATTCCAAATGGAGAATGACTTACCTTTAGCCAGTAAGTAGTCCACTCACTTCATGACATAAGTGTATTTTGAATACATAGAACATGACCTGTAGTAGTAGTTTCTTAAGTACTATATGATAGAAATCTAGACTACTACCGCTACAACGTGGACTGGTACTCTACGACTTGAGTATGAGTTGGTGGTCTGACAAAGCTAGAAACATATACTTTGATATGTTATAGTTGAGTGTGACATTTGGTTTTAATTTTGGCACAAGAAAAATTTTTTTGTCAAATAAATTTGAGACCAAACTCTCTAGAAAGTTTTAATTGAAAGTTTTTTGAAACCATTAAGTTTTTAACTTAAATAAAATTAGTCCATGGGAAAAACTCTCAAAGGATATAAACCTTGACATAGAGATTTTTATGGATTTAGACATTTTATTTTTGAGTTAAGAGAAAACCTGATAAAAATTTTCAAAAGGATATTTTTCAGAAAACACTTGTTTGAAAAGATTAAGCGGGAGAGGGGTTCCAATGGCCCCACGGCTTCCATCACGATCCTCATTAGAGATCGTAGGTCCCCTCGCGTCACCTTAGGAGTGAACCCGTATAGGATGGGGATACTACAAGGATTTAGATCTAATGGAGGGATGTAATTAATAATCCGGAGCACGTACTGTGATCAGCCAGCCCCTCGTTGGAGGTCATAATACGAGGTATTTCCATAGGAAATGAGAGAAAATAGCCATCATCTCGATAGAGTTATCTTCTAGATCATTACCTAGAAGGGAAATTAGTTTGTGGTGGTTAACACACTTAGCTTAAAGTACTGTTAATCTTTCCAAGAAGCTATGTCAGTTTTCCTAAGAGTCAAATTAATTATTATCATTTTTGATAATAAAGATAAAGTGCACATATTTATTTTGTTTTTACAAACTGAATCTTTTTCTTTTATTTTTCGATTTTTCAGAAATGGTGGGAGGTTTTTTAGTCCATTGGCCCTTATTCTTAGAGAGAATAAGCTAACGGGACCAAACTATATGGATTGGATGAGGAACCTAGACATAATACTCACAGCTAAAGAGTATAAGTATGTTCTTTATGAAACCTGCCCTATTATCGGGGAGGGTTCCACCATCGAGGAGCGTGAGGCTGAGAAGGTATGAAAGAAAGTCGATGGGATAGCTCGTTGTTACATGTTGGCCTCCTGTCTAATGTGCTCCAATCCACTAGTGGATATATCTTCACCTTGTCTAGAGGAGCTATTTCATGGAGGAGTATCAAGCAATCTTGCATTGCTGACTCAACCATGGAAGCTGAGTATGTGGCAGTTTTGGAGGCATCCAAGGAAGTAGTCTGGTTCTGGAAGTTCCTTTCAGAACTTGGAATCGTGCCACACATGGACAGGATGATTGTGATATATTGCGACAACACTAGAGCAGTATCACAATCAAAAGAACCCAGGAACTACAAGAAAGGGAAGCACATCGAGAGGAAGTACCACCTGATCCGGGATTTCATCCAGAGACGGGAAGTCGTGGTGGAACAGATTACCTTTGAGAACAATCTAGCTGATCCCATTCACCAAGCCTTTGGCTGAGAGAGTCTTTAAGAGACACTTAGACGCCATAGGGGTAGGCACCTATGGACTTACTTAGTCTTAGAGTGCAAGTGGGAGATTGTTGGGAGATATGTCGTTTTAGACTAGGTTTCTGATGTAAATATAAAATGTTTTAAAAAAAGAATTTATTTTCAAAAATTATTTGTGAATTTATATTTTTATTTGTGCACAATTACGTTTGGAAAAGACCAATTGTGTTTAAGTAAGTGGTCTATGTGAATAGATGTCTTTCACAGTAAGGTATGGATCACGGGTTACTTAATACATAAACATTCATTCTTAATCAATTGATGAGAATGAGAATCTTATCATATCTAGGTTATTATGTTGTGAATTCCAAATGGGGAATGGCTTACCTTTAGCCAGTGAATAGTCCACTCACTTCATGACATAAGTGTATTTTGAATACGTAGAACATGACCTGTAATAGTGGTTTCTTAAAGTACTATATGGTAGAAACCTAGACTACTACCGCTACAGCGTGGACTAGTACTCTACGACTTGAGTATGAGTTGGTGGTCTGACGAAGCTGGAAACATATACTTTGATATGCTATAGTTGCGGTTCTATAGTAGGGTCAATATACTTGCATGTTGGGTATATGTGACTAGTTAGTTAAGACAGACTTGTATAAGATAATTTCTTTATTATATCGCCCCTTGTGGTTGTTTGAATGATCTAAATATCCAGGGTCCTGGGACACATGACTTGAATGTTTGCTTTAGGATAGCTCCATTGGAAAGAGGAAACAATCCAAGAAGTCGTGGATCATTGGACTAGAGGTTTAAGGATGGTAGATGTCATTTAGAGAGGTGTTAGTACACTTCTTCCTCTCTAAATGTACGGTAATGTATAGAGGGATATTTTAGTCATTACACTTATAGGTCAGAGACTTTTCTAATGCAGCATTGTCCTTGGGGTCAATATTTCCTTATGGTGATATTAGAAAATATTTTAAAATGCAAAATACAACTATTTATATGGCAAGGGTATTTTGGTCATTTTAGTAGCCAAGGCGGTGTGTCTTTTGGCCCCCAGTATAGACCGTGAGTCCTAATGAAATACAGGCTAAGGAATTGATCTTAAATTAAATAAAATTTATTTTATTTAAGTAGCCTATTTAATCATTGGGCTATAATAAAATAAATGTCCATGGAGAAAGAGAATTAATTAAATTAGTTTAATGGGTTAATTAATTATTCAGGGCTTTGGCCCAGTTTGAATAATTAAAGATTAACCTGGGACTAAAGTAATATAAGCTTGTTAATTGGACTAGTTTATTTGGGCTGAAAAAATTAATTATTAATTGAGCCATTTATTTGGTTCTAATTAAAATAATTAATTAAGCCTAAAAAGTTAAAATAAGAGTCCAATGGCCCAGTCCAGTTTAACCTAGGGTTTTTATTTAGGTTAAACAGGATGATTGAAGATAACGTTATTTTTTACGGCCTCTTCTCTGTGTGAAAAAATTGCCAGACGTCTCTCTCTCTCTCTCTCCAAGAAAGTTCCCTAATCTTGTAAGTTGTTCACCAAACGGAATTAGACAAGCCATATACTGAAAGATCGAGAGGTTAGCGTTCACTTATATGCAAAGACGGAGTAGGAGATTTGCAGGAATCGCACAAGAGATTTCCACCAGCACACCTACCCTGGTTGCGCATATTCTGGTCCAGCCAATTCTTGGAACAATGAAAAGAGGTATTTTTTTGAACCTCAAAATCCGTGCAGAGCATGACCAACTTCGGCTAGGGCTGCCGGAGCCGACGCTGGCTCTATTCGGTTCCCCTGTTCTTGAATTTTTCCAATTTTGTTTTGTTTTCACTTTCGCTACGTGACTTGTGTTTTCCGTTTATCATACCTTCATTAAAAAGTTTAGCATGAGTTAAAATGGTATACTGATGCCAGTTTTCAATATGATAATGATAACTAAATTTGAGTGCTATCACTTGATTTATGAAATCACTGATAGGAAAAAATGTAAAAGATAGTGAGAGTTCCCACCAATCTAAACATAGCTGATCTACTATTAAAGGCATTATCCCAAAAAAAACATGATAGTCATGTTCAGCCATTTGATTATAGATATAGTATTAGATACATGAATGATTGGGTCTAGTGCAAGTGAGATATTGTTAGGATTATACCCTAGAAGTAATTATTTGTACAATATATTTTGTACATCAAATCAATAAAAGGCATTCTATATCTTTCAATTTCTTTGTTCCATATGTTTATGTGTATAAAACTGTCATATAAAGTTCCAAGTGCAATACTATGTTAAGAAAATTATGATAGAGATCGTGATATGAGGTTCCTACTATATTAAATTATATTTGTGCTTAAATTATCCCTAGTCCTAGTATTAATAAGACGAGACATTATTAATGCGCTAAGACTAACACGTGTTATACTTCTTAATTTGATCAAGTTGTGATTTTTACATCCATGAGTTTTGTGATACTTAAAATTAACACGTGGATGCTTGTTACTTGAATAAGTACATTGGATGACCTAACTATTAGATAATCACATAAATAACTATTTAGTACGAGTGATAGAATCTCATTGTAGCAAATACGCAAGTATCTTTAGACTTGAGAACTCCAAGGTACTTTGTTTGCTAAGCATTGTACTTTGATTCCAATCTTTAGAGTCCTTACAATACTGCCTATGAGATAGACATCGGGTACAACATGAAGTAAATAAAAGTAGTTAAGATAATCAATAAAGGATTTATCATTCCTAATAGTATAAGTGAATATCTCAAGGCCACTTGTAGGAAACATTACTCAAGAAGTCCTTAGCCAAGACGACAAGACGACTATGTGTTGGAAATAGTTCTAATTGATACACATGATGAGTAATAGATTCTGCAAGTACTAAAATATTCGGGCCAAAATTAATTAATATCCTGTAGGGAGTTGGTACTAATTTTATACTCTAAACTAAATAAAATATTGTATGGTAAAAGAAGTTTATTTTACTGACGTTTCGCCATTGAAATGTTCATATCAAGCCACTTGACTTTTTGGACTTTTAGATGGTCATGATGTATTATTAGATACCGTTCATGATTTGCTAAATATGAATTTATTAATTAGAGATTTAATAAATTTAATTTTAATTAGAATTAATAAATGAATTCTAATCATTAAAAGGATTATTAATTGTATTATGATAGAATTAATTCATATTAGCTACCAATTGACTAAAAAACTTAATGGGTCACACACAATAAAATAATTGGTACTCAAGACATTATTTGATAATATTATAGGGTTAATTTGTGAGAAAAAATAATTATTATGAGCTAATTGTAAAGTGTTATAATTTTTTAGAATTGAATTGAGAAGATTAAATCCTTATAGGTGAATTATAAACTTGTTATAATTCATAAAGCCTAATTTCAATTCTTAAAAATCCAAAACCCATAGTTGAAAAAGAGGAACAAAATGTTTGTTTCCTAAAAGAATTAAGAAATTGCTATACGTATTGTTGTGGTTTTGGTGGTGATTGATTCTTTTGGAAATGAGAATTAGTTTCCTATATGTTAGAGAATTTGTTCTCTGTAAATAGATAGGAAAACCATTGGTAGCCACAAAAAAAAAAAAAAAGAAATACATAATACCTAACATAGTTTTTATTCCTTTCTTTTCGAAGAAAAGAAAACCAATTTCTTCTCAAATAAAATTAATCCCAAAGCCACCGCATACCTACTAGCATAGGGTTTTGGTGTCTAACTCGAGTACAATTCTTTGTGTGGATTACTGTTAGAGAATTCATATTCTTGAAATTTAGTGGATCGATTGGATTGATTTTGAAGGGGATTCACGCGAAAGAAAAATTTTAAAGGTGCATTTTTCAAGGTAATGAATTTTTCTCCCTTCTCTTGAACCGTTAACTACATACGAGTGATCCTTTGCATGGATTTCATTTTAATTTTTTGATGTGTGTAAATTGATTTGTATGATTGAAATCTAACATCCAGTTCTACGTATTTCAAATACGCTTATACTATGAAGTGAGAGGACTACTCACTGGCTAAAGGTAAACTATTTCACAATTAAAATTTACAGTATAATAACCTTCGTCCTAATTAGATTCCTATTTTGATCAACTGGTTAAGAACTAAGTTTATGTATTAAGTAACCTATGATTTATACTTTACTGTGAAAGATCTGCATTCACATAGATTACTTACTTAAACATAATAGATTTTTTTTTCTAATAAAAATTAAAACAAAGTAGCACAAATAATTTTGAGAATAAAACATTATTTATTTCATTATCGAATTTATGTCATATTTATAGTTTGAAGCATATATTCCAACAATCTCCTACTTATATTCTAAGATTAAGTAAGCCCTTAGGTGCCTACTTCTATGGCACCTAAGTGTCTTCTAATGACTCCCTCTACCAAAAATTTGGTGAATAGATCTGCTAAATTATTTTTCGAGACTATCTATTCCACCATAATTTCCCATCTTTGAATGAATTCCCTAATCAAGTAGTATTTCTTCTTGATATACTTTCCCTTCTTATGGTTGCTTGTTCTTAAGATTGTGAGACAGTTCTTGAGTTGTCACAATATAATGCAATTGACCTATCTATATATGGCACAACTCCAAGTTCTGATAGGAACTCCCAGAGCCAAATAACTTCTATGGAATCCTGCAATATAAAATTGCTTGATACTTTTCCATAAAATTGCTTCTCCAGACAAGTTAAAGATATATCTACTAGTGGGTCTTTTTTTATCCTTATCCTTTGGAAGTTTAAGTCTGTGTATCCTATTGGATCTAAATCATCAGCTCTACGAATCAACATATAATCACTCATTCCCTTAAGATACTTGAGTATATACTTTATAGTTTGCCAATGAACCTCTTAGGATTTGATAGATATCTACTGACTAAGCCTATATCAAAGTAGATATCTGGTCAATTCACAGTATGGCATACGTAAGAATTCTCACAGCCGAAGCATAGAGAATTATATTCATCCTATCTTTCTCTTCCTGTATTGTAGGACACTCTTTTGAAGAGAGACATAACCTATGTCTGCAAGGGATTTGAGCCTCCTTGCATAAGTCTGCTAAACTTGGCTAACATCTTGTTAATGTATATAGTTTGGGATAATCCTAATATTTTTTTCTTCTTATTTCTAAGTAGTTTAATCCCAAAAATGTAACTGATTTCTCCTAAGTCCTTCATACTAAATTGATTAGAAAACTAAACTTTTGTCGATGACAATATTTTTACATCATTACTAATGAGTAGAATGTCATTCATATATAATACAAGAAAAATCACAGTTAAACCTTCCAATTTTATGTACATGCATAGTTCAACCTCACTTTAAATAAAATCATAAGATTTTACAGTCTCATCAAAATAGATATTCCATACTCCTGATATCTACTTAAGTCTATAAATTGACTTTTTAAGCTTATAAATCATGTAATTTTGGCTTTTAGCAATTAAACTTTTTGGTTGGGACATATAGATGTCTTCACTAAGATGGGCATTAAGAAATGTCATCTTGACATCCATTTGATATATCTCGTAGTCATAATGATATATGATAATAAGGAGGATTTGAATGAATTTAAGCATGGCTACCAAGAAAAATGTTTATTCATAATCAATGCCTTATTTCTAATTGTAATCTTTTGCTATAAGCCTAGCTTTAAAAGTTCCTACTTTTCCATTCGCACCTCTTTTCCTCTTGTATACCTAATTATACCCAAATGGTTTTATCCCTTCAGGTGAAATTATAAGATTTCAAACCTGATTGAAGTACATTAACTCAATCTCGACTTCCATTGCTTTATACTACATGTTTACATTGGCATCAATAATAGTCTCATCGTATCTAGTAAGATCTTATTCCTAATAGTCAGAGACTAGGTCAAAGACTTTTTCGGTCCACCTTTTTAGAACCCTAGATATCCTCTCACTACGACGAGCCTTCTTTTGTACAAGATCCTTAAGCTATGCATTTTCTTGTTCCATAATTAAGTTGGTAGAAACTGATTCAGAAAACAACTTCTCTATAAGTTCCGTTCTAGTTGAACCTTTTGTGGACATACTTTAATCTTCCTCCAAGTATCTAGTATTGATTCTTACTAGTAATTTCTACTCCTTTAGATGATAAAAGTATCCACTTTTTGTTCCCCTTGGATACCTATCAAAATAGCATAATTCTATTCTTAGCTCTAACTTATCTCATTTGATTAGTAGATAAGCTGGACATTTTCATATCCTGAGATAATTTGGACTAGGTTTTGACCCATCCACATCTCATAGGGTGTCTTCAGTACTGACTTAGAAGATAGTAAGTTCAAAATATATGCCATTGTTTCTAGGGCATATCCTTAAAAAAAATTAGAAAAGTTGCATGAGACATTATGCTTCAAACCATTTCCATCAATATCTTGTTCCTTCTCTTAGCTACTCTATTCTATTAAGGTGTCTCAGGAGTATTAAGCTGAGATACTATCTCATGACGTACTATGTAATCCTTAAACTCACCCAAGAGGTACTCTCCACCATAGAAGAGTTTTGATCAGTTTACTTGTTCGACGTTCCACCTCAGTTTTAAACTCTTTGAACTTGTTAAAAGAGTCAGACTTGCGCCTCATCAGGTAAATATAACCATATTTTGTACAATCATTTGTGAACGTAATGAAGTACTCCAAACCTCCCCAGATTGGTGTGAAAAAAGGACCACACACATTAGTGTAAACTAAACTCGGTATCTCTTTGGCTCTTTCTACCTTTTGGGTAAAAGACCTTTTAGTCATCTTCTGCATACGGCAAGATTCATACTGAGGCTAACTTTTCAATCTCAATAAGCCCGAAGGCCCATCATAGATTAGCTTTTGAATCACGGTTGAGTTAATATGACCCAACCTTAGATTCCATAAATATGAGTCATTGACATCGGCCTCTCTTCTTATTGATAGGTTCACTTTGAGTGTTATTTACTTGATTATTAATAGGATTTATGAAGAATAAATTACCATATATGTGCCCAGTGCATAACACTTTCCATTTTCTACTGATAGTAATATCAGAATAGAAAGAAATAGGATAACTATGATTTATAAGTTTTGCAATTAAAATTAAATTCTGTCTAAAATCAGGTATATATAAAATATCTCTCAATAAAATTATTTTATTATAATCAAAGATAAGTTCTAGTTCTCCTACTACTTAAGCCCATACTTGTGCTCTATTTTGTATGCAGAGACCATGCTCACCCTTCGGAGTCTTCTTATCTTCCTAAACCGTTGCAAGGAGTTAAGATATGATCAGTAACTCCAGAATCAATAATCTAAGTGGAAGTTAATCTAACTATAGATATAGATTCTAGATAGTATGTATTACCTGTAGAGTTTCTCTTAGCCAAAAGATTCGGACACTCCTTTTTCCAATGTCCCTTTTTGCTATATTTGAAGTATGTTCCTTTGGGCTGGGACTTGGGTTGGGCTGCTGGCTTTTTCTTCTATTTCTTGAACTTTCTAGGCTTGGGTCCAATCCTAGAAAAAGATGATTTAGCAAGTAAGGCCTTAGATTGTGGCCTCATGACTTTTTCCGCCACTTGGAGCTCCTTTATTAATTCTGTTAAACTCATGTTTAACTTGTTCATATTATAATTTGATTTGAACTACGAGTAAGAGTACGACAAAGTCTTGAAAACCATGTCCACTTGACTTTTGGAGTCAATAACAGTCTCTCAGACTTCTGCTTCTTTAAAACAGTAATCATCTTGAGCATGTGTTCTCTGACTAATACTCCCTCAGCCATCATAATGTTCACGATCACCCTAAGAGCCTCCTATCTTGTGCACCAGCTCTTATCTACGAATGTAGTAGTTAATGACATACTAATATCGTAAGCAGTAGCCATGTGCTCATATTTAGATTGGAGCACATTTGACATGGAGGTTAACATGTAGCAACAAGCTATCTCGTCAGCCTCTTTTCATATTTTCTCAACCTCTTGCTCTTCTTCAGTGGAACTCTCCCCAATCTCAGGACAGGAATCATACAGGATATACTTATGCTCCTCAATTGTGAGTGTTATGTTCAGGTTCCTTTTTAGTTCACATAGTTTGGACTATTAGCATATTCTCATGAAAAATAATGGCCATATAACTATAAGGACCACCACAAACCATTTCTGAAATTAAAAAAAAAAAACTTCTTAGTTTGTGTAAAAATAAATAATTTGTGCACTTTTTCCTTTTGTTATATCTAGATAATAGTTAAGCCTTTCACTATTATCTACAACATGATTAATTTGGCTCTTAGAGGAATTGACATAGCTTTGTGGGAAAATTAACAGTTCTCTAAGACTATCGCAAATTGACTACCCTTCTAGATAATTCAATCGAGAGGATGGTCGTTTTTTCTTATTTCTTATGGTTAATTCTCGCACTATAACCTCCAACGTGGGCTGACTGATCACAGTGTGTATCCCTGGGTATCAATTTCATCCATCCATTAGATCTTGATTCTTGTAGAATCTCCATCCCATATGAGATACGAGGAAACCCATAATATCTAATGAGGACCGTGATGGACGTCGTGAGATTGTTGGAACCCCTCTCTCACTAAATCTTTTAAAATAAGGATTTTTTTTTCAGAAAAATATCCTTTTAAAAATTTCATTAAATTTTTCTTAATTTGCATAAAATATCTAAATCCATAAAATGTTAAGGTCGACACCCTTTGAGAGATTTATCACGGATTAATTTTATTTGAATTAAAGACTTAAAGATTTCTACAAATTTTTCCATTAAAAACTTTTTCTGAGACTTTGGTTTCCAATTTTAAAACAAAAACATTTTCTGTAAAAATTAATTAAATTAGTTTTTCTATTAACTTACACAAAATATCTAAATCTAAATATTCTTCATGTCTAGGATGAAAACTTTTAGGAGAATAAATAAGGATTAATTTTATTCATAATTTAATAAACCTATTAATTAAAAAATATTTTTCCTTGTCAAAATATTTTTCAAGGCTTTGGTCTTGAAAAACATGCACCCAAAAATGTCCAAAAAAGGAAAAAGCATGCTTGAGAAGCTGTAGATGTTTTTCATTCCTTTTTTATCCTTTAAAATCCTAGGTGATAAAATCAAATATTAAACACATTAATTCAATTAATTAATGATATTGTTTAGTTCTAAATCCTTTACTACTATTTACATGCAACGTATTCCAAGAATATTAAATTGCAAAATAGTAACTTAGCCTAGTATAGGATCAAAAAGAAAAGAAAGGAAAAATACATGGGAAAAATTGAAAAACCAAAAAACTCTATGACTCGACCTGCATGAAAAAAGGCTAAACCATTGCTTGATCCAAAAACTAAGCCGCGGCCAGCTGGGTACCCAAACTATAGCATAGTTAGTTGTGGCTTGGTGCCCAAGCATGGCTCAACTTCTCCCCTAAAGCTGTTGCTAGCTTTTTTTTTTTGTGTCACGTGGCTACAAGTCAGCTTGGACAAGCTACTGGCTTGTTACTCCCTGAAACTCTTTTCTTCTTTGTTTTTCCTCTATTCTTCTTCTATCTTCTTTGTCCAGATGACATTTCAGGCACCAATTGATTACAGAGACTTAAATAAAATTGAATCTCGCAATAAAATCAACAACCGCCTATGCTTTTAATTACATGCTTATGCGGGATCTCTACAAAAAAACATTAAAGTACAATGATCCTATGTCTCAACAGTGAGACTTATAGAAAGTCTATCCTATATCAGAAACACGAAGGATCGCAATTCATAACAAAACATTAGCTTGCTGATTTTAATTAGCCTACACATGCTCCTACATTTGCCATGAAAACCATGCACTCTGATACCATATCAAAATGGTTCGGGATAAATAAAGCATAGAAAGATAGAGCATCAAACTTAATAAACAATGCAGCAAAAGTTGTATAACTTTACATTTTCTGTGTAAATTTTGATGCTTAGGCTGATTAGGCTGAACAATGGCTATTTAGACAGCTCCTGTTGTCTCTGGTTCAAATCCTGCAAGACGGCGACTTCTTCTGGGCATGAACACTTGACTCTCGATTCTCATAATATAACCATTGCCTAATAAACTAGTGAAATGCTATGGACTAAGGAACTCTGGCCTTTCTTTTTACTCGATAAATTGCTAATAAGCAGTATCAAGTAAAGCCTTTTTTCCATTTTAACTTCCATTGGAGAAGACAAGGAAAAAAACACACAGAGAGAAAAACAACAATGAGGGAAAGAGGGCAACTACAGACGTGTGTTTTTCTGTTACCCCCTCTAGACTAATAAAGAGATTTTTAAAAATATCTAAGATTAAGTTGAAGATTATGACTCTATCTTTAGTTTCAAAACCCCCCCATCAATAGGTATCGACAAGCTCGGTATTTTTTTCTAGAAATCCAGCCATGCAAATGCCTATCCAGTCAGAAAAACCAACCCTTACCTAAATTGGGCTTGAGTTTGGTTGTTTGATGACTAGTCCAGGCTATTGAGTCTAACTTTAATTTATGTATTTAATCTTAGACTAATGCAAGGACATAAATAAATAATTAAACAACCAACCAGGAAAAATTTCTCAAGTCTTTTTCTAGTTTAGGCCCAAGTTAATTCTTATTGTTAAAATTTGGCATAAGCCCTTAATAATTAATTAACTAACTAAACTAAATAATTAATTTATCTCTATTTGAATCTTTTATTTTATTATAACCCAATAATAAATTAGACTACCTAAATAAAATAAAATCCTTTCTTATTTATGACCATTTCCTTAGTCAAAAAATTAATTAGGACTTATAAGCTATTCTAAGGACCTAAAGAAACATCCTCCTTGGCTACTAAAATATCCCCACTATAAAAATAAAAGTATTTTGTATCTTAAATATTTTTTATTTTCATCATAAGGAAATATTGACCCCAAGGATAATGCTATGTATAGCAATGTCTCTGATTACAGCTATTACGACTAAAATACCCTTCTATGTAACACCCATTATTGAGACAAGAGAAATATACTAACACCTCTCTCAATGACTTCTATCATCCTTAGATATCTAATTCGATAATCTATTACTTCCAGTATGTATTCTCTTATATCTAGGAGCTACCCAAAAGCATATAATATGAAGTTACATTCTCAATGCTCTGGATTATATAGATTATCTTGGACACAGAAGGGGATGATTTCTCCATTTAGGAGTATAGAAACTATCTTGTATAAGTTTGTCTTCACTTACTAGTCATACATACCTAATATACAAGTATCTTGGTCTTATTATAGAACCTCACATACATCAAAGTACATGTTTCCAACTTCACTAGACCACCAATCATACTCAGGCCATAGAGTATAAGTCAAAATTATAGTTATAGTAGTCTAGGTTTCTCTTATTTTAATACTTTAAGAAGCCACTACTATGGGTCTAATTCTATATATTCTAAATACACTTATACTATAAAGTGAGAGGACTACTCATTGACTAAAGGTAAGTCGTTTTGCAATTGGAATTCATAATATAATAACCTTTATTCTGATCAGATTCCTATTTTCATCAACCGATTAAGAATTAAGTTATATATTAAGTAACCCATGATCCATTCCTTACTGTAAAATACCTCTATTTAGATGGATCACTTATTTAAACATAATTGGTCTTTTTCAACAAAATCATGCAAAAATTAAAATAAAGAATCACAAATAATTTTGAGAATAAAACTTTATTTATTTCATCATGAAATTTACATTAAATACATAATTTAAGAGTATACATTCCAACAGAGCATGCCAAAAGTTGGCAATATCATTCTTTCTTGTCTTCTTCACGTACGCTGCTTCTGCTAACATTACGTAAACTAACTCCAGTCATCATCCTTCCATATCGGTGGTCCAATAGGCTTCAAATCTTGATAGACCTTTACATTCCTTGGTCCAAATACCAGATAACTTCTTAAGGTGGCAAGCTGAAATACGAATAATAATTTTTCTTTATCCTAGGGACATGATACACATTCTATAGTGGAACCTTATGAGAATCGTACCAGGGGACAATCACAGTTTCACCAATATGTGTAATTGGTAGTTTTGTATTATTGGCAATTACCACAACTCTTGTACTCTTGCACTCCGTCAAGTTTGATAACTTCTTCTCATCTCCAGTTATATAATTAAAAGTGCTTGAATTAATAATCCAATCTTTCTAATAGTTGATAAAGTGATTACTTATTGAGGCAAGTGCTATCTCTGCCACCTTGGTAGTACAAGAGGCTGCTACCTCTTTATCATTTGATGGCTCGTCCATAACCATCCTAGTTTCTTCTTCAACTGCAAATGATGCATGAACATCCCATTCTTCTTCACTATTATTTTTAGTGCTGGAAGTGGCAACATTTCCTTCTTCTTTCTTGCGTCGATAGTCTCTAACAAAATGCCCTTGTTTTCCATAATTATACCATCTACTATTTTGTCGCAAGTGTTGGGTATCTCAGGCTCGTATCCTATACAGCGCAGTGGAAAATAAAACGAAATACCCTTCCAGGACCCGTCTATGTGTGAAAAACAATATATAAAGAAAGTAAAGATAACAACTTTTACCTTTGGGTGATCGTGCGAAGAACAAAATTTTCTTCTTCAAGTTGAGGCGTGATCCAGCAATTCTCGTAATCAACCTCCACGTGAGTTGAACGTCTACCCACTATAATCACAGTGTGTGATTATCTCTAATAGTAATCCACACAGAGGAATACTCAAGCACGTAGTTTTCTATGCTAGCAAAAATTCTAAGTGGCGGGTAGGGTTCTTCTTTAAGATCAAATCGAGAGAGAAGAAGAGAAAAAGTTCGTGGATGTTGTTTCTTTTGTGTGTTGTTCAGCTATTGGCTAGGGTTTTTCGTGTGTTATTAGCTACTATATATCACACGAAATTTCCTTTCCAAAACTGAGAATTCTAATCATATTAAAATTCCCTAATTGTAATTGGAAATATCAAATTCTCACAATTATAACTTGTACCACAAATTATAACTAATTATAATTTATCCACAACAACTTTTCTTTCTCTCAATCAACCCCACAATGTTATCAAATAACATCTTGAGTATATAATCCTCTATTGTGTGTGACCTATTAGGTTTCCCAGTCAATTGTAGAGAATATGAATTAATCCAAACGTCTTTGAGATTAATAATTCATAATTAATTAGAATTAATCCTATTAATTCTAATCAGGATTGGTTTATTAAATCATCAATTAATAAACCCATATTCCTAGATCATGAGCGGTATCTAGCAACACATCATGACCACCCAAGAGTCCAGGAAGTCAAGTGGCTTGACATGAACCTTTCAATAACAAACTTCAGTGCAATTAACTCCTTTCACCATACAATATCTCATTCGGTTTGGAGTACGGAATTAGTGCCAACTCCCTCCAGAAATAATTCTGGCCCGAATACAATAGTACTTGTACCAGGAACCCACTACTCTAGATGTGTATCAATTGGAACTATTTCCAATACATAATCGCCTTGGCCAAGGACTTTCCGAGTAGTAATTCCTACAAGTGGCCATAAGATATTCGTCCATACTATTAGGAGTGTTGAATCCTTTATTGACTCTCTCAACTACTTTCGTTTACCTCACAATGTACCCAATATTCATCCCACAGGCGGCCCTCGATCGAGCTCCGAAGATTGGAATCAAAGTACAAAGCTCAGCAAACAAAGTACCTTGGAGATCTCAAGTCTAAGGATACTTGCACATTTGCTATATTGAGATTATATCACTGGCACTAAATAGTTATCCATATGATTATCTCAAAGCTAGGTCATCCAATGAACTTATTCCATTAACAAGTATTTATGTGTTAACTTTGAGTATCTCAATACTCACGGTTATAAGAACCACCGCCTGATAAAATCAGGAAGTCTAACACATGCTAGTCTTAACGCATTAATAATATCGTGTCTCATTAATACTATGAGTAGGGACTATTTAAGTACTAATACCATCCAGTGTAGTAGGAATCTCATATCATGATCTCCTTAACACAGTGTTATACTAGGGACTTTATCGAACAGTTATTTTACTTAAAGTAAACAAAAAGAAACAGTAAGATAAATAATGCCTTTTATTAAAATAAAATGTGTCATATACAATATACAAGTGATTACCTCTAGGGTACAACACTAACAAACTCCCACTTGCACTAGAGCCAATCATTCATGTATCTAATATCGAATGACTCAACATGACAATCATGTTTCTTTTGGGATAGTGCTTTCGTAAGTGGGTCAGCTATGTTCTCATCCGTGGGTACTCACTCTATCTTTATATCATTCCTATCTATGATCTCCCGAATCAAATGATAGCGTCGCAGTACGTGTTTGGATCGTTGGTGAGACCGCGGTTCCTTTGCTTATGCAATGGTTCCGTTGTTGTCACAATACAAGGTTATTGGACCAACAATACTAGGAACCACACCCAGTTCTGTCACGAACTTCTTGATCCAAATAGCCTCCTTAGCTGCTTCAGAAGCAGCTATGTACTCAGTTTCTGTCGTAGAGTCGGCAATAGTCTCTTATTTGGAACTTTTCCAACTTATTGCCCCTCCGCACAATGTAAACACGTAGCTGGATTGTGATTTGAAATCATCTTTGTCAGATTGAAAACTGACTTCAATATATCCATTTATTTTCAAATCACCTTCTCCATATACTAAGAACATATCCTTAGTCCTTCGTAAGTACTTAAGGATATTCTTTACAGCCGTCTAATGACCCTCACCAGGGTTGGATTGGTATCTGCTCGTCAAACAGAGAGTACAAGATACATCGGGTCTAGTACATATCATAACATACATGATAGATCCAACTACCAAGGCATATGGAATCTTACTCATGTGATCCCTTTCAACTTGTGTCTTGGGAGACATTGACTTTAAAAGGCTTACACCATATGACATGGGTAAGAATCCCTTTTTGGATTGATCTATGCTAAACCTCTTTAGCACTTTATCTATGTATGTAGACTGTGAAAGACCAAGTAACCTTTTAGATCTATCTCTATAGATCCTTATTCTAAGAAAATAGGTTGCTTCTCCAAGATCTTTCATGGAGAATTGTTTGAATAACTAAATTTTAACCGTTTGCAAGACAGGTATATCATTTCCTATTAGCAATATGTCATCTACATAAAGCAGTAAGAAAACGATTGCACTCCCACTAACCTTCTTGTATACACAAGGCTCATCTAAGTTTTGAATAAAACCAAACTCTTTGATTGTTTCATCAAAATGGATATTCCAACTCTTAGAAGCTTGCTTAAGTCCATAAATAGACTTTTGTAGCTTGCACGCCTTTGTGCCATCACTGGATGTGAAACTCTCAGATTGTGTCATATACACTTCCTCAGTCAGATTTTCATTTAGGAAAGCTATTTTCACATCCATTTGTCAAATCTTATAATCATAATGAGCAGCAATGGCTAGGAGTATCCTGATGGATTTCAACATGGCTACTGGCGAGAAGGTTTCATCATAGTCAATACCATGTTGTTGACGATAATCCTTCGCCACTAGTCATGCTTTATAGGTAACTAAGTTACCATCCATGTCCGTTTTCTTCTTGAAAACCCACTTGCACCCAATATGTTTAATTCCTTTGGGTGGATCAACCAAAGTCCATACTTGATTGTCGTACATGGAATCCATCTCTGACTTCATGGCCTCAAGTCATTTGCCAGATTCTGAACTATTCAAAACATCCTTGTAGGTAGTAGGCTCATCTTCATCGATGAGCAATACATCATTGTGGTTACTAATGAGAAATTCATATCTCTCAGGTGCCACACGTATTCTACTAGATCTACGAGGTTCTTGTGTATTAGAAGGTTCATCTATTCTCTCAATAAATGTGGAGTTAAACAGTTGATCCTCTTTTGTTTGATCTTCATGAACTTCACTAAGTTCAATCTTACTTCCACTATCCCATTTGAGCATGTGCTCATTCTCTAAGAAGACGGCATGCTTTGAAACAAACAATTTGTATTCGGAGGGTAGATAGAAGTAATATCTGAAAGATTCTTTTGGATATCCCACAAACAAACACTTGTTAGGCTTAATATCAAGTTTGTCGGATTGTGCCCTTTTAACAAAGGCAGGACAATCCCATACTCGCAAGTGAGATAACTTTGGTCTCTTACCAAAGAGCATCTCAAATGGGGTAGTATCAACCGATTTTGTCGGAACTCTGTTTAGTATATAAACAGAAGTCTCTAGTGCATACCCCCAAAATAATTTTGGTAGGTTTGCAGAAGCCATCATGGTCCGTACCATGTCTAGAAGGGTTCGATTTCTTCTCTCAGATACACTGTTATATTAAGGTGTGTGTGGCGGAGTCCATTGAGATAATATCCCATTATCTCTAAGATAACTTAGAAACTCTTGACTAAAGTATTCTCCTCCTCGATCAGATCTTAGAGTCTTAATACTTTTGCCAAGTTGTTTCTCTATTTCATTCTTGAAGTCTTTGAACATTTCAAATGCCTCAGATTTGTATTTCATTAAATACGAATACCCGTATCATGAGAAATCATCGATAAAGGTTATGAAATAGTTATAACCTCCTCTTGCTTGTATTGACATTGGGTCACATACATCAGAATGTATGAGTTCTAATAACTCTTTGGCCCGTTCTCCTTCTCCTAGAAAAGGAGTTCTAGTCATTTTACCTAGTAAACAAAACTCGCATGTGCCATATGATTCATAATCAAATGACCCTAAGTCACCAAGCTTGTGTAACTTAGAAACACGATTTTCGTTTACATGGTCCAAACGACAATGCCATAAGTAAGAGGTGTTAGAGTTATCCATTTTAGATTTCTTATTGTTTATATTAAAAACTGGATTATCCAAGTCTAGAACATATAAACCATTAACCAAAGTTGCTAAACTATAATTAATATAATTCAATGAAAAAAACAACATTTATTCTTAAATATTAAATGAAATCCACATAAGTCTAAACACGCAACTGAGATAATGTTTTTCATTAAAACTAGTACATAATAACAGTTTTTCAGTTCTAGAATCAATCCCGAAGGCAGGTTCAGCTCGTATGTTCCCACAACAAGTGCAGCAACCTTTGCCCCATTTGCAGTATGTAGGTCCACGTCGCCTTTCTCTACCCTTCTACTGCTCTTTAGTCCCTGCAAGTTATTGCACAAATGAGATCCACATCTGGTATCTAATACCCATATCTCATTTCTAAAGGCAGTATTTATCTCAATCATAAACATACCTGGAGAAGAAGTAGAAGTACTTGTAAACTTCTTCTTCTACTTCTTGTCCTTGATGGTCTCCAAGTAAGCTTTGCAGTTGCGCCTCCAGTGGTCCATCTTTCCACAATGATGGCATGGGCCCTTGGTAGCTGCGTCCTTCTTGTTCACACCACCTTTGAGCTTCATGGCAACCTTCTTCTTCTTCTTTTAAACTTTCTTCTTAGAAGGGGAAGATTCTACCATTAAAACCGCATTGGAATCCTTCTTCATGGAGGACTCCATAGTTTCGAGAAGATTGATCAATTCAGGAACGGTGGACTCAATCTTGTTCATCTGATAGTTAATCACAAATTGTAAAAAACTATTAGGTAAAGATTGTAGAATTAATCTACACTTAAGTCATGATCCATTGCAAACCCGAGAGATCCAAGCTTCTCTATCAAGCCCAGCATCTTCAGCCCATGAGTAGCCACAGAAGAACCCCCTGCCATTTTGCAATGAAATAGTTGCTTTGAGATATCATATCTCTCAGTTCTGGCTTGGGCATCAAACAGCTCTCGAAGATGTAAAATGATCGATTGAGCATCTATATGCTCGTGCTGTTTTTGCAACTCAGGAGTCATAGATGCCAGCATAATACATGATGTTGTATCACTATCCTCCTTGTGCCTCTTGTAGATAGCATGCTTATCAACATGAGTATCTTGGGCTGGTAGTGGTGGAATAGGAGCATCTAGCACATAGAGCAACTTTTCCGATTTGAGAACGATTCTCAAATTTCTATACCAGTCGAGATAGTTTGATTCGGTTAACTTGTTGGTTTCCAAAATGCTACATAAGTTCAAGTTCATTGACATGATGCAAGTGACCTAGATATAAAGATAGAGAGCATTAGCTACTTGTATATGCACATGATATGCAAATAATTAGGACTTTAATTAAACACGTTTTTATTCCACTATTTTACTCAAACCAATGGCCCCCACTACTTATTCGGGAAAGCCCGTTGGAAGCTTTCCTAGTGGACCGGTATCCAAATTTCTCAAGAATAACCTTAAGTTTGCCCAACAAGCCACCCTTGAGTTCATTGGTAGGTATCCAATACCAATTACATCGTATGTAACTACCGGATCATTGGGTGATTAACAGCTTTTAATCTTACAACCTTTTGGGCTATCCCAACTTTTTCTCTAAATTTCTTTATGCTTGAGTTTGCCCCACCAGGATAAAGAATTTAGTTAAACCCGACCTATTAATCAAGAATTTAATTCCAAAGGAATTTAATTCCATAGCTTGAACATACCCAATATTAAGTAGGCTTGGGTTTGCCCAACTACCTGGTCTCGAAAAATGACTCTTATTCTTACTATATTAACGAAAGGAATTAGGTTTAATATTAATTGAGGGATTTGTTCCTTTTATTGATTTCGTTGAATGACATGCATAATAATCAATAAATCACATAATTGATAATCATGGTAATAAAGCGATTACGTGGTATGGTTATGAATTTTTTCTAAATTAATTTCTTTGAGCCATAAAAAAAAATAATATAGTTAACCCTATGTGTTCATGCATGATTTAAGTAAAAGGTCTTACCTCATCACCTTGTTTTGGTTGCCATCTCCAGAATAAAATAATTCTACTCCTATCTAACCTATGTAAACTAATTACATAATTTCCTAAAGAGAGAAAATCTCGAGTTATATTCTAGGGGAGTTAGATGAGAAGAGAATTACACAAGAATTCTAGAGAAGGTAGGACACGCAGACCCTATTTCATAAAAACCAAAACTGTAAAATGCATGAATAGATATAATTGGTTTTAGTCCATAACCATCCACATGCCATTGACTATGCTTAAACAAAATAAACATGTACTTTTATTATTCCAAAATCACCATTTTTGGAAAAATAAAACAAATTCTAAAATTACCATTTTAGAGAATACATCAATTTTAGATTTTCAAAATCATTATTTTGAAGAACAAAATTGATTGTCTCAAAACTAATTTTGAGAAAATGCTTTTCGGTCCCGTCTCTCATCAAATGAGGTTTTTCCCTTTCAAAATTCTGTTCCAAATTTTTTTTCTTTATAAAATAGCTGGAAGTCGCAAATAGAGCAGAACCGGCGCCGGTTTGGAAGCCGGCGCCGGCTTGGAAGCCGACGCCGGCTCTGTTCTAGTTTCCAAAAATTTTTCTTTTCAAAAAAATGATTTTCGGACATCGCGAACAGAATGGAACCGGCATCGGCTTGGAGGTCGGAGCCGGCGTCGCCTATGTTCTACAACAACGACAGCGATTTTAAAAAAATTCCAGAAACAATTTCTGGTGCTTTCTTCTTCTGCAAATTTTCAGTGAGAACAATTCTCAACAGTATTTTCTGTTTTGAAGCTCTAAACAACAACTAATTTATTAGCTTAAACAAAATCAAAACGAAAAATTAAGATGAAACGGAGGGCAACATCCATGTTGCAAGAAAACGTTTTTCCTGCAGAAATTTTCAGCACCAAAGAAAGCATCTTTTCGAAATACGTTATGTCTTTTACACAATCATATTGTGCTACGGACCCAACACATAAAAACCGAAACGATTTCGACTTGAGTGAAAATGATTTTCACAGCAAACAAAGACAAATACAAAAACAGTTTTTCATGCCAAAACAATGTCCGTAGACCACACAAAGCATGGCTCTGATACCACTGTTGGGTATCTCAGGCTCGTATCCTATACGGCGCAGCGAAAAATAAAACAAGATACCCTTCCAGGACCCGTCTATGTGTGAAAAATAATATATAAAGAAAGTAAATATAACAGCTTTTACCTTTGGGTGATCGTGCGAAGAACAAAATTTTCTTCTTCAAGTTGAGGCGTGATCCAGCAATTCTCGTGATCAACCTCCACGTGAGTTGAACGTCTACCCACTATAATCACAGTGTGTGATTATTTCTAATAGTAATCCACACAGAGGAATACTCAAGCACGTAGTTTTCTGTGCTAGCAGAAATTCTAAGTGGCGGGTAGGGTTCCTCTTTAAGATCAAATCAAGAGAGAAGAAGAGAAAAAGTTCGTGGATGTTGTTTCTTTTGTGTGTTGTTCAACTATTGGCTAGGGTTTTTCGTGTGTTATTAGCTACTATATATCACACGAAATTCCCTTTCCAAAACTGAGAATTCTAATCCTATTAGAATTCCCTAATTGTAATTGGAAACATCAAGTTCTCACAATTACAACTTGTACCATAAATTATAACTAATTATAATTTATCCACAACAACTTTTCTTTCTCTCAATCAACCCTACAATATTATCAAATAACATCTTGAGTATATAATCCTCTATTGTGTGTGACCTATTAGGTTTCCCAGTCAATTGTAGAGAATATGAATTAATCCAAACGTCTTTGAGATTAATAATCCATAATTAATTAGAATTAATCCTATTAATTCTAATCAGGATTGGTTTATTAAGTCATCAATTGATAAACTCATATTCCTAGATCATGAGCGGTATCTAGCAACACATCATGACCACCCAAGAATTCAGGAAGTCAAGTGGCTTGACATGAACCTTTCAATAACAAACTTCAGTGTAATTAACTCATTTCACCATACAATATCTCATTCGGTTTGGAGTACGGAATTAGTGCCAACTCCTTCCAGAAATAATTTTGGTCCGAATACAATAGTACTTATACCAGGAACCCACTACTCTAGATGTGTATCAATTGGAACTACTTCCAATACACAATCGCCTTGGCCAAGGGCTTTCCGAATAGTAATTCCTACAAGTGGCCATGAGATATTCTCCCCTACTATTAGGAGTGCTGAATCCTTTATTAACCCTTTCAACTATTTTCGTTTACCTCACAATGTACCCAATATCCATCCCATAGGCGGCCCTCGATCGAGCTCCAGAGATTGGAATCAAAGTACAAAGCTCAGCAAACAAAGTACCTTGGAGATCTTAAGTCTAAGGATACTTGCACGTTTGCTATATTGAGATTATATTACTGGCACTAAATAATTATCTATATAATTATCTCAAAGTTAGGTCATTCAATGAACTTGTTCCATTAACAAGCATCCATGTATTAACTTTGAGTATCTCAATACTCACATTATGAGAACCACCGCCTGATCAAATCAGGAAGTCTAACACATGCTAGCCTTAACGCATTAATGATGTCGTGTCTCATTAATACTATGACTAGGGACTATTTAAGTACTAACACCATCTAATATAGTAGGAATCTCATATCATAATCTCTATCATGATTTCCTTAACACAGTGTTGTACTAGGGACTTTATCGAACAGTTATATTACTTAAAGTAAATAAAAAGAAACTGTAAGATAAATAATGCCTTTTATTAAAATAAAATGTGTCATATACAATATACAAGTGATTGCCTCTAGAGCACAACACTAACAGCAAGTATCTTCTTTCAAAGGGCTTACCTTGTTCTTATCAAACTCCCCCTGTTTATTCATTCTTTTCAGACTGCTATTTACTCCAATTTAAATTTTTACGTTGTTTGAAATTTTATGTTATTGGTCCTTAACTTCCTTTACCACAGTAAAGTGTCTCTTCCTTGTTCTCGGTCGTCATGCTTTCCATTTGCTTAGCCGAAGATTCTTGATTGGCTAGAAATTTTCCAGCATTTATAAAGTTGGTTGTACTGGTCAACCTTGTATTGATGTTATTAAGCCTTGATATTCGAGCCTTAACCCATGTATAATCTTCCTTCTTAACTTGGCATTTCCAGTTTTTTTCCTCTGGATCTAACTCAGAAATTTTAATTTTGTAAAGTAATCCCTGATTGTTAAATTTTCTTGAGTCATATTGAAAATTTAATTCTCCAAATATTGAAGGCGAGAATCATTCTTCTTTGAGAACTTCATTGCCAAGATATCCTAGGCTTCTTTCGGTATGGCAGTATCGCGGATGTGCTTAATAATCTCTTCCTCAATTATCATCTTGATAGCTAACAGAGCCTTTGCATCTTTAATCTTCCATTTCTTTACTGGTATAGCATTTGATTCAGAAGATAATGTAGTATTGCCCTTGACGTAATCCAACAAATCTTGACTCTCTAAATAGGACTCCTTGCATGATCTTCAAGTACTGTAGTTAGCATCATTTAATTTCTTAATAATGCTAGTTGAGTTGAGATTTGCTATTGTGACTTAATATTTTACTCCATTGAAATACTAAGTAGGCTAAATCTTTGAACAATCAGCTCTATAGTCCCAGATTGTGTATGAAGATTTTTGCAAAATGCCATCTCCAAGCAAATCCCGAGCCCACGATCTAGTGACTAAAAGAAAGCACTACTGCTACTGTAAAGACCAAACAATAACCTCGCTCCGATACCAAATGTGAATAATTGAGAGAGAAGAGAACAAGATCTTTTATGTAATTCTCAAAAAAAAATTTCTTTACAAGTATTTAAACTCTCACAATTCTCAAAGAAACTTCACACTTACTTCACTTACACAAGCACACTACTATTATTTTTGCTCACACCACAGGCTATTGCCACCACAATATAAACTCAAATGCACTACATTTCTTCATGTCACACACACACAAAGCACTACTCACAGAACTCACTTGCTTGAGCACAACTTACACACAACACTATACACAATTGCACCACTTTTTAGCACTATTTATAAAGCTCCTTTACTGTTAGGATTGTACCCTAAAAGCAATCATTTGTACAATATATTTTTCACATTAAATTAATAAAATGCATTCTTCATCTTTCAATTTCTTTGGTTCATATGTTTATATGTATAAAACTGTTAGATAAAGTCCTAAGTACAATACTGTGTTAAAAAAATCATGACAAAGATCGTGATGTGAGGTTCCTACTTTAATGAACTGTGTTTGTACTTAAATTATCCCAACTTCACTGAACTTAAAAAACAACATGAACATATAGATGCTTATGCTATTATTTTCCATCTAAGAAAGCTTTTTGATAAGCAAGCAAGGACGAAGAGATATAATATCTCTAAATAGTTATTCCGTTCTAAGATAGTAGAAGGCACTTCAGTGGCTACTTATAAACTTAAGATGCTGGGGTTATTTAAGAAATTTAGATCACTTGGGTTCACCATGGATCACAACTTAAGTATAGACTTAATTCTTCAATTTTTGCCAGTTATCTTTTCACAATTTGTGATGAACTACCAAATGAATAAGATTGAGACTACTATACCTGAATTGATCAACCTTCTTAAGACTATGGAGTCTTCTATGAAGAAAGAAAATAATACAGTCTTATTGGTTGATTCTTCTTCTAAGAAAAAAAGTGTTTCTAAAAAGAAGAAGAAAAATCCAACTAAATCTAAAGATGGTGTGAAGAAGAAGGAGACAACTACCAAAGGCCTATGTCACTATTGTGGAAAAATAGGCCATTGGAGGTGCAACTGCAAAAGTTTTTTGGAGACTGCTAAAGAAAAGAAGGAGAATGAGAAGCTTACAAACACTTCTACTTCTGGTATATTTATGATTGAGATCTATACTACTTTTAATAATAAGATATGTGTATTGAATATCGGATATAGATCTTATATGTGCAATAATTTATAAGGACTATAGAGTAGTAAGAAGTTAGAGAAAGGTAATGTAGACCTTCGTACAATAAATGGAGTAAAGGTTACTGCACTTACTGTGGGGACTTATTATATACACTTAATTTCAGGATTAATTCTAGAACTAAAAAACTGTTATTGATAGGAATCGTCCCAAGCATGAAGGTCATTCTAAAGAAGAGGGAAGGAGGACAAAGACACAACATACACCCCCATAGATGAAGTTCTTTTTCAAGAGACTTTAAGGTTCATTTCAAGATTCCAAGCTAAGGATGAAGTAGATTGTCAAGCAATGGAGGATTAAAAAAGGGTAAAGAAGATCAAAGTTTGGACAACTATTGGAATGGAGGGCCAAAGGAGTGCAAGAGGAGGCTGAAAAGACAAGAAAAGTGAGGTGTGATGAAGGCAGAACGCACCTGACGCCAGGAACACTAGTACACCTGGCGCTAGGTCCACACTGGAATAGCATTGTTCCATTTGTAAATCATTCCTGGAGCCGAGTCCACCAGTACACCTGGCGCCAGGTCACTTCGAGCAATGCCCTGCTTTGCTGATTTTTCTTGTTTTGTTTTATTTTGTTTCGAATTTAATTCTCACGACTTTTTGACTTGTAATAGGTATATTTTAGACTTACATAGGAGATGAATGACTGAGATTACATCTCTCATTTGCTAGATTTAGTTTGTTATCTTTATATATATACCTCTTTACTCTTGTAATAGTAAGTTTTTAGAGAATTAGAATATTTTGGTAGAGAAACCAAATTCTCTCTAGAGGAGGGTGTGTAAGAGGTGATTCTCATTAAAGACCAAATCAAAGGGCTTAGTCCCACCTTTAATTCTATGTCTCTAAACTTCAATAGAATAATCTAAATCTCTTTCTCTATTCTTGGGTGCTAGTATTCTCTCTATGTTCTTGATAGGTTGAATTTTTGGGTATCTTCAAATCCTTTTTTTTTTTTTTTTTGGTTCTAATTTGTTGATAGATTAGAGTATTTAGATATTTTGAAGTAGGTTAGATTCACCAATTCTCATTCGGTTAAGTGAATTTGCATTTAGTTCATTTGTGTGTGTGAATTTGGTAGAGAGTTGAGTGACCAACTCTAGGGTTCTTCAAAATGAAGAGGCTTCCACATTTTTAGCTAGTATCAAAAGTGGTATCAGAGCAAGATTGTGTTAATTTTAATCAATACAACTTTTTTTGAGCAAAGGTACAATTTTCTTTAAGAACTTGTTAAGAATTCCACATTTTCGTCACTTATTTTAGGGCTATTTTCTAAATGCCTAGAACTTCAAATTATGACATGGGTTTGTTGTAAAATTGAACCTACATGTTTAGTTGATGATTGGGTAGCTATTTAAAGTGTTAAAGTGCAGAAAATTTTAAGTTTATTGAGTATATTTACTGCAAGAATTTATGGACACAACAAATCCCGTAATTCATTTTTATGCTAATTTTGGGGTTATAAAATTCAAATTTTGCTATGTTGTTGCTTTGAAATTGTTCCTTAATGTTAGGATAATCATTGGGGAGTAATTTACTTGTGATTCTTGAGTTTGTGGGTTGTTACAAGTATGAAAATTTTGAAATCCCTTGAGTTACAGAGTTGCACCTCAAGTGTTTGATATATTACATCAATGACTTGTGATTACTCATACATGAATATCTCAAGCTTCCATTCATGAACTACATAGATTGTTCTTAGTGAAGTAAATCTTTCTTGTAGCCACTAGAAAAATTTGTTTCTCTTTGAATTAGTCTTGAACTTGGGAAGCAGTTGAATGGATAGAAAAGGGCAAGAGGATGAGCTTATTGTTGCAAAAGCCAAAGAAGAGTATAAATATGAGAGTTGAGTGACATTGTTTGAGTGCTAAACACGTGAGGGTATGAAGTGAGAAACTTTTCTTATATTTTTTTCTACTCAAAATTTCTCTTTAAATAAAAAAAAAAGGCTTGTGAGAATTCATATGATTCATCTTCTATGTGTGCTCAAGGTGAAGTAAGTGATTTCTATAAAATGTCTTACTCAAGTAGAGGTGAACGTGATAGCTATGATGAGAAAGAATGGGATGATGAGAAATATAAAGATGATTGTGCATCCTTGTATGATTGTGATGAAGAGCAAAGCACTATTGGAGGTATGAATGGTGGAAATGAAAAGGGACGCTATAAGCGCATAAATTATGAGAGTAACGGAATTCTTGTGGGAGGACCCCCGAAGAGAGTAAAGGGTAGATTGCAAAATTACTCAAATAATGGGTGCAAAAGAGAGAGAGAGAGAGAGAGAGAGAGAGAGAGAGAGAGAGAGAGAGAGAGAGAGTATGTGCAAAAAAAGGAGTATGATTGCTCTAATTGTTAGGGAAAAGGCCATTACTTTTACAATTGCCCTAATGAGCCACAATGAAAGAAAGATAAGTTGCAAGATAGTAGAAATTTCACCTATAGACATACCAAAGCTATTTATCCTAACAAATTAGCACATAGGAGATTTAATAGGGCATAAGGCAGAAAAGGAAAACATGTGAATGTTGAGAAACAACCACATAGGAGAGCAGACCCAAAGCAAACCACTCATGCCAACCCTTTACTTAATCAATCAAGAGATGTGGGAAATGAGAAACTTGGAGGGGTTGGAATATGTATTAAAGGAGGAATGGTGATTGAGCCAATTTGTCCATTGATTGGAGTAGCAAGAAGAGATGGGGATGCTTGTGAGGGTAAAGAAGGAGATGAAATGCAAAGGGAAAATATTTTCTTTTCAAGGTGTCTTATCAAGAAAAAATCATGTAGTGTGCTTATTGATGGAAGAAGTTGTAAAAATTTGATTAGTGCTACATTGGTGGAGGAATTAGAGTTAGAAACCTTGAAACATCCTAGTCCTTACAAGCTTCATTAGTTGAATAATTGTGGAGAAGTAAAGGTGAGCAGGCAAGCCAAGGTTGAATTTGATATGGGGGGATATCATGATGAAGTATTGTGGAATGTTTATCCCATATATGTTGGGCATATTTTGTTGGGGAGGCCTTAGATGTTTGATAGGGATATAATCCACAAGAGGAGGGCAAACACTTATACCTTGAAGAAAGATGAAAAAAATTTCACATTAGTTCCCTTATCCCCTAGTGACGTTTTGAAAGATCAAAATATTTTGAAAGAGAATGAAAAGAAAAAAAGAGAGAAGAAAGAGGGGAAAAAGATTGAAAGAAAAAAAGAAGAGGTTGAGAACAAAGTGGAGTAAGGGAAATGAGAAAAAGAAGAAAATAGAGTGACTTTTTCAAATTTGAGAGATAAAGAAATGAGTGACAAACAATAATATGAGAAAAACAAAAAGAGTAAAGGTAAAATGAGAAGAAAAATATGGGTGGTGAAAGGAGAAAACAACGAGCATGGCAAAGCTCAAACGACTACAGTTTTGCCTTTACCCAAAATTTCTTGTTTGAATTTTTATGTAGGTAACCATTCAAGGATGAATCATCACAAAGAAGGATGAAATGATAGGAATCGTCCCAAGCATGAAGGTTATTCTAAAGAAAGAGGAAGGAGGATAAAGACATAACACACACCCCCATGGGTGAAGCTTCTATTCAAGAGACTTCAAAGTGCATTTCAAGATTCCAAGCTAAGGATGAAGAAGGTTGTCAAGTAATGGAGGATTAAAAAAGGGCCAAGAAGATCAAAACTTGGACAACAATTGGTATAGACAGCCAAAGGAGCGCAAGAGGAGGCTGAAAAGATAAGAAAAATGAAGTGTGATGAAGGCGGAATGCACTTGGCACCAAGTACATTAGTACGCCTGGCGCCAGGCCCACACTAGAACAGCATTGTTCCGTTTGCATATTACACCTAATGTCGGGTCTACTAGTACACCTGGCGCCAGGTCACTTCAGGCAATGCCTTATTTTGTTGATTTTTCTTTTTTTGTTTTATTTTGTTTTGAATTTAATTTTCATGACTTTTTGACTTGTAATAGGTATATTTTAGACTTACATAGGAGATGAATAGCTGAGATTACATCTCCCATTTACTAGGTTTAGTTTGTTATCTTTATATATGCCTCTTTACTCTTGTAATAGTAAGTTTTTAGAGAATTAGAATATTTTAGTAGATAAACCAAATTCTCTCTAGAGGAGAGTGTGTAAGGGGTGATTCCCATTCAAGACCAAATCAAAGGGCTTAATCCCACCTTTGATTCCATATTTCTAAACCTCAAAGGGATAATCTACATTTCTTTCTCTATTCTTGATTGTTAGTGTTCTTTCTAGTGTTCTTGATAGGTTGAGTTTTTGGGTGCCTTCAAATTCCTTTTTTTTTTTTATTCTAATCTATTAATAGATTAGGGTATTTAGGTGTTTTGAAGTAGGCTAGATTCACCAATTCTCATTGGGTTAAGTACATTTGCATTTAATTTATTTGTGTGTGTGAATTTGATAGGGAGTTGGGTACTAACTCTAGGCCGGTTCTTCAAAATCAAGAGGCTTCTGCTTTTTAACTTGTATCAGTTATTATGTACTAATTTTATTTAAAAAATATTATCTCAATTGCTTGTTTAGATTTGCTTAGATTTTATTTAAATTTTAAGAATAAAAGTTATTTTTTTTTTCATTAAATGATATATATTATGGCACTGCAACTTTGATGAATGGTTTATATGTTCTAGAAATGGAAAACCAAGTTCTCAATATAAACAATAAAATATTAAGAAAAGATAATACAAACCTGTTTTACTTATGGCATTGTTGTTTAGGCCATGTAAATGAGAATTGCATTTATAAGTTACATAAGTGTGCTGACTTAGATTCATTTGATTTTGAATCATATGAACTTGAGATTCTTGATTATTAGAAAAAGTGACTAAAACCTCTTTTTCTAAGAAAGAAGAAAGGGTTACCAATGTATATGGACCAATGACATTGAAAGCAAGAGGGGTTTATCAATACTTCATAATCTTTATCGATGATTATTCTTGATTCAGGTATTTGAATTTAATGAAATACAAATCTTAAGCCTTTGACAAGTTCAAAGAATTCAAAAATGAAGTAGAGAAATCACTTGGTAAGAGTATTAAAACTCTAAGATCCAATCGATGAGTTAAATACTTAAGCCAAAAGTTTCTAAATTATTTAGAGATAAATGAAATATTTTCTCCATGGACTCCACCATATATACCTCAACATAATAGTGTATTTGAAAGAAGAAATTAAACTATATGGTTCGATTCATAATGGCTTTTGCTAATCTATCAAAATCGTTTTGGGATATATGTTGGGATGCATGCCCTCTTAGACTAGGTTTCTGATGTAATTTTAACTTGTATTAATAAAAGTATTTTTCTCAGAAATTATTTGTGAAATCTTCCTTATATTTGTGTACAATTTTCATTAGAAAAGACCTATTGTGTTTAAGTAAATGGTTCATATAAATGAAGGTCTGTCACAGTAAGGTATGGACCATGGAATATTTAACACATAAAATATTGTCCTTAATCGAATGATGAGAATGGAAATCTCATTATGGTAAGGTTATTGTATTATGAATTCTAAACAGGGAATGACTTACCTTTAGCCAATGAGTAGTGTGCTTATTTCATAACACAAGAGTATTTTGAATACGTAAAACTGAACCTGTAGTAGTGATTTCTAAAAGTACTATGTGATAGAAACTTATACTACTATTGCTATAGCGTGGACTTGTACTTTATAGATTGAGTATAAGTTGGTGGTTTGACGAAATTGGAAGCATATGCTTTAATATACTATAGTTGAGGTTCTTCAGAAGGACCAATATACCTGTATATTATGTATATGTAACCAGTTAATTAAGATAGACTTGTACAAGATAGTTTTACATAATATATAGCCCTTTGTAGTTGTCTGAATGATCTAATTATCCAGGGTCTTGGGAAACATGACTTGGATATTTGCTTCAAGGTAGCTTCCTTGGAAAGCAAAAATATTATAAGAAGTCGTGGATCATTGGACTAAAAGTCTAAGGATGGTAGATGTCTTTTAAAGAGGTGTTAATACACTATTTCCTCTCTAAATGCATAGCGCATAGCGGTGTGTCAAGGGGTATTTTTGTCATTTCACCTATAGGTCGAAGATATAGCTAACGCAGCATTGTCCTTTGGGTCAATATTTTCTTATGGTAATATTAAAAAATATTTAAAATGAAAAATATAGCTATTTACATAGCAAGGGTATTTTGGTTATTTTAGTAGCTAAGGCGATCTTTTTGGTTCTCAAAATAACCCGTAAGTCCTAATTAATTTTAGGCTGAGGAAATGGTCTCAATAAAAAATAATTTTATTTTATTTAAAAAGTCTAATTTATTTTTAGACCAAAATAAAATAAAAGAACGAGAGAAATTAAATTTATTATCTAATATAATTGGTTAATAAATTATTCAGAGCCTATGCCCAGATTGAATAATTAAAAAATTAACTTGGGTTTAAACTAGTTAATAAAAAGGTTTTAATAATTATTTTAATTTATTTGGACTCATTAATTATTTATTGAATTATTTTAATTGGTCTAAGAAATAAATAATTAATGATTATTATTTTAGGTGCATTGGGTCTAAGAAAAATAATAAATTATTAATGGCCCAATAGCTTGAACTAAATGGATTTTTTATTCATAAAACAAAAGAGTTTAGGCCAAGCTAAACCTTTTCTGTTGATAGCCTCCGAGAGTTTTGAAATATCAAGACTTCGGTGTTTTGGTTATCAAAAAATAGTGAAGTCATTTTTTTTTTTTTTTGAGACACAGATAACATAGGATAGAAAAAAACTAGAAGCCTTCTGTCTTCTCTTCTTTTTTTCCTTCTCTCGTTCAAACCTTTTTCTAGTTTTCTTGATTTTGCTAAGCGATAGCAAAGGTTCAAGAATTGTTGCGAGACAAGTTTTTCCTTGCCTAAGTTCTTTTTCCAACAAGTAATAGGCAGTAGAATATTCTGAGTTCTCAAGAGGGTTTTGGCGTTCATGCTAAGAAGAAGTAGACAAATCGCGAGATTTCAACCAAAATTGTCATCTAGAGAAGAAGCCGTTCCAGCGGTCCAATTGTCTTCTTCACAGCCGAAGAGTATAATGAAGCATAGAGGTTTTTTTTTTTTGCCTTCCACTGCCCTCTGTATTTGGTTTTCGCCACTGATGGCGCGTGCATGGTTCTTTCTGTTTTGATTTCATTGCTTCAAGTGGTATCAGAGCACTGATGCTCTAAATGGCTTAGGACTGATGCATGCTAGAAAATAAAATTGGCAAGATTATTTTTGATGAATGCTTGAGACCTTTCACTGTTTTGGTATGGATAGTTTTTTCTGTACACCTCACGGTTCAGGTTAAGGAAACACTGTAAAATTTTAATGCTTTGTTTAGCAATCGTGTAAACCCAATTTCAAAAGGTGTAGGTGGATGTGGTGTTCATTTTTGATGAAAATGTAAGGTGGTTTGATCGCGAAGAAGTTGCAGAACGATTCTGGAAAAATTCACAGAGAAAGAAAAAAAAACTGGAGAAGGCGATCAGCCGAGCCACCTAACCGAGCCAAGCCGCATTAGCTGTGACTCAGACAGCAAGGAGCCGAGGCTTGCAAGCCGGAGTCGGACCCAAGCAACCCTTCGGTTTGGCGCTACAGTGAGCATCCTGCGCGCGGATGCAATTGCATCATGCCCAAGATGGTGACCGGATTTGGTCACGGGTGGGCCATGGGTCGCGGGCACCTGCCCGCAGATCATGGTCCATGGGTCTTCCCATGGGCCATGATCCAACTTGGTAGGTGCACAAGACCAAGGAGAAAAGAAATTTTTTTTTTATTTTTTTCCTTATTTTTCTTGGGCTGTTTTGTTTTCAATTTTTGGTCTCATACTAGGCGAAGTTTATTATTTTTGCAATAGTTAATATTCTTTGAATATTTTGCATGAAAAATAATAGTAAAGAATTTTTAAGATTAAACAAGATTATTAATTAATTTAATTAATGTGTTTAATTATATTATTTGGGTACTTATGTTTAAAAATAGAAAAGTATGAAAATATTTATAGTTTTTTAGCATAATATTTATTTTAATTCCTATATGCACGCTTTCTCAAAGATCAAAATCTTTGAAAATTTTTATTTGATACGAAAAAATATTTTTCTTTGATTAAATGGTTATTTTAACTTAAACAAAAATTAATCATTGGTTATTTTCTTAAAGGTTTTTATCCTTGACATAGAAAATATTTTGGATTTAGAAATTTTTGTAAGTTAAAATGGAAAACTATTTTAATTCATTTTAGCTAAGAAAAATTTATTTTTGTCAAATAAAAACTTGAGATCAAAATCTCTAGAAAGTTTTTAATAGAATTTTTTTTTGAAAATTATTAAGTTCTTAACCTAAGTAAAATTAATCCATGAGGAAAATTTTCTCAAAGAATATAAACCGTGACATAGAAATTTTTATGAATTTAGATATTTTATTTTAAGTTAAGAGAGAATTTAATTGAAAATTTTTAAGTGATATTTTTCTAAAAAAACCCTTATTTAAAAACTAAGTGGGAGAGGATTTCTAATGGCCCCATGGCTTCCATCACGATCCTGATTAGAGATCGTACGTCTCCTCGTGCTACCTTGGGAGTGAACCCGCATAGGATGGAGATACGACAAAAATTTAGAACTAATGGAAGGATGTAATTAATAACTTGGGACACGTACTATGATCAGCCAGCCCATGTTGGAGGTTATAATACGAGGTATATCCATAGGAAATGAGAAGAAATGACCATCCCCTCGATAGAGTTATCTTCCAAATCATTACCTAGAAGGGAATGTTAGGGATATGCCCTAGAGTTAATTTGTACTTATACTATTGTCGTTATGTTTTATATAATAATACGAGGTTTTCCTTTCCATGAATAGTGCATTCTGTTTTGTGGTCATCAAGAACGTGACTTGATAGTAAAACCCAACAATAAATACAATGACTATTCTAAAACAGTCCCTGATCGATTATTATTATTATTATTAGAACAATAATAAATTAAGATTGGTATGTTTGTGACTAGATGGCTATGTTTTACTGGTCATAGATATTTGTGATATCAAGTAAAAAACATAAATAAATGTTAGAGAACATTGCATTAGACATGACCCACTATGAGAGTACTTCATGGAACATGCCATAAGTACTTTCTAGCCATAATGATATTAAAAGTCCTTCGACCTAAATTCATCATGGTTTCCTACTTGATAAGTTCTATATTTTGATGTTGTCTAAAATTGTCTTTAACCAAATAATAAATTAGACTACTGTTAGATGTAGAATAAATCGAGGAGAGGAATATAATTGATAGTGAAGGAATTTGTCCCTCTTAATTATGGGAGAGATATCCATGTGCCCCTTGATAAGGTAGACTACTAAAATGCATGGCCGTGCTCAAATATATCAATTTAAGATATTGATATCATTTGTTTGAACAGTCTACTATGAAATTAAGAAATAATTGATTAAGCTTAATAAGGATGACATGCTCCATGCCTTATGCTTAATCTAGATATCGTGTGACAAAAGGACTAAATATAAAATTATGGTTTGGTTTAAAGAGATCACTAATATTCATTTAACCTGGATAGTTATAATGTTTTGCTAGAAATCGCTTATAACTTGTGGGTCATTTAAATATGATTTAAGCACACTACAGTGTTAAATGAACCTATAGGGTCACACAATAAGCGAACTAGTTAGGTTATTTTTCTGGTAACCAGATTCGATAAATCTGGAAATATGTCTAAGTTAATCGAACTTAGAAAATTTACCAAATACAATGAATCTGGAAATATGTCCATATTCGATGTATCTGGGTGATGTCCAGATTATAAGAATCAGATTCGGTAAATTAATTAGTTAAATTACCGAGATAATGGCAGAATCTTATCATATTAGGTTTTAATTTAATTTGAATTTAAATTAAAATATGATAAAATATTATCATATTTGGACTCTAAGAGATTCGGGGGTTTTTAAGAAAACCCTAGCCGTCTTTTCAACTGTTCTGTTCTGTTAAAAATTTCGTGCCTCTATTCACTAGGAAAAAAAAAACCTCTCAAACCCTAAGCGCTTACACTCTTGGGGTAACGAGTTAGTTTGCTGTGTATACCTATAGAGGACGTTCGCACACTGCAGCGTCTAGTGATCGTTCGGGTTGCACATACAACAGCACAGTCAAAATCAAAAGATCTTGATTACGCAGAACAAAGGTAATCCTGTAAACCTTAAGTCTTCTTAATCGTTTACTTGGATCCTCAGAAGAGATTCGTGGAAGTTTTTCGCGTTTAGGAGTCCACAAATTTCAACAGGGAAATTAATTTATAGTGGTTAATACACTTAATTTAAGAAACTGTTAATCTTTCCAAAAAGCTATGTCAGTTTTCCTAAGAGTCATATTAATCATGTTAAAGATAATAGTGATGGGCTTAGATATTATCAATTTAATTTGAGGTTAAAGTGTAAAAAAATCATTTTGTTTTCACAATTCTGAGAATATTTTTTATTTTTCAATTTCAGAAATAGTTGGTGGAGGTTCTTTTAGTCTCTTTGCCGTTATTCTCCATGAGAATAAGCTAACAGGTCCAAATTATGTGGACTGAAAAAGGAATCTAGAATAATACTCACAGCCAAGGAGTATAAGTACGTCCTTTATGAGACCTGCCCTATGATCAGGGAAGGTTCCACCACTGAGGAGCGTGAGGCTAAAAAAGTATGGAAAAAGGCTGAAAAGATGGCACAATGCTATATGCTAGCCTTCATGTCAAATGTGGTCCAATCTAAACATGAGTACATGGCAACTACATACGACATAAGTACGTTATTAGCTACAATGTTTGCGGACAAGAGCTGGCCCGCAAGGCAGGAGGCTCTTCGAACAATAATTAACACCAAGATGATTGAGAGAGTATCAGTCAGAGAGCATATGCTCAAGATGATTACTACTTTCGAGGAAGTAAAAGTCTTAGGGCTGTCATTGACCCCCAAGAGCTAAGTGGACATGGTTCTCGAATTTCTGCCAGGCTCCTTTACTCAGTTCAAGTTGAATTACAACATGAACAAGTTAAACATGAGTTTAACTGAGCTGATGAAGGAGCTTCGGGTGGCAGAAAAGGTCATAAAGCCACAAGCTAGGGCTATGATGGCTTCTTCTTCAAGAACTAGGCCAAGCCAGAAAGTTCAAGAAGAAGAAGGGGAATGCAATGCACCAGTCCAAGCTTTAGCCCAAAGACAAACCCAAGAGCAAATACTTCAAATGTGGAAAAAAGGGACACTGAAAAAAAGAGTGTCCAGATCTTCAGGCAAGAAAAACTCCATAAGTAATGTTTTATATCTAGAGTCTATATCAATGGTTGGATAAACTTCCACTTTGATTGTTTATTCAAGAGCCACCGATCATATTTGTAACTCCTTGCAAATGTTTAGAAAGATTAGAAGACTCCAGAAGAACGAACACGAACTACGCGTGGGAAATAGAGCAAAAGTTTGGGCCATTGCAGTGAGAGAACTGAAACACACTTTTGATTGTAATAGAATAGTCGTATTGAAGGATGTTTTATCTGTTCCTGGTTTTAGGCAGAATTTAGTTTTAGTTGCAAAACTAATAAGTCAAGGATATTCTGTTTTTTTCCTTTCTGGTATAATTATCAATAGAAATATACTAGGCACATGTATGAAAATCTATTCTTCATTAATCCTATTAACAATTAATTAAATAACACTCAATCTGAACCTTTAAATAAGAAGAGAGAGACCAATATCAATGACTCATATATTTGGCATCTAAGGTTAGGTCATATTAACTCAACTAGGATTCAAATGTTAATCCATGATGGGCCTCTAGGTTCATTAAGATTAAAAAGTTGGCCTCAGTGTGAATCCTGCCTTATGGAAAAAATGACCAAAAGGTCTTTTACCCAAAAGGCGGATAGAGTCAAGGAAGCACCGAGTCTTATTCGCACTGATGTGTGTGGTCCTTTTTTTACACCAACAAGAGGAGGGTTTGAGTACTTCATCACTTTCAAAAATAATTGTACAAGGTATGGTTATGTTTACCTGATGAGATGCAAGTCTGACTCTTTTAACAAGTTCAAAGAGTTTAAGGCTGAAATAGAGCGTCGGATAGGTAAACTAATCAAGACCTTACGATTGGATCGTGGTGGAGAATACCTCCTAAGTGAATTTAAGGACTACATGATATATCATTGGATAGTATCCCAATTCTCTGTACTGGGGACACCCCAGTAGAATGGAGGAGTTGAGAGAAGAAACATGACATTGATGGAAATAGTTCGAAGCATGATGTGAAGGCAAAACGAAAAATGCACAGTAGCCTGTTCATGAAATAGAGCACTCGCAGAAAAGCAGCAGAAGAAAATTTTTTATACCTCTGTGCATTTTCATTGGTCTAGGGGCTGCCAGCTATGTCTCGGTCTGATCCACTTTTGGTCCTGAGATTAATTCTTCAAGCTGTTGTCCCACAAGCCGTCAGCTTCTTCTGGGCATCAATGCAACTCCTTAGTCTTTCAGAATATAACCGTGCTTGAAAGCCTGGTGAAGACTATGGATGAAGATGATGATTTTACTATTCCGACTGAATGTTATCAAGCATTAATCAGATAGGATTCGCGTATTTGTTCTTGCTCTTTACAAAGCACAGAGAACACACATGAAAGAGAAGACGTGAGGCTTGAGGAAAAATAACCGTGTCTCTGTGAAAGAGCCCTCTGTTCAATTGAATCCCAACAGTTTTGATAATAGGCTATTATCTGGGCATTCAAAAATCAAACAGAAGCCCTAAGGCCCATGTCATGTTAAACCATTAAACAGGCCTTTGGACCTATAGCTCAATTCATTGGGTTAAGCCTTTAATTTAATTTAATTATTTCTGAACTAATAGAAGTCCAATAATTAAATTAATTAAATAACCCAATAGACCAATATAAACCTCAAGCCTTGATCCAATTCATTGGGTTTAGCTTTTAATTTAATTTAATTATTTCTAGACTAATACAAGTCCAATAATTAAATTAATTAAATAATCCAAATGGGCCAATATATAATTCTCTCTTTTTTTGGACCTTTTATTTTATTCTAGTCTAATAAGTAAACCAGGCTATTTTATTCTAGAGCTTTTATTAATTTAATTAATAATTAAATTAATTAAATAACCCAATGGACCAATATAAATCTCAAGCCTTGGCCCAGTTCATTGGGTTTAGCTTTTAATTTAATTTAATTATTTATGGACTAATACAAGCCCAATAATTAAATTAATTAAATAACCCAAATGGGCTAATATATAATTCTCCCCTTTTGAACCTTTTATTTTATTCTAGTCCAATAAATAAACCAGGCTATTTTATTCTAGACCTTTTATTAATTTAATTATTAATTAAATTAATTAAATAACCCAATGGACCAATATAAACCTCAAGCCTTAGCCCAGTTCATTGGGTTTAGCTTTTAATTTAATTTAATTATTCCTGGACTAATACAAGCCCAATAATTAAATTAATTAAATAACCTAAATGAGCCAATATATAATTCTCCCTTTTTGGACATTTTATTTTATTCTAACTCAATAAATAAACCAAGATACTCGAATAAAATAAAATTCATTTAATATAAGATCAATCCCTCAACCCAAAACTATCAAGACTTATGGGCTATTCTGAGGATCAAAAGACATATCGTCTTAGTTACTAAAATAACCAAAATACCCATACTATAGAGATAGCCGTATTTTACATTTTAAATATTTTCTAATAGCACCATAAGGAAATATTGACCTCAAGGACAATACTGCATTAGCAAAGTCTCCAACCTGGAGGTGTAATGACTAAAATACCCCTCTACGTATTGTCGTACATTTAGAGAGGAAGAGTGTACTAATACCTCTCTAAAAGACATTTATCATCCTTAGACTTCTAATCCAATAATCCACAACTCCTAAAATGTTTCCGCTTTCCAAGGAAGCTACTTTGAAGCAAACATCCAAGTCATGTTCCCCAGAGCCCTGGATATTTAGATCATTCGAACAGTCACAAGGCGCAAAAGCTATCTTGTACAAGTCTGTCTTAATTAACTAGTTACATATACCCAACATACAAGTATATCGGCTCTACGATAGAACCTCAACATTAGCATATCAAAGTACATACTTCCAGCTTCATCAGACCACCAACTTATACTCAAACAGTAGAGTATTAATCCACGATGTAGCAGTAATAGTCTGGGTTTCTTCTAAATAGTACTTTTAGAAATTACTATTACAGGTTCTGTTCTACGCATTCAAAATATGTTCATGCTATGAAGTGAGTGGACTACTCACTGGCTAAAGGTAGTCATTCCCCATTTGAAATTCATAACACAATAACCTAAACATGATGAGATTCTCATTCTCACTAACCGGTTAAGAACAAATGTTTATGCGTTAAGTAACTCGTGAAACATACCTTACTATGAAAGACCACCATTCACATGGATCACTTATTTAAACACAATGGGTCTTTTTCAAACGTAAATCGTGTATAAAAAAAATATAAATTCACAAATAAATTTTTAAGAATAAATTCTTTTATTTATGAATTAGATCATTACATCAGAAACCTAGTCTAGAGGGCATACATTCCAACATGATGTCCTTCCAATGTCTTCTGGGGGATATGCCCTAGAAACAGCAGTATATATTCTAAACTTGGTGCCTTCCATGTCAGTATCGAGGACACCCTATGAGATGTGGATTGAGCGTAAGACAAGTCTAAATCATCTCAAGATATGGGGTTGTCCACCTTATATATTAGTTAAGGGAGATAAGTTAAAACCAAGATTGGAACTATGCTATTTTACTGGGTATCCAAAAGGTACAAAGGGAGGTTACTTTTATCATCCCAAGGAGCAACAAGTACTTGTGAGTACTAATGTTAGATACTTGGAGGATGATCAAAGTACATCCACTAAAGGTTCGACAAAGTTGGAACTCGAAGAGAAGTTATCTTCTGAACCAACTTCTTACCCGATTATAGAACAAGAAGAGGCACACTCTCAGGAACCAAAATAAACGGAGTCTCAATGTAGTGGAAGGATATCTAGGGTTCCTAAAAGATGGACTAGAGAGGCTTTTGACCTAGTCTCCAACCATCAGGAACAAGATCCTACCAGATATGAGGAGGTTATTGCTTATGCCAATGCAAACTTATGGCATGAAGTAATAAAAGCCGATATTGAATCTATGTACTTTAATCAGGTTTAGGATGTAACACCCCGAAGCCTAGGCCCGCCAGGGCCGGGGATGTCGCCCCGTCTAAAGGACAAGGAGCCTTTATAACTAGGTCATACAAATAAAATTGCTGAAATAAAATAATACTTAACTTAAAAATTTATTACAATCCAATATACTCCAAGAGTAAATCCATGAAATTCCAAAACAAAACCATAAATAAAATTATCCACTCTCGTCTCTCCAAAGCAATACATAAAATCAAAAGACACATTCTCTTCCAAAGCAGATATTACTAGCCACTCAACTCCACAGTAGGATCATCCTGAAATCATGATAAAAAGGTGATGAGATAGAAATCTCAGTAAGTCTGTGTGTACTTTGGGTGTTTAGTGAAACCAGTTCATATATGCAAAGTGTGATACCTTTACAAGAGAAACATTGGCAAGAATCAAACATTAGTCAAAGCAAGAGTGGCATTTTGGCTTATCTAGCCGTACATAAGTAATGAAATCAACCACTCGAAAGAAAGGGATATGGGTTACCACACGTTGGGTCCCATAACCGGTCAAAATGCTGACACTTTGTGCAGACTGACAAAAGTAGGTGATCGGCCTATTGGGCAAGATACTCCTCCTTCTCTATACCCAAACAACAACCGGGTGTTCATTCCGGTAAAACAAAGTCACTTGACTGAAAACAAACTGCTAACTCGGACCGGCACGACTCACTGGACTGACATCCTATCCGGGAAGGACTCACCCCTCAGAGGTGGCCACCTGCTGAGAGACTTACCCTAACCCTTCAAAGACTAGTCCTAGTAGTCCACCCTTATTGAGTACTCAACGATGTTTCCCACTTGGGATAAACTGAACAAAGCATTGCTCTTCATGAAAATAGTAATTTGAGGGTTTCCAAAGTTTTGGGAACAATCAGTTTTAGAAAGAGTTTTAAGTTTGGAAAATCTGCTCAGTAACTTTTAAATAATTTAAGTGTTGGAAATAAGAACAAATTCAACCCTCAATTGCCTTCAGATAAACGAGTGTCCATACACTCCACATTTAGCTTGCCGTAAGGAAAACATTTTCACATCGATAGGTTTTATGCAGGAGCTTACCTAATTCTTGCTCACAACAACAAGGTCTCGAACAGCTGACCTAACCCCACACGGGTAAATACAAATCTTAATCAATTTCAAGTCACAAACCACTTCCTCAATTTTAAATCAATTCAATTCACTACTACCATGATCCTAGTGTCCCAAGCTTTAAGATAAAATAATAACTAATTAGGTTTATAAGCTAAGTTTAATTTGTTATTTAAAATAATTAATGGTTTGGGAAATAAATTCTAATAGGTTGAAAGTTTAGTCCTTGTTAGGAAAGATTTAAAGTTTATTTGATCAAGAGTCATAGATGGTACTAGGTAAAATAGTGATTTAATGATAGTTTAGTTGTTAGCAAATAATTGGTAGCTAAAACTAGTTGAGTTTAAATTTAATAAGCCTTTCTTGGAAAATAATAAGTAAATCCTTAAGGGTTTTGATTTATCAAATATTTTACTAATTATGAATCACTCTCACAAAGCTTTAATTGATCTCTTTATTTTAAATATTATTTATTTATTTTATTTTCTAGCAAAATTATTATTTATTTGCCTAGAATATCCTTTATATATATAATAATTCCAAATCTACCCTTCCTAGGGTTTTTTTTTTCCGAAAATACTAGCAATATTATTTTATTGAGTATTTTATGCATAAAGTGAAAATTAGTTTTAGGGACAACTAGATCATGATCAAATTTCTATGGCCATCCTCAATCAAGAACATGCGCAATCCTTCAATTCATCAAATCAACCAAATCTTGCTTCTAGGCATAGATCTAAATTTATTAAGACATGCTTTAACCTCTACTAGCATAAATATGAACATGGCTTAAACAATCCTATATGAATAAAAATTCTATTCACCAACGGTGGCATAATCTCTAGCATACTTTTTCACAAACACTACCTATGACATGCATCAAACCTCAAATCAACATACAATCAACCAAGATAAACATTTCATGCATAAATCCCATCTTCTTCACAATCATACAATTGCTCATGCTTCAATCTCAACAATAAATATATACTCAAATCCTACCACCATCCACCTTTTAACAACATCATCCTAGAGACATGATTCTAGAGTTTAAAAGAAGGATTGAAGGTACTTACTTGGTTGATGAATGCTTTGAACGAGTTTAGTGTAGATCTCAACTCCTAGATGGCTAATCTTGTCCAAGAGTGTGAAACCCCACCTAAAGCCAACCCTTGAGTAAGGGGCTCGAGATGCATATCATATTATTTTGCATGAATATATATATTTTTGAATGATTTTATGTGCATTAGAATTGTGATTTATAGGTTAAAATGCTTAGTTATGTTTATCGAGTAGGAAGGGTAAAATGGTAATTTTGCTTGAGGTCAAAAAACGAAGAAAGCTTGAGGATTAAATAGGAAGGAAATGTGGGTGATAAAATAACAACAAGAGTTAGTGTGGTTTAGTGGTTTAGAGCTTGGTGAATTAATTTCTAAGGTCATGAGTTCAAATCCCATCATTTAAGCTTTTGTCATGATTATCTTAACTAAGTTTGAATTTTTGTTTTCTTGCATTTCATGGAAATAGGAATGTTGTCTTAGGAGAGACATGAAGAGAATGTCCTAATCTTATCCTCATGTTCTAAAAAGAATTCTAGAGGAATTCTTGTCCTTTTTATTACCACTAGCTTGTCCTAACATCTTTATAATTCAAAACCGTTAAATCCTTTCTTTTAAATTTCAAAAAAATTCTGTGATAACTCCTCCACCTTGAATTTTGAAAATCAGCTTTGGAAGTAAGAGGAGAAATAGGAAGGGTTTCCAAGAGAAAATCATTCACCATGATAGCACCTTCAAACTCACCTTCATGTTGTTCATCTTCTAGTAAAAGAAAATCTGGAAATTTTCCAGAATATTTGCAGACCGTTTCTTCACAAATTCAGCCAGTAAACCCACTCATTTTCTACCAGAAAAATGGTCATTTAATGTAGCTTGAATGCTGGAAAATCTGTGCAATTTTCGGACTGCACAAATAGCACCAAACCAGAAAAAAATTCTGGTCATTTTTGCAGCTTTCAACCAAGTAAATAAAGCTGTTTTGATTCATCTTCAAGCCAGAAAAACTCCTCAATATTTCTCCAGCATTAAGGCTGGAAAACCACCTTAGAAAGACCTTCAAACTCCCTCAAGAGTTAGCTGCAAATCGGGTTGAAGGTGTGCAGAAATTCTGCACAGCCTTCGAAACTCTTGCAGCATGAAACCAGAATTTTCCAGCTTTGCTCCCTTCTAGCCTAGGCCGAAAATCACCTTCAACCTCTGTAAAATTGAACCTTGCTCAGCTGTAGACTGAACACCATTAACCCCACACTTACCTTGAGCATATGGACTCCATAGCCACACCACAAAACACTCCTAAGATCACTCCATTCAAACTCTTTCTGAACTTCAAATAATTTCAGCATTTTACTCCATTAAAATCACTCTTGTATTAGGCAAATAAACCAGAATTTCCTCTGCCATTTAGGACTGAATTTCAGCCAGCCTTGGAGCAACATTAACCTTCAATCATTTCAGCAAGACCACCATGTTCAACCGGCACCATTGGAGACCATAGAAACCTCTCTTGATCAAACACCATAGCTAACCTCTTACCTTAAACATCTCCACCATTTCCTCCATTTAAATTTCAAAAAAAAATCTGATCATTCTCTCTCCTTCTTGCTAAAAACCGAAACCCTCATTCACTCCATACCATTCAGCCAGTCCTCTACCAAAATTCATGCAGCATTTCTTCCAAATTCTCTCCATTTTCACCTAGAACACTAAGAACACACACTAACCTTCTTCAAGCTTAACCCTACTCTAAACACCTCCAATCACTCTCAAATACTCCAAATCACTTCCATTTAATCTCTAAACTTCATTTCTGGTATTTATAACACAAAACCTCGCAAACAAGAATTTTCGAACGGATCAAAATTAGCTTTTCTTTGAAGGTCTCAAGAACATCAACAAGGTAAGTCAAGAACAACCTTCTTGTTCATCTTCTTCCATTCGATTGTACTGTTCTAATGCTCTCTCTCTCTCTCTCTCTCTCTCTCTCTCTCTCTCTCTCTCTCTCTCTCTCTCTCTCTCTCTCTTCCAACCGAAATGGTTGATCAACCATCAACCATGGCCGTTTTCCCGTTGGATCATTCAAGGCTCTCAATCGCGTGGACCTTCTTAATTCTTCATCGAAGTGTTCATCAAATCAAGTATTTTCCTTTAATCCTTCTTTTAATTCAGTATTCATGTCTCTTAGATATTGATAGGAAGAATGAAATATGGATAAGGGATTGAGTATATGCATGTGGATTAAGGGGACGGAGTTAGGACATGATGATTGTTGTATATGACTAGGATGTATGTGTTTTCCTTTCGAATCAATGTATGTTCTTCGTGCTTAATGAAATTTTATGGATGTTTGAAGCATGTTAGAGACCATGACACCAAAGGTGATTAGGTTTTTATGTTCTTATTTTTCCATGGAAACCATGGTTGATGATTATGCTTAGTAGGATTTTGGCCATGTGATGGTATGAGATAGTTCAAGTGTATGTTCATGAATAGATTAATATATTGTTTGATGATGGAGAAGGTGTTCATGAATCCTTTTTAGCAATAGGAAAATCATGGTGAAAAAGTATTTTCTTGTTAAGGTTAGATTATTTTTATTAACAAATTTTATTACCTTGAATAGAATGCTGCTATATTTTCCCTAAAAAATTCGAAACTCTAGGGAGATTTGGAATGGTTTATTAATTAAAATATTCATATTTTCTTTATCAAATAAATGAGATCTTTTATTAAAAATAATATATATAGTAATAAATCCTTTACAATAAATAAAATATTATTAGAATCTATTTGTTATTTATTAATTAAAATTTAAAATAATTCATTCATTATTTATTACTAATTATTTATTATCTATTTAAAAATTAATTAAAGGTTATTTGTAATTAAATATTTATTTATAATAAAGCTATTTTTAAATCACCATTTATTAGTACTATTTAGGACTTAATATTCAAACCTTAGTTTATTTATTAAAAATAACACTCAAGAATTATTATTTGAGTTTATAATTTATTAGAAATTATTTTAGGAACCCTAGTTATTTTAACTTATCAAATTAGACTTATTTTATAAAATTCTTTATCATCTAGCCTTAAAGCTTAGAACATTAGGGTTAGGATTATTTGTGTAAGTGAATATAGCTTGAGTGTAACCTTATGTCTTGTATTTACCCCAGGCGGGGTTAGGTCTGCTTTGGAAGACTTTTGAATTTGAGCAAGCAAAGGATCAGGTAAGCTCCTGCATAAAACTTGTTTGTTGTAAAAGGTTACCATGGTAAGCTAAACACGAAGTATGTGAATACTGATTTGGTAAAGGCAATTAAGGACTATTTCTTTTCTTGATTCAGTCAAACCAATTATTTGAAAATTTTCAAAGCAGTTTTACTCAAACACTGAACTATTTCTAAAACCAATTTTGACAAGGACTTTGGAAACCCTTAATTGCCATTTTCAAGTAAAGCTGTGTTTTACCAGTTTTCTCCCAAGTTGGACAATTATCGTTGAGTACTCAATAAGGGTAGGCTAGTAGTACTAGTTTTGAAGAGCAAGAGTGAGTCTTCTGGCAGGAGGCCACCTCCAGAAGATAAAACTCAACTTAGAGAAATGTCAGTACTACTTAGTCATGCCGGTCCGAGCTAGCAATTTTTATTTCAGTCAAGTGACTGTGTTTTGACGGAATGGACACCCGGTTGTTGTTTGGGGTATAGAGAAGGAGGAGTATCTTGCCTGATAGGTCGATCACCTACCTTTTGTCAGTCTGCACAAAGTGTCGGCATTCTGACCGGCAGTGTGCACAAAGTGTGGCATACTGACCATCCGGTTATGGAGCCCAGCATGTGGTAACCCATAATCCTTTCTTTTGAGTGGTTGATCTTATAAATTATGTATGCCTGGAAAAGCCGAAAACACCACTCTTGTTTTTAACTAACGTTGAATGCTTGCCAATATTTCTCTTATAAAGTTTTCACATTTTGCATCCGCGAACTGTTTTCACTGAACACTCAAAGCACACACAGACTTACTGAGATTTTTATCTCGTCACCTTTTATGCCATGTTTTCAGGTCGATCTTGCTGTGGAGATGAATAGCTAGATTTGTTGCCTATGCTTTGAAGACTTTGTGTTATTTTCCTTATGTGTTGTTTGAGAGATGGTAGCGAACAATTTATTTTGGATTTGTTCATGTATTTTTGGGTTGTAATAAGTTCAATTTCAAGGTATTACTTTTATTTTCTTTTGTGTGACCTAGTTATAAAGACCCCTTGTCATTTGGATGGGGTGACATCCCCGGCCCTGTTGGGCCTAGGTAGTGGGGTGTTACAAAGAGAGGTGGCGAAAGCATGGTCATGGAAAAAGAGACCATTCGGCCAAGAGAGGAAATTTCGGGCCATGAGAGAGAGAAAGAGAGAGAGAGAGAGAGGAAGAGATCATTAGTATGTTCATTCACATAAGTTCTAATTGGAGATCAAGTTTGAAGAAGACGAAGTTGATAGAGTAAATTTACCTTGAAGATGTTCTTGACCTTCACAAAAATTTCTGGTTTTGATCCAAAGTAGCAAGATGATTTGTGGAGTTTGATGTTAATAATGGTGTTGATGGATTCACTGCAAAGAGTAGATCAAATCTGGAGATTTTCGTGAGGGTTTGAAGTGGTTTGAAGGTGTATTAGGTGAAAGAAGGTAGTAGGTGTTCTTGGTGTAGTGTGTGTGTGTTCTTGGTGGCTAGAGAAAATCGAGAGAGGGAGGTTGGGAGCAGCTGCCAAATTTCTGTGGAATTAGGGCTGCCAAAATTCTGTAGGGTTTAGGGAGTTCTTTCTCTGATTTGGAAGGGAAATGAAAGGTTAGTTGTTACAATCCTTGAACAATATTTTTAGGAAGAGAATTTGGAAACTAAATATTCTAAGAATATCTTGATTATTTGGACAGTTTTGAAGTCTCCTATGGCCGACTGAATGTGCAGCTTTTCTGAGGAATTAAAGTTGGTTCAATAGGTGCATAATGGTGAAGAAGATGTCTGGTCAATGGTGTAAGATTTTATGGAAAGTTGCTAAACAAGATGGCTGAAATTTTGGAAACCAATCAAGCTAAATTGCAGGGATTTGATGGAGAGATTTTCGGACAGCCATTGCTGCCTTTCATCCAGAAGCTCAGGGGAAACATTGGAGCTTTGTTAATGGTGGTTTAAGGGAGGTTTTGACAGATTAGGGCTGGTGTTTTGGTTGGAAGAAAAACAGGAAACAAAGCTGGACATTTTACTGCCCAGAATTTCACTGCACAGAATTTTCTGGGCAGAATTTCGTCTACCACTTCCAACCGATTTGCAGCGAGCTGGAAGGGGGTTTTTAGGAGTATTCAAGGCTGGTTTCTAGCCTTCTTCATGGAGGAAAAACATGGCTAAGGTGTTTCACAAAATCTAGAAGAAAACAGCTTGATTTTGGACTCTCAAAGTAGCGATCTTGCCCAGAATTTTCACTGGTTTTGTACAGCTCTTAAGCAGTCCGAAAATGGCAGAAATAATTCATATTTCAAGATGATATTAAGGCCATTTTTTTGGCAGCATTTGGAAGGGAATGTTAGCTAAGAAGTTCGATATTTTGAAGGTACACAAGCTGGAAAATTTCAGCTCATTCCAAGAAGGAAGGTGAACTAGCTATAGAGTGAAATTTCAGCAAGTTTATTAGAGGGATTTTCCTCTTGGAATTTCCCACAATTCATCCACATTTTCCAGACCATGAGAATCCTTTTACTAGGACATTTTGATCCTAAAAGACCTCAGCACTTTACTGAATTTTCTGGAAAGGAAAAGGATAGAACACCTTGATCAAATTAAGGAGTTGAAAATTAAGAAAAACTAAAGATCAAGGGAGAATGAATTCCCTTTAAGAATTTCGAGTAGAGCAAAGGAGTGAAATGAGAATTCTCCTAACATGTCTCTCCTAGGTCATTATCACCACCTTGCTCTAGCCCCTTAAGGCCAAAACTAATCCTCCCTAAGTAAAAATAAAATTTTAATCAAACTAAAGCTTCTATGATGGAATTCGAACCTAAGACCTCAAGAATTAATTCTACGGCTATGACCACTAAACTACAACTACTCTTGTTGCTATTTTTACTAGAAAATTAATTCATATTCCTTCCACAAGCTTCATCTCAGCAACAATTACCATTTTTCCCCTCTCACACAATACTCACTAACAAGACTTCAAAACAATAAAACTCAAATCCAAAGCACATAAAATCATATGAAAATGTATTTAATCATGAAATAAAGCATGATATGCATCCCAACCCTCTTACTCTAAGATTGGTTTTGACTGGGGTTTCACATAGGATCTTGTAGCTTTACCTGAAGGGATAAAATCCATTGGGTGTAAGTAGGTGTACAAGAGGAAGAGCAAAGCGGATAGGAATGTAGAAACCTTCAAAGCTAGACTTGTGGCGAAATGGTATACTAAAAAAAAAAGAACAGATTCTGAGAAAACCTTTTTCCTAGTAGCCATGCTTAAGTCCATCCATATTTCCTTGCCATCGCATATCATTATAACTACGAGATATGAAAAATCGATGTCAATATGGCATTTTTAAATGGCTATCTTAGTGAAGACATCTATATATCCCAACTAAAAGGCTTTATTGCTGAAGGCTAGAAGCATATGGTTTGTAAGCTTAAAAAATCTATTTATGGACTTACGCAGGCATCCAAAGTATGGAACATTTATTTCATTGAGACTTTAAAATCTTACAATGCCATTTAAAATAAGGATGAACCATGTGTGTATAGAAAACTGGAAGGTATAAATGTGGATGACATTTTACTCATTAGAAATGATGTAGGGATACTGTCATCTACTAAGGTTTGTCTATCTAGTCAATTTAGTATGAAGGATTTGGGTGAAGCCAGTTATATTCTCAGAATAAAGCTTCTTAGAAATAGGAAGTAGAGAATGTTAGGTTTATTCCAAACTACATACATTGACAAGATACTGGCCAAGTTCAGCATGAACTCATGCCCTTGTAGACATGGGTGTGTTGATCCCTTGCAGACATGGGTTGTCTTTTTCCTCAAAAGGCTGTCCAAAGTCTCAAGAAGAAAAAGATATAATGAGTAGGATTCCCTATACTTCAGTTGTGCGAAGTCTCACGTACGCCATGCTATGTACTAAGTCATATATCTACTTTGTCGTAGGCTTAACAGATATCAGTTAAACCCCCGAAAAGGTTCATTGGCAGGCTGTAAAGTATATTTTTAAGTATCTTAAAGATATGAGAGATTATATGCTAGTTTGCAGGGCTAATGACTTGGTTCCTACAAGATATATGGACTTAGACTTTCAGGTGGGTAAGGATGAGAGAAATCTACTAGTGGATATGTCTTCACTTTGTTAGGAGGAACTATTTCGTGGAGGAGTATCAAGTAATCTTATATTACTAATTCAACCACAGAAGCTGAGTATGTGGCAGCTTCGGAGGCATCCAAGGAAGTAGTTTGGCCCTGGAAGTTCCTTTAAAAACTTGGAGTCGTGCCACAAATAAACAAATTGGTTGTGATGTATTGCAACAACATTGGCACAGTCTCACAATTCAACGAACCCATGAACCACAAAAAGAGGGAAGCACATAAAGAGGAAGTACCACCTGATCCGAGATTTCATCTAGAGACGGGAAGTCGTGGTGGGAATAGATTGCCTTGGAGAACAATTTAGCAGATCCTTTCACCAAGCCTTTGGCGAAGAGAGTCTTTAGAAGACACTTAGACGCCATAGGGGTGGGCACCTATGCCCTCTTTAGAAGACAGTGCAAGTGGGAGATTGTTGGGATGTATGCTCTCTTAGACTATATTTCTGACGTAATTTTGACTTGAATTAATTAAAGTATTTTTCTTAGAAAATGTTTGTGAAATCTTCCATACATTAGTGCACAATTTTCATTGAAAAAACCCCATTGTGTTTATGTAAATGGCTCATGTGAATGGAGGTCTTTTACAATAAGATATGGATCATGGGATACTTAATACATAAAACTATTATTTTTAACCGAATGATGAGAATGGGAATCTTATCAGGGTAATGTTATTGTGTTATAAATTCTAAACAGAGAATGGCTTACCTTTAGCCAATAAGTAGTCTTCTAATTTCATAACATAAGAGTATTTCGAATACATAGAATTAGACCTGTAATAATGGTTTCTAAAAAGTACTATATGATAGAAACCTAGACTACTACTGCTACAACGTGGACTTATACTCTACAACTTGAATATAAGTTAGTAGTCTAACGAAATTGGAAGCGTATGCTTTGATATACTATAGTTGAGACTTTTTAGAAGGATCAGTATACTTGTATGTTGTGTTATATGCAACTAGTTAGTTAAAACGGACTTGTACAAGATACTTTCTATATTATATCGCCCCTTATAGTTGTCCGAATAATCTAATTATCCAAGTCCCTGGGGAGCATAACTTGGATATTTACTTCAGAGTAGCTCCATTGAAAAGTGAAAATATTTCAAGAGGTTTTGGATCATTGAAGTAGAAGCTTAAGGATGGTATATGTCTTTTAGAGAGGTTTTAGTACACTCTTTCCTCTCTAAATGCACGGTGGTGTGTAGAGGGGTTTTTTAGTCATTTCACCTGTAGGTCGAAGACATAGCTAACGCAGCATTGTCCTTTGGGTCAATATTTCCTTATGGTTATATTAGAAAATATTTAAAATGTAAAATATAACTATTTATATAGTAGAGGTATTTTAGTCATTTAGTAGCCAATGCGATATGTCTTTTTAGTCCTCGGAATAGCTCGTAAGTCCATTTGTTTTATAAATACCGTTTTAACTGGTGGTTTTCTATAATAATTGCATAAGTGAATTTCTATTCAATGGTTTTACAAATCATGGATAAAGAGTATTTTATGAACCTTGTGAAGATGGATCGTGGCCGACATAGAACATACGAAAACACAGTAAACACCTAGAGAGCAACAACGAATGCCTTTTGTTAAAAATGTACCTCTACGTTTCTTGAACTGTGTTGACTGCTTAGGTTGAACAGGTGCCAATGGTATGTTTGAAGATGCAAGCTCACTCCTAGACCGTTATGGATCCTGACCGGCTAGCCTTCGGCTTCATCTTATTCGCACTAAGCGTCTAGTTTTCCAGAATATGACCACTGCCTGATTAGTTGGTGAAAACTAAGGGAATAAGGATTTGATCTTCTCTCCTTTGACTAATTACTACTCAAGTAATTATCAAAGAGGAATAATTACGTCTCTCTACAATCCACTCTAAGAGTAGATGAAAGGCCGGATAAACAACACTAAGAGAGTAAGAGAGCACAGAGAGAATGACGGCTATAGTGATAAGAAATTTGATCTCACAAGACTCCAAGCCATTCTTGGTTTTCTTACATGATCAGATGTTGTGATAACCAGAATAACTTCTAGTCTCGGGATTCAAATATTGAATCCTCCAACACGTATCACCTCTCATGGAAGCTAAAATTGTTAGCCCTTAACCTTAACAAGCTCAAGCTAAACCCAGTAGACCCTGGTCTAAGCTATTGGGTAAACTTACATTAATTATTTAATCTAAGACTAATAAAGACCCAATAAATAATTAATTATCGAATCCAAATAAACTGGTCCAATACTCAAATGTCTTCCTAGTTCAAACCAGACCAATTCTAATTACTCAATCTGGGCTCAAGCCCTAAATAATTAATTGACCAACTAAACCCTGCCAATAAATGATTCTCTCTTTAGATCTTTTATTTTATTCTAGCCTAATAAATGAACTAGTCTACTTGAATAAAGTAAAACTTATTATAACTAAGACCAATTCTTTAACTCAAATCCATCACGGCTTATGGGCTATTCCTGGGACCAAAAGATAAATTACCTTGACTACTAAAAATGATCAAAATACTCTTGTTATAAAAATAGTTGTATTTTGTATTTTAAATATTTTTTAATATCACCATAAAAAAATATTGACCTCAAAGATAATGATGCGTTAGTAAAGTCTCTAACCTAGAGGTGTTATGACAAATATACTATTCTACGTAATGTCGTACATTTAGAGAGAAAAAATGTACTAACACCTCTCTAAATGATATCTATCATCCTTAGACCTCTAATCCAAAGATCCATGACTTCATAAAATATTTTCTCTTTCCAAGGGAACTATCCTAAAGCAAACATCAAAGTCATGTTCCCTAGAATCCTAGATTGTTAGATCATTCTGACAGTTACAATAGGCGATATAGCGTAAAAGCTCTCTTGTACAAATCTGTCTTAATTAACTAGTCACATATACCCAACATACAAATATATTGGTCCTACGATAGAACTTCAACCATAGTATATTAATGTATACGTTTCCAATTTCGCCAGACCACTAACCTATACTCAAGCCATAGGATATAAGTCCATGTTGTAGCAGCGGTAGTTTGGGTTTCTATCATTATAGTACTTTTAGAAACCACTACTACAGGTCCAATTCTACGTATTCAAAATACGCTTATGTTATGAAATGAGAGAACTATTCACTGTCTAAAGGCAAGTTATTCCTCACTTGGAATTTACAACATAATAGCCTTATCATGATGAGATTCTCATTCTCATCATTCGATTAAGAATAACAATTTATGTGTTAAACAACCTGTGATCCATACCTTACTGTGAAAAACTCCATTCACATAGACCACTTATTTAAACACAATGGATGTTTTCCAGCAAAATCGTGCATAAATTAAAATGAGATTATACAAACAATTTGTGAGAATAAAAGTTTTATTAATTTAATTGAATTTATATAAAAAATATAATCTTAGTGGGCATATATCAGAAATATAGTCTTAGTGGGTATACATTCCAACAATCTCCCATTTGCACTCTAAGACTATGTAAGTCTATAGGTGCCTACCCTTATAGCGTCTAAAAGTCTTCTAAAGACTCTCTTAGCTAAAGCTTGGTGAATGAATCAACTAGATTATTCTCCAAGGCTATTTGTTCCACCATAATTTTCCATCTCTAAATAAATTCTCGGATCAGGTGGTACTTTCTCTTTATAGGCTTCCCCTTCTTTTGGTTCCTAGATTCTTTAAATTGCGAGACTGCATTTATGTTGTCATAATATAACGTAATTAGCTTATCCATCTGTAGTACGACTTTAAGTTCTGTGAAGAACTTCTAGAGTCAGACTGCTTCCTTGGATGCCTCCAAAGCTGCTACATACTTAGCTTAAATGATTGAGTCAGCAATGCAATATTACTTAGTACTTTTCTATAAAAGAGTTCCTCCAGACAAGGTGAAAACATATTCACTAGTGAATTTTCTCTCATTCTTATTCGCCTAGAAGTTCGAGTCTATGTATCAACTCATAAATCAACATATAATCTCTCGTTCCCTTGAGGTACTTGAGAATATACTTTACGGCTTGCCAATGAACCTTTTTGGGATTTGACTGATATCTGCAAACTAAACTTACGGTAAAGCAGATATCTGGCCTAATACACAACATAGCATACATGAGACTTTCCACAGCCGAAGCGTATGGAATCTTACTTATCCTATATTTTTCTTTTTGAGACTTAGGATAGTCCTTTAAAGAAAGAGACAACCCATGTCTGCAAGAGACTAGTACTCCCTTGCATGAGTCCATACTGAACTTTGCCAATATCTTGTCAATATATATGACTTGAGATAAACCTAACATTCTCTACTTCCTATTTCTAAGAAGCTTAATGTCGAGAATGTAGCTGGCTTCTCCTAAGTCTTTCATACTGAATTGACTAGATATCAAACATTTATAGATGATAATGTCCCTATATTATTCTCAATAGGTAGAATGTTATCCACATATAATATAAGAAAAATCACATAATGCCTTCTAATTTTCTATATATATATGGTTCATCCGCGTTTTGAGTAAAACTATAAGACAAGTCTCAGTAAAATAAATGTTCCATGCACTTAATGTCTGCTTAAGTCCATAAATAAACTTTGTAAGCTTATAAACTATATGTTCTTGATTTTTAGCAATAAAACCCTCCGGTTGGGATATATAGATATCTTCGCTAAGTTGGCCAATAAAAAAAGTCGTCTTAATATCCATTTGCTATATCTCATAGTCATAGTGACATGTGATGGCAAGGAAGATATGGATGGATTTAAGCATAGCTACTAGAGAAAATATTTCTTCATAGTCGATACCCTCTTTTTTATTATAACCTTTCGCTATAAACCTAGCTTTAAAGGTTTCTACGTTCTTATCTGCTCCTCTCTTCCTCTTATACACCTACTTACATCCAAAGGGTTTTATCCCTTCAAGTAAAACTATAAGATCTAAAACTTGATTAAAGTACATAGACTCAATCTCGACTGTCATTACTTTATATTATAGATTTGCATTGGCATTAGCAATAGTCTCATTGTATCTAGTAGGATCTTGTTCCTTATAGACAGAGATTAGGTCAAAAACCTCTCTAATTCATCTTTTTGGAACCCTAGATATCCTCCTACTATGACGAGGCTCTCTTTGTATAGGTTCCTGAGGTTGTGCATCTTCTTATTCCACAATTGGGTTAGAAGAAATTGATTCTGAAGATAAATTTTCCTCAAGTTCCATTCTAGTTGAACCTTTTGTGGATGTATTTTAATCAACCTCCAAGTATCTACCATTGGTACTTACCAATATTTTCTACTTCTTGGGATAATAAAAGTAATCACCCTTTGTTCCTTTTGGATACCCAATAAAGTAGCATAATTCTGACCTTGGTTCTAGCTTGTCTTTCTTGATTAATACATAGGTTGGACAACCCCATATCCTGAAATGGTTTAGACTTGGCTTATGCCTAGTCCATATCTTATAGGGCATCTTAGGTACTGACTTGAAATGCACTAAGTTTAAAATGTATGTCGTTATTTCCAGGGCATATCCCCCAAAAAGAAACTGGAAGATTAGTATGAGACATCATACTTCAGACTATTTCTATCAATGTTTTATTCCTTCTTTCAACTACTCTGTTCTACTGGGGTGTCCTCGATACGGAGATTTGGGATATTATCCCATGATATATCATGTAATCCTTGAATTCACTGAGAAGGTATTCTCTACCATGATCCAATCGGAAGGTTTTAAACAGTTTACCTATTCGATACTCTACTTCAGCCTTAAATTTTTTGATCTTGTCAAATGAGTCAAACTTGTACTTCATCAGGTAAACATAACCATACCTTATACAATCATCCGTAAAAGTGATGAAGTACTCAAACACTCATCTCACTAATGTAGACAATAGACCACATACATCAGTGTGAACAAGACTCAATATCTTCTTAGCTCTATCTACCTTTTGAGTAAAAGATCTTTTGGTCATCTTCCTCATAAGGTAGTATTCACACTAAGGCCAACTTTCTAATCTCAATCAGCCCAAACACCCATCATGGATTAATTTTTGAATTCTGGTTGAGTTAATATAACCCAACTTTAAATGCTAAAGATACTGAAAAACTTTAGGGGGGGGGGTAAATAAGATCTTTGACACATTTAAACACTTTTTCAAAAACTGCATTTCGAAATCCTCTTTTAGCTCAAATACAAATAGTGATGTATGAGGGATATAAGAAGCAGAAATTCGTGTAGAATTAAAGAAATATCTGGGATCTTAAAGATATAAGACAAGTAACGTGCAATCAATACAATAGTAATGATGAGTTGGTGAGAATCATAAAGGTTTTTTTGAATGATTTGAAAACTTTGCACAGAGAGATTCACAAATTTTCAGAAATAAATACAAGGAAGAATACCACAAGATTCATAGTAGTTCAATCCTCAAAGATCTACATCAACTACCATAAGCTTACACATAAGGATTTTAAACCAAATCATTATTAAAACACAGTCAGCCCAATAGTGTTCCACTACACAAATTTACACAAGAGAATCACCACACTTGGTTTTACCCAAAACCTCTCAACCAATAAAAAATCAAGGCTAACTCCCAAATGGGTTTTACAATATAACCTTGATATACAAAAAGGATTTTAGGAATAAAACAGATATAGCTCACACTTTTTGAGCGAATAAACAACCAAATGAGCACCAATACCTTTTTACCTTTTGGAACAGTTTGATTTCACCTTTTGAAGTACAAATGAAAAGGGAGATTTTTGCTTTCTAAAGTGTAAGAGTATTTCTAAGTGATATAGCAGAAAAATCTACTTTAAAATTGAGTTTTGAAAGTTTTTATAGAATCAAAAAGTAAAATACCAATAGTTAAAAACGGCTAATTTCTCACTGTCAAATTTTTCAGAGTTTTGGACTTAAAGATCGGACGAGGGTACGTCCAAAAGGTGAGTCCAAATTGGTACTTTTCTAGGTAGAAATATTTTGACAATATTCACAGAGTTTTGGACAAAGCTTTTGGATGTAGAGTCATCCAAATTACTTAATCCAAAATTCTGAAGACTTAATACTTTGAAATCTTTTTGCTTGTGTGGTTCAAGGTAGAAATAAATTGAATCTTAAGGTAAAAAAGACATAAGAATTTACACAATATACCTTAGCAAATGATTCATAGTCTAAAGTTCTTTCATAAGGACTTCATGATCTTGTGAGCTCTTAGGTTGAAGTTGTACCTGATCAATCACTATTTTGGATTCCATTTCCTTAAAAGCTGCTTAGCTACCTTATTTGCAAGTCTTGAAAGAATTGGGGTCAAACATGTCCTATCACATGTAAGTTATATAAATTAATTCTCATCAATGTTTGTCATAAGTTAAAACATAGGAGAATGCTCTTAGAGCTAATAATCTCTCCAATTTTGAGTGATGACAAATTTGATGGGATTGTGACATAAAAATAATGATGTGTACCATACGACCATGTTAGACTTAGAGAAATAAGAATATTTTTCATTGAAATGCAATCTCTCATCATATGACTCAAAGAATGCTTATGAAATTAAGATAAAAAATTAAAACGTGTACGCATAAACATGGCTCAATGAGCTTATGGCCTAACCTACCTCCTTATCCTTCTTCCTTCCATCAAAAGACTATTCTACAAGGGAATAGCTGCAAATAGTAGTCACAAAAAAATGTATAGATATGTACACAAGGAGGTCTAGAAGATAAATCATAAGATGCAATGCTTCTCCTTAGTATGTGCATATATGAACATAAGATATAGAGCCATGAAGTGCGTTTTGGGAATGAGACTGGATTCCAACATTTTGGACTTCCAAACGTGTATCTAAAATGGGATAAAAATGATGCAGAAGCTTTTCTTTTGAAAATTTCATTTTTGGATTGGTCTTTTGGATTGAGGAAATATGAGTCCAAAACTTCCCCTGTGTATATGCAGTGTAAAAGCGAATTTTCAAAAGAAAATAGATTAGAGATTTTTAAACTAGCCTAGTTTTCTCAAGATATTTCAAACACAAGGAATATTCTGATCAACAAAAAAAAATAAACAAAAAAAAATGTTATAGGCGTAAGTATCGTCATCATCCGAAATTTTAAATACAACGCATATCATAATCATTGTCAAAATAAATCATTCAACCAGCCAAATCTCAATTTGTTAGAAAGCACAATAGACTTATACACACACTTCAATCTCCTTTATTCACAATAACAACAACCTCTCAATATAATCTCCATCAAATCAACCAAATCTTCACAATCCGCATTTTTTATCATGAGTGGACATAATCACAATCCATATTTATCATAAACCAACATACAGCCAGTATATATCCATAATTCATATCTTCACACAATTCTCTATAATCACATCATCACACAATCTCCTAACATAATTCGTATCATTACCCACATCATTACACAATCTCCCAACATAATTTATATCATCACACAATCTCCCAATGAATCCAGGTATCACAAGCACACACACCATTACATAATCTCCTAACATAATTTATATCATCACACAATCTCCCAATGAATCACAAGCACAGTCCAAGTATTTTATAGTTCAATCCACTCAATCACAATCACAATATTCAAATTTCTCCCCCTTTTGTCATTAATCAAAATGCAAGACTTTAGGGACAAGAGTAGATATATATATTAGTGGATAGATCAGCAGAAATGCAGAATTAAATTGTTCAAATACTAGTGCAGAAATTATAAAAGGGTTGTTAATGAGAAAGCAATAAAAGTTATTTTAAGCATAATAAGTCTGGAAGCAGCCCACAGAAGTGATCAGTCACGGAAAGTGAATTGTTTCTGACTTAGACCCAGCATCCATTTTAGAATGTTGCTCAGCAATTCGGCTAGACTTTCTTTTCACCAACACATGCTTTTGCTATTTACCATATGAACTACCAGCTATGATGGGCTTGGGAGTAGGTACCTCAGTGGGGGGCAATAGAAACTAGAACATCAACCTCATTTTCTCCAGTCTTTTAACTTTCTTTTGATTTCTTTATTTCTTGTCCCAGGCTTGGTTGCATTTACTGTTCAGGTTGTGTACCATTTCCAACTTTATCATATAGAGAGGTAGTGTCTTTGTCAGTCGTGTGGTCTACAGTTTCAACTTAAATTGCCTCAGTGGTCTGGCTCATGTTCTTTTTCTCAACTCTGCTTAATCAAGTTCCTAAGTTTTGCAATTCTGTAGAAACCTCAATCGAAAAACCATCAAACTTTTCAGCTAAATTATTCAAAGCAGTGAGGATATCTTGAGTTAGATTACTCTTCTCCATCTTTTGCTTTCCTTTGTTTGAGGATTCCTCTCCTATCCCTGATTTTCATTTCACTCCCGATTGTCCAGCAGGTGTAGTTCTTTTTCTTTCTCCCTTGATTTTTAACAGCTTTTCCTTTTCTTTATTCGATAGATTTTTTAGTAAAACCCATTCCCTATTTACTTAAATAAAGCCCATTCTTTCAAATGTTTCCATATTATACATATTTGTCTTTAACTGACCAGGCCCATTCTTATTTAGATTCATATTGAAGTGCCTGAATACTTTGGTCAAAAGGTTTCCATACATAAGGGCCTTATGAGATGTGTTTCTTGACTGCATTATCAACTTTACTACAAAAAATCTAAAGTTGAATTGTCGACCTTCAGAAAGGGCCAACATCAGTATCATTTGCATGATACTTACTTATATTTTGTGCCTAAAACTTGGGGCAACCATGGTCGACACCATATGGTGTAAAACCCTTCCAGTACCATTCAGCCATTTAGAGATTTTGTCTCTCGAGTTCCTGAAACTCTTTCCACCAGTAAAGTTTTCCTCAAATTTTGCTAAATAACAAATGTATGTCCCTTCTCAAAATTTATTCATCTCGAAGAATTGAATCCCTCCATCTCTCACTCCAAAAATTTGGTTTAGCAATCGATGGTCAAATTCTAAATTCATAGTTCCTACTCTGCTACTATACCATTATACCATAAACCCTCCTCCAGTCTCCTCAAATCGTCATTTTTTCAGATTTGCATAAAGTTTCCAAACTAAAGGGCTGTATAGCATTTTATCAACTGTCAGTAAGGCTCCCCAACCCAGATTTTTGAACATATTCAGAATATCAGAGAAGTTTAAAAATCCTTCAGGATTAACCTAATATCCCGAAATCATTGTCCTATTCCTAAACATCCAGTCATTAAAATCAGACTCGCATTTTTTATCAAGAAAGTGAGGTACCTAGGTTTCAAAGCTTTCTGGTCTAGAGTGCTCTGTTGAGTTAGATCGTGAGGTTTCCTTTGCGATTTTCTTTTCTTTCTGCTCTGGTGGTGTGAAGGCAACTGCTTTTGTCTTCCTCGCTTCTTTGCTTTTCTTTTCCATCTTGGTCTTTTGAGCACCTTCTTTGACAGATTTTACCACTCTTGTCATAGCAGAGGCGAAGGGAGGATGAAAGATTTTCGGTTTAGTTTAGAGAAGATGAAGTTGAAAAAAAAAATAAGAGGGACAGAGAGAGTAATGTCGGTTTCTGATTGCTAAGAGAGAGAAAGTAATAGCCTTTTTGAGATTTCCTAGGTTCTAGAGAGGAAAAGTACAATCAAGTACTTCACATTAGAGACTTTTCAGCAGAGATAAAGTATTACAATTTATTTTTTTTAGAAAAGCGCATATATTTGAAAATTTGGAAAGTCACTTCTGGACTTATATTTTTCTTTCTCCTGGATATATAAAAAAATTGGACTTTTCTTAAATTTTGGGCTGCCCATATTTTTGGATTTTGACTGAGTCCAAAATTGTTCGTCCAAAAGGCAGAATAAATTAAGTTCAACTGTTGGAATTTTGGATTTGAGTTTTTTAGATATTGCGTCCAAAAGCTCTATCCAAAAGTTGTGTCTTCAGTAGTTTTGCAAAAATAACAAATAAATCTTTGGCAAATTGTCGGTTATATGATCTTGGTAATTCTCAAACCTCTTCTCAGATGATTGAATCTTTCTTCGGCCAGAGGTTTTGTAAAAATGTCTACATACTATTCATCGATTGAGATATATTCAACACACACATCTCTTTTAAGAACATGATCTCTAATAAAGTAATGATTCATCTCAATATACTTAGTTCTAGAATGTTGAACATGAATTTTTGTTAAATTAATTGCACCTGTATTATCACATAGTGTAGGTACGCAATCGAAATTAAGACCAAAATCAAGTAATGTATTTTTCATCCATAAGATTTGCGCACAACAGCTCCCTACTGTAATGTATTCATCTTCGATTGTAGATAATGAAACACAAGCTTGTTTCGTATTATGCCATGACACTAGAGAATGTCTGAGAAATTGACAATGTCCACTAGTGCTTTTTCATTCTACTTTACAACCTACATAACTTGCATCAGTGTAGACTATAAGATCAAATGTGTTAGTTCAAGAATACCATAAACCATAATCGTGTGTTCGCACAGCTATCTAAGGATATGTTTTATAGCACATAAGTAAGATTCTTTTGGACATGATTGAAATCTAGATCGAAGAGAGACCGAAAACATAATATCTGGTTAGCTAGTAGTAAGATATAATAAACTTCCAATCATACCTTTGTATTTTGATTCGTCCACTTTCTTACCTTTTTTATCCTTGTCCAAATTTAGAGATGTGCTCATAAGTGTGCTGATTTCTTTAGCTTCGTTCATACAAAATCTCTTGAGTATTTCCTTAGCGTACTTAGCTTGGTTTAGAAAAAATTCATCATTGGTTTGTTTGATTTGCAATCCGAGGAAGAAGTTGAATTCATGCTCATCTCGAATTCTTGTTACATAATTTTAGCAAACATCTTACACAAGGATTCATTAGTAGCACAAAAATGATATCATCAATATAAATTTGGATAATGAGAAGATCACCAGATTTTTCTGATTTAATGAACAATGTAGTGTCAATCAAACCTCTTGAAAAACCTTTCAAGAGTAAAAATTCACTAAACCTTTCATACCAAGCTCGTGGGGCTTGTTTTAAACCATAAAGAGCTTTTAAAAGTTTGAAAACATTATTTGGAAAGTGCTCGTGAATAAAACCTAGAGGTTGATCTATATATATCTCTTCTTCAATAAAACCATTCAAAAATGCACTTTTAACATCCATTTGATAAAGCATGAAATTTTTGAAAGATGCAAAAGCAAGTAGCATTCTTATGGACTTTAATCTAACATGGGAGTAAATGTCTCGTCATAGTCAACGCCCTCTTCTTGATTAAATCCTTGGGTAACAAGTCTAACTTTATTTCTAGTCACCACTCCATGTTCATTAAGTTTGTTTCTAAAAACCCACTTAGTACCAATAACTGGATGATCAAGTGGTTTAGGGACGAGTTTTTAAACTTGATTTCTCTCAAATTGATTCAGCTCTTCTTGCATAACTAGAATCCAAAATATCATGCAAGGCCACATCAATACAGTTAGGTTCAATACTAGAAAGTAAAGTAAAATTGTCTATAAAGTACCATCTAGTTTTGACCCCACAGTTAGGATCACTAATAATTTGCTCTTTTGGATGATCAGCTTTGTATTTTCAATCTTTTGGTAGTCCCTAATTAGTGTGCTCTTTAGTCTCTTGCTTGCTTTATTCAACTTGTTGTTCTTCCAATTCTTCTTCTTTGGCATGAATATCAAACAATAGAGCTTTATGCTGTTCATTACTTTTTTCTTTTGAGATCCCTACATTATCATCATCTTTTCTTGATGTATATATATTAGATTCATCAAAGACAACATATACGGATTCTTTCACACATAGAGTTCTTTTATTATACATTCTATATGCTTTTTTATTGGAAGAATATTTAAGAAATATAGTCTCATCGGATTTGCTATCAAATTTTCCAAGATTAGCTCGAGTATTAAGAACAAAACACTTGCAACCAAGGATTTTAAAATAGGAAATTGATAGAATTTTGTCAAACATAAGCTCAAAGGATGTTTTTCTTAGAAAAAAAAGGTCTCAGCATGACTTGGTTAATAATGTAATAAGCTATATTAACAGCTTCAACCCAAAAACATTTTGGAAGAGAATTTTCACAAATAATAGATTTAGTAATTTCTTGTAAGGTTCTATTTTTTCTTTCAACACTACCATTTTGTTGAGGGATTGTAGCAGCTAAAAAGTTGTGAAAAACTCCATTTTCATCACAAAAATGTGTAAATTCATGGTTGCAAAATTCTCTACCATTATCACTTCTAATTGAAATCAATTTTCATCCAAGGGAATTTTGAACACTTTTAAGTAGTCTAGAAAATTCAGAGAATGCCTCATACTTTTTTCCAAGTAAATATTGAGAAATCATCAATTAGAACATAAGCATACCTTTTACCACCAAGGCTAGTAGTCCTCATTAGTCCAAACAAATCTGTATGTACTAATGTAAGGGGTTTTGAGGTAAAAATCAATTTCTGAGGTTTAAATAAGGTTTTGATCTGTTTTCCAAATTGATATGCATCACATATTTTGCTTTTATCAAATTTCATTTTAGGCAAGCCTCTAACAAGCTCTTTTGAAGACAATTTGTTCAGCAAATCCAATGATACATGGCCCAGCCTTCTATGCCAAAGATAGGCATCATTGTCATGTACGGAAACGCATCTAATATCATGAGTTATAAGATCATCAAGATAATATATATATACATTCCCAACACGGTTAGCAACAAAAATTGTTTCATTACTAGAGATGTCCATAATAGAGCAACAATCTTTTTCAAAAATAACTTTACAACTATTGTCACATAATTGACTAATATTAAGTAAGTTATATTTTAGCTCATCAATCAATAATACTTGTTTGATAATGGTTGGAGATCATTTACCAATGTTACCTATGTCAAGTATTTTTCTTTTCTTTTTATCTCCAAAGGTAATGAACCCATCATTTGTAGTTTGAACATCCTCTAACAAAGTTACATTTCCAGTCATATGTTTTGTACATCCACTATCCAAGAATCACTTTGTGAAGCTCATTTTGTCCAATGAATATACCTATATATAAGATGAGAGAGTGATTTTTTATACTCATATCTTCTTGGGTCCATAGGGGTTAGTAATGATTCTTTTAATTCTCCAATCAATTTTCATTCCTAATCCAATGCTCTTCCTAATATGAAACCTAGATGTATTGTGTCTATTTTTACCACAAGAAATGTATCATATGTAATTTGTGTTTGAGGAGCTTACTTTCACAAAATAAGACTTATATTTTCCTGATTTGTGCACGTTACTGTAGCCAAAGCCATTTCTGTTTCTAGCCATATGTTGTACTCCAAGAAGTTTATTAAGATTACTTTGGACATTAGTAAATTTTTCAATACAAGTAGTGAAATCATCAACTTTCAACTTCATATTATCGAACTCACAAGTCATGACTTCAAAAGATGAGAGTTTGTCACACAACCATTTATTCTCATGAGCAAAATAGTTCAAGAAGGCATAAGTGATTTCTTTTTCAACATTCAAGTAGCAAATGGAGCCAAGTAAAATTTTATTCTCACTTATCATATTGTTATTCTCATTTGATAAGAAATCAATTTTCACTTTCATTTCCTTGTTCCTTCTTGAAAATATTTTTAGTTCACGGAATATATTAATAAGAAGTTTATTTGGATCATCAATATTATCACAAGTAAAATCATGCAATTCAGCTATAAAGTTATATGATGAGGAGTTTACCTTATCCTCTACAACAATGAAGCATATGATAGTTGTTTCATTTTTTGAATCTCCATTCAAGTAGAAAATGGAGTCAAGCGATTTCTTTTTCAACATTCAAGCAACAAATGGAGTCAAATATAATTTTGTTCTCACTTATCAGATTGCCATTCTCATTTGATAAGAAATCAAATTTCACTTTCATTTCCTTGTTCCTTCTTGACAATCTTTTTAGTTCACGGAATATATCAATAAGAAGTTCATTTGGATCATCAATATTATGACAAGTAGAATCATGCAATTCAGTTATAAGGTTAGATGAGGAGGAGTTTACCTTATCCTCTACAGTTATGAAGCATATGATATCTGTTTCATTTTTTGAATCTCTATTCAAGCAGTAAATGGAGTCAAGTAGAATTTTATTCTCACTTATCAGATTGTCATTCTTATTTGATAAGAAATCAATTTTCACTTTTATTTCTTTGTTCCTTCTTGACAATCTTTTTAGTTCACGAAATATATCAATAAGAAGTTTATTTGGATCATCAATATTATCATAAGTAGAATCATACAATTCAACTATAAGGTTAGATGAGGAGGAGTTTACCTTATCCTCTACAGCCATGAAGCATATGATAGCTGTTTCATTTTTTGAATCTCCATTTTCCTCAAATTCTAACTCATTTTGATCCCAAATTCCCATCAAACCATTTTCTTTCTTTGTCTTCAGGTCCTTCTTTTTCTTTTTGAGCAGCATGGTTTCTTTCTCTTTGGCAATTGGGCAATCGGCAATGAAATGTTCTGTACTTTTGCATTCATAGCATTAATGCTTGAAAAATGAGATTTGTCCCTTTTTTTTAAGAATTTCTTGTCTTTTCTGAACATCTTTCTGAATTTTTTTTGCAGTCATAGCCAATTCTTTTGTATCCAGTTCAGTTCCTTCTTCACTGTCAGATTGACCGCTATCAGTGTCATCATCAATTGCTTTCAGAGTTGTTGCTCTTTTTCCTTTGTCATTGTCATCGAATTCCTGAAACCTTTTGAGTTTCATTTCGTGAGTTAAGAAAGAGTCAATTGGCTCCTCAGTGGGTAAGGTTTTCAAATCCTTGATTATTCTACAACCAGAGCTTTAGGTTGCCAACTCGTTGGCAAGGCATAAAAAAATTTTCTATTTTGTTCACCAAGTAAATAGCTTTTCCCATAAGCCTTAAGACCATTTCAATGTTTGTGAATCTAATAAACATGTCAGTTATGCTTTCATTTGGCTTCATGGTAAATAATTCATAATCATAAATCAAATGCTCCAACTTTAGCTCCTTTACTTGATTTGTCCACTCATGGGTAACTTCAAGCAATCTCCACATGTCATGGGCTGAATCACAGCCACTTACTCTGTTATATTCAGTACTATTAATAGCAAAACATAGAATGTTCATAGCTTGAAAGTTCAATGTCATTTTGACATTATCTTTAGCATCGTATTCATTGCTCTCTTTGGGAACTATTTGACCTTCAACTCTTTTAGAAAGAACATATGGTCCTTTTTCAATCAAATTCCATAACTCAAAATTAATTGAGTATACATAGATATTCATGCGATTTTTTCAGAATGTGTAACTACTCCCAATAAATAAGAGAGGTCTATTTATCGATGATTCCTCGATATAGGGAAGAGAGAAAATATATTTGCCATAAGGATCTTTTCTACAAGGTTGTTTAGCCGAAGAGATGTAGACCCGCTCTGATACCAATTTAAAAACCTTAGAGGGGGTTAAATAAGGTTTTTGACAAATTTAAATGCTTTTTCAAAAACTAAATTTTGAAATCCTCTTTTAGTTCAAATACACATAGTGATATATGAGGGATATAAGAAGTAGAAATTCGTGCAGCATTAAAGAGATATCTGGGATCTTAAAGATATGAGACAAGTGATGTGCAATCAATACAATAGTAAAGATGGGTTGGTGAGAATCATAAAGGTTTCTTCGAATGATTTGAAAACTTTGCACAGAAAGATTCACAAATTTTCAGAAATAAATCCAAGGAAGAATACCATGAAATTTACAATGGTTCAATCTCAAATATCTACATCTACTAACATAAGCTCATACTTAATGATTTTAAACCAAATCACTATTAAAACACAGTCAGCCCAATGGTGTTCAACTACACCAATTTACACAAAAGGATCACCATACTTGATTTTGCCTAAAACCTCTCAACCAATCACAAATCAAGGCTCACCCCCAACTGATTTTTACAACACAGACTTCATATACAAAAAGGATTTTAGAAATGAAACAGATATAGCTCACATTTTATGAACGAATAAATAACCAAATGAGCACCAATACCTTTTTACCTTTTGGAACAATTTGATTTTACCTTTTGAAGCACAAATGAAAAGGGATATTTTTATTTTCTAAGGTGCAAGTGTGTTTTTTGAGTGATATAGCACAAAAATCTGCTTTAAAATTGAGTTTTGAGAGTTTTTATAGAAGCAAAAAGTAAGATACCAATAGCTAGAAACAACTATTTTCTCGCTGTCAAATTTTTCAAAGTTTTGGACTCAAGGATCGAACGAGGGTGCATCCAAAAGGTAAGTCCAAATTGGCACTTTTCTAGGTAGAAATATTTTGACACTATTCACAAAGTTTTGGATGAAGCTGTTGGATGCAGAGCCATCCAAATTACTCAATCGAAAATTCTGAAGACTTAATGCTTTAAAATCTTTTTGCTTGTGTGCTTTAAGGTAGAAATAAATTGAATCATAAGGTAAAGAAGATATAAGAATTTACACAATATATCTTAACAAGCGATTCCTAGTCTAAAGTTCTTTCATAAGGATTTCATGATCTTGCGAACTCTTAGGTTGAAGTTGTACTTAATCAATCACCACTTTGGATTCTATTTCCTTAAAAGCTTATTAGCAACCTTATTTTCATGCCTTAAAAGAATTGAAGTCAAACATATCCTATCACATATAAGTCGTATAAGTTAGTCCTCATTAATATTTGTCATAATCAAAATAGAAGAGAATGACTTTAAGGCTAACAGATTTGAATCATTGATATTTGTCTTTCTTTTCCTACTTAAAGGTTTACTTTGAGCATTATTTAATTAATTTTTAATAGGATTTATGAAGAATAAGTTTCATATATGTGCCCAATACATAAAACTTCTCCATTTCTACTGATACTAATACTAGACTGGAAAGAAACAGAATAACCATGATTTATTATTCTTGTAACTAAAATCAGATTCTACCTAAAACTTGGTACATATAAAATATCCTTCAAAACTATTACTCTATTACAATCAAATTTAAGTTTCAGCTCTCCTACTGCTTGGGCCCATACTTATGCTCTATTCCCCACGCAGAGTTTATGTTCATCCTTTTGAAGTCTTCCTATCTTCCTAAACCCCTACAAGGAGTTACAGATATAATCAATAGCTCCAGAATCAACAATCCATATAGAAGTTAACCCAACTATAGATATACACTCTAGATAGTAAACATTACCTATAGGGTTTTTCTTGTCTTGAAGACCTGGACGCTCCTTTTTTCAGTGTCCATTCTTACCACACTTAAAGTACTTTCCCTTAGGTTTGTTGAACTAGGATTTGGGTTGGGCTGTTACATTTCTCTTATTCTTTTTTAACTTTTTGGGCTTGAGCCTAGTTCTAGAAGAAGATGCCTTAACAATCAAGACCTTGGACTTTGGTTTCATGACCTTCTCTACCACCTGAAGCTCCTTCATTAACTTTGTTAAACTCATATTTAACTTGTTCATATTGTAATTCAACTTGAATTGAGTAAAAAAGCTCGGCAAATATTTGAGAACCATATCCCCCAAGACTTCTGCTTCCTCAAAAGCGAGAATCATTTTGAACATATACTTCCTAACTAATGCTTCCTCAAACATCTTAGTGTTTATGATCATTCTAAGAGCCTCCTGCCTTGTGGGCCGACTCTTATTAGTGAACATAGTAGCTAATGACGTGCTAATATCATAAGCAGTGACTATGTACTCGTGTTTGGATTGAAACACATTAGACATGGAGATCAACATGTAGCAGCAAGCTATCTTGTCGATCTTCTTCCATACCTTCTCAGCCTTACGCTTCTCCTTGGTAGAACTCTTCTCGATAATAGGGTAAGTTTCATATAGGACATATTTATTCTCTGTCGCAATGAGTATTATGTCCAAGTTCTTTTTCTTGTTTACATAATTTGGATCCATTAACTTATTCTTTTGGAGAATAACGGCCAAAGAACTGAAAGAACCTCCACCAATCATTTCTGAAAATCGAAAAAAAAATTCAATTTGTGAAAAACAAATAATTTGTGCACTTTATCTTTATATTAAAAATAATAATAGTTAACCATATCACTATTATCTTTTAATATGATCAATTTGGATCTTAGGAAAATTGATATAGCTTCTTGGGAATATTTACAGTTTCTTAAGTTAAGTGTGTTGACCACTACAAACGATTATTTTTTTAGATAATGATCCAGAAGATAACTCCATCAAAGGAATAGTCGTTTCTTCTCATTTCCTATGGATAATCCTTACACTATGACCTCCAAGTGCGTTGATCGATCACAATACGTGCCCCAGGCATCAATTATATACATCCATTAGATCTAGATTCTTGTGAAATCCCTATTCTAAATGAGTTCACTCTCACGGTAACACAAGCGGAACTACAATCTCCAATAAAGACCTTGATGGAAGCCGTGGGGCCGTTAAAATTCCTCTATTACTTAATCTTTTAAAACAAAGATTTTTCAGAAAATATCCTTTTGAAAATATCTCATTAAGTATCCCTTAACTCTTGTAAAATGTCTAAATCCATAAATCTCTATGTCAAGGTAAAATCCTTTAAGAGATTTTTTATGGATTAATTTTACCTTGTTAAGAACTAAATGATTTCAAAATTTTCTTTTAAAAACTTCTAAGAGACTTTGCTCTCAAGTTTTATTTGACAAAAATATTTTTCCTCGTAAAAAAAATTAAAATGATTTTTTTTTAACTTACAAAAATGTCTAAATCCAAAATATTCTCTATGTCAAGGATAAAATCCTTTGAAAGAATAACCAAAGATTAATTTTTGCTTCAAGCTAAAAATAATCATTTAATTAAAGATTTTTTTTTTTTTGGTCAAAAATTCCCAAGACATTGGTCTTGAGAAAATGTGTACATAGGTTTACAAAAGAAAATAGCAGGCCAGAAAATTGTAAACGTTTTTATGCTTTTTTATTCTTTTAACCTAGGTGTCAAAATAATATAATTAAATACATTAGTTAATTAATTAATTAATGATCTTGTTTAATCTTAAATCCCTTACTATTATTTTTCGTGCAAAATATTTCAGGAATATTAACTATGTAAAAAATAATAATTTCGCTTGGTATGAGACCCAAAAAAAAAATTACAAGAAAAATAATTAAAATTTTCCATGTTCTTTATATACCCACCGCATTGGATCACAGCTCCTCAACTGGGTTGACCTGTCCGTGCCCGAAATCGTACCTGAGCTGCACTTGAACTGGCTCGGGGCCTGTTCCAAAATGGAGCAAGCCGCTACCGGCCTACTATGAGCCGCACGTGACTTGCTTGAATACAAACCGCAGTTGGCTTTAGAGTATGCAAGCAATGGCCGGCTTCATCTAAGCCTGCTGCGGCTTACGATTTTTCCATTCTCTAAAGCCACGGTTGACTTTGTGGAATCTCGATTTGACTTGTCTCTGATTTCCACCATCTTCTTCGTCTTTTTTTATTTTTTTCTAATTTCTTCTGGTTTCTCCCAGCGGCATTTACAGGTAATTTTTGTTTACAGATTTCAATCAAAATTGAAACAAAACAACACCCAAACAAATTCCTATACCCTTTAAACACTGGGCTTACACAATTCATTTATGAAAGCCAGTAAATTATAGTAAGCCTATGTCTCAAAGGTAAGATGTACAAAAAACTATATCCTATACAAAAAACACGAAGGATCACGGAAAGCATACAAAAATAATTCTTTCTAGTTTTAACTCACCTAAGCATGCTCCTAAGCCACTAAAACAATGGCTCTGAAACTACTTGAAGGTGGATTGCGGCCGACACAGTGCATACAAAAACACAGTAAACATCCAGAGAGCAACAACGGAAGCCTTTTGTTAAAAATGTACCTCTGCGTTTCTTGAATTGTATTGACTGCTCAGGTTGAACAGGGGCCAATGGTACGTTTGAAGATATCGGCTTACTCCTAGATAGTTCTAGATCCTGATAGCTAGCCTTTAGCTTCATCTCATTCACACCAAGCTTCTAGTTTTCCAGAATATGACCACCGCCTGATTAGGTGGTGAAAAGTAAAGGAATAAGGATTTGGTCTTCTCTTCGTCTTCTTTTCTTTAACCAATTGCTACTCAAGCAATTATCAAAGAGGAACAACTGCGTCTCTCTACAATCCACTCTGAAGAGTAGATGAAAGGCCAGATTAACAACACTGAGAGAGCAAGATAGCACAGAGAGATTAACGGCTATAGTGATAAGAAATCTGATCTCAAAAGACTCCAAGACATTCTTGGTTTTCTTATATGATCAGATGTTGTGATAACCAGAATAACCTCTAGTCCAGGGATTCAAATATTGAATCCTCCAACACTTATCACCTCATGTGGAAGCTAAAGATGTTACCCCTTAACCTTAACAGGCTCAAGCTAAAGCCAATGGACCCTGGTCTAAGCTATTGGGTTAATTTAAATTAATTATTTAATCTAAGACCAATAAAGACCCAATAAATAATTAATTATCCAATCCAAATAAACCGGTCCAATGCTCAAGTGTCTCCCTAGTTTAGACTAGGCCAATTCCAATTACTCAAGCCCTAAATAATTAATTAACCAACTAAACCATACCGATAAATAATTCTCTCTTAGGACCTTTTATTTTATTTTATCCCAATAAATAAACCAAGCTACTTGAATAAAATAAAACTCATCATAACCAAGACCAATTCCTTAACCCATCACGGCTTATGGGCTATTTTGGGGACCAAAATACACATCGCCTTAACTACTAAATGACTAAAATACCATTACTATAAAAATAGTTGTATTTTTTATTTTAAATATTCTCTAATATCATCATAAAAAAATATTAACCTCAAAGAAAATGTTATGTTAGCAAAGTCTCTGACTTACAAGTGTTATGATAAATATACCCCTCTATGTAATATCGTACATTCAAAAAGGAAAAGTGTACTAACACCTTTCTAAATGACATCTACTATTCTTAGACCTCTAATCCAATGATCCATAACTTCCTAGAATGTTTTCACTTTCTAAGGTTGCTAGCCTAAAGCAAACATCCAAGTCATATTCTATAGAGTCCTAGATTTTTAGATCATTCGAGCAGTCGCAATGGGCGATATAGCGTAAAAGGTCTCTTGTACGAGTTTGTCTTAACTAACTAGTCACATATACCCAACACACAAATATATTGGTCTTACGATAGAATCTCAACTATAATATATCAAAATATACGCTTCTAGCTTTGTCAAACTACCAACTTATACTCAAGTCGTAGGATATAAGTCTATGTTGTAGAAGTAATAGTCTAGGTTCCTACTATTATAGTACTTTTAAAAACCACCACTATAGGTTTAGTTCTACGTATTCAAAATACGCTTATGTTATGAAGTGAGAGGACTACTCACTGACTAAAGGTAAGCTATTCTCCACCTAGAATTCATAACATAATAATCTTATCATGATGAGATTTTTATTCTCATCATCCTATTAAGAATAACAGTTTATGTGTTAAGTAACTTGTAATCCATACCTTACTGTGAAAGACCTCTATTCATACGGATCACTTACTTAAATATAATGGGTCTTTTCTAGTGAAATCGTATATAAATTAAAATGAAATGAAAAAAATAATTATGAGAATAAAACTTTTATTAATTTAATCGAATTTATATTAGAAATACAGTCTTAGTGAATATACATTCCAACACCTTGGAAATGTAAGTCCCTTAGATTTTTAACTCCCAGATAGCTAAGTGTTTTTATAATAAAGCTAAATACTTTCTTGATAAAGCTAAATACTTTCCTGATATAAATAAGCATTTTCCTGATATATCCAAGTATAAGCTTTTTTGCTTGAATTTGAGAGCATTGGTTGTTAAAATTCTAATACATACATAAGTTTCTTTGAAACTTATGTATAATAAAGCTTTTATGCATTAAATTTTATTTAATTATTTGAAATGGACTTTATGCAATGTATCATGGTTCCTAAACCTTTTTAAATACATAGGCCATATGAAAAGGCTTATTTAAATATATAAGCATGCCTATGTATGTTCTAACCTTATTTATTGAATAATGCATCTTTATGAAACTTCATGCTCTCATGAATACTCTATTTTGCTGAAGGAAATCATTTCCACAATGATGCATGAAAGATGTTTTACCTATTGCATGCCGAAGTATTATTATGCTGATTTTAATTTTAGTTGCTTTTAAACAATTCGTGCATAACATAAGAAAGCTCAATAAACTTTTATGCTCAACGGCCTTGGAAAATTGATAGGCTTTTATGCCTAATGGATCCTGGGAAATAATCTTGGAAAATTGATAAGCTTTTATGCTCAATAGAGCTTGAAAAATGGTCTTAGAAAATATGATAAAAATTTGGAAACAATATTTTAGCCCCAAAAATAATTTTCTTGATCTTCCTTTAGGAAATATGATATTGGACTGGTCTTATGAACCAATAAAAACATTGGGTACTCAGTAAGGATTTTAACTATTGTACTAATTTACATTAAAAATAGATGGTCCCAAGTAACCTAGTTAGTTCTGGGGTTCATCTTACTCCAAACGGAGCTACGAGACATTGAAATTAGCTAGATCCCCAGCTAGCACTGTCTCAATGGGTGAGAAACTAATTTGATTACGTGAGACACTCAGATATCTTTATACGCTAGTGGGACACCCAATATGTGATCGGCCCTTATATCCTCATTGTGAGGGGAGTACAGAAGTGGGGATTTGTACTACTACAAGTAAAAAGGACTGATATAATTGGAAGTAACTTGTGACGATAATTCTATAACTCCAGCATGATATCGTTGAGTACTGAAGGTGTAAACCCTAATATAATACGATTGTGATAGTTGAAGGTGAAGCCTTGTGAGCTTTGCACCTAGGTTATCTTTCTATTGAGAAAAGTACGAGCTTTTTTTGAAATGGGACATTGGTGTTTAATGAACCATATTTTCCAAACATGACTTTTTAAATATCCATTGACGAGTTGTCCTCTAATTGACTTAAAAAGTTATTTTCAGTGAAAAAATATGATAAATTCCTCTTACCCATATTTTAAGGAAAAAATCTAGCACACACGGGACTCACTGAGAGTAAAACTCACACATTTCTTTATTTTTTTTTTCTATTTCTTAGGACTTAAAGTTGGAGATAGGTGACGGTGACATCAATATCACTATTTTTAACTCAGTCTAGTAGAGGTTTTTGTAGCTTTACCAGGTGCAGACTATAGATCTACTTATCTTATATATTTTAGATTGAGACATATGTAATATTCTCCAACTAGTATGCAAGTTTAGTGAAATAGTTTCTTTTTATTTATCTGCTTTAAATTTTATTTTATTATAAAGACCCATTATCTCAGAGTTTAGATGGTGCAATGCCTTACAAAGACAAAGCTCACAACGACTGGAAAATGTGGGGTGTTATAGTTTCTATTAGCAATGGATTTTCGTTCTATTTTCCATGCCCATATTAGTAACAGTCGAAATTCCTAGCTAAGCCGTCACTGAACTTGATTAGCGGCATATTTGATTGTCGCTAAATTACTTTTCTCTTATAGTGCCTCTATCCATTCTTAATACTTTCCTTATTTTCTATTGTGCAAATATCTACTATCCTCGCACTGATAGAAGGCTATATATATGGTAAGCCTTAATGGAGCTTGGAAGGATGGAAAGGAAGGTATTGGGGTATGATTTATCAATGATTGGAAGGCAATGGTACTATTAACTGCTTCAAACATTTTGAAGAAGGTAAGCAATCCATTGCATATAGACGTGTGGGTTATATTACATGGACTTTGATATGGATAAGCCCATGGATAAAGGATTTTGTTAAGTTTTGAAGAATACCTAAATGGTAAGAAAAAACTCCAAAGATCCCCTATTGGAGGAATAGTTTACTCTGCCTTGGGAAGTATACATGGTACGTCTATTGTTCATCGCAAGTTCTACTGTTCAGTTAATATACTTACAACTCCTTTCTTTCTTCAGCATTGGAGCTTTTTTAGTGTTAACTATGCACGATGGCAATGTCTACAAGTAAGCAAACATTGTAAGAAGTACCCGTGGCCCAGGAGGAGCAACTGGGAAGATGGGCAAACTTCCTCAGTGTACCTATCCTTTTCCTATCATTCCTAGGCAACCCTCACATCCACCTATGAATCAACTACTTAGTAGCCAACGTCCATGAAAATGCCTTCACAAGCAGATCACTAGACGAAGGGATGGTAGGTGGAGTAGGAGAAGTAAGTACAACAGATTAACTTAAGCGCAAATTTCAAAATTTCACCTGTCTTCCATAAGTTCTTATGGGATGACTGCTCTATAGAAGCTCCTGATGTACAAATCATCAAATGATAAAAATGATGCTTCAAAGACTTTAGCCTTGTTTTTCGATTTGAAATTTAGATTTTAACTTAATTTTTTAAAAAATGAGAAAATCGAACAAACCAAATTTTTTAAAATTTCGGCAATTTTTTTATTTGTGTCCCATCTAAACAATTTGAAACTTGATCCTATCCAAAATAAAACTGTGTTTTATATATTGTTTGATTTATCTAATCAAAGTTAAATCTAACCTAACCTATATAAATGTATGCTATTAAAATTATTTTAAATTTATAAGAAATAAAACAAAATCGATATCATATATAATAATTTTTTTATTTGACAATTTAATACTTCATTCTAAATTAGATATGTAGATAAAGTGTACATAGCATTTAATGTATAAGTATATAATATTTAATTCATTTAATCTACATAATGAAATATATACATGAATAGGAATGAACAAGAACACAATTTTACTTAAAACAAATAAAACTATTATATCTAATACAAATATTTAATATTACCATACACATTTCATATGTATTCTACAAGACATGTATATGTGAATAGAGAGAAAAGTACACATATAAACTTATAATTCTTAAAAAAAAAAGAAATTTAAATTTTTGGTTTGGTTCGATTCTAAAGAACCAAAATAAAAAATCAAACCAATTTTACTTTTGAAAACCAAACTAAACTATAATTCATAAAAACCTCAGTGAAAGTTAAATTTCGGTTCGATTTTTCACTTTGAACTGAAATAATGAACACCCTTAGTTTGGTCAATACAGCCTCCATAGTTGGCTAAACATAATTATTGACAAAGTATTGAAACTCACCCTTGGCCTTTATTTTGAATTTTCTCCTGATGCTTTTAATGGGGCCAAGGTTGGTCTCTTTATCATACTTGAGTCTAGCTTCCTATCTCTTCGGGTTGGCTTTCAAATGGGCAATCATTCCATTGGATCGATGTAGTTCATCAATTAGAACAACGTTGACCCCTTTCTTATCCTTAAGTATATCACTCCTCATTCAAAGCCTCCCTAACCTTTCTCTTTTCAACAGCCAATTCCTAGTTTAGTAGTCTCTCTCTCTTATTATTAGGTCAACAAAATCTTGGCTCATCTTTTGTAGCGTCTTAGCAAGCTATTATGTATAGCCTTAAGATTTCCTGCATGGCTTTGCTAAAAAAAAGCCACCTCATCACCTCTCACACATACATGAGCATCTGGTAAAGGAATGAACAACAAGAAGTTTAAAGGATCATTAAAATAAAAATGAGATAAAATGGTGAACATGACCTTCCTATATGGAGGAACTACTTATCATATCTTACACTTCAAGAAGACTTAATAATGGGGCGAATTTTGGATATATATAAAATCATTCTTTTAGGTCCACACATTATCAAGTTTTAACTAAAACATTAACTTCCAAAATCACACCTTTAGAGTAAGTATACTTATCATAAGATATAGCATGGGGAATTAACAAATATCGATACTAAAAAAATAAGCACTATTAATCACTTTCACCCTATTATTTAACCTAATGAATTTCTTAGATAAGAAAAACAATTACATAATAAACTATAATTACACAACACAAGATAAATCATAAGAAGTAAGAGAAGGAATATGAACTTGTGTTTGGATACAATCTCTAAAGATATAACATAGTACCAAATGAAGGATACACCCACCATCATTAATTTACCATACTAGCACTATGAAGGATTGCAACAATGAATTCTACTCTCTCTCGAGTTATGAATTTCCTACCTTCTAATAGAATTAATAGATATCTCTATTTTATTAATTCAACTAAAAAATGCTTTGAACTCATAAATCCTAAAATCAAGCATGAAAGAGATAAACATATTTATCTCCAGGTAATATAATTAACTATTTGATTATTAAGGTATTCCATTTAACATTTCTCTCGAGTTAATTAAAGAGTAACAATATAGATTGATCTTGAAAATTATTCATCTAACCTCTCTCTTGAATTAATTAAAAAAAAAAAGAAAGCTAGAACAATTAGTTCATAACAATTTAAATCAAGCAATCAAATACTAGAATGGAAATCAATTTATATAAAAGAGAAATATAATTCAAAGCCATAATCTTTAGGTCAAATTCCCCAAACACAATTAAAGCAAATAAAACAACATTATTAATTTAAAAGTACAGAAAACACGTGAAGAACTCATAGACAAGTTTGATCTTTTCTTTTCTAAAAATTTTCTCTCCTGAACAATGGTCTTTACTTCTTCTCACGAACACCTCTTGACATTCTTGTGAAGAGAGGCTGTTCTCAATGTATTCTACTAATTTCCTTGCCTCTCTCCTATGTTTCTTGTGTATTCTCCCTTAAAGGTTTTTTTTTCCCTAGTATTTATAAGTTTTTACACACCAAAAATTGCTTAAAAGAACCCTTTTTTGAGTAGAATTTCATGTATCAACTAGCCTTTGCTGCTAAGAATCAACCAGCCCTGGTTGATATTAAAATCGCTATCATCCAACAACCAGACAGTGCCGACCACCCTTCTCTAGGCGGCACTGGTTGATCTCTATTCTGGACCTCCAAAACTGCTCTGTTTTGCTCTATTCTTTCAGAACTCAACTAGTTCTAGTTGGTCTACACCATCGCTCTCCAGTTGCTCTCTGGTTTGTCCTTGTATCACATATTTTTGACAATTTTTTGCCATCTTTTCTTAGACCTTTCTATTCCAAAAATCCCATACAAAAGATGATAAAATAGTGACGATAAGTAGTAATTTATACTCAAAATTAACATGAATATAATACAAATAATTCTAAAATATAGTCAAATATAACCCCTATCAACTCCCCGACGCTTAGGCTTTTATTTGTCCTCAAGCAAGTAAGATATTAACAATCAAGATTTATGCAAAAATATAACTGACATAGAAAATATATTATCACTCCTTTCTACCCAACAATCATTCGTGTCTCCCATTTAAGTAAATCAACTCCATTTAAACTCCTATATTAAATCATGCATACCTAACTTAGAAAAATAGAACTTACACAAGTCTATACTCATTCAATTATACTTATTACAATTTTTCAAAAACATGGATAACACAACTTATATAAGCCAATACTCATAATCAACTTAAGTTATGTGGCTCTAAACTCCTACAACTTGAGCAGTAAACTAGGGCTCTCTTATTCATGAAATTTTTAGCCTCAAATGAGTGTATTCTATGCTCTATTTTACTATATCGGCCCACTTTATTTCTACTTAAAGCAGTTTTTCACCTCACCTTTACTCTCTCACTCACTCTTATTTTCTCACATTCTCCAATGTCATTTTTTCATTATTTTTTTCATTGTTTTGCTAGAATAGGTACGTACATCCTTTCTACATTTTTTTTTCCCACTCATATGCATTAGAATGGGTACATACATCCCTTCTACTGCTTTTTACCACTTTTCTCTCTTCCCATATCTACTCATTCTAAGCTAGGCCAAGTTTAGAAATTACCACTAAACACAGAAATGACCAATTATCTTTACTTATACTTCATCATACCATCCATAACAGAATTAAAAGAACAAAAATTCAATCATCTACTAGAGTATAGATAAGAGTAACTTCAATTCTCAAAATTTTGGCATATCCCATTTAATATACAAGCTTAAATATAGTTAACTTAACTAAATAAGAGACATACCAAACTTCAAAGTCTAAGGAACAATAATAACTCCACCGTATCAACATGATTCAAGCATAAATTCAAAAAATTAGCCCAAGAATCACTAGCCCAAATATTACACAATATAATATCATATAGCCATAAATCACTTGGCAAGAGCAAAGTAAACCCCTTCCCCACACTTTATTTGGATATTACCCTTAATGGCCAAAATAATAAAACAAATAAACACAGCCATAGGACTAAAAAGAATAGAAGGGAAAATGTATACAATACTCTCCCAAGGCATTAACTAGCTCCAAAGTAAATAATCCACTTCAAACTTTGATTGTTAAAAAAAAAAAAAGAATCATTGATCCAAAGAAAAAAGTCCAAAAATTGTAAAACAAAAATAAAAATACACCAAGTAAAAGTGTAAAAAGAACTAAAGAAAATTAAAAGAAAGGAAAAACAAAATAAAACAAAACAACATAAAAAGAAAAAGAAATAACGTGATAAATATACAAGATCAGAAATGTCCTGGATCAAGTACTGTTGATCTTCCTTGAATAGGAGCTCTAGGCATTAGATTGTCCCAAGAATAATTGTTCATAACAATATTTTTTACCAAGTCATACAAATCCTCCAGGGTCTTAGTACTAGTGGTTCCTCTAGTTGAAGTATTAATCAATTATTTTGAAGTAAAATTCAGACTACTCTGAAAAGTCTACATTTAAACTCCCAACTCCAAACTATGACGAGAACACTTTCTGAGTATTTCCTTCCACCTTTCCTAATAATCATACAAGCGTTCTGATTCTATTTGCTGAAAGGTGAAAATATCAATTCTGAGCTAAAGTGTCCTAATTGGTGGAAAGTACTTAGTCAAAAATTGTCCAGTAAGACTATTTCAAGTTGTAATAGATCTCACTAACAAAGATTTTAACCAATATTTAGCTCTTTTAGATCTAATAGCATCTTCAGAAACTCCTTTCATTTTAAACATATCATAGATTTTTAAAAACCTTGCAATATAAGTATTAGGATGCTCTTCTATAAACCACCAAATTGCACTGTTTGTTGGATCATCTGAATAATGTTTAGTTTGATCTCAAAATTATTAGCTTCTACCCTTGACTTAGTAAAACTCGAATCTTCAGATATAGCCGGTCTAGCAAAATCAACTATAGTCCTTCTACTATTGCCACTCGAACTATTGTTTCTATCTTGATTAACTTCCATATCTCCAAGAGATTGATTCATATTTGCTATTGACTTTTAACTTGATTAAGTTGGTCAAATTTCTGTTCGTTCTCCTTTCAAAGCCTAGTCAAAGTCTATTCAATCTCTGATTCGAACTCTACAGCATCTTCTTTAGTTCTTTAGGTCATAAACTAGAGATATTGACCTGAAAATAATTATACAACATTACTAAATATTCAACCCAATTAATCATAAAACAACAGAAGAAAATTCCACACACAACAATATGAATTCAATAATATATTTGTTTACAAGGCACCGAATTACAACAAGTAGCAATAATTACATACGTACATGATTAAATCAATAAAACTCAAGTTTCTTAATGTTACACCCTGACAATGGCACTAAAAAACTTGATGAGTGAATTTTGGGTATAATCATTCTTTTAGGTCCACAATTTATCAAGTTTTAATTAAAATATTAGATTCCAAGATCACATATTTAAAGCAGTATAATTATCACAAAGTATAGTATAGAAAATTAATAAGTATTGATCCAAGGAGCAAGCACTATTAATCCCTTTCATTCTATTATTTAACCTAGTGAATTCCATAGATAAGAAAAATAATTATATACATAAACTATAATTATATTACACAAGACAAACCATAAGCAGTAAGAGAATGAATATGAACATGTATTTTGATACAATCCCTAAAGATATAACATAGTACTAAATAAATACTCAAGATCATTAATTTGCCATTCTAGCATTATGAAGGATTACGATAATGAATTCCACTCTCTATCGAGTAATGGATTTCCTACCTTCTAGTAGAATTAATAGATATTTGTATCTCATTTCTTCAACTAAAAAATGTAATAAACTCATAAATCCCAAAATCAATCATAGAAGAAATAACATTTCTATATCTACGCAATATCATTAACTATTTGATTACGAAAGTCTTCCCTTCAACTCCTCTCTCAACTTAAGTAAAGAGTAACAGTATAGATTGATCCCAAACATTATTCATCTAACCTCTCTCTTGAATTAATTAGAAGAAAGATAACTAGAATAATCAATTCATAACAATTCAAATTAAGTAATCAAATATAAATCAATTAATCTAAAAGAAAATGTTAATACAAAGCCATAGTCTTTAAGTCAAAATCTCCAACTATAATTAAAGCAAATAAACAATATTGTTAATTGAAAAGTACCAAAAAAAAAAGAAAAAGAAAAATAACTCATAACAAGTTTGATCTTTTCCCTTTTGAAAATCTTCTCTCTCGAACAATAGTCCCTTTATCTTCTCACAGACATCTCTCGCCGTTCTTGTGAAGGGAGGCTTTCTCAACATATTCTATTAATTCCCTTACCTTCTTCTTATGTTTCTTATATGTTCTCCCTAAGAGTTTTTTTTTTTTTTCTTTTAGTATTTATAGATTTTTACCTACAAAAAATTACTCAAAATGACTCTTTTCTGAGCAAAATTCCGTGTATCAATCTACCCTTACTGCTAAGAATCAATCGTCCTTGGTTGACATTAAAATCGCCGCCATCTAGCAACCAGTTAGCACTGACCAATCTCCTTTAGGTGGTGCTAGCTACTCTTTATTCTGGTTCTCCAAAATTGCTCTATTTTACTTTGAGCTTCTAGAACTCAACCCACCCTAATTGGTCTGCACCATTCCTCACCAGTTGCTCTCTGGTTTGTCCTTCTTTCGCACGCTTTTGATAATTTTTTACCATCTTTTTTTTTTTTTTTACATTTCCATTTCACAAATATTACACAAAAGATGGTAAAATAATGGGGATGAGTATTTATTTATACTCAAAATCAAATACGAATATTACACAAATGACTTATAAAATATAAAATCCAATTCCTATCATTTACCTTTGGCAAAACTTTATGTCTTGAGAAGGGACCACTCCATCTCATGGGTATGGGAACCAAACACAAGACAATAATTCTTGTTCCTACCCTAATTAGGCATAAATTTTTTCCATCAAAAGCAAGAGAAACTCTTCCCACATTATACTTAAGCAAAAAGGACAACACCACTCATAGGCGTAAATGCTCATAATTTCACAACTCTTTTTTACCGAATGAATTTGAATTCTCACTCCCTTCAAGTTGATTGGGTTGAATTAAGCTACTACCCCTTAGGACTAATGTCACTTGTAGGGATTAAATTGCCATTCTTAGCCCTAACCACCTTTTTTTTCTCGAGCTAACTAACTCGACCAAAAAGGACCAATATTTGTGTTAGGGTTAGCATCTAACAAATCCTCTATTTCCTCGCTTTTGGTAGATCTTGAGGTGGCTTTTGCCTCTTTCTCAATTCTTTCTTTGTTCTCCTATCTTTAGGTGATGTAGGAGCCTTGACTAAAATTTCTTTCACTTGGGAAGAAGAAACACCTATCTCTTGAGCTATAAATTACTTCAGATGATTCAAAAAAATTTAAAAAAAATGGTTCATGTAGATTATAAATAAGAAAACACCAATCCTTTTTTTTTAAAAAAAAAAAAAGAGGTAATGCAAATAAAAGAGAAGCACACACAAACTTACAGCAGAAACATTTAAATAAAAATTTTCATATATATCCACACTTGACAAAAGTCGAGGAAACCAACTTTCCCCAATCCTTAGAAGGAAGCAAAACTTATCTAGAATTCAAGAAATTCTTTGAAAAAATTTTAGATGACCTAAAGAAACAACAACCTTATGAGTTTCAAAATTTCTCCTTGGATTCCAAGTCAGGTCAATTGGAAGTCCCCAAACACCTAACAAAGACAAAGTAGTCTTTCCAATAGTAATAGGCTGAAAGTACTTTGAAATCTTTAGCCTCTTACTTAAATAGAATTAGTTATCCTTGATGGTGTAATCTTATAATAGCTCTTAAAAACATCACGATTTATAGGGACACTAAGAGCTTTACATATTATTATAAAACCAATCACTAAATAAATAAACTTATGGGTATATTGAGCAATAATCAAATCCTAAAACTCCATAATATCACTAATAAGCGACGAATAGGAAGAACCAAAGTTACATACTAAGTGTGAAAATGTCTTATTTTTGTACTCTCTTTAGTCAGTTTTTGTGTATTCATTTGTGTGATTTTGTATAGTTTCTACTCATTTTGTGGTTTATTGTGTGTATAGGAAGTTTATGTAAAAATGAGTTGATTCTATTAATTTAAAGGACGAATAATGGTTTAAAGATGATTGTGAATGTTTTGGGAAGTTGCCAAGTGAGTTTGATGATGTTTGAAAGAAGAATAAATAATTTTTAAAGATTCAAAAGTTGTACACGCCCGTGCACCATGTTGTGCACTCTACGAGAATGGGAGTGCAACATATCATACTATCAAACTCTAGTCAGCAAGAAAAAGGCTTTTAAGACTCCATTTTTTATATCTTTTGTAATCCTTTTACCCAAAAACAACGAAGGAATTTCAATGAGAAGATCTAAGGCACTAAGAAACGAGAATTAAAGTTAGGAAGTAAGGATTAACACAAGATTGTGGGTAGCCCAATCTCTATTTTTCTCTTATTTCCTAATTCTTTCTTCTTTTTTTTCCCCTTTAGATGTTCAACATTAGTTTTCTTTCTATTTTGAGGATGTGATTAGGTGTTAGGTTTTTTAGATTTTGGGATAGTTTTGAAATTTGATTATAGAAAGATTGCTTCTTAAGTATTTATACAATTCTTAATTTCTTTTTTATCAATTGTGTTTGGCTGACTTAATTGATTCTTAGAATTGTATAGCTAAGATTATTAATCCTTGATTGAAACATGACAATGAAATATCTTTTCTTTTAAAAGTTTGATGTACTAAGTACCTATCTGCCAGACTATCAAGATAGAAAGAATTTCTTTATTTGTAAAACTCTATTGCATAGCCAAGTAGACGTCAATGTCCATTCATACGTCCACAATAAGATGAAATATCAGCTTTCAATCAAGTGAAATGTTAAGACTTGCATTGCACAAAGGTCGAGCAACAATTCCAATTTTTCAAAAAAAAAAACTTTCACTTTTATCAAGCAAAGTTGATCTCTAATACTTATAATATTGGAAGATCTTTACTTTTCCAATGAGAACACTTTAGCAGTAAAAATTGTATGTAATGATTAAGATTGAAAAATAATTCCTGTTAAATTAGGAAACTATCAAGTAGTTACTAAGATGGACTTCTCATATGAAGAAAAAAAAAATAAGGTGATGTTGTTGAATTATTAACCTTTAGATTATTATAAAATTATGTACCTTGATATTTCTTCGACTAGTTTTTTCACTTCTTCTTTCTGAAACTGGATAATTTGTATAGTTTTTACTTGAAAGGTTTTGCCCCTTCTTGCATTGTAAGGTAGTGTTCATGATTTCTATAAAGGGTAAACTATGAGTTTTTTTGAAAGACATTAACAAATTTAGCCAATAAGGACTTAACCTTCTATAATTTCTTAATCATATATTTCTCAATAGAAATTAAACATAACTTCCCTATTAACTCTTGTTTTTCTTTCCTCACCAACTTCTGGTCTACTTTCTTTCCTAGTACTTTCAACTGTATTTTTCTCTTGTTTTCCTTTTAAGTTAATTGGATTTCTATCTGTGCCAAATGACTGTTTTATCCTCTCAAAATAAAATATTACAAGGTTGTTTATTTTAAGCCAATCCACCTTTAAAACCATATCACTTTCCCCCAAGTTAATAAGATTGAATTCCTATCTAAACTCCACCCCTTGCATTTTCTATTTAACTCCTTTACACTTCTTAGTATACCATAAATTTTCTCCATTAGCAATAGAAATTAATAAAGGTTTGATAGGTTCTCAAGGCTACCTCATTTCTTTACAATTCCCTCATCTAAAAAACTAGGATTGTTGCCAGTGTCCACCAAAATTCCAATAGGCCTGTAATTGATCAATCTTTCAATCCTTCAATTGTATTAAGGGACATCAAGATACTATCATCAATTTTCTCCTTATCATTTGATGTATGTCTATTACCGCCACTTCATCAAGTAATTTCACCATCTCTATTTCCTTTTCATCTTTATGACCCACTTCTTCTATGATCATTGTGTTTACTTCCTTCAATATGTACATGTAATTGGCTCCATATTTATCACCATATTTGAAATACAACTTCTTTTCCCTCATTTTTTGCAATTTCTCTTGAATATATATTTTTTAAAATTTAAAAGGTTCTCTCAGTGATTATTTGTGATTAGAATTTTCATAGGGTTTGGAAGGTCTACTGCATGTGATGGTCTTGTTGAGGAGTCGTTGAAGGATTTGATGGAAAGTTTATGAAATTTTTGGGAGATGTTTAGATGTTCTTTATGGGATAAGGTTAGTTCATAAGCTCTCTCAAGGGTTTTTGGGTGAAACATGTGGATTATTATTTTTATCTCATCTTTAAGTCCACAAAGAAACACAATAATATAATAGGTTTCTAGAAGGTTAAAAAAACTACAAAAGAACATTACTTTCCATTCTTCAAGGTGCTGTATAAGTTCTACACTACCTTTCTGCTTAACTTTGCAAAACTCTCCAATAATATCTTTTGTAATTCCTTCCTCAAATATCTTACAAACTTCTATACAAAGTTCATCCAATCCATTTGTTTATAGTTGGCTTTATAGCTTTGTAACTAGATATATACCCTCCCTTTTATGTACATTTCAACCATTTTTAGTTTTAGATTATCATTCACTTGATGGATCTGAAAATAGCTATGGCATTCAGACATCCACTCTTCTGGATTTGTCCTTTCAAAAGTAGGATAGGAAAAATCAAATTTAGACAACTTAGGATCCAATTAGGGTTCTCTTCATGCAATTCTCACTTCCCTTTCCTATATGCTAACTCCCTTACTTTCCTGATAAAGGTTTCCAAATTCCTTTCCTATTTTTGTACTCTATCTAGTTTTCCACACGAATTATCATCTTTACTGTTTGACTTATCATATGCATTTATTTTTTAGTTGGGAGGTTTTAGAATGTTCCATAGCTAATTAAGATAGCTCTAAGATTATAATGCTAAGTATATAACTTCCTAATTCCTTTATTCACCTTACCAACCCTTTTCCCTTATATCTCTATAGAGCCACAAATTTCCACTGGTTCTATATCTGGCCCTCAAACTTGATTTTTTTTATTTGAGATCTTGTCATCATCATTAATTTAGATGAAAATGAATATTCTGATATCAATTGTTATGAATTCAACTCGATGAAAACTGGAAAAATTAAATCAAAGAATTATTTCATTAACTAAGAAAAGAAAACAATACAGTGGTAAGAAGATAAAAGAAAATTACAAGATGATTTCCAAATGGAAGCATAAGAAAATTTCAGAAAACTTAAAAGTTGTAAATCTTCAAAGAAATATAAAATTATAGACATTAGGGCCATCTGAGAAGAAATAATTTGGCCCTTTGATTTCCTACCCAAATTTGAGCCATTAATGTATTCCATTGCCTTAAGAGAAATAATTGAAATGACATCGTTATTTAAGTCCGTTCCCCCTTAAGACACTCAACTCAACCCTCCCCATCTCCCCCCCCCCCTTGTTGTTCTTACTTATTATAACAAAGCCTATAATCATAGTATTAGACCTTCTTAGAAGAAGATTCTTGAAAGCATATTGAATACAATATATTTTTCTCAACAATTAAAGGGTAGACTATGAGACTTTTGAAAGACATCAAAAAATTTAGCCAATAGGAACTTAACCTTCTTTAATTCCTTAATCGTATATTTCTCAATAGAGATTTGAACATAACCTCCCTATTAACTCTTGTTTTTCTTTCCTCACCAACTTTTGGACTACTTTCTTTCCTAGTGCTTTCAACTGTATTTTTCTCTAGTTTCCCTCTAAGCTAATTAGATTTCTATCTATGTCAAATGATAGTTTTATCCTCTCAAAATAAAATATAATAAGACTGTATCTTTTAAGCTAGTCCACCTTTAAAACCATATATCTTTTCCCCAATTTAATAAGACTGAAATCCTATTTGAACTCTATTCCTTGCATTTTCTATTTAACTCCTTTACATTCCTTAATATGCCATAAATTTGCTCTATTAGCAATAGAAATTAATAAAGGTTTGATAGGTTCTCAAGGCAATATTTTCCAGTTTTATGGGAAACAAAATGAACAAGAAGTTGGAAGCCGTCATTCGCCCTTAATTGCTTTGTCCCTGGTCGGTTGAGATTGATTTGTACCTTTTTAATGATTTTACAAAGGAACGTGTTGTTAGGCTGTGTATTCAAGCTTTACCGTTACTACTATTAAGTTGCTTCTCAAGAGACAAAAACCTTAACTTTGAAAATTATAAGTTATTTATTTGACTATAAAATTATTATTTTAACACTTCACTCTGAAGTTATTTATTGAATTAACGCTTCATCGATATTGATACTAAAGGGTGTACATAATTTGTATTTGTTTTTAAAAGAATATTATTTTATAATTTTAAATTAAAAAATAGATTAATATAAAGATATTTTATTTATGAAATTTAATAATTTTATTATGTCTCACCAAATAAATTGTAATACTAAAATTTAAAATTATTAGCCAAAAAATGTGAGGAAAAGCGGTCTCCTTACATTTTCAATATTTTTACTTCTTTTCCTTCTCTTAAGAAATTACATGCCTTACTTTATGTAATTTTGACAAATAAGCACGTTATTCCCTTCTTAAAAAAAGAAAAAAAGTTGTACTTTCCCTTCTTTACCATCTTTAATAAGCAATACTATCAATAAGTTATCAGAAATACAAAACCCCTTTAAATATTAGATAGCAAACAACCAAAAAAATAATAATAAAATAAAATTTACTATTAATTCTATAGTGTTAGTGCATAAACTAAACATACTTTCCGAAATGTCAAAATCACCCCAGTAATAGAGATTATTGGCCGTTAACTCCCCCCAACGCAGCCCAATTGACTTGGGAAACAACTACAATCAAGAAGGTATCAAAATATTTCTACTTCGCGGTTGTTGGATGAGATATCGGCTATGGATGGCGGGACCCACAAGCCCAAGCCACAATTATTTTATCTCTACTAGACAATAAAAAACATGGGGCATGACAAACATCATCTCACTTTCTTGTTTTCACATTTACTTTAATTTTCTTCTTCACTGTCATGATTTTGTTTCCTTTTTTTTTTTCCTCTCTGTGTACTTCCTCTTTCAAGGGATGTGATCTGGAAGTGTGAAAATTATGTCAAAGGATCACTTGCAGTAATTTGTTCACTCGTTAAAGGTAAAATTCTTGTCTTTTTCATTCCATATTGAGCTTGAGGTCTTTTCACCTTTCCTTTCTGACAATCTCTTATAGGCTTAGAATTGGAATTTGAACTTCAAGTGCATCGGTAATTTAGTTTCCGCTTCATTTTTTCTTTTACTAATTTGGATGCCCGTGCTCTACAAGATTTAAAATTTTAGATATTTTGTTTATTTTTATTTATTAGTTTATTTTGTAAATTTTGATATAGAAAAATTAGTTTAATTTTTATGAAAATTTTTATTATTTAAATATAGTTTGTAATTTTTAATTTAAAAATAATTGTTGATTTAATTTAAAGTTTTATACTATTAGAATTGAATAAATTTTGTATATGAAATATTTGTTATGATTTTTTTTTTTTTACTAGTTTATTGAGTAGAATTTATTAGAAGAGAATGGAGTAAGTGTGTGGGAGTTAAGGGAATTTGTTAGAACATTTTATATAGCATTTGATAACTTGAACCTTTTTCATAAGTAGAATTTATAGTTGTTTATTGAGTAGACTTTATTAGAAGGGAATGGAGTAACTGAATGAGAGTTAAAGGAATTTATTAGAGGAATGCTAGGGACATGCTAGTAAATCAAGATGCTCCATACACCAGAGCCAAAGGCCATGTAAGAAAAAAATGATAGGGCAAGAGGTGCATCCACACTTACAGATTTATTGCACAATAATGAAATTCAAGAAAGAACCAATTTTTACAATTATTTTTCAACATAATATTATTATTTAGTAAAATAATAAATATTTTGTATTTTACGAATTATTTTCTAATTTCATTCTAAATTAAAATTTCAATTTAATTCAAATATATTATTAGTGTGGAATATTTGCATTCCAAGCCATGATCACGAAGGGCCATCGCTAATTTCTCCTCATCATTCACACCTGCTAAGTTGGAGAACAGTTAATTACAGAGAATGATATAACCTTGAGTATCAGCAGTCATACCAAAAAGCCATCTACTTAGTCATCAATTACCTTCCCACACAGTAGCTTATATAAGCTCTCCGCATGACACTTAGTTATGACTATTCAGGTCACACCTTAACATAGAGTTACTCCAATTTACAATTATTTAGTAGCATTTTTGTTTCAATATCCCTCTCTGTGGTGTAAATGATGATTATGTTTATTCATTCTTGAATTCCTGATTCTAACAGAAAGACATTATTGAGCAAATAGCAATCCCTACCTTTTCTCTTTTGCTGTAGTTTCCTGTGCTTCCACATATAGCAAGTCAACAGTGTAAATGAAATGCAAAGAATCCTTCATAAGCTTCATAATTAGAGGAAATTCGATAGAGAATCATTAAGGAAGATCAAGTTGCAGATTATGAAACACAAACTGTTTTATCATTTTAACCACTCCCAGTCTGAATAACCTCCACAGCACATCATGTGTGAGAATAGATGTGTTAAATCGTGCCAAAATGCTCAAGGACTGAAGCAAAAATGTAAATCTTATCCTACGATGGAAATCAAGCACCAATCAAGTTTCTGTAACTCAGGCAGAGGGAAAGATATACAAATAAACAATAAACAAAAATCCACTCTTTCCATGTCAAAACACAATAAATTGCAAAATCAACATAAACTAAAATGTGACTGGTACATGAAAAGGAAAACAAAGCAATAATTGAAGTAAAGAAATTAGAAAGAATAAAGAAAATAGAGATAAGTCAGTGCTATTAGAATTAAAAGTCAAAGAAGCCACCTTACCTCTTTTTCTATTTGTTGAGCAAGCTCTCTTATTGGAGCCAGGACTAATGCCAAAGGTCCATCACCACGTCTAATAGAAGGTTGAGCCAAACAATGCTGCCACAAAAAAAAAAAAAGAAGAATATTAGACAACAGAAAACCCTCAAGTCTGAAACCATAACACATATTTTCCAAGCTCAGATTTATACTGTAGGTGAATGATATGTTAAAATTAGATTATACTGTAAATATTAGTGAAAATCGTAAAACCTGTATCATAGGTATGATAAATGCAGCAGTTTTTCCACTACCAGTCTCTACACAACCCAAAAGATCCCTTCCACTTAGAGCAACTGGCATGGCTTAAGCTTGGATAGGAGTAGGCATAGTATATCCATGAAATGCAATATCCTGTGTGATGCTTAGATGCAAGTTCTACATAAACAGTTATAATTATGGTGTATTATTAACTGTAGCTTTTTTTACCAACAAAAAGTTTGTGCTTGGTTTCTGGATATAGTGGTACCTTTGGTTTGGGCTTGTCTGAAAAATTTACCCTCAATGTTCGGCCACAAAATTGCTGAAACAATAGAATTACTTTAGTTTAAAGGACTCAATGATATATTTAATTCATCAATGAAGGAAAGATATGGAACCGAGAATTCAAAAGTTGAACAGTTGCAGCAGTATCAGGGCAGCATACTTTACTAAGAACTAAAGAATTAAGCAGCATTCAAAAAATACAGAGAAAAGCACATTGAGGCCTTACACTTCCATCCAGATTTTCAATGACGGCATTGCAATCTTCAATTGTGCTCATGTTTCATCAAAACCCTCACCGCCCAATAATGATTATATGCTATTTGGAATGTGCAAAAGTCATAATGATTACGTGCCTATATTATTTTAGAGACACCTACATATGACATAAATCCAACATTAGACAAATTTCTTGTCCATCAGCAAGGAAAAAAGTCTTGATAGAGTTATTACAGGACAATAACTGAAATCATCTATCACTCATCATCACACTTTCTAAGTTATAGTTAAAAAGAACCAATAAAATTTGTCACTGTGGGGTATAGTTGCCAAAATAATTGAATCAATGACCAGAGGACTACTCATGAGCAAAGAGAATGAAAGCAACTATTTACCTATAGGGACTAAGAATGGCGGCTGGAATCTTAAGTTTGCGGGTGAGTGGCCTCCATGGTTTGTTCATTATTAGCTCAGCAGGGTCAGCTACTTCATCATCCTTGCCATCAGTAAATCCTCCCTCCTTTGGCCATATGGCATTGCCATAACCATAAGTGCCCTTAGTTTCAAAAAGCCATCAGTTATGATCAAAACCTCCACTTTGGCTCCTCTTAAACATTGATTTTGTTGATTTCATCAATGACAGCCTCCTCTCCATTCTTGACATCCCGGAAGGTGGTGGAAGCGAGAGTGGTTGCACATTTTCTGTTGGTTCTTCCAGGTCAGTGGATTTGTAAGGCTCCTTGCATCCAGGGCAAATCCCATCTCCTGGTCTAACAGCATCATAGTAACAGTCTCTGCATATTTTAAAATCACAATCACACGGGAGGATATCATTTCCCCTCTCATCCCTCATCACCTTCTCATCACAACCGGGAATAGAACATAAGGAACCTTTTGCACCAGCCATTTGCGGATGGTTTGCTTCAGAATTAATCACCCTCACCGCCCACATCCTCGAATGCCGTTGTTAATTGGCAGGCCCTGTCATCTATTCAAGAACACAATCGAGGAGCCAGTTGAGTCCGTATCGCCGGGAGCAACAGCCCCTGTCATCTCTTCAATAAAAGGAGGATAGGAATGCATTTTTGTGATTAATAGCAGTAAATATGGACAGAGTAGACATCTACCTTGTATCAATCAAATTTCAATACAAACTTAATTACAGTGGAGGTGTGATTAAGATTGCTCGCTCGCTGGCTGGTAATAGAACACTGGCCATGCGTTACATGGTAGGGAGGAATAAGAACAATGGCTAATTCGATCATCATCATCATCATCATCATCATCATATGTCTCCGTCTCTCTTACATTCCGGGGGAACAGTGGGATATATGGACCTGTTGGTACAGTAGTTGTAGATGGTGTACTTGCTGCGAACCCAACCCAGACGGCGCCACTAAAACCCATCGAGATCTTGGAATTCCTTCTGGTCCCACCAGCGCTTCCCTTGAGTGGCATAGAACTTGGCCTTGACGGAGGCCTCGCTAGGAGGAAAGAGAAGAGGAAGAAAGACTGGGTTTTGGAATAGCAAAAGGCCAGAAGAACGGAAGCGACAGGGACAGTGGCTAGGAGTGCTTGTTGAACTCATTGTGCAATGGAATATCTTTTCCTCTTCCTCAACAGTGAGCTCAGCCTCCAAACAATGCAAGGAATTCAAAGCATCTACTGTAAATATAACATTAAATTTGAAGAAATAAAATCGAGGAATCCAAGATCTTATAAATATTCCACTTCATTCTTATAAAAAATCTCTTCTAAGAACACTAAGAATCAAACAAAACCTATAAAGTAAACTCAAAATTCTAAAACTAAGATCCATACCTAATTAATAAACCTAAAAAAAACCTAAAGGAATACTACAAAATACTTCACAGATACTTCTCTGGCAAAACAACCAAGAAGTCAACAAAAAATTTAGCTATTAACCTAATTATGCTGAGTTGTCAAACCCACAGCACTTTATCCCTCAACTTTACATATTATTAATTTATAGCATGTGTTTAACATAGAAATCACCAACCCTATTTTCTTTTTTTTTTCTTTTTAACTAAATAATATGAATATAACCATTAAGTTCCAAACTCTATAACCCCAGCTATTAGTACAAATATCTTGTGATCAATTGAGTCCGTCCTTTGGATTTTTTTTTTTTTAAATAAAGCTATTAGAATTTATATATTACTCACATTTGATTTGTTGAGGGATAGAATTAGAAATTTAAATTTAAAAAATAAATTGTATAAAAATATATTAAATGATACTATTTTAATTTTTAAAAATTTTTAAATAGGTGAAATATAAAATTTAAAGGGTCTTTGTTTTAAAAGAAATTAATTATACTAAGCTAAAAAAAAATTTAAAAATTTTGTCTAACTACTGCTGCTTCAGAATAATTACAAGTGGATCAACGTTTAGTAAGGCAAAACCCCTAGGCTAGTTGGTGGTAAGAACTTCTAGTAATTAAATCCTCATGATTTAAATTTCTATGGAAACGATTCTACTATAGAGTTTTATATGCACTTTAATTGTCGGATTGAGATCAGAGATAATACACACCGTCCATAAAATTTTATGTGCAGATCAAATACATTTGGCAATAATCTATCATTTTTTTTTTATATGAAATGGAATATTTATTAGATAAGAAGAGTATAAATTTAATTTAAAATAATAAATAAAATTCGTTCTCAAATTATTTTGTTTATCTTAATTTTTTTTTAATTTTAAAATCTTTTTAATTACTAAATTATTTTTTAAAAATTGATAACTTTGCATCGAAATCTAACAATTTTCGTTATATATAAACTATTAACTAGGTGTAGTTTTTTTTTAAAGGATAAATATATCATTTTACATTAATTCCCTCCAAAACAAACATCCAAACTCCATCCCAGTTGAAGTGACAGATTTGTCTCTTGAAAATCTCCATCATAATTGGCACATAATTAAACTGTTGAACTTCATCACTGAAGCAAGTGATTATGATTAAAAGCTTTTAAAAAAATAATTTAAATACTGAAAATTTTTAAAAAGCTAAAACTTTTAAAAAATAAATTTCGCTAATTACTTTTCAATATATAACAAAAACTCTGATATTGCAACTTGATTTAGATGTTAAGGTGTCTAAATTCATAGACTTTTAATATTCGTACCAGTACAAAGCAAATTCATTTTCAATATAAAAAGAGATAAAAGGAAAATAGCACGTTTTGTACATAAACTATTTTATGTAAAATCCGTAAAAGCGTACTTGGTACGCATACGAGACGCCGAATTCTCACTAAAAACGCAAGTAGCACCATCCATACCGGATCGCAACCGGGTTGTTGGATTGTGGGTAGGGAGGTGGGACCACCATGCCCACGTCCTATTTAGTATTTATTATAGTAATATATTTTAAGAATTGAATGATTTTCAAGAGTTGCTAGTCCCAGGGTTGGTGAAGTGTTTGGTAGAGCCGCGCCATATATCACTCCCCCGTCTCCCGAACAGATCTCACCCCTCTGTCACCCCTCTGCACTGCAAATCTTTCTGGCGGTAGGCGGAGGCGCCACCACCCTCACCCACTCCATCCCCACCATCTCACCACTGCCGCTGCTCAATTTACCTTTTCATTGAGAAAAAATGAAGGTGATAGAGAAGATCAATGATGCCATTGCCACTGACAAGGTGGTGTTCTCGTTCGAGTTCTTTCCGCCGAAGACGGAGGACGGAGTGGAGAATTTGTTCGAGAGAATGGACCGTATGGTAGCACACAATCCTAGCTTCTGTGATATCACCTGGGGCGCTGGAGGATCCACTGCGGATCTGACTCTGGAGATCGCCAACCGAATGCAGAACATGGTGTGCGTGGAGTCCATGATGCATCTCACCTGCACTAACATGCCTGTGGAGAAGATCGACCACGCTCTGGATACCATTAAATCCAATGGTCTCCAGAACGTCCTCGCCCTCCGCGGTGACCCTCCTCATGGGCAGGACAAGTTTGTTCAGGTTGAAGGTGGCTTTGCCTGTGCTCTTGACTTGGTTAGTACCCTTGGCATAGTTAACTCGTTTTTTTTTCGTTCATATCATGCACTGTTCCTCGTCCTCATCCTTCTTTTATTTAGATCTGATCTGAGGATTATAGCTATAATTTTACTTGTTTAACTATAGGTGAGGCATATTAGGAACAAGTACGGGGATTATTTTGGGATTACGGTTGCTGGCTACCCAGGTTGTTGTTGATAATCATGAAATCTTTTGTTTGTTGTATTCTTGAACTAATGGTGATGATATTGGAGAATATGAAGATTGAAGAGTATGTCAATCATTCATCAGCCAATTGATCTTAATTCTTGACCTTTTTCTATTCATCAGAAGCTCACCCTGATGTTATACCTAACAACGGAGTAGCTTCGCTTGAGGCTTATCAAAGCGACCTTGCTTACCTGAAGCGAAAGGTAGGTTCTTCTACGTGTTGTGTTCTACCGGTAGATTTGTTGCTTTTAATTAAAGTCGGTAGGTTTTGCTACAAGTTTGAAGATGATTTTGAATTCCTTTTCAGGTTTTTATTTGAAATCTCTATCGTTTGGTACAATTGTTTTTTAAGTTTAAGCTCCAAGTTTGGTGTTGATTTTGTTGGTTTGGATTTCATTTGTTTTTCAGGTTGATGCTGGTGCTGATCTCATTATTACCCAGCTCTTCTACGATACTGATATCTTCCTTAAGTTTGTCCATGACTGTCGCCAAATGGGAATAAATTGTCCAATAGTTCCTGGCATCATGCCCATCAACAATTACAAGGGCTTCCTGCGCATGACTGGATTCTGTAAAACTAAGGTATTGGGCGCACTTTGTATTGTAACTTATTTTGCTCCTTTCTAATTTTAATGCTTGAATTTTTTACCTAGAGCTTTCATGAACTTAAATCATTCAATCTATTTGAATGCTTGATCCAGCATGTGTGATCTGTAAAGGGATGGGCATGTTTAAATGATGAAGCTAAATGTAAAGCTCCGTTTTTTTCCTTCCTCATATTCAAATATGCCATAGTTGAATGTGGTAACATGCATCAATAACAAAAATTCTTTTGTTTTTTTCATGTAGCTTATATTTTTTATTGCCACTTTATTTGGCAATTCTTTATGTCCAAGTTTTAATTTTGCAAGTTCACATCCTAGCATTTGTGGTAATAGTGATGATTTCATTTGATACTGATTTGTACTCTCCAGAGTCAGTATCGAATGATTTACTTAAGATTTTTGGTACCATGTCTCAACCCATGGTCAAGCATCCATTTTGAATTACAACTCAATTTATCTGAATTAAATGATCGCAGATTCCAGCTGAGATTATGGCTGCCCTGGAACCTATCAAGGATAATGAAGAAGCTGTTAGGAACTTTGGCATTCACCTGGGGACAGAAATGTGCAAGAAGATATTGGCCAGTGGAATCAAGACGCTACATATCTATACTCTAAACATGGAGAAGTCTGCCTTGGCGATATTGATGGTTGGTTTGCATTTTTGATGCTTCTGCTTAGCTTATACAATCAATAGTGTCATTGGTAGTGTTGCAATCTGAGGACTTACTGTAAACTTTTATATGTAGAATCTTGGACTAATAGAGGAGTCTAAGGTTTTAAGGCCATTGCCTTGGAGGCCTCCCACAAATGTTAATCGTACCAAAGAAGATGTCCGCCCTATTTTCTGGTATGGACTACAGATGGAACCTAATGATTATACCTGATTATTTATTCAGTTTAGTTACTCACTCCTTTCTTCAGGTAATTCTGTTAAACTTAGACATTTCCATTGTTGCTTATGCTTATACAGGGCCAATCGTCCAAAGAGCTACATCTCAAGGACCATAGGCTGGGAGCAATATCCACATGGCCGATGGGGTGATTCCCGATCTGCTGAATATGGAGCACTGAGCGACTATCAAGTATGTATAGGATACACTGAAGACTTCTGGTTATTTGTCTTCCTTTAAGCATGCATTTATCTTTTTGCTGCCTATGTATACCTTGTTATTGTTGCATCCTTTTTCTCTTTTTTGTTTTATCTGGATTGCTGTATGGGGTTCTATGTTTATTCATCATCTTACTGATTGGCTGATTGTTATTGATTTGTTTAGTATTCCTTTTCCTCTTGTTTTGAAGATTCTGCTATGTGATCAACTTAGTTTATGTTCATCCTTTTGAGACTTACACTGAAGCCTGAATTCAATAACTGGTCATTTTGTCACGTTGAATTGCTAATGGAAAACATATTAGTATAAAAAACTATGTAAATTATGAATTTTGAAATGAATAATTATCTATATTTGCAATACATCAGCAATTCTGGTACCTGTTATAATCATGTGAAATTCAGTCTGTAGTCTTTTTATCAAGATTTTTCATGTGCTTCTTGTTATATTTAAGAGTTTAGCTTATGAATATTTGGGTAAAGTGCTGCAGAGATGGTTAGAAATGTTAGAAGTCTTGGAAGGGGCAAAAGTTAGAGGTAATGAAGGAAGCCCCCAGAAAGACAAAACTTTTGCACTTTCGTATACTGGATCTGCCATTTAGAAGACAAAAATGTCTGCGTACATCTGATTGTCTTTATCTGTACAAATTCATACTAAATATGGTAGGTTAAAATGTAGATTTTGTGGTTTGTTATATTTGTATCATTTGGAAACTCTATTGCACTAGTTAAAATGATATAGAGAAGCTGCTGATGGCATTTCCTAAGAAATTGATTACTTTCTAAATTACATGTTAGAGTGCATATAAGCAAGTAGAGGAGCGTGCTTTATTATTTTGAATGACATCCGCTTATTGTTCTCTTATGAACTGCATTTTATTAGTTTTTTTCCATACATTTTGTTATGTTTGGTTTCCAGTGTTGTCCTTTGGTAGATTTATTAGGCAGGGCCAGGAAATCAGCCACTGCATATTTTAGCTTGTCAAGCTTGATCCTCTCCTTTGAAAAAACTCTCCATGATTTCAGAATACAAGATTTATCACTGCAAAAAGGGTAGTGGTAACCCTAAACTACTACATTTATGAATTTCATAGTAATAGAAATCCATGTCCTACCCAGACAAAATTTGTAACTTGCTATCCTCTTGCCTAGAAGGAAAAAATTTGGATTGTTATGAGGGTCCAATATGTTAAACTGCTGGAATCTATGTATATTTGAAACCAGTTGATATATATATATATATATATATATATATATAGAGAGAGAGAGAGAGAGAGAGAGAGAGAGAGAGAGCGCTGTGTTATGGACGATGCATATGCACTCTAGAGGCTTTCCCTACAACGTTGCAGTCCTAAATGATTCAGTCTCTGAATTTCTGAGTTCCACCAAAGGAGTCGGTCTTAAATTTGACATATCCAGTAACTTCAATCATTTCTGAGATATCTGAAAGACCATTTTTGATCCTATAATGTTCTTGATTCCACATTATATTGAGAAAGTTTTTGTTGCTAGGTTACTTTGGGAACAAGCTTTAGGTAAACAGTTACTTAGAAACTATAGTTATGTTTGGATAACTTTACAGTCTTAGCTAGTGAGGATATTAGGAGGCTAAAATAAAGCAACATTAATTAATTCTTGGTCTTAAGGATTCATGCTCATTTGCCTTGGTGTAGACCATGCCATTGATATTGTTTAGAAATACCTAAAATAGGTTGCGCATTTTCCATGAATATGTAAATTGTTTGTGCATCGTGCACAATGTGCTTTATTCTCAAGATGGGCTTGAGTGGTTTCAATCTATTATCAGTTACCTCAAAAAGTTGTGCACCTCACCAAGTTAGTGTTCTCATCTTGTATTCCTCTTCATGACAATGAGTTTGGCCTTTGCACATTCAATGAAAAAATCTTTTTCAAAGCTGTGAACATCCTAAGGGCTTGTGGTTCTATTACTTTGTGTAATTCAGAAATTTTCTCATAATCAATTAGGGAAAATTGATCGGCAAATAATCATCTGCTAGACAAAATCTTGCTTGGCTGACTTATGAATTAAACAAAATTTCAACTAAAAGTCCCACTTTCAGAATGCAGTTAAGCTATAGTCTCATACTGTGATGAAATTAGAAAGCATGGGTGAAACCAAGTTAGTCCATTTTCAATCTGAGTGGTGTGTGCTGGTTGATATCAATTGACAAATTGTTATATTTTCATGTGGATATCCATGTTGTAGTGTACAGTTTTCATTTTAGTTTGTACATTTATCAATGCGTGATGTAGCCAAGTGTGCTTTGAATCAAGATGGGTTATTGTCAATTTTATAACAAGTCTCACACATGACTCTTGAAGACCTGTATCCTTCTATTGATGGCCATCTATGGACTACGAAGAGTTTATCCTTTGAACAATCAAATAGCGAGAACTTTGCCAGAAATGTCAACAGCAAGAAAGCATTTGTGAACAAAATATTTACTAATGTTCTTCGTCATGCTTCTTATGAACCATTTGTTCTCAGGCAAACATCAGTTATTACTTCCTTTATTTGACTTGTCAAAAGAAATGATAATCCATACCCTCAATTACAATCTGATCTGGCATCCTTGTAAGCACATTTGTGTTGCTTGTTTTTCTTCCCTCATATAGCTGTGTAATCTCTTTACAACAGTTCATGAGACCACGTGCACGTGGTAAGAAACTTCATGAGGAATGGGTTGTCCCACTGAAAACTGTGGAAGACATTTATGAGGTATGATTTCTGATTTACTCTTTAAGTTCTATTGAAATCAATTACCATATTCCCTGAGGCAAACCTGATACAAGGAATCTTGTATTTCAGAAATTTAGGCAGTATTGTCTTGGAAAATTGAGAAGCTGTCCATGGTCTGAACTGGATGGGCTTCAACCAGAGACAAAGATCATAAATGAACAGCTCGGCAATGTTAATTTGAAGGGTTTCCTCACTATCAACAGCCAACCAGCAGTTAATGGAGCCAAGTCTGACTCCCCATCTGTTGGTGAGTGGAGCATTTCTTACCTTAGAATATCGTCTTCATTCGGAACTTTATATGTTTAATCCTTGTTGTCTTGAAGCAATTGTTTCTTCTAGTGCTACCATTGTCTGGGATTGAACATCTACATTTCTATTGTGGGATGTCTAAAAATAAATATCCATTCTTCTAAAATAAACTTATTTTTCCACTAAACTTTCACAACTAATTTGCTCCATTTGAGAGATACAAGTTCCACTAACCTATGGTCCTATCACTAACCTCTTTAATTAATAAAGGTAAGGTGGTAACCTACTATCAGTCAAATACTCGCTTAAATCTTTATGCCAAGTTAAAACAGGACATTCAATTCCAGACGAATGTAGTAATATATATCTCTCTGTTAGAATACAGGTACCATGGTCAATTTCATGAGCTTTTATGTTTGAGTTAATCAAGGCAGGAAAGATTGTTCATATGGGATTCTGACAATAATTGTTGTTATAATGTTGAAAGTTAACTTGGTATTAGTCATAATAAAATTTATGGTTTTACATGCTTCTTATTTTGCCCTCTGACATTTAGAAAATTATACTCATTGTGGTTGATCTAGTTTGCATCAAGTCATTCCACTTTTACTAGTTACTTGTTTCTGGATCTGAGGAAAATGTATCACAATAATCTGGGATTATGTTTTTGAATCAACAGGTGCAGTGGTTATCTGTTTATTATTTTATGTCCTGGGAATATGTTTATTTTCTTTACAGCATGCATTTTAATACCACCATCCCGGATAGAATCTCCCTTTGACTTTAAGATGGAAATCTATTTGCAATTTGTCAATAGATAATTTCTTGATGTAAGAGACCATTGATTTCTTTGTATCCTGATGAAAGACTGGTCAAGCATTGCCTGACAAATGTAATTATCTGACAATAATGTCAATAATATCCCTGATGGCAAGAAAAAATTCGGGCACCTTCAATATTTCTTGTCTTACCCATGAATGAGAGTTCTAGATATTTGAATTGGAATTGACTTGTCTTTGTTTGCAGGATGGGGTGGCCCAGGTGGATATGTTTACCAGAAGGCCTACCTTGAGTTTTTCTGCTCGGAAGAGAAGTTGAATGCTATCGTTGAGAAAGCCAAAGGATATCCATTTCTTACCTACATGGCTGTGAACCAAGTGGGAGATTGGGTTTCAAACATAAGCTCAACTGATGTGAATGCAGTGACCTGGGGAGTCTTCCCAGCAAAGGAGATTATCCAACCCACTGTTGTTGATCCTGCCAGCTTTGCAGTATGGAAGGATGAAGCTTTTGAAATTTGGTCAAGAGGATGGGCTCAATTATACCCAGAAGCTGATCCATCCAGAAAAATACTTGAAGAGGTTAGTCTCCATTTTGCCAGCTGGTCTACACGGTTAAAAGAAAAGTATTTTCTAAAGAGGCAAATACTTGCATAGGATATCCTAATGCGTTTTCTTTGACTTGCTTACAGGTGCAAAAGGGTTTCTATTTGGTAAGCTTGGTTGATAATGACTACATCAGTGGTGATCTGTTTGCTGTCTTTAAGGATATCTGAAACCAGTAATAGTAGTCAGATGTCCTTTTGCCAACTCCCCCATTCCACGCTGATGTGGCCATTGTTCCTTGGCTTTGGTATAATTGTTGTCATTCAGCATTAATCGTAATGCTTATAATTAGGTTTATATTTATGTTATAATCACAATAACGATTCACTTCATTGGGATTTTGGCATTCTTCCCTTGGTAATGCTAATTGTGTTTGATTTCGAGCTACCATATTCATCTTGGTTATTATGCTTGAAAGTACAAGAGTTTGGCATTGACACTCGTAGAATGCACAAAAACGCGAATGGTGGTTTTGTGTTTCAAGGCTGGCGGTGATGTATTTGCCTCTTTGCTTATTTCTTAGGGCCACCGGCATACACAGTATCTTCTATTTGGCACTTGTGAGAATTTTGCCATCAGCGGTAATGGAGATCCATATTTACTTGCATCGACTCTGGGAAAATTGTAGTAGGAAAAAGTCAAATGGTAGTAATTGAATACCACGCCTGATAAAAAGGCCAGAGTATTGGCTCTTTTATACCAACTCATTTGTGAAATTCAAACTGGGGTGGAAAAAGTGTACAGTGCGCACATTTATATTATGTCCAATGCGGGGTCGCCAATTTTTGGGAGGGGGAAGCAGCCTTTGAGGCAAATAAACAAGTTAAAATGTTATGGTTTTGGAGCATGCCGCCACAAGGTAGTCTGCTTTCTAAACTTTTTACCAAGTCCAGAAACAATAGACATGGAACATTATTACAAAAGGAAAAAACCAATAACATTCAAAAGAATCCAAAAGGCGGAAATAAAACTTGAAAAGAAAGAAGAAAAATGTAACAATCTGATTTTTGGAATTCCCAAAAGGTACAATACGCCTATCAACAGTCACTTAGGTACAAAAAAGCAGCAGCTTGGAAACAGCGGAGGAATGCAATCTGTTCAGTTACTAAGAGACAATTCTCTTTATGCCCAAATTTGTATTACAGCCAATAAGGTCATTATCCGCCAGGATTTCAGACTCACTCCTACCTGGTTAATAGTCATCTCCTCTCGACACTACCTCTTTGCAAGTAGGACGAAGTAAGATGGTGTGCTCAAACTGAGATACATAACTGCCTTTAATGTCGCATAGAGGAGGGTAGGGCTGCCAAAAGAAACCACATTTTCTGATGTTAATATTGCTACATTGCTAAAATCAAGAGCATGGAGAAAGAAAATAGCAACAGTTGAGTAGAGACCAGAGTACCATAGGAGATTAACCTAGGGAAAAGTTTTTATATTGTCCAATAATGGCCACAAAGTCATGTTTAGTGGTTTTTTATTTCAGTGACAAATTTTCTACAAATCTACTCTTGAAAATTTCAGACTCACTATGGTTAGGCCATCTGACCATTTAGGTAGGACGTTTAAATGGACCCATATTCTGGAAAGAAACATCCTTCATTTGCTCTCTACAATTTCTCGAGTACAGTTTCCAGTTTCTTCAATATCACAGACATTGAACACACGCATTTTCCTAGCATAGAAGCTCTAAACCAAGAATGCAGAAACAATGCTTCTTACTGCTACCCTTTTTGCAAATCCCAATCCCAAAAAATTAAGTAAATAAATCAAAAGAGGAAAAGAAGGCCAATCTATGCAACTCAACCAAGTCTTATACAGGAGCAGAAATACGGATTATTTTTATCCACTTCATTCCAGCCAGGCCATGTCAAGTCAAGCAATTATCTGTTTTAGTTATTTTTTTTTTTTGGTATGACAACGCTACTTTTAATATTCATCTTGCATTTATAATGACACTATTTCTATAATAGTTGTTTTTCAATAAACATTACTATCTAAATTAAAAATTACTTGACGCAAGTTCCAAAGTACAAGTACTAATTGTACAATTTAGAAACACAAAGGAACATGAAAACCATAAGCAGCATAAAAGCAGCATCCTGCCATAGAGGTCAAGCACCATCAGAGTAAAATCTTTTTTCATAATCAAGAAAAAGCATTAAAGCTATATGTACTGATCTAACACAAGGGAAACACCCCTTTCAACATTGTCTGCAAACCCACTGTAAATGGGCATTTAGGCATTTTAGCCGTCAAAGACGAGCATTTACAAGAGAAATGCAAGCCATTTAAGAACCTTCTGATGCAAAGTTTAATTAAATATAGTTGGTTCATAAATGACAAAATTAGACCCTTATTTACCAGAATGTCATTAGTTAGGAAGTTATTGTGCATTATTCAATAGAGTTTGTGGATACTATAATGTCTATTTACTTGAATTACATAGTCAACAGCCATAATATAATGTCGGGAGCTGAAGAATACCTGAACAATTCCAGCATCGCATAGATTCTTTAGTGCCATCAAATATTTAGTCTCCCCAAGGCGATCTAAATAACGTCTGCAGAAGGCCAATGTGGAAAAGTTCTTATTAATTGTTGCCAGCAGTTGCTTTGCTCTGGGCAATCGTAATGGAATGTGGCCAACATCAAAATTCTTCATGTAATGGCTGCATTCTAGATCTTCTCTAACATATCCCTTTCCTGTACAAAGCAAATGGCAGGCAAACAATTTGTATAACTGCAACTGTATCAACCTACATCCATTGCCAAATGGTTGAAATAATCACCTGTAGATCCAAAAGTCTCAATTGCATAAAATTCCCCCTCTTCCATCTTTGTTTGTTCTCCTCCTTTTACAATTGGAACTGATTTTCCAGCATGTATTTGATAACTCCCAATGCTGTGCCCATTCAAATTTCGGATGCTCTTAACTGACATGACAGCCATCCATTAGTATGTCAATTATATGATAAGCAATTATAGGAAATCCATGGAAGAAAAAGTTTCACCTTTTTCCTCATTTTTAACTATTCTCATTTAACAACCAGAAAATGATTCGTATGGAAAAGAAAGAAAAGAAAAGACCTCCTTCAGAGGCTTTTTCAACATAAAATGCTTTATTGGTTCTTGCAACAATAACTAGAGGACTTCAGAAAATTCAATTTGCACCTCCTGTCTGCACTTGCAGATGAAAAACTTGTGCTGTTTAGTTAATTCTGAGATAGTCACTTTCTCCGGATCAAAATTTTTATTGGCACATATATTTACAAAAAAGAGCATTGGGTACATCATTCAACTGGTAATACTGCATAAAATTTTAGCCATAAGATGTTTTAAGAGTTGATCCCAAGATTTTTCAAGACCCAAGATGCTGCTAGAGACAATCCCAAACTTATTGCATAAAATTTTATTAGACAATTGCATAATACTCCTCTGCACACACTTAGCCACGGCAATGTAGCTTGACACCACGAAGCCAGTTCTGTTCTGCAGTTTTTAAGCTCCTTTGGCATAGGATGTATCTTGACATTGAAATCTTTCATTTCCCATTTGGCACATGTCGTGTATTATGTTGGAAACCGAGTTAAAAATTAATAATAGTTAGCACAGGAGGGGGTGGTTGGGTGTTAAGCAAGAAATTAGAAATGCAGAACAAAGTAAACTTGAACACTAGCAGAGCAGTCTTTTTAAACATCATGTCAGCAATTAAAAGCTGCAAAATAATTGTTATTTTGGGTGGTGGGAAGAAAGAATGACATTGCTCAAACAGAAAATATGCCGTAGAAAAAGATGTATCCAGATTATAAGCTATCATTTGAGAGTAAATCTAGAGCAATATGTTACCTTGGTAGACCTTTCCATTAATTTCAACTTCATATGATTCCATGACCTCTTGGATAGCTGCACCAACATCACAAAGGCGTACATCAATTCCAGCTTCCTGAAAAATGGAACAAAATGTGATGGATGTTACTGCATTTTACAATAAACATTTTCGATAAATCAATGTCCTTAATTTGGAATACGTCAGTTAGCCACAAAAATTTCTAGAAGTATGGACCTTGATCCCTGTATTTGTGGCTTCCTGTGAAGCCTCAAGAAGTGGATTAAACATAGGATTGAAAGCCACAGTAAATGCACAGTCCACTATGTGTCCTGCATGCAACAATTATCCAGGAATAAATGCCAAAACTGATGAACAATACAAAAAAATAACAAACATGTGTGTTTAAGATAACTATATATATCAGAACAAAAAGGTAATTACCATCAATGTGAGTTCCAAAGTCCAATTTCATCACATCATCATACTGAAGCACAGTTTTGTCCCCGGAATTTGGGGTCCAGTGGGCTGCAACCCTGGAGTGACAAATTAGTTACAAACAGAAGAAATATTTAAATGAAAAGTAAAATGTAAAAATATAAAAAGGGGAAAAATAGAGCATTCACCATTTTTTCCCCAACAAAGTAGCCTCCCAGGTGAAGACATAATCATGCTTACCAATTCAATGAACATCCTGTGGGGAACGCAATTCCAGCTTGAAGACCATTCTCTGAAATCAATTTTCGCACAGTATTCTCTAAAGTCTCACATAGGTCAACCATTAACATTCCAGGCTTCAATATTTGTTTTATATATTTTCGAACCTGGCGTTGGATGATAGTTAGACCGAGAATAAAATTTAAGAATGACTACTAATATGGTAAGAAAGAGACCTCACCTAAAAAGCCTAATTTGTGCCTTTTGATCAAAACACAAGCAATTAATCAGACATCAGATACCAACCTGACGATGAACTTCTGCTGCCTGGCGAATGGAATTGTACATTGGTTTTTCCAAGCGTTCCATCTCCCTCTTTTCCTCAGATGTAGTTCTCCACAAGTTACTATCGAACCCCCAATGCAAAATAGTTTAACAATCCAAAATAATGAACTATTTACAGAATTCTAAAATGGAAACTCATTTGAATTTATAGTATTGTCAGAGAGAAAACCTACATGGATATAAAAATTATCTAATTGAGAAAATAAGTTCACTACGTGGAATCGTGATCGTGATTAGACTGCAAGTGAGCTAGGATTAAAGACCTTAGCTAGCATAATGCAGAAAAATTGAAAACAAAAAATGCCATGCCGTACTCAGAGGAGATGCAAAAGCTCCCTAGCTACCCAACAGCAAATAAAATAAAATAAGATAGTCCATTCATACCCCACTGCATAAGTAGGGGAGGCAAGTGCTGGATGTTCTGATTGCTCTCTTTCACCAGTGAACCAAGTAAGAATGACCTTTCAGATATTACAAGCAAAATTTTCGACCTTAAGAGGGCCTATTACGCAACTTACATTAGAATAGCAAGATATTATTCAATGTCTCAGCATCTGATAGCTCATACCACATTAACTGAACCCCTAGAAAGCAAGTATTCTTTTCTGTCACAGAGAAAGATAAGTTCTTGAAACTGTTCCTGCTCCCACTTACAGCATTTCCTTCTATAAACTAAATCCCAGGGTAAGATTTCAACGAAGAAAGAAAAAGGGAAGTTGCACTTTGGCATCTAAACGTTTAATGGTTTCTCGCTTTACCATCTGAACTTTGCTTTTTCTCTAATTAATATCTCAACTTTTAAAATTCTCTCAAATCCCCATATCCTTCAATTTGACTGCAACAGGAAAGGTCAAATTGTTATGATTAACACCTAATCAATCCAAATGAACCCCCCCCCTTCCCTTTCACACAAAACAAACCCTAAAGAAATAAGTTTTGTTTCCTGAATTAACAATTATAATTTTCAGACAACATTAAGCCAAAAATAAAAAAAAATTAATTAAAAAGCCCTAATCCCTTCCAACTCAGTCCCCTACTACATGCCACAACTCCCCACCTTAACCACTCTCCTCCTCCCTGCAGACTTTTTCTTCACTCTTCCGTCTCCCAAACTGAATTCGTTACTCATCTGTTTCTCTCCCTTCATTGCCTTCTACATTGTAGCACTGCAGTGGAGGTGTCATCCATTTTCTACTCCTCACAGGCAGTTAGATTTTGCGTCATATTGAAGATTCCATATTCTCTTCTACATTTGTTTTCGTGGATTTCTCACTACCATTAGAGTTCAATACCACTGGGCTTCTCCAAGTAAAGATTCGGGATCACTTTCTAACTCCACTTTTGTATTAGGTTGCTTAGCATAGCACAAGAGAGAGGATGAAGCTGTTGCACAATTGGCAACCTAATGCTCCAAGCGTCTTAAGCATTTCAGCAACGAAGAGTTGGAGATGATGCTGAAAGTAAGTTCTGCATTACAACCTGAAGGGTTTCAGCAAATTCGATAAAATTGCAAACTTAATATACATTTTTCATTGAACTAAATTTCCTAAAACTCTAATTCCAAGATTAGAATCTAAACTAAAGCATTGAAATTCTATTGGAGATAACAAGAATTTAAAGCAATGGATTTCACAGTAGACAAAGCAGGGACTGTGGACTAACAGGGGGTTCGGGTTGTTGAGGATAAGCGGGAAAGCTAGGATTAATGTTTAAGTTCAACAGTAACCCTTATGCGGCTGTTTATTTGACAGTAAAACCAACAGAGATTGGACATTGAAACGGTTTTAGAAGTGTAGATAATAATCGGAGAAAGAGTGAAATTCCGATAGAAAAATGAGAAATTATTAATGTTCAGATGACAAAATGAACTTTTCCTGGAAAAATGTTCAGGATAAGAGCAGAGTTATGCTCATACAAATGTTAGTATAATGCATGTTGATACTAGCTATGGTATAACACCTTATCAATTTTTCCCTTTAACTATTCATTTAAACGAAGTAGTATCAGAAACATCTGATGAAGGATTTCAACAAACGCAAGTACGAGGTGTGTACATAAGAAGCCAACAACAAAATGAGAAAGGAGTATCAGTAAAAATGATACATAAAATGTGTTATATAGATACATGGCCAAGAGCCATGTCAATTACCCAGTAGGCCTCCCTATTCCACACAAAGGTGGAAATTTACAAGGTTCTAAAGCTCAGATTTCAAAGTCCCCCCACTCCTACCCCCCAAAAGCACAAAAGAGAAAGGGGGGAGGGGAAGAAGTGCTCAAGACTGAAACAAATTAACACGTAAATCTACAATGGAGAGAAAAGAAAAAATCCATCCAAATAGAAAGTCTCACTTCCATGAACTAGATGTTCGAACCAATTACTATGTCCTATAATCAACATTCTTCCACAAGTTAGCGGGGGCGCTAATTCCTTTGTCTTCCAACTCAATAATTTCAACTGTTTTTTACCTAAAAGCCTATTCAGATCAATTAAGAATCAGCCTCAAAGTTATCAGAAGGCAATTTATGATACCCTGTATAACAGGAACTGAAACTTTGACTGTAACTATTGTTTCAATGCATATATCATATGATAAGAATCAGGTATGGTCTCCACAAACAATATACATTAATTCAGTAAGAAAATAGGAGAATACATACTCATCTTTATATTGTTGAATTTCACCCTCTGGAAACTCCCCAGATGGGAAAAGTTCAATAACAGGAATTGATGGTGGATCAGTTTGCTGAGGCAATTCCTTTTTCTTCCTGCACAAACAAAAAAAGTTTTAAGAAAGAGGGTGATTTCAAGTTCTTCAACTATAAATATTAACAGAATGCAGGACAATGGGTAACTCACTTGCTTCTATTTTTTTTCTTCTTCTTCTTTGCAGCTTCTGAAAGTTTTCAAATGCACAATGCAAGCAAGTAAGAAAATTTTAAGAAGAAACCAAACATCATAAAGGAGAGCAGCATGCACACGTGTGCACACACAGATATAAAGGGAATCAATGATGAGGCAACAATTAATACTGAGTTTGGGAAGGAGAACATTTATGTGACTTTACTTTCCACAATCACTGAATTATGAAACTGTCTTTCTCAACCTATACAAGGATTCACTCTCATGTATCCTTACATAAGCAATATCTTGCCTCTTCAGATATAATTCTCTATACTGTTAACTAAACCTTTGTAGGTAGAGAAATTAAATTTATTAAACAGGCAACATATATATATATATTCTAGGGAAGAGAATATCTGAAAAAGGTAAAGTAAAGATATGGAAGGCAAACCAATCATTTTGTATATCATCAACAGAACACAGATCTTAAACAAACCCAGAGAAGCTGAAGAGCACAAAGAAGATTTATAGGTGGTTTCATGCATTAGTGTGGAATAAATATATGATCAGATCGAGTTTAAACCAACACTTAAGGTTTTTCATACCAGTTTGCCAATAACTTTTTCCATGCAATCAATGCATCCATTCACGGTACATTTATAATTTTTAAAGAGAAGGCACTCATCATCTCATTCAAGTATAGCACTTCATATAAGTATTATGGGCGTGATCTACAGTTCAGTTGCTTTTTTCAAGTGCTGAAGGAAGTGCTTTTGTGTGTGTGTGTGTGTGTGTGTGTGAGAGAGAGAGAGAGAGAGAGAAATAGTTCTAGAAATTAGTATAACACCACCATTTTTAACGCCATTGATAAACAAAAGAAGGTTTGAAAAGCACCTTGATGGTTGTTTCTCCAAAATAGAATTTGCAAATTCTTTTAAGCAAAAATTCAAAGCGAAAGAGTAATTGATAAGGGCTTGCAAAAGCTTTTTGCTCTTTAAAATAAAAAAAAAGTTGGAAAAACACTTAGAAATAGAGAAGAGCTTAAGAAAAGCTGAAATCAAAGGTCAAATCTTCTGCAAATATAGCCCTTGGTTCTTGCTAAAGAAAATATTTTGGGGTGTTCCAAAGCCAATTTCAGAGAATAAAAGCAAAGATATAGTGATGGTCACTATAACAGCAAATGCCTTTTGAGTAGCTATTAATTATATGCAATACAAGCTTTGCATGAATAGCTTGCTATTCAAATTTATTAGGTAATGATTAAGTTTTAGGTCTCAAGAAATATAATAAAACTAAAATTCATTGCAAAACAACAAAAACATTAGTACAATTCAGTTCATCCATAGGATTGTAAGGTTAAGACGTCAAAAAACAGTCAAAGTCTTTATGGAACATGGGTAGGTTTATATAATGCATCTCAATCGAGACCTTTTACTGAGATTTCATGTCCTTTTCCACTTTGTACTCTTCTAATGTTATCCATAATGCTACTCCATGATTTCGCTGCTGATACTGATGGGACCTTAAAATCATCTGTAGCCAGTTCTAATCATTTTTATTCTCTATCAATTACAAGATTTCATAATATAAGGTACAAGACACTTGCAACACAAACAAAAGTTGTCTTGTCTATGGATGTAAGAGAATCTTCCCAAAAATCCATTACATGGACATAGCATGTTGCAACAAAAACAAAGCGATAAGAAATTCAATATGAAAATTCTATTCTCTCCCTCAAAATCTCAGCAGATCATTCCTTCAATGTGATCCAAAAAAGTGCAAAATATCTTTCTGTCATTTTCTTATAAAGATTGCAGCTTAACAGGCATATTTGAAATTTTCTTGCCATGTTCCAATCTCAAACAATAAAAGTACATAATCTCTAATCATCTAGCTTCCAAATCTGATAACCTTTCCAGTTTCCCAGAATTCCAAAAGATAGCTACAAAGGACCTTCCAATGTTCTTTTCTAGCAGTTCCCTCCACCTCCTCAAATCCATACCATCTCCAGCCTCTTCCTTGTTTCTTTATTAAGAAAAGCTTTGTGACATAAGCCTGACTTTTACTTTCTAAGTGATTCATATAAAGCAAATCTTGAATAAATTGACATAAATAAAAAGACTAAAGGAAAGAGGATGGGGACTAAAGGGACTCAATGCCCATTACTTTCTTAATACAAGCTCAACCAATGATAGGAATGCTACCATACTCAAAACGCCAAGTGCTTCTTCAAACTATCTTGTGAAACTAAGACTACTCCCTCTAACAAAGCAACTCCATGATGACACAAAATGTGTCAGATCATTCAAAATATTTCTACTTATACACATATAGTACTTGAATTAAAATCTCTTAAGATTTTGTATTTATTGATTCTTATATCATATCTCACACCACAATAACAGATGGAACCAGGCACTGGCATCTTCAGGAACAAAAATAGTATAATGGGTGGATTACCTTCCAGTCATAATTACCAAAAAAATAAGAGGTTGTGAAGACCAGATGAAAATGAAATTACCCCATTAACTTTACTACCCACAAATATGAAGCTTGTTAGTTTGAGAAGAATCAATTTATTACACATGATGATTGAACATTTACCAACCCTTACACCATATCATTGTGCATTGACAGAAGGAGCTACATATCGACATTTGTTGAAAATTCAATTCTATTAAAAAACAAAACAAAGGAGAATCAAATTAAATTATTGACACTTTCTACCAATAGGTGCCGGAGGATACCTGGTTGCCCATCATCTAATGTAAGCTCATCAACTTGCACCTCAACTTCTTGAAGAGAAGATGGATGCTTGCCAGCTTCTTCATTTTGATGGATGGGTTTCGGTGGCCCCTCGTCAAGGACAACTTCACCCCGAGATTCTTCCTTTGCCATTGACAAGTCCTGGGAGGACAAGAAATCAAACAAATCCCACAATCAAAAAACCAAAAAAAAAAAAAAAGGAGAGAAATTACGAACTGCAAGAACCGTAATCAGTCAATCAAAATTGAAACTTTGGAAAGAAAAATTTCCATAAAACTTGGAAAAGAAAATTTTGTGTTTGCTATATGTTTTTCCCAAACAGCAAGAGGCCTAAACAAGCCAAACCACTTTATATGATGAAAACAAAAAATACGAAAATCCCTTTCAAATAGAATTGATAGTATACATTTACACAAGGAATACCTTAACTTAGAATTTGCAGGCATTACTCAAGAAACTTCTACATCATCCAAATATCAACCAAGAACATTGATTAAAAAGGATAAACAACGAATTTCTCACCCGAATAAGATGAACCCATAAAATCTCCTTAAAAAGGAGCGACGAAAAAGAAACTATTTGAAGAAAAAAATGCTCAAAAAGTTGACTGGCCAAAAAACATTATTGGAAAGGTTTACAGGATAAAAAAAAAAAAGAGAGAGAGAGAGTTTCTTTCTTGGGCTCTTCTAAGAATTTTTGTAAAAACAAAAACAGAAGATTACTTACGGAAGTTGAGATCAGGGAAGAATTGGCGATAGACAACCTCTCCAAGGAAGAGAAATTCAACACAGAAAGCAAAGGCGAGCGGCCTCAAAGTCACAAATGAGACACACGACCGACGATTTGCCGATTGTTAGGAACTGTTTTCGACTTTCGGCAGTTTTTGTTGCTTCCTTGGTTTTTCTACGATGAAGCACAAATAGAAACCCTTGCAAACGGACCACACCCCTGCTCATGGCCTACAAGGAGAAAGAGGGGGGAAATGAAAAAAAGTCAATCGGGCCGGCTAGATATTGATTATTTGTTTGTTTTCCAAAAGAATGATTTTTTTTTTTTTCACTAATTTTATGTTGTACATACTTCTTTGTCTCTATTTATCCGTAACAGTTAAATATTTCATATAATTTAAGAAAAATTAATTAGTCTCTTAAATTTATATAATTTTGTTTATATATTCCAAAAATATCATTGAATTTAATATTTTCTATAACTATTTTTTTGCTTTGTTTGTTCAACTCTCTCCCTAAAGTTATTACACTTTTATTTTTTAAAACTATTTAATACAAAGGTATAGCAATAAAATTAACATTAATGGCACCTAAATTTCTTCAATGTGACAGATAAAAAGGATACCAAAATTTTTTAGTTTTAATAAATAAATAGGGATGGAAAGAGTACAAAAGCATATTTTTTGCATTTGACTTTTTTCTTTAACTCTCAAAAATAAAAATATTTAATTTCAAATAAAGCTATTACGTAAATAATAATTAAAATTTTCATATGAGCATTATCGAAGAAATTAATCTCCAACACCTAAAGAGACTACTACTATATAGTCTTTAGATTTCTCTTGAATTCATTTGGCCCTTTGATTTTTTTTTTTTTAAAGTACTATAACACTAAACTTTTTTAACAAAGAGGTAACTCACTTTTAAAAGTACTTCTTATTAAGAGATAAGTATATATTTCATTTATATTTTTAAAATAAATAAAGTAATAGATAGACTTTATTGAAATGTTCCATAAGTCAAGATAGAGTTTATCAATTGTCTTGCATTTCTGATTTAACTAGAATAATTTTATTAAAAATGAAAACATTCCTAATTTATTTACATTAAGAAATTTTGTGTTTTTCCTCGATATGTTATTTGTAGGAAGTTATATTTGCATTTTGTCTCATATATATCAAGAGTCAAAAGTTTTTGTGACTATATGTACTAATTATAAGTGAAATAGAATTTTTTTTTTTTTATTGTTGTAAATATGTTGAATTAGTGGGAAGCTCCACTAATTATGGATTATATGGATGTCCACTATTTAGTGGAGATACCACTAATTTATATTAGTGGAAGATAATATATTCCACTAAATAAGAGCTCTATAAATAGAACTATTCTCTAAACTTGAAAGATGTACTACCATCATTTTGTGAAAGAATTGTTAGAGAAAATTGTGAGAGAAAGAAAAAGAAAAGTGTAAGGAAATTCTTGTGCAAATAATAGTTAGAGTTTTTTTAGTGTGTAGTGTGTAGATTTTATTCTAACACTACCCAAAATTTTATAACACGTTATCAGCACAAGTCTTTGTCGTTACAAAAGTCAGAAGACTAAAGCACGAGTTTCTACCGTTACACAAGCTAGAAGACAGGTACGCATTTATTAATCCCTATGGAACCTTACTAAATTCGAATTTGTAACTCTTGATATTTTGGGAAAGAATTATATGTCATGAGTTCTCAACACAAAAATACATCTAAATGCTGAAGGCCTTAGTGAAACTATTTAAGAAAACAATAGTACATCTGCACAACAAAAGACCAAAGCTTTGATTTTTATCCAACGTCATATCGACGAAAATTTGAAAATGGAATATCTTACAAAAAAAGATCCATATGTCCTGTGGATAAATTTAAAAGAAAGATTTGACCACCTGAAGGTGGTCGTACTACCCACTGTACGGTATGAATGGTTGCACCTGAGGTTGCAAGATTTTAAAACCGTGAATGAATATAGCTCTGCGATGTATAAAATTACATCTCAGTTAAAATTATGCGGAGAAAAAGTTACTGATAAAGATATGCTGGAGAAGATATTCTCCACCTTTCATGCCTTGGATATTATCCTGCAGCAATAATATCGAAACAAAGGGTATTTATTGCCCTCCTCATTGTAGAGAAAAATAATGAGTTATTATTGAAAATTATGAAGTCAGACCAACTGACTCAACAACATTCACTGGCTCCAGCAGAAGCCATCGTTATAGTCGTAGTCATGGCCGAAGCCGTGGTCGTGGTTATGGTCTTGAACACCTTCGATATTTCCCTTATCACAATAATAATCAAGCTGTGAGAAATATTGGCCACCTGAAGTGGAACAGAAAAGATAATAAGGGGGAAAAAAGAAATAGAAGAAAATTATGAGGATAAGTGTTATAAATGTGGCATGAAAGGTCATTAGTCACGTAACTGTCGTACGATCAAGCATTTAGTGGAATTATATCAAGTTTCACTGAAAAAGAAAAATAAAAATGTGAAAGCAAATTTTTCTCAACATCCAATAAATGATACTGAGGATGATGATATTGATCTTGAATATCTTAATATCAATATTACCCATATGGATGTAGCTAACTTTTTCGAACACCCAAACGGTAGGATAGACCATTTAATTGGTGATGACAGTGTCCAGAAGAACTAATGTATCACCCTGATATTTTTGAAATTTCATTATATTCTAATAATATTTATATTTGCATATATATTTTTGTTCAAATGGCTGTAGTTAATAATGATGTATGTATTATTGACAGTGGAACTCTACATACCATACTAAAAAATGATAAATATTTTTCTTACCTCAAAATGGAAAAAATAAATATTTATACGATAAACGGTAGTACAAATGTGATTGAAGGCTCCAGAAGAGTTAGTATATTGTTGCTTGAAGGAACAACAATTACTATTGATAAGGCACTATTTTTCTCAAAATTCAGAAGAAATTTATTGAATTTTAAAGATATTTACAGAAATGGGTATCATGTTGAAACAAATGAAGAACATGATATTGAGTATTTTTATATTACTCAAATTAATTTTGGTAAGAAATATGTATTAGAAAAATTATCGTCCTTTTCTATTGATCTATATTTTGCAAAAATATGTACAATTGAAATTCATCATCTCGTAAATCAGAAGTTTACTAATTCTATTACTTTTAGCATTTGGCATGACCGGTTGAGTCATTTGGGATCTACCATGATGAGAACAATAATTAAAAATACACATGGTCATCCCTTGAAATATAAAAAGATATTGACATCAGAAAAATTCTCATGTGCTGCATGTTCCTTAGGAAAATTAATTGTTAGACCATGGTCTTAATTGATGCATCATCCCGATGGTCACATGTGTGTTTATTATCTACTCGCAACTTGACGTTTACGAGATTACTTATTCAAATAATTAAATTACAAGCATAATTTTCTGACCATCACATTAAAAAATATCCATTTGGATAATGCTGGTGAATTTTCATCACATGCTTTTGATGCATATTACATGTTAATTGGGATTAATGTTGAACATCCTGTAACTCATGTTCATACACAAAATAGTCTTGCTAAATCTTTTATTAAAATATTACAATTAATTATTAGACCATTATTAATGAAAACAAATCTCCCAACATCTGCCTGGGGACATGCTATTTTACATGCTGCAGCACTTGTATAAGGCCAATTAGTTATCATAAATTCTCTCATTTGCAATTGGCTTTTATTTCAGAACTAAATATTGCTCATTTAAGAATTTTTGAGTGTGATGTATATGTTCCAATTGCACCAAACCAACGTACAAAGATGGGTCCTCAAAGAAGAAATGGGATATACGTTGGATATGATTCTCCCTCTATCATTAGGTATGTTGAACTCCTAACAGGAGATATATTCACAACAAGATTTGCTGATTGTCATTTTGATAAATCATTATTTTCTAAATTAGGGGGAGAACATAAATAGCATAAAAAAGATCTTGTTTGGATAACATCATTAAATTATCTTGATCCGTGCACAAGCGCATGTGAGCTTGAAGTTCAAAAGATAATTCATTTACAAAGTATTGCAAATCAAATGCCAGACACTTTTGTTGACTCTAGAAAAGTTACAAAATCTCATATTTCAGCTATAAATGCTCATATTTGAATTGAAATTCCAACAGAACAAAATATTATACCTATAGCTGCTGAGTCAAAAGCACGCCAGAAGCGTGGCCGATCTCCTGGTTCTAAAGATAAAAATCCTCGAAAGAAAAGAGGATTAAATGATCCAAATGATCATATTAAAAAAAAATAATGATAAAGACTAAGAGAGAATTGATGACAAAGAACCAGAAGTTGATGAAAGTAACACTGAAATTTTTATCAATTATACCACTTCCGATAGAAGTTAGAATCGGATAGAAACAATTATTGATAATATATTTGTATAAAATATATCTCTTAATATGATCCTGAACCAATATCAGTTGATGAATGTAGGCGTAGAAAAGATTGGCTACAATGGAAAGATGCGATTCAATCAGAGTTAAATGCACTGACAAAACGTGAAGTCTTCGGACCTGCAGTCCGAACACCGGAAGATGTAAAACCTGTTGGCTACAAATAGATATTTGTGCAAAAGCGCAATGAAAATAATAAAATCATACGATATAAAGCACATTTGGCAGTACATAGATATGCGCCTATTAGATGTTGTCACTACTTACTTATATGGAAATTTAGAAAATAATGTTTACATGAAAATCCCAAAAGGATTTCGCATGCCTGAAGTATATAAACATTATCCTCATGAAAATTACTCCATTAAGTTGCAGAAATAATTATATAGCCTGAAGCAATCTGGGCGCATGTGGTTCAATCGTCTTAGTGAATATTTATTGAAAATGGGATTTAACAATGACCAGGTATGTCTATGTGTTTTTATTAAAAAATCTGGTTTTAAATTTGTAATATTAGTTATATATGTTGATGATATTAATCTTATTGGAACTCCTGAGGAGCTCTAAGAAATAATGGATTATTTAAAAAGAGAATTCAAAATTAAGAATTTTAGTAAAACTAAATTTTGCCTTAGTTTACAAATTGAACATCTGGAAAGTGGAATATTTATTCATCAATCAACATATACAACAAAAGTTCTAAAAAGATTTTACATGGACAAAGCACACTTATTGAGTATTTCAATGATCGTCCGGTCATTAGATGTGAATAAGATCCTTTCCAACCTCAAGAAGATGATGAAGAACTCTTTAGTCCTGAAGTACCATATCTCAGTGCAATTGGTGCATTGATGTATCTTATTAATAATACACGACCTGATATTGCCTTTGCTGTCAATTTATTAGCAAGATTAAGTTCTTCACCAACACGACGACATTGGAATGGAATTAAACAAGTCATTCGACATCTCCAAGGTACAATTGATATTGAATTATTTTATTCAAATAAAACTAGCCCAACATTGATAGGTTATGTAGATTCTGGCTATTTATCTGATCTACATAAAGCACGTTCTCAAACGGGCTATCTATTTATATGTGAAAATACTGCTATATTATGGCGTTCTAAAAAATAATCTATAGCAGTTACTTTTTCAAATCATACTGAAATTAGAGCCATTCATGAAGCAAATCGAGAATGTGTATGGTTAAAATCAATGATTCATTATATCCGAGAAAGTTTTAGATTATCATCTATCAGAGATATTCCAACTCCTCTTTATGAAGACAATGCAGCTTGCATAGCTCAATAACGAGGAGGATATATTAAAGGAGATCGGACAAAACATATTTTATCAAAATTCTTCTTTACTCATGAACTCCAAAAGAAATGTGAAATTCATGTGTTACAAATTCGGTCATGTGACAACCTCATAGATATTTTCACGAAGACTTTAACGACTACAATATTTGGAAATTTGAGATATAAAATCGGTATGCGTCAGTTAAAAGATTTAAAGGAATCATCTCTTCAAGGGGAGTAATAAACAGACATATAGAATAGTGTATTGTTTTTCCTTCACTAGATTTTTTTTCCACTGGGTTTTTATCTAGTAAGGTTTTAACGAGGCATATTCTTTATGTAATGGACATCCCAAAGAAAGTGTTGTAAATATGTTGAATTAGTGGAAGCTCCACTAATTATGGATTATATGGATGTCCACCATTTAGTGAAGATACCACTAATTTATATTAGTGGAAGATGATGTATTCCACTAAATAAGAGCTCTATAAATAGAACTATTCTCTAAATTTGAAAAATGTACCACCATCATTTTGTGAAAGAATTGTTAGGTAAAATTGTGAAAGAAAGAAAGAGAGAAGTGTGAAGAAATTCTTGTGCAAAGAATAGTTAAAGTTTTCTTAGTGTGTAGTGTGTAGATTTTATTCTAATATTATCCAAAATTTTATAACATTTATGAGTGTTATGGTTCGTTTTGGTATATCTAGTCTAGTATAATGAACCATGTCGCTGGGGTTAGCTAATTGAGTAAACGGTACGAAATTGTGTACAAGGGAGGTTATGAATTTAAATAAAATATGAAAGGTACTCTTTATAAATCTTTAATTATTGTTAATAAGATATTTTATTGTCTGAAATATATGGGTGGTTATCTTTATTATTATCTTATACTAAACTACAAGAGCAGTTATGAATTTAAATAAACTATGAAAGGTACTTTTTATAAATGTTTAAATATTGTTAATAAGATATTTTATTATCTTTACTGTCGATGTAGGTTTAGTATATAAGTTGAATTACATAAACTTTTCCTAGTTTGGGCTTTATTCTTTATGTTCATTTTTACGTTTCCTCAACAATCTCAATTTATGTTTTATATATGCTTGGCAGGTGGTAGCAAAACCTAGTTTCTCTAGTCTAAGATTTTGAGATTTTTTTTGAGATAACAGAATGTGACGAAAACAATAGTTTAGACAATATATTTGGATAAAGGAGAAATAAGAATCTGTCTAGTTATTATAAATGTAGCTGTATACCTCATATTAAACTTAATTTTAATTATTTAAAATTAAGTTGCTTATTATCCTATTATTATACGTAAAAATAAAAAAATTGAGAAAACAAATATCTAATATTAAAATGATAATTATTTGAAATATGAGATAATGAGCTTCGAATCCTTTGCAACATTTTCTATAACATCTTCTGTAATATTTCTATTATAGAATCATTTTTTTTATCTTTTTAATATTTAATTACTAAAAACTTAATTACTAAACTAACGCCATTAATCTAAACTCTTTGACTTTCCCGTTCTCTCTTCATCTCCTCATTCCTCACAATTGCTTTGTGTTTGTAGAAGACCGGTGCGTATTCCTCTACTTGGTAGAAAGTACTACCCTTTAATACAATCGAAGCTACCAATCTCAAGGCCAAGTATGTGTTTAGTTTGCCGTCTGCCCCTTTCTCTGTTAAGTCTTCGAAGTTAATTGCTTATCCGTGAGCCCCTACTTCTCGTACTCGTTCTGTATTTGCTTTATGTATTTGACCTTAACGTATTCCTCTACTTGGCAGAAAGTACTACCCTTTAATACAATCGAAGCTGACAATCTCAAGGCCAAGTATGCATTTAGTTTGCCTTTTGCCCCTTTCTCTGTTAAGTCTTCGAAGTTAGTTGCTTATCCGTGAGCCCCTACTTCTTGTACTCGTTCTGTATTTGCTTTATGTATTTGACCTTAAAATACATTGATGGATCCCTTTCTTTTCAAAATTAGATGAACATTGTTGGACCATTGTTGAATGACATCTTTTAATCATTGCAGAAAATAACTGGGGATTTAGAAGTAATTTCTTTGGTTCAATATTCTTTACAAGTGATTTAAGCTTGGAAAATGGATATATGAGCAATTCCTATAGTAAAGATATTTGTCTGTTGAAAGTAGTTAACTTCATGACATAGTTTTGGTTTAGTTTCTGATTACCTGAGCTTCTAGTATTTTAGAGATATTAGTTAATACCTCACTCTTGTTTTGAAGTTTGCTAATTTTGTTGCTTTTGACAAATTTTAGAGGGAAAATAGTTGACCCCCTATCTATAATATCCCGCCTAAATACCACCCACAACCATGTAGGGGGAACATGCATTGCATGGCATATTGTTTGAGTATAAAGAATTTAATGTATTTATATGTGTATTGCTTATTGTGTTTGTGATTTTGCATTAATTGAGTTAGTTGGAATTTATATATTGTGAATGGATTTTGATTTGAGGTAGATGAGTTGTAGTGGTTGAGTGTGAAGAGGATTTATTTGGAAAAATATGAATAAGAGTTGATATAATTTAGTAGATGGAGCTTGGTGTTTAATTCTTAGAGACTCGAATTTGAATCCTGGTTTATGCTTATTTTTCTCCTTACTTATCTTTTTCTCTTCTAGTTGAAATCCCCTACCCTAGCCTCCACTTATAGGGAGTTATCCCTAAAATCTAGGAGTTTGATTCTCTCTTGAATTAAAAGATAAAGTTTGAAATTTTATCTTCTAATTTCTTTTATTTTCAATTATCTTTTAAATAAATACATTATCTAAATTATGATATCTGATTTTTGAGTTCAGTATATTATTTTAATTTCTTATTTATATTTTAAATTTCAAAGGTTGAGGATAAATTCAGCCGCCATTTTATTTGTTTCAAGGCTTTTAGTACTTTATCTTTTGACTCCTAAAAAGCTGGAGATAAAATCTTATCTATATATTATGTTTAACTCTTTATCAAAATTTTATCCTAGCTAAACTCCTAATGATATTATCATAAAATCCTTTTGATTTCTTGGTTAATCTATCTACCATGATCTTCTAAGAATTAAAATTATTTTCTAGCTACTATTATTTATTTTTCAATTATCAATTGAAGGTTTAGTTATTCAAGGAAATTTCAGCTCTATTTTTTAGAAAAACAAGACTCCTACAAGTTAGCAATTTGAGTCTTAAACATAATAGAATAAAAAACTGGTTTATATCTTCTTTAAATTGCTAATTATTTATTCTAAAATTTCCTTTAGCATTCGTTCGATCAAACTTCAGGTATCCTAAAGCATTGCAACTGCCACCCTTGAGTTTTACCCTAGTAAAACTCCTAAGAAACCTAGAATAGATTTACCCTAAAATCAAGGAATAAACTTTATCAAAATATCTTTCACATTATCCCCCAGAAGCCAGAATTTCTATTTTTGGTTAAAACTCTTCCTTTTCTTCCTCATACTCTCGGTCATACCCTATCTCTTTCTTTCCATATATATTTTAGCCTTCAGGGTTGTTTCAACAACTAATTTACTCCTTAATTGCTTTAGCTAGCAAAGGCAAGAAAGAACTCAAGGAGTTCTTAAAGATAGACTTTCATTTTCTTCAAAAGTTTAAGGCTCTTATTTTATCTCTTTATAGATAGAGTTGTAGTCTATCTAAACTACATCACACAAAGCACAATTCCCCTAGCATTCCAACGCCTCTCAGCCTATCCTCACACAATCGAAACACTAAAACAACATAAAAACACACGGCTACTCATTTGAACTAATCAAAAACTTAAAGTCCTCTTATTTCTCTCTCGGCCTTATTCCTTTCCTCAAGCAATTGGGTCATTTTCAACCTACTTTGGTCACACAAGTTCACATAACATTCTTTTAATTGTAAAACATAAGGAAACCAAAACTCCTACCATTCTAGTCCATCTCTTGCACACAATCTTCTTCCAAAACTAAAACACTAAGAAGATTACTTGGTAAGGCTGAAACACACACACAAAAAACATTTAGTTTTCTCTTCCTCTTTACACAAGCAATCTCTTCCTCTCAGCTTCATCTTCTTGTTCCAAGAACAAAGTAAATCACTTTTCTTTCTTTTCTCATTCCTCTTCTCTTTTCATAATCGAAACCTAGACTGACTTTTCTTTTCCCCTGCAAACAAACGGGATCCCTAAGTTATCAAGGCGACTCTATCATCTCCTTTGAGGTAGACAAACTACATTCCCACTGAAGTTCTCACGTCACTTATTCTCTTGAGATAAACCAGATTCCCAAACTCTAGATGCAAGAAATAGGATTTCTATTGATAAGTTTAATGGTTTAGAATATATGCTTGTGCATGCGTTCTGAATAGTTATTATCAAATATGAGGTTAGGATTGATAAAGAATGCTATGGTTGGTGAATGTTGTTGAAGCATGTCTATTAAAGATTTTGGTTATAAGATGCTTAAGTATAGTTGTTGAGTAATATTGACTAGTGAATGTTATCTTGTTCATGGATCTAATAGAATATGATACTATGGATGATAGAGATTTGCTTTGATGGTCAAATGCCATTGAGTTCATTTGTTATATAGAGTAAAGCATGATTGTTGTAAATCTTACCTTTATGTTGTTAAAAGAATTGAATTGATCTAGCAAAATATGGTTTACTTCTATTCTTATAAGTAAATATGAGAGTCTTAAGGAATTATTTTGATGATGTTGATCATATGAGTAACCAAGGTCTCTTTGTTAGTTGGATATGTTCTTGTGTTATATGTGTACTTGAGTGATGGTTGAATTATATAGAGATATATGTTATATAAGGCGCGGGAGCATATTTAGTTTGATGAGATCTTAAGTGAAATCTAAAGTTATATTGACTTAGATGACTATAACGGTTATGTCGTTGATTAGATTGGCAATTGATCTCAACTTTATAATTCATTACTAGACGAAAGTAAGAATTAAGGTCATGAACGACCCAATATTTGAGTGAGTTGATTCAAGTAAATCCTTGCATAAATGTTTTATTGAAAAAACTCTTATTTGCAAGTCATATGTGAAATAATACTATGAGGAATTGTGATTCCTTGGGTTGCAAACATGATTCATTTTATTCACTAAATGGTGTTATCAAACAAGGTTTAAATAAGCATTGTTTTTCTTTTCCTCTCTTACTAAACGATTTTAATTCAACTCTATGAAACCATGTTGGCAAAGCCAAGGTATTTGAAATTATCAATTTGAGAATGACGTTTGAACAAGATATTGATACGTTGAGTACTTACTAAGGGTAGGCTGTTAGGACTAGCCTTTGATAGTTAAGGATAAGTCTCTAAGTTGGTGGCTATCTCTGAGAGATGAGCTCTGCCTGGATAAGGCGATAGTTCTAGTGAGTCGATAGGTTCGAGCTAGCAACTAGTCTTAAAGGACTATTTTCAAAAGTGGACAACCAGTATGTTTGGATAGAAAGATTGAGGAGTATCTCATCCAGTGGGCCGATCACCCACTGTACTGTGATGCAGGGTTTTACTGTATGTCGTGATAATGTAGGGTTGCATGGCAAGGGCTATGATGTAGGATTTTATAGCCTACTTTGTTTATGAGTGGTTATTTTTGTGAATTGTACAGTTATGTTATCATGTAAAAGAAAATGAAGCACCACTCAATGATTCAAAGGAAATACGTTATAACTTGCAAAACAAATTCTTAAAATGTTTCAAATGTGCACACATGAAAACATTTCAAATTGTTCAAGAGAACATATAGGACTTATTGAGATCTATTTCTCACACCATTATATCATGTTTTTAGGAGATACCGAATTTGATCAGATTGAGCATTATTAGAGAATGAAGATCACTATTTCTGCTTTTGTACTTTCTTTTGGAAGACGATTTATTTGTTACTTCTTTGAGACTTGTATAAATTTTACTATTTCCATTGTAATAAGTTGATTGATTGATTTTACTTTGAGTTTCTTTTACCTCGTTATAAAGACTCCTGGTCATTTAGATGGGGCGACATTCCTGTCCTGTTAGATACATAGGTAGTAGAGTGTTACATATTCTTATGCTAGTTGTTCACTCATTTACCTTGAACCTTTTCAGTTCTGTGATCTCTCTCTGTGTTTGGTTGACATTATATTAAGGGCTTCAGGATTGCAATGGTTTTTTGCAACTAAATTTATGTAGAATTAAAGAATTCATGTTACTTTGCTAGGGTAATTGGATCTAACCGAATTGGATTGCTATGGATAAATCATTAAGTGGGCTTGGTGGTAATTTGTTTAGGACCACATGTGATACTCTGCCATTTTATTCTATCAATTGTAAATTGATTATTCTCTCTTTCGGCAATTTGTTTTTGATATTGCCTTGTTAGTTATTTGCATTACCATATTTTTACATATTGTATTTTGTTGATATATCTTTCTCAACCTATTATTGTATTTTCTTTTAGGCAATGGATACCAATCATGCCTCCAGTTTTGATTCTTCAACAAAGCGTAAATTAGAATTTTAGACTACGTAAAACGACAAAATAAATCTTTCTCACTACTAAAAATTCAAGCAAATACGACGGCCAGAAAATCGTTGTATTTGAGAAAATACCATTGTTTTTGCTATAAACGATGATTTCTCATCTGTCGTATATAATGCCATCATTTTTATTTAAAAAGGCTAAAAAACCGTTGTATTTATCTAATGCAATAGTGTAAATACGACAGTTAGGGAAAAACGTCGCAATTACTTATTCGGGTTGAGATTCTATGAACCGTTGTATTTAGTGAAAAAATCGTCGCAATTATTTCATAAATATGATGGTTTTAAACCATCGCAAATACTTGTTAATTGCGACGGTATCCAGCCGTCGTAATTACAACCATAGCAATAAATCTTGCGATGGTAGTAATTACGACAGTCGTAACCATCACAAATGCTCAGCAATTGTGACGGTTGACAGTTGTCGTAATTACTACTGCTGCAATTATTAGTATTTGTAACGTTTAACTACAACGGCCGTAACCGTCACAAATACTCAGCAATTGCGACCATTAGTAAAAACGACAGCTCTGACCGTCGTATTTATTCCGTTAAGCCATAACTGAATACGACAGTTTGTGACTGTCACATTTGATAAGCAAATATGACGGTTTTGTGACCTTTCTATTTGATAAGCAAATACGGCAGTTGATTAATTTTTTTTAAAAAAAATAGTTGCTTGGTATTTAGGCCTATCCACTTGCAATTTCAAACCAAATACAATCCGTTTAACTCATTCAACACCAATCACAATAAAACACAATTTGTTTAATGCCAAACAAATCAAAATTAATCTCTTGAACATTGAAATTATAAATAATCCATAAAATCCACAAGAGAAGTAATACTACATATATAACAAGTAGGAAATGCTAAGGAAACTATTAGAAACAATAGTACATGTAAAACGAGATAATATTAAATACATTCCTCCCCTCTTCTTGTCTCCTCCTCTCCTTGTCTTTTCCTTGTCTCTTTCTCTCCTCTTCCTCTACTACATATATACCTTTCTACTTGTCTCTTCCTTAGCATTTCCTACTTGTTATATGTAGTATTACTTATCCTCAGCATTTTTCCTTGTTTCTAATAGTTTCCTTAGCAGTTCCTACTTGTTATATATGTAGTAGGAACTGAGGAGAAGGAATACCTTAGCATCAAAATCTTCTGTACGAGGAAAATGAGACTCTATGAATATATCTAGTCCCTAAGAAGAGGACTGAGGAGATTTTGATAAGGAATATAACTCTCCTCAGTCCTAGTTTCCTTAGCATATAACAAGTAGGAAATGCTAAGGAACTACTACATAACTCTCCTCAGTCCTCTTCTCAGGGACTAGATATATTCATGGAGTCTCCTTTTCCTCGTACAGAAGATTTTGATGTGTTTTCTTTTCCAAGTCAACCACTTCCTCTTGATTTCAGGTGAGATACTTTTGAGGACCTTTTTCTTTTTTTCTTTTCACCCATCTTCTTCATCTAGAAATGTGCTTGATAATGAAACTGAACTCTCTTTGGGTTTGTTGATATGTGAATCAGTAGAAGTTCTGGACATACTACTTTAGATTTCCAATTTGATTTTCCCGTTCAAGAGACTGCTTTTGGTTTCCAATTTGATCTTCCCATTTAAGAGACTGCTTTTGATGCTATTCCTGTAATGGAGGATATGCTTGTGCATGATCTTTTTTACTCCCTAATGGATTTGAACAAAACCAGAATATGGTTCAAAGTTATCATACATTAGAACTCGTGATTCTAGAAAATTACAAAGACTTCCATTGGTTGGAATTACCTTTACTGAGATTATTTTTCTTTTTCTAGGAGAAATATGGAGTGGTCTTGGCAACGAATTCGGAGTGTGCAACCATGAAATGCATCTTGAAGGTATCACTTCAGACGAAGTTCCTGTAGAGAAGAAGATGATCAGACGGCATAGAGAGGAAAAGGGCAGTAGCTCTAAGACATTATCAAGAGCAACCAAGTCGAAGTATTTTTATATGCCACTTACTTGGGCAGCCAAAAAACTAAATGTTGGCCTAACCCTTCTCAATAAAAGATGTAGGGAGTTGGGAATTCGTCGATGGCCTCACAGGAAGTTAAGAAGCTTGAAGATCCTAATAAAAAAAGTTCAGGAGATGCCTTTCGATTTGCAGGAGATGCGAAATGAAGAAGAATGAGGACATATAGCTAAGAAGAAGTTGAGAGAAGTAATTAAGATATTGGAACGTGAGAAGAAATTGATGGAAGAAATCCCTACTAAGCAGTAAGAGGACCAAACAAAGAGATTGAGACAAGCATGCTTCAAGTCCAATTATAGCAATAGGAAACTCATGGGGATGATGAAATCTCAACATTAGCCACTGATATATTTCAATATTACTTTTTACCTACAAGTAGCTCAAGTTCAGTGGGTTGGGCTTTAGAACATCTCCTTACCTGCACAACAGAGTTTCAGATATAAGTTTGATATGATATTCAGAAAATTAACAAATATATCTATTTTTGTGATCTGAAATGAGTTCCAAATATGTAGTGAAAATATTTCATATCCTCTCCCTCTTGAATTAAATCTGTTTACATGCCAAGTACTTATATCAATTTATATATAAATCTCAAGTAAGGAATTTGCATGAGCATTATAAGAGGTACAATTGATAAGAAGATATTGCTCATTAAAAAGAGGCAATGATAGGAAAAATAAAATATATTTGTTATGCAGTAGACTTCCATATTTATCAAATCTCGTCACTATAATATTGAGATATTTGCATCTACTAATATCAAGTATTCTTTAAATAGAATAGTTAAATCCTTAACTAGCATTATAGCAAAGCTTCCTTCTTAATATCAAATGATGGATCTGCCCCAGGTCCAGAAAAAAATAACGGAAGAATTCCTAGCAATTACATAATATCAATTAAATAAAAGAAGAAACAAAAAAGGCATAAAAGACTATATTAATGGAATATTGTCATGAATAACCTTCTTTAGAATAGCATATAATCTTTATAACACAATTTTGTATTCATAAATATATTATATTATGATATTTTATAATATTTTTATATCACAATATATATGAATTGATATGTAAAATTAAATTTAAACAAGTAAATATTTTTTTTAAAAAAATCATCTAAATAGATAATTAGCCAAAAGTTGATTAGAACATGATCATATATATATATATATATATATAAACTAGTCTGCATAACAATCTATTCATGAATAAAAGGACTCGTTAGGTAATATTGAACTAAAACTGAAAAATCTACAAGATTTGCATTAACATCTAATATAATGGCAAAAGAAATTCACACAACTGCCAAAAAAAAAAAAAAAAAAAAAGCACTGGAGCTTGATCTAGCACATTCCCCCACCGTGAATCCCCGAGCGGCACTGGAGTTGAAATGGAGGCTGATATTCCTATAGATCACCAAGTCATGCGAAACTATTAGCAGAAAACATATAAAAGTACTTCTTTTCTTGTGAAACTATTCTTCATTTTGTTTCCAATCTCAATATTTTCTCTGCAATCCTCGACCGCAAAGTTGGAAAGGAAAAAGGAAAAAGAAGCTGCTCAATCAAAAACAAAGGAAAACAAAGCAATCAGTGGGAAACAACTTTTAGTGGGAACAAAAGAAACAAAGGAAAAAGAAGCACAAAATCGGTGGGCCAAGGCTAAGCTAACAAACAAAAGTAACAAAGGAAAAAGAAACACAATCGGTGGTTACACAAAGGATGAATAAAGTTCTACTATTTTCTTTATAATTTTTTTTCAATCACCATTAGAAAATTATAAACATATGAAAATAAGTAATGCTAATATAAAAATGCTCTTTCATGGTTGTGATTAAGAAAATATTATTTGAAAACGGGGATCTTGTAGAAAAAAATATATTGTCATGAATAACCTTCTCTAGAATAGCATATAATCTTTATAACACAATTTTGTATTCATAAATATATTATATTATGATTTTTTTATAATACAATATATATGAATTGATATGTAAAATTAAATTTAAACACGCAAATATTTTTTTTAAAAAAAAAATCATCCAAATAGATAATTAGCCAAAAAATAAAATAAAATGAGAAAATGGACCCCACCGTGGGACTCTTTAGGTAATATAGCCAAAATTTGATTAGAACACATCATATATATATATATATATATATATATATATATATATATATTCTAGTAATATATATATATTCTAGTCTGCATAACAATCTATTCATGAATAATGGGACTCTTTAGGTAATATAGAACTAAAACTGAAAAATCTACAAGACTTGCATTAACATCTAATATAATGGCAAAAGAAATTCACACAACTACAAAAAAAAAAAAAAAAAAGTATTAAATATTGAATCGTTTACAAACTTCACAAGTCAATTGATCATAAACTAGAGACACCATTCTCGTTGTCCAGTTATCAACTTTTGAGGTTTATCAACATTTTTACTACTTTCTGCAGTGTTTTTAGTTATTTGCCCATGAGTGTCACACCATTAAGCACAAACATTTCTAAGTAGAGAATGATTTGGTAAAATTATTCTAGTGACAACCTTTCAACTTTACAGTTGCGTTTGATCTTGTATGATAAAATCAGCTAGAAACAAAAGACCCTTGCAAAACCATCACCTCCATCCCAGGGAACCAATGCATTAAGCGTTCTACACACTAATACCTCTTTAATTATCAGCGCATAGAAAGAAGGCAATTATAAATGAATGGCTAAAAGGCTTACAAAGATTACAATGAAATATTCACCTGCCCTATAGTCTTGCAAGCAAGAAAAGTGTATTAACTTCAAGACATAAAAATCGATTCACCGGGGGGGGGGGGGGGAGCTAAACCCATAATAAACTAAGCCAACCCTGCAATAGAATGACGAAAAGTAGCTTCAAATATCTATACAGGAGATGCATAGCAGAAGCAAATAAGGGGCAAAAGTCATGAATAAAAAGGAAAAAGACCTGGTGAGAGGAGTCTATTCACGGCATCGTTAGGGTCCATATTACATTCTTTGAGCAGAGCGTAGATCTCAGGCTTAGGATAGTTAACTATCTCCTTTAAACTTTGAACTATTTTCCTTGACCTAGCTGGTATAGATTGCAACCCAACCCCAGAATCACCAGTCCCAACACTACCACCATTGTTAACCTTGGAGGTGTTGCTGCTACCTCCTCTGCCACTCCACATATCCTCCTCCTTCACAGATCCATGGCAAAGCAAAAGCTTTAAAATTTCTACTTTACTTGCCTGTGGAGCACTGTGGCGGAAGAGTAAAGAAAGAATTGACCGCAAAAGAGGGAAGACTTGGAAGAGGAAAGAAAGGAAAAAGTAAAGAAAAGAAAGCGAAAGATATAACGGTACTTACAATATTCTTGTGTACAATTAAAAAAATTAACATTTTTATAAAAAAAATTAAAAAATTAAGAATATTAATAATTGTGTATTATAAATATTACAATTAAAAATAATATATATAATTTTTAAAATGATTTGTAATAAAAAAAGAAATTTGTTTTTTTCACTAAATATCGACTATTTCGCACGAAATATTAGCAATTCAAAAATAATAATATTAAATTTTCATGTACTTGTATCATTAAGTCATAAATCTTAATTTAAGAAAAATAAAAAGCTGAAAAGGAGTAAGAAGAACCGTGGGTTGAAGGATTTGGAGGGGAAATGGTGGCTTTTTAGATTTTCTGATTTTGTGGGTTTTACGAGGGTTTTGTGCACAAACATATGATTTTCATTAAAAGTAATTCAAACATAAAGTTCAACACAATTATATATAATGATAATGATAGTGATAACGTACATTTTTATTATTATGTACTTTTAAATTATTGTCAACTAATGAAAATGATAAATATAGTTTTTATTCAATTGCATCTAAAACCTCAAACGAATTACATTATAAGTTCATGTTCATTTTCCAATCTCATATAATTACTGTCATTTCAACATAATAAATTTTTAGTTTTATTGAATTTGTCAAATATATTTGGAAATATAAAGATGACTCAAATTGGTCTATGTTTTGTTTCTAACATATAAAATCACAGACAAAATAAGGATATATTATTTATGTTATATAACATATTAATATAATACTCACTAACTAATAAGGATCTATTGTACTGTATATAAACAATATATATATATATATATATCTCTTAGAATAACTAATAATTAAAATGAAATTCAAGCTCTTTAATACCAATATATGAAAACTTAAGATGTAAACAAAAATGTATTTGAAAAATCAATAATCTAACCATTACATGTATTTACAAAGTTAAAAAAAGTTTAGTGACCAAATTTGAAGGTCATTCGTTTTATTTTATCACATTTGTGCAGTAATATTTATAAAGTAAAAAGATATCTTAGTATTTACAAATATAAAGATATCAATTTAACGATCCAGTCGTTAAATTTATTGTAATAATTACCAATAGTATTGTGACTAAATTTGAAAATAATTAAATAAAATTTAAAATAATTTTGAGGGGTTTTGTTATAATTAGACTAAAAACAACGGTTACTATAAACCGTCGTATTTGGTCTAATCTATTGCGACAGTTACAATAAACTGTCGTATTAGCCTACTCTATTACGACGGTTACAATAAACCATCATATTTTGTCTACTCTATTGCGACGGTTAAAATAAACCATTGTATTTTGCCTACTCTATTGCAACGGTTACAATAAACCATCGTATTTGATCTAATTTATTGCGACGGTTACAATAAACAGTCATATTTTGTCTACTCTATTGCGACGGTTAAAATAAACCATTGTATTTTGCCTACTCTATTGCAACGGTTACAATAAACCGTCGTATTTGATCTAATTTATTGCGACGGTTACAATAAACCGTCATATTTGGTCTATTCTATTACGTCGGTTAAAATAAACCGTCGTATTTGACTTATTCTATCGCGACGGTTATAATAAACCGTCGTATTTGGTCTATCTATTACGACGGTTAAAATAAACTATCGTTTTGACCTACTCTATTGCGACAATTATAATAAATCGTTGTATTTGGTAACCAAATACGATGATTGGCATTGGACTGTTATATTAGATCTATCTATTGTGACGGTTTCAGAGCCGTCATATAAAGTAACCTACTACGATGATTTTTTTACCGTCGTTTTTGTCTTCGTTGTATTTGTCCCTTTTTTTTTTGTAGTGTCTATTGGGAAAGAAGTAGGATCAAACAATATTGTTTTGATATCTGCAAACAATGTTAATGTGGTAAATGAAATCCATTGCAAATTTTCAAATGAATTCATTCCAAATGTGGATATGGAATTTAATTTTGAAGACGATGCTTATGAATGTTAAAAGGCATATGCTAAAGAAGCTGGTTTTGGTAGTCGAAGGAGCCATGGTCACAAAGATGACGAAAGTAAGATTCTTGATAGAAATTTTTATTCTTCTTGTGAAGGGAAACATCTAATGGATAAAAGAGATGCCATAATTAAATCTCATTGCCTAGAAACACGATTTGGTTGCAAAGCAACGATGAACTTAATTGCCAACAAACATGTATTTATCAAATTGTTCAATTCATTCCTGAACACAAACATGGTTTGTGTGGTCCTAGTAAAACTCATATTTTTAGATCCCATCGAAATTAAGCCTTACTCAAGCAGTTGAGGCAGATATGGCACAGAGTTGTGGAATTACTCCTAAATCAATAATTGACTTTATGAGTAAACAAGTAGGTGGACATGAGAATTTAGGATTTATCCCTCTGGATTACAGAAATTATGTGAGCTCTAAAAAACAGTAATTTTTTGTGTTGTATTATTATATGATGAAACTACAATAACTTTTGAGTTATTGTTTGATACTTTTTCAAGAGTTATGGTAGGATGTAAACCAACCACTATTCTTACATATCAATGTCAAGCAATAGGATGCATTAGCATCATAGTGGCTAGGCACACATCACCGCGTATGCATTTAGCATATATATCATAATGTTGCCATCCATCTTAGTAATGTTTTTACTAAGTTCATTGATTTCTTAAAAGATCTTAGCAATTATATCTATGATTATGATAAGGAAGATGACATTATTAATGCATGGAGTATTATGCTTAAGAAATATGATCTTGAAGACAATGATTGGTTAAGAAGAATATCTACTATGAAGGAAAAATGGGTTTTAATGTATGGACAAAATACTTTTTGTGCAGATATGACTACTACTCAAAGAACTAAAAATATGAATAGTATCCTAAAAAAGTATGTGAGTTATAAATATAAGTTACTGAGTTCTTTCAACATTTTGACAGATTAGTTGATAATTGTTGCTATAAGGAGTTAAAAACATATTTCGGATCAAATCAAAGTACTCATTTCCTATCAATTCTTGTGGAAATTTTAAAACATGCTTCAGAGGTGTACACACATGGGGTATTTATGATGTTTTAGATTGAGATTTGTAAAGCATATGATTCACATATAGATATATGTGAAGATGATGGAATCATTACAATATATTTCGTTATGCATTATAAAAAAAAGGCATCAACATACTGTTACATATGACTCCTACAAAGGTTATCTTTCATGTACTCGTAAGAAGTTTGAATTTGTCGGGATTTTATGTTCCTATGCACTTAAAATTCTATCTTTGAGGGATATTGTGACAATTCTTGATGAATATATTTTACCTAGATGGACAAAGAAAGCAAAAGCACTATTAGGTTTAATTTGTTAATTTCTTGTGGTTTGATAAACTTCATGTTAAAGTTATATTAGTTTGACAAATAGTAAAGAAGTCTAATATATATAGTAAATTGGTAACACAATTCGACTATTAACAAGCTTACATCTGCAGGTCCATAACCAGTAAAAATGATCCACTAAACTTTAATATAAATTACAATGACAATATTTATCTCTATCCACCTAGTATCCTTAGTGGATTTTAACAAAATATAACACAATACTCCTTTTGTCAAACTCATAGAAGACCATTGTTAAACTTAACTAGCATGATTAATCACTTATCAACCATTATTGCAGCAACTTGATAGGTCTTTATTTGACTCCAGAATATCCTTTCCACCAGAAAGGAAATTACTTTGAAGAATTATTTTGATCTAAACTCTGTCTAGAAGATAAATAATGTAAAAGAAAACTAACTTGAATCTCTGATACAAATGATTGTTAATGAATTACAGGAACTCTCATTGATGATATTTGCATCAAACCTTCTCAGAATTAAATTATGAGCTTAATTCTATCTTTTTCCACATGACTCTGTCAATGAATATTCTCAAAGTTCATCACACACTTTCTTTTTCCAAGTCGGCTCTATATATATACAGCAAAGGTATTGTGATCTTGTTGATTTAGGAGATTGATAAACCAGTGTTTTCTTCATGCATTTCCTAAATGCATTGCAGTTCTTTTCTGTCTTGAATTTATCTTCTTCAAAATAAGATCTTCGCTGGATTCTTTTCTAAGATCTTCTATGAAGATTTTTAAGATCGTTGCTAGGTTTTCTTTCATAATCTTTTGTAACTATTTCTTTCTAAGTTCACCTTAAATTTATACTGCATCAAACTATGCCAATAATGTTGTTTCCCAAATAGACTCAAACTCATCATCAGTATATCAAAGGGTCTTGCTGATATTTCTGCAACATAAATTCTAACAATCTCCCTATTTGGCATTGTTTGATGCAAAATCGTATGATCCAATCCGATAGCTCAACATATTCATCAACACATCACTTCTAGTGGATAATAAATAAAACTAGAACTCATAACAATGTATACCAGATACTGCATTAAAAAGTTTAGTAGAAATAGTGTCCCTAATTACTATTACACTGAACTTCAAAATATAAAAGATTGTGCATTGTTAGAGAATTGTTCAGAAAAAGCAAAAAGAACAACATAAACATAATAATAGCATCACCATCTAGCAGCAGCAGCATGGGTCTCCCTCTTTTTGGATCAAACAACTTAAGTAGAAGACTCTTTATGTGTACAAATCATCACATTGTAGAGAGTCATTTGATCAATTTGGACCTACTGAAGCTCCTTCAAAACATTATCAACCTTTGTAGCAAGGTGATCTATAGAGGATGTTAATTGAGTAAGCTGTTTTGTGAACGTATGCAACTGTTGTAAAATACTGTCAGAAGTAGATGAAGAATCTTGAGAAATTAGTTTTGGAATAGATGGTGTGGAAGCAAATGTACAAGCTATAGATTAGACTGAGGCTTGTCCCTTAAGACATAATGACTTTCTGGTCGGAGTGTTAAATTGAGCAGAATAACCCGTTGTAGAGGGCTTCTTCAAAAGTGGTCTGAGGAATTTTAAATCCCTGATAATTTTATTAGAAGAAAGCTGAATATGACTTAGATAGGCATAGAGATACTCAGTCAATAGACATGGATAGGGCAGTAGTAGAGTGCTGGCAAAGAAAAGTTCAGCATAACAAACAATCTGCTGAAATATTAAATATGCTAAATTAATCTTCCTTCCCCTATCTTGTACAATAATATAGCTCTTTTAGGTCAGCTAAGAGGATTTTAAATATACTTTAGCAGGCTGAAAAACAAATTTCATCTGTCAGAATCTTGCACATCCTCTATATCAATTTTATCACATGATCCTTCAATATCTTTAGTGTAAGGGATTTCAAAAATTTCTAAGATTGATTCAAGAATGAAGGTAATGAGAGCTCCCATCACAAATATATAGTGATGAAAAGGTCCTGTATTACTTGTTATAGTCATCTTCAAATTGGAGTAGAATTCCCTAACGAGTGTGTTTTTGTACTCCACAACATAATCCATAGCCCCTAGCAAACTAGCATCCAAGAGAACTTCTCTAAGGCCAATTGATTGAACTTTAACAAGTCTATTCTTCTTTCTTCTAGCACTTCTTTGTCAAATATAATTTGATATTGTGCTTGGCTAGTGTCATCACAAAACAAATGCATCTTAGGATCAGTCTTCTGTGTGTTGGTTTTCTTAACGGACACATATTCTTTTCTGTTTCTACTATGCCTTGTTCATTTTTTTTAATGTTGATTTAACTTCAACAACTTCAAGATCAATGTCTTTGTTAACATCAAACACATTTGATTCAAGAATTTTCTTGCCCTTATTTTCTCCAATAATTTCTTCAACATTGCCCTACTTATCAAAACTTTCCTTGTCTTCCATCTTAGACTCCTCTAGCTTTGTCTGTTCTTCAGGAACCTCATTTGAAGATTTTGGCATAGATGTACTAGTATTACTATACTCAATTTCATAATGCCCTATTGTAAAAAATAACTTCTGTCTTGCTTCCAAAACATGTTGTATTTGATCAAGTGGCAAACAAGATTTAAGAGCATGAATTAACATAAGATTAGCAGAGTGAACATTATCCAGGGAGGCCTCATGTGTTATAGAAGATTAAGCCTTTGTGGCATCTTTGTTGTCTTGATATAAAGTTAATATATTTAAAATATACCTTTTTAGAATTTATCTCCTTAAACATTTGGACCAAAGATAGGTCCACCACAAAATTTTGCATACCACTAGACTCTACAGACTTTCCTTGCTCATACCAATTAACAAGGGTTTTTGGAATAGAAATTTTGTATCCTACACAGATTTCAACATTGTCATAATAAACATAATATCTAATAAAATCGTTAATGTCCCCAACCGAAATACTAATTTCACGATAAGTATTAAATTTGAGCCGTGAGAATTAGAAATATGATTCAAAGATAAAGCTATAGTATCCAAATTCGTAGCCTCAGCAGTGTTCATCGTTGGTGTTGGGATGTATGCCTTTTTAGACTGGGTTTTTGATATAATTTTGATTTGTATTAATGAAAGTATTATTCTAAAAAATTATTTGTGAATTCTTCTTTATTTTTGTGCACAATTTTCATTGAAAAAGACCCATTGTGTTTAAGTAAACAGTTCATGTGATTGAAGGTTTTTCACAGTAAGGTATGAACTATGGATTACTTAACACTTAAACTATTGTTCTTAACTGAATAATAAGAATGAGAATCTTATCATGGTAATGTTATTATGTTTTGAATTCTAAATAGAGAATGGCTTGCCTTTAGCTAATGAGAAGTCTTCTCATTTCATAACATAAATGAATTTTGAATACGTAGAATTGGACCTGTAGTAGTGATTTCTAAAAGTATTATGTGGTAGAAACCTAGACTACTACCGCTACAACGTGGACTTGTATTCTATAACTTGAGTATGAGTTGGTAGTCTGACGAAGTTGGAAGCGTATACTTTGATATATTATAGTTGGGCTTCTATTATAGGACTAATATAGTTGTACATTTGGTATATGTAACTAGTTAGTTAAGACATATTTGTACAAGATAGTTTCTATACTATATCGCCCATTGTGGTTGTTCGAATGATCTAATTATTTAGGGCCATGGGGAACATGATTTGGATATTTATTTTAGGGTAGCTTTCTTGGAAAGCGAAAATATTCGAAGAAGTCATGGATCATTGAATTAGAAGCTTAAGGATAGTCGATGTCTTTTAGAGCGGTGTTAGTATACTTTTTTCTCTTTAAATGCACGACGATGTGTAAAAGTATATTTTAGTCATTTCACCTGCAAGTCGGAGACATAGCTAACGCAGCATTGTTCTTGGGGTTAATATTTTCTTATGGTGATATTAAAAAGTATTTAAAATGTAAAATACAACTATTTATATAGTAGGAGTATTTTGGTCATTTTAGTAGCCAAGGCGATGTGTCTTTTTGGTCCTCGGAATAGCCCGTAAGTCCTAATTCATTTTGGGTCGAGGAAATGGTCTCAATTAAATAGGATTTTATTTTATTCACGAAATCTAATTTATTATTGGACTAGAATAAAATAAAAGAACGATAAAAATTAAATTAAATTTACTATATGGTTTAATTAGTTAATTAATTATTCAGGGCCTGAGCCTAAACTAGAAAAAAGGTTTAAATAATTATTTTAGTTTATTGGACTAATTAATTATTTATTGAGTTATTTTTATAGGCCTAAAAAATAAATAATTAATGTTTATTATTTTGGGTTCATTGAGTCCAAAAAAAATAATTAAAATAATTCATGGCCCAATAGCATAGACCAAAGAGTTTTTTTTTTTTTTTTTTAATTCACGGAACAGAAGAGTTTAGACTAACCAAATCTCTTCTGTTAATAACTTTTGGGTGTTTTGAAATATCAAAACCCCGGTGTTTTGATGATCAAGTGTGAGTCGTGTGTTTTGTGTTCACAGGGAATACACACGAGTTTTTTTTCTTCTCTCTCTCGTTCTTCCTTTCCTTAATCTTCTTGGTCTTGCTAATTACTGACAAGGAATCAAGAAGCTTTGAGATTGGTTTTTCCTTGCCTATTTGCTTCACTAGCAAGAGACTAGGTTGTGGAATATTCTGAGAAACAAAAACTTTGGTGTTCATGCAAACAAGATGAAGTAGGCGGATCGCAGGTTTTCAACTGAAGGCATCAACAAGTGAAGTAGCTACCCCTGTTGTTCAATCAATTTCTTCACAGCCAAAGAAAACAAAATCGTGCAGAGGTATATTTTGCTTTTCCTCCACTGTCTTCTATGCGGTGTTTTGGTTTCTACGTGTATGGTTTTTCTTGTTTTTCAAGCTTTAGTTGGGACATTCGAATTAGTCAACTGAGGCTCCACGAAATCATCAGTAGCCAGTGGTTGTTGCAATCTCTTCTGTGGTTTGTTGGCCATGACTAGGGTTTTATAGTCTTTCAAGAAATTTTGTTGAGGCGACAGAGAGTAGTCGAGCTTTTGTAAAGAGTTGAAGAAGAGAGTCACGACTTTTGTTGAAAAGATTTGACTCTTTTGAAACCTTGCAACCTTTAATCTTCTGAGAGCCACCTTAACTTTTACTGTCTATACTGAATGAGGCACAATCTTCTGTGATATTTGATTAGTGCAAACACGTTCTGCTCAATTGTTTTGCAAAGTTCTAGTCATATCATAATTCTTACATATCTATAACATATCTTTGAATGTGTCCAGAGCATTTCAATAATAATAAAAAAAAAAAAATCTACTATATACAAAGTTTGACAAAAAGTGATGTGTCAGAGTAAACAAAGTCCTAATTCTTTCTACAAATTTTCAAATCTTGTAGCATCAAAAGGTTTTGTGAAGATGTCTATAAGTTGTTTTTAAGTTGGAACATATTCAATATTCACAATTTGTTTTTGAACAAGCTCCCTGATAAAATGATGCCTTATATCAATGTGCTTTGTTTTGCTATGTTGAACTGGATTTTTCAAAATATTAATGGCACTTGTGTTGTCGCAATATTCAATTAACTTTGCCGCCTAACACCATAATCTTCTAACATTTATTTCATCCGCAACAATTGGGCACAACAACTTCTTACTATGATATATTCAGCTTCTATAGTTAACATTGATATACATTTCTATTTCTTATTATACCATGACACAAGATTTTTTCTAAGATAAAAACAACCTCCAAAGAGACTCTTACAATCATCACAATTACCCGCCCCATCTGCATCACTATACCCAAATAAATGTATGTTGGAATCCTTGCTAAAATAAATACCATACTCAGAAGTATGAGGACATATTTCAAAATTCTCTTAACAGTTTTCAAGTGTGACTCCTTGGAACTAACTTGATGTCTTGCACAGACACCAATATTGTAACTGATATCAAGACATCTTGCTATGAGATATAGCAATCATCCAATCATACTTTACAAATATTGATCGATCTGTTGTCCTTTGTCATCTTTTGACAACTTCTATGAAACTCTAATAGGTGTTCTGATAGATTTTGACATTTCCATGTTGAACTTTCTGACCAGGATGTTCGCATATTTGATTTGAGATATAGAAATCTCATCCTTCATTTGTTTAATCTGCAACCCAAGAAATAAAGTTAGTTCTCCGGCCATGTTCATCTCAAACTCTGTTTGCATGAGTTCAACAAAGTAATTTGGCATCTATCTTGATGTTGAGCCGAGCATGATGTCATCAACATAAATTTGTGCGCAATGGGGAAATATGTTTTTTTTTTTTGGACAAACATTGTTTTATCAGCTCTTCCTCACTTATAACCTTGTCTAAGTAAATAGTTTGTAAGCTTTTTATACTATACCCTGGGTACTTGCTTCAAACCATGGAAAGTTTTCTTTAACTTGCACACGTGATTCGAGAACTTAAGATTAAAAAAATTTTTAAGTTGTTCAACATATGGTTATTCCTATAGAAATCCATTCAAGAATGCATTTTTCACATTCATTTGTTCAAATGTGAAATTCTTAGAACTAGGCACTACAAGTAGCAGTCTAACATATTCTAAGCATACTACAGGAACAAATATTTCTTTGAAATCAACACCCTCAACCCATGTGTAACTTGTGCAACTAATCTCGCCTTATTTCTTGTAATGTTACCAAGCTCATCTATTTTATTATGAAATACCCACTTGGTTCCTATCACATTGATGTCCTTTGGTCTAGGCACAAGTTCCCATACATAATTTCTTTCAAACATTGTAGTTCATCTTGCATTACAACAATCTAATATTAATCTATTAAGGCTTCTTTAACATCTTTTGACTCCAATGTTGAAGTATAATATGAATGTAATACCCAGTCTAAAACCACACTTAGATAATGAAGGGAGCATGCATTGCATGGTATATAACATGTGCATAACAATTTGCTGCATTTTTATGTGATTTACTTAGAATGTGTTGGCTTAGTTGGGTATTTAAGTTATTTTAGGATTATAATTTGCTGTCTAATAGACTTTTAATCTTGAAGGTGATGGATGAAATGAAGATTTGGTGATGAGATGAGGTTGAAGTAAATTGATATGAGTAGAAGAGAACATAAGGATTAAAATGGTTAAGTGGTTAAAGTTTTGAGTTAGTTGTTTAGCAACTTGAGTTCAAATCTTGTTCCTAACAAAATTATTTTGTTTACCACTTTTTTTTCCCCTTTTCATGGCTGGTTGTCTAACTTAATCCAGTTGACAGTTTAAGTTTTAAGACTAGTGAAACTCCTAAGTTCAAGCCTCTAGGTTATCAAGAAAGTTGGAGGATAAAATCTGGTTTTATTTTTTCGATTTAGCGAATAAATCTTTCTTAAAAAATCTCTTTAAAATTTAGGGTAATTCTTTTCGGTTGGCCAAATTCTAGGGGCTTTATTAACTTGGAATGCATGAATTTTGGGTGGAGGCTAACTAGGACTTTCAAGTTTTGAAGCCTTCTAAAACTCTTTCTAGAAATTCTCTTCTACTTTATCACCTATCTAGAATAACATCGAAACAACACTCAAACCTTGCATTGCTACTTGATGATTTAGGCTCGTCTTAGTTTTCTAGAAATTGAAATATTTCTATACTCAGATTTTTTCTCTATTCACTTCAATTTGGCACACACACTTGCACGCTGCTTTACCAGCCATTCCTAGTTTAGAGGAATTTGAATATAAGAAGATCAAATATGATCTTTTTGATAGAGAGCTCTCCTAAACTTACTCCTAGAAACTTTCTTCTTAATATTGCATCATTTATAAAATGAAATACCAGTGTACTCAATTCTTTCTCTCAATTTCCTGAGCAAATCCACTCACCCTCACAAGAAGCTCTCAGTCATCTCCACTCAATATACACCAAGAAAACTAAAATATAAACATACTATTGCTCACGATTTCCCGTCTGCTGTCAAAGGGGCTCACCCACACCTACTCACTCTACTCTCATGGCCTTTCTTTTCTATGTACAAATCGAAAGCTCGTCAATCTTCTCTCGGCCACTCTTGTCCCTAAAAAGAGAGAGGAAAAAAAAAAAAAAAAGAAACTCTGAAGCACACTGTTTTCTCCTTTTTTGTCACAAAACCGAGAGACACATCTCCTTCTCATCTTTCACTTAATTAGTATGCATATGGCTATCATCTCTTTCAAAGATTTCGGTTGTTGTTCTTTTGAATATCCTCGACTTCATCTGGCTTCAAGCAAAGCAACCTTTTCCTCCATGGATTGAGCACGCCCTTATTTCTTTCAAGTGGTAAAATGCGTCTCTTCTCTTCTCTTGATTTTCATGTTTGATTATGCTAAGAGACTTCCGATTTCTAGGAATTAGTTTAGAAGTGGGTAACGAATTTTGGTGAATGTTGCTGGTTTTATGATTGGGTAATCGTGTACTAAAAATGGTGTTCTATAGGAAATTTTGTGGAAGACTTGGTTATGGATGATTCATTGGGAAGCTAAACAGCATATGTGTTGATTATGGGTCTTTGTGGATATCTGTTTTTGGTTTTGCAAACTTAAGTTATAGTGGTGTTTGAAAACTTGGTTTGATTATTGCACTTGCATGATAAAGAGTTAGAGATGTTATTGTTGGAAGTTATTGATACTTGATATAGCTATGCCTAGGGAGGTGTGCGTGTATATATGTGATATTATGGTATAGGGATTAAATCTGGTTATATATGCTAATTGTTTATATTATTTATTATCCTTATTTAATAATTATTATGAATATTATTTGTTACTTATTGGTACTATTATTATTAAAACTATTATTTATTTTTATAATTGTTATACTTATTATTTATTATTAGTTAATATTATTTAAGTTATTATTTATAATTTATTGATTATTAGTAATTATTGCTATTGTTATTATTTAGCTTCTATTATTATAATTATTAATTTTTACTATTTATTGTTAATATAATTATTGGTTATTATTATTATTAACATATCCCAAATAATTATATTATATCCGTTATAACAAATATATATATATATATATATATATATATAAAACATAATTTAGTATCTATTTATATTATCTATCACTTATTTATTATTTCCTATTTATTAATTATTATATAATTATCTATTTATTTGTTTGTTTGTTTGTAGGTGTATGCTATTTATTCTATTAATTAGTACATATTATTTTAGCTGCCATATATTTAGCACATGTTATCTCTTTATTGTTTGAATATCAGCTTCTTGTTCATTTGCTTTGTTGGAGTCCCTCATATGCAAAGTTTTGGTTAAATAGAAGGAATATTAGGAGTAGAGCCAAATACCTTTGTATGCAATATTCTTTATGCTTAGGTGAAAAAGGGGAAGTTGAATTTTGATTGCATTATTATGTCTAAAAAGGTAGATTTGATTGAGGATTTGTAATTTTTTGGTTTAGACGGGATTGGGACCTAAGCACGAGAAGCAACTTATTAACTCAAGGGTTTGAGTAAGCTTGACAAGTAAGTCCTTGCATAAAATTATATGTTAAACAAATGCTCTGTTGCAAGTCTAATATTGCTCTTATTTTGACAAAGGGATCACGTACTTGAAATGAAAACATGGTTATCTTCTTTCTCTTTCAAAACAAACATTTTTTATCAAACAAAAATTTTTAAATAAAATGTTGATTTTTATTTAAATAAAAATTCAAACTAAAACAACCATGATTGTAACTTCAAAATAGCAAAGTGTTATTTTTGAATTTCTCCTGAGTGGAACAAATCAAATATTAAGTACTCAATAAGGATGGGTTTCTAATACTAGTCTTAGAAAGTTAGGATAAGTCTTCCAATGGGAGGCCACATTCGGAATATGAATGCTAGTACCAATAATTCAGATTGGTCTGAGCTAGCAATAAAGTCCAAGTAGGCTATTTTTTGAAAATAGACAATTGGTAAATTTGTGTGAGAGATAGAGGAGTATCTCACCTAGTGGGCCGATCACCCACTATACTATGACGAAGGGTTTTTCATAGTACTTGTTCATGATGCAGGGTTTCATGGCCTTAGGTTATGATGCAGGGTTTCATATTTCACCCTTTTTTCGAGTGGTTTATTTCCTAAAAGTATTCCTTTGTCTATTGTATATAATATCCAAACAACTACTCAATATTTTCAAAGAAAATATTCTGTAATGGCTTGCAAATGTTTCTTCCAATTATTTAAGCCTTGTATCCCAAAAGAACCTTGAAATGTACAAAAGCACACGTAGGGCTTATTGGAAAGTAATTCCCACACTACTTATGTTATGTTTCTAGGAAGATCTTGTTTTGATAAGGTTGAGCTTGCCTAATAATTGAAGAATACACACACACACACACACACACACACAATTAATTTATTTTGTTTGAAATCTTTTATTTAGTTTCCTTCATTTTGAGACTTTTATAATTATATGATCATTCGTAATAAGTTTGATCATAATTTATTTCCTTTGAGTTTTCTCTATACCTAGTTATAAAGATCTCCGATCCTTTAGATGGGGTGATATCCCTGCCCTTTTCGGGATACATAGGTAATGGGGTGTTACAAGGTGTACTTGACAATTACTTTGTAATAAACTTTTGGTCTCTTTCTAGTCTTTCTAGTTTCATCAATACTTCCAATAATTAGTTCAGATGGATGATTCTTCTTGATTTTAGATGATGATGCTTTCTATTGCATGTTTTCCTATTTTTTGTTAGACTCTTCTACATCTTCTTTGTTAACACCTTCTAGAGTTATCTCACTTTTAATAGATTGAACAATCTTATTATCATCTTCCTATACTGCCTTCTTTCTTTAACTTTCTGAAGGAATGTCTTCGACAACAACATTAATCGATTCCATGATAACTTGGCTTCTTTAGTTTAATATATGAAATGCTCTGCTATTATTGGAATTATATCCAAGAAAGATTCCTTTATCACTTCTTTTATTAATTTTCCCAATTGTTCTCTATCATTCAGAATGTAGCACTTACTTTCAAACACATAAAAGTAATTCAGTTGAGGTTTTCGACCATTCAAAATCTCATAAGCAGTCGTGTTGGTGTGTGGTTTAAAATATATTCGATTTATGATGTGTGTTGCCGTATTCAGGACTTCTACCACCATCTATGTGACATCTTTTTAGCATTCAACATGACTCTTGCCATCTCCTATATAGTTTTGTTCTTTCTTTTAGCAACACCATTTTGTTGAAGTGTTTTAGGTGATAAAAACTCCTATTAAATTCTATTCTAAACACAAAAATCATTAAACAAATTATTATCAAACTCTTTTCTATGATCACTTCTTAATCTTTTCACCTTTATTCCTTTCTGAGCTTGCACCTTTAAGTATAACTTCTGAAAAACTTCAAAAGCATATAACTTTTAACTTAAAAAACTCACCCAAGTAAATTTGGAATAATCATCAACACATACTATGGCATACTTTTTTCCACTAACACTTTCTCTTTGAATTGGTCCAAACAAATCTATGTAAATAAATTCAATGAGTGATGTTGTAGCAATTTGTTGAACTCCTTTATGTAATGCTTTGATTTGCTTGCCACTTTAACATGCAACACAAATGTTTTTATAATCTTACATAGCTTAGGTAATCCACAAATAAAACCTATTGAGATCAACATTTCCAACTAATTGTAATTAACATACCTTAACTTCTGATGCCACAACTCAACTTTATCAGATTTAGACAATATGCAATTGTGAGAGTTTGACATATACATTTTATAGCAATTATCAGATATCTTATCTCCAGAAATTACATAGTTTCCAATTTTGTCAATAGCAAGACACTTAAATTTATCAAAGTTTACCAATATATTGTCATCACACAACTGGTTAATACGCATAGATTTGCTTTTAGACCCGCCACATGCAAAGTTCTGAGTTTCAGCATACCATTAATATTCAATATACCTGTTCCAATGACCTTGTTCTTTGAACCATTGCTAAATATGATTGATCCACACCTTGTACATTCGTATTTCATAAGAAAATCCTTCCTTCTCGTCAAGTGTTTTGAGCAACCGCTATCAAGATATCATGCGTCATCTATTGCAGCTTTTCGAAACATGTGAACAACATTTGCTTTGATTTCAACCTTCTTGATCTATATACACTTCACTTTTGGAGATTTATTACTTTTGTATAATTCAAGTTTGATAGACTTCCGGCCGTGTTGAAGACCTTTGAATCTCTTCAAGCAGTTCTTTCATTTATGACCTACGAGAGAAATAATCATAGTAAACAAGAGGTTTCTTGAGCTTTTATCTGAACTTCCTTAATTCTCCTTTCTTCTCTACAACTGTCAGATTTGTCTGATGTACAGTAATTGCCTTGTTGGATTCACCATAACCCAAACTAGTTTTATCCAAAAGAATGCACTTTATCTAGCTAAGCCTTTCCCTTATATAGTGTTTTAATGGTGAATTCAACATCTATCAATATTTGATTTGACTTCTACAAATGTTGGTTACTGATCGTCAATTTCTTCTCTTTTTGATCAATTTCCTTTTCATACAGGCTCATTATTTTCTATTGATCTCTAAGCAATTTGTTAAGTTCTTCAATTTGTTTCTTTAATTGCTTGATCTACTCTACTTCTTCACGCTATTTTGAGTATAACAACTCATATTCCTCTAGAAGTGTTTCTGGAGACATTTCCTCATTATTACTATCAGATATATCCTCATTGTCCTCAGTTGCTTCTGTATTTAGATCTTTATCAACTACCACATTGAATACAATAATGCTTGACTGACCAAAATCATCTTCGTCATCAAAACTCAACTTATCATAATGCTGAACATCATTCTTACCATCACGTAGAGTGGTGTTATAAGTTTTATTTTTCAACTTCTTCAAATTTCTATAATCAACCCGAATATGACCATTTCTACCACATTCATGACATTTTGGTCCTTTCGAAGTATTCTTTTTATTTGAGGATTTTTGCTCCGTGTTAGTCTTTTGTTGAACTTTAGGCCTCCTGTTGAAAAATTTGTTAAAGGATTTATTCATCTACTTGCATTTTCTCAACATTTTGTTGAACCTATTTGTTAGCAAACCTGTTTCCTCATCAGAATCTTAGTTCTTGTTAGACTCATCTTTGATTTTCAGTGCAAAACCTTTCATTTTTGATTTTGTCTAAGATGAAAATTCATCTCATAAATTTGCAAGGAACCCGTTAGCTCATCTAGTCACATTATTGACACAACTTTGCAATCTTCAATGGTAGCAATTTTAGCTTAAAACTTTAGTGGCAACGATCTAAGTGTTTTTCAGATAATCATTCCTTCTGAGTATTATTCACCAAGTTGTTATGCTTGATTGGCAACATCTCTTATTTTTTTACTAAACATGGTAATTGTCTCATATTCACCCATCTTTAGTTTCTCAAATTGAATTGTCAACAACTGTCACTTTGATATACGAACAATGCCTGTACTTTCAAATGTTATTTACAATTTATCCCATATTTCTTTGGCAGTACAACAAGTTGAGATTAGCTTGAATTCTTTTTTCCCGACAGTAGAAAAGATTGTGTTTAATGTTTTAGTATTAGCATTAGTAAGACAACACTCTTCATATATCCAATCATCAATTAATTTCAATTTAGATACATTGGAACTAGTACTTGATTTTGTTGGAGGTTTTTCATCTTTTCTGAATAGCTTGTCATGTAACAGTATCAAGATTTGTGATGAAGATCTCCATTCTAGTCTTCCAATATGCATAATTTATGCTCTTCGGTAATGGTGATCGTGTGATAGAAGCTCATTCGTTTGCTGGTCCAGACATCTTTTTACAAACCAACTTCTCAGATCTCACCTACAATATTAGTAGCAATTCTAATATGATGAACTGCACTGATCCCACTTATTAGGTTTAATTTGTTAACTTCTCGTAGTTTTGTTAAAATTACATAAAGTTGACAAATAGTAAATTAAGAAGTTTAACATACACAACAAATTGGTAACGCAGTTCGACTATTAATAAGCCTATGTCTGCGAGTCTATAACCAGTAAAAATAATTCACTAAACTTTAATAAAAGTTACAATGGCAACACTTATCTTTATTCACCTAGTATCCCTAATAGATTTTAACATAACACAATACAATGCTATTTTTTTCAAACTCATAGAAGACTATTGTTGAACTCAATCAGCATGATTGATTACTTATCAACTATCATTGCAGCAACTCGGTGGGTTTTCGTTTGACTCCAAAATATGCTTTCTACTAGAAAAGAAATTACTTCGAAGGATTGTTTTGATCCAAGCTCCATCTAGAAAATAAACAATATAAAAGCAAACTAACTTGAATCTCTGATTCAAAAGATTAGCAATGAATCACAAGAACTCTCGTTGATGATATTTGCATAAAATCTTCTCAGAATAAAAGCATGAATTTCACTCCATCTTTTTCTGCACAACTCTCTCAATGAATATTCTCAGAATTCATCACACACTTTTTTCTTCCAAATCGGCTCTATTTATATACTCGATAGAAGTATTGTGATCTTGTTGATTTAGGAGACTGCTAAATCGGTGTTTTCTTTCTACATTTCCTAAGCACATTGTAATTCATTTCCTTGTTGAATATATCTTCTTCAAAATAAGATCTCTGCCAGATTCTCTTTTAGGATCTTCTGCAAATATTCTTAAGATCTTTGCTAGATTTTCTTTCATAATCTTTTATAGGTATTTGTTTCTAAATTCACTTGAAACTTATACCGCGTCAAACTGTGCCAATAATGATGTTTCCCAAATAGACTCAAACTTATCATCAGTATGTCAAAAAGTCTTTTTGATGTTTTTGCAACATAGAAGTACAAAATAAGGAAATTCCTTCTGAGACTACATATTCAATTGATCCAATGGTAATGATTGGAAAAGTTACAAAGAATTATGTCATTTATACATGAAATTGGTTAAAAGGGCTGCAAAAACTAAAGAGACATATCAAATGGCTAAGAGTGGCATGCAAAAGATGTTAGTACGGTGAATGCAAGATTAAATAATAAACAAGTAGAGATCATTTCAATTGAAAATGCTCGAGTTTACAAAAGTGGGTCAACAAGCACTATCATTTCGTCTAATGATTGTTCTATAATGAGGTGAAGAGAATCAAAACTAAGGAAAAACTTACTAGAAAATCTAGAAAAAGGTTGCAAAGTAGTTTAGAAAAGTCCACAAAGAGAAGAAAGATAAAGGAAAAACCATCACATCTCGAACAAAGTATACAAGTATATCTCTTCAAAATAATATTGTTATTTTTTGTCATATATATAACCTAATAGTAATATTAATTTATTTATTGTTTTCAACAAATTCTATCATGTATGTAAGTACAAAATGTATAGGCATCTATTTACTCTACTTATAATTTTTTTATGATTTTTATTTTAATTGTAATTATTATTTTGTTGTAACTTATCATTTTCTTCCCTTGAACTTTGCTTATACAAATGGAGAATACTTAGAATTTGGCATGTGTAATACGATGAATGTTTATGTTGAACAAGTAGCTTCCTAAATGATGCAAGTTAGGTATTTGGGTTAAATTTGATGATAGATCAATAATAAAATTATTTTGATTTTATGTTACACTTGAGATATAAATGTTTCCTTTTATTCTTTATGCAGAGTTTCGTTAACTTAATTCCAGCTTATACACAAGTTGTAAGATGATTTTTTTTTTCTTATGCTTACTATATTTGTTAATGATTTAACGAATTTTGTATTATATTTGAAATAAAGGAGAAATCTTCAATTAGGATAAATGACTTACCTTGGAATAGCATGAGATTTGAATATTTAGTTCCACAATCGATTTTCTCAACACATTCAATACAAATTTCTGAATTATGACTACTTCACATTTTTCAATGGATCTTTAAATATTTTTCCATTTTAAATATTAAAATTAACATATTTTTTTAGTTATTCTAGTTCCCAAATTGAGAAAGTTACTAACATAATAATAATAATAATAATAATAATAATAATAATAATAATAATAATAATAATAATAATAATAATAATAATAATAATAAAGTCAATAAGTAGTATGAAAGTTACTGACAATTGTGGAAGTATGATGGAATTATTACAGGTATGTTTGATATTTTCAATAGTTTTATAATGAATTATTATATGTTTTTCTATTTTTAACTTTGCATGATTTTTATTTTTAGGTAGAAAAAGTAGCATTCATGAATGAGTGTTAAGAAACACGAATGAAGATTAAAGGCAACAATGATACTACTAGTTCTACCAAAAATAGATAGAAGTTTGGACTTTAGTTCCACATGATGACCACCCGGCCCCCATCCGACTAAGCCAAGTTGTGTATCGCAAACTAAGTAGGCAACTGGTACCTGAGGACTTGCTCCAGCCCATCCACAGTCAGTTTCATTTCCAATATTCCAAAAACGTCCACACCGTGCTTTGAAATAAACTCCCGAGCACCGTATTTACTTGAGGGTCTTATTAAACCCTCTAATGTTCTAGCAGGCAACTCTCATGGGAGACTAATTAGTGCCCGTTGGGCACCAACCAAGTCAAGACTACGATCAGCATATTTCTTCCACATGGTGCGAATGAACTTTGCGGCTTGCATGGTTGCCTTACCAACTTTAACCATAACCATCGATATATCATCCATACTGGCTTCGTTCCCACTGGATGGAACTGTAATGGTATGACAAAATTGTACCCGTGCCTGGGAGTGGGACTGGGATTGGTGGCGCCCCCCGCGTCTTCCCCTTGAACGCCCTTTGCTTTCCTTCCTATAGTTTGGTGGTTTCACTTGTGGCCCTGTCTTAGCCGGCGCAGCAGCTGTACCATGGCCCTAGCTACTCATGGACATTGATGGGCCAGGCTCTTGTGCACTGCCTGATGTGCTAGGCATGTGCTTCACAATGTAATCTTGCCCTAGGTTCTGGGCCAGTGCCTTGCCCTTGTCTTTGCGTGCACCAGACTTCCCAGGCGATGGGGATAGTGGCTTTGGTCCGACCGGTGTGGACTTCGGTCTAGTCTGGGAAGGAGGCCTGGACTTTGGCCTTTTGGCCCTTGCATCATCCTTGGGAGTCACTGTTCCTCCCTGTTTTTCATCCTATCCCTCATGCATGCATCTGTGCTATGCTCGAACTTGCAACACGACTTACAAAAGGAAGGCTTAAACTCAAAGCGGATTGGCTACTGTTTAATCTTTCTAGACGGTAGCCTGAGCGGCACCACTTTCACTAATGGTTTGGAGACATCTACCTCCATGAGGATTAGAACATATGACAATCGTTTGAGGAGGGCAGTAAGCATGTCGGTCATCATAGGCACGCCTATTGCAAATGCAATTTTGCTGAGTGCCGATTGGTTCTAGCAGCCCAGTGGCAGCACAAGAAACATTACCCATAGGGGCATTATACTCACATCATCCAATGAGAAATTAAATTCCCTTGACATTACCTTAAGCATTAGGGAACGACCAAACATTGCATAAGGGCCCTCCCGGAGGACCACCTGTTTATCAGCGTTGAAGTGGAATATTTGCCAACCAGAGGCATGCGTGTACACCTTAGCTGGGACTCCCCACTGTTTTGTGAGTTCCGTCACTGCCTTCATTCCCGGAAATCTTCTAGCAAACATCCCAATTAGACAGTAACCCAGCTTCAACTAAATGCCCTTGAAGTCAAGCTTATCTATATCAATAAACTCGCCCGAGCTAGTGATATGGCTCAGTCTCATTCCATTACACCGCTTGCAGTTTCCTTTAACGATATTTGCCCAAGTTCGTCCAGGTTGCTTTGTGCCCACAGATTTAGGTTTATTAGACATTCTCGGCAGCGGGGGAAGGGTCTCTACCACAAAGGAGCTAGGGGATCGGATGACACAGAGCATCAGACATGGCTGGGGACGTGCTTCGCATAGCATGGGGCTCAAGGCATACCTCCAGGGATGGGTTTGGGGATATTTCAGGCAGGTTCACTTGGGCTTGGGGATTGGTTAGCAGATGTGGGCTTGGGTTTGTGGTCATCAGTACCATGGGGAGGGGAAGTGAAGAGGGAGTATCTGTAGGTAGTTCCAGGGCCTAGGGTGGGCTATTTGAGGAGGAGACCTAGGAGGGGGGGGGGAAGGAGGGTTTGAAGGAGCCCCAGGTTTCTTCACCTTCTTTCTTCCTCTAGTCTGGACTATTAAGTCCAGGCCCACAGAGTAGACAGGAAGGTCTGATATGTTCTTGAGGCCAGATGAGAATGGGTTAAGGCTCAGCAATGTGATATATGGGTCAGATAGTTACACAAGTCCAGATTGGGAAATGTAATAGGTGGGTCGTTTAAGTTAGTTCTGGATGAATAGAGTGGTTGATAGGCATGCTAACGGTTATGAGAGGTAGAAGTCAATGAAAATATAACAAGGCGGGTAATCTAGAGGGTCCAGCCAATTTGAATTTGAAATCGGCAATTATGGTTCGTAGAATGGGGTCCACACCAAGAACAGAGTCTGGTTGTTAAAAAACTGGCTTCAACGGGTCTTAGGTGGTTTATCTGGATCAAACTCGACTGGGGGCTGGTTTTACCACTGATACTCCACTACAATTCCAGTTTCTCCAATGCCCAACCACCAATACAATGTTACAGCGGTGATTTGACTGAATCCAATACACTTACTAATTCACCCACCACAGACAAGGATCCCAACAACCAATAGACACAATTATTTGGACCCAAATATTAAATGTAGAGACTTAATGCAGGAGATAAATAGTACAGTAATGGTAGATAATAGCATGTTCAAAATCCACCAAAAGTTAATGTAGGACCTAGCTGTCATGTGCATTCACAGCGTAGTGTTGCACCCATTTACCCCGACATTCCAACAACATTGCCCAATTCTCACAGCTAGGTAGGCAGGGAGCAAAACTAAAATCCAAAATGTGAATACGAACAGGACAGCCGCAAAAGCAAAACATCGATACCACTCCAATAAGGCTAAAGAGTAATAACGGGCAGAGTACTAACCAGAATAATGACAGTGCAATAGCATTCCAACTCGGTGAACAGCCATAGATAGTAAGACATATGAAGAGGACTTAAGGGAGTTGAGAGCTTCTCTCTCTTCCTCTTTCTCTCACTATTATTTTCCTACATGATACATATGTTGTTACTTGCCGTATCACCTGTAAGGTAATCCATATAGCCTATTATTTTACCTTTGTCTATGCTTACAACACAGTAGTAGCACGATGGCCGTTGTGGAGGGATATTGAGCACCTATCTACTAAGCTGACGTAGCCATGGACACTAATGGGTGACTTGAACACCTACTTACATGTGGATGACAAGCTAAGTGGTATCACTCGTTCTACCTACGAAATGAAGGACTTTGCTTTATTTTGTGCGGACACGGGCCTGGCGGATCTCCCCTCTGTTGGTGCGTGGTTTACTTGGATGAATTTGTGGGTCTGGTCTAAGCTGGACAGGGTTATGGGTAATGATGTATGGTTCCAGTATCACGCCCAAGCGTCTATGAAGTTCTTTTCCATTGGATGTCTATCCAATCACAACCCCTACCTATCGTCCCTGGTTGATAACCAGGGGGGATTAGTTCGACCTTTCAGGTTTCTGAATATCTGGGCAGACCACGACTCATTCCAAGACTTGGTGAAAGTAGTATGGGAACAATCCTACATAGAGTTCCACCAGTACATTCTATGTAGACAATTGAAAGCTCTTAAGCGAGCCTTGAAGGGATTAAACAAAAAGGAATTCTCGCATCTGTCGGGATGGGTTGAACAGGCGAACCAGACAGTACAGAGGGCCTAAGAGCAATTACTAGCGAGCTCCATGGTCCCTGACCTTATAGCCCAGTTCAAGGATTGTAAGCTGTTCGCATGGCGGCTAGTGGAGGCGAAAATGAAGTTTTACCAGCAACTTGTAAAAGGAAAGTATGTGGCTTAAGTAGACAAGAACACCTGCTACTTCTGTAACATAGTTAAACAGAATAAAAAAAGGAGCTTCATTGTATCGATTCTTAAAGAGGATGGTACCTTGACAAACAGTCCAAAGGCATTAGTCGAGGAATTTGTTGAGTACTACCGCAGACTACTGGGGACGAGGGTGGACTACCAACGCCTCAATGTGGACTGTGTTCGTGCAGGTCCTATGATCCCACATGACCTGAAAGCAGACTTAGTTAGGGAAGTAACGGATCATGATATTAAAATGGCCCTATAGGACATTGGAGATTGCAAAGCACCAGGGCCGAACGGGTACTCTGCATATATTTTCAAGAAAGCTTAGGGAATGGCTGTGCAGAGTCTATGTACGGCGGTTCGGGAATTCTTCTTGTCGGGTAGGTTGCTCAAGCAGATCAACCACTCAGTTATTACCTTGGTACCTAAACATGAGCATGTGAAAAGGGTGGGGAATTATAGACCAATCTCTTGCTGCAATGTGGTATACAAGATCATTTCCAAGATTCTAGCTGACAGACTAAAAATCGTGCTTCCTCATCTTATGAACCTTTCACAGGCGGCGTTCATACATGACAGACTCATGCCTGACAACATCCTACTAGTCCAAGAGCTAATGCGTGTGTATAGCAGGACTAGAGTCTCACCTCGGTACACGGTTAAGGTGGACCTGAGGAAAGCATATGACTCGTTTAACTAGGGCTTCTTGCTGGATTTACTAAGTGAACTAGGATTTCCACACCAATTCGTGGGCTGGATAGAGCAGTGTGTGACCCCAACCTTATTTTTGGTAGCTATCAATGGGATGGTGCAGGGGTTCTTTAGAGGAGTGAAGGGGCTTCGACAAGGGGATCCGATTTCCCCTATATTGTTCGTCATTTGCTTAGAATACTTCTCGCGGGTTGTTAAAGTGCATGCACTAGGGACGGGCTTCAAGTACCTTCCCAAGTGTGATTTCCTAAGGATAACACACCTAGCATTTGTGTATGATCTTATGTTGTTTGCTGGAGGTGACTGTCCATCAGTATGCACACTGCTAGACTGCCTTGATGAACTTAAATGGTGCTCCGAACTTGAAACCAACCGGGACAAGTCCAACATATACCTAGCTGGAGTGAGGAGGACTAATCAGGAGGCACTACTGGCTGAAATGGGCATCCCTCTTGGGCACTTCCCATTTCGCTATCTGGGATTACCAATCATGATTAGTAAAATCAGGACATCCTACTACAGACTTATGCTAGACAGAATTGGATCCTATATTGGTCATTGGTCAGCATAGTCATTGTCTTATGCTGGGTGACTATAATTGATCTTGATCGTCCTACAAGGGGTAGAGTGTTTCTGGCTATCCATACTTCCGACACCGGCTGCAATTATTAGTCAGCTGCATAGGATGGCTCGAGATTTCTTGTGGAACTCAAAATAGTCATTGATTGTTTGGAAGGATGTATGCCTACCCAAGACCGAGAGTGGACTGGGCTTGAGACATCTACAGACATGGAATGGGGTGCTGCTAGCCAGAATTCTCTGGGACATACAAGCGGATAAACAATCCATGTGGGTCAAATGGCTGGACCACTATTACATGGAGGGCAGCTCAATTTGGGAGATAGAACAACATAGGGACCAATCTCTACTGTTCCAAAGACTACTAGCAATAAGAAACATGATTCTGGTGCGGGAATGAGATGAGCATCGCACAGTAGCTCTACTGCACACTTGGGCAATAGGTACCACACCGTTCACCACCCAAGCATGTGACTACCTTAGGATAACCACATTGAAGGTTCACTGGGCCAACACTATTTGGAAGCAGGGCCTTACCCCCAAGTACTCATTCATGGTCTGGTTGTGTGCGAGGGGACGGTTGAAGACCAAGGATGCACAGTGTTCCGGCTGGATGACCTGTCCTGCCCATTATGTAAAGCATAACTGGAAATGACCAACCATTTATTTTTCAAGTGCTCGATTTCTCCAACTGTTTGGACGGATGTAAAAGTGTGGCTTAGTTTGCCACAAGCTATGAGTACAACCAACTTGTGCCTTAGGTGGTTCAAAAGAGCCAATCGTGAATTTTTGTGGCTTGCTAAGGCTAAGGCTACTGTTATAGTTGCCATGTTCTATTACATTTGGATGGCATGCAATCGGGCGCTGTTTGATAGAGTTGCTTGCCAACCGATGGAAATCTCTAAGGGGATCAAAATACATGTGTACACTATTATATTCACTTTGTACCCTAATATTTTGACCTATTTTGATAATTGTATTGGCCACAACTAGTTAATAGTCCTACTTGGCTGTACCTAACTATTAACTAGAGTACTCTCTTGTATATATCTTTATTTTTTTTTTATCAATACTAATACATTTACATTTTCATAAAAAACAAAGTTTAGACTTTATTTTTTTAGAGATAGAATTGTTAGATGTTGCTGAAAGTGGCCGCTATATGAGCCTCATCAAAGTGAATTCTTGGTTGAAAATTTGCTTCTCCTTAGTGAATTAGACCTTGAAGTTAAAGCTAAAATGTATGATTGAACATGAGAAGCTGCAGGTACTCATTATGTTTTCTCTTCATCAAGCCATACTCTGATTGTATTGAACAAGTGACTTGATTTATCAAACTTGCAATAAAGATGTAATTAAGTTTTAATAAAATCTGATAGATTTGGTAGTCTCTCTCTCTCTTCACTTTGTAATTCTTTCTGCTTTGTCTACATCTAGTTTGAAAAATATGGAATAATGCAATTTTGTAAATCATGCTCTTGGCTCTTCATGGATGAATGTATTTTTATGCTTATAAAAACAAGGAACATGAAGTGTTGGCACTTTTGCAGAAGATATGGATCCATATTCCAAATAAAATGTGGCCAAAATTTTTTCTCATCATAGGCAGACACACCTTATTCAACTCTACCAAAGACCTGCGAGATGCAAACTTTATGATCTTCTTTATATAGTTGCATTTCATTAGCAATTTTTTGTTATGCACACTTTAAGACTCAAAATGACATTTAACTATTATAGCAAATCATATTTTAGGGTGTTAAAACATATAGTTTTCAATCAATTGTATAAATAACTACAAAATGTCACAACCAATGGAAAAGTACTATCCTTAGTAAGAGAGAGCCGGGGCATACAAATTTGCCTCTGATGGCTTTATCTTACAAAAGGGTTCCCCAAAAAAGAACATCATTAAGTTCAATATATGACTTGCATTCTTAAACTAATAATTATATGTTAATGCATGCTAAAAAGAAGAGGAAAAAAAATCAAGCTAATTCCTTGATCTTTAACCAAACAAATTTCCTTCTTTCTTCATGTGGCCATGCACCTCTGCATGGGATGGCGCACAGCCATGCATTTTGCAGAAGCTCAATTTTCTTCTTTTTGTGCAAACTTTTGGAACTGTTCAACTTTCCTTCTTGTGCACGGGATGATGCATGGGAATACATCAAGTTGTGCATGACCCTTGGAACTTCTTCTGGTTTGCATAGTTTGATGCATGGCCGTGTATCAAGCCGTACTCATGTAGAAATACTAAAAAAATTGTTAAGTACATGTTCTAAAACCCTAAATTCTTAGGCAATTATCTTTTGTGCAAAAAAATAATCCTTTAAACCATGCTTTACTCATTTTTCACTTAAAACACAATAAAACATAATACAAGTAAAAATCATTTATTATCACACAAAAAGTACACAAAAGTTAAGGAAAAAGGCTATGAAAATATGACAATTTCATGCCTATCAAATACTCCCATACTTCACTTTTTACATGTCTTCGGGTAAAATAATTTTTTTAAAAAAATTAAACATGAATTCCAAATTTTCAAAAAGTATGGTGGAGATTTGCCTTTTCTTTTCACAGTGAAAAATAACTCAATAATTATTTCATCAAGTCAACTCTAGATAAACTCGTATATTAAATCAAATATATCCAAGGTTATTGAAATTAGTTTAAACAAGTTCATATCTATTCAAATTATTCCACTCCTTTTTTTGATCAAAATACATAAATGATAGAAATCATATAAGTTAAGTACATGTAACCAATTTAAGTTTTTATTGTCTAAAACTACTACAAATTGGGTAGCAAACTAGGATTATCAAATTTGATTCTCACTCTTTTTTTAGAGCTAAAAATTTTCTTGGGATATAGCCTCAAGTGAGTGTGTTTTGCTCCATATCATCTTATTGGCTCCATTTTCATATACTTTTCTTTCATTCTTTATTTTTTTACTCATTTTTTAATTCTCTTTGTTTTTCACTAAAGGACATGCACTTTGAATTCTCGACCCTTTTTTCTTCTCACTTTTTACTCAAGAATATAACCAATTTTGGGCACTTGCATCCCATTTTTTTCCTTATCCTATTTACTTAAACCCAAATTTAGGACTAGTCTAGAGAAAATTTCAACAAGAAATTGAAATTTATATGAATCTCATAAACCAACTTATACATCATTGAAAATTTTATATGAATCTCATAATGTCAAAAAATTTACATATCTAATAAGAAATAAATAAAGCTAAACTAAATTTGGAAGACTTACTTATATTCAACCTAATATAAAAGTTTATCAAAAATAAACTCAACTAAATTAAAGTCAAGAAAAATTTCAAGGTCAAAAGAAAAAAAATTAGTTCAATCAATTTATTCATTAAAAAGTCATGAAGTGCAAAAATAAAAAATTTTGCCCAAAAATTAAGAAAAATATTTGAAATGAAAAATAATGAAAATTTTGAAATTCCCACCCCCACATTTATGCTGTAGATTATCCCCAAGGGACACAAAATAAGACAAGAAATATAGCCAAAAAGATCTGAAAAGAATAAATGGGGGAGAAGAAAAACAAATACTTCCCAAATTAAATAAGCTCCAAGATTGCCAAGTGAAATAATTGCTCCTGAAGTTTCACTAAGATTCTATTGAAAACGTCAAAGCGAGACAAGAAACTTGGTTAAATTATTAGTACAAAGCCAAAAGAAAAAAAGAAGAAGTTCTAATAAAAATGACATAAAGAAAAAAGTGCATAAAAATAAACCTATCCTACATTATGTAAAAGAAATAAAAGAAGGAAAGAAACACACGAAAGCTAAAAACAAGGAAAGAAACAATTGTCAAGAGAAACTCCCTGAATTGTCTCCCAAGAAGCACTTTTGCATTACGTCATTTGCTTGATGACATCACATCATCCTTAATCAGTACAAGTAGGTTTCTCAAGGTGCAACTTATTGGTTGGATAAACAAAAACTCCCTCATAGAATGGCTTCAAACTTTGACCATTCACCTTGAAGACTTTGCTGGTATCAATACTTTGAATTTCCACAGCACCTTGTGAAAGGATGTTAGTGGCCACAAAAGGGCATTCCTATGTAGAAGTAAGCTTAGCTAGAAAGAGCATAAGACGAGAATTATATAGCAAAACTTTATTACCCACATGAAAACTCTTCCTAAAAATCATCTTATCATGATAAAATTTAGTCATAAAAAATACAGGTGCAAATTTATCAAATTTATTAAAAAATTATAAAAAAAATAGAGGAAAAAAAAAAAGATAAACAACAAGGTATACGAATATACACAAGGTATGGTTCACTTAATAGATAAAACATAGTATTTAGACATCAGATCAGGTGCAAGTTAATCAGAAGGCACAAAGAAAAATGACTAGGATTTGAAAAAGAGATAATCTGTTTTAAAGAAACCTAGATAATGGATGATTGTCACAACCCAGAAAAATACGACCACATAATTTCTCATTCAAGATAGCAATTGAAAGGGAAGCAACATTACATCAACTGATCAATAACTAGAACCAATGAAGAAATAGAAAGTCAAATTTAAGAATGGAATTAAATGAAAAGAACAATGCAAATTTAACAATTTAAAATATAAAACATAAGAAGAAACTGTATTGAAATTCCATGATCAAATTGTCCTAACGACCTAATGAATGCAGCTAAGATAGGCCGTTACAAAAAAAAAGGAAAAAAGAGTCGCTCTAATAGAGAGAACATGTTGAAGCTGGCATGTTTCCATAAAGAAATGAATTGGAGGAAATTACCTCGTAATGTATGAGGTTGAGAATATGATCTAGATGAACATCAGAAGTTCCTTTGTGCAACCAATATATATGTGCACCCCTATCTGCTTTTTATTAATTGTCAAGGTAATACCATATTAGTTATTGGATCATAATTCTGAACCATATAAGTACCAAATAGATCTATAGAAATAATTCATTATAATAAGGATACGTAAAGTCCAACCAATCTAAGAACATAACCATTAGATTCTAGAGTTACTTTCTTTGCTTTGAGAAGAACAAGGTCTTATTATGCTAAATTTTGACTAATGCATTCATTCAGCTAAAGCTTTAAGCACTAATTCACCAATATCTCATACTCTTTCGGTCTGTCAGTCCAAATCCATAAATTACAACAAAATTAGCAAATTTCAAAACAAGACTGAGGTATTAACTAATATGTCTAAAATACCAAAAGCTCAGGTAACTAGAAACTAAACCGAAACTAAGTCATGATGCTATCTACTTTCAACAAACAAATATCTTTGCTACACGAATTGCCCATATATCTATTTTCTAAGCTTAAATCACTTGTAAAGAACATTGAACTAAAGAAATTACTTCTAAATCCCCAATTATTTTCTACAATGATTAAAAGATGTCATTCAACAATATCCAATAATGTTCATCTAATTTTGAAAAGAAAAGGATCTCAATCACAAAAAAACATCTGCATTTGCTTTCTGTTACTTAATAATCTGCAATGCCACACACTTGCCAATTATTAACACATTCTATGTTTTTATCCTAATGGCATGCAGGCAAATGCCAGGGATGCAATTCAGACTACATTTTTCCTGGAAAAAGAAACAAAAATGCAAATGGAAAACAAAACCAACCCAGGAATTCATATGCATCATTTCCTACTTCACATGTAATTCATAATAATATTTTTACAACTATTCAGAAACACTCAGAATTTAGTAACCATAAAAAGATTTCAAAGCTAGAGTAGAATTTTACAGTAAAAGCCTATAGCTAGAATAGATCTGATAGATAAAAGCCACAAAGCCAACCCCTCTCCCCCCCCCCCCCCTCCCCCCCCAAAAAAATCACACAAACTTGACAAGATCAATCAACTAAGTTACCACCACAGCACTATCACATGATAAGCACCTATGTTAAAATAAGTATTAGAATATACAAATCTTCACTAGGCAATATCAAGAAATAGATGTGCTTATGCTTTGAGAAGAACAAATTCTTATTATGCTAAGTTGCAACAAATGCATTCATTTAGGTAAAGCTTTAAGCACAAATTCACCAATATCTCATACTCTTTTAGTCTATCAGTCTAACTTCATAAATTACAACAAAACGTAGAATTTTTAACCAACCCAAAATGTGAACTAGTCAACCCCTCCCACCCATATACCAAACTAATGTTGATAAGATTTGATTACGTCCTCCTAATCTACTAGTTGAAGAATTAATGGTTTGCGTAACTCTCGTTCTTGTTCAAAAGTCCAAAAATAAAGACATTTTTCAAAGCTTTCACCCATCAAAAACTACTATGAATGAGAACACTACAATCAAATCTAAATTTGAAATATTGGCCAAATGCAAATAAATTTTCCAAATCTTATTAAGTTTCAAAAGAAATCAAGTTGCTATTTAGAAAATTTCAATAGCATAAGTAGCACTACCGGTAGTGGCCAATGGAAACTGAAATGCCAATGAATTATGATTTTGGTTGATAAAAGTGGCGGTAAAGTCCAGGAATTTTCTTGAAACAAAGAGAAAAGAAAGAAAAATTGAAACTATCTGAACTAGAGAAAAATGGAATACGCATCGGTCTTCTGCAAACACGAAGCAATCGTGAGGAAGGAGTAGCATTGGCATGTGGGTTAGTTCGGCCTACCAGTTCGCCGGGCCGAGCTAGTCCAGGATGGGGAGCCGAACCGGCTCCACTATAGCAGGTCGCTTCGTACCAAGCCAGGGATAAAAATCCCTAGCCTGCGTAGAGAGTCGTTGCCTATCAACTTTCTATCTTTTTTTTTGAAATTTAACCCCCGCGTAGAGAGCTATTGCCCAACGGCTCTCTATCTTTTTTTTTTTTGTAATTTGACCCCCAACAGTTAAATTGCACTTTCTTTTTGCAAAATGGCCCCCCAACAATTTCCTCCCCCTAGCCTCCAAAACTCTACAAATATCAAGGTTCTGAAAATTGGACAAATCATCAAACCGGTGAAGCAACAGGTTTAATAGTTCACAGGTCTTACCATGTTTGAATAGTGGTCAAACCGAAATGTAATTAAATATTTTTAATATTATTTATATATAAAAATATTATTCATTATTATATATTTATCAAAAAATAAAAATAAATAAAAAATGTAAAAGATGTCTCTTAAAATTAATAGATTTCAAACAAGAACAAATTAGTTATTTGCCAAAAGGTCTAAGACATAAGTTCAATACACAATACAACAAGATATAAGTTCAATATACAATACAACAATAGTTCCATGTCAAATACAAACAACTCAAATATACAGTCCTGGTACAATATCATCACCAAACTAAAATAATTAAATCTAAAGTATGTAAATACATCTGTGAGTGGAATCAAAACGAAATGATTTTGTCTCTTTTTTTTTTTTAAGATCCAAAATGACGTAGTTTTAATCAAATCGGTGGACCGCAAAAATTGTAACCGATTCACCAAGTCAATTGATTTTTGACCAATTCAAACGGTTTTTGATTGGTTCTTGTGCTTCTTGATTGATAAGATACAATCGGATAGAACAAGTGACAGGTTCCCAATCTAACCGATTGAACTAGCAGGTCCAGTCCAGTTTTCAGAATAATGATAAATACCCCCTAATTCATCCCAAAACTTACCAAACATTCTCTAACTCTCTTTAATTCTCTCCAACTCTCTATTTCATTCTTCTTTCTATCATAATTCTCAAATCTCTCTATTTTCTCTACAAAAAGTGTTAGAATATAATTTATTTTTTGTATTTTTTTCAATTCTTCAAACAAAGTCTATTGGAATATATGCCCTCCAAACTATGTATCTAATATAAATTTGATGAAATAAATAAAAGTTTTATTCTCAATAATTTATGCAAAATTTTGTTGAAAAAAATTACCCATTGTGATTAAGTGATACATGTGAATGTAAGTCTTTTACAATGAGGTATGGATCATAAGTTATTTAACATATAAACTTAGTTCTTAACTAGTTGACCAGAATGGGAATCTAATCAGGACAAAAGTTAATGTACTATAAATTTCAAATGGGGAATAGCTTACCTTTAGCCAGTGAGTAGTCTACTTACTTCATGGTATAAGCATATTTAAAATACGTAGAACTGAACTCATAGTAGTGGTTTCTCAAAGTATTAAAATAATAAAAACTTAGACTGCTACAACTACAGCGTGGACTTATATCCTATGACTTAAGTATATGTTGGTGGTCTAGCGAAGTTGGAAGTATGTGCTTTGATTATAATAAGATATTTATAGTTGAAGAGTATACATAAAAGACAGCATTCTGATGTCCAGGCTCTATCGGTTTGTTTGAATGGTTAGTCATGCCTTTTGGCTTGAAGAATGCTATGGCTATTTTTCAGAGAGCCATGAATCTCATTTTTCATGATCTCATTAGCAAAATAATGGAAGTTTACATTGATGATTTGGTGGTCAAGTTGCTCACCTTTTCACAATGCTTGATGTGTTGGGAGCAAGAATTTCGCCGAATGTGCAAGCACCGGCTCAAAATCAATCCCGCCAAATGCGTTTTTAGAGTTTCAGTTGAAATTTTTCTCGAATTTCTAGTACATCAAAGAGGAATTGAAGTGGATCGAAACAAAGCAAGAGATATTCTACAGGCAAGACCACCACGATCCAAGAAAGAACTCTAGAGTTTCATTGGGAAGATTAATTTTCTGTGACGTTTTTTAGCAAATGCTGCAGGAAAGCAAAAGACGTTCTCTTCTTTACTTCGGTTGAAGTCATCTCAAAAATTTATTTGGCAGCCTATACATCAGATAGGTTTCGATCAGATCAAAGTGGTTTTATCACAACCACTTATTTTGATGCCTTCACACGATAAGACGCCCCTAAAACTGTATATTTTGGCAGCTCATGAGTCTATTGGAAGCTTGTTAGCTTAAGACGATGCACAGAGAATTGAAAGAATAGTGCATTACCTCAATCGAAATCTGACGGATACCGAAACAAGGTATTCTACCATTGAAAAGCTATGCTTGTCTTTATATTATGCATGCACAAAACTAGAATCTTATCTGTTATCTAAGGAGGTGCAAGTTTTGTTCAAAATTGATCTAGTCAAATATTTGTTGAACCGCCCCCTACTGCAAGGACGGTTAATGAAATGGGCAATTAAGCTACATACTTTTTCTTTGACTCATGTGCCTCTGAAAGCAACTAAAGGTCAGGCCATAGCCGATTTATTGGCTGAACACCCTTGTTTAGAAGTGCCCAATCCTGAAAAAGAAGAGGCACAAAGATACATTTCATACAAACTATGGAGGTTGCAATTTGATGGATCTAGCACCCAATCTAAGGCAAGTGTCGACTTGGTCATTGAAGCCCTTTGTGGATGACAAGGAAAAGTTCTTTTTGAATTAAGGAAAGGAATTTTAAATAATTAGACAGAGTATGATGCTTTCATTTTGGGACCTCAAATCTTAAAGGCTTTAGATGCACAAGTGGTCAATATAACGGGGGACTCTCAAATTGTTATTTGATAGGTTTTAGGTGAGTATAAATGCACTGATTCTATTTTGATAGATAAATTACAGGAAGTAAAGACATTGTTATAGCACTTTTCAGAAGTTATGTTGACTCATATCCTCGTGTTGAGAACCGGGGTGTAAATGACTTAGCTCACATGGCTTCAGGATTCAGAAAAAGAGTCAGGGTAGTAATGTGCCAACAGATATTGGGAGAAAAACACAAAGAAGATTGGCATTCTGATATCATTTCCTATTTGAGGAAACCTACTGGTCATGTGTCGCGGGAATTAAAGCACAAGACATTGAACTTTGTGCTGATCAGAAACGATTTATTCAGAAGAAGCCATTCAAGAGTTTTACTGAAATGTTTATCAAAGCAAGAAGCATCACAGTCGTTAGCCAAAGTGCATGAAGGTCTATGCGGTGCTCATCAAGCAAGTCCAAAGTTAAAATGGGCACTGCAACATCACGGGTTTTATTGGCCCTCTATGATCATGAATTACGTACCCTATGCAGCTGGATGTGAGGTATGTCAAAAGCATTGTCCTTTAGTACATATGCCTCTTGCGGAGTTGCATCCTATCATCAAGCTGTGGCCTTTTAGGGGTTGGGCTCTAGATGTCATTGGCAAGATTCATCTGCCATCGACCAAAGGGCACATCTTTATCTTAGTGGCAACGGATTATTTCACTAAGTGGGTAAAGTCACAAGCTTTAACCAGGGTAACTCAGTCTACTGGTATCACTTTTCTTCAGCATAATATTTTGTTCCGTTTCAGTATACCTAAAATAGTAACGATGGACCAAGAAACTATGCTCATGGGAGATAAGGTAAACGGTCAAGTTGAAGTAATGAATAAGACCTTGATTAGCATGATCCGAAAGTCGTTAGAAGATAATTCTAGAAGGTGTCACGAAACACTCCAGGAAGTTCTGTGGGCTTATTGAAATGCTTTCAAAATTGCTACAGGTTTCACGCCATTTAGGCTTGCATATAGGCAAAAGGTGATGCTACCTGCTGAGCTATCATTGCAATTGGCTTGAGTAGCTTACCAACATTGCTTGTCAGTTGAGGATTACAGGGTAGCATTGGCTATGAATAGGTTGAAGAGGACTGATAGGCAACGCTAAAAAATATCAAAAGGTACAAGGAGAAGATAGTAAGGGCCTATAATTGAAAAGTGTGGGTAAGGAAATTTCAGGAAGGAGATATAGTTTGGAAAACTATACTACCATTTACACCAAAAGATCTACGTTACGGTAAGTGATCTGCTTCTTAGGAAGGACCTTTTTTGGTTACACAGATTTTCGATTGAGGGGCTTATTGGCTAATGACACCTGACGGAAAGGAGGTAAGTAATACCATAGACACAAAATATTTGAAAAAAAATTCTTTCCTACATTTTGGGAGGGAACCATGGCAAAAAAAGAGTGTTAAAAAATAACAACAAAAAGAGGAAAAAAAAGAGAGAGGATGTTTGCATTATGAAGATAGCTGATCACAAAAAAGGACTGATCAGATGGCCATTACATTCAAGATTAAGCTAGAACTATTTCAAAAATCAACTTTCCTCAAATGGAGTATGAGGCATCTCGATTGGCTGAGCAAACGGAATTATGGTGAGCCGATTCGGATTTTCCTTAGGCAGAGTTGTTTCTTGTGGGATTTCTCTTTCCTTTTCTGTTTGGCTAGTCACCTCTTTTTGGGTTGCCTCTTGCTCGATGGCCGTTTTCTCTGTTGGGGGTAAACTAACTTAGGCATCTCTATATTGAGCACCTGAGGGACTAGCCTCATCAGTATGATGGAAAATGGTGGTCAGATAGGATTGAAATTTGTCCCATGAGGATTGCATACTGGCCAGTAATTTTTTTGAGTGTTGCAACTCCATTTGAAGCAGTTCTTCCTTTGCTTCCAGCATTAGCCGTTCATCCCGAAACTTAGCTGTTGATTCTTCTGCGGATGAGGCAATTTGTTGACAGACGCTTTCTTCCTCGAGTTTTTCTTCCAAGATCTTCTTCTCGGAATCTATCTCTGCCTGAAGTTCCTGCAATTATTTTTTGAGTTTTCAACTTTTTCAACCCTTTCTGTGATTTTAGCTCGAAGAACGCCTAAGCGGGCAGAAGTTTCCAAGCGATGGGATTGTAGAAAAGCTTCTTGCTCCCAGAGCCCTTCTAAAACTTCAAGCTGATGGGAAGTTTCGTCCCTCCTATTCCGGGTATTCGAGAAAAAGCGTCGAGTGAACCTCATGTGCCCTAGATAATCAGCCGATAACAGCTTTAGTTTAACAGGAATATCAGTATCAGCTGATTGTGCGAGCAGCAGGAGGGCTCGGCTGATTGTGTCCTGAGAAGACTTGCTGATCGGTAAAGTAGCCCTAATTAGGCTGTTCAAGAGTTCTAGCGCAGTAACCTCAGATATTATTAGTTGATGAAGAACAATTTCTTTTAGAGGCTCTACTGTAAAGGGTTCAGAGATCGGTTCTGCAGAAGGTGGAGTAGATTTATCAATCGTCGTTTTTTTTGGGATGAGCAGCTTTGATGTTGGAGGCATAGTTGATGAAGGAGAGGCAGCTGAAGCTTCTTCCTCAACTGGTGTTGTCTTCTCAGCGACAGAGAGAGCATGACTTCTATCGACTCGGAACAAGAGTCGATAATAACTGATTCGTTGAGCTTTTGTTTCTGCAAAGGAAGAGAGTGAAAGGAGTTAGCTCTTGTGATTAGAATAGAAGAGTATTGGAAAAGTCTTAGTACGAGAAATTCAGACATTGGTGATCGTTGGGGTGTGGGTGGCTTGTCGCTTTTTAGATTACCTAAGTAGAGGAAGAACTACTTCTTCCTCTTCTTCTTCTTCAGCAACTTAAAGGGTTGGGGCTTTCTTTACTAACGGTGTTTGGAATGATGACGCGGCAACAGGACTAGTAGGTACTTTGCTTTGTTTACCTTTGCTTGACGCCGATGTTTCCACCATCACTAATGTTGATCCAGCCAGCTTGAGCAACCATATTTCTACAGAAGTAGAGAAAAGTGTTTCACTCATCAATCGCCATCATAGATTAAAGTTAGGTGCAGTCTCCAAGACAACTTGAAAAGGGTGATACTCGAAGGAACGCACGATAGTCAGGGACCTATCGGCTAGAGCTTGCACGTCTTCAGTCGATAAAGTAGGCTTGACAGTGTAGGACGCTGCATGCCTACGATCAGCAAGAATGTCCTGAATAAGCCCAAATTGCCGAGAGAAGCAATGGAGATTGTACCGTTCATAGGATGACTTGGCACTTCATGCGCCTAGTTTGGCTCCTAAAAAGAGCTCCCTAGGACACAGTATTTTGGCCCAAATGGTTTTTTGAGTGCCCTCTAATGTATCGACAAGATTCTTCAACCAAAGAGGGCCTATTTTTCGAGCATAGGGGAAGAAGTGAGGCATATTGTATAGCCAGTTCTAATAAAGGTATGATATAATGGTATTGGCTGAGGATCTATTCAGTGGGATTTTCAATAGCCGATAGCCAGTAGCTTGGACGGAAGAGTTAGCAGAATCCCCGAAGAGGTTGTTAACACAAAATTGGGGGAGATACTGGTAGAGCCATAATTGCATAACCCAGAGAGGGCCGCCAAAGTTGGTTGGGTCATTCCCCGCCGATAAGGTCAAAATCATCTGGTTCATCATCTAATAAAATAAGGCTAACACCAAGGAGGCCAGGTCGCAACACCTCTTTTTTCTCAACAGAGCCAATGCGTAATATTGATATTCATTACTTATCCCGGCTGAGTGAGAGCGGATGATGTACTTACAGAGACACAACCATAACAAGAAGGCTTGCTCTTGCTCAGATGAAGTGTCATCTACGCCTCGTTGGGCAGCCATGAAATTGCCAAAGGAAGAAGTGGTTTTATCTAGATGGGATTCGACGACAGGCATACTTTCGTCATCATGGAGTTTGGGGATCTCATCTCTATCGCATCGGAAGTCTAGGATGGTGCAAACGTCCAAGATTGTCGAGGAAAACATCCCGTGTAGAAATATGAAGCCGTTGATCGCTAAAGACCAGAATGGTAGAACCATAGAAAAAGGTTACGATCGAAGGACATGTCGAAATTCGAAATCATGATGGCATCTCTAATACGCCACTGATCCAAAAGTGCTCTAAAATTAGCGTGACAACAATCACGCCATTCTCTATAATTTTTCAAGGGGTGTGGCCAATGGCGAAAGGAAAATGGGAGGCCGGCCGTGGAGAAGTCATTCTGATTCAACAGGAGGACAAAATCCTCCGATTGGGCAAATCCTGGATGATCAACAGTAAAATCTGTCGGTAATAGCCAAGGTCCTAAAGCATACAAATTCGCATTGGCTTGAACCAAATCTAGAGGGGTGTTGTCGACTGGGATAACCATAGAGATTTAGAAATCATTGACGAAGGAAGTGGAAGAAATACTGTCAATTTCATGAGAGGGTTAGAAGTCTAATTGAAGTAGAATTTCTCAAAGGAAAGGAATTCGTATCAGTGAAGAAGAAGTGATGGGGACCACGGTTATTTAAAGTAAAATTTGAAGCTTAGCCATTCGCGGGTTTCAAAGCCGAGGAGTCGGAATCCTTCTACAACGTTCGGGACGCTTCGATTTTGTTAGAAGAAGAATGGCTATAAATTAAAAGAGGTACGATTTCCGTCGCTTCACCTGATCGCGTTATAAAGCAACAGGACTCGGGAGGCATGTGTTGACGTCAACTCTAGTATAGCCGTTGCAACAGAAATATTGAATTGATGCTGATAGGAATTTCTCCAAGCCGATGATGATGTCAATTATTTCTCAACCGATGTACTCGGTCAATTTTGGAAGCAAGAACTGTTAAGTTGATAAACATCACCCCCACAGCTCGGCCCGATCGATAAAGCATTACTATCCCCAATCGCTAAAGTTGAGTTATGAAGCGAGATTTTTTCCACGTATAAATAGTCGGTTGCAACACCACAACAAGCATAAAATGGGTAAGGATTCCCAGAACAAGGACACGACCAAAAAACATCCAAAAGATTACCAGTTTCAATTTCCTTTTATTCTACATTTTTTTCTTGTTTTTCTTCATAGCTTTGATTAGTTTCAGGGGTTTTCTTTATTTATTGATTACCAGCTTTCCGTTTCATTTTACTTTAGGTTTAAATTCCAGTAATTTTGCACTTCTTTTATCAAAATCAATCGAAACACACCATCTCCAGTCATTTTTGGCTTCTGCATGCAACCTTCCTACTTTCTTGGACCCTTTCTATAGTAAATTTAAGGAACCCACATCTCTTAAAAGGTCCGACTCTTACATTCATTCTTCCATCATATTATTTATGTTCATCGAAAAAGAAGCCGATCACCAATTTCATCGGCTCCCCTTTTGTACAGCAACACTTTCTAAGTAAAAAGTTATGCAGTTTCTTTTCTTCCTTAGTTCCAATTTCACTCCATCTTGAAATTGGGCTTCCTCCATTCCTCAATTCGTATAAAATGGGTCTTCTTCAATTCCAATTTCATTTCATCTTGAAATGAATTGTACACTTAAAAATCTGAATTTAGATCTAGAGGAAGCTTGTGAAGAGTCATGGATTTGTGATTTTAACCTAAATATGAATTTTGACAATAAACTCGTTTCTCAATTTATACATATTTTGATTATGAAAAGAACTCATGGGTTTGTGATTTTATAGATGTTAATGATAGATTTTAGATATTTTTTATATTAGATTTGAATTGAGTATATTTAAATTTCTAAATACTTTGTCCATGCTAATTAAATTGATAATAGTTGACTTAGTATGAAATTTTATATAAAGTAAAAATTATAATATATAATAAAAATAAAAATATGTGAGTCCTAAAATATTTTACATCAAATAGAAATATATAACAATAATATATGAGAGGTATATTAATTATTTTATAATGTATAATATATTAAAAATTTTCTTTTTACGGAAAGTATCAATTTTTTTTTTTTTTGAACACTCTAAAATAGTAAATAGATTAATTTCATTGGGATAGAGAAAATATTTGATAAGAGATGGTGCTGGTGGGGATAGAGATGACGATGGTAGTGATTGCAAACCAACTTGTTGGAGAAGAAAAAGATAAAGAGAGGGTAAAAAATGAAAAAAGAAAGAGATACTTGTAAAATAAAAAATAAAAAAAACATATTTTAAGAAGTAATGCAAAATGACCTAAAGATTTTTAAATGTTATATGCACGTTATAATTGACGACATTGGCAGTTGACTGCTGATAAACTGATAGAAGGGTAATGTCTAGATAATTTGAAAACAAGTGAGAATTATTTGATAGTTCTAGAATAAAAGTAAGATTTTTAAATAATTTGAGAGTTAATGAGATTATTTGTTTTTTTAATATTTATATTCAATTTCTATTTCCTCAACCTCTCGAATTATTCTTTTAAATCATCATTAATCTCTAATTGCTATTCATGGTCTCTGCTATTCTAAATCTTCTTGTAAAGATGAAGATAATCGCTTTTATGGTGTAATATGTTTACAACTCATCATACTCCACCACATGTAAATTACAATTTTAAGCATCTTTTTGATGCCTTCATGAATCATCCAACCTCTCTTAGTTGCTGCTTGATGCCACTAACCGTTCCCATAATGAATCTTGCTAATTCTCATTAAAAAAAAATGTTAAAAGTGATAATATAAATTGGAAAACATGAAAGCATATGAAAATTGGTGTTCTAAAGAATGATTTTGAAAATTTAGTATTTTGGAATTGGCAATTAAAATCCATTATTAGGTTGTCCAACAAGAGAAATATGTAGCAACATTCTTGAACCTATATTTTGGTATTAGTCATGTAAATTGTCTAAAACTTGAAAATATGTTAAAATTCGGCAATTTTCAATTGTCTTTTTTTTTTTTTTACTGAAAATTGTGAAAGTACTAGACAACTCTTTCATGCACACATGTCAATTGAAAAAATATTTTTTGTGGTGAGTGAAATATAGTGTTAAAATGGAAGACATGTTAAACTGGAAGAGGTTTGAAGAGGGGAACAGACTGTTGAGGAGTTAAAGAAATAATTAAATAAACAAAAACATGTTAATTTATTAGTGACATAGTAGAGAGTGTATTAGAAGACGTATTAGAAGATCTGTGTCAGTAGACAATCATGCTCTTATATAAAATCTTATTTTAGCCTGTTTGTTTGAATTTTGAATTATGAACAGAAAGAGTATAATTATACAAGGAAGCTACTGTCATTTATGTTCGTTTACCTTTTTTTTTTTTTTGGCTCTTCTTTTTTCTTTTTTGGTCGATTGTAAACTTTTATTATCCTATCAAATTGGCTAGAATAGTAGTAACTAGTAGATCACTCTGCACTACTAGTAGAGATTTTGCCCGATGATTAAATAAAATTTGTCAAATATTTACATTATATAAATTTTGTAAATAAATTATTAGTTAGAGGTTTTAAACAAGGATTACTCTTAACAAAATAATTTAAAGTACCATTTTTAATTATAAGCATTATGAGAGTTTTCTCCAATAAAGTATATACATTTAAATATTTAAAAAAATCAACAACTAACGTTGTATTTTTATGAGGTTTGGTATGTTTGTTATCACTAACCTAAAAATATAATTTAAAAAAGAACAAAAAGTATAAGCATACGTTTTTTCATTTTAACAATCAATATCAATACTAATAAAAAATAATAAATCAATTATCTTTCAGATGTGTCTATTTATGTATATTTGTACAGGGAAAAGAGATTATAAGAAATTCAAACTTGTGAGATGAACTATTCCCATGTTATATTATCTTGATTAATGAATAATCGATTAATCTTTTTTGCATTTATATGAGTTGCTGGTTTTTGACCAAATTTCTCCTGTAACAATAAATATTGAACAAAAAAAAGAGAGAGAGAGAGAGAAATAGATTAGTATAATAACAACAATAACAAACTAAGCCTTAATCCCCAAGTAACTTAGGGTCGGTTACATGAACCAACGTCCGGCAATGTGTGGTCATTCACATGAATCCTCTCTTGCCACTTCCTTCTATCGAACGTCATACTCTCATCCAAATCTAACAAAGATATGTCTTTTCTAATCATTCTATCCATGTCGTTTTAGGCCTACCCTACCTCTATCTAACCTATCATGCCTCACTCTCTCCATCGTCCTAACAGGAGCATCACTCGATCTTCTCTGAACATGTCCAAACCAACGCAGACGACTTTCTCCTATCTTTTCCTCAATAGATGCTACGCCCACCTTTTCCCTAATGATCTCATTTCTAATTCTAGCCTTTCTAATATATCCACACATCCATCGTAGCATATGCATCTCAGCTACTTTCATTTTTTGAATATGACACCTTTTAGCTGCCCAACATTCCGTATCATAAAACAAAGCAGATCTTACGGCTGTCCTATAAAACTTTCCCTTTAGATTCAATGGTAAATTACAATCATAGAGAATACCAGCCGCACTCCTCCATTTCAATCAACCCGCTTTAACTCGATGTACAACGTCAAAATCGAGCTCTCCATTTTTCTGAATAATAGATCCTAGATATCGAAAACAATCAGCTAACGGTATATCTTTACCTTCCAAAGTTACATCCTGGGCTATGTTTCTTCTACTACTAAACTTGCATTCCATATACTCTGTTTTACTCCTACTAATTCTAAAGCCTTTGGATTCCAATGTCTGTTGCCACAACTCCAATTTAGCATTTACACTGACTCTAGTCTCATCAATCAATACAATATCATCCACAAATAACATACACCATGGCACCACCTCCTATATAGTGTAGGTCAGCTCATCCACCAAACTAAGCGATGATCCTTGATGCACCCCGATAGTAATAGGGAACTCTGCAGTCACTCCAGCGCAAATCCTTACACTTGTACAAGCTTCCTCATACATATCTTTAATGAGAGTAATATATTCTAATAATACACCTTTCTTGGCCATCATCTACCAAACTACTTCTCTAGGTACCTTGTCATAAGCTTTCTCTAGATCAATAAGTACCATATGTAAATCTTTCTTTCTTTCCCTATAATATTCAATCATCTGCCGCAATAAATGAATTACATCTATAGTGGAATGCCCATGCATAAAACCAAATTGATTATCGGAAATTTGTATAATACCCCATAACCTCTGTTCAATTACTCTCTCCTAAAGTTTCATAGTATGACTCATGAGTTTAATCCCACGGTAATTGGCACAATCTTGAACATCCCCTTTATTCTTGTATAGAGGAATTAGAGTCCTCTTCCTCCATTCTGTAGGCATCTTATTAACTTTTTATATCTTGTTGAACAAACTTGTCAGCCACGTAATACCTATGTCTCTTAAACATTTCCAAACTTCGATCGGTATACCATCCGCTCCTACAGCTTTTTTTGGTCTCATCCTTTTAAGGGCATCTTGGACTTCATGCTTCTGAATACGATGAATCCACGCACGGTTAATCTCTTCGTTCGAAATCGCCAGGCTACCTACACTTGGAACTTGAACTTGACTCCCATTGAATAGCTTATCAAAATACGATCTCCATCTCTCCTTTATTTCGTCGTCCTTAACTAAAACTCTGTAGTTGTCGTCCTTTATACATTTCACCATACCTATATCTCTTATCTTCTTCTTCCTGTAATGCTCCATCTATATATATTCTTCTCGCCGTCTTTGGTATCTAACTTTTCATATAAATCCTTATAAACTATGGATTTTGCGTTTTTAACAGCTTCTTTAGCTTTTCTTCACGCAACCTTATATTTCTCAAAATTCTTATCACTCTTGCACTTCCCTAAGTTTCTATAGCACTCTCTTTTATTCCTTACAGCTTCTTTCACTTTGTTGTTCCACCACTACACGTCGTTGTTGAGAGGTACTTTTCCTTTAGATTTCCCAAACACTTCCTTAGCTACTGTCCTAATACATTGAGCCATCTTTCTCCACATAGTATCTGGATCCGAATCCATATCAGAAGACCAGTTATCCGCCTCAATTACCTTATTGACAAAGGCTATTCTTTCATCCCCTAAAGCCTCCACCACTTATCGAAATTGCCTAGAAAATTAGATGAAGATATTTAAAATTGTAGACTTACAATTGAGATAAGAACTTCAAGGTATATCTAAGAGTACCAATTTAAAATATGTTTAAAAGAATTGTTTAGTACTCCCTCTGCCCACAAATGACTAGCCTAATTTCCTTTTTAGTTTTCCAAAAATAACTGTCCACTTTCTAAATGTATGTTGTATTTAATTTTTTTTTTCAATTTTACCCTTAGCATAATTTTCTATCAATTAATTAGTATTATAATTACCCATATTGAAGTTATTTTAACCAATAATGAAATCACGTTATTTTATAAAAATAGTTAAAAGTGTAATTTAATGAGGTGGCATGGGTGAAAAGAAGACTCTAAAACAAAGAGTGGGAGAGAGAGACGAAGGACATGGGTGAGAAGAGAGAGACAGATGTAATTATTAGAGTAATGTAATTAAAAGAATGGTGGGATTCAAATTGATGAGGTGAAAAAGATAATAAAAATACTCCAAAGTGTATAATGGACATTTTAATCATTTTTATTATAAAATTTCACAACTCCTTAATATGCGTAGTTTTTACAATTAAGCCAGTTATTTGTGAATGGAGGGAGTATCACTTTTTATAGCACTACTCAAGGATAATAATTTCATACCTTCTCCTAGCTAACATTCTTACCATATTTCCGTTGTTGTTTGTGACAAAAACATCATTCTTTTTACAAACAATAAAATCTAATACAGCCATGTGAGAAGAATAGAATGAATAAGATTCTAACTCTTCTTTGATAGCAATTAACTATTCGGAATGAAAATTTGGAAAAAGAGCTTTCAAGGGTGCCAATGTCTCTCCTCCACCATATTCCTCTCTAAATGAAACATAAATTTAAAATTTATTACCAAAGTCTAATGCTCGCAATATAAAACTAATTTCTTCAGGATACAGGAACATCTTCCATGCCTTCATTCCTTTTTAGGATTTGTTTAGTTGCAATCACCGATAAGACAGTATTATAAAACACTGATAATATGTGCAAATTTTGGACTAATATCTAGTTGATAATATGAACTCACCTGCAAGTTTGTCCACCTTTTTGTTATTGGTCTTAGTTTTTTCCTTTTTTTTTTTTTTTCCTTGCCTCCACCAAAATTGAGGGATAATGATAAGCAAAACTTATGCACTAAATGATTTTTATCACTTGGTACCCAAACTCTATCCAAAAATAAATAAATAAATAAGTAAATAAAATTCACATAAATGTATCCCTACAAAAAGAGATGGGAAAAAAAGTCAAAAAGGAAATAAAAGATTACTTTGGGATACATCCTAACCATCAGTCTTGTTGTATCTAAAATAAAAAGAACAAAGAGTTATCACAGATATAAAAAAGTTCCTCAGAATTATATTTGATAAATGAAAAGAATTGTTGATTCCACAGAAAAAAAGAATAAGTTGAATATGAATAGAAAAATCAAATGTTTATGTATGAGGTCTTGATGCCTTGAATGTCAAAAGAAAGAGAAAGAGCCAATATAATTGATATATTACAAAATATAATTGATATATTACAAAATAATAATATGTCTCTTTGTGTAACACCCACTTCTATGTGATTCGATGAAGGTTAGAGATGTCACTTCATCCTTAGAACTAGCGGTCTGTACAACTAGATAAGAGGAGAATATAATAAAATTTAAATTCAAGAATACATCATATTAAAACTTATTACAAGGTTTTGGAAATAAACTTAAACTGTACAAAATCAAAATCCACATCTTAAATGAAATAATATCTAAAGAGAACATCTTCTCATCTCAAACAAATAAAATCCAGAATAGCATATATCTCTAATAGTTTCCTACCTCAGGTCTAGAACTTCCTGAAATATGATGAGAAGTTGTTTCAGAAAGAAGTTCTCAATAAGTCTTGTGTGTACGTGTGGAACAGTTTTAAAATGCCTTTTTGATGCAATTTTACATAAAAAGTTGATAAAAAAAAATTTGCAAGTCATTAATCAAGTAAATGCTGAGTGGTTCCAAATTTTGTAATAATTCACAAGTTAAATAATTTGAATCCAAATAACCAATGTAGGAATATTTCAGTAAACCTAACCACTCATAACATCAAAACAATATAATTTCAAAATTGAGAAGTCGTGAAACCTTCCATCATGATTTGCCACTGTAAAACCCTGCATCACAGTGAAGTAGGTGATCGCTCCATTGGAGGGAATACTCCTTCATCTTCCACCCCAAACTTACCGGTCATCCATCTTTGATCAACAGTCCCATCTGGACCATAGTGCTAGTGCGGATTGGTCTGACTTACTAGTACTGACGTCTCATCGTAAAAGAGTTCATCACCTGGAGGTGGCTGCCTACCAGGAGATTAGTCGTAGCTCTCATAGACTAGTATTAGAAGCCTACCCTAATTGTGTGCCCAACGAATCATATATCTGATTTAGGATGTTTCCAACAAAAATACCCAAACTGTTAGATTGTTCAGACATGGTAACATGAATTTAATCGAAAGATCCAAAAATGCATTTAAAGAAAATGATGACTTGATTAGAATGACATTTAGTGCTTAAATGTGAATTTACCATGTTTGGTTATCAAAAAACAATTAAAGAAGTGAACACAATGACTTGCAAATTTGAGCATCGTTCAACAAACAGTTATGTAAGGACTTACTGAATTGGAGTTTTCTGACAAGTCTAAATCATAGTGCAGCTAGATCCAAGATCTTGACCCCATTTAGAATAAAATTAATCCATAATTAAATCTTTTAACTAATAACTTCTACTCAGACTCCCAATCAAGGCATATTAATATATATATCCACAATATTCATATCTAGATATATCATGTAGAGTCTAATCAACAAATAGGCATTTAATCATTAAATAAATATTAAGAAGATATTTATAAATATTAGTTGGTAAATAAATATAAGTTCATGAATAAATAATAATTAGTAGTCATATATTAGTTATCAATATTTGACTAAATTTAATTAATCAATATTTCTATTAAATTACTAACTAGAATTTAATAGGCAATTAAATAAACACATAAGTATAAATAATAATTAAATACTTTTCAATCAACAACAATTAATTCTTAATGATTAGTACCCAGTAAATAAATGATAGATAATAATATGAACATCTAACGGTAAATAATTGTTAATAGTTTTTTTGGTACGATAGATAATAGATACTTACATGAAATAGTTAAAATAAATAATTATTTATGTATTCTTAACTTATTAAATTATTATGAATAACAATAATATTTAATTAATATTATCTACTTGCACCATATTATACTACGAGAATTAAAATAGCACTTCCATAACAACTAGGTATCATAGTGTTAACATCAATATAAGAGAAAATAATTTGGGTAATCACTTTAACTCGAACATATTAGTTAATCACTTTAGATAAAACTAATGGATGTAAAACAATTTACATCTCAAAAATAGCATCATGACTTCTTCACATGCATCCCACGATTCAAGAATAATATGTAATATTCAACCTGCTCAATATTTCACCAACAATCCTAAGTCTACTCATTCATCCTATCGCAGTAACAATAAAATGGTCACATAAGACATGCTTGCGCAAATCAACACGACATCCCACACTACTCGCTGCTTATATTTTAACCCCTCACAAGTCCTTTATTAAGAAATCCCGAAACTAAAAGAAGTATGGGTCAAGGAGTTACTTGAGAGATAAGTTTTCAGTTAGATCTTGAAAGATCCAAAAGCAGCCACCTTGAGGAAGAATGATGTCCATTTAACCTTCACAAGGGATAGGAAGATTAAGAAAAAGGAGAAAACGGGTCCGAGACAACATGTGTCTCGATTTGATCCAAGAGGGAAAAGAAGAAGTGGGTTGAGGGTGGAAATGCAGTAGATAAAACTTACCTTCTCTTATGGAGTAGGCCATGAACGACGGAGCTTAGGCAGCCTTAACTTCGTGCGACAAGAAAGAGACGGAGTATGAAGATTGTTTTTTGGTCTTCTTAAAATTAAGGGAGGTCGAGTGACTTGTGTGTGTATGTGTCTCGGTAATAGCAGCCGAAGGATAAGAGAAGGAAAGGAAGAATGTTTCTGCTATGCTTTGGGTTTGCATTTTAGTGGAAAGATATCAAAGATGGGAGGCCGGGGTGCGTGCTATTCTACTATAGCAAAAGGCTGACGAATGGTCATTTGATATGTTATGAAGCATGAGAGTTTGACTTGAGAGGGAGGCTGAAAATCCTCTTATGTGGGTGAGAAATTTTGAGTTGTGTGTGTGCTGGAATGGTGTGGGTTTCGGTTGTGTTGGGGTGAAGAGTGGCCGAAATTCCCTTGCTGCCTTGGGGGATGAATTCGTGCAAGAATGAGTGGAATCACAATGGAATAGTTTGCTTTAGATTGAGGGGAAATTCTTGGGTGGACTCGGTCCACCGTGGACCAATGCATAAATGTATTTTACTTTTCTGGAAATGTACAATTTTCACTACGTATTGTACAACACTTGATGCATTGGTCTACGGTGGACCGGATCCATCCAAGTATTTCCCTAGATTGAGAGGGTATAAGGCAGCTTCCTCATTCGCGAAAGTAACGCGAATAATCTTTGGGTTCCTTAGTCAAGAGAAATTTCTTCTGTTGGTTTCCTTTACTCTAATGCATCAACTTAATTGAGGAAAGCAAGGCTGTACATAGGTGCAAAGCTAACCGAAATCATGGATTTACAGTCATGTCTTGGTTGGAATTTGAGAGCTTAACAGTTAATTTCCTAGTATTTAAATAGGTAACAATTTGTACTCTAAACTTTGAATAAAAATGGAAGATTTCGGCTGTTCGAAAGGAAGCAAATTCCCAGCAATATTAGAGGACCAATGTTGTGAATTTGTTACCAAAAATCGAAGAGAGGGTTAAGGAAATTATGCCATGGCCAACTGTTGGAAATAAAAACAGCTTGCTCAAGCATTAAGGAAACTAGAATATATCAAGGTGGAAGAATTGGTAAGTAAATAAATGTAAAAGGAAAATGAGATGTTTTTCTCCCTGAAAAGCCTCTAATTTCGAAATTCATGAGGAAGAAATAATTTTTCAACTTTGGAAGATTTAAACCACAAATCTAATTACCAAAATTGGAGGGAAACAATTATGAAAACTATATCATGGCCAGTCATATCAACTGCATCTAAGGAAAGAATTTTTCAATTCGAATTTTGGAAGGAAAAGGAAACAAGGACTTCAAAATTATTTAGTGAATTATTCTTGAGCAAAATAAGAACCAAATATAATATAGTTACTAAAATGAAGTACATGGAATTTGGGAGAAATAAGGAAGCAAGAATTTTAATTTATTTGGAGAATTATCCTTCCGTTATTAACATGGTAAGAGACGACTAGATAATTAAAAAGGAAAGGAATTTTTTTCCTCAATCCAAAAATATCATCTTAATATAAAAGGAAATGAAAATACTGTAGTTGCTAAAATGGCGCACGTAGAATTTGGAAATTTTGGAAGAATAAGGAAATGATAGTATTCTAAAAGATTATATGGATTTTGAAATAAATCTATTTAGGTAAATTGCTCCCTAAATCATAGAATTGTGTTATCTGAATATGGAAATGGCGGCTGATCAAGGGTTGGCCAGCCAAGGTGAACAGGGAAGGAGAAAAAATGAAATGAAATACTCTTGTGATAGGTAGACTTCAAACCCCAATCAAGCAACTAAATTTCCATCACCTTTTCCATTACACCACTACAACTCATATGCCTTATAGTCATACTAATATTTCTATGAATCAAAGTTATGAGCCCAAATTCTACTCATGTTAAATTATCTAACCAAGATAATTTCATCTAGCTCAAGAAGCACGAAGCTAAAATAAAATATCACAAGATTATGACTACTCAATTAAACTACTCATGAAGTACATAAGATTAAAATTTATGTATGACTACATTCACACATAAGTGATGCAATGCATGCTCTTGCTCTGTTTCTAAGGCAATTGTATGGTGGGATTTTACATTCTCCCCTCCTTAAAGAAATTTTGTCCTGAAATTTTGCGGGTGTTTCCTCTATAGTAGTTCTAGATATTTCCTCCTCACCCACTCCTCAGTTTCCCAGGTAGTGTCCTGTGTCCCGTGGTGTTCCCATACTACTTCACCATCAAAATTTGCTTGTTCCTCAATTTCCTGACACTCTGATCTATAATCTTAACTGACTTCTCTACATAACTCAGATCTGGGTGTAATTGTAGCAACTTGTCATTGAGCACATGCTTCGGGTCTGGCAAATACCGTTGAGATATGTAGAATACATTGTGTATCCTACTGAGGCCCTCTAGTAGGTCTAACATGTACACTACTGGCCCAATTCTCTCTATCACTCGAAAATTTCCTAAATACCTAGGACTCAATTTTTCTCCTTTCGGGTATTTCTGTTAGGGATATGCCCTAAAATAATTTGAACTTAAACTATGGTCGTTATGTATTATGTAATAATATAAGACATTTCTTTCTATAAATAGTGTATTTAGTTTTGTGGTCATCAAGTACGTGACTTGATAGTAAAATCCTATAACAAATACAATGACTATTCTCAAATTGTCCCTGATCGATTATTATTAGTGGAACAATAATAAATTAATATTAGTATATTTGTGACTTAATGGCTATGTTTTATTAGTAATAGATATATGGGATATCAAGTCAAAATATAAATAGATGTTAGAGAACATTGTATTGGACATGACCCACTGTGAGAATACTTTATGAGACATGTCATAAGTACTTTCTAGCCATAATGATATTAGAAATCCTTCGACCTAAATTCATCATAGTTTCCTACTTGATAAATTCTATATTTTGATATTGTCTAAAGTTGTCTTTAACTAGATAATTAATTAGACCACTGTTGGATATCGAATAAACCAGGGAAAGGAATATGATTGATAGTGAAGGAATTTGTCCTTCTCATTCTTGGGAGAGATGTCTATGGGCCCCTTGATAAGTTATACTGTTAAAATGCATAGTTGTGCTCAAATATATTAATTTGAGATAATGATCTTATTTGTTTGAATAGTTTACTATGAGATCAAGAAATAGTTGATTAAGCTTAATAAGGATGACATGCTCCGTGCCTTATGTTTAATCTGGATATTGTGTGACAAAATGACTAAATATAAAGTTATAGTTTGGTTCAAAGAGACCACTGATCTTCATTTAACCTGGATAGTTATAATATTTTGCTAGAAATTGCTTATAACTTGTGGGTTATTTAAATGTGATTTGGGCACACTGCCAGTGTTAAATGAACTTATAGGGTCATACATTAAGCGGACACATTAAGTTATTTTTCTAGTGACTAGGTTCGATGCATCTGAAAATGTGTCTAAGTCCATTGAACCTAAAAAAAATGACCAGATACAATGAATTTGGAAATCTGTCCACATTCAATGTATCTGGAGGATGTTTAGATTATAAGAATTTGATTCGGTAAATTTATTAGTTAAATTACCAAGATAATGGCAAAATTTTATCATATCATTTTTAATTTAATTTGAATTTAAAATAAGATATTATAAGAGTTGGACTCCAAAAAATCTATGTGATTTTAAAAGAAAACCGAATCCGTCTTCTTGTGGTAGACTACTCATAAAATTTTTGTGCTACCATAACTAGAAAATAAAGCCTCTCAAAACCCTAGGCGGTAGCACTCCTGGGTAATGAACTGAGTTCGCCGTGTGTATCCGATAGAGGACGTTCGTGTATTGCAGCGTCTGATAATTATCAAAAATGCACATACGTCTGGGAATCTGAAGGCAAAAGTCTTTCTTCTGGTAATATAGAGATAATTCTGTAAACCCTTAATCGACCTAAATCATTTGGTCTGGGTTTTCGGAAGGGAATTGTAGATGTTTTCCGCGATTAAGAGTCCATGAAAACTAACAGTTTCAATATCCCCTTACTTGGGGTTAACGTCAAGAATATAGAATTCTCCACTTGAAACTCAAGTTCTCTCCTCTAGTTAGCCGCATAATTTTTTTTTTCCTATACCGCTTTCAATCTTTCTTTGATCAACTTTACTTTATCTGTTATTTCTTGAATACAGACTCCCGTCCCGCTAACCTATCCATCCTCCGACCATATTCAATACAGTGGTACTCGGCACTTTCGACCGTATAGTACTTCATAGGGTGCTATCCTGATTGAAGACTGATAATTGTTATTATACACTAGCTCAACATATTGTATTGAGTCAATCCAAGCATTCTTGAAGTCTAGAACACACACCCTTAACATATCTTCTAGAATCCGAATAACTCTCTCAAACTATCCATCCATCTACGAGTGTGCGATCATGCTGAACTTCAATGTAGTCCCTATTGATTGTTAGAAGTTTACCCAATTCTGGATAAAAATCTTGGGTCTCAGTCAGACACTATATTTGTTGGAACTCTTCGTAATCGCACTACATCTTGAGTGTAAATTAGAGTCTTCTCTATAAAGTACCTCACGTTTATCGAGATAAAATGTGCTGACTTAGTCAGTCTATCAACCACCACCTAAACATCATCTCATTGAGTCTTTGACATAGAAAGTCCGGTGACAAAGTCCGTGGTCACTTTTTGCCACTTCTATTCAGGGATCAGTAGAGGTTGTGGTAGTACATCGACTTTTTATGTTCTACTTTAACCTTCTGGCATGTTAAACATAAGGATACATACTACACAGCTTTTTTTTTCATACCAGGCCACCAGTATGCTTTCTTCAAATCTTAATACATTTTCACTTCCTCAGGATAAATAGCGTACTTACTCTTATAGGCTTCTCTCAAAATTTTCCTTCTTAGATCCTTATCCTCTGGCACACACAATCGTCCCCGAAAGTAAAACACCCCCGACTCATCTTCTCGAAAGTCTTCCCCTCCTCTAGCAATCATCCTTATCCTTCTTAGCAATTGAAACTCCTCACTACTTCGCTGTTTCTCGATAATTTCTTATCTCAGATCTAGTTCAAGCCTTAGGTTGCTTATGCAAATTCTCCCTTTACGCACCTCCACTCCCATCATAACCACTTCTTACACAGTCTTCACCTCTTGCACTCTCAATCTAGTAAGTCTTGCTTTTCTTCTTAATGCATCAACTACAATATTAGTTTTTCCTGGGTGAAAGTTTATCAGATATCGGTATTCTTCTAAGAACTCTATCCATTTTTGTTGTCTGAGATTCATGTCCTTCTAGGTGAAGATACACTTAAGACTTTTATGGTCCCCGTGAATATTTCGTATTCAGCCCTATACAGGTAATGGTACTATTTCTTAAACGCAAACATAATCGCTGCCAGCTCTAAGTCGTGGGTGGGGTAGTTTCTTTCGTGAGGCTTTAGTGTGCGAGAGGCGTAAATTATCACCTCATTATCTTACGTTAATACTACTCCCAACCCTTTCTTAGAAGCGTCTGTATACAAAGTATAGGGTTTTCTCTCCTCCGGTAAGCTTAATACCGATATAGTCATCAACCTCTTCTTAAGCTCTTAGAAGCTTTTCTCATACTTGTCATTCTACACAAATGGAATATCTTTCCTCAACAAGCGGATTATTAGCGAAGTTAGGGTGGAGAATCCCTTAATGAACTTTCTATAGTATCCAACCAGTCCCAAGAACCTTCTAATCTCAGTAATATTTTCCAGTTACTTCCAACTCGAGATGCCTTTCACCTTGGTAGGGTCCATTTTAATATCATCTTTTATCACCACGTACCCAAGAAAAGCAACGACATCTGACCAAAACTCCCACTTGCTGAACTTTGCGTACAACTTGTGTTCCTTTAATTTATCCAGCATTAGTCTTAGGTATTCAGCATGCGCTTCCGAACTCTTAAAGTAGATCAAGATGTCGTCGATGAATACTACCACAAACTTGTCCAGGTATGGCTAGAAGATCTGGTGCATGAGATCCATAAACACTGTTGGGCCATTAGTTACTCCAAAGGGCATTACCACGAACTCATAATGGTCGTATCTTGTGTTGAAGGCCGTTTTAGGAATATTATCATCCTTAATTTGTACCTGATAGTATCATTGCCTAAGGTCTAACTTTAAATAGCAGCTAGATCCTGAAGCTGATCAAACAATTCATCTATCATCGGTAAATGACACTTGTTCTTGATTGTCAAATTGTTCAATCCTCGATAGTTAATACACAACCTCAAAGTTTTGTCCTTCTTCTTCACAAATAGTACTGAGGCCTCCCACAGAGATATGCTCGATAAGATATACCTTTGTTGTCATAACTCTTCTAGCTATTCTTTTAACTCCTTCAGTTTTGCTTGGGCCATTTGATACGAAGTCTTCAATACCGGCTCAGTTTTGGGTACAAAGTCGATTGTGAACTTTACTTCCCAGGGTAGAGGTAGCGAGCCCAGTTCTATTGGGAATGCATCCTGATACTCCTATATTATTGCAGTATCCTCTAGTGTATATTGATCCTTGGGTTTATTTATGATGTAGGCTAAGTACCCTTTGCATCCTTACCCCAATAATTTTTACACCTTGATTCCCTCTATCAGAAACTTCAGTTCCTTCATGTGACTTCCCTTAAATTCTAGTATGTTCTGTCTCGAACGGATAACTTGGACTATTTACCTTTACAATGTACCTGAGTACCATGGTTAGACAACGAATCCATCCACAAGATCAAATCATAATCCTCCAAGGTCATAAAGATGAGATCAGCTTCCAGGTTCTTACTCCTAACCCGAACATCAAAATCTAGTATGTACTTACCGACTTCCACTAACTTTCCTAATGACATGCGTACCGATAAAACATTAGACAACTCCGTCCCAACTTAACCCATATAGATGTACGAATTTCATTAATATAAGAGTGCGTGGAACTAGGGTCAATCAAAACATTCATAAGACAACCTCGAATAAAAAATGTACCTTCTGCCATAGCAACATCTGCAACTACCTTTTCACGATTTAGCTCGAAAACCTTAGCATTCACTTGGAGTTTCTGCTTCCCGATTCCTATTGCCCCACTATTACTTCCCCTACTAGTTGATGGTTGAGTAGAACTCATTGGGCTAACTCTCGTAGGCTTGAGGCAGTTGCTCTTTATGTGGTTGGGATCTCCATAGTTGTAGCACTTCTTTGTTGGGTTCCTAGACTAGTAGCCTTTTTCTATATACCCTGCTTATTACAAAATCAACACGTGGGAAGATTTGGTGCAGAGTTCGAAGGTATGATCCAAGGTTGTTTCCCTTTATTGTTCTACTGTTGGTTCAGGGGTCGTTTATGGTTGTTCTGTTCCGGAGGGAATGGTGGTCTCTGAGTCATTCGATTTTTGTCCTCGTTTTCGATCCTAGTTGAGGCGTCGACTGCAGCAGCATATGTAGTAGGAGGAAATGCTACCAGAGCTCTCTCCAATTCTTATCTGAGTCCCTTAGCAAATTGTCATGTCCTTTTATACTCCGTGTCTACCAATCACTAGCAATAATACTTTGAGAGCTTGTTGAATTGAGCCGCATATTGAACTACTAACATGTTCCCCTATTTTAGGTTTTGGAACTTGTCTTCTCATTTCTATACCACCCATTAAGGAATGTACTCTACTCTGAATGCCTCAACAAATCCTCCCCAGATCCATATCCATTCCTAGCTAGTCCTCCTCCATTCTTCCTAGATTTGTTGCCACCAGTCATGCGCGGATCTTTTTAGTTTGAATACCATAAATCTCACCATATGTTGCTCAGAGTATTCCAATGTGGAAAAGATATCTTCCATTTGTTCAATCCACGGCTTGGCTTTTTGGTTTTGTTTGGCCTCCTCGAGAAATGTAGGCGGTTGGAATTTCAAGAACTATTCAAGTGCCTCATTTTCTCCTCAAGATGTTCTCCTCTCAGACAGAGTATGCAAAAGCTTCGTCATCTTACTGAACGCTTGCCTTATTGACACTGCTTTTGATCCCTCGGGTCTAGCTCTTTATCCTAGGTTAGTTTCCACCTCCTATTCGGGTATGGGAAATGGTATGGTCTTGAATGCAGGAGTCGTGGGTACAACTACACATCTTTCTCTTCCCCGGGTGGTTACTCCGCGTCTTGGTGCCATCTTCACATTAGAGATACATTAAACTGATTAAAAGGTCACATGGAGGGTAGATAGGTATCTTTCCTCAACTGATTGAATGCTAAAGCCAAATTAGTAGGTATCAACTAATATGTAGTAAAAGATAAATTAAGAAAATTCACCCATGCAGGGATTCATATGGAGAGTGTTGTTACAAAGAAAGAATCAAATGCCCAAGTCATACTTATTGGAATAAAGTAATAAATGAAAATATTCAAATAAAGAAATTGCAATTGTTTACATGCCAGACTTATTGAACATTAATAATGGAATACCACTAAAGGTTTTCATCGTCCTAGCACTCGAAGTGATCTTTCCAAGGTCACTCATCGTCTGACTCCTTATCCCAAGGTTTGTACAACTAACCTTTAGTGTACTTTGAGAAATCTATACCCCTCCCATCTACAAATCTCAAATACTCACCCCTTACTGGTTCTATCAGGAATCTCTCTATTCACATCAGATCCCTTCGAACTCTCATGTGTTGGGGTGAAGAGT